>OZ023268.1:65604968-66879968 GCA_964006375.1 Tillus elongatus
CTAGAAGATATCCACAGGCTATGGATGTCGGCAGCAACAACACGAGACATACTAATTTCAGCCGACAACAACTCTCACAAAATAGACGAAACAATTTTCCTTCCAACAATTTTCAAAAAAGACAAAATTTCATACCAGAAGAAGTAAACTATAACGAAACGAATAATTCTTTTCCTTTCAATGAATTAGAAAGAAGACAACATTTCTTACCAGAAGAATTAAATTATGACGCAACATATAATGAACAATCACCCTCCGAATTATACGATGCACAGCATCAAAATTTTCCGATAGCAGGGAGCTCAAAAACAGAACCGTAATAGATATTAATAATTTTAACACAGTATCCCAATTACCCTACGTAATAATAAAAGAACTACCCGGAAAAATACTGCTCGACTCCGGTAGTACTAAGAGCCTTTTAAACCCGTCCATAGCATATAACAACTTTTATAATAAGATTTACAATCACTCGTTTTTGATAAAAAGTGCGCATGGTTACTCCAGCCATAATAATCGAGCTAAAATAATTTTAAACTCACTAACGGACAGTGAACAAGAGTTTTGCCTATTTGAATTTAACAAAAATTTCATAGCTCTTATTGGAATTGACTTCTTGATAAAAAATCAAGCGAACATTGATTTTAAAAACCAGAGACTCAATTTAAAAAATCGAAGTATTAAGATAAACTTCCCTTATACAAGGGATCATGAAGATAAAATGGGTAGTAATAGTAGTAGCAATAACAATCGGATAAGTAGGAACATCAAAGCAAATGATGAAATGAATCACCTTAACGTAAGTAATACAATAGACAGAAGCATTATTGCACTTGAACTCGACCGAGGAAAGCGTAATCAGCCATTAAACGATGACGATGGAAGGTTACAACGAGGAAATGACATAGGAGAAATCTTCACCCACAATAAATGTAAACGGGACCATCATTAAACACATATGAATATCGTCGAAATAAAAATGTGAGTGATACGAGGACGATACAAAACGATATAACGGATCAAATTCAAAATAAAACGAATAGGATATTAAATAATTTTTCCCATCACCAGAATTATAATAGGAATTATACGGGGAGTGTACAAAAAAATATTACAGATAAAATTAGGTTAGATGTCTTGCACAAGCCTCGACAAGAAGCGAGCAATGCAGACAGTATAATGAAATATGTATATTCAATGTGTAAAGAACACAATAAAATCGACCAACCCGTTAAAATCGAAGAGTTTATCCCAAATACAAAAGCACCTTGTTACAGGGCGGTTATTCCGAACAAAATAAAATATACAGGCACCACGCAAAATGATAAGTTAAGTAATAATTTGATTCAGGTAGAGGACTACCATCGGCAAATAGGTACAGAACCAATTTCAGAAATAATAAAATCAGAAATCAATAACGAAAGGAAATTCTCACACAATAAGGTTTACAAGTCGGAAGTAAATCCCGTAAATATGGAAACTCAATCAAAATTAAATAATATAAATAAACCAGAGAAAATCATGAAGATAAACGACAATGAAATTAACGACGCAATAGTTTTATTTCACGAAAATAAAAGAGATCACAGAAATGCGAAGGAGACATATTTAAGAATGAAAACTAAATTTCTTTTTCCAAAAATGAAACAAAAAATCAAAGCTTTTATTAGAGCTTGCCAATATTGCAACAACGAAAAAAATAACTCGTTCCAACTAAATAGATTAAACAAACAGTCCGATTATATCACCTAGTTAAGTCGAACCTAGATATTCGGATAATCGACAAACGAGACATGACGTAAGAAACGGACTAATAAAGCCATAATACTAAACGACAAACTTGACAAACAGACGATCACCAATTTAAATAACGTTCACCTTGCAGGTTCATTCTCTTCACCAGAGTAAAACCACAATTAGAAGACCTAACAGACAATCCAGGCATACTGCCACGCAAACTGGGACAAGCCTTTTCAGAAAACGATAAATGGAGAATGATTCATATACATGACCTAAGACAACTATACAACGACTTTAACAGACTAAAAACTTACTTTGACAACATAATAAGCATAATGAATGCAGAATACAAGTTAGAATACAAAAATTTTATTTTAACAATCAATTTCACCATCAGCAATATTGATGACACATTTTATCGAATATTTCCAAGAACGATTAGGAACAAAAGAGGTATAATAAACGGACTAGGATCGATATTCAAATCAATAACTGGGAACTTAGATGCGGATGACGGCGACAGAATATATAAAGCTCTTGAAATTTTGAGGAAAGATCAAAATCAAGTACATCAACTTTTTAGTTCACAGACATCCCTAATGATAGATGCTATAACAGAGTTCAATAAAACAATAGACAACCTGAACCATAACCAAGAAGCCATAGTAGCGAAAATAAACGATTTGGAATATACAATAGATAGTCTAAAAAGCGACCAACTAACAAATTTTCATAGAGTAAAACATTTGGAATTACTCACTCAAATCAGTTATTTGTTAAATAATGTACTAAACATGATATTAACAACAGAAAATGCAATTACTTTTTCAAAATTGAACACGTATCATACGTCAATACTGAAACCGAAATTTATATCAAAAGAATTAGAAAATATTGAAAACCATATCTCAAAATCAAGATTAATAACAAAATCCGACATTTCACTTTATGAAAAAATATTTAACATAAAAACCGTTCAAATTGATTTTAAAATTATATTCCAAATAGATATACCCTTAGTAGACAAATCAGATTATATTTATTATCAATTGTATGCATTACCAGTCCCTAAAAATCCGTATACCTTCAGAATGATTGTCCCTAGAACCAAGTACCTAATCCTTAGCAGCAAACACTACGCTTACAGAAACGAAAAGTGTAGGAATCTAAAAGACCAGACATACTTTTGTGAAAATGACAGCCCGACAGCACTTAACGAAAACAACCCATGCGAAATTAAACTGATCAACTTCCAGAAACCGATAAACAATTGCAAGCAAGAACTTGTCAAAATAACAAAAACAACAGTCTCTAAATATGGCAATACCCAATACATAATAGTGGCACCCGAAGAAACGAAAATCAAACTTAGCTGCGAAGAAAATGAAGAAACCAAAATAATCAGCGGAACAAAACTGGCGACTCTGAAACCCAAATGCCAACTTATCATCAATAACGAAAGATTTAGTTCAGTACAAATGGCATCGGAAACACAACAATCATTCAATCTCCCAAACATCGAATTGGTAACAAATAAAGCACCCATATTCCCAGACAAATTACCAGAACTAAAATTAGAAAATGTCCAACTGCACGACTTGAACAATATCAAATCCCAGTTACAATCCATCAATGGCAACATTCCAGGAACCATCGATTTGCCCATATACCACCCTAGTGTATGGACAATTATACTATACATTGTGATAATAATAACAATAATCACAATAACTTCAAGATACTTCTGGCAGAAATCAAAAACGAAAACAGCTGACTCCAAACCAATTACTGGATTCCCGATGACTATTCGGAACGAACCATAGGCTTCGTTCTCTAAAGGATGGAGGAGATAACATTAGCCAACTCATACAATGTATATAAGAAGTACAGATCCCGATTCAACACCCAAGGTCGCTGACGAATGGGTTAATTAAAAGCAGCGCAATTAGAAGAATAAACTATTCATAGATGGGTAAACAACTAGACCTTCAAATCAGCAACCAGCCATCTGCTAGGATCACCTTCAAGAATGCAACTTAGGTGGAAACCGCCTCTCGGTCCACGCCCCACCAGAGACTATATATGGAAGTTACCAGACCACGGACGACATTCCTACATTGTTATTGCTTGAGTCTCTTTTAACTTGTCATAATTTATATTTATCATTTTTTATTATTATTCATAAGTATTTTATGTAACTATAATCAATAAATTCTTTTAAAAAGTCAAGTGTGTTAACAAGAAAGTTAACTCGCGACTATGGCTAACCACCAACTTCAGGAAGCAGTTTCATCTCACTATCCTGGAAATGTTGCCAAACCCCTGCCTTTCTGTAAGGAGGATAGGTTTCTTTAACGCGCCCAGCATCGCATGGACACGGGACCGACGACTTTACGCCCCCTCCGAAGGGCGGAACGTGCAGGCATCCAGCTTGCTCAAATTCAATGCAACAACCTCGATTGATGTTAATTGTACAGTATGTATTGAAAAAGTGAAAATGTAAAATGAAGCCGGTACCATTCGGTTCAGAGGCACACGTGCTTATCACTGAACCACCGAGGCTCTAAGTTGTTACCTTATTCGTCAAAATGTTATTATGTACAATTATTTCAATTTCAAAAAATTATCAATCGATTTTGATGAAACTTGGCACGTGGGTTCCTTTCCTTAATAGCTTGGATGATTTCGTTAGCCAGCGCAATCAGAACCGTTCAAAAAATTAAAACCAAAAAAGTTGTATCTTGGAAAATAACAAAGTTTTTTAGATCAAATTTGGTAGACATATTGCCCTGGTAGAGGGCAGTATATACCGAAATTAGATATTCAAGACTGGTGGCAAATTTAGATTCAAATATAATGAAGCATTTTTAAAAAATCTTTTAGAAATCGACCTGACCTCAGGCTTTTCCATTTTATTCAAAGTATGTGCCTTGTTTGAGTAAATCACCAGATCTTTTTCCTCAATAGTACCTACAGTAAATCGTAGTCATAATGAATGTGATAAAAACATATCCTCTACTTTAGACTTAAATCTCTCGACCATAAGTTAATCGAAATTTCTTCAGATTCACATTTAATTTACTAAAATGTATTAGAGAGCTAATAGATTACCTGAAAAATGTGTACACAATGAGAATCTAGTGATAGATTCTGTACAAAATAATTGTATTTAGTAAAGAATAAAAAAATAATTATGTCAAAAAATAACCACACAGAAAGAGACTACTTCTGTGGCTTCACAAATCCTTGTTTTCTCACATGCAACCGGTTTTGCCCTTTACCGCATCATAAAATACGAAACCGTTTGCCGAGAAGAAAACTAGCATTTGTGAAGCCAGAGAAAAAGTTTCTACGACTGTATTTAGTATAAAACGGTTTCACCAAGTAAGGGGGAATAACATTCAATTAATCTAAAAATAAATTCTAATGAGATGAGTCAAAACATACAGAAACACTACTGTTTGGACTAATTTTTAACGAGAATCTTGATAGTAAGGGTGTTTTAGATTTGATGTGACCAAAGTATTACATATAACGTCTGCTAAAGTAAGACAAAACTGAATTGTACGTTTGGGCAGCAGCTTTTTTGCATTTCTGTGTAATGATACTCGTTGGTCTAAAGTCTTTGGACGTGAAGGCAAAGTCTTCGGCCCCAAAATCGTAAACTAATGATACACGTCAACCCATTTAACCAATAAATACTGCTACCATTTTTATAACTAACATGTGCTATACTATAGAAAATAAATGTATGCTCACTGAAACAACTAAAACAATGAGATAATTTTTATATTCAGAACAGTAAAAAGTCTAGACGCAGCAGGTGCTTTAGGGTAGTGAATTTTCATGGAAGTGATCGGGCACCAAACATCTTTTAAAATTAAATGCATATAACATTTTTTCCTTTTAACCTAGACATATAAATTTTAGCGTATACTTTACCTTTTATAACGTTAACCTACTTACAAAATCAGGTTACCATAGTTACCATTTGTTTTCAAAGATAAAAAAAATCCGAAAAAACCCAAAACTTTCCCCGGAAAACCTGGTTCGATTTTCCTGGCTAACGAACTTATCCAAGCCATTAATAAAGGGATGGTGCCTGTCAAATTTCATAAAAATCGGTCCATTATTGTTTGAGTTATCGGTGTGATACACACACACACACACACACAAATATATATATATATATATATATATATATATATATATATATATATATATATATATATATATATATATATATATATATATATATATATATATATATATATATATATATATATATATATATATATATAATTTTTATGTATAAACATATAAAAATTGAAACTGACTCCGGATATGGGTTTTAGGGGTCCTAATTCGCGCTCATTTAAAAAACTGTTTTCAAAATTCAAAAATAGAGATCTCTCCATTACTGAATTTGTTCTAAGAAAATTCACTAAAAGTAGCAAATTTTAATATTTATAGACGGGCATAAAGTGTTCTTTAAAGTAGTGCTGGGTGCAAAACACTTTCGTATGGAGACCGGCGTAACGGTAATTCGTCATACATAATAAATACATATTACAAAATTTTCCACTATTGATTCTACTATGTTAATTGGTAATAACAATAATAAATGGCACTGCATAAATAACACCCTGCCACTCACGAACTCTGAGCAGCTTGTGCGTGGGGAGGCTACATAGAAAAGGCACACACCTAACACAGTGGCAGAAACTACGTCCACCGACAATCGAACCCGGGTACTCCATGTAGCAGCCAAACACTCATTCCACTAGACCACGGATGTGTGTACCATATTTTGTGAATTTGAACTTCAGGTAACTCAATTCATTGCATTCTTCCTAAACATTAATTATTTATTGACGGGACAAATACATGTACCTAGCCGCTTACTTAGAACAATTACAAGGCAATGAATACATGATAGGTACATAACTGAAAACTTCCTAATGTTAGGAACGCTAAGGTGCCATAATTGATAACACACGCTAGCTTACACAAAATGCCAACTCTGACAACGTCGCAAAGTTAGTTCTGGCACCTTTGTGTAAAACTGCTCTTAGTCCCACATAAGTGGCATTTTGTGTTTTTATTCACGAAATTATGTATTTGTGACAGACATGCCATAATCATGTTTCAATTCTTAACTAAAAGAACCTACGGTGTGTAACGCAACCAGAATTACATCTCTCTCTCTCTCTCTCTCTCTCCTCTCTCACTCTCTCTCTCTCTCTCTCTCTCTCTCTCTCTCTCTCTCTCTCTCTCTCTCTCTCTCTCTCTCTCTCTCTCTCTCTCTCTCTCTCTCTCTCTCTCTCTCTCTCTCTCCCTCTCTCTCTCTCTCTCTCTCTCTCTCTCTCTCTCTCTCTCTCTCTCTCTCTCTCTCTCTCTCTCTCTCTCTCTCTCTCTCTCTCTCTCTCTCTCTCTCTCTCTCTCTCTCTCTCTCTCTGTGTGTGTGTGTGTGTGTGTGTGTGTGTGTGTGTGTGTGTGTGTGTGTGTGTGTGTGTGTGTGTGTGTGTGTGTGTGTGTGTGTGTGTGTGTGTGTGTGTGTGTGTGTGTGTGTGTGTGTGTGTGTGTGTGTGTGTGTGTGTGTGTGTGTGTGTGTGTGTGTGTGTGTGTGTGTGTGTGTGTGTGTGTGTGTGTGTGTGTGTGTGTGTGTGTGTGTGTGTGTGTGTGTGTGTGGTGTGTGTGTGTGTGTGTGTGTGTGTGTGTGTGTGTGTGTGTGTGTGTGTGTGTGTGTGTGTGTGTGTGTGTGTGTGCGCGTGTGTGTGCGTGCGTGCGTGCGTGCGTGCGTGGGTGCGTGCGTGGGTGCGTGCGTGCGTGCGTGCGTGCGTGCGTGCGTGCGTGCGTGCGTGCGTGCGTGCGTGCGTGCGTGCGTGCGTGCGTGCGTGCGTGCGTGCGTGCGTGCGTGCGTGCGTGCGTGCGTGTATGTGTGTGTGGTGTGTGTGTGTGTGTGTGTGTGTGTGTGTGTGTGTGTGTGTGTGTGTGTGTGTGTGTGTGTGTGTGTGTGTGTGTGTGTGTGTGTCACACCCGATAACTCAAAAAATAATGGGCCGATTTTGATTAAATTTGGTGAATAAATTCCTTTTGCAAGTGGCTTGGATAAGTTCGTTAGCCAGGAAAATCTGCCCAGGTTTTCCCAGAATATTTTGTGTTTTCTTACGAAAAAAATTTATATCCCCGGAATTAACAAAGAAAGGGAAACCAAATTTGCTACGCGAGTTTATATCCTTATAGGTAAGTTACTTACCAAAATTTAGCTATGTATGTTTAAAGACAAAAAAGTTATAGGCATTTAAAGAAAAATAAATTGGGGTTTTCCTCAAAACGTCAAAGTTGCGATTTAAAACGTCAAAATCGGCAACATTTACGCAAATAACTTGAATCTAATACGGGCTATGGAAATTAAATGTCTCAAGAAGGATGTTTTACAAACCCTGAAGTCTTACTTTCAGCCGTCATTGTCCTTCATTTTACTAAAATGTTTCCAGAAAATTCATTTCAAATAGACCCTTTCTCTGATGCTTGGCAGTAGTCTTAGCTATAGAGTTTATCGTTTAATGGTATATAATTTTTGTCGAATTTTCGTAAAAAATCAGCAAGGCTCAATATATCCGTTATTATACAAGATATGAAAAAAATTTGTATATATTAATTATAGGGTGTCTTGAGTAACATCTTAAAAAATATTTCTACAATCACAGGGTGGCCTATAAGTCGTTGGTGATACAAATTTTCTTTTCTTTTTTTTTAATCAAGCACGCCTTATGTTATTGCATTTTTGCATTTTCCATCGAAATATAATGCATGTTTGTAAGAAAAGAAATTCTGGATGCAGCAAGTGCGTTATGGTAGCGAATTTTGGTCAAATGCTTCATATTTGAATAGTCCAATTTGCTATTAACCTATAAGGTTGACCAAGAAACGAGTTTTTCCAGGAACACTTTTAGTTTACTTTCGGAAATTTTTGTACATTTTCACACAATAAAGTTATTTTTATGAAACATGGCACATTGTTTTTACTATATAGGTTATACTGGTAACCAAAATTGATGCCTGTTTTCTTAAAAAGAAAACACACATATTTGCATTAAAAACATTTTTATAAAAATTAACTACCATAACGCACTTGCTGCGTCCAGAGTTTTTAAAAAAGATATACAGGGTGTTTCGCACAAGAGCCGACACAGAGCAGGGGCATGTAGGGGAACCTAAAATATGTTGATTTAACGCAACTTACCCCTATACTAAAGTGCATCCCTGAGAAGTTATAGGCCTTCAAAGTGGGGTTTTAAATTTCGAAAAAAATCAATATCTCAGTAATACTTCAACTTAGAATAACCAAATTTAATACACGTTTTGGGTGACCAAGAGCATTAATCGTTGGTGAGTAGAGTTCAATTGAAGCATTTCAAAGAGTTGAATAGTGGTAATGCACCCATAAAGTGCGACAGAATTTTTTAACCGATTGACGGATGTAAAAAATTAATATTTCATTTTATGGGAAATTCTAAAACTTTTTTACTCTTGTTACTTTCCAAAAAACTTTTGTTGTTTTCAAGGAAAACCCGAATAACTAAAGACACGTATATTATCATCAAAAATTCAATAGATGCCTATGAAATTATTCCGTGGAAGAATTTCTATAACTTATCGACAGCATTTTTTTATTTCTGTTGTTTGAGTTGTTTGTTTTCTAATAAATTATACTTATTCAGACTTTTTTCCTGATTGTCAAATTTGACCTATCCTACAAATATTTAATTTTCGATGATTTTTAGTAAGATTGATAAAATGTTTCTTTACTTATTCGTGTTATTCTTGAAAACAACAAAGTTTTTTGAAATTAAGAGGAGTAACAAAGTTTTAGAGTTAAATTCCTCGTAAAATAATATAATATTTTCTTAAATCCACCAATCGGTTAAAAAATTGTGACATTTTAAGGGTGCATTACTCCTAATCAACCCTTTCAAATGTCTTAATTGAACTCTACTTACCATTGATTAATACTCTTGGTACACTTAAAACGGGTACTAAATCTGTTTTTTCTAAGTTAAAGTATTACAGAGATATTGAAGAGACTTTGAAGGCCTAGAACTTCTCAGGGGTGCAATTTGCTATAGGAGTAAGTTGCATTAAATCGCCATATTTTACGTTTACCTACATGCCCCTTTCTTATGCGAAACACCCTGTATAAATTTTTTGAAGAAATTAAGAAAGATATGAAATATTGGATGTATCTTTAAAATTTACTGATTTTCCAGCATTTAACTGGCCTCATATATATTTTCGTACATAAGCAAGCCCAACAGGCCATATATGCTAAAATTTGAACTTCAATCACTCACCCGTGTGTAGGTTACCATATTGTTTCAGTGGCTACACACACCTGTAAACTCAAGTTCAGATACTTAATAAGTCAACAATTCGAGTATTACACATTTATTCAGATTAAGGATGTACTTATAACAAATACAAAGAAATGTCTGAATAAAATATTAATAAAACAATTAAAATTTCAATAACATAAAAATAAAATAAATAAAGATACTGTCTTTGGAGTTGCCAGAAAAGTTAGTAGCCAAATACAAAATTTCCTAGATGGATAATCGCGGTTACCCCACTGAAGTAACTTGAAATTTGGCTAGACTATTGATCCCACAGGCTTTCAGTGTGGCATTAAAGAAATTGCATTACATAATAGTACTTACACCTTTATAGAATAGAACTAAATTGGACAGAACATGACACAAAATCACACTCACTTGTACTTACACAAAGCTACATCTGAAAGTCATCGATCAGACCTTTTGACCGTTCCCTTGTGTGGTTGCTTTCTGCTCTGCTTCCGCGGACTTGATTTTCACTTCTAAAGCTATTTCCATATTTCGATGCCCGATGTTTGTCACTAACAGCTTGGAGATTCTGGTTGTAAAGGCATACTTTGGCAAAGTGATTGCGTATCTGATAAATTGCAAGTTTTATTATACATTCATCTTCCTACCATATGTTCTGGTCCATATTTTCTGCACTTTATAGTGATACTTCTCACAGCATTAATTTCTTCCACAGGAGTAAAAATCCTGAGATGTTGCTTAGACAATTCTATAGATTTGCAGTATTCTTTCCAGTCCATCCACATCAGACTGTGGTAGTGGTTTATATTGCATGACTCAGGTACTATTGAACACAACACAATTTTTTAATTATATATTATACAATCTAGGTGTACCTAATCCGTAAGATCCAGTCTCAAGCAAAATTGGCGAACACATCGTCAGTGTCAACTACAGGAGATGATTTAAAAATTGTTTCTTTACTGGGTGCGTTTTATTAGTTCTTAATAACCTGACACCATGTTTTCGTTGCTTCTGTACTCTGGATCTATGTTTGCAATTACACACTGTTCTCCGTGTTCACGTCACATTATTATTTTTAATTAATTATGTTAGAATATAACCGTATACAACATTGACCACAGACCATTCATGTTGACATTAATTTCCATTTACGTCTTTCGGTCATCTTCCCTTCTCGGCGGCATGGAGATGCGCTCTATGTCTAAAGAAGCGATTGCCTAAATATACAATTTTCAGATGTGTTTAACATAGACGGGTAACAGAGTCAAACATGTAAAATAGTTACTCTTATAATTCTCACCACTATACTGTAATCGTCATCTATCTTTTTTTATTAAATTTTAAAGTTATATAATGTTATAAGGACATCTCAAGCACATTCTGAGTGAATATTCGAAATAATAATCTATTCAAATATTCTCAGCATATTGATGAAGAATTTTCTTAGGATGTGATTGAATAAATGTACTCAGAATATTTAAGATGGACGTTTGAACTTCCATAAATATTATTATAACATTCCGAAACAAATATTCAGAAAAAAGAATGTTCTCACACTGTGAGAACATTCTGAGAATATCTTGTGCTGTATGGGTATATATATATATATATATATATATATATATATATATATATATATATATATATATATTATATATATATATATATATATATATATATATATATATATATATATATATATATATATATATATAGTAACAAACCCCCATCCCCGTTCACGCCATCCACGTGCCGCCCATGGTTAGAGCAGGACGTGCAGCTGTTGTGTTGGTCTCATTTCCGACGGGAAGGCTGGCAGTACTGACTAGAATATAGGAGTGTTCATCCTAGAAAACTTTCTCTCCACAATATCTTTGAAATTAGACATGTTAAGCCTGAACCCTAAATAATTATAATTGTTATTTTATATTTTAACACCAGTAATAAACCATTAACGATTATTACCGCGTTACAGTGGCGCCTAACGTTGGGCTTACGTGCTTTCGAAGTCGTGGAACAGTTGGTTTGACAGGTGAACAGGTCGTTTATGTTTGAGTTTGAATTTACTTTCTTTCAACGAAATAAAACCGTTCTCAACCGGGTTGGTGGACAATCAAAAACATTCATTTTTTTCGTCTCCAAAAGACGCTGTGAGTGTTCGAGAACCTGCAAACATTGTTCTAAGGACATTACATAAGTGTTTTTTTCAGTAGCTGACTGCGAAGCACTTTTTCGGACTTTTTTATTTCACGCGTATCGCGCCAAAAGTTTGTTATCATTATTAACGGATGTGCAGTTATGAGAACTTTATGTTGGAGCCAAGTGGAAAGTTGCAAAGACGCCGAGATCCATCTTTATTGCTTCAACAAGTTTCATCACATCCTACATAGTGATCAGAGGATCTTATTAATCTATTATTGACAACTATCAGGAAGAAAGCTGGTGAGTAGCCTTTGTTCTCCTGCATGTTTTGAGTCATCTGCATCCATCACGGCAAACAATAATTGCCCATATTGGCTGAGAAGTTCTGTGAGACAGCTGACTCCAATGGAGACAGAGCAACAACCTTCATCAGAGATGGTGATTTTAACCAGTGAGCAGTTTAATACTCTTCTACGAAGCTTACAGAATGGTTTAGTAGTAGTAGTGTCAAAGACAGTGCATCTACCGGGGTAGCACCTATTTCATGTTATGGTTGTGGAAAACCGGGATATATAAAAGCAAATTGTCCAGATTGAAAGAAGCCTCTTGCCTCTATGGATTTTTGTAATCTAGACGTAGACCACAATATTAGGATATACCCTAGTGCTCGATCATTGCTTTTTGTTGACATCTCAGGTGCACATGGATCAGGAATTATCGACACAGGTTCTAAACAGTGTTGCAGGTTACAAACTTTTCCCTATACTTTCTGATAGTGACACTAGGTTCGAAACTCAGACCGTCTACTTAAAGTTTGCTGATGGTGCTTGGAGACGAGAGAAAATTTTAGTGGGAACAGCTGATGTTTTCTTGCAGGGAAAGAGAATCTCAACGGAATTTATTGTTCTACCAGAAGCTACCGGTAATAATACTCTTTTTGGAATGGATTTCATTGAGAAGGCTCAATTGCTATTGGATTTTAATCACAGAACCTGCAGTTTTGCCGTTGAGCCAGGTATGACGTACGAATTGGTATATGAACAAGCCGCAGAGAATACATGTGTTGTTGATATCAGTTTTATTTCAACCTTGAGATCAGATGAAGGACAAACTCTTTCCACAGAGCAGAAGCAACAGGTGGATGACTTGCTTGATAAGAATCAGGATATCTTCTGTCCAGGGGGAGAGGCAACTCCTTTTGCTGAACATGTTATTGACACAGGAGATCACCCACCAATATCTGTTCCTCCATATAGGATGTCCCCAGCAAAGAAGGCTGTCTTACGGAAGGAGCTAGATCGCATGTTGGAAGCCAACATTATTGAAGAATGTGAAAGTGCGTGGGCTGCACCCGTGGTGCTCGTGCCTAAGGAAGACGGAACCACACGTGTCTGTATCGATTACCGCGCTTTGAACAAAGTGACACTGAACTCAAGTTATCCGTTACCGCGGATGGATGATCTACTTCACGCGGCCACAAGAACCTTTTTTATGACCTCCCTAGACTTGAAATCAGGGTATTATCAAGTGAAAGTGCGCGAACAAGATCGCGACAAAACTGCTTTCGTGACTCCGTTCGGTACTTTCCGGTATCTGCGCATGCCAATGGGGCTTAAAACTGTACCTATGACTTTTCAACGTCTCATGGACCGTTTTAACGCTGGAATCGGGGATATTCTAGTGCTCGCGTACCTGGACGATTTAATTGTTTTGTCAATTTCTTTTGAAGCACGTTTAAATGACTTAGACTGTTTTTGAAAGACTCCGCCTGTTTAAATTGTCGGTGAATCGCGATAAGTGTACATTTTACTCCTCGAAGGTACGCTACCTAGGTTATTTCATAACGCAGCAAGTGGACCCAGAGAAGACCTCTGCCATCGTGAATCGACCAGCGCCAAGGAATGTCAAAGAAGTTCAGTCATTTCTACAAACTTGTTCATGGTACCGACGTCACATACCTACAGAACTTCGCCGAAGTAGCACGTCCACTATGTGAACTGACCCGTAAGAAGGCTGGTTGGGTGTGGGGTTCACGCCAGCAGGAGTCATTCAATCAGCTCAAGTATCTTTTAGTGAATGCCCCTGTCCTAGAGCAAAGTGATGGAACTAAGCTCTATATCATAAGATCAGATGCCAGTGATTATGCAATTGGTGCTGTTCTCCTACAGGGGGAGGGCCCTGGGGAACATCCAGTCGAATATGCCAGTCGCTTACTAACAAGCAGCGAGATGAATTATTCATGTACAGAGAGAGAGAGAGAGGCCCTCGCCGTTGTATGGGCACTAAATCGTTTCAGAGGATACATTGAAGGTTCCCCTGTGACACTTACTACAGATCACCAAAGTTTCAAATGGTTAATGAACCTGGTGAGTCCAACAGGAAGACTTGCTAGATGGGCCCTCATGATACAGACATACAATGTTCAGATTGAACATATCCCTGGTAAGAAGAATGTGGTGGCTGACACATTGTCAAGGCCACCTATTGATGATGAGAAGCGATAGAGGGTTATTAACTCTTCTCTACTTAGCATAGAATTTCCAGGATTTAGCCATTCAGAACTACGTCAGCAGCATTTAGAAGACCTTGAAGTAGCAAAAATCATCAAGAGTTTTGAAACTCCTGACAGCGACGACTTATCCAAATGGACCGAACGAGGGTACATCCTTTCTGATGGCATTTTATATAGGTATTTGCCGGAGACGGACTCGGAAGAGCCGGTCTTAGTAGTGCCAGCTCAAGAGCGTTTGCGAATCCTGCAAGAGTACCATGACAGAGACATTGCTGCACACTATGGTGTAGAAAAAACCTACCGTAGAATCGCATCACGATACTACTGGGTTGGAATGCGTTCATTCATTGCTAATTATATCAAAGATTGCCCTGATTGTCAGCGTTACAAAGCCTCTAATCAGAAGCCGGCAGGCCTAGTACAAACCCCAGCTTATGCTCACTGGTTCGAGGTGATTTCTATAGATTTGTTTGGCCCCTTGCCAGAAACTGATTGTGGGGAGAAATGAATTTTTATCATCGAAAACACAGCCACCAAGTGGCTTTTTCCATTAGTTCGTGCAACCGCGGAAGAGTGCGCCCGCACCCTCATAGACCAGGTGTTTCTTCGGTATGGTCTTGCACGGAAAATCATTAGTGACAATGGTGTACAGTTTGTTAGCCACATTATGCAGCAGGTGTGTTATGTATTGGATATAAAACAGACTTTCACTCCAGTGTATCATCCCGCAGCAAACATGGTGGAACGCAAGAATAGAGATCTTAAACCAGGACTTGCCATGTTGGTAGGTAATGATCACACCAGTTGGTCTTCCAAACTTCCCACCATTAGATTTGCCATGAACACAGTGGTAGGAGAAACCACAGGCAATAGTGCTGCTTTTTTAACATTTGGGCGGGAGTTGAGAACTCCAGATGATGTTGCCCATGATGTGAAGTCCATTTTAGCTGAAGATGCTTTCATACCGCAGATCACACCATATCTGCGCCAGCTTGCAGCAGTGTTCCTCGAAGCTAGAGAAACACATGACACAGCTCAAGATCGTTAGAAGATGTATGCTGATACCAAAAGACGCACAGCTCCAGATTTTAAGGTTGGAGATCTTGTGTGGGTAGGAATTCATACTCATAGTAATCAAGCTCAGGGTCGCACCGCCAAATTCGATCCCAAAAGAGATGGCCCTTATGTCATATTTCGAAAGGTGTCCGCCTCCTGTTATGAAATAGCCAATCCGAGATCCCCAAATACCCCAATAGGAAAATATCATATTTCTGCACTCACTAAGTATCATGGTAATGAAGCAGAAGCTCCAGTGGTCGAACTACGCAAGAGAGGCAGACCTAGATTAACCCAAGAGGATTCTGGTCTGTAACAAACCCCATCCCCGTTCACGCCACCCAAGTGCCGCCCATGGTCAGAGCAGGACGTGCAGCTGTTGTGTTGCTGACATTTCCGACGGGAAGGCTGGCAGTACTGACTAGAATAATGGAGTGTTCATCCTAGAAAACTTTCTCTCCACAATATCTTTGAAATTAGACATGTTAAGCCTTGTTATTTTATATTTTAACACCAGTAATAAACCATTAACGATTACTACCGTGTTACAATATATATATATATATATATATATATATATATATATATATATATATATATATATATATATATATATATATATATATATATATATATATATATATTGTTACGTTCTACGGGGTTCTGGATTTGTTGATTAACAAAACACAGCTTTCCAAACTACTAATTTACTATTACCAACTATTTTTCAACACCAGTGTCAACTAAAATATCTCCCTTCTCTATTATTAAATGTCCATCGAACTATATTCCACTATCGCCTTCTATGATCGCTTCCTATACACCAACCCTTACTGTTAACTCGCTTTATACTCTATGATCACTTTTACACCAGCTTATTCAATACTGAACTAACTTACTCTGCGCACCGCTCGTCTATTTATACTGTCTATAGAGGTTCTAGACGTTCTACACTCTTCTACACCTGTCACTTCTGGTCTATTCTAGAAATGGTCATTCCAGAGTGTTCGCTGTGACAATATATATATATATATATATATATATATATATATATATATATATATATATATATATATATATATATATATATATATATATATATATACATATATACAGGGTGACTCATTTCTACGGTGAAGCTCAATATATCCGTTATACAAGATACGAGAAGAAAAAATTGTATACGTTAATTATAGGGTGTCTTGAGCTGCATCTTACAAAACCTATTATAACTTATTTTGACAATCACAGGCTGGCCACCATAAGTCGTTGGTGATACAGTGGTGATACCAATTTTCTTTTTTTCGAATACGAATCAAATTGTAATGCATGTTTGCGGGACAAAATAGTTATTTAAATTGCTTTGCAACTTTTCACATTTTTGACACATATCAAAAATTATGATACAGCGTTTTTATCAATAGATAGCAGAGTGCCATGAAGGTGGCGCATTCAGAGAGGTTTCCGTTTATATTATTTGTAGAAAAAATCGACAAGTCGTATATTGGCGAGCTCTCAAATAGTGACTGAATTTGAAAACATTCAAACTGCAGTAAGTCAATTTTTTCAAATGGAACAGCCTGTATTTTGTGTTTCAGAAGCGAAGGACATACCCTTTTGCTTCAAGTTTTGTATAACACTCCCTACCTATACTTACAGACTCTAGTTTTGGAAATATTTATATTTACAATCGCATAACGTGATTAGATCAGATTATGTATGTGATTATCTAGCGAATTTTCGAACAAAAATATTAAACTATTTAAATTATGTTTGGTACCAAACGGTAAGAAAAAATTAATTTAATAAGATTATCTACGTTTACATTTTCATAATATAGCTATGTAGGTTGTACTATAGTTACTCGATTCTCTATCTAGTAACTATAGATTATACGGTTAACCAAATTTGATGCCTGCTTTCATTTAAAAAAATATATTTTCTGTTAAAAACATTTTAATGAAAATTCACTGCCATACGATATATCCAGACTTTTTAGTGAATTTTCATTAAGAAAATTCACTAAAAAGTTTATATATATATATATATATATATATATATATATATATATATATATATATATATATATATATATATATATATATCTATATATATATATATATATATATATATATATATATATATATATATATATATATATATATATACAGAGCACAAGATATTCTCAGAATGTTCTCACAATGTGATAACATTTTTTTCAGAATATTTGTTTCGGAATGTTCTAATAACATTTATGGAATTTTAAACTCCATCTTCAATATTCTGAATACATTCATTCAATAACGTCATAAGAAAATTCTTCATCAACATACTGATAATATTTGGATAGATCATTATCAGGATATTCGTTCAGAACGTGCTCGAGATGTCTTTATAATATTATATAACTTTAAAATGTAATGAAAAAGATAGATGATTACGATAAAGTATAGTGGTGACAATTATAAGGGGAACTATTTTCCATGTTTGATTTAGTTACCTGTTCTGTGTTAAACACATCCTAAAATTGTATATTTAGGCATAGAGGGCATGTTCATACCGAAGGGAAGATGGCCGATAGACGTAAATGAAAATTAATGTCAACTTGAATGATGTGAAGTCATGTTGTATAAGTTATATTTATAACATAACATAATTAAAGATAATGATGTGACGTGAATACGGGGAACAGTGTGTAATTACAAACATAGACACAGAGTACAGAAGCAGCTAAAACATCGTGTCAGGTTATCAAGAACTAAAAGGCACCCAGTAAAGAAACAAGTTTTAAAGCATTTCTTGCAGCTGACGCCGACGAAGGGTTCACCAATTTTGGCTGAGACTGGATCATCTTACGAGTTAGGTACACATACATTGTATAATATATAATTAAAAATAGTAATAGTAAATTATGCCATATAAACCACCACCACCGTTTGATGTGGATGCACTGGAACTTGGGCCTAAATGAAAACAAATGTTTAATATATTTCTAAAAGCTTCAGAAAACACAATTCAAATGATGATATGTAGATAGCCATACTTTTACATATTATTTACATATTATAAGTGAACCGGGGTTAGATATCTTTAATATTTTTCCAGTAGATAAGACAAATAAGCTGGAAGATGTTCTCGGTTGCTTTGATTAAACCAAAAACCAAAAAATTCTATAAAAAATCAGACAATTTACTCTTTTGTAACGGAACTTAAAAAGCAACCCGCTAGTTATGGATGTATATGTATAATTATAAAAATCCATACACAGGTTGAACGATCAAAGATACATTAATTATGGGTCTCTATGACAAGCAAGTACAACAAAGGATTATTAGGGAAACTGATTTACGCTATTAAAAGTGCAAGCCTACCATACTGCAAATCTATAGAATTGCGTACGCCACATCTGAGGCTTTTTACTCAGGTAGAAGTTAATGCTGTAAGAAGTATCAGAAAATCAGAAAATCTGCACCTGAACATATGGCAGGTAGATGAGCTGTGTACAATAAAACTTTGCCAAAGTATGCTTTCACAGCCAGAATATCCAAGCTGTTGGTGAGAAACATCGGGCATCGGGATATGGAAATAGCTTTAGAAGTCAAAGTCAAGTCCGTGGGAGCAGATCAGGGAGCAACTATATAAGGTAAGGGTCAAAAGGTCTGATCGATGACTTTCAGTTGTAGTTTTTTTGTAAGTGCAAGTGAATGTGATTTTGTGGCATATTCTGTCCAATTTAGTTGTATTCTATAAAGGTATAAGTACTATTATGTAATATAATTCCTTTAATACCACACTCAAAGCCTGTAGGATCAAGAGTCTAGCCAAATTTCAAGTTACTTCAGTGGGGTATTCATCTTGGAAACTTTGTGTTTGGCTATTAAATTTTCTGGTATCTTTATTTTTTATTTATTTGTATGTTATTAAAATTTTAATTGTTTTAATAATGTTCTATTCACAAACATTTCTTTGCATTTCTTATATTAATTTTGAGGTGGTTGAATTTGGCGTTCCTCAAGGTACAGTCCTGGGCCCGTTGTTATTTAGTTTGTATATCAATGATCTATTTAATGTGCAGACAGTTGGTAAAGTCACTGGTTCTGCAGATTATACTGCAATTCTATATCAAGATTGTTGTTGGCAACGGCTAAGGACCAAAATTGAAGATGACTTTGTGAATATTAAGGAGTGGTTTGATGCCAATGGGCTAACTATTAACACGAAGAAGACGAAGTATGTTGAATTTGCGTCCTATAAGCCACACTTGCCGTCATTTAATACACTGCAAATAGTATGTAACAACCAATATATCCAAATTGAGGCGGCACAAAAGGTTGGGTATCATCATAGATCAACATCTGCGTTGGGATGAGCATGTTGGTGTGGTTTTTAAAAAGTTGAGGACTATTTTTTTTTTAAGTTTAAATACCTGAAAACTTTTCTGACAACGGCGTGTCTTAGAATGGTCTATTCGGCATTAGTTGAACCCCTTCTTACATACGGAATTATTGTTTCGGGTGCTGCGTCGAATTATCACCTGAAAAAATTGGATATAATTCAACGTTGGTTCCTGAAACTAATATATAATAAGTGCTACAGTTACCCATCTTAAGCGTTGTACGCTGAAGCAGGGGCTAATGATATTAGGCAACTTTTTTCATTGGCTGTGTTGACGTACGTAAGAAAGTATGATCGCGTCTCTAGAATAGAGCATCGTACGTAACTAGTTAAATGCAGCAGCCGCCACTCAAACGAACAGAGCAATTAAGACAGTGGGCCAGCGTAGTTATACTTATATTGCAGGGGCGTGCGGTGACATTTTAAATAAGGGAAGCAATTCTCAGCAACTTACCTATTTGTAGTGTAACTCAATTCTTCTGTCGCTTTTGCCAAATTCGTCAATAATGTCATCATAAAACTGTGGATTCTGGGACATTTCCTGGACGAGGTTATTTTCAACTGACAAAATTGAAATTTGAGAAAGTCTTTCCTGTCCTGTTAAATTCCTAACAAAACTCTTGATACGTTTCAATGTAGAAAAATTTCGTTCTACAGATGCACTAGTAGCAGGAATTGTTAATACTAATTCACATAATTTGAACACTTCAGAATATGCATTTTCCAATTTTGATTGTTTTAAGAAAGTTAAAAGTTCACTCGCGTTAGTTTTTGTGTCAATAACATCGGTTTCATAAATGACTGTAAGTTCTGATCGTAATAAGGCTTTGTCAAAATAATGTCCATAGTGGTGGAATAATGATTCGAATGAATCTTCTGGGAAAGGTATCCCTTTAAATCCTCCAAAATTACACAATTCAAGAAATTTCAGGCCACTGAGATGATCAAATCTGCAGTTAATTTGCTGCTGAATTTGATCTATGATTTCGTAGAAAAGGCGGCGATAAGAAGTTTGAAGGTCTCCCACATTATCAGTGCGCAGACGCTTTCTTCGTGGCTCCACTTCTTCTAATTTAATTGTTTTTTCCCAGAAATTATCAAATTCATTCCTTTTTTGAATTACAATGGATTTAAATTCACTAATTTTTTTCAGGCAAAAACCAATGTCATTTGTTTTACATTGCAATATGTTAAATATATTATCTGAAAACGGAAATATTTCCGAAAATATATTAAGTTAAAAATTAAAATTAAAGTCTCTTTTCAAACCATCCAAAAATCCTCTAGAACTACTTATTGTTTCTGCGTCCCAATTTTTGCTATTTTCCATAATATTTTCAAAAAGTTCATTTAACGATTCACAGTGTTCAAATATAGTTATCACAACCTTGCGGTTATAGTTCCATCGCGTTGCAGCTACTTTGGGTAAACGTTTTTTAACAATTGAGTCTAAGGTTTGTGTGCGCTTCGTAGATTTGCAAAAAAAGCAGCCATTCCACTTAGGGTAGCAAAAAAACACTTTACATTCTTTAATATGATTTATAGATTGGGATAAAATTAAATTTAATTTATGAGCAAAACAGTGTGCAAATAAAGCACTGGAGAACGTTTCCCGCACTTTAGCTTGAAGACCTCCTAAATGTCCGGCCATAACAGCAGCCCCATCATAGCTTTGGGCAATTAATTTATTATCAGCCTCCTCAATATCTTTCATAATATTAAGCACAATTTTATATAGAGCGTTTGCGGTACGATCTTCTGTCACATTTTTAAAGCCTAAAAATCTTTCTTGTACACTCCCATCCATTTTTACATAGCTTATTACTACAGATAGTTGACTAAAATTAGTTACATCGGTTGTTTCATCTAGAACAATAGCAATGAAACGAGTCTGTTTAATTTCCGATTTAATTCTGTTCAAAATAATAGTGGCAGCGGCCGAAATTAAGTCATTCTGAATGCGATTTGATGTCCCGCGAAAAACGTTAGACTGTTCCAAGTGATTTTTTAAACAAATGTCGTACTTGGCTATTAAAGAAACTAGGTCTTGAAAATTTCCTCTATTTGCAGATGGAGTTGTTTCGTCATGACCTCTGAAGCCCAATTCATGCTGACCAAGAAAACACACAACATCAATAAGTCTTTTTAATATGTTTCTGTTTTTATCAACCAATTCATTGTGTTGGCGATGACTAATTTCTATCTGCTTGTCAACGGCGTGTTCAATTCGCGTTTTTCCAAAGACACTTAATTTTAAAATGCTCTGTAAATGCGCTTTAGACATAACATGTCTTTTTACTACTTTATGTAGATTATTCAAGTCGGAAAACCCACTTTTATTCCACACCCCCTTTTCAGTCACAAATAGACTACAAGGCAAACAAAACAGTTTATTCCTGATTTCACAATCCGTTAACCATTCATATTGTTTATAAGTTTTTTCGGCGTTGAAATGTCGAATACATGTTTTAATTCTTGTATTTAAGTTTTTTAGAGTAGCAGTGGCGTCTCCTGACCAAAATGTTCGGGTGTGCGGTAACGAGTTGCTGTTAGTGGTGGTTTTAAAAATTATTAACACTAAATGTACATATATATATATATATATATATATATATATATATATATATATATATATTCGACCTATATGGGATGATACGTAGATAAATTAATTAATTTCCCACTGCAACACTAACAAATTAAAAAGTCACTTAAAACTTTAAAACACGAAAAGAACATGGAATTATTATCAAGCTCTTCTCTTCACACAAATTTGTGTTAGCGTTAGCACTGTCCGGAACGGGGTGAAAACTGTAAACATTAAAAGTAGTTCAATGTTAATATGGTACTAAATAATAAAATGTGTAAAAATCCTGGATGCAGCAAGTGCGTTATGGTAGTGAATTTTCAT
Organism: Tillus elongatus; assembly: GCA_964006375.1. Taxonomy (NCBI): domain Eukaryota; kingdom Metazoa; phylum Arthropoda; class Insecta; order Coleoptera; family Cleridae; genus Tillus; species Tillus elongatus. The sequence goes on from OZ023268.1 coordinate 65,628,091, forward strand.
AGAAATGATCTGGCACAAAATATTTTATTATAACTTTTTTATCTTGCAACATAGAAATCTAAATTTTGGTGTATAGTTTAATTTTTATATCGTAAACCTACCTACCAAATTTGGTTATATTATCTTTTTTATTTTTTGAGATACAAATTTTTTTCGAATAAAAACTCAAAATTTTCCCGGAAAACCTCGTCCGATTTTCCTGACTAACGAAATTATCCAATACATTTACAGAAGGAAGGTACATGCCAAATTTTATCAAAATCGGCCGATTATATTTTGAGTTATCGGTGTGATACCTATGTATATATATATATATATATATATATATATATATATATATATATATATATATATATATATATATATATATATATATATATATATATATATATATAGTTTATTGTTATATAAATAGTACAAAGCATCTTACAAATAAGTCTAAACTTGTGACTGCAAATTATGCAATTTTGACTAAATTTTAATCTAAATGTCAATTGTTCTAAAGTTCTGTCATCTGATTTCTAATCTCCAAAATTACCTCACCTCATTATGTACCATTACAATTTCTAGAAATATGGATGGTACTTGAAATCAGTTTCTTCATTTTAATCAAAAATTTCTATATTTTAAAACTTGACTCAAATTAAATTCTTATATATAAAAATTGAAACTGACACCGGATATGAGTTCTAGGGGTCCTAGTTCGCGATCATTTGCAAACAATTTTTCAAAATTCAAAAGTCGAGATCTCCCCATTAGTGAATTTTTTCTACGAAAATTTACTAAAATGTATTATAGTCTTGATTCTAGAATATTGTGGTCCAGGCAAGCGCAGTTGTAATGTTTGTAAATAATGCTATCACAACGTTTGTTAAACCGGCGTTCCATTCATTTGTCTTGAGCGGTATTTTTACCGCTCACTGCAGTGTTAAAACGAATGGTATTTCCTTACTATTTTAAACACATGGGTGGGGGACTGTATTGTATACCAATACAGCTCTGTCGAGTGAAGTTGTTCGGAAATAACAACGCACACCTAACCCGAATTCATTCCCAGTTGCTATTGACCTACTCATATTTTCTGAATGAAGACGTCGTGCCGACTTCATTCCAAGTCACTATTAACCGACTATTTATGAAATCAAATAAGTAAATTAAATCGATTGTCATAACATATGTAGTGTATTAAGACTAAGGGAAAAAGAAATAAAACATATTTAACTGTGCACATTTTAATTATATTTTAGGGTGTGCGGCGCACACCTAGCTCACTAGGAGAAATCGCCACTGTAGAGTAGGTTTTGGCCTACCTTAATTAATAATAGCAAGTTTTTCAGCAAACTGTAAAGCTGAAAATATTTTGGTCATCAAAAAACACACAACACAATCACAGTTATTATTACCACTTGTTTGTAAAGTTTGTAAATCATCACCCCCACCGTCGCCGCTGTTAAAAGCTGATAAACTTGTAGCCATATTAATACTCGTAAAATGCCAATGTATTTAACTTGGTCGACTGCTTATATCGGCGAAATAATGCGAGACATTCTCTTCCTATGTGTAGCGGCTCTTCCCGGTAAAATACGTTCTAAAAATACACGTACACACATCGAGCGAGCGAGCGTTTCTCCTCAAGTGGTCTGCTGACTACATGTATTTATCTGAAGGCATTGCATCCACCCGTCCACCCGTAGTATGAGGTTCATGCTGGTCGTTTAGCGGTAGCATTTACTGCGACCACGTCCTTGCGCTAAGAGCGCATATACAAACAAGTACAGTATGATGCATAATAAATAATTATGTGTGTGAGCTTGCGAATTAAAAATTTTAATAATTAAATTAGTTTCAGAATTTGAAATTTAATATTTAAAATACTAAGGAGATTTTAAATATTGCGGTTTAATATAAATTACTTTTTAGTAGGTATGTAGTCGTTATTTAAGGGAAGCAATGCTTCCCTTGCTTCCATGGACCGCACGCCACTATTATATTGCACCAACAATGTATAATACTCTTCCAGTCAGTATCAGAATTGCACTAACTTTACGTTCTTATGTGAGGATGGTGAGTGCATGGGTTTCAAAGTCTAGACACATGATTCATAGTTTAGTACACATATAGGCATTGAACGGGCCGTAGATTTGGTTGACTGTGTGGTGCTGTGGGCGTTGTTGTTTTTTTTTTTGATGTTTTGATTGAGTGGATGTTTGCTGCACCTTGAATTGGTTTAAATTTTGGATTTTGTTGGCTGTGTGGTGTTGTATGCGTTGTTTTTGCTGTTGTTGTTTTAACTGAGCGTATAGTTCCCACACATTTAATTAAATTAAGTTAGTTTTAGAAGTTTATGTATGTTTTATTATTTTTTTCATGTGCCCACAAACAAGTATATACTTTCGTGGGTTATACATGTGTTTATATGATTATTTCTGGTTTGTGCTCTTGCTGAATTGTACAATGAATGTAATCTGTAACTAGGAAATAGGCGTTGTTATTGTTATTATTGTATAGTTGTTAATTCGCAGTTCTTGAAAATGTAGGTACCTACATCATATACTTTTCCCATATTTATATAGATTATTTAGCAAGAAATGTACGTTATTTTTTATTTTATTTTGTTGTTTAAATAAACTCTATTATTATTATTAATAAATATGCAATACACGAATTGTTGACTTATTAAGTATCTGAACGTGAGTTTACTACAAGTGTGTGTAGCCATAGAATGATGGTAACTTACACAACGGGAGTGTTTAAAGATCAAATTCTAACATATATGGTGAGTTGGGCTTGCTTACACGAAAATATATACAAGGCCAGTTAAATGGAGGAAAATTAGTAAATTTTGAAGATAAATCAAATATCTCATAGCTTTGCATTTCCTTAACTTCTGCGTAATTAAAAAATGTACACAGGAGGGTTCACATAAGAACCGGCACAGAGCAGCGGGGATGTACGTAAACCTAAAATATGGCGATTTAACGCAACTTACCTCTATACTAAGTTGCACCACTAAGAAGTTATAGGCCTTCAAAGTGGGGTTTTTAACTTTGAAAAAATCAATATCTGCGCGTAATACTTTAACTTAGTGAAATCTAATTTGGTACATATTCTGAGTATACCATGAGCATGAATCGATGGTAAGTCGAGTTCAATTGAGGCATTTGAAAGGGTTGATTAGGGGTGATGCCCCCTTAAAATGTCACAATTTTTTAACATATTTTCCGATTTAATAAATTATTATTTCATTTTATGAGGAATTTAACTTGAAAACTTTTGTTACTCCTGTTATTTTCAAAAAACTTTGGTGGTTTCAAGAAAAATACCAATAACTAAAGAAACATATTTTATCGATGTTACTAAAAATCATAGAAAATTCAATATTTGCCAATAAAATTATGAATATGTCAAATTTGGCAACCAGGGCAAAAGTGTGAATAGGTATAATTTATTAGAAAACAAACCGAAAAAAAATGCTACCGATAAGTTATATAAATTCTTCAAAATGATAATCTATTGAATTTTTAAGTAACATTGATAAAATATATGTCTTTAGTTATTTGGGTTTTTCTTGAAAGTGGTCAAGCACGGTAACCCATGCGCTATCTAGGCACACGTCAACAAAAGTTTCATTGGCGTGATACTTTAGATCGGCTTCATGCTCGGGATATTATATTCAAATAATATATTTATGCTGCGCCAAAACTATGTTTGGGACCGCCAAAACTACGTTTGGGAATAATGTTAGAGATATAGTGTATTTTAATAATTGATTGAATCGTCCAGTTAAATATAAATCAATTGGAAAATTTTTAATTCCATGTTGTCTGGCATTTTCCATAATTGCGGCCGTGATTTCACGATTGTTGGTTCGGGTATTATGTTTTCTGTCTGGTATATATTTAGTTTGGTTAGCGTTGATGTATGGCTTATACCTGTTGTATGAATTAATATACGCGTGGCAGTTAACTACTCTGTCTGTTAGGCATTGGACTTTAACCACCAAGTCGTTTCAACGCATTTCTTTGGAATTTTATTTTTAATTTGGAAAAAACTAAATATTGTGTACCAAATTACTTAAAATTCGCAACATAAGTTTATTTGCACTATTTCTAGCCACATGTAAAGTTTCATTCCATAGTTACTCTGATACTTTCAAAAATATAGCGTTTTCAAAAAGTTTTCCCCGTTAAAAACTGATTAACGAACTTGACCTCGGTTTTCGCCCAAACAAGATTTTTGCCAAGTTTGATTGAAATTAATTTAGTATTTTTTGAGTTATCGCTCGGTTACATATATATATATATATATATATATATATATATATATATATATATATATATATATATATATATATATATATATATATTTGTGTGTGTGTGTGTGTGTGTATTATTGCATGCATAGACCTAGCGATATTTTTTAATAATAAAGTTACTAATAAAAGAAAAGGACAAAATAAATACCTGGAAGTAAGAATCTACTTTGTTGTCATAGCTACATTCAGATACAGGGGGTAAATTACATTGCAGAGTATAATCCAACTGAACCTGGCATTTAAAATAATTAACTATATGTATTCGTCATTGAATGGATCATGACATCATTTAAAGTTACCAGATAAGACATAACAAAAATTTTGTATTGCACATATATTGAACAATTCTAATAAATAAATGAACTGCCTAACAATGTACAAAGTTATAAGTTATATAAATCCCAGAGACAAAACGTTATAGACAGATATAAAACAAATTTAATAAACTGCCTTCGACGAAGTAAAAACTGGTGAATTTTTTTTAAGAAATGTGTTTAGTTATAAATTTAATGAAAATTTGTGAATATGTAAGGAAAAATTATGTAAGGAGAGGTAAATTTGTTAAATTAGTAAATAAGGAAAAAGTTTGTTAATAATAATAATAATAAGGATGATTAAGAATTGATTTTTGTTGATGAAAATATAGATAGGTTAGAAATTTAAACATACAAACAATTTTTGACTAACCTGACTCTAAAATCCAATTATTTAATTAATATGATCGAAAGGAAATGACTTTCTCTCATTTTGTGAAATCTATGATGCTATTGGACATATCTGAAACAGAAACAGTAATTGGTTGACAAGCAAATTTAAAGAGTAATTAACAAATTTGATTCGTCATATAAAACAAAAACGGGACGAATCTTAATTTCCGTGAGGATGAAGAGGATTGTTAAGAAGCCGATTGATAAAACAAGCTAGTAGCTTGCAGATGAAGAAAAATGTTCAAAAAAGTTAAATAAATGCGTAAACAATAGTCAGGGTGAAATAAAAAAGTTGTACCTACCAGTAAACAACTTTAGAATAACTTCAAGCAAGGATACCAGTACGTATATCGTAAATAACAGTGAATAATGGAAAATCTCAACCCACGCCACAATTTCAAATCCAGGTATTTCATCAAAGATTAATAAAAACTGCAGTATACTTCCAAACAAGATTGTAAACATCCATTAATATAATAATAATATGCCAATTTGAGAAGTAAATGTCATCTATGAAGCAATTTTGCCAAATATAGGAATATAAATCCAATCTATATAGGAAGTACTCTAAAGAACCAAAAGAGGGCGCTACGCAGGAGATCACGTAATACAAAACCCTTTCAACCATTTTAAGACTCAATCTTCTAGGTTACCAAATTTAGCCCAAGCGAGGTTGCTATGGTGATAGATATAACAAGTGAAAATAATTGGATTTATTATGAAAAGTAAAGTCAAATTTTAAGCATCACATTGAAAGTAATAATTATAATCAAAATTTGTAATATCCTTTAACAAAAGCTGTCATTTTATTTAAAATTAAGAAATAGTGGATCCCAATTGATATTTAAAATTTAAAAAAAAAGTAAAAAATTAATCAAAGATAGGTTCATAAGAAATTTTGACAATTAGAATAAATGTTTTCAAAGTTTTAAATAGAATATCGTTAATTTTTTTCTACCGCTGTCAAAATGCGTCCATTGACTAATCAATCTTAAAGTAAGTAAATAGGTTCAGCAAATAAAATATAGAGGCTGCAAGTGTGAGAATTTTTGGCATTGGGGAACCCAAATATAAAACATTCCCTGTAGAGAAAGGAGAAACTCAACTATAGCTAGCTGTGGTTAAGTAAATAAACCAATAAAAGGACCAGGTAAATATTTATTATATTAGAAAATCTTTTAATATAAATATAATCAAAAATTGGAATATTGAAAATTCAAAAAAAAATATGACTTTAGCTATAAAGGCATAAGTAACGGGTGTGCTAAAATAAACAAACATTCGTGTATAAATTATGAAATTTAATTCAATAATAGAAAAAAAACAAAAGGCGCCCAACATAAATACACAATCAAACAAACATAATATTTACAAACACATTTATTCAAGATAAAATACAATTGCGAACATATCTACTTTCTATAAAATACAGACAAAAATATACATTATTAACACTATAAATACATATAAACTTAGATAAAATACATAATATTCAAATCTAAATCTTGAAACACTAGAGATACAATATAAATAATACAATAAATAAATACACCCTACAAATTTTTTAATTAGCGCACAAAACGTAGCACAAATAAATACAAACACACACCTTAAAATTACCATAATTGACACCCAATCGTGGGGCTTTAACTACCACTATATATATATATATATATATATATATATATATATATATATATATATATATATATATATATATATATATATATCCGATTGATAACTAAAAAATAATAGACCAATCTTGATCAAATTTGGTGAGTACCTTCCTATCTCCGGAAATAACAAAGTAAGGGCAACCAACGCGTGTTTGTATTATAAAGAGTGAACTTTGTACCAAAATTTAGGTCTCTAGCTTTAAAGACAAAAAAGTTATGGGCGGTTAAAAAAACAATTTTTGCAGTTTTCCTCAAAATGTCAAACTCGCAATTTTAAAGTCAAAATTGGCAATGTTTAGGCAAAGAACGTGAAACAAATACGGATTTTGAAAAGAAAATGTTGCAAAAAGAGTATTCTGCGAACCCTTAAGTTTCAGATTCAACCGTCATTGCCCTTCATTTTACTAAAATATTTACAGAAAATTCATTTCAAATAGACCCTTTCTCTGATGCTTTGGCTGTCAGTTTAGTTAAGTTGGTGCTTTCGCTGTAGGCTTAGCGAAGTTTATGGTTTAACGGTCTATAATTTTTTTAAGCTAATTTTTGTAGAACAAATTCGTTAATGCATTTTTGCATTTTTTATCGAAATAAGATGCGTTTGTAAGAAAAAAATCTGGACGCAGTAAGTGCGTTTTGGTAGCGAATTTTCGGTAAATTTGTAGTTTAGCTCCCGAACGCTTTTCCAAACTGTTTTCAGAAACCTGCCTAGCCCCTCCCCCTGGATACACAAACCCCAAGTTCACACCCCCAAAGAAGTTACGGGATCAGGAGTGAGCCGGGGTGTAAACTTTAGCACCCCCCTGGAACCACAAACCCCAAGAAGAATTCTTGTTCACATCCCCCAAGGAAGTTACGGGACCAGGAGTGAGTAGGGGTGCTGGGCGGGGTAGGTAGTAAAAAGGAAATATGAGCAGAAAATACGAATAAAACGGGCTTGAAAGCTGTCTTTTTTACATTTGAAGCAATATCCCCCTTAAACCCTGCCTACCCCGCACAGCACCCCTATTCCCCCAGGTGCCGTAACTTCCTTGGCGGGTATGAACAAGACATTTTTCTTGTGGTTTATGCAACGAGGTTGGTTGCATGCACGCGAGGGGGGAAGGAAAATCCCGACGACGAAGCAGCCACCTCAACCCCATACCGATGCCACAAGTCAAACGGGGGGGGGGGGGGGTCCTGCTTCGTCGGAGGTATTTGCGCTATATAAGAATTTCGACAACAATTTCCATACATTCTGTAAATCGTTTAAGAGATGCCCATTTTATTTTGCCAAATATTGACAGCTGGAGACTTTCAGGACAATTTCAAATAACCTGCAATCACTTGTTATTAATTATTACGCTTTTTGATAACTCAAACTTTTAAGACGATATTTTATGTAACATTTCCTATACCTACCTACCAGTTGTCAGTTCTTTACAATGTATCCTCATTATTCTGACGCTAATACGGACAAGTAGTCCTCCAATTTAAAAAAGTCTGGGAGCAGCAAGTGCGTTACGGAAGTGAATTTTCATAAAAATATTTTTAATAGCAAATATGTCTCTTTAATGAAAGCAGACATCAATTTGGTGACAGGTATAACCTATATAGTAGGATCAATGTACCATGTTTAATCAAAATAACTTGTTTGAAAAAATACACATTTTCCGAAAATAAACTTAAAACATTTACGAGAAAACTCGTTTCCTAGCTGACGAACCTTAGGTTAATAGCAAATTGCGTTATTGAATTTTGAAGCATTTAATGAAAATTGGCTACCCAAACGCACTTACTGCGTCTAGATTTTTTTTACAAACATGCACCATATATCGATGAAAAAAGCAAAAATGCAATAAGGAATGTTCAAAAAAAATTATAGGTATCACCAACGACTTATGGGCATCCTGTGATTGTCAAAATTCCCACATGTGAGTTCTAATCCTAGTTAGTGATTTTACTTTTTATCAATTTTTTTAGTCTCATTTCACCTTACAGTTATCTAATCAGATTGTTATTATTCCGATGAATTTTTTAGCGAGTTTTTGTATAAAGAATAATTTGATAAAGAGATGAAAGTTTTAAGATTTGATTCAATTTGAATAGCATATCTGGTTGTTTGTTCTTGCTCTAACTTAGTGAAACCGTTCCATATTTAACACAGTCGTAGACTTTTCCCGTGGGTTCATACAAGTGCTTGTTTTAGGGAATTTTCTTTTTAAAAAAATCGCTAACGAGGAGATCCCGACTCTTGAATTTAGAAAAAATTTCTTCAAATAAGCGCGAACTAGGCCCCCTAAAATATATATCCAGGGTCAGTTTCAATTATATATATATATATATATATATATATATATATATATATATATATATATATATATATATATATATATATATATATATATATATATATATATATATATATATATATATATATATACAGAAAATTCACTTCAAATAGACACTTTCTCTTATGCTTTCGAAGTAGTTTTAGTTAAGTTTATGGTTTAACGGTCTATAATTTTTAGCTAATTTTCGTATCAAAAATTCGTTAATGAGCAGACCGTGACTTTTCAATTCTAAAAAGATTTCTTCTCTCTCTCTTTCTCTCAGGGCTGCAACTAAATTCATCTGTTGCATTTACCGGTCACCTTCTGACAACAACTTTGTCCAGCTCTTTGACTACCTTTCTGAAAAAACCGACCATCTGATTTCTGAATATCCTTCCTTCGAGGTCACTATTCTTGGTGACTTCAAGGTCCATAATAAGGAATGGCTAGGATCTTCAAAAACCGATCCACAAGGAAGAGCAGCGGAAGCCTTTGAAGTCAGCAATTCTTTAGTCAATATGGTTCAGAACCTACTTACTTTCCTCGCATCCCAACACACAGCTCAAATCCCTTGGATCTCCTTCTTACTACAAATCCTGACTGCTATAAGATATCAGTCACCGCCCCCCTTGGTCGCTCAGACCGCGGCATGTTTACTGCTTCCTGCGCAATGCAACCCGAGGTCACACATTCATCACATCCATGTATCGTTTAGCACTACAACTCCGCGAACTGGGATGAAATGCGAGATTACTTTTCCTCATTTCCATGGGCGCCTGTCTGCTTTTCTCATCCTGACTCCTCTGATATCTCACAAAACGTCACCGAAATTATCCAAGCTGGCATGGAATTCCACGTACACAGAAAACCTCTGCAGCCACTCAAAAGCCCTAGTTCTCCAGATTCTGTGACAAGGCCAGACTTGAAAAGGCTTCACAAAACGCTTCTACACAATCCCAGTCAAGAAAACCGTCAAGCATTTAACGACGCAAGAAATCGCGATGTCCGCATTCTTTCTGAGGCAAAAAAACTCGTTTAATAACCATATCAAAACAATGTCCTCTTAAGCTCCAGCGGTAGCAAACCCTTCTGGACTCTTGCTAAATCAATTGGGAATAATTTCTGCAAGAGCACGTTCCCAACTCTCGTCTCAGGGGTGAAATTGTTTCTACAGCCCTGGGCAAGGCTGAACTTTTTGCCTCGCTGTTCGCTGAAAATTATACTCTCAACCCACCTCCAAATGTTCAACCACCAACAGTCCCCAATGTCGCGCATAAAATGACGGATATCATTTTCAAAACTAAAAAGGTACGAAAGATGCTCTCTTCGCTTAATACCAGGAAAGCCTGTGGCCTTGACGAGATCCCAGCAATTGTTATCAAAAAATGCGCACCCGAACTTGCTCCTGTCCTGACTCGTCTGTTTCATTCATCTTACAATAGAGGCATATTCCCTAGTAACTGGAAAACTGCTCGAGTACAACCCGTTCCCAGGAAAGGATTCAAAGCGCTTTCTAGCAACTACAGGCCTATTTCTCCTCTCTGTCGTTTCTAAAGTGATGGAAAAGTATATAAACACCGAATTACTAAAATTTCTTGAAAAACACAGTCTAATCCACGACAGGCAGTATGGATTCCGTCAGCGCAGATCAACTGCCGACCTCCTTTCCTTTGTCACCTATTCTTGGAACAAGTCTATGGAACTACACGGTGAATCCCAGATTGTCGCTCTAGACATATCCAAAGCATTCGACCAGGTCTGGCACGCAGCGCTGCTTAATAAACTTCCGGCCTATGGTCTACCACCAAAACTCTGTACCTGGATAGCAAATTTCCTCTCCAACCGGAGAATTACTGTTGTCGTGGATGGCCATTCCTCTAAACGGTATCCAATTAATGCAGGAGTTCCTCAAGGTTCAGCTTTAGCCCCTACTTTGTTTCTTCTGCACATCAATGACCTCCTCTCTAGCACATCCAACCCAGTTCAGTGTTATGCGGACGACAGCACCCTCCACTCAAATATACAATATTCTAAGCCTGTCTCTTTAGCCCAATTAGATGAGGATCGCAGACTCATGGAGGGTTCTGTTTCCGTGGATCGCCAAAAAATATTAGACTGGGGAAGTAGAAATCTTGTACAATTCAACCCCACCAAATCACAGTCTTGCTTTCTTTCTCATAAGAGATACACCAGCCCTAGACCCATCACAATGAACAACCACGTTATTTAAAGTAATGAGTCCTTTTCACTTGTTGGCATTTTTGTGGATCGAAATCTCAATTGGCACCAACATGTCACATCAATTGCAGAATCGGCTGCATAAAAAATGGGTTTCCTCTTTTTCGAGCTCGCAAATACTTTTCACTAGCTAATCTCTATACCTTATATACTTCACAAATAAGACCAAATCTCGAATACTGCTCCCACATCTGGGGTGCTGCTGCCGCTCATCACTTGCCCATCGACGTGCCGTTGGTGACCTTTCTCTCTCTCTCTCTCTCTCTCTCTCTCTTTTATAGATATCTGCAAGGGACTGCTCAAAGGAGCTTTCTTGCATAGTTCCTCCACCTGCTGCCCCCAAGAGATCTACCAGGGGAACAGAGCGAATGCACCCTTTTACTGTCCGGGTCACCAGACATAGAACATCTTGTTATGCCCGCTCTTTTGTCGCGAGGACTTCAAAAATGTGGAATTCCTTGCCGGCACATGTTTTTTCTTCTCCCCCGAACCTCCAAACCCCCAAGTCCAGAATTAACAAGTTGCCTCTTTCCTCCTTGTCGACACCCACGGTACGATAGTATTTAGGCTGTAAGCCCCCGTGGCGTGTTGTTGGAAAAAAAATGAGCGCACACTAGCCCCCCTAGAATCTAGAATTCATATCCGGGCTTACTTTCGGTTTACATGTATACAGGGTGACACACTTCTACGGTAAAGCTCAATATAATTGTTATTATGCAAGATACGACAAAAATTGTATACATTACCTATAGGGTGTCTTGAGCTGCATCTTATAAAATTATTTTGACAATCACAGGGTAGCCCATAAGTCGTTGGTGATACCTATTATTTTTTTAACATTCCTTATTGCATTTTTGCATTTATCATCGAAATATGATGCATGTTTGTAAAAAAAATTGAGACACAGTAAGTGCGTTTTGGTAGCGAATTTTCAATAAATGCTTCAAAATTCAATAACGCAATTTGCTATTAACCTAAGGTTCGTCAGCTAGAAAACGAGTTTTCTCGGAAATGTTTTAAGTTTATTTTCGGAAAATCGGTGTATTTTTCAAACAAGTTATTTTGATAAAATATGGTACGTTGTTCCTACTATATAGGTTATACCGGTGACCAAATTGATGCCTGCTTCCATTAAAGAGACATATTTGCTATTAAAAACATTTATATGAAAATTCACTTCCATAACGCACTTGCTGCGTCCAAACTTTTTTTAATCGGAGGACTACTTGTCCGTATTAGCGTCAGAATAATGAGGATCCGTTGTAAAGAACTGACAACTGGTAGGCAGGTATAGGAAATGTTACATTAAATATTGTCTTAAAGGTTTGAGAGTTATCAAAAAGCATAATAATTAATAACATGTGATTACAGGTTATTTGAAATTGTCCTGAAAGTCCCCAGCTGTCAATATTTGGCAAAACAATTAGGCATCTCTTAAACGATTTACAAAATATATGGAAAATGTCAGTAACAACTACTGATCAAGTTAACTTTGTTGTCGAAATTCTTATATAGCGCATAAGTCTGCGTTATTATTTTTGTGGTTTTTGTGGTTTTATGTTTTACAAAAAATGTTACATAAGAAATTATAAAAAAATTCATCAAAATATTGGGTGCCCCATTTAAAATAGTCATTTTGATGCCAACACCTTACATAATGAAAAGATCAAGGCCAATTAAAATATTTAAATAAATAGGCCTCTTCATAAACCCCATAACTATCATTTTTGGAATAACAACAAATAACATTATTTTTTTTACAAAAATTAATTATAGGTGGAAAGTTTGAATAAGTAAAATCATGGAAATAAAACTTAATCCATTTTCACGTCATTAAATAAAAAAAGTCGGGACGCAGCAGGTGCATTATAGTAGTGAATTTTCATAAGAATTGTACACTATTAGTAAGATAGATTATTAAAACTAATTCTTTAAATTTAAATGGATCTTGGAGATTAGTTTTATAGGTCCCAGTAAGCGATTACTTGAAGAAATTTCTATTTTCTATGGAGCTAGAAAATTTAAATTTGGTACATATATGTAAATACTGTAAGTCACTTTAAAAAAATGGTGTTACAAATTTCATTAAAGTTACAAAAGTTTTCCAGAAAAAAAATATTATTTAAAAACGGAATCTACCTGCCAAATTATCAATATGGCAGGTATTTTTCCTTATTAACTGCTTGGAATACTTTGTTTTAGTTAACCCAATCGAACTAGATTTTGCAAACAAAACAACCAAAAAGTATTTTACATAGGTTTTACTATGGCTCAAGATTGAAGATTATAGCTTAATGTGAAATTAAGATATCGGTCTTAAAATCTTTTTACAAACATTCTTTACCACAACGTACTTGCTGCACCCAGACCCTCTTCATCGCTTATTTACTGTTGCTGTATCCATACTTTTTTATCGAATTTTCATTAAGAAACATTCGCTAATAGAGAGGTAACGATGAAAAGCTTTTGAAAAAAATTCTTCAGATGAGCGCAAATTTGGGTGCCTAGAACCCAAAACCAAGGCCCGTTAAAATTTTTATATGTTTATATATATATATATATATATATATATATATATATATATATATATATATATATATATATATATATATATATATATATATATATATATATATACGTATGTATCCGAGCGATAACTCAAAAAATACTAAATTGATTTCAATCAAACTTGGCAAAAATCTTGTTTGGGCGAAAACCGAGGTCGAGTTCGTTAATCAGTTTTTATCGGGGAAAACTTTTTGAAAACGCTATATTTTTGAAAGTATCAGAGTAATTGGAATGAAACTTTACATGTGGCTAGAAATAGTGCAAATAAATCTATTTTGTGAATTTTAAGTAATTTGGTACACAATATTTAGAGTTTTTTCCAGTGGCGTCTCCTGACCAAAAAGTTCGGGTGTGCGGTAACGAGTTGCTGTTAGTGGTGGTTTTAAAAATTATTAACACTAAATGTACACACACACACACACACACACATATATATATATATATATATATATATATATATATATATATATATATATATATATATATATATATATATATATATATATATATATATTGCACCTATATGGGAATAATAGGTAGATAAATAAATTAATCTTCCACCGCAACACTAACAAATTAAAAAGTCACTTAAAAATTTAAAACACGAAAAGAACCTGGAATTATTATACAACCTCTTCTCTTCACACAAATTTGTGTTAGCGTTAGCACTGTCCGGAACGGGGTGAAAACTGAAAACATTAAAAGTAGTTCAATGTTAATATGGTACTAAATAGTAAAATGTGCAAAAAGCCTGGATGCAGCAAGTGCGTTATGGTAGTAAAGTTTCATAAAAATGATCTGGCACAAAATATTTTATTATAACTTTTTTTTCTTGTAACATAGAAATCTAAATTTTGGTGTATAATTTACTTTTTATATCGTTAACCTACCTACCAAATTTGGTAATTTTTTGAGATACAATTTTTTTTCGAATGAAAACTCAAAATTTTCCCGGAAAACCTCGTCCGTTTTTCTTGATTAACGAACTTATCCAAGCCATTTACAAAATGAAGGTACATGCCAAATTTTATCAAAATCGGCCGACTATATTTTGAGTTATCGGTGTGATACCAATATATATATATATATATATATATATATATATATATATATATATATATATATATATATATATATATATATATATATGTATGTATGTATGTATATATATATATATATCTATATATATATATATATATATATATATATATATATATATATATATATATATATATATATATAAACATATAAAAATTGAAACTGACCCCGTATATGGGTTCTAGTGGTCCTAGTTCGCGCTCATTTGAAACTTTTTTTTTTAATTCAAAAGTCGAGATCTCCCCATTAGTGATTTTTTTCTACGAAAATTCACTAAAATCTATTATAGTCTTTGATGCTATAATATTATGGTCTCTGTAAGCGCAGTCGTAATGTTTGTAAATAATGCTATCACAACGTTGGTTAGACCGACGTTCCCTTCATTTGTCTTGAGCGGTATTTTTATAGCTCACTGCAGTATTAAAATCAATGGTATTTTCCTCACTATTTTAAACACGTGGGTGGGGGACTGCATTGTATACCAATACCGCTCCATCGACTGAAGTTGTTCGGAAATCTTAACGCACACCTAACCCTAATTCATTCCTCGGTGCTATTGACCTACTCATATTCTCTGAATATGTTAGAAGACGTGGTATCTATTTCATTCCAAGTAACTATTAACCGACTACTTATGAAATCAAATAAGTAAATTAAATCGATTGTCATAAAATATGTAGTGTATTAAGACTAAGGGAAAAAGAAATAAAACATATTTAACTGTGCACATTTTGATTATATTTTAGGGTGTGCGGCGCACACCTAGCTCACTAGGAGAAATCGCCACTGGTTTTTTCCAAATTAAAAATAAAATCCCAAAGAAATGCGTTGAAACGACTCGGTGGTTAAAGTCCAATGCCTAACAGACAAAGTAGTTAACTGTCACGCGTAGATTAATTCATACAACAGGTATAAGCCATACATTAACGCTGACCAAACTAAATATATACCAGACAGAAAACATAAATCCCGAACCAACAATCGTGAAATCTCGGCCGCAATTATGGAAAATGACAGACGACATGAAATTAAAAATTTACCAATTGATTTATATTTAACTGGGCGATTCAATCAATTATTAAAATACACTATATATGTAACTTTATTAATGGTCCCAAACACAGTTTTAGCGCAGCATAGATATATTATGCTGTCGCATAATATAGCAGAAATGTAAACAAGATCAAGCCAAGTCTCTATAAAAATCATTCTAAAATAGTTTCTTTTATCTTTAAACTTAAACATAAGACGTCATATAAGACCGAAACAGTCGTGGGATGTGTTGCAATGGTAATTCTATTAATTCTGTAATTAATTAATTCTGCATTCTTTAAATATAATATACCGAGCATGAAGCCGATCTAAAGTATCACGCCTATAAAACCTTTGTTGACGTCAGCCTAGATAGCGCAGGGGTTACCGTGCTTGACCGTTTTCAAGAAAAACCTGAATAACTAAAGACATATATTTTATCAATGTTACTTAAAACTTAAAATCATCAAAAATTCAAATGATGCCTATGAAATTATCATTTTGAAGAATTTCTATAACTTATATCGGTAGCAATTTTTTTTATTTCTGTTTGTTTTCTAATCAATTATACCTATTCACACTTTTGCCCTGATTGTCACATTTGATATATACATAATTTTATTGGCAAATATTGAATTTTCTATGATTTTTAGTAACATCGATAAAATATGTTTCTTTAGTTAATCATGTTTTTCTTGAAACCAACACAGTTTTTTGAAAATAGCAGGAGTAACAAAAGTTTTAGAGTTAAATTCCTGATAAAATGAAATAATAATTTATTAAATCCGCCAATATGTTCAAAAATGGTGACATTTTAAGGGTGTATCACCCCTAATCAACTCTTTCAAATGCCTAAATTGAACTCTACTTACCGTCGATTAATGCTCATGGTATACTCAGAATATGTATCAAATTTTATTTCTCTAAGTTAAAGTATTACGCGCAGATATTGATTTTTTCAAAGTTGATATGGATTCTAGGGAGCCTAGTTGGCGCTCATTTGAAGAATTTTTTTCTAAATTCAAAAGTCGGGATCTCTTCGATAGTGATTTTTTTTAAAGAAAATTCTCTAAAACAAACACTTGTATGAAGCCACGGGAAAAATCTACGACTGTATTAAATATAGAACTGTTTCACTAAGTTAGAACAAGAACAAACAACCAGATATGCTATTCAAATTGAATTAAGTCTTAAAACTTCATCTCTTTATCAAATAATTTTTTATACAAAAACTCACTAAAAATTTATCGGAATAACAACATTCTGATTAGATAACTGTAAAGTGAAATGAGGCTAAAAAAATGATAAAAAGTAAAATAACTAACTGGGATTAGAACTCGTCATGTGGGAGTCGATCATACGATGTACAGGGACCTAGCCCACTCAGCTACGCACTACATGCATTTACTGGCAGGTATATTGATCAAAATCGGACTATTATTTTTTGAGTTATATTCTCTTCCAGAATGAATTTGAAGACTTAAACCAATTTTTGTGTGTAAACAATACCCATTTATTCCTAGAAGTAATAGAAGAAATAGATTAAATGATCCAGAATAAGAAAATCACCCAAATGAATAGAATATAATGCTAAATCACCTCAACACTTACATATAAAATCAGCATTGGAAACAAGGTATCGAAAATCCATTAATTTGTTTAAATTAAACCAGAAGGGAAGACTTTTCAAGTATAAAGATGGACAAATTGTCAACCTTTTTGTCTAGCTATAAATGTATTCATGGTAAATCAGAAAATTAACTTATAAACATAAATCTAAATCAAATTCGCACGATAGTTGAAAAGCGGAATCACAGAGGGCGCGAAGTGTGTCAAATGAGAAATCTAAAAACAATATTTATCAATTTTTGTAAACCTTATGACGATAACAATCCTGTCACATAATTAATAGTAAAATTTGTTCTTAAATTTAATATTAGAGGATCCGCTTTAAGACAAAAATTCTAGAATTTTCATAAAATTAAATAAAAATATTTTGTTACTAATTAAAACATGATGTATTTCTTTGAGCATATTCAGATATAAGATTTAATTGCACATAGAAGTTTATTCTCTCCAAATTAGAACCAACTACTGGGTAGAGTCAGTGCAGTGCAGAGCAAAGCCAGGGCAAATTAAAAACGCAGGTATAAGTATCCATTACTATTTTGACTAACAAATGATTGGTAACAGTAGTAAAGAATAGGCCATCAACATTACACAGAAACACATAGGGATTTAAATAGTTAAAAAAACACAGTCAAAAACATTTATTAATAAACACCTCAAATCACAAAAATAAAGATTGGATTTACATAATTAATGCATAGACATTAGGTGTAAGATGTATATATTATAAACCAATTTTAAATACGATATATATATATATATATATATATATATATATATATATATATATATATATATATATATATATATATATATATATATAAGCACATAAAAATTGAAACTGACCCTGGATATGGGTTCTAGGGGGCCTAGTTCGCGGTCATTTGAAGAACTTTTTTCAAAATTCAAAAGTCGATATCTCTTCATTAGTGATTTTTTTAAAAAGAAAAGTCACTAAAAATGCAAAATATAGTCCTGAAACTTTTACGAATGAAATATGTGTATTAAAATATCGGTATATATTTGAATGGCTTATTATATAAAAATATATAAAATATTTAAAAATATAACAAAAACTAAATGTATTCTTACACCGAAAAAATGTTCGGGACGCAGCAGGTGCATTATCGTAGTGATTTACATAAGAATTGTACACTATTAAGAAGGTATATTATTAAAACTAATTCCTTAAATTTAAATGGACCTGGGAGATCGGTTTTAGAGGTCCCAGTTGGCGATTATTTGAAGAAACTTCTATTTTCTATGGAGCTAGAAAATTATAATTTGGTCGAGATATATGTAAGTACTCCAAGCCCATTAAAAAATGTTTGGGGCGCAGCAAGTGGGTTATGGTAGTGAATTTTCATAAGAATAATATATTATAGTGATATAGCCTTATATTAAAAGTTATAAAACATTACTTTATTTAATTAAGAACAGTAAAAAATAGTGTAAAGAATGGCAAGCAAAAACATGATCTCTAACATAAATATTTATACAGTCATTTGGATACAAAACTTAAACAAAACAATTGATAAACAGGGAATATACCCCACAAAAAATACACCAGAAAGCTGAACATAAAAAAAATCCGTGGTTCATGCATTGAGGGTGATTGTATGCATGGAGAAGGGGACGAATAGAACCTCCAGGAGGAAGAGGCTTTCTGCCCCCTCACCCAAAAACACAGAGGTCCTCCTTCCCCTTGTGCAATACAACTACCTTCAAAACATAAAACACCAGAAAATTTTCTTGGGAGCCACCCCCAAGAAAGTTACTGGATCTGGGCGAATATGGATATTGTGCGGAGTAGACAGTGTTTAAAGGAGGTATTGCTGCAAAATGTAAAAAGAGCATCATTTCAAAGTCCCACTAATTGGTTTTTAGCATTCATATTTCTTCCCCGCCCAGCACCCCTATTCATTCTTGGTCCCTTAACTTTCTTGGGCGTTGTTTGCAACAAATTTGCCTTGTGGCTTGTGCATCCAAGGAGGGTACTAAGTATGTTTCTGTCAAAAATTCTAAAAATGCTCCTTTCAGTAAACTGTATTTACCGAAATTACAATTCCACCTCGTTGCCTATACTGTCTTTTTCAGATAATATCGAATACAGCACTAAAGTAAATAAATTCACTTGCTGTTTCATTTATTTTTTTTTTTATATGACACACACACACACACACACACATATATATATATATATATATATATATATATATATATATATATATATATATATATATATATATATATATATATATATATATATATATATATATATATATATAATTAGGTTTTTTCGTAGCGATTGTCCGAAAAAAGTAATTTATTTATTTAAGTGGTACAATTATTTCAGTCTTAAAATGTATTATAAAATATGTGATTCAAAACAACATGTGAACAACTAGAGTTACAGCGATTGAATGAAATAATGTTCTACAGAACTAACATAAATGCAAACGTCTGCATCAGCATTCTTACACAGGTCACTAAACTGATGATGCATGGTTTCAGGATTCGTCGTATTTTGTATGATGTTGAGAATATACAGGGATGTAACTCCTCCACCCTTAAATCTTTAACACGTCCTCGTGTTCAGACACTTCTTCTGTTTGCGTTTGCCTGTTAGACTTGTATAGGATGCTTCGAATTTTTCTTCTTAAAAGAAACAGAAGTACAATGGTAACAGCGATGGATATACCAATGGTAATACCTAAGTGGGAATACTGCATGGACGGTCGGAGATGAAATGGATGCTGTTGTATTTGAGACAATGCTTCTTTTATCCTTTTGTTTTCTTTTAGATGAATTGGCTTAAAATGGATATGATGTTGAGGTGTCGGTTGCAATTCTTCGACTTCTATGGGTTGTAGCGTCAAATTGGTAGCAACGTCTTCATACATTTCCTCATTGATCTTGACTTTGCAGGAATTGAGGGATGTTACTAGACCGTTTCCCTGGAAGATTTTTCGTTCTAACGATGTTTCGCAATTTTCGACAATAGTGGTTGCTGAGCTAGTGGATATTAAGATCTGACCATTCTGCAGCTGAGTTGATATTTCGTAGGGGTTCATTACTTTGGCAGAAGTGCAATTTTGTAAGGTGTCAAGCTGACAATGTTCTTCTCGTGGGCGATTATTGCATATAACCACGTCTTCTATAGAGGGGCACTTCTCTTGGGTCCATAAGTTTGAAGAGGGTGTTTCTAAATAGTATGAGCTGGGTGGTACCAGGAGAATATAATTTTGTGGTATAGGATAAACACGAAAATAAGAACCAGGATTGGGATGTAGGATAGGAACTTTTAAAAGGCATACAATCGTATCCTTAACCGATAATATATGAAATTTGGTAAATTCTACAACCTTAAAAACATGATTTTTGTCAAAGTCGATCAATTCATTTCTGTCATGACTTAACTTTAAGTGATCAATAATATTTAACAGATCACTAGTGGTAAAGAGCTCTATATTAGTAATTTCGTTAAAACTTAAGGAAATAGTTCTTTGAATTATCTCTATATTATGGAGTAATTTAACAGCTACGTGAATTTGGAAATGAATTTTACTCGACAATTCTCTTTCGCTATCTAAAGTGGAAAAAGTCTGATAAATATGATCTAGATTTTGATTAATAATTTTTTGGTCCTTTTCGTACCTTTGTGTGATTATATTAGCAAATGAATTTAAATTATCAATTTGGGTAATTATATCTTCTTGATTTTGGAAAAGGTTATCTAAATTTTTATTGATTTCTTTCAAGTCTTCTTGGTCGAGATTTCCTGTTATCATTTTAATTAAAGAGCCTGCTCCGTTTATTAATCCGCGTTTAGTTCTGTGCATTGATAGTTTATGTAGTTCATTACTTAATCGTGACAAATGGTCATCTAAAATTAGTAAATATCGTTCGTTACTTGCAGACATTTGTCCAGTGTTTAAAAATTTAGAATTTTTTAATAATATGTTATAATTAATTTCTATATCGGTAATATTAAAATAAAAATAAAATTTATGATAATGTTTGAGTATTTTTGCTATGCCTAAATACTCTTTAAAATATCCGTTAGTTTTTATCGGTGTTATTTGAAGTGGATGGACCAGGTTGAGGGTCATCGTTGTTTGTAGTAGTAGTAGTTTTGTCCTGTAACGAAAAAGTCTTTCTTACTCTTTTTATGTTAGAAACGTGAGCTTTTGCTTTTGGTTTAGAAAATGTAACAATGTTTTCTTTTTGTTTAGGATGTGATCGTAATTTATAAAGAGGATTTGTTTTTCTTACTTTTGGTACTCTAATAGCTAGTTGTGTCGTTTCTTGTAAATCTGGTGTCGTTTGTCTGTCCGCATTTGCTTTAGAAATTCTTTTGTCTCCACTTACTTTTTGTTTCTGATATACACTGTCGAAGAAAGGCATTATTTCTTTGAGCCTATTGTTATTGTATTCTTCGTAAAGGGTAGTTTCAGGTGTGACTGTTGGTAAGTCGTCGTAGGGGCCGTATAGTAATGTAAAAGGTGAATACCCAGTTGTCGAATGATTGGACTGGTTGTAAATAAGGGTTGCTGTTATCATTAGGGTTGCAGGCCTCTCTTGTGGGTTTTGTAATTTAAGAATTCGCAATTTTTCTACAAGAGTTGAGTGCAGTCGCTCTACTGGTGAATTTGAGTTAGGATTTTGGGGGGTTGTTATGTGAAGATTAATATTAAATAAATTACAGTATTCTTTAAGGGTAGTATTCGAAAATTCTTTGCCAGCGTCAGCTACTATTTTTAGGGGATGATTATGATGGGAAAAATAGTGTCTAAGTTTATTTAACACGGTAATTGCGGATCGATCAGTTATATAATATGCCTGCGCATATTTGGAGAATAAATCTATGATAGTTAGGAATTTACATTTATCGAAACTGAAGGTGTCAATGTGTATCACTTCAAAGGGGCGTTTAGCTAGAAGGGGACCTGAAAATGGTGGTTTGTACGGATTTCTTTCGTATTTGGTCTGAAGGCAAATTGAGCATTTATTAATAAAAGCGTTTATATAATTTTTCATATTAGGCCAAAAATATTTTTGTTTTAAATGTTGATAAGTCTCGTTAATGCCATTGTGGTTTCGTGTGTGATATTCGTCTATAATTTGTTGTTGAGTTTCTGGTTTTTCAACGTCTTGTAAAAGTTCGTTAGATTTTATTATTTTAACAGAGCTATTAAATAATGTTGAAGAAACAGCAGTGAAATATTTGAATAGTCTATCATGTTTACAGAAAATTCCGTACGTGAATTTTGGATCAATAAATTGTTTCAAGAAGTCATTTATTTGTCTCAATTCGTAATTGAGTTGAACCTTTACATGTATTGTTTCAAACTTAAATATTTTTAATTTGCGTGTGTCATATTTTGGTCCGTAATCTAAAATTATTCGTCTGGAAAAATAATGGACTGGATTTTCTGATATAGGTATTTTGAAAATTGGATTTTCTGCAGACGAGTGTTGTGTCTGTGAGTCATTGCTTTCAGGTGGGTTATTGGTCGTGCTAGTAGAGGCATTGTTTGCGTCGTTTTCTAGTTCGTTAATTATTTTTCTTTCTCTGTCTTCGTCGGGGTCTACGTTATTAATTATTGATTCCAGGTCAAAGTCGTCTTCAATCGCGTTAATTTCGATTCGCGATAAGGCATCAGCCACTACGTTATCTTTGCCTTTCTTGTATTTTATCTCGTAATTAAATTCCTCTAATCTTAGTCGCCATTTAACTAGCCGTGAGTTTGGTTCCTTAATTGAAAATAGCCAAACAAGCGGTTTGTGGTCAGTTTCTATAACAAATTTTTGTCCAAAGAGATATGGTCTAAAATGTTTTGTATTTTCTACTATGGATAATAACTCTTTTTCAATGGTCGAATAATTTCTCTCGGCTGAATTTAGTGTTCTTGAGTAAAACGCAATTGGTTTATTATTTTGTGACAATACTCCACCTATAGCTATATTGCTTGCGTCAGTGGTTAAATGAAATTGTTTAGAAAAATCGGGGTAGGTCAGGACAGGAGAATTTGTAATTAATTCTTTTATTTTTTGGAATGCGTCAACATATTCCGGGTCGTGAATATTTATTTTGGTATCCATTTTTAAATATTTATTGATGGGGAATACTACTTTAGCGTAATTTGGAATAAAGCGTCTATAATACCCTGTTAATCCTAAAAATGCTCTTATTTCTTTACTTGTCTTTGGTATTGGATAATTCTGAATGGCAGTTATTTTTGATGGGTTCGGTTCGATCCCACGGACATTGACCAGATGGCCTAAAAATTCGACCTCTTTACGCAAAAATTCTGACTTATCTAACTGAATTTTTAGATTACACTCTTTTAACTTATCAAATATATTTTTTATGTGACAAAGGTGTTCTTGAAGGGATTTCGAGAAGATAACAATATCATCCATATATACGAAACAAAACTTGTATAAATATGGTCTTAATACATTATCCATTAGGCGTGAAAAGGTACTAGGAGCCCCCTTCAACCCGAACGGCATTCGGATCCATTCATAATGGGTATTATTTACAGAGAATGCTGTTTTTTCGACACTGCCAGGATCCATTTCAATTTGATGGAATCCTTGTGCTAGATCGAGAGTCGTGAAATAGGAGCAGCGTCCCAAATTATCTAAAATTTCTTCGATACGAGGTAATGGGTACTTGTCATCGATCGTTTTCTCGTTAAGTTTACGATAATCGATCACTAAGCGCCATTTCTTTTTTCCAGAAGCGTCTTGACGCTTCGGGACAATCCATATCGGACTTGAGTAGGGTGATATTGAGGGTCTAATTATTTTGTTGTCTAAGAGTTTTTGAATTTGGTTTTGGACTTCTTCACGTAAATGAAAAGGGTACCGGTATGATTTGGTGTGAACAACTTCATCGTCTTTAGTTCTTATTTTATGTTTAATTGCATTGGTGAAAGAGAGATCTGAGTCTTCATGATAAAAAATATCATTATACTTTCGACACAAATTAATAAGTTTTTCATATTCTTCTGTATTTAAATGATCTGTTCTTAAAACTTTTGTTACATCAAAATGTTTTGAAATTTTAGGTAGTTCGTCAGAGTAATTTTGTAATGGATCGACATCTATTTGTTCCTGAAAATGTATTTCTACAAATTTTGAATTTGCATTTTTCTTTATTATGGGCACTCTACAATATCCATCTTTTGCTTCAGCTATGGACTCGTAAATTAAAACATTTGTTTCTTCAATACGTGGTAAAACTACTGTGCCTTTTTCTATATTTACAGGGACTGATACATAATTTTCACAAATTTGTTTGAAAGGTGTAAAATTCAGTGGATTAATTTCAAGGTAAAATGGTATTTTTTGGTTTCCTAGAGTTAAAATTTGTTTATTATAATCGATATTTCCTTTTAATTTTGTAAGATGAGCTGACCCTATAAGCGCGTCAAATCGATGGTGCCATTGCATGACACGCATTGGAAATTGGTAATTAATATTAAATTCTTGTAAAATAGGATATCTTACGTTGTCTTCACCATGGGTTATCTGGTTAACTGATTTCATTGAAAATGGTTCCTTATAAATAAATTTTTTAAATAACTCGTAAGCCGGTCCTGGATTTATGATACTATCTGATGCTCCGGAATCAATCAATACTTTTAAATTTAGACTTGGTATGACAAAAAACGGTAATTTAGGGGTATTAACAATATTATTTATATCTAAATAGATTAGTTTTCCGAGGCTGTTTCGTGAAAATCCCGATTTGGATTGGTGTTGTAATTTGTAAAAGTTTCAGTTGGTTCAGGAAATTCTAGTGGCTCTATATTTTCGTCAGAGGGTCGGTCGTCATAAGGGTATTCGTCAGAATGATCTAGTGGTAGGTCCTCTTGGTTAAAGAGTTCTTGATGTTGAAACGTGGGCCTAGATTGGGGTATAAAGTGGTTTCTTTGGGGCATTTGTCGTGTATTTCTTAAGGGAGTTTGGTTGCTTATTGACATGGGTGTCGTTCCTCTACTTAATTGAGTTGGAACGTGTTGTATATTTCTATTAAAATTTTGAACGGGTCTTATGTTAGAAATTGGTCGAGAAGGAAACGGTCGCATTTGTTGTGTGATTTGTTGTGGTTTGTTGTAAATTTGGGGAAATGCTGGAAATATTGGTTTTTGGATATACGTCTGTCTATGTTGTACAGGTGTGTTATGATTTGTTTTCGTATTATTTTTGTTTCTCAGGCTATTAATGAAATTCGACTGTATAATCTCGTTATCTATCCTATTACATTCCAACATAAGTGAATCAAGAGTATTAACACTAACTAATCTAAGATGTGAGAAGTAAGGTTCTATTACACCCGCTTTAAATGCTGCCACTGCATTTTGTTGATAAAATTCTTTCTTGTACGTTTTTACATCGTTTACTAAATCTTCTATATCTACATGTTCAATTAAAATCTTTAGCTTTTCTTTAATTACATTGAAATATTCCTAAATAGTTTGTGATTTAGTCATAAAGCTAGTATTTAAATCATTAAATAAAAGATTTTCTGAACGGGGGTCTGAAAACTGATTTTTTAAAGCAAATTTTATATTTTCCCATGTATGGTTTTCTAAACTAATTCACACGTCACGAGCGTTACCAGTGATTTTAGCTTTTATAAACTCTAGTAACATTCGATTTGCGTGTGTTTCGGCTTCTGGCCTTCTATAACTAGTAATATAAAGTTCGCATTGTTTAATAAAATAAGCAAGATGCTTCTGTCCACCGGAATATTCGGGGATCATGATAGCAGCTTGTGAAAATTCGGCAATGTGATTATTTGCCATTTCTAAATTATTTAAACTTAATTGATTAAAATTGTCTTCCTCTAATTCTAATATAGGTTCTCTTTTCCTAATAGGCGATCTATCTCTTATCATTACACAACATACATGAACAAGTAATGGTTGTTAAGTATTACAGGGTGAATTGAAAAATAGAGCGCGAATAGGAATTATTGATCAAAATTATATAAGGTATAAAAATAGATACGATATGAATGCACAGATAAAAATATTGGAGGAAACTTACAGGAAGCTCATTGGTACTTCTGCTATTGGTTTCTCGCTGATTTCCCTCTGGCAGTGTGGACTGACTTGCACCGGTGTGGATGTTCGATGTTGCACATAAACTTTTAGAAAAAAGACCGAAACTAATTTTACGAAGATTTAAAGCTTGCCAAAATTAGGTTTCGATGTGCAATACTGTTCTATGCAGCGCCAATTAGGTTTTTTCGTAGCGATTGTCCGAAAAAAGTAATTTATTTATTTAAGTGGTACAATTATTTCAGTCTTAAAATGTATTATAAAATATGTGATTCAAAACAACATGTGAACAACTAGAGTTACAGCGATTGAATGAAATAATGTTCTACAGAACTAACATAAATGCAAACGTCTGCATCAGCATTCTTACACAGGTCACTAAACTGATGATGCATGGTTTCAGGATTCGTCGTATTTTGTATGATGTTGAGAATATACAGGGATGTAACTATATATATATATATATATATATATATATATATATATATATATATATATATATATATATATATATATATATATACACGTGTCTGTGTGTGTGTGTACACAAGCTAAACAAGTATAATAAAGGGGGTCCTTAATTAGTATTGGGGCTACACAAACTTAAAAGTAGAGAAGACATTTAGATCGTGGTTAACTGTGTGTGCACACAAAAATTAGTAAAATACATTTATAAAATCTAATAAAAAAACAGTTTTACGATATTATTTTAAATAAACCAATAGAATAGGTACATTTTGCGGCGAACTCGCAATTCGCGAGTGTATGAGTCTAGCTTTTGCCCAATATGACACTGAAATCCGTTCGATTCCGCAAGCAAGCAGCTTGTAAATTAAGCTCGATAGGCTTGGACGGTTAACAAGCGTAGGTATGTATAATTTTAAGCGGGGACTGTACCTGTTTGAAACAATACAATATGACAAATACAGAAATACGCTTTAAAGTGCCATACTAATCTACTATTCATACTATCACTAAATAGTGCATTAGTTATTTCCCCCGGTTATACAATAATAATAATAATTATTATTATAATAATAATAATAATAATAATAATAATAATAATAATAATAATAATAATAATAATAATAATAATAATAATAATAATAATAATAATAATAACGGCTATGGGGTCCCGTTTTCGTGGCTCAATTAAGAAACATTAAAAACAGAGTGTTAACACTGCTCTTAGAATTTGATTTACTGACATACTTATTTTCTATTTTACGCAAAATTGTATTGTTTTAAGTCAATAA
Source organism: Tillus elongatus (assembly GCA_964006375.1). NCBI lineage: Eukaryota > Metazoa > Arthropoda > Insecta > Coleoptera > Cleridae > Tillus > Tillus elongatus. The sequence continues at coordinate 65,655,999 of OZ023268.1, forward strand.
CTCACAATTTTCATTTATAACCATTGTCCAATATTTATTTTCGATATTTATATCCATGTTTAAAATATGTTAGCTTAGTTAAAAGTCAGTCGTAAAATGTCAACAAGGCTACATAAGAAGCGCAAGCGGCGAAGCGTAGAAATAATGTGCTTGTTAAGCTTGCAAGTTACTTGCTGCTGTTAAAGATCAGCGGTGTCGTCTAACGTCAGCCAGCTATCAAGCCGCTTCCAGTCGGATGCTAAAATTTAGCGCTTTTGAAAGCAAACATTGTCCCAGTATTAGGAAAGAAATGGGCCAGGGCTGACAATTTACAAAATTGTTAGTTGATTGTACACAGTCTCCATCTATAACATTTTGTGTTACCAGATACTACCTGCACCGAGATGGCGTCCCTGTCGTACATTTCACAATGGTCTACATTCTGACATCTTGCAATGATACTTGTAACTTCCATTGTTTAGATTTTTATTCGCCATTTATTTAAATAGCATAGCAGTACAGGTAACGTCATCTGCCTTTGTACAACATTGTAATTATTGCATTACAGAATCTGAAGTGATGTCGAGGATTATTTTAATTTTAGTTTCGAATAACTTCATATTTCTTCAATCAAAAGACTTGAAAATCGATACACAACCACGTCTGTCTACGTTTTTTTAAGTTGTGGATTTTCGTTTCCATCACTTACAGAATTTGAGAGATATTGCATTTAAAAAAATATTTTTTAATTGTTTGTTAAGAAAAATTGGGCGTTAAGATCTGATGAACGAACTCATCCAAGCCATTAACAAAATAAGAGTAATTCCCTAATTTGGTACAAATCAGTGTTATCGGTTGGACACACACACACACACACAATATATATATATATATATATATATATATATATATATATATATATATATATATATATATATATATATATATATATATATATATATATATATATATATATATATATATATATTTAATAAATTATGTGTGTTTTTATGTTTTATTAAGATTGTCTTGTTTCTCAGAGGGGGTTTTGGCACTATTAAAATTTGGCAATGAAGTTGACAAAAATTTAAATTAAATAATTATTTTTTTAAAACAAAAGGATTGATCAACTTATTAGGAATTGGACAAATGAAATGAAACCAAAATTTTGAAAATACTGAGTATAATAAAATACTAAATGAACTATAAATACAATAAAAGATATGAAAATGAGAACACTTTAACAATAAAACTACCTAAAAATGATTCCCTACTATTGTAATTATAAATATCTTACTTGTCTCTCCAAGTTAATAAAAGCACTTATGAATTTATTGATTACAAAGTGGATGTTTTGTTCCTGTATTCTTCCTGTGTTCTGTCGAACTATTAATTTACTGTTTATGAAGTTTGGACTAAACTACACAAATTTTTTTGAATGTCTCACCAGAATTCTTTCTTGCTACTTCTAATGACAAATATCTAAATTTTGGTGTCCCTATTTACAGTCTCTGACAAATTTGTTATCTTCAAATTCTTTGTTGATGTGATGTTTTCTGTTCTAATGATATAATAATAATAGACTCACTTATATGCCTTTTTGGGTGACTATGTGATATAGGTACTCTCTTATATGCCTTTTTGGCTGATGTTCCACTTAAAAAAATTCAAACTTTTCTTTTTTCTGACAAGTTGTCATTCTCCTCACTTGATTTTCTTTTTACTACTACTAAATCTTATCGCTATGAATACATAGTTGGTTGAAACGCTACAATTTTGCTTTCACTTCGTCATTATAAATATGGGAATTGACAATTGAAAACTATATTGAACTTTCTTTTTATTAAACTGATTTTCCCAAATCTAAAGGCTCGCAAATTTACCTATGGTTTTATATTTTATAATTTTCAAATGATTACATTTGTGTGTATTTAAAATTTACATTATTGTCACTTGTCATCTAGCAACAGACTCTACCTCAACAAATTTATTTAACCAGGGATAATTCCCCTTACATCCACCAAAATTCTTTTTTATATTATTTGTTTGTTTTTACTATCCTGAGAATGAATTAACGACGAACTTATTTCAATAACTATGATATCAAAGCAACTCCCGATATACTGTTCTGAGATAGTTCTTCTTAAGACTGGTAACATTTTGCTTCTTTTGAACTTCTTTTGATAAAAATTATATTAATTTCATTTTAATTTATAAGCTGTCCCAAAAGTTTGACAACGATTGTACTTGACTATTTAGTTTAGATGAGAAGTAATTTGGTATTACCTAATATTAATTGGAAAACAAAAAACAATCACCCTATTATATACAAATGAAATCTACAACCTACTTATGAACTAACTATTTATATACGTAATTAATTTTTTTAACTATCTCATAATGTTTTAAGAACTTCTGTGATTTCAAATATTCTTCTCAATATGTTCTTCTGAAACAGATACATATTTAAATATTCGACTGATGTTGAAAATTCCACGAATTTTATCGTTATACAGGTTTCCTAGCAAGTAATTGTTTGTTCCCTGCTCATTTAGGATCATGTAGGGTCCTTCTAGTGGAAGTTGTAATTTACCACATTTGCATTTCTGTCCGCCACCTGCATACTTTTAATGAATTCTCTTTAAAAAAAATTTTACTAATGAGGAGATCCCGACTTTTGAATTTTGAAAAAATGTCTTCAAATGAGCGCTATTTAGGACCCCTGGAACCCAAATCCGAGGTCGGTTTTAGACTTTATATATATATATATATATATATATATATATATATATATATATATATATATATATATATATATATATATATATATATATATATATATATATATATATATATATGTGTGTGTGTGTGTGTGTGTCACACCTATAACTAAAAAAAGAATGGACCGATTTTGATAAAACTTGGTGAGTACCTTCCTTTTGCAAGTGGATTGGATAAGTTCGTTATCCAGGAAAATCCGCCAAGGTTTTCCCGAAAAATGTTGTGTTTTCTTTCGAAAAAAATTATGTCTCCAGAATTAACGAAGTAAGGGCAACCAAATTTAATACGCTGGTTTATATCATTATAGGTAAGTTACCTACCAAAATTTAGCTCTGTAGCTTAAATGACAATCAAGTTACAGGCATTAAAAACAAATATATGGGTTTTCCTCAAAACGTCAAAAGTCGTGATTTTAAACGTCAAAATTGGTAATATTTAGGCAATGAACCTGAAACTAATATGAGCTATGGAAGGAAAATGTCTCAAGAATAATGTTTTACATAGCCTGAAGTCTTAGTTTCAATCGTCATTGTCCTTCATTTTACTAAAATATTCCCAGAAAATTCATTTCAAATAGACCCGTTCTCTGATGCTTTGGCAGTAGTGTTGGTTATAGAGTTTATCGGTTAATGGTATATCATTTTTGTCGAATTTTCATAAAAAATCTTTAATGCTCAATATAACCGTCATTATGCAAGATACGAAAAAATTGTATACATTAATTATAGGGTGTCTTGAGCTACAGTTTAAAAATATGTCTACAATTACAGGGTGGTCCATAAATCGTTGGTGATTCAAATTTTCTTTTTTAGTGAATTTTCTAAAAAAAAATCACTAATGGGGAGATCCGTGTTTATATATATATATATATATATATATATATATATATATATATATATATATATATATATATACATATATATATATATATATATATATATATATATATATATATATATATATATATATATATATATATATATATATAACACTCTTGAATGACATTTCTAGAATAGACCAGAAGTGACAGGTGTAGAATAGTGTAGAACGTCTAGAATCTCTATAGACAGTATAAATAGACGAGCGGTGCGCAGAGTAAGTTGGTTCCGTATTAAGTCGGGGTTGGTGTTTAAGAAGCGATCATAGAAAGCGAATAGTGGAATATAGTTCTATGGACATTTAATAATAGAGAAGAGAAATAGTTTAGTTGATACTGGTGTTGGAAAATAGTTGGTAATAATAAATTAGTAGTTTGGAAAGCTGTGTTTTGTTAATCAACAACTCCAGAAACCCGTAGAACGTAACAACTGGTGTCAGAAGTGGGATTTTCAAGCTGTTAGCAGAAATATTTTCCAGAATATTCGTTGAGCAACGTGAAAACTTCTAGAATCTCTGGAAGATCAGTATCAGCAGTGATTCATAACTGGGTGTGTTCTTGAAACAGAATAAACTGTGTATCAGCTTTAAGCAAGTTCTAAAGCTGGTCAGCTCTTTAATATTGGCTGGTGTGGTATACTTGCAATATGGTAGGTGGTAGTGGAATTTTTCTTTACGTGATAGTAAAGGATTTTTTTCACGCCCGAGGAGGTACTACCCCTTACATCAAGGGGCCGGTAAAGTCCCAACGGACGTTTCCGGTTCTGGTGTATGAGTCGGTTTCCCTTATAAACAAAAATGATGGCTCCTCCTTGTACAAAAGATTCCGGAAGTAAAATACCCCTCCATTCGGATCTCTGGGAGAGGGGTGTACAGGGGGCGCCAGCATCGAGATTTACAATATCCTTCTCGAATATATGTGGCCTAAATTCTAACCTGAACTCCGTCCACCATTTCCTCCAGGCTAATAGGCCCCAACTACTCTTCCTCACCGAAACTTAAATCAGTGCCAAAACAGCCACTAATCATCTTAATTTCCCGGGGTATGAGCTCCTTACTTCTTTTAGATTGCATGGAGGCTTGTGCGCGTACATCCGTAGCAATCTACCCTGCAACAGACTCCCCAATTTAGAAGCTGGAATAAAAGACATACTATGGATAAAACTTTCTCTCAGGGCTGCAACTAAATTCATCTGTTGAGTTTACCGGTCACCTTCTGACAACAACTTTGTCCAGCTCTTTGACTACCTTTCTGAAAAAACCGACCATCTGATTTCTGAATATCCTTCCTCCGAGGTCACTATTATTGGTGACTTCAATGTTCATAATAAGGAATGTCTAGGATCTTTAAAAACCGATCCACAAGGAAGAGCAGCGGAGGCCTTTGCAGTCAGCAATTCTTTAGCCAATATGATTCAGCAACATACTTATTTTCCTCGCATCCCAACACACAGCTCAAATCCCTTGAATCTCCCTAGTACAAATCCTGACTGCTATAAGATATCAGTCACCGCCCACTGGGTCGCTCAGACCACGGCATGGTCACTGCTTCCTGCGCAATGCAACCCGAGGTCACACAGTCATCACACCCACGTATCGTTTGACACTACAACTCCGCGAACTGGGACGAAATGCGAGATTACTTTTCCTCATTTCTATGGGCGTCTGTCTGCTTCTCACATTCTGACCCCTCTGATATCTTACAAAACGTCACCGAAATTATCCAAGCTGGCATGGAATTATTTATTCCACGTACACAGAAAACCTCTGCAGCCACTCAAAAGCCCTGGTTCTCTAAATCCTGTGAAAAGGCCAGACTTGAAAAGGTCAAAGCTCACAAAAAGCTTCTACACAATCCCAGTCAAGAAAACCGTCAAGCATTTAACGACGCAAGAAACCTCTATATCCGCATTCTTTCTGAGGCAAAAAACTCGTTTAATAACCACATCAAAAACAAAGTTCTCTTAAGTTCCAGTGGCAGCAAACCCTTCTGGACTCTTGCTAAATCTATTGGGAATAATTTCTGCAAGAGCACGTTCCCACCTCTTGTCTCAGGGGATGAAATTATTTCTACCGCCCTGGGTAAGGCTGAACTTTTTGCCTCGTTGTTCGCCGGCAATTCTACTCCCAACTCACCTCCAAATGTTCAACCACCAACAGTCCCCAATATCGCGCATAAAATGACGGATATCATTTTCAAAACTATAAAGGTACGAAATATGCTCTCTTCTCTTAATACCAGGAAAGCCTCTGGCCTTGACGAGATCCCAGCAATTGTTCTCAAAAAATGCGCACCAGAACTTGCTCCTGTCCTGACTCGTCTGTTTCAAACATCTTACAATAGAGGCATATTCGCTAGTAACTGGAAAACTGCTCGAGTACAACCCGTCCCCAAGAAAGGATCGAAAGCGCTTCCAACTACAGGCCTATTTCTCTCATTTCAGTCATCTCTAAAGTGATGGAAAAGTATATAAACACCGAATTACTAAAATTTCTTGAAAAACTCAGTCTAATCCACGACAGGCAGTATGGATTCCGTCAGCGCAGATCAACTGCTGACCTCCTTTCCTTTGTCACCCATTCTTGGAATAAGTCTATGGAACTACACGGCGAATCCCAGATTGTCGCTCTAGACATATCCAAAGCATTCGACCAGGTCTGGCACGCAGCACTGCTTAATAAACTACCGCCCTATGGCCTACGACCAAAACTCTTTACGTGGGCAGCAAATTTCCTCTCTAACCGGAGTATTTCTGTTGTCGTGGATGGCCATTCCTCTAAACTGTATCCAATTAATGCAGGAGTTCCTCAAGGTTCAGCTTTAGCCCCTACTTTGTTTCTTCTCCACATCAATGACCTCCTCTCTAGTACATCCAACCCATTTCACAGTTACGCGGACGACAGCACCCTCTACTCAAATATACAATATTCTAAGCCTGTCTCTTTAGCCCAGTTAGATGAGGATCGCAGACTCATGGAGGGTTCTATCTCTGTGGATCTCCAAAAAATATTAGACTAGGGAAGTAGAAATATTGTACAATTCAACCCCACCAAATCACAGTCTTGCTTTCTTTCTCATAAGAGATACACCAGCCCTAGACCCATCACAATAACAACCAAGTTATTCAAAGTAATGAGTCCTTTTCACTTGTTGGAATCTCTGTGGATCGAAATCTCAATTGGCACCAACATGTCACATCAATTGCAGAAGCGGCTGCTAAGAAATTAGGTTTCCTCTTCCGGGCTCGCAAATACTTTTCACCAGCTAATCTCTATACTTTATATACTTCACAAATAAGACCAAACCTCGAATACTGCTCCCACATCTGGGGTGCCGCTGCCGCTTCTACACTCGCTATCCTGGACTCCATTCAGAAGAGAGCTATACGTCTCATCGGTGACCCTACCCTCACCGAAAGGCTGTCATCCCTTGCCCACTGACGTGCCGTTGGTGACCTCTCTCTCTTTTACAGATATCTACACGGGCACTGCTCAGAGGAGATTTCTTCCATAGTTCCTCCACCTGCTGCCCCCAACAGATCTAACAGGGAAACAGAGCGAATGCACCCTTTTACTGTCCAGGTCACCAGACATAGCACATCTTGTTATACCCGCTCTTTTATCCCGATGACTTCCAAGTTGTGGAACTCCTTGCCGGCACATGTTTTTTCCTTCTCCCCCGAACCTTCAAGTCCAGAATTAACAAGTTGCCTCTTTCCTCCTTGTCGACAACCACGGTACGATAGTATTTGGGCTGTAAGCGCTCGTGGTGTGTTGTTGAAATAAAAAAATAAAAAATATATATAAAAGTACGTCGTTGCCTAAGACACGTAGCGCAACAGCCAATGTGGACGCGCAGCTATTGGAAATGATTAAAAAAATGACGAAGAAGCTAAATTAGCACGAGAAGAAGCCAGAAAAAGAGACGAAGAAGCCAAAGAAAAAATGAGAAAAAGGAGATGAAGAAGCCAGAAAAAGAGATGAAGAAGCAAGAAAAAGAGACGAAGAAGCGAAAGAAGAAATGAGAAAAAGAGATGAAGAGGTCAGAAGAAGAGACGAAGAAACCAAAGAAGAAATGAGAAAAAGAGATGAGAATCCAGAAAAGAGATGAAGAGATAAGAGAGAAACTGAGAAAAAGAGACGAAGAAGCCAGGAGAAGAGATGAAGAAACAAAGAAAATTCTGCAAGAACAAGCCAGCAGAATTGAGATTATTACTTCGTGTGTGGACGAACGTATGAAGCAGATAAAAGACGGGATCTTCCAACAAGTAGAAAGCAGAGTAAGGGATATCAGCGACGATGTACATGACAAGCTGACGAATATACAAGAGGAAGTGCATCAGAAAATACAATCACTAGAAAATAAGTGCGAAACCCTAGCCGAAGGAAACATCAGGCTCGAAGAAAGCCCAGTCGCAAGAATTAAGGTTCCCACATTTCATGGCTCAGTCCCGGGGGTATTTATCTATGCCAATTTGAAGCCGCTGCTACAGTAAATGCGACCTCGTTAATAGTAGCTCTCAGAGGAGATGCCCTCGACGTGCTTCAAGGAATTCCCAGGGAAGAACAGGACAGTTTCGACAGCATTCGGTATTACCTAGAAATGAGATTTGGAGACCAGAATTTACAACAGCTATACCAAACTCAGTTGAAAAGTCGCTGTCAGAAATCGGGCGAAACTCTGCAACAATTTGAAGCCGATGTTGCCAGACTAACGCGATCAGCCTACCCCACAGCTCCGGTGGACTTTTTGAACCAGCTGTCGCTGCAAACATTCATTGACGGTATCGGGGATACCGACACTCAACAGGCACTGAGGATGGCGAGACATAAAAACTTAAACGATGCTTTGGCACATTCATTAGAATTTGAAGCTGCCAAGCAAGCCTCCAACGGCAATGTGAGGGTTCGCAGTCTCCATGTCCCAGAAGAGGAAAATATAACAGATTTATCCAAGGTTGTGCAGCGATTGGAGAAAATAGAAGAACAGATGAAGCACACGACTTATAAGGAGCCAAGGGAAGCTCATCGTGCAAGTGTCATACGCTGTTGGGACTGTGGCAAGGTGGGACACATAAGGAGTGAATGCCGGGCCCCAAGATCATCTTCAACCAACGCACAGGAAAACTAAATGCAGCTAGCTTTAGCGGGCGAGAGCTGACTGCCCACCACAATGCCCCGAAGTTGACAACTATTTCACTGGTCAACGATTCTAGGAACACGCTCATCGTAGACGAATACATCGGCGACAAGAAGGCTCAAATGGTTGTAGACATTGGCGCATCCAGAACAATTATCCGTCGTGATATAGTACCAAGATGGCGGGTAAGAGAGCCAGAAAGATTCTACAAAGTGACCACAGCTGGTGGTGAACAGATTCGTGTGTTTGTTGAGACTGAGGTCAAGCTACAAATTGGAGCTTGGGAAACCAAACAGCGAGTTATTGTTGCCGCCATATCAAACCCCATTATACTTGGACTAGATGTTCTACAAGGTCACGGTGTCAAGTTAGATCTCGAGAACAATGTTTTAAATATCGGTGATGAGGAAGATGACTACTTTCTCATGTCGACTGTCAATAACCTTGCGATTCGAAAAGTCACGGCCCAAGAAGATGTCGTTGTGAGAGCCTATAGTGAAGGTATTGTCCCAGTGAAGATAGTTGGAGACATTTTGGGACAAGTGGTGGGTATTATAGAACCAGAAGACAACGATCTTTTTAAGAAAACTCTACTAGTCGGTAAAACTCTTATTCAAGCAAAAGAGCTGGCAGCTGTCAGAATAGCCAACCTTAAGAGCTTTGATCAGAATATTTCCAAAGGTTCCGAAATCGGAACATTCTCGCCAGTAACCCTCATACGGCGTTGCCACGACCAAGAAGGCCCAGCCTCGTTTATCCCGGATGAACCACTTCCAGAACATCTACACGATGTCTTAGCAGAAGCTAGTGGAAATGTTTTCCCACAACAGAAGCAAGCAGTGGCTAAATTGCTGTCGGAATATCGCAACGTTTTCGTAACCGACAAGAATAATTTTGGAAGACAGACCTAGTACGCCATCGCATTGAAACTGGGACATCTGTACCAATCAAGCAACCACCGCGAAGGGTACCATTGGCAAAACAGCAGAAAGTTGACGCCATGCTAAGGGAGATGGAGCAGACACGAGTTATAGAACCATCGCAAAACCCTTGGGTCTCTCCAGTAGTGTTAGTTAAAAAGAAAGATGGCTCTATGAGGTTTTGTGTAGATTACCGCCGGTTAAACGATGTCACTAAGAAAGACAGCTATCCACTTCCCAGAATTGACGATACACTTGATACACTGGCAGGTGCAAGATGGTTTTCGACATTGGACTTGAAAAGTGGCTACTGGCAAGTAGAGATTGAGCCTAAAAGACAAGGAAAAGACTGCGTTTACCACTGGTAGTGGACTGTGGCAGTTCAACGTCATGCCATTTGGGTTGTGTAATGCTCCAGCCACTTTTGAGCGTCTAATGGAGACAGTTTTGACACTGACAGTTCTACACTGGAAAACATGCCCCGTGTACCTGGATGACGTCATTATCTTGGGAAAGTCGTTCGAAGATCACATGAAGAATGCTGAACAAGTGTTTCAGAAACTAAAGGGAGCCAATTTGAAATTAAACCCGAAGAAATGCTGTCTCTTTCAAAAAGCAGTCAAGTACTTATGTCACATTATCACCCCAGATAGAGTCAAAACCGACCCAGAGAAGACAGACTGTATTATGAGCTGGAACATTCCAACCAATGTACACCAGCGGCGAAGCTTTCTGGGCCTCTGCACATATTACCGCCGTTTTGTAAAGGGGTTTGCTGACATCGCGAAACCTTTGCATAAACTGACGGAAGAAAAGACACCCTTCATTTGGACCATTGATTGTGAAAAAGCATTCGAGACACTAAAACGGGCTCTCTGTTCATCCCCGATTCTGACATATCCCCAGCCTGGTCACAGGTTTATTGTGGACACGGATGCGAGCAATGTTGGTATTGGAGGAGTTGTTTCGCAGGAACAGGGAGGCCAAGACAAGGTTGTAGGGTATTTCAGCAAGGCAATTTACAAAGCAGAAAAGAACTATTGCGTGACGAGGAAATAACTTCTAGCCATTATCGAGACGTTGGAGCATCTTCACAAATATCTATATGGTCCAGAATTTCTCATGAGAACCGACCACGCTTCTCTACGCAGGCTTCTCCAATTTAAAAATCCAGAGGGGCAGATGGCGAGGTGGCTTGAACGCCTTCAAGAGTACAATTTTACCACCGAACACCGCCCTGGAGGACAGCACGGCAATGCTGACGCCCTATCTACGAGACCTTGCCCACCAAAATGCAAGCATTGCATCTCTGCCGAAAATAAAAAAAAGGATTGAATCTCGAAGTGTGTAGGAGGACAACGGTGCAACCCGCTAACCGATGGGACCCGCGGAGGTTAATGGAGGACCAAAAAGAAGACCCTGATATCCAAACAATCTACAGATGGAAGGAGACTTGCCACGAAAGGCCCACTTTGTCAGAAGTTAGTGATAAAAGCGTTTCCACCAAAAGTTACTGGGCCCAGTGGGACTCCATTCTAATCGAAGGTAATCTTCTGGTCAGGAATTGGGAGTCAGAAGATGGTACCCGCATATTGAAGCAAATAATCCTTCCGCGGCCAAGAGTTAGGGAGGTAATCGAGGAGATCCATGGCGGGGCAGGTGGAGGCCATTTAGGCGTAAAGAAAACTTTGGAAAAGGCCAGAGAACGTTTTTATTGGTTACGATGTAGAGCTGATGTGGAAGAATGGTGCAAAACCTGCCAAGCGTGTGCATCCAGTAATGGGCCTAAATCAAAAACCAGGGGGTGAATAAAGCAGTACAGCGTGTGAGCTCCTTTCGAAAGAATTGCCATCGACATATCTGGTCCTTTCCCTAGAACAGACGCAGTGAATCGCTATATGCTTGTAGCCATGGATTATTTTAGTAAGTGGCCAGAAGTATTTGCGGTCCCGAATCACGAGACCACCACCGTCGCAGAAGTATTAGTGAATGAGTTCTTCTGTAGATTTGGCGCACCACTACAGCTCCATTCTGACCAAGGACGCATCTTCGAGTCGGCTGTATTCCAGAAGGTTTGTGAGCTTATGGGAATCAGGAAAACGAGAACTACACCCACGCACCCTCAATCTGACGGAATGGTGGAAAGATTCAATGCTACTTTGGAGTCCCACTTAAGAATATTTGTCAATGAACACCAAACGGATTGGGACCGACACATTCCACTCTTTCTGCTGGCATACTGCTCGGCTGTAGATGAGACTACCGGACATACACCTGCCAGCGTGGTTTTTGGGCGCGAGTTAAGACTTTCTCCTGATCTCGTATTTGGAAAACCCACAGATGCTCCTCGGTCAACTGATGAATACATAAAATATTTGGAAAGAAGAATAGAAACCATCCACTCTGCTGTCAGAATGCATATACGAGTAGAAAGCGACCGCATGAAGACCCATTATGACGTGCGAGATAATTCAGGTGGTTTTAAAGAAGGAGATCGTGTGTGGTTCTACAATCCAGTACGACGCAAGGGACGGTCACCGAAACTACAGAAATTATGGGAAGGTCCTTATAATGCGGTCAAAAGGACCAATGACGTTGTCTATCGCATTCAGAGGAGCCCGAAGAGCAAGATGAAGGTGGTCCATATGCACAGACTTACACCATACCAAGAAATGTCAGAATTCGACCGGGACGATCGAATATAAGAGGGGGGCAGTGTCACAGCGAACACTCTGGAATGACATTTCTAGAATAGACCAGAAGTGACAGGTGTAGAATAGTGTAGAACGTCTAGAATCTCTATAGACAGTATAAATAGACGAGCTGTGCGCAGTGTAAGTTAGTTCAGCATTAAGTCTGGGTTGGTGTTTAAGTAGCGATCATAGAAGACGAATAGTGGAATATAGTTCTATGGACATTTAATAATAGAGAAGAGAACTAGTTTAGTTGATACTGGTGTTGGAACATAGTTGGTAATAATAAATTAAGTAGTTTGGAAAGCTGTGTTTTGTTAATCAACAAATCCAGAAACCCGTAGAACGTAACAATATATATATATATATATATATATATATATATATATATATATATATATATATATATATATATATATATATATATATATAGATATATATATATATATATATATATATATATATATATATATATATATATATATATATATATATATATATATATATATATATATATATATCTCGTACCGATAACTCAAACAATAATAAAATAATAGACCGATCTTGATCAAATTTGGTGAGTACCTTCATTTTGCAAGTGGATTGGATAAGTTCGTTAGCCAGGAAAATCGAACCAGGTTTTCCCGGAAAATTTTGTGTTTTCTTTCTAAAAAAATTCATATTTCCGGAAATAACAAAGTGAGGGCAACCAAATTTGGTACGCATATTTGTATTATAAAGAGTGAACCATGTATCAAAATTTAGGTCTCCAAGTTTAAGGACAAAAAAATTACGGGCAGCTAAAGCAAAAAATTTTGGAGTTTTCCTCGAAACAACAAACTCGCAATTTAAAACGTCAAAATTGGCAATGTGCAGGCAAAGAACGTGAAACAAATACGAATTGTGAAAAGAAAATGTTGCAAGAAGAATCTTCTATGAACCCTTAAGTTTCAGATTCAACCGCCATTGCCCTTCATTTTACTCAAATATTTACAGAAAATTCATTTCAAATAGACCGTTTCTCTGATGCTTTGGCTGTCGGTTTAGTTAAGTTGATGCTTTCGCTGTAGGTTTAGTGAAGTTTATGGTTTAACGGTCTATAATTTTTAGCTAATTTTCGTAGAACAAATTCGTTATTGCATTTTAGTATTTTTTATCGAAACATGATGCATGTTTATTAGAAAAAATCTGAACGCAGTAAGTGCGTTTTGGTAGCAAATTTTCATTAAATCCTTCAAATTTCAATAATTCAATTTGCTATTAACGTAAGTTTTGTTGGTTAGGAAACCAACATTTAACTTCATTTTCGAAAAATTTTTGTATGAACGCAGCAAGGGCGTTTTGGTTGCGAATTTTCATTAAATGTTTCAAATTTCAATAACTCAATTTGCTATTAACCAAAGGTTCATTGGCTAGGAGGCCAGTTTTTTCAGAAACGTTTAAAGTTTATTTTCGAAAAATTTTTGTACATTTTCAAATAAATATTTTGATAAAATATGGTACATTGTTCCTACTATATAGATTATACCGGTAACCAAATTGATGCCTGCTCGCATTAGAGCGATATATTTGTAATTAAAAACATTTTAATGAAAATTCACTTCCATAACCCACTTGCTGCGCCCAGAGTTTTTTTATTGCTACTAAGTCACCTTTATAAAATGAAATTAATTTTTTGATTTTTTCTGTTCCCGTAGTACCCATTTCTTCCTGCTTCTATTGACTCGTTCGTACTATTTTCAAAATGTCTGCCCATCGCTGTCCATCTACATATTTACCATCTCTTTGAGGCCTTTCACCTTTCATTAGAAATATTGGTGTTTGTTCTGTCGTTATGTTTGGTGTATTATTTTAAAACTTTTCTATTGTGGGCAGATTATCCTCCCATGTCCTATGATCCTCAACGCATAATATTCTAAGAAACTTGACCACTTCTTGGATATACCGTTCAGCTGGGTTAGCTGCTGGATGTCTGATGCTTGTATATCTCAATTCTGTGTTGTTTCTGGTACAAAAATTTTGAAATTTGACACATTGAAAATATGTCGCATTGTCAAGAATGTCTCTTCGTGGTGTGCCAACCTGTTCGAAATATGCAGTAAAATTTCGTATGACATTTATACTGTTGGTTCTCCTACATGGATACAGTCTGATATACTTTGTGAAGATGTCCACCATGATAAGAATGTGTTTGTTTCCATGTGGACTTTCTATTAGTTCACTAACATAATCAATGGCGATTATGTCTAGGCAGTTTTCTGCTATGATGGTTTTGATCATATTTCGATTCTTGCGATTTTTATGTTTTGAAAGTTGACACGTATGGCAGCTTTTTGTTACTTCTTTGACAATAGTCGTGTCTGCTTTTGTGATGAAATTTTCTCGAAATAATAGTCATGTTTTTCTTGATCCTGGATGTCCATTCTCCCCATGTAAAATTGTTATGATTTGCCTCGCCAACGCTTTTGTGATGACATACAACTCCTGATATTCCATCTTTTTATACCACACATTATTTTTGAAGAGACTACCATCATTTTCTTTTTGTGTTAGAATTTGCTGGTTATTCTTAATTTCTTCTAAGGAGAATATTCCAATCTGGTCTCTCATCACGCTCACCCCAATCTGCAACGTCCTTGGTTGATTCGCTGATTGGCCATCCTCCCTGGATAATGAGTCACACAAAATGTTATCCTTGCCAGGTACATGTTCCACGACGAATTTGTATTCTTGGAGTATTAATAGCCAACGATGCACTCTGCCGTTTCCGTACCTATTGTTCATTATCGTGGTTGGTGCAGAATGGTCCGTTCTAATGCGAAATTCAGCACACATCAGGTAAAGACGAAGCTTTTGTATACAAAAAATTATACTTGCTAATTCCAGCTCTGTGGCGCTGTAATTTCTCTCGTATTGCTTCGTGATTCTTGACATAAAACAGATGGGTACCTCTTTTCCATCTTGATATTGCACCAACATACCTGCAAATCTGAATTTCGAAGCGTCGGTTATGAGTATAAAAGATTGATCATATCTGAGATGGTATATCTTGAGCCCCTTTTCAAAATCGTTCTTGATTCTGATGAAAGCTTCTTCATGTTTTGTTGTCCAGTTCCATCATGCTTCTTTTCTTAGTAGCTCTAGTAAATTTTGTGTTTTCTGGCTGATATTCGGCATCAAACGTTTAAAATAATTTATGAGACCTAGAAATCCTCGTAACGTTTTAAGGTTCGATGGACGTTGATATTCTTTGATGACACGTATAGGTTCTTCATTCATTTCCAATCCTTCCTTTGTCAATTTGTAACCCAAATATATTACTTCTTTTTTAAGGAAATTGACACTTTTCCGGATTAATCTTTAATCCAGCTTGATCTAATGTTCCGAGAATAATATCTCATACTTATTTAGATTTAGTTTTGGCTCGTGCCCTCCTGAAAATCAGGTGCATACTCCATCGGAACTTCAGCTCTGACAATCATATTATGCATACGCGTTTCCATTTCAGGTGATTGTGGTTGTTGATGTGTTGTCGTTGCTCTAGGTTGTGGAATTGTTACTCGTGGCATCCGTTCTTGCTGTTTTTGTTGATTCTGATAGTAACGTCTCGTAATATCCACATTTTGGTCCCCACTATTATGTCGCTCTTGGTTCTGTCGATGGTTTTTATAGTTGTTGTAATAGCGATTTCCATTACCATTATTGTTTCTGTAGTTCTGTAAGGTGGCGTTTCGGTTTTCTTGATATGTTCTTGATGTATGATCTTCGCGTTCATGTCTTGCCATGGTTATATCCAACTTCATAAGGAATTCGTTAAAGCGTTGGAAGGTGTTAATGTTCTGCATCATCACAACGTTTTCTATCTCATAGTTAAAATGCCTTGATATGCATATTATTATTTCACATTCTTCCAGCGTTGGTTCCAAATGCCGTGCTTGATTGTAGTGTTGTAATGCATAAGTACTTCTGCTGAGTCTATTACTATGGTACTTACCAAAATACAACCGTTTTCGGCAAATTGACTGTTGGGCCTGTCCCCAAAATTGGTTTAAGAATTCCTCCTTGAATGTGTGCATATCATTTATTATTCCTTCTCGTGCTGCAAACCATATTTCTGCAGTCCCTGTCATATTTTTCTTAGGATTTCTTTTATGTCTTCGAAGCTTAATATACTTCTCACACAATTTTCGATCATCTTTACGAAAACTTTGGGATGTACCCGCCGTACATCCCCATCGAAAGATATCCCCAGTTCTAGCGTTGGTATGGCATTATCTCTGATGTTCATATCAGCTCCTTTGTGTAAATTTCTTAGCTGTTCTTTTTTTAAGTCTTGTTCTTCGTTTATAATCTTTTGGCTTAATCCCTTGTTTATTTCAAATACGTTGTGTTGTACGTTGTTTAGTCCATCTGCGATGTTTCCTATTTCCTAATAAATCTTTTTGGTGATTTGCCACTTCTTCCTCTTGAAAACGCAATTCCATTTTTTCTTCTACGTTGGAAATATCTTGCTTTAATTCTATACATCTGTCATCCACATTTCCAATAAGTCTTCGTTCTACTATGTCAACGTTTTGAGTGATTATTTGAATATTTAATAGTAAACTGTCCATCTTCTTGTCAGATTCTTCAATCTTCCGAACCAATTTTTTATCTCTTTTTTCTTGCTCCTCTACTAATTTTTTGTTATGTTTCGGTATAGTTGTTAATATCTGCATGATTACTGACATATCCATTACTGTGATTAGTGGTTGCTCACCTGTATGGATAACACCATCTCCTGCATCTTCATCTGGTGTTTTCTCCGGTATAACCGTTTTACTTGTACTTCTTAATACCATAGTTGTTGTTTCTGTAGCTAATACGTTTTCCTCATTTTCTTTTTGGGTTTGCATTGTTTGCTTTTCGTTTGTTGGAACCTTCTTGTGATTTTTACCAGACATTAGTGAACTTAAGAAAACTATGAGTTATAAGTTAAACCTAAATTGATATATAAATTTTTACCACACAGTATTAGTAATTTCACTGACACTCAATTCAAAGGCAATGACAGATATCAATCTACAATCGTAAAATTTTTATGGTTATGTATGTATGGTGACTTATCTATGATATTTGTTAGTTAATAATATGTTTGGAAAGTACCACAGAAATGGAATATAGGTACTAAAAAATGAAATATATACTTGAAAAGTTAAAAATTAGTTGTTAACATTTATATTTTGGCAAAGTTGTATGTTCAATTTAGTTTTTCAAATTTTAGAATTTGGAAATGATCCAGTCCTTTTTGTGCCTTTCTAAGCCCCACGTTGGGCGCCATTTAAAATGGATAAATTATGTGTGTTTTTATATTTTATTAAGATTGTCTCGTTTCTCAGAGGGGGTTCTGGCACTATTAAAATTTGTCAATGAAGTTGACAAACATTTAAATTAAATAATTATTTTTTAAAACAAAAGGATTGAACAACTTATTAAGAACTGGACAAATGAAATGAAACCAAAATGTTCAAAATACTGAGTATAATAAAATACTAAATAAACTATGAATACAATAAAAGATATGAAAATGAAAATGAGAACACTTAAACAATAAAACTACCTAAAAATGATTCCCTACTATTGTAATTATAAATATCTTACTTGTCTCTTCAAGTTAATAAAAGCACTTATGAATTTATTGATTACAAAGTGGATGTTTTGTTCCTGTATTCTTCCTGTGTTCTGTCAAACTATTAATTTACTGTTCACACACAAAATTTTTTGAATGTCTCACCAGAATTCTTTCTTACTACTTCTAATGACAAATATCTAAATTTTGGTGTCCCTATTTACAGTCTCTGACAAATTTGTTATCTTCAAATTCTTTGTTGATAGTGATGTTTTCTGTTCTAATGATATAATGATAATATACTCACTTATATGCCTTTTCGGTTGATGTTCTCAAATTTTTTTCTGTCTCCAAATTCTATGTTTCTCCTTTCTGACTATGTGATATAGGTACTCTCTTATATGCCTTTTTGGCCGATGTTCCACTTAAAAAAATTCAAACTTTTCTTTTTTCTGACAAGTTGTCATTCTCCTCACTTGATTTTCTTTTTACTACTACTAAATCTTATCGCTATGGATACATAGTTGGTTGAAACGTTACAGTTTTGCTTGCATTTCGTCATTATAAATATGGGAATTGTCAATTGAAAACTATATTGAACTTTCTTTTTGTTAAACTGATTTTCCCAAATCTATGGGTTCATATTTTATACTTTTCAAATGATTCCATTTGTGTGTATTTAAAATTTACATTATTGTTACTTGTCGTCTAGCAACAGACTACCTCAACAAATTTATTTAACCAGGTATAATTCCCCTTACATCCACCAACATTCTTTTTTATATTATTTGTTTGTTTTTACTATCCTGAGAATGAATGAACGACGAACTTATTTCAATAACTATGATATCATAGCAACACACACACACACACATACATATATATATATATATATATATATATATATATATATATATATATATATATATATATATATATATATATATATATATATATATATATATATATATATATATATATAATTTTCAACTGACCATAGAAGTGGGTTCCAGGGGCCTTAATTCGAGCTCATTTGAAGAAATTTTTGGAAAGTCTCACCATCGATACCTCTCTATTAGTGAATTTTCTTAATGAAAATTCACTAAAATTGTGTCATTAGTCACAAAATTTTCCAGAAAAAAATTAATTATTTCCAAAGCAAATGTACCTGCCAAATTATAAATATGGCAGGTATTTTTCCTTTTAATTGCTTGGATGGTTTTGTTTTAGTCAACCCAATCGAACTAGTTTTTGCAAGCAAAACAACAAAAAAGGGTTTTTAAAACCAATTTGTAGAACTTCGGTGGTTCAGGGGTAAGAACGTGTGGCTCTGAACCGAAGGGTACTGGGTTCGATCCCAGGGTACTCCTTTCACTTTTTCAGTAAAAACTGTAAAATTAACATCAACCGAGATTCTGGCATTGTACTTGAGCAAGTTGAATGTCTGCACGTTCCTCCCTTCGGAGGGGGTGTAAAGCCGTCGGTCCCGTGTCCATGCGATGTTGGGCACGTTAAAGATCCCTACTTACAGAAAGGCAGGGGTTCGGCAAAATTTCCAGGATAGTGACTGCTCCCTGGCGTCGGTGAATGGCCATAGTCGCGGAAATAGGCCGACGTTAAACAAACAAAACACACAACACACAAAACCAATTTGTAGTTATCCCCGAAGCTCATTATGTTATTTTTCTTTAATTTAGTACCCACGCTGCGTTTACATAGGCGTTATTATGGTACAAGATTGGGGTAGAGGAGTCGGGGGCCAAAGGACTCCAGGGGTAAATTGAGGAAGTGAAACAACAACATGAGCTTTCGATGAAGCTTTCCTCAAGACCGTCATGCGCGCTGAAGAGCCGCATCCTGCACGAGGTGACTCTGCTTATAACTGAACATGACGGATCTAGACATGGAGGTCGAAAAAACGCCCCGAATCCACGGTGTCACGTGACCCGTGCCTATGGATGGATGGCACCAGGGTGAGGGTGTCGTGAACGGAACCTCTGGAGTACCGGGCAACCCACAAAGTAACCCACCTTGCACCACACGGGGGGCTTTGTTGGTGTGGACAGTATTTTCCCCATTCTCGCGGGAGCAACATGAAGAAGACAAATATAATTAAAACCAAAACCATGAGGCTCGAGGAGTAGCTCCGGCTACAGACTTGTGCCTTGAGTCTATTTCGGAAACGGAGACGAGCCAGGGGCCGGCAGCGTCCGCGGACTCTGGAGGTCTCACGATCGACGTAGATACGGGGGATCAGGGGTTAGCTTTGGCCACGAACCTGTCCCTCGCACCCCCAAGCTGGAGGCTGGGTCCCACCGGAGAGCGGTGATGTCCGCGGACTCTGGGGCCCCTTCACCAACGAGGACCTTACTGCATGGGTAGGGGGATTGTCCCTGCAGCCCAAGCGTCATTTCAGGGCGCAAAGATAGAAGCTCTGGAGGGCTCAGAAAATGGCAACCGAGGAGTGGATGATCGAGAAACCTGTAAAGGCGCAAGAGGAGAGTGCAAGTCAGAAGAGGCCGCGCTCGAACTCTAGCACGCCTACTACAGACAAACGTCTCAAAAGGGCCAAGGCCGGAACACCGGCGCACACTGGCTCGTATAAGGAGGCTGCGGAGGGCCTCGGGATGGCGGTGATTGAAGACGTCATCCTGAGGTCACGCTAGACCAGAGGAAGGCAGACCTGATCCAGGCTGCGGTGGTAGCTGCAGTGGACTCTCTTCAGGAAGGGGAGAGCCCGCCTGAGTTCCACCAGGTGCGCCTGGCGGGGGGCATCCTCTGGATAACCTGTGCCAGCCCTCAGTCGCGAGACTGACTACGGAAAACGATCGGCCGTCGAGCCCAAGGAACTCCTAAAGAAACACAAGGTCCTCGTACGGATCCCTGACACCGTTCCGCAAGAGACGGTTGTTAGAAAACTAAAGATCCACAACCCTGAACTGGGGACACAACACTGGTCGGTTCTAAGCAGGAAGGCAGAGGAGAAAGGACATACTTTCGCCTTCTCGACGGATCAGGCGTCTTACAGAGCCCTTGAAGGCACCTCCTTCAAGGTATTCTGGCACCTGGGAAGGGTTAGATTCCGTCCACTGGGGAAGCAATCAGAGGTTAATGGGACTTAGGTTCCTTCGAGTCAACGTCCAACACAGTAGGGTAGCCACGGCCGGACAGCTGATGGCTCTGAGGAACACAGATGTGGCCCTCATCCAGAAACCGTACTCCTATAAAGGAGAGATCAAGGGACTCGGCGGAGCTGCTAGAAAGCTCATCTACAGCAGATCCAGCCAGAACCCGAGGGCCTGCATTTTTGTCAGGGAAGAGGTAGATTTTCTGCCTTTAATGAATTTCTGTTCCTTGGACCTGGCAACGATTAACATCCTTTGTTTAGGAGCGGATGGACCGAGGGACATTACTGTCGGATCGGCTTATCTACCAGGGGCCAGCACGGACCCTCCTCCCTAAGGAATTGGAGCAGCTGATGGTGGGTAGCAGAGCAGGTGGATGGCAGACCACCATCGGCATGGATGCGAACACGCACCATGAGTTGTGGGGAAGCTCGGACACAAGCTCTAGAAGTGAGTCACTTTTACAATCCTTTATGAAATTTAATTTAGACATATTGAATAGAGGTAAATAAGCCGACCTTTGTCACAACACGGCGTGAGGAAGTTTTAGATCTAACAGTTTACACCCAACTTCTGGGTGACTCTGTTAAGAACTGGGCTGTGTCTGGGGAAGTGAGTAGCTCAGACTACAGATACATCCGGTTTCAAATCGCCAAAGTCGAAAGACAAACGGTATGGATCGGGACCCTCGCAAGGTAGGTGTGACCTTAACACCACCATAACTGACTGCCATAATCATGTTTAAATAACAATAAGTAATTATTATAAAATATCCAAGCGGCAACCTTTATACTATGACGTTAAACTTTGTGAAATTTTTACACCTTCCATACCTGAGTGACAGTATAGGAACCGCCGGTCGAACTAACGAGCCCCCGTCTCATGTACGGCAGGTATAAGAGAGGGAATGAAAAAAATATAGGGCTTATTAAATACCGTAAGTCTGCCAACCACTGGCTCTTAGACTATTAGTATGTATCAAAACTGAAAATTCTTTTTTTTTTAATTTCAACAACACACCACGAGGGCTTACAGCTTAAATACTATCGTACCGTGGGTGTTGATAAGGAGGAAAGAGGCAGCTTGTTAATTCTGGACTTGAAGGTTTGGAGGTTCGGAGGAGAAGGAAAAACATGTGCTGGCAAGGAATTCCACAACTTGGAAGTCCTCGGGACAAAAGAGCGGGCATAACAAGATGTTCTATGTCTGGTAACCTGGACAGTAAAAGGGTGCATTCGCTCTGTTCCCCTGGTAGATATGTTGGGGGCAGCAGGTGGGGGAACTATGGAGGAAAGCTCCTCTGAGCAGTGCCCGTGCAGATATCTATAAAAAAGAGAGAGGTCACCAACGGCACGTCGGTGGGCAAGGGATGGCAGCCTTCGGGTGAGGGTAGGGTCACCGATGAGACGTATAGCTCTCTTTTGAATGGAGTCCAGGATAGCGAGTGTAGAAGCGGCAGCGGCACCCCAGATGTGGGAGCAGTATTCGAGGTTTGGCCTTATTTGTGAAGTATATAAGGTATAGAGATTAGCTGGTGAAAAGTATTTGCGAGCCCGGAAGAGGAAACATAATTTCTTAGCAGCCGCTTCTGCAATTGATGTGACATGTTGGTGCCAATTAAGATTTCGATCCACAGAAATGCCAACAAGAGAAAAGGACTCATTACTTTGAATAACTTGGTTGTTCATTGTGATGGGTCTAGGGCTGGTGTATCTCTTGTGAGAAAGAAAGCAAGACTTAGTTTTGGTGGGGTTGAATTGTACAAGATTTCTACTTCCCCAGTCTAATATTTTTTGGAGATCCACGGAGACAGAACCCTCCATGAGTCTGCGATCCTCATCTAATTGGGCTAAAGAGACAGGCTTAGAATATTGTATATTTGAATGGAGGGTGCTGTCGTCCGCGTAGCTGTGAACTGGGTTGGATGTGCTCGAGAGGAGGTCATTGATGTGGAGAAGAAACAAAGTAGGGGCTAAAGCTGAACCTTGAGGAACTCCTGCATTAATTGGATACAGTTTAGAGGAATGGCCATCCACAACAAAAGATATGCTCCTGTTGGAGAGGAAATTTGCTGTCCACATACAGAGTTTTGGTGGTATGCCATAGGCCGGAAGTTTATTAAGCAGCGCTGCGTGCCAGATCTGGTCGAATGCTTTGGATATGTCTAGAGCAACAATCTGGGATTCACCGTGTTGTTCCATAGACTTGTTCCAAGAATGGGTGACAAAGGAAATGAGGTCGGCAGTCGATCGGCGCTGACGGAATCCATACTGCCTGTCGTGGATTAGACTGTGTTTTTCAAGAAATTTTAGTAATTCGGTGTTTATATACTTTTCCATCACTTTAGAGACGACTGAAAGGAGAGAAATGGGTCTGTAGTTGCTGGGAAGCGCTTTGGATCCTTTCTTGGGGATGGGTTGTACTCGAGCAGTTTTCCAGTTACTAGGGAAAATGCCTTTATTATAAGATATCTGAAACAGACGAGTCAGGACAGGAGCAAGCTCTGGTGCACATTTTTTGAGAACAATTGCTGGGATCTGGTCAAGGCCAGAGGCTTTCCTAGTATTAAGAGAAGAGAGCATCTTTCGTACCTTTTTAGTTTTGAAAATGATATCCGTCATTTTATGCGCGACATTGGGGACTGTTGGTGGTTGAACATTTGGAGGTGGGTTGAGAGTAGAATTTCCAGCGAACAACGAAGCAAAAAGTTCAGCCTTGCCCAGGGCAGTAGAAACAATTTCATCCCCTGAGACAAGAGATGGGAACGTGCTTTTGCAGAAATTATTCCCAATAGATTTAGCAAGAGTCCAGAAGGGTTTGCCGCCGTTGGAGCTTAAGAGGACTTCGTTTTTGATGTGGTTATTAAACGCGTTTTTGGCTCAGAAGGAATGCGGGCATAGCAGTTTCTTGCGTCGTTAAATGCTTGACGATTTTCTTGACTGGGATTGTGTAGAAGCGTTGTGACGCCGCCGCGCTTCCTTTTATACCAGATGACAAATGCTCAAATAATTACTAACCTATCAACAAATCAAATTTGTCATTGGCATAAGCTAAGTTACCGGGAAGTTAGAGGGCCGCCAGCTTTTATACAGTGGAGATGGGCGTGGGTTAAAATAAGATCTTAATTAGGGGCGCCACTTGATTGTTTAACCTCTACTCCCGGATATTCTAATAAGATGTTACTAATCTGCTTCCTTGCCCAGATCCAACACAACCAAGAACTCTTGGATCACACTGGCAACTATAGCCAACCACAATCGAGCACAGGAAGCTACAAGGGAGATGTAATTACGATAACATCAACTAAAATTCGGAACGGTATGGTCTCATAGACCCACAAATAAAGATAACGGTAATGATCTTAATCTATCAACAGTCCTGAAAAAGAAAACACAAACACCAAACCAAAACATCTAAAATATGATAAAATACGGGCTTTTATTAACCTTCTTTGGCATACAAGACTTTATGAAAAGTTGTTTTAAAATTCTGATCTAAATTAATAAAAATAAAATATAAATATAAATAAGTCTCTATAATATCACAGAAATGGCTTACTACCAAATACTCAAGATCTTTACTGAATATCTATGAATGTACTACAAATATCGTTGTTCTACGGAAAATCCCACTTTTCGTGCACGCAAAGCTCACAAATCATTTTCCCCAAATATTACTTAATTACGTGATAAGTACGGTAAGTGGCTCGATTGAAGATCAAGTCCCCAAAGAATAATCAATAAGCTGGTCTAATGCTAACAGTAAATGATAACTAATGGTACTCTCAAAAGTGAAGCAATTATATTGATAATGGTCTTATAAAAATCTGTACCATATTTAGTGACGTTAAAATAAAATACATTCGATTTGATTTTAATAAATTTAACACACATGAATATCAAAAATGTACCTTATCAAGAATGTCTCTTATCACTTTATACGTTATCACAAAACGGAAAATTCTTACTTAAATTCCTGGGCTTCTAGGCCATCTAATTACCATCAAATTCCAAACCAATCCAAGGCCTCTCGGGATACGGGACTGCAACCACAGGAATAATGCAACCACGGGAATAATGCAGAAACGGTACGGCAATGCGACGACGATAGGGAAGACCTTCTTACTGAGATCTTAATTCATTCCTCCATTTAATTCAGTAGCCATATACTTTGTTCGGTACCTCAAAATTCGCTCATCCATGTGAGACTTGTCCACTCCAAATTTACGGTACGTGAATTTACCAAAGATATCGCCCACTACCATAATGCTGCCTACCACAAGGCTATTCGGCACACCAATCGCCCTACATAAAGACTTCGTCGGTACGAGAATAATATCTCCGGTACAAGAAAAATCCAGTCGGTACTTGAAATTCCTCCTAGCCGGTACAAGGTATACTTCCTCCGGTACAAGGAAATCTCCCTAGCCGGTACAAGGAAACGCTAGCCGGTACTTGGACCCTAAAAACAAGTAACCGAATGCTAAAGATGTTATAGGTATGAGAGAGGATGATTTCTTACCTCCAAAGAGGGAAACGAACTTCAACACGTGACAACACCAATGTGGTCCGTAAATCCCCTTAACGGGTTTATCTACAGCCTTCAACGTCAATTACGCAACTTCCGATATCCCCAACAAGACTGTAGATGTGTTCTGAGCGCAATTTAAATCCACCAAAGGGGGATAATTAATATCCAACTTGCCTCCCAGAACGAACCACGTGTTAACTTGCACAATGACCAACCAACTCTCTCCGCAACCTTCGGCGCCTTCACGTCTCTTACTTGAAAACACAGGTGCTGCCACTCCCCATCGCTCTCTCTCGCATCACATACGTCCCCAGCCATCTATCCTCTTCATCACGCGGACCCTTTCCGAACTACGGCCACGGCACGCAAGCGTGTAAGCCGGCCCGATATACCAGGGGTAATACAAATATAAATAATTTACGAAAGATCTAAATTCGATTCATCATACGAGGGATATCCAGAAGAATTAATCACAGTTGTCGCCAATAATTCTTTTCACAACGCAGGGGAGGAACCACAATTACGTCCAAATTAGCTTAGATGTTTAGCTATCCAATTTATCCTGTTACAGCGTTTTGTGAGCTTTGACCTTTTCAAGTCTGGCCTTGTCACAGGATTTAGAGAACCAGGGCTTTTGAGTGGCTGAAAAGGTTTTCTGTGTACGTGGGAAAAATAATTACATGCCAGCTTGGATAATTTCGGTGACGTTTTGTGAGATATCAGAGGGGTCAGGATGAGAGAAGCAGACAGACGCCCATGGAAATGAGGAAAAGTAATCCTGCATTTCGTCCCAGTTTGCGGAGTTGTAGTGCCAAACGATACGTGGGTGTGATGACTGTATGACCTCGGGTTGCATTGCGCAGGAAGCAGTGACCATGCCGTGGTCTGAGCGACCAAGGGGGGCGGTGACTGATATCTTATAGCATTCAGGTTGTGTAGTAAGAAGGAGATCCAAGGGATTTGAGCTGTGTGTTGGGATACGAGGAAAGTAAGTAGGTTGATAAACCATATTGACTAAAGAATTGCTGACTGCAAAGGCCTCCGCTGCTCTCCCTTGTGGATCGGTTTTTGAAGATCCTAGCCATTCCTTATTATGGACATTGAAGTCACCAAGAATAGTGACCTCGGAGGAAGGATATTCAGAAATCAGATAGTCGGTTTTTTCAGAAAGGTAGCCAAAGAGCTGGACAAAGTTGTTGTCAGAAGGTGACCGGTAAATGCAACAGATGAATTTAGTTGCAGCCCTGAGAGAAAGTTTTATCCATAGTATGTCTTTTCTTCCAGCTTCTAAATTGGGGAGTCTGGTGCAGGGTAGATTGCTACGGACGTATACGCACACGCCTCCATGCAATCTAAAGGGAGTAAGGAGCTCATACCCCGGGAGATTAAGGTGATTAGTGGCTGTTTTGGCACTGATTTGGGTTTCGGTGAGGAAGAGGAGTTGGGGCCTGTTAGCATAGAGGAAATGGTGGACGGAGTTCAGGTTAGAATTTAGGCCACATATATTCGAAAAGGATATGTTAAATCTCGATGTTGGCGCCCCCTGTACACCTCTCTCCCGGAGATCCGAATGGAGGGGTATTTTGCCTCCGGAATATTTTGTACAAGGAGGAGCCATCATCATTTTTGTTTATAAGGGAAACCGACTCATACACCAGAACCGGAAACGTCCGTTGGGATTTCACCGGCCCCTTGATGTATGGGGTGGTACCTCCTCGGGCGTGAAAAAATCCTTTACTATTACGTAAAGGAGAATTCCACTACCACCTGCTATGGATTGGATTGGATCAATGTCTACCCCTTTAAAAATAAGATTAATAAAGGGACTATCAATTGTCCAATAGTTATGCTTTTCGACATAGTAGGAGGATACAAAACATTATCATTTTGCATCCATGCCTATTGTCGGTGAATTTAATGGGAAATTAAATTATCACCATTTGAAATATTTTAACGAAAATTCGTTACCATAACGCACTTGCTACACCTAAACTCTTTCTAACACTTATTTACTATTGCTGTATCCATACTTTTTGAAAATGAAATAAATAAATATAAACAATACAAAATTTTGAAATTAAAACTTTAATAATTTACACTCAACATCTGTTTATGGGTTTAATTTAAACTACTGTATGATATTATGTAGTTTCATTTACCTCAAATTTTCGATACACTACATGAAAAGTAAATAAAAATTAAAAGTAAACAATAAGTACCTTATTCTAAGATTCTAAGGTATTAACGGAGTTGATTTCGAGGTTATCTTCCTCTTCTTTGTTTATGACATCTGTAAACAAAGAAGAAGAAGATAACCTGGAATTCGACTCCTCCCTGCTGTCAGTTCGCAAAATAACAAATCACAAAAAGCTAACTAGTGTTTTTAGATTAAACTAGGTGAGAGAGATGGCTTTTAAATAACCTGAAGAATGAGCAGCTTAATATTTATACATAGTAAAACGTAGTTCTAGATTGCCTTTAAACAAATTGAATCACTGTCATTAAAAATTTTATCTCTTTCCTATATATTTTTCTAATATCTTCAGATTCAGATGTGAGTTGTGGCAAATGGTAACCCCGCTGATTGTTTATTGTGACATATTTTTGTAGCCTGTTCGATTGAAGTTTGATTTGGAGCATTTGTTTGCATTAGCAGAGTAACGCTGATATATCTGTCTGACCTTGTCTAACATTAGAGGCACCCATGCAGAGGTAATTACAGGTCATATCTTAAATGATTTATTTATATTAAGTTATAACTCAAAATTTACTAAACCGATTAAGTTCAAATTCGGTAAAGAGGACCGCTTATACGATATCTACGTGCGTGAAAAGTTTTAGTTTCATCCTTATAATAATTTAAAAGATATTGCATTTTCAAACAGTTTTTCGCATTTTTTTCTGAAAGTATTTGAGTGTAAAAACTGCCTAACGAACTCATCCAAACTATTAACAAAATGAAGGGAATTGCTAAATTTGGTTTCGATTGGTGATGTATTTTTTGAGTTATTGGTTGGATACATAATATATATATATATATATATATATATATATATATATATATATATATATATATATATATATATATATATATATATATATATATATATATTATGAAATTGATAATTATTATGGTATTATTATTATATAATTTTTTATTATACTATTAGCAGAGCTATGGTTCTTAATGCTCAGGGGTGCTTCAAGGTACTTACTTTTTAAATTTATCAAAGTGAAATTAAACAAAAGAATATTAAAAATCAACTATAATTACTTATAAAATTTAACAAATTTTATATATATATATATAACACTGACCTCCTTAATTATTTTGCTCTTCTAAGTCTTTCTAATCCATGTGATTAGAAACCTTTTGTTATAATTTTAAACTATGTTAAACTTTTATAGAGCTTTGGTTTCAATCCACTATTCACTGTTTATGTCAATATCGTTTACCAACGACTTAATAATGATCCTCTTAAATGCTCACTGTATTGTCATAACGTATTTTACTTTTCCATAGTTTTCATAAAAATTTTCGAAATTATTTGCGTTTCACTTGATACTTCTCCAATATACTGTTCATATACTTGCCATTAAGGTTTTCTTTTAAAACTTTTTACCTTTTTTAATGTATCTTCTTTCACACCCAAGGCGTCTCTTTTTTCTTTGATACCTCTCAAAAATTCTCTTTTTTTTGTTGACTTTTTTCCTTGACAACCTGGTGCCTGGATTATCTCGCTTATAATAAAACTATTTTTTTCTATTACATGCTCTATTTTTTGGCACAGTACATATACTGGCTGTTTCGAAATATCTATTCTTTTAATTTTACTTTGTCAATTTACATGTAAATGGTAAATTATCTGAATGTACCTTTTTTTTAAATTTTAGTATCAGAAAATTATCGATGAATAGTTTTTCAAACATTATGTGTTTTAAACAATAATTATTGAACTAACATATATATTGGCCTATCGCATTCCATAGCAACATCCCCAAATTCTGTTATGAGATAATTTTCTATCAGATAGGTTCTAAAATGTTCTGGTTTAAATAATATGTGTGTCTAATATATTTTGCTTTTAAGGTTGTTGCCTCTTCATATTGCTGTGGCTGTGACTTTATTTACCGAAAAACTAATCTAGTAACCCTAATACTAATTAAATCTTGGTAAATCTAACAGAATGTGTAAAAGTAAACTGGAAAACTACAAATAATGATCTACCTAACTATTTACACCTATTCTATATATCATGGGTAAATTTTATGCATGTTTTTATTATTTCTGCTAGACAATTGTTATGCATTTTCCCCAATGTTTTAATTTGACTGAGGTATATATTTGAAAATATGGCTTATATTGAAAATGCCACGAATGTTTTCGTTCTCAATGTGTCCTAATATATAACTATTTGTGCCTTGTTCATTTAATATTCGATAAGGTCCTTCAAATGACGGCTGAAGTTTTACACATTTGTCTTCTCGTCGATTTGCCACTTGTATGTTGCGTATCACTACTAAGTCACCTTTTTCAAACCTAGTCCTCTTCTTCACCTTCTTTTGTTCTCGGTGCAGCCATTTTCTTCTGTTCCTGTCTACTTTCTGTCTCACTCTTTCCAAAATGTCTTCCCATTTTTGTCTGTTTGTTATTTCCCATCTACGTTCTGGTCTCTCTCCTTTTAATAAAAACACTGGTGTTTGCTCTGTTGTTGTGTTTGAAGTGCTGTTTAAAAACTGTTCTATTAAGGCAATTTGTTCTTCCCACGATCTGTGGTCATTTATGCACAATATTTTAGGAACTTAATTACTTCTTGAATATAACGCTCTGCTGGGTTGGCACATGGATGTCTGATACTGGTGTAATTTAACACAACATTGTTATGTTGGCAAAAATTCTGCAACCTGATACTTTGGAAATATGTTGCATTGTCGAGGATACATTTTTTTGGAGTCCCAACTTTTTGATAATATTCTGTCAAGCTGTTTATTACACTTGAACAATTGGTTCTTTTACTCGGATATAGCTTCACATATTTACTGAAAATGTTAACAACTACCAATATAGGTTTATTTCCCTTTGTGCTTTCTACTAGTTCACTAATATAATCTATTGCAATGGTGTCCATGCTATTTTCAGCTATTATTGTCTTAATTATGTTTTCATTTTTAACATTTTGGCAACTCCTTGTGAGTTCTTTGGCAATGGATTTGTCTGATTTTGAGATGTAATTTTCTCTGAACAGTAGCCATGTTTTACGAGAACCTGTATGTCCTTGATCCTCATGTAGAGTTCTTAATATCTTCTTTGCCATCTCTTCCGTGATAACATAGACTTCGCGATCCTCCAAATTCTTATACCATATCTGATTTTCAAACTTACTACCTTCTTTTTCCTTTTGGTTGAGCTTGAGTTGGTCTTGTTTAAGTTTAATTTCTTGTAAAGAAAATATTCCTGTTTGTTCTTTCATGACATTGACACCAATTTGCAAAGTTCTAGGGTCTTTTATATCTTGACCATCCTCTCTGGACACAGAATCACATAATACATTTTCTTTCCCAGAAATATGTTCTATTTGGAATTTATACTCCTGCAATATTAGTAGCCAACGATGAACCCTGCTGTGGCCATATCGATTGTGCATTATGGTTGTTAAAGCGTCATGATCAGTTCTTATTAAAAATTCAGCACCCATTAAGTAAAATCTAAGTTTCTGTATGCTAAATATTATGCTTGCCAGTTTTAATTCTGTTGCACTGTAGTTTCGTTCATATGGTTTTGTGATTCTCGACACGAAACATATGGGTACCTCTATTTTATCTTGTTTCTGTACTAGTACACCAGCAAATCTATATTTAGATGCATCAGTCAATAGTATAAATGGCTGACTATACCTAGGATGATATATTTTCAATGCTTTTTGAAAATCGTCTTTGATATTTTGAAATGCTTCTTCGTTTTCCTGTGTCCATTTCCATCGAACTCACTTAGGTAGCAATTCCAATAACTGTTTTCTTACTGATATCTGGCATTAATCGCTTAAAATAATTGATGAGGCCTAAAAATCCCCTCAGCGTTTTTAAGTTTGTTGGGCGTTGAAACTCTTTTATTACGTGTATGCGTTCTTCATCCATTTCTAATCCTTCTGGAGTGAGTTTGTATCCTAAAAATATCACTTGTTTTTGAAAAAATTGACATTTTTCTGGATTTGAGTCCAGCTTGTTCCGATGTTCCTAAGATTATGTCCAAATGTTTCACGTGATCTTCACTGTTATTGGAGTATATCAATATATCGTCTATATATATATATATATATATATATATATATATATATATATATATATATATATATATATATATATATATATATATATATATATACGCCCTTACAAGCACTGAATTGGCACTCTGTAGCATATTTTGTAACTCTTGGTTTACCTCTTGACCTCTTGACGATAACGGTATGGAATGGGATATGTTCTAGCTTTAAAACTTTCTATACCTTTGACTTCAATCTTGTGGACATAGTTGCTTGCTACCCTATTTCGGCTAATGACCAAGTTTTTGTTCTTGTACATGAGTCTATATATATATATATATATATATATATATATATATATATATATATATATATATATATATATATATATATATATATATATATATATATATATAATTTTCAAAAAAATTTTCGCATTTGATTCTTGCAAATGCTTCATTTAATTTTTCTACTTTGTCATCTTCATCTTGGTAATTAATATGATTCTGTAATTGATTTGTAATGAAGTGACATTTCTTCTCTTCCTCCTGCCCATTTTTGCAACTGTATATCCCTAAGCTTATATTTTTTTCTGGTATGATGAAAGTTTTTTCTTCATAATTTATAATTGCCTTTAAACGATCCATCTCGTCTGTCCCCAATACCATGTCATTGTTGAGATTATCTACAATAAGTAGTTGTAGTTGTATTTTTGCTGATCCATTAATAACTTCTACTGCTACTGATTCTTTAGTTTCGAATATTTTTCTTCCGTTCGCTGCTACTATGTTGTCTGGAACTCTTATTATATTTTGCTGTAGCTTACATTTTTCTATTAAACTTCGTTTGATGAGTGATGCTTATGAACCTGTGTCTATTCATATTTGTATTTGTTGTTGGTTTATCATGCCATTAAAAAAAATTAAACCGTTGCCATTTTCCATGTTCTTTGCGTTGTCTTCCATTATAAACTCTAGAGGGTGTTCATACTGGGATGTAATTACATTTGACCTGTGCCGTTCTGAAAATCCGGAGCATGTGCCATGTTCATTTCTGGTCTAATTGCTATAGTCTGAAATCTTCTTTCTCTTTGCGGTGATGATGCTCTTGTTGGTTCTCCTGGATGTGGTGGTGCTGATGGTTCAGGTGTCCTATGTTCTATACGTCTTACGTCTTTGGTTCTGGTAGTGTCGTCTATTTTGCTCTGTCCTTAGGTTACCATTGTTCCAGCGTTCTTTGTCTTGCATGTTATTCTGATATCCATTTCTATTTCGATATTCGTTGTTTTGATATCGTTGTCCTTCTTGTCTTGGTACTTGATTGTAATTTTGCCTGAGTGCAGTCCTGTTGTCTGAACATCTTTGTTGTTGTTCCTTCTTTCTGTTGTGTCTTGCCACGTTGATATATATTATTGTCAGGAACTCTTTCATTCTTTTAAATGTGGATATATCCTGCATTGTCACTGCATTTTCTATTTAATGTATGAAATGTCTTGCTATACACATTATTATCTCTTTCTCCTCTAGTGGTGGTTCTAAATGTTGTGCTTGGTTATAATGCTGTAGAGCGTATGCACTAGGGCTGATTCCCCAACTGTTATACTTTCCGAAATACAGGCGTTCCCTGCACATTCATTGTTGGTTCTGTCCCCAAAATTGATCTAAAATTTCTTGTTTAAACGTCTCCATGTCATTTATTACCATTTCTCGTGCAGCAAACCAAATAGCAGCTGTACCTGTTAATTTTTTTCGTAATACTTCTTTCGCATTCTCGAAATTTGTGTTGTTTTTAACCGATTCTCTATGATTTTGATAAATACCCTGGGGTGTACTCTCTTTACGTCCCCATCGAAGGTTATGCCAATTTCTTGTTGTGGAGTTACTATGTATTTAATAGATACATCTGAATTTCCCATCGATCTTCTGTATTGTTCTAATTTTTGTTCTACTGTATTAACCTTCTGATTAAGTCTGTTGTCTGTTTCTCGCAAATTTTCATTAACATATTCCAAACTTCCCGTGACTCTGCCTATATACTCATACTCATACTCATTTATTACTGGTCAAAATTATACATTATGTCTTACAAAGAAGCTGTGCTTGTGCTTGTATTAACATAATTTGTCAAAATCCTCAAATAATCAAACTGTCAAAACAATTTTATTTTAATGCCTATTATTTCTGTTTCCTCTCTTCTGTCTTCTTGTTGGTGAAAATCGAGCTTATTTTCAATTACCTGGATATTTTCTTTTATATCTCCCCATTTATTGTCCAGTGTTTCGTAAACATTTTGCTCCACCAACTTGATATTTCCGTCTAGCATTTTCATTTTTTCTTGTAAAATGTGGATCTTTCTGTGTGCAGTTTCTATCTGTTTCTCAACCATTACATATATTTCCTGTTTCAAATCTTCTAAATTTTCTTGCATTTTGTTGTTGTTTGCTTCCATTTTCATGTGTGTATCTTTTATTTTTTCTTCTATTTTTTCTTGACTTAGTTTTACAGCTGATAGTATTTGCATCATAATCGAGTGATCCATTTCTGCCTCTGGTTTTTGTTGTTTTTTTGTGCTAATGGCACTATCTCCTACAGTCAGATGCTGTTCCTGTTCCGGTATTACCATTTCATTAGCACTTCTTAATGTCATCGACGTGGTTTCTGTAGCTTCCGATGTCTTAGCTTCTTCAGATTCTTTTTGTGTTGGTAAGGTAAATTTTTCTTTGATAGGACCCCTTTTCGTTTTCTTGTCTGACATAATTTTAGTTTTATTTGTCTAGCAATTTATATTTTATACAGCTAAATGAGCTACTTTGAATATTACGTGTAAACGCAGTGTATTTACAGATCTTCTGCCCTATAAATTTTATATATTTGGTGATAAATTATTCAGAAAACAACAAACAAATGAAATTTTATGCAACTTAAAAACGTTCAACTTTTGAAATATGTTTGCCATCAAAATACCTTGTTTGTAATATTTTATATTCAATCAAATTTTAAGTGCTACTAAATTTTGCCCTATAACTATTAAATTTTGAAAAATCTCAGTCCATTCTGTATCTTTCTTCACGCCCCACGTTGGGCGCCAATTATTAAGATCTGGATGATTATTATGGTATTATTATTATTATTATTATTTATTATACTATTAGCAGAGCTATGAGTTATTAATGCTCAGGGGTGCTTCAAGGTACTTACTTTTTAAATTTATCAAAGTGAAATTAAAACAAAAGAATATTCAAAAATTTTTTATATATACAAACAACTTTAATATACACTATAATATTTACACATCCACCCTACAAGGTGCACTTTTTCAAAATCGATATAAATTTAAATAATTAAATACTACTTACTTCATGATGGCTACCCTTATTTTTTCCAATATTTCTCTTCTTAATCTGCTTTTAACACTGACCTCCTTAATTATTTTCCTCTTCTAAGTCTTTCTAATCCATGTGATTAGAAACCTCTTGTTATAATTTTAAACTATGTTAAACTTTTATAGAGCTTTGGTTTCACTCCACTATTCACTGTTTATGGCAATATCGTTTACCAACGACTTAATAATGATTCTCTTAAATGCTCACTGCTTGTCAAAAAAAAACTGTCATAACGTATTTTACTTTTCCATAGTTTTCATAAAAATTTTCCAAATTATTTGCGTTTCACTTGATACTTCTCCAATATACTGTTCATATACTTGCCATTACGGTTTTCTTTTAAAACTTTTTACCTTTTTAATGTATCTTCTTTCACACCCAAGACGTCTCTTTTTTCTCTGACACCTCTCAAAAATTCTCTTTTTTTGTTGATTTTTTTCCTTGACAACCTGGTGCCTGTCACTTATAATAAAACTATTTTTTCTATTACATGCTCTATTTTTTTGGCACAGTACATATATACCATCTGTTTTAAAGCATCTATTCTTTTAATTTTACATTGTCAATTTACATGTAAATGGTAAATTATCTGAATGTACCTTTTTTATATAATTTTAGTATCAGAAAATTATCGATGAATAGATTTTCAAACATTATGTGTTTTAATCAATAATTATTGAACAACTATATTGGCCTATCGCATTCCATAGCAACATATATATATATATATATATATATATATATATATATATATATATATATATATATATATATATATATATATATATATAATATATCTGTGTGTGTGTGTGTAAAGTTTTCAATTGACCTTGGATTTGGGTTCTATGGACCCTAATTCGCGCTCATTTGAAGAAAATTTCCAAAAATCTTACCATCGTACCTTTTTATTAGTGAATTTTCTTCATAAAAATTTACTAAAAAGTGAAATTTTGGTGCATCCCAGAAATGAATTTTTTTCCAAAAGAATATATGAGAACAGTTCATTTAGACAAATATTAGTAAAATACAAATATCAAACCCGAATAAAAAACATAATATAGTTTTCTAAATGATAAAAAAAAACATTGTGTAAAACTTACACAATTTCTTAATTTCTGACAACATTGAAGGCAAATTGGTCTACGACACTTTTCACATAAGTACTTAGTTTTTCTCCGTATTTTAAACGCACATATGTAACAATAGTTTTGAATCTTCAGTACTTCCTCTATTGGTGGTGGATCGTGTGGAATATCCAAAAACTAGCAAATTAGAACTTTTAGTTCTTTTGTTATAAATTGAGACTGCAACCATTCAAGAGCATGTTCTTGAATTCGTTTGCCAGCAGGAGTTTTTATAAATTGAAACCTTTAAATTTCATAATCTGGAAACAAGTCATGTAACATGTCACCACCTTTTATTTAAATTATAAAGCTTCTGAATCAGTCCATATAGTGACGTCGGGGTCTGAGTCCCCCTAGTTACGCCAGAGTCGGTGATGCGGCATACACAGTCCGTGGTCAGTTGTTCTACCGAATTATAATTCGATGAGAACGCGCCTGCCAACGTGCTCGCTCGACTGATCGAATAAGATAACAAGTCTTTAAAACGCGGTCTAGACGTGAAGATAAATTCGGATTTTTGGTTATAAATAAAGAATTTCCATTCCAGGCTGGCAGATGTAGAAAAGGATTTGATGCCTATATTTATCCGTAAGGATGAAAAAAGTTTTAGTATTAATTAACTATTGATAACGCAAACATGGATCAAACAGTTGCAAGACAGCTAATTAAAACAAGAAAAGCACTTAAACGAAAGTTGCAAAGTCTAAAATATGATGTTGTAGAATCTGCCATTCAGAGAGAGGAAGAATTGTAACTTCTGAACGTCACAACGTCTGGGTTAGACATATTTCCAGGGTAGAAAAGAACAGAACAAGGCTGTACTCCAGACTGAATTTTATTAGGTAAAAGCCCTACGCGTTTCGGCCCATAAATCTGGCCATCATCAGGGGCTTCCTGAAACATTAAGGTGGTTGTGTCAGAAACAAAGTTTCCGGTAGGTCGGCAAGTATCACACGATACCCGCTGTTACAGAATTCTAAACAGTCTTACAAGCAAAGTCTAAAAGCAAACTATAGTCTAAACCAACATTCTGCAAAACAGATTATACTAACAAATCAAAGCTAAAAGCTAAAAGTAAAGAAGTTAAAACGTTAAAAACATCAAATGTCCAAAGCTCAGCCGAGGCACACACAAGCAGCAAGTCAGCAATGTACAAACAGTGAAAGTCACAAAAACAGGCAGATACCCGTGTAAATTAAGATTTAAGTTGCAATGATACACTACAATGTAAGGTCTCTACACGACCAAAAAGCTGCCAAGGCAGGCTGCACAACCAGAGCTGAACCTTCAGAGAAATACTGAGTTAAACTTATGGTGCTCAATGAAAATAAAACAAAATGGCTAAACACTTACGTTCTGTTTTTTACATATAACAGCAACTGGACTCTACAAGAAATCTAACATCGTGGCTACTTTCATCGACCGTCGCTTTTGTTTCCTAGCACTATGTGGGTGCAGTAGGGATTAGAAACATTAAAACCTCAAATTAGAGCAATGGACAAACGGCGATACAAATAAAATTTCCCATCTGAAATGGAGTACGGTTAAAAGCCGAATACACGAACAGAACAGGAAGGGGACGAAAAAGCGCTACGACTTTCAGCTAAAAGTGACAGGTGACTGACAAGTGACAGACGAAATGACACCTGACATATAACTCAGCCGTGCCGAGCAGCACAGAGCACGTAACACTTCCAGGCTCCTTGACTCCACAGAATACTTTTTGTTTTTCACTGTAGATGGCACTACTCAAGTATATTTCTATAAATTTGTGGAAAGTTAATTTCACTAGTATTGGAAGCATTTATAACAGTGTAGTTGGGGTTGTAGGTGTATCTGTAGATTTCCATCTCCTCAAGGACGAACTGTTCAGTACCAAATGTGGATGGGTGAAGGATTTTAACATTGTTTTCTTTGTCAAAGACATGACCAGTCTCTCTGAGGTGGCAACCAAAAGCTGAAGTGACATTATCAGCATTGTTTCTGCTCCTGAGATGTTCTGAAATTCTGGTGTTCAGGGCTCTCCCAGTCCTGCCAATGTATACAGTGCTACAGTCTGGGTCTCCACAGCTAAGGCAATACACTCCTGACTTCTTCAAGAGGGGGATGTTATAAATGCTTCCAATACTAGTGAAATTAACTTTCCACAAATTTATAGAAATATACTTGAGTAGTGCCATCTACAGTGAAAAACAAAAAGTATTATGTGGAGTCAAGGAGCCTGGAAGTGTTACGTGCTCTGTGCTGCTCGGCACGGCTGAGTTATATGTCAGGTGTCATTTCGTCTGTCACTTGTCAGTCACCTGTCACTTTTAGCTGAAAGTCGTAGCGCTTTTTCGTCCCCTTCCTGTTCTGTTCGTGTATTCGGCTTTTAACCGTCCTCCATTTCAGATGGGAAATTTTATTTGTATCGCCGTTTGTCCATTGCTCTAATTTGAGGTTTTAATGTTTCTAATCCCTACTGCACCCACATAGTGCTAGGAAACAAAAGCGACAGTCGATGAAAGTAGCCACGATGTTAGATTTCTTGTAGAGTCCAGTTGCTGTTATATGTAAAAAACAGAACGTAAGTGTTTAGCCATTTTGTTTTATTTTCATTGAGCACCATAAGTTTAACTCAGTATTTCTCTGAAGGTTCAGCTCTGGTTGTGCAGCCTGCCTTGGCAGCTTTTTGGTCGTGTAGAGACCTTACATTGTAGTGTATCATTGCAACTTAAATCTTAATTTACACGGGTATCTGCCTGTTTTTGTGACTTTCACTGTTTGTACATTGCTGACTTGCTGCTTGTGTGTGCCTCGGCTGAGCTTTGGACATTTGATGTTTTTAACGTTTTAACTTCTTTACTTTTAGCTTTTAGCTTTGATTTGTTAGTATAATCTGTTTTGCAGAATGTTGGTTTAGACTATAGTTTGCTTTTAGACTTTGCTTGTAAGACTGTTTAGAATTCTGTAACAGCGGGTATCGTGTGATACTTGCCGACCTACCGGAAACTTTGTTTCTGACACAACCACCTTAATGTTTCAGGAAGCCCCTGATGATGGCCAGATTTATGGGCCGAAACGCGTAGGGCTTTTACCTAATAAAATTCAGTCTGGAGTACAGCCTTGTTCTGTTCTTTTCTACCCTGGAAATAAGAGGAAGAATTAAAACATATTACAGAACCCTTAAAAAATATACTTTCAGATATTAAACTGGAAAAAAATGCATCCAAAGTAAAAGAAGAAAAATTTAACAAGCCAGAAAAAACGTCCGTGAAATAAGAGAC
The DNA here is from genome assembly GCA_964006375.1 of Tillus elongatus. Lineage (NCBI taxonomy): Eukaryota > Metazoa > Arthropoda > Insecta > Coleoptera > Cleridae > Tillus > Tillus elongatus. The sequence continues at coordinate 65,695,683 of OZ023268.1, forward strand.
AAAAATGAGACCGCGTCGCTTATTTCAAGAAGAGCCGTTAGGTGAAGAGGTATTTATCGCAGAACCTGAACAAGAACCGGCGCCTCTGCTGAAATTAGCACAGCAGAACTTCAAAGACTGCTCAGTGAACCTTCTTTTGAGCTATATTTGGACCAATTTGCTCCACTACCTCGACAATACATAGAAGCAATGATAAGGGATTCCGATGATGCCTTTGATCATACGCATGGTTCGGCATGATCTACTTTCAGATAAATTTTATATTGGAGACTGAAATTAATTTTGATAACGAAGATATTGTTGTAAAAAGTGTCAGATATCAAGGAACAACAGGATTGTATGAGTTATTATTTAAAAAGAATCCACCACCATATAAAGTAGCAGAACATAAAGATTATCTTCATATTTTAGAAAGAACAAATGCTCTCCGACGAAATTATTATGCAAATAACCCCAAAATAGGTAATCCCTCAAAGAAATATACTCCTGTAATTAAACCTCCTGGACAGAGACCACGCTCAAGTTCATATCCTAGTAGAGTGTATGATTTGCGATCGGGAAAGGGTTTTATGAAATGTAACAAAAATCCAACAAACTTTATACACTGGGATGACCCTAATGAATTAGTTGATAGACTAAGACTTCTAATTGCGGCTCAAAATGCTGGTAATAACGGCAACCACAATGAGATAGTTTCCCTGATTGAGGAATTACAGGAAGCTCGTATAATAGTATAAAATAATAATTAATTGTTATCGCTTTATCAGTCTCAATATGACTTTAGACAAATTTGATAGAATAATAAACAGAAATCTTAATTTAAAACTACAACAAAAAATAGTTTTACTATATAATGGATACAAATCAATCGATAAAAACATCCATAGATGGTATTTAAATAATACATCCTATGCAATAATTGTTTGACTACGCTGCGGAAATTGAAAAAAAATATTTAAATCCATCAACTGAAGTCATTATATTTCTAAATAATACAAAAATATCTCCTAAAAAAATTGTTGGTGTGAAGATAAAATCAGGAGATACATTTTATTTTGAACATTCTCCAAACAGCAAAGCGGTCGCTTGCGCCATAGAACTACACCTAACGAGGTCGTCGATTAGCGCGACACAACAATAGATCGACTCCATACAGGCAGAAAGATCATTTTTTCAGTATTTGTCTGGCTGACTGTGTGAAGTGTCATAGACAGACCAATGGGAGTGTTCTTATTTCTTATGCTCCTCCCATAACAGAAACTATATAGAGAACATAAATATTATGTAATTAATGTAGACATTCAAATTTATGTTTTATAGGAGACTTATTTAATTGCATTTTGAATTGTTTGAGTTATTTAGATACAAATAAATATACATAAGGGTAAATAATCGTTTTTGTAGAAGGTATTAATAGTTTAAATTGCAATGACATTTTTCTATAAAATATTTGTAATGAAAAAATTCATTGACAAGATTAGTTTCATTTTTTAATTAACAGCAAAACCACATTATAACTTTAATGTTTTTTTTATTATTGCCAAATATTAAAAAAAGCTGTCTGATGGCATTTATTTTTAATGCTTATTTGCTGCAAAATTGTATTCAAAATTTATGGTTAATGAGAAAATGTTTAATAAATTCAAAAAAGCTGGCTGCCATGATAGTCTTTTTAACATTGGTTTTTAATGCTCATTTCCTGCAACATTGTCTTTCAATGTTTATAGTTAAGAAATTGTTTATATATATTTTTTAAAAGCTTTCCTCTTTGGCACCCACTTTTCTATATTTTCTAATGCTCATTTGCTGCAAACTTATTTTTCCAAGTTTATGGTTGAGGGGAAAACGTATAAATATTTTCAAACAACCTCTCCTTGATGACACCTACCTTTTAACATTATTTTTAACGCTAATTTGCTGCAAAATTGTGTTTTTTTAAATGTATGATTGGGGAGAAATATTGTTAAAAATAGTTTATTTTGAAATAATATACATACTTAATTACATAATGAAGGAAATAAAAAAAATCATTGAAAATTAACAACAGATGTTATATATATATATATATATATATATATATATATATATATATATATATATATATATATATATATATATATATATATATATGAAGTACAGAGAAATGGGTTTTTGGTAAAAAAATACATTATCACGTAAGATATATTTCAGTTTTTATAAAAGAAAATAAAACTCAACATTTAAACGAATAAAGTTTCAAACACATATAATATACAATTTTTTCTTATTTATTATCATATGTATTGTTTTTAGAGATGTGCAAAGTTTCGAAATTTCGAACCGAACCCTAACTTGAACCAAACCTTTGGTTCGAAAAATTGTTTGCGCTAGGCGATGTTAAACTAGTTCGAAATACGTAATCCTTCAAAATAGCTTGGAGTTCGTTGCTAAAGAATACTTTGAAGTTGAACTTTACAGGCATCCAATGCTGGCAAAGGTAGCGAAGTTATAAAGTCCGTATCAGTCCCATTGAGTCGATAGCGTAATTTCAGGAAATATCATTCATATCTTTGACAGTTTGTGAGACACTGAGACAGCTAATTAACATCACTGAATTATTATATTTTTATATATCCTAGCATCCCAATGCCTTTTTTTGGTTACAACATTATAATGGCAGTGTTCGCAACTGGTTGGTAAAGTAAATTTTCACAATTTATGACTATAATTGCAGATTGCCTTCCGAAAACATTATATTAAACATACTTTATTTTACAATGATCCAAAACAGTTAAAACAATCAAGAAACAGTATATATATATATATATATATATATATATATATATATATATATATATATATATATATATATATATATATGCTCACTTTTAACCCACTCATTCAAATTTGCTAAAACTGCCCAGCTAATACCAAACAACAACAAAATAGATGTAGAAGTATAAAAAAAGTGTTCAATGTGCCTTTTTGTATTTTTGATTCAACACCGGCTCATCTTAAAAACAAACATCAGCATCAGAGTGCATTTTCATACAATCGACCTGCAAATTTTGTCAAACCTTTCTTTTTTTTCTATGTACCAAATATTGTATGCTACAATGTACCTAATTTTTGTATTTAAGGAAAATATATGTGAACATTGAAGAACTGTAGTTAGTTCAATGTTAAATGTTTAAGAAGTTCGATGTTCGACTGTGAACCTTAGACATACTGAGAGGTTCGAACTTCGATGCAACATTTTTGCTTGGGTTCGTTTATAGTTCGGTTTGCACACCTCTAATTGTTATGATTTATAATAGAACATATTTTTATCTTTATGTAAATATAAAGGTAACAACATATAGCATAGTGGTGAAGATTACTGACTGGTAACATATTGTTAATTATTAATTATTTCCAAGTCACATCATATTTGATAAATATAATAAATCCAAATTAAAAGTCCATTACAATTAACAAAGTGCGTAAACTTGGTTAGTTATAAAAAATACATGGTTGCCTAAGATTTATTAAATTTTTAACAATATATTATGTACACTAAAAACATAATCATATTTGAATTAAATAAACTGTAAGACCCAACGTAAAAACTGAAAATTATATAAAAATGAAACAAACTATTTTCTTATTTCTATATGTTATATTTTAGAACAAACGATATTTATAATTTAATGTGGGTATAAGGTCATTGCCTGTGGTGTAGTGGTGAAAATCTCTGATACTCTAAAGGTAGCAGGTTTGACTCCAGCACTGAAATGAACCCTAGAACCTCTGAAAACATGGCAAATTTTGTTCGGAAGTCAACGGTAAACCACAAGTTATAATTGCTAGTCAAATTTATCCTCTCATGAATCTGGCTCACTATAAAGTGAAGTTTTCCTGCATCTGCATAGCACCCGTGAGACATGAACACAAGGTCCACACAAGACTCAGAATTAAGGTAGATATTATAATATAAATATAAAATACAACTATCATTGAATGTTTGTAATACTATTTTTAAGGTTTACCTACATTAAAAGCAATAAACATGCATTACATGTGAACAAGCTCATTTATTGGCATAAATCGAGAGCGTAATCATGTGCTGCGCTATACTGTAAATTATCCGATATGTCAGAGAGTTTTATAAATATCCTGATTTATTAATAATGAATATTGCTAAAGATGCATTATTAGGCTAATATAAAATTATATAAATCTGACTGTTTTAGTGATGTAAAATTATGTCAAAATTATAGTGATAAATTGTGATCAAACAATTAACATTATATGGTCACAATTAAAAGCAAGCTCCCTCTTAAAGCAAGTTAAATACTGGTAGCAGTTACAGAATGATAACTAAAGAAAGGGACATTAAAGGCGAATTTTTCATAATAAAATTTTCGCTAACAGCATTAAAATGACAATAGGTATAAAATTGTTTGATAGTGTAAGTTGAAGCATTATAAGTGAATACAATTGTTTTAATTACAGTGTATAAGCTTATACCTATTTGTAAAACACGTGTAGAATTTAGATGAACAAATATACTTACTATATACAATAATATAAAAGTATTAACATTATGAAGAAAAATGTAAAAGTTATACCTGCTTAATTAAAATTACAACAAAAAATGAAGTTATAAAGTACTATCAATTAAAAAATATCAGCCAAGTAGGTACATGAAGCTAAAAAATAAATATGAACATTTCAGGTTTCATCTAGTAAAACTTTTAAGTTACTTTTCTAAACAGTTAAAAATGTAACAAAAAAAAAATTGTACCTAGGTCAATACTAAATACAGACGTTGAGACTATTTCTCTGGCTTCACTAATATTTGTTTTCTTTTCTGTAAATGAAGGACGTAGGCAGCACCTAAGTTAACGGGAACAGGTGGCCCTTTTGAATTCTAGATGTTCTTTAACATTTCTGTAACCAGTTTCACTGCTATGTCCTTCATTTACAAAAAAGAACACCAATGTTAGTGAAGCCAAAAAAATAGTCTTGACGTCTGTATTTAATATGGAGCAGTTTCACTAAGGAAGGAAAACAATAATTATTGAATTTTTGGTAAAGGTTCTTGAGATGATTCACTTTCATTTTCTATAGACCCTAACGTTAACATTTTGTAACCATGTTTTTTTTTTAATATTGACTAAGAATTTCCACTAACAGACCAAATATGAATAGTTATCTTATATATATATATATATATATATATATATATATATATATATGTGTGTGTGTGTGTGTGTGTGTGTGTGTGTGTGTGTGTGTGTGTGTGTGTGTGTGTGTGTGTGTGTGTGTGTGTGTGTGTGTGTGTGTGTGTGTGTGTGTGTGTGTGTGTGTGTGTGTGTGTGTGTGTGTGTGTGTGTGTGTGTGTGTGTGTGTGTGTGTGTGTGTGTGTGTGTGTGTGTGTGTGTGTGTGTGTGTGTGTGTGTGTGTGTGTGTGTGTGTGTGTGTGTGTGTGTGTGTGTGTGTGTGTGTGTGTGTGTGTGTGTGTGTGTGTGTGTGTGTGTGTGTGTGTGTGTGTGTGTGTGTGTGTGTGTGTGTGTGTGTGTGTGTGTGTGTGTGTGTGTGTGTGTGTGTGTGTGTGTGTGTGTGTGTGTGTGTGTGTGTGTGTGTGTGTGTGTGTGTGTGTGTGTGTGTGTGTGTGTGTGTGTGTGTGTGTGTGTGTGTGTGTGTGTGTGTGTGTGTGTGTGTGTGTGTGTGTGTGTGTGTGTGTGTGTGTGTGTGTGTGTGTGTGTGTGTGTGTGTGTGTGTGTGTGTGTGTGTGTGTGTGTGTGTGTGTGTGTGTGTGTGTGTGTGTGTGTGTGTGTGTGTGTGTGTGTGTGTGTGTGTGTGTGTGTGTGTGTGTGTGTGTGTGTGTGTGTGTGTGTGTGTGTGTGTGTGTGTGTGTGTGTGTGTGTGTGTGTGTGTGTGTGTGTGTGTGTGTGTGTGTGTGTGTGTGTGTGTGTGTGTGTGTGTGTGTGTGTGTGTGTGTGTGTGTGTGTGTGTGTGTGTGTGTGTGTGTGTGTGTGTGTGTGTGTGTGTGTGTGTGTGTGTGTGTGTGTGTGTGTGTGTGTGTGTGTGTGTGTGTGTGTGTGTGTGTGTGTGTGTGTGTGTGTGTGTGTGTGTGTGTGTGTGTGTGTGTGTGTGTGTGTGTGTGTGTGTGTGTGTGTGTGTGTGTGTGTGTGTGTGTGTGTGTGTGTGTGTGTGTGTGTGTGTGTGTGTGTGTGTGTGTGTGTGTGTGTGTGTGTGTGTGTGTGTGTGTGTGTGTGTGTGTGTGTGTGTGTGTGTGTGTGTGTGTGTGTGTGTGTGTGTGTGTGTGTGTGTGTGTGTGTGTGTGTGTGTGTGTGTGTGTGTGTGTGTGTGTGTGTGTGTGTGTGTGTGTGTGTGTGTGTGTGTGTGTGTGTGTGTGTGCGTGTGTGTGCGTGTGTGCGTGTGTGCGTGTGTGCGTGTGTGCGTGTGTGCGTGTGTGCGTGTGTGCGTGTGTGCGTGTGTGCGTGTGTGCGTGTGTGCGTGTGCGTGTGTGCGTGTGTGCGTGTGTAATATAATATAAACTGTATGAGTCTTACAAAAAGACCTTTTGATTAGGCACAAATGCTAAAACAGTTTAATAACAACTTGAAACCAGACATAGTACCTTTATCTGCCTTCTAAGAGTCAATATACAATAAATCTATTGCGAAATAAAATTTAGAAAATGGTTACTGTAAGTGTACAATTTAATGATTAAAAAAATTATACCTCAGTCCTTAGCTCAATACTTTTATTGTTATAGTGTAGGTAATGGTAGTTTCCATCTCATGTCTTTGAATTCAAAACATGCCAACACACACCACACATAACATAGTATAAAAACAAATGTGTTTGTAACTTACGCAAAAAATGCACACAAAAATTTATAAAACTAAAAAGTTTATAGATGATTAATATTATCAGTATATGTATTACTAACAATTATTTTCCAGTCTGTTTCAACAGTCGCAAATACCACTGCTTTCATTTGATACCACTGATGCTGCACCTATTTCTGGTAACACTTTACTTCTGGTTGCAAGACAACATAAATATTTACAGGACCCTTCTGTAAGAGCATACAAAAAGTAAACTTTTTTATTGCCTTTTATTATAAACAGTAAATTATATACATCTATATAAAACATTTATGATATAACTTCAAACTCTTCTTCTTCAGCATCAGGCTAGGCAAGTGCGTGTATATTGCAAACAAAACATTACAAAATTTCAACAAAATCAAAATTATATTCAACATAATAATATAAATCTTTGAAATTTAACACTAACCATACAGAGGGACCAGGTGTTCCCTCAAGCCATCAACTGCTTGGCTCACCTTGGATAAGATCTGAACAACCTTGTCACTTTGCTCGGTTTTTGTTTGTGCTTGCTCTGAAATTGAAAAAAATGTTGCATGAGAATATTGAATTTACCACATATTTCTTAATTTTGTAATAAATTGTGCAATATCAGCGGATTTTCATAAAGACAATTTTGCTATTCAAGAGGTAACAACGTAAAATATTTCTTTTATATGTAGATCATGGTTTGTGCAGCTTCTAGGCCAACTAGAGACTTCCGGTATTTTTTCACCACACTGGTCATTTCTGCGAGTCAAGTTTTTCCATCGAAAATTACAAATTTCCTTCTCAAAAATGCTGTATCAAACTTTCTAGAATTGTCACTATCAATTTTGCTAAAATTTCAGCTTCTTCAGGATGCTCCTACTTTACAAATATACCTGCTGGCTCTTGTTCCTACAACTTCAATTTTTGCATACTTCTCTTCACTTATAGTACATTATAACAAAACTGATGAAAATTCGCTACTATAGCGCACTTGCTCCGTTCAGACTTTTTTTTATACAAGCAGAAGTGAAATTGAATAGGTAAACCTAACATTTTGAAGAACATCCATGTTAAGAAAATTAAGAGTCATTTCTTGTAACACATTATTTTTTGATAAAGAAATCACAACTGCAAGAGTAAAACTCGATAGGCTACCTATATATATATATATATATATATATATATATATATATATATATATATATATATATATATATATATATATATATATATATATATATATATATATATATAAAGACTTGAAAAACAAGAAATTATTATTACAAATGAAAATAATGGGGTTATAGTTCCCCACATAGGTAATTCTGCACATATATTTAAAACCACTTATATTTTGATTCTAATTAACAAATTTTACAACTGACTTACCCATTTTAAAATCTGAAGTAAAGAGCCAGGTCACAGTTCAAATAATACAACTTGACTTTCTGTTGCTTCGCTGTTCCCTTATTTTTTGAAAAACGAAGTGTACCTACTTAGGTAGAAATTAGAGAAACGTGTAGGACATTCTGAGACTTTAAACATTAACCGCGCACCGCACATATTTGCGCTGCGCATGCTGCGAAGCCGTTTTGGTTGTGTGAATTTCACACAGCGTTGCCACTTCCTATTCCAGAATGAATAATTAGATGAGTGAAAATAATTAAATCAAATAAATATTCAGTTTACAGTTTACACACACAGATGATTGTATTACTTACTTTTTTTAACATCGGTCTAGTCCGCGACAATGGTCAAGTAGGGGTACGGATCTTTAACGTGTCCGTGCGATGTTGGGCACGTTAAATATCCATACCCTTCTTATAGAAGGGCCGAGGTTTGCCAACATTTCCAGGGTAGTAAGGTGAAACTGCTCCCTGGCGTCGGAGATTGGCCATAGTTGCGGGAATAGACCGACGTTAAAAATTGTCATACAGTCAATAAAAATTAATATTGCGAAAAGAAAACTAATAAAGATATGTAAGGACAGAACTGCGGACATGGATATAAAGCTGGATGGCCAACAACTTGACGAAATAAAAATATTTATGTACCTTGAAAGTATTATTACTGTTGATGATACAATGAGAACTGGCAAGAAGGATCTCGATGGCAAAGTAACCATTTAATAAACAAACAGCCTTGTCTTCACACTGATAAACATTTTAATTTGGACCTGATGTAAATGTTCATCAATTCATATGTATTTGAAATGTAGACATGGAATATGTCAGAAATGTTAATAAGTGTGCTATGGGAAGAGGATGGAGAATAAAATGCTTAATGAAAGAGGAAGAGCTTTATTGAACATAACACTGCAACATAATAACTTTCGGATAACATTATTTGAAAGACACATACTTGTGAAAGGGGAAAAGTTCCATTCTCTTTGTAACCTGCTGGTCAAAGTACAACTTTACTTCCCATGCATTACAACATTCCAGTAGCAGATTATCATTAGGTCTTTGTGAGTGAAACGATCGTTTCGGCTTTAAAAATGTGTTGCGGTGGTTTTGGTTCTCCGAGTGTACTTATCAGTGCTCATCACATGTTCCAATCTTCACTTAGTTTATCCTATATTCTTGAGGATTGTGTATATGCGCAGAAGCTTTAGTTTATTAGTGAATTTTCTTTTAAAAAAATTCACTAATGAGGAGATCCCGACTTTTAGATTGTATCACACCGATAACTCAAAAAATAAAGGGCCAATTTTGATCAAATTCCATATGTACCTTCCTTTTGCGAGTGGCTTGCTTAAGTACGTTATCCAAGAAAATCGGCCAAGGTTTTCCCGAAAAATTTTGTTTTCTTTCGAAAAAGATTATATCTCCAGAAATAACAAAGCAATGGAACCAAATTTTGTAGGCTTATTTGTATTATAAAGAATGAATCATGTATCACGACTTAGGTCTGTAGGTTTAAAGGCAAAAAAGTTATAGGCATTTAAAGGAAAAAAATGGGGTTTTCTTCAAAACGTCAAAGTCGCGATTTGAAACGACAAAAATGGCAACATTTAAGCAAACAAGCTAAAACAAATACGGTTTATGTAAAGAAAATGTCGCAAAGAGAGGGTTCTGCAAACCCTTAATTTTTTGCTTCAACCGTCATTGTCCTTCATTTTACATAAATGTTTACAGAATATTCATTTCAAATAGAGACTTTCTCTGATGCTTTGGCAGTGGCTTTAGTTAAGCTTATGGTTTATCGATCTATAATTTTTAGCTAATTTTCGTGGAAAAAATTCGTTAATGAGGAGACCGCGACTTTTGAATTTTAAAAAGATTTTTTCAAATGAGTGCAAGTTAGGCGTCCTAGAATCCATATCCGGGTTTAGTTTCAGTTTTTATCTGTTTACATATATGCAGGGTGGCGCATTTCTACGGTAAAACTCAATTATATAATTGCTATTATACCTACAAGATACGAGAAAAAATTGTATACGTTAATTATAAGAGTGTCTTAAGCTGCATCTTATACAATTATTTTGACAATCACGGGATGACACATAAGTCGTTCATGATACCTATAATTTTTCTTCCGAACACATCCCTTATATTATTGCATTTTTGTCTTTTTTATCGAAATATGATGCATGTTTGTAAGAAAAAAGCCTGGACGCAGCCAGTGCCTTATGCCTCTTGAATGCAAGCAGGCATCAATTTGGTTACCGGTATAACCTATATAGTAGAAACAATGTACCATATTTTATCAAAATAACTTACTGCCTGAAAATGTACAAAAATTTATTGAAAATAAACTTAAATGTGTTCAAGAAAACTTGTTTCCTAGCCAACGAACCTTAGGTTAATAGCAAATTGAGTTATTGAAATTTGAAGCATTTAATGAAAATTCGCTACCAAAACGCACTTACTGCGTTCCCATTTTTTTGTGCATGGAACAGTGTATGAGTCACTAAAACTAGTACGGTATGCTATGCTCTACGTTTGACTTGAACAATTTCCTTAGACCCAAATTTGAATGTTTATCTGCCAGAAAAGTAGGTATGTTGTCTACCTATTGAATGTTGGGATTCTCCTCAGATTTGCTAAATTTATCATCATCCGTAATAATACTTTCAAAGTACATGAACATTTTACTTGTACAAGCTGTTGCATATTTAAGCTTTGTATTCATTTTCGCTGTCCTCTACTTATCTTGTGTACCCTTATTTTCGTCGTATTGATGTTTAGTTTGATATTTTGAAAACAACATCTAGCACACTCAACATCCTTTGTAATTCTTTTTCCGTTTCTAATAATATCGCTATCATGTCATCTGCGTAACATTCAATGCAACCCTTGTCTATTTATGTTATATTATTTTATCTTTTGAAAAAAACACAGTTGAAGCCCTGAGCAAATACGAGTTTATACTATAATAAAGCCTGCGTTTTTTAGTTACCCTACCTGCTTATTTATTTCTAAGGGCAAGGGCTGATTTAGAAGAATGTTCGAAATAAAAGCCAACACATGTATAGAAGGCCATCAAACGATCGTAAATGCCTACCTGCTACCTGCTGTCTTCGACCCTAAATAACTGTTCTGTATAACAGTGTAGTCAGAACATAATAGGTAGTTTATTATGGTGTGGTTCAGTTATATCTTATAGAAGTCTGGACGCAGCAGTTGCGTTATGGTAGTGAATTTTTATTAAATGCTTCAAATGTGAATAACTCAATTTTCTATTAACTTAAAAAGTTTAATTTTGGCATGTTGTAAGGTCTTTCCTAAGGCAATATAACCACTAAATTTAATTAAAATAACTTTGTAATTTTCGGAGGAAAAAATTTTTTCGAATGAAAATTCAAAATTTGAATAACTCAATTTTCTATAAACGTAGAAAGTTGAATTTTAGTACGTACTACGGTCCCTCCCAAGGCAAAATATCCATTAAATTTCATTAAAACAGTTTTGTAATTTTCGGAGAATTTTTTTTCTAAACAACATTTTCCCGGAAAACCCTGCCCGATCTTCCTGGCTAACGATCTCATCCAAGCCATTAATAAAAAAAAGGCACTTGCTGTGTTTCATCGAAATTGATTAATTATTTTTTGAGTTATCAGATGGATACATATATATATATATATATATATATATATATATATATATATATATATATATATATATATATATATATATATATGTGTGTGTGTGTGTGTGTGTGTGTGTGTGTGTTAGTGGCCTCGGAAGCAGAGTCCATTAGCCACAAACTGTTGTACGAGTCAGACAGAAATCAAAGAATAGGGTCCACAATAAAGAGTAACAAATCGGAGTTATGCGAATAATATATGACAGTTGTTCTATTACCCCAAATGACAAAATTGTGCTATATTAAATACTAACTATACTAAATTATTACTATAATATTTATTGGTACTTTTCTATTTTTTTATTTAGTTTTTTTTTAATTTTTTTTAATTTTTTTTTAATTTTTTTTTAATTTATTTTATTTTATTATTATTTTTTATATATATTTTTTATAATACTTCTGATAATTTATATATAATACATATTTACTCATTTTTTTTTATTTATTTTTTTTAATATATATATATATATATATATATATATATATATATATATATATATATATATATATATATATATATATATATATATATATAACATATAAAAATCGAAACAGACCCCGGATATGGGTTCTAAGGGTCCTAGTTCGCACTCATTTGAAAAAATGTTTGTCAAGTCTCACCATCGATACCTCTCTTAGTGAATTTAATTTAATAACAGTTTATTTTAAAACTTTAAAAAAATAAATAAAGAATATAGGTTATAACTTGAATGCCAACTTTTTATCATGGAAATGTAAAATTATAAAATATTGTTTTAAAAAGCATATTATTGTTGGAAACTGGGATGCGGTTAAACGAAGAGAAAACCGAAGATTTTTCTTACCGTTAACTTTGAACACCACTTCATGACTTTTCTTTATATGTTAATGAATAGAGATAGGTACTGTAAATAATTCGTCGTAGAATACTAAAAATTATGGAAAAGCCATTAGAAAAAAAAACCTAATTGTTTTCATCAACTGTTAATGCCCTTACTTGGTTAAACCGTTCCATACTAAATAAATACGTGGAAACTATTTCTTTGGCTTCACAAATGTTGGTTTTATTTTCTGTAACCGGTTTTGCTGCTTGACATCTTTTGTCTGAGAAAGCTATCAAGCAGCGAAACCGGTTACAGAAAATAAAACTAACATTTGCAAGGCAGCAGAGAAATAGTCTCCACGTCTGTACCTACCTTGTTTATTTGCAATTTTAGCTGATTTTTGATTTATTTTACACACACACACACACACACACACACACACACACACACACACACACACAAATATATATATATATATATATATATATATATATATATATATATATATATATATATATATATATATATATATATATATATAATGTGTGTGTATTAGTGTCACGACGATAACTCGAAAAATAAACAAATAAAGGCTTTTAATATAGTCGGTAAGTCTTTAGAAGGTGGTTTGGCCCATTATTTCAAAGCCCCTGCATTACAATTTTGAACAAAATTCCTAAAATGAATGAGAACTACCCCCTTCCCATAAAACCTGTATGCGGGTTCACTTTCAAACTTTATACTAAAAGGTTTCCGCGGTCATTAGTGTGAGATATACTTGGTTCTTGGGTTGAAGTACGTCTAGAATTTACGAAAACTCGACGTTCTGGCTCCTGTTTTGGAGCCATTTTCAAGAAGTTAAGAAAATATGAAATCTAAGGTCTCCCTTATACTGTGCTGATATACCTAAGAGACGATCACTGGCGGGATTTGGGGGTAGGCAGATTGAGGCCTCGTAATCGAGCTACAACTAAACCTACCCTTAGCCACCGCTTTAAGGAGTAGGCAGATTGCCTTTCATAATATATATATATATATATATATATATATATATATATATATATATATATATATATATATATATATATATATATATAAAGTTATCCAAATCTGTCGGACGATATTGAACACTATATAGAAGCTTTATTATCCCAGTAGTTATCCGAGTGGTGTGGTAATAATAACGTTTACTATTTATTTCTAAAATCTTCAAAACAATGACCTGACCTGATATTAGTTTTAAAACGTATAACGATTTTGAGAGAAAATAATTGAGAAAGTTACATATTTCGGAAACGGTTCATATATAACATATACGATATTATTGGTCAATAAATAGAGGAAACTTTACAGAGAATGGTAGCAATGGATTAAAAAATGGCGTGTCCTATTTAAAAACTTATGTTAAGCTCGCGACGGACCGCTGGGGCAGGTTGTATATTGATAAATGTTTTCTAAATATGTGCTTTAGGCAGGCGGAAGCATAATCTAATTATATCTATACTATTAGTATAGGGCGCAACGCCGTACTTTATCATTTTGTTGACTTACCGAATTATATATACAGGGTCGCTGATAAGTCTGGAAACGGTCGATTATCCGGGAAAATATACAAGGTGTCGAAAAAAGTTTTATACAAAAGTTTTTGGGTTCTTCAATGTCTACTAGGCGGTGATAATTTCATTTATACAGGGTTGGTCATACAGGCGTGGCACACCAATATATTTTTTTTTTAATGGAACACCCTATATATTATTCGATATTTCAATCCTTCTCTTAATTTTGAGCAACATTTATCCGAAGCATGATGTACATAAATTCAATCGTTTCCGGGTAAAAAAATAAATAAAAATAAACGCTATTGTTTTTAAAATCTATTGGATGAAGAACAAAAATAAATGAAAAGTAGAATCTCTCTTGAAAACAATCTGTGAGTGTGAAAAGAACCGGTTGCGATGTTTTTAACATTGTTTGGAATCCTATTTTATAAGATGTTCAAAGTGTTCTCCATTGACCTCCTGACAATAATGAATTCGCTTAACAAAACATTGCACTGCATTTACAAGAGCGTTTTGAGGAATGTTATTAATTTCATGCACAATCCTTGCTTGCAACTCTTCAATATTCTGCGGTCTATTTTGGTAAATTAAATTTTTTACATGACCCCACAAAAAAAAGTCAAGCGGCGTCATGTCGGGAGACCTAGCTGGCCATTCAATAGTTCCCCTGCGCCCTATCCATCTGCCAGGAAAGGTTTGATTCAGATATTCCCGTACCTCAATTCCAAAATGAGCGGGTGCCCCATCCTGCTGAAACCATATTTCTTCCGCTGGTAGATTTGGGTCGTTATTGTTCGGAAATAATCGACTAACGTCTGGAACAATTGATTCTTGCAAAAGTGTCAAATATCGAGCAGAGTTCAAATTACCGTGTATAAAATAAGGTCCTATGTTATGTCCACCAATAATAGCACACCAAACATTTACTTTTTGCGGTCTTTGGGTGTGAATTTGTTCCATCCAATGTGGGTTTTCGTCTGACCAGTACCTACAGTTGTGTCGGTTGACTTGTCCATTCAAACAAAATGTAGATTCGTCGGAAAACAAAATGTGGTTGGCAAAGTTAAAATTTTGGCGTAACTTCTCCATAATAAGTTCACAGAACTCGATTCTGCGATCAAAATCGTCTTCACTCAGTTCTTGCAATAAATAAATTTTATATGGACGGAACTTTTCCCGCTTCGTAATCTTTTGAATTGAATATCGACTCGTATTGTGATTTAAAGCCAATTGCTGTGCCGAAGTTTTCGGATTTTCCACCACATCCAATATTACATTCAAAGAATTTTCTTCATTTGTAACGGTTACTGGCCTTCCAGTTCTAGGTTTATCCTTGATACCGCCAGTTTCGTGAAAACGATGCAAAGTTTTCGAAACTGTGGATTTGGAGATCGATTGCCGCTCAGGATGCAACTCATTGAACATAATCACCAATTGAGCAAAACTTCGTGTTCTATCACCGTACCCTATCATCATTAAAATTTCGATACGTTCGGTTTCACTTAAACTTGCCATTTTGCACAAAAACTGTTGACACTAAATTACTAATGTTTCAAAACTGTTGACACTGAATGAATGTTTGACATTCGTTGTCCTGGAAACATTTTAAAACAAAAGAATAATACTGCGTTTCTTATGGGCATCTTATCTTATCTTGGGATTCCAAACAATGTTAAAAATATCGCAACCGGTTCTTTTCACACTCACAGATTGTTTTCAAGAGATATTCTACTTTTCATTTATTTTTGTTCTTCATCCAATAGATTTTAAAAACAGTAGCGTTTATTTTTATTTATTTTTTTACCCGGAAACGATTGAGTTTAGGTACATTATGCTTCTCATAAATGTTGCTCAAAATTAAGAGAAGGATTGAAATATCGAATAATATATAGGGTGTTCCATTAAAAAAAAATTAATATTGGTGTGCCACGCCTGTATGACCAACCCTGTATAAATAAAATTATCACCGCCTAGTAGACATTGAAGAAACCAAAAACTCTTGTATAAAACTTTTTTCGACACCTTGTATATTTTCCCGGATAATCGACCGTTTTCAGACTTATCAGCGACCCTGTATATATATATATATATATATATATATATATATATATATATATATATATATATATATATATATATATATATATATATATATATATATATTTGTGTGTGTGTGTGTGTATGTATGATATTTATGTCTCTGCAGGTATATTATTTGTACAAATTGCTTGAATAAGTTCATTCGCCAGGTAAATGGGACCTCGTTTTTTCAAAAAAATATAAAGCTATTTGAATGAAATTTAGTACATAGGTTTCTAGTATAAAGATTATAATACTATCACCGCAAATTTGATGTTTTTGAGTAAAAGAACAATTAGCTTATTCAAACATAATTTTTTTACTATAAATTAGCTGCCAGAAGAATACCAAATTTAGTATTTTAAAAACAGCAAAAACTGAAAGACGCTAGATCATAGACTAGTCACAAAAATCGTTGATAAGTTTTACATTTGGCAACATGGCACAAAGTCAGGCTCATAGACCTATCTATTATGTCATTGGTCAGACTAGTGTTTTGGAAGGCGATTTGGCCAATATTAGAAAGTCAAGTAGCATAGGTACAAAGACGCACGAAATTTAAAATTATATTATTCAAGGGCAATGATTTTTGTTTGTTTTGAAAATAGAAAATAAATCAAATAAATGCACGAGCAAGTCTAAAACAAGAACAAGGTTTCGCCTGGAATTGTCCTGACATCACGCTGAAGTTTTTTCTTATACCTAACTGAATCATTAAGTAGTTACTTAATGTAACATTTCATTCTCATTAAACGGTTATTTTCGATTTTGAGCGCTAACCCGTGAAAATAGATAGTGTTCACAAATAATTCTAGTAAGCCATCAAAATCTGGAAACAAATTGCGAATTTTTATAGGCCTACTCTAACGATCTAAATGTAGTTTGGAATTTGGTAAAGATAATAATTTGATACCTAGTTTTTCATTACAGATGTCTGACATTAAACATAATTTACCTACACTTTCACAAGAAACTTTGACATTGGTTAATAGTTGTTTCCATGATATTAGTACCTACCTACCTACTCTTTTCTCCACAGTCATCATATTCTTATGCTGCTTTACTTGGCAAATATAGTAAATAATAACGCATTATACGCTGATATGTGTTTCTATTACACTAACTAACAAACAAATAAACTCTAAAAAAAATCTACAAATTAAAGGCACAGACATAAAACAGTTGTTTAATGAATTTACCTCGTCAATTACAAAACGTATGAGATAGCGGGACTCATACTTCATTTTGAAATTGGCGCGAAGCGATCCGGACGGTTTTATTGGCTGATATATTCTCCACAACAGACATTCCGGCTGTTTCAATCCTCGCGTTATATTTCGGTTAAGCCATGCTCAGTACATTTTTTTATTACAACAACATTTATTGTAAGATGTTCGTGGTGCAGTATACACTAAGATATGCCTTTTTTGACTTTTAATAATTATTAACAAAAAAAATCTGCTTAATAATGGGACAACTGACAGATAAAGGTATGAATTGGAATGCTCTTAAAAACTCTACAAACATTATAATTTTTAGTGAATTTTCATGAAGAAATAAAAATATAAAAATAAAGTTGGTAACCAAATTTCAACTTAAATGGTCCACGAGGAAAGAAGTTGTTCGAAAATGAAAAATGTGTAAGAAATAAATGTGTAAGAAATAAATAATCTACGACATCAGTTTGAATTGCATAGGCATTTCGCACATTCAACGTTGACAAGGATAGTTAGAGTATTAATGTGTTTTTTATTACTTTAGACCCGAAAAATGTAAAATCGTTGAAGCCAGACAACGGTAGTTAAATATAAATAAGCAGGGTTGTCAGATATAATAAAAATTATGTTAGTATGAAAACATATGGACCTAACATTTTTTTTTTAAATTATTAATGACATAATTCAAACAATAATCGCGGTACAATAACCAAACATTTTGAATTACCAAATCCGTATCATATTTTAAATTAAAACGTATTTGTTACCAAATCCGTATCATATTTTAAATTAAAACGTATTTGTAATTAACAACTTTTTTTTTCATTTTCTTAAGTTATTGGTTTATCAGCATAATTGAAGACGGGGATGTAGGATATAATTTTCTCTCTTAGTGGCCTGGGCTGGAATAGTATACGCATGCTGGGAGAGTTTCGAACGGCATGGTATTCGTTGATATGTGGTTGGTTGCATAGGCTCGAGGTCCGTAGATAGAATTGTAAGAATCACGTTCAATTGATGTCTGGCAACAAGGTACGATCATGCTGTCACTTGTCACTTGCGATGTTTAAAATTCAACCTGTTGCCGTACAAGAAAATTCCTTTCTTTGCTTTTATTCGCATAATTGAGATAACTGTAAGAAATTGAGAGATATCCTACATAGATTGCATGGAATAGCCGCTTTGCTGGACTACAATAGGTTGAGTTAACAGGTAACCTATACAGGACTCACTCGACATCAGTAGTGTCTAATTACATCGAGGCACGATAACCCTCAACAAGAGGTAATGTAGACTTGCGAATTTATTTTTTTATATCTCTATATCCGATGTTTCGCATTTTACAGGGATGTAGTGTTAGGCAATTGAAGTCCTTACTTTCACCTAAAGGGGCGTGGTGTTTGGCAATATCTAGTGTTGTGTAAATAGAGGCACTTACATGCACCCACGGGTACTTTCCTCTTTTAGGTTAATGTAAGTTACAACATTTTAATATCCAGTCCTGCAGAGTTTTTGTCACGGGTTTGACGTCCGACGTATCTCCCAGGTTGGTTTTAGGTACAGCTACCAGTGCAGTTCAGCGAGTTCTTGATTATAGTTGGATTGCAGGTGATTAAGGAGAGGTATTGTGTGATAACATCTTACTTTAATATCCGGTACTGGGTGTAAAACAATCAAGTGGCGCCCCCTTTATCTTAACATCGTGTTAAGGAACCCACGGCCGTCTCCACTGTCTAAAGGCTGCCGGCCACCTAGAATACCGGTAACTTTACTCTATATTTCCAATAGATTATAACGTTGGTTGTGTTTGAAGTTTAATAGGTAGGTTATAGCCGAGAGGGATTATATAAACAATTTGGGCGGTCACAAAGTATGCAATGGCTGGCAATTATTTTGCGCTATGAGGAATGTCTCTGAATGTAACTCAAAGTTAATAAGATGTTCACACTTTGAAAAGTGTTAATCGATAAAACACTAGAAATCAGGTTATATTTTTGTTCCATAATTACCTCAAATATTTTGTTTTTCTACCTAGTTCAAACTATTTTCTTCATTGATATCTTCTATTCCATCTCAAACAAATCGTTTCTGTGGAGTTCGAAGTGAAACATTTCTCTAGTTTGTTTACCTCTGTCTTGTAAAATATGTTTACATTTACTGATGAAATCCAATTTCCTTTTCCGAACTTACTTTTGCATTCCTTTATAGCATATGTTATAAAACCAATTGTATTTGCAGTAATTTATAAATGCTTCTCTTCTAACATATCTGATTACACAGATAACCATGATTACATAGAAATTAAATCTACTTTGCAAAGTATACAATGGCTAGCAATGATTTACCGCTATATATCATATCTCTGAATATAACCCAAAGCTTAATAAAACTGTTTCAATTTTGAAAGGCATTAAATGACAAAATACTAGAAGTCCGATTATAGTGTTTCTTCATAATTAGTACCAATGTTTTACTTTTCTACCTGTTTCAAAATATTTTCTAACTTACAAATGCTTCTGTTATAGCTAATATGATAAATTATACGACAGTGATCACAGAAAAATATTTCCTCATACATACACATATGGTACCAGAACAGTTTCTAGGCGTGTCAAACAGCTTTGCCAAGGGGTCCATTATGTCCTGGATCAGAAACGAACATCAGGTGTATTGGGCAGACCAGGGCTCACACATGGGAAGTCAGTAATTGAGAAATCCAATTTAAAGAGAGCTGTGGAGCTGCTAAATCTTAGCAGAGGACAGCTCAGAAACACCACAAGACTCTTGACGGTACACATGGCCGTCAAGAAACACTTGCATAAAATGGGGCGCTTCCAGGGGACCTGGCGTGCAGACACTCCCGCTAGGGGAAGGAACCAGCCCAGCACATCTTATGCGAGTGTAAAGCTCAGGACCGCAAAAGACTGCTCTACGATGAGTCTAGACCGGAGACAGGGCAATATAAAAATTCACCTTGCCAATTACTGTGCAGACTAGTTCAAGGCGAAGTGATTTTTGGAATGTGTAAAGTAGAAAAGACAATGGGCATGCACAATAAACCAAAGGCTGCGGTGCTATGACGCAGACGACCCCTAAGGGAGAAAAAAAACCATATACAACGTAGTGCATTTGACAAGGGTTTGAAAATACAAAATTCAGACTTTAATATAAATTATATCTTAACATATATTTTCTTAATTTGAAAACCATATTGCCACAGAAAACTGAAAATCATGTGGTAACACTTTTATATAGTTAGTAACAATGATCTGTTTTCTTAAATCAAAAATATTTCCTATTCTGAAAAACATAATGCCACAGAAAACTGAAAATCATGTGGTAACATTTTTAATATTTAGTAGCAATGATCTATCTGTTTTCTTAATTCAAAAATATTTAATTTATACATTATATTTGTTTTCTATGGATGTCAATATTTTGTTTATTTCATTACAACATGTGGTATAATTGCTGATGAATATTGTGCATAATTGACTGCTGAGGCCATAAAAAAAATTTTAGACGTAGTAGGCAAAGTAACACAATCCATATAATGCATATGTAATATATAAAAATTCACTAAAAATTGTTCGTGTAATATTTTTTATGTTTATATATTCTTCTATAATAAAAAATCAAAATCCATGTTTTTTAAAAAATATACAAGTAAATCATTTCAAGCATTTTAAAATACTTTGGTTGCTTGTTTAGTGTCACAAATAAACTGTTTAGCTGCTATAAAGGGTAATATCATTTGCATGTCCATTTTGAGTGTACTCTACATCATTGAGTAAGAAAACAATATTGCAAATATTAAACTTAAAATTTTTGTGCAGGAAAAAATGTAAACTGAAGAAAAAAAAGTTAATATCCATAAACTACATATTTAGAATAAAGAATAGCATAAAGTTTTCCAATAGTCCCTATTTCATTTTATAAATATTAACATATTTTTCGAAAGTAAAAATGTTTAAGAGATAAAAATTTTATAGAGCCTCGTTGATCCAGGGGTAAGAACGTGTGCCTCAGAACCAAAGGGTACTAGGTTTAATTATTATTTTTTTCGCTTTTCCACTCATATTTACAGTTCCTTTTCCTCGCCCTACACCCTTATCAACTCCTGGTCCTGTAACTTTTTTAGAGGTTGTTTATAAGAAATGTTTGTTGTGGGTTATGCACCTAGGAGAATCCTAAGCATGTTTCGGAAAAAAATTCTCAAAACCCTCCATGAGGTAAACTGCTAATTTACCAAATTTATTTTATATATATATCTATATATATATATATATATATATATATATATATATATATATATATATATATATATATATATATATATATATATATATATATATATATATATATATATATATATATATATATATATCATTTTGTGCTGTTTAGACAAATTAAATTCCCGATTATCACTTATTTTGTTTATTTTATTAAATTAACCCACTATAAAGATTTATCTAGAGATCTTGTATTTTATTTGTCCCTTTGGTAGTACCTTTCTTTTTATAAATCAAACATCTTAATCTTATGAAAATTCACTACCATAACGCACTTGATGCGTCCCGAGTTTTTTGTACTTATTTTTGCTAAACCTGCTACTTATTCAAAAGGCAGTCAGACTTAAATATTTACGTTTTATTTTTATAAAATATTGTAGGTACCCAATGCTGCTCAATTATAGACGCTTAATTGTACTGTTAAATATTAAAAGTTAAGATTTTAGCTCAATAATGGGAAATTGACTTATTATATCATTTCAAATATATTTATGAAAATTCGCTGCAAAAACGCGTTGCCTGCTTACTTTTTTTTCAATACTTACTTACTATTTTA
This sequence comes from Tillus elongatus, assembly GCA_964006375.1. Taxonomy (NCBI): domain Eukaryota; kingdom Metazoa; phylum Arthropoda; class Insecta; order Coleoptera; family Cleridae; genus Tillus; species Tillus elongatus. Next base: position 65,718,110 of record OZ023268.1, read on the forward strand.
ACTTGCAGATTTTTTAAAACAAGTTTTTTATGAAAATTCGCTACTATTGCGCATTTGCGAAAGATAATAATTGAAATTCAGCGCGTTCGGACAACTCGCATAGGAGCATTGTTTTTTCTTTACATATCGCAAAAAACTTTGGCTTTTAGGTCTCCCTAAAAATGGACTTAGAAATCCTAAAAAATATATTGTATTTTTTAAAGTTTAATCTACTTCTCTTTTTCCTTGGAATAGGTGGCGGTAATTTGATTTTTCTCATTTATATACGTAATTAGTGAATCTAAATGACCCTACCAGACTAAAAAATATAATTTATTCAGGCATTGGTATATACTATATCAAAACACAATGCCGCAAAACTGTTTGCCTATTTCAGTTCTGACTAGAGCTACTCGAGCTAAACCACGCCTATCAAGGGAATACATTACACATTACAGTCGACCAATCTACTATTGAAGATTTTTATTAAATAAGTAGGTGTATGGAGGGTTGCAAACATTTAGGCAGTGTCGCTCAAAACTGATGGACTCGACGTGGACGTGGTCTCTTCTTCCTTGAAAAGTCAACTTAGTAATATGCCAATTCGTAGTTAATTTAAACAAGAAAAAGCAGCATGCCGATATAGTCATCCCGTTGGTTGGGACCCGTTAAATGGAAGCGTATTCTGAGAACCGTTGGTTGGGACCTGTTGATTGGAGCCGATATGGAACTTGATATTTGAGAGCCGTTCATTAGAAGCCGTCCTATGGGACCCATCATTTCTCTCGAGCCCTGTCATAGAACACAATAGCCACTCCTGAAGGAGACAAACATATATAGTCCGAGTCCTCCATCCGTCCTCAACGGAAACCTCCGGCATGTAACATCATTCCAGCTGCTTCCAGGAAAAGACACATCGGAACAGTTAGGCCCCATCACATCCTGGCCTGGACAATCTGACTTATCACCCCCAGGGCAGCGGCCCAACTACATCAACTCGACCAGAAAGCTACGAGTCCAGCAGTTTTGAGCGACACTGCCTATATGTTTGCAACCCTCCATACACCTACTTGCTTAATAAGAAGCTTCAATAGTAGATTGGTCGACTGTAATGTGTAATGTATTCCCTTGATAGGCGTGGTTTAGCTCGAGTAGCTCTAGTCAGAACTGAAATAGGCAAACAGTTTTGCGGCATTGTGTTTTGATATAGTATATACCAATGCATGAATATATTATATTTTTTAGTCTCGTGGGGTCATTTAGATTCACTAATTACGTATATAAATGAGAAAACTCAAATTACCGCTACCTATTCCAAGTAAAAAGAGAAGTAAATTAAACTTAAAAAAATACAATATATTTTTTAGGATTTCTAAGTCCATTTTTAGGGAGACCTAAAAGCCAAACAAAGTTTTTTGCGATATGTGAAGAAAAAACAAGGCTCCTATGAGAGTTGTCCGAACGCGCTGAATTTCAATTATTATCTTTAGCAAATGCGCAATAGTAGCGAATTTTCTTAAAAAACTTGTTTACAAAAATCTGCAAGTGAAAATAGTAAGTAAGTATTGAAAAAAAGTAAGCAGGCAACGCGTTTTTGCAGCGAATGTTCATAAATATATTTGAAATGTTATAATAAGTCAATTTCCCATTATTAAGCTAAAATCTTAACTTTTAATATTTAACAGTACAATTAAATGTCTATAATTGAGCAGCATTGGGTACCTACAATATTTTATAAAAATAAAACATAAATATTTAAGTCTGACTGCCTTTTGAATAAGTAGCAGGTTTAGCAAAAGTAAGTACAAAAAATTATAGTGTTTGTAGAGTTTTTAAGAGCATTCCAATTCATACCTTTGTCTGTCCCATTATTAAGCAGATTTTTTTTGTTAATAATTATTAAAAGTCAAAAAAGGCATAGGTATCTTAGTGTATACTGCACCACGAACATCTTACAATAAATGTTGTTGTAATAAAAAAAGGTACTGAGCATGGCTTAACCGAAATATAACGCGAGGATTGAAACAGCCGGGATGTCTGTTGTGGAGAATATATCAGCCAATAAAACCGTCCGGATCGCTTCGCGCCAATTTCAAAATGAAGTATAAGTCCCGCTATCTCATACGTTTTGTAATTGACGAGGCAAATTCATTAAACAACAGTTTTATGTCTGTGCCTTTAATTTGTAGATTTTTTTAGAGTTTATTTGTTTGTTAGTTAGTGTAATAGAAACACATATCAGCGTATAATGCGTTATTATTTACTATATTTGCCAAGTAAAGCAGCATAAGAATATGATGACTGGAGAAAAGAGTAGGTAGGTAGGTACTTATATCATGGAAACATTTATTAACCAATGTCAAAGTTTGTTGTGAAAGTGTAGGTAAATTATGTTTAATGTCAGACATCTGTAATGAAACACTAGGTATCAAATTATTATCTTTACCAAATTCCAAACTACATTTAGATCGTTAGAGTAGGCCTATAAAAAGTTCGCAATTTGTTTCCAGACTATGATGGCTTACTAGAATTATTTGTGAATACTATCTATTTTCACGGGTTAGCGCTCAAAATAACCTTTTAATTAGAATGAAATGTAACATAATTAACTACTTAATGATTCAGTTAGGTATAAGAAAAAACTTCAGTGTGATGTCAGGACAACTCCAGGCGAAACCTTGTTCTTGTTTTAGACTTGCTCGTGCATTTATTTGATTTATTTTCTATTTTCAATACAAAAAGAAATCATTGCCCTTGAATAATATAATTTTAAATTTCGTGCGTCTTTGTACTTATTCTACTTGACTTTCTAATATTGGCCAAATCGCCTTCCAAAACACTAGTCTGACCAATGACATAATAGATAGGTCTATGAGCCTGACTTTGTGCCATGTTGCCAAATGTAAAAGTTATCAACGATTTTTGTGACTAGTCTATGACCTAGCGTCTTTCAGTTTTTGCTGTTTTTAAAATACTAAATTTGGTATTCTTCTGGCAGCTAATTTATAATAAAAAAATTAAGTTTGAATAAGCTAATTGTTCTTTTACTCAAAAACATCAAATTTGCGGTGATAGTATTATAATCTTTATACTAGAAACCTATGTACCAAATTTCATTCAAATAGCTTTATATTTTTTCGAAAAAAACGAGGTCCCATTTACCTGGCGAATGAACATATTCAAGCAATTTGTACAAATAATATACCTGCAGAGACATAAATATCATACATACATACACACACACACAAATATATATATATATATATATATATATATATATATATATATATATATATATATATATATATATATATATATATATATATAATTCGGTAAGTCAACGAAATGATAAAGTACGGCGTTGCGCCCTATACTAATAGTATAGATATAATTAGATTATGCTTCCGCCTGCCTAAAGCACATATTTAGAAAACATTTATCAATATACAACCTGCCCCAGCGGTCCGTCGCGAGCTTAACATAAGTTTTTAAATAGGACACGGCATTTTTTAATCCATTGCTACTATTCTCTGTAAAGTTTCCTCTATTTATTGACCAATAATATCGTATATGTTATATATGGACCGTTTCCGAAATATGTAACTTTCTCAATTATTTTCTCTCAAAATCGTTATACGTTTTAAAACTAATATCAGGTCAGGTCATTGTTTTGAAGATTTTAAAAATAAATAGTAAACGTTATTATTACCACACCACTCGGATAACTACTGGGATAATAAAGCTTCTATATAGTGTTCAATATCGTCCGACAGATTTGGATAACTTTATATATATATATATATATATATATATATATATATATATATATATATATATATATATATATATATAATGAAAGGCAATCTGCCTACCCCCAAATCCCGCCAGTGATCGTCTCTTAGGTATCAGCACAGTATAAGGGAGACCTTAGATTTCATATTTTCTTAACTTCTTGAAAATAGCTCCAAAACAGGAGCCAGAACGTCGAGTTTTCGTAAATTCTAGACGTACTTCAACCCAAGAACCAAGTATATCTCACACTAATGACCGCGGAAACCTTTCCGTATAAAGTTTGAAAGTGAACCCGCATACAGGTTTTATGGGAAGGGGGTAGTTTTCATTCATTTTAGGAATTTTTTTCAAAATTGTAATGCAGGGGCTTTAAAATAATGAGCCAAACCACCTTCTAAAGACTTACCGACTATATTAAAAGCCTTTATTTGTTTATTTTTCGAGTTATCGTCGTGACACTAATACACACACATATTATATATATATATATATATATATATATATATATATATATATATATATATATATATATATATATATATATATATATATATATATCTGTGTGTGTGTGTGTGTAAAATAAATCAAAAATCAGCTAAAATTGCAAATAAACAAGGTAGGTACAGACGTGGAGACTATTTCTCTGCTGCCTTGCAAATGTTAGTTTTATTTTCTGTAACCGGTTTCGCTGCTTGATAGCTTTCTCAGACAAAAAATGTCAAGCAGCAAAACCGGTTACAGAAAATAAAACCAACATTTGTGAAGCCAAAGAAATAATTTCCACCTATTTATTTAGTATGGAACGGTTTCACCAAGTAAGGGCATTAACAGTTGATGAAAACAATTAGGTTTTTTTTTCTAATGGCTTTTCCATAATTTTTAGTATTCTACGACGAATTATTTACAGTACATATCTCTATTCATTAACCTATAAAGAAAAGTCATGAAGTGCGTGTTCAAAGTTAACTGTAAGAAAAATCTTCGGTTTTCTGTTTGTTTAACCGCATCCCAGTTTCCAAAAATAATATGCTTTTTAAAACAATATTTTATAATTTTACATTTCCATGATAAAAAGTTGGCATTCAAGTTATAACCTATATTCTTTATTTTTTTTTTTAAGTTTTAAAATAAACTGTTATTAAATTAAATTCACTAATAGAGAGGTATTGATGGTGAGACTTGCCAAACATTTTTTCAAATGAGTGCGAACTAGGACCCTTAGAACCCATATCCGGGGTCTGTTTCGATTTTTATATGTTTATATATATATATATATATATATATATATATATATATATATATATATATATATATATATATATATATATATATATATATATATATATGTATGTATCCATCTGATAACTCAAAAAATAATTATCCAATTTCGATGAAACACAGCAAGTGCCTTTTTTATTAATGGCTTGGATGAGATCGTTATCCAGGAAAATCGGGCAGGGTTTTCCGGGAAAATGTTGAGTTTTGTTTAGAAAAAAAAATTCTCCGAAAATTACAAAACTGTTTTAATGAATTTTAATGGATATTTTGCCTTGGGAGGGACCGTAGTACGTACTAAAATTCAACTTTCTACGTTTATAGAAAATTGAGTTATTCAAATTTTGAATTTTCATTCGAAAAAAATTTTTCCTCCGAAAATTACAAAGTTATTTTAATTATGTTCTGACTACACTGTTATACAGATCAGTTATTTAGGGTCGAAGACAGCAGGTAGCAGGTAGGCATTTACGATCGTTTCATGGCCTTCTATACATGTGTTGGCTTTTATTTCGAACATTCTTCTAAATCAGCCCTTGCCCTTAGAAATAAATAAGCAGGTAGGTTAACTTAAAAACGCAGGCTTTATTATAATATAAACTCGTATTTGCTCAGGGCTTCAACTTTGTTTTTTTCAAAAGATAAAATAACTATATATAAATAACAAAATAAATAGACCAGGGTTACATTGAATGTTACACAGATGACATGATAGCGATATTATTAGAAACGGAAAAAGAATTACAAAGGACGTTGAGTGTGCTAGATGTTGTTTTAAAAATATCAAACTAAACATCAATACGACGAAAATAAGGGTACACAAGATAAGTAGAGGACAGCGAAAATGAATACAAAGCTTAAATATGCAACAGCTTGAACAAGTAAAATGTTCATGTACTTTGAAAGTATTATTACGGATGATGATAAATTTAGCAAATCTGAGGAGAATCCCTACATTCAATAGGTAGACAACATACCTACTTTTCTGGCAGATAAACATTCAAATTTGGGTCTAAGGAAATGGTTCAAGTCAAACGTAGAGCATAGCATACCGTACTAGTTTTAGTGACTCATACACTGTTCCATGCACAAAAAAATGGGTACGCAGTAAGTGCGTTTTGGTAGCGAATTTTCATTAAATGCTTCAAATTTCAATAACTCAATTTGCTATTAACCCAAGGTTCGTTGGCTAGGAAACAAGTTTTCTTGAACACTATGGATGTTAATTGCACTTGTTGATATTAAATCCATACGTAAACATTTAATATACTTTATTATTTCACTAACTGAATAAACTATACATTTAACTATAAAACAATCACAGACAGCACATAACAGATAACTGACCGAGCGTGGAGAGACGTATCTTCACTGTGTCGGTTAGTAGCGAGGAGAGAGCGAGAGAGATCCCTGGTGTCTCTTATATAGTAGTTCTTGACAGCTTGCTGTCGAATAACGTAACGCAACGTTTTAGCTGTCAAGAGAAACACAGAGTAGTGTTGACGGAAACACTGCGGTCGGAATCACCGCCACAAACACATTTAAGTTTATTTTCAAAAAATTTTTGTACATTTTCAGGCAGTAAGTTATTTTAATAAAATATGGTACATTGTTTCTACTATATAGGTTATACCGGTAACCAAATTGATGCCTGCTTGCATTCAAGGGGCATAAGGCACTGGCTGCGTCCAGGCTTTTTTCTTACAAACATGCATCATATTTCGATAAAAAAGACAAAAATGCAATAATATAAGGGATGTGTTCGGAAGAAAAATTATAGGTATCATGAACGACTTATGTGTCATCCCGTGATTGTCAAAATAATTGTATAAGATGCAGCTTAAGACACTCTTATAATTAACGTATACAATTTTTTCTCGTATCTTGTAGGTATAATAGCAATTATATAATTGAGTTTTACCGTAGAAATGCGCCACCCTGCATATATGTAAACAGATAAAAACTGAAACTAAACCCGGATATGGATTCTAGGACGCCTAACTTGCACTCATTTGAAAAAATCTTTTTAAAATTCAAAAGTCGCGGTCTCCTCATTAACGAATTTTTTCCACGAAAATTAGCTAAAAATTATAGATCGATAAACCATAAGCTTAACTAAAGCCACTGCCAAAGCATCAGAGAAAGTCTCTATTTGAAATGAATATTCTGTAAACATTTATGTAAAATGAAGGACAATGACGGTTGAAGCAAAAAATTAAGGGTTTGCAGAACCCTCTCTTTGCGACATTTTCTTTACATAAACCGTATTTGTTTTAGCTTGTTTGCTTAAATGTTGCCATTTTTGTCGTTTCAAATCGCGACTTTGACGTTTTGAAGAAAACCCCATTTTTTTCCTTTAAATGCCTATAACTTTTTTGCCTTTAAACCTACAGACCTAAGTCGTGATACATGATTCATTCTTTATAATACAAATAAGCCTACAAAATTTGGTTCCATTGCTTTGTTATTTCTGGAGATATAATCTTTTTCGAAAGAAAACAAAATTTTTCGGGAAAACCTTGGCCGATTTTCTTGGATAACGTACTTAAGCAAGCCACTCGCAAAAGGAAGGTACATATGGAATTTGATCAAAATTGGCCCTTTATTTTTTGAGTTATCGGTGTGATACAATCTAAAAGTCGGGATCTCCTCATTAGTGATTTTTTTTTTAAAGAAAATTCACTAATAAACTAAAGCTTCTGCTCATATACACTATAAATAATCTCGGCACCATATAAGATTACTATTTCGTTTTGGGGCGTTAAAAGAAGTGAGATAAACTTAATACTTTACAATAATTTAATATTGCATTCTTTAAGGGTTAAATACGAATAATAACATATAAAAGATCGCGGTCGCGTGACGTTAGTATTGACAGTTCTTTTTTCTACTCTGCGTTTTTGCATACCGTTACTCACTGCTGGCTCGACTACTCGACTCCAATTCAATTACTCTGCTACTAAAGGGCGGTTTTCGGTTCTAGCTCGGCGCTGCAGTACTCGTCGTCCTTGATTCTGTGTGCGTCGACGCTGACGTTGGATCGTACCTGGCGAACGCTCTTTGCCTTTAATATATTTTCTACATCCTCGGGGGGGGGGGGGGGGGGGGACGGTAGGAAGTTCTAATGGATATAGCAACTGTATAGGCCTTCGAAGTAATGTTCCACTGGGAAGTTGGACCTCGCAAGCTCGAGTTCTTCCATCTCTACCATGGTAAACTTGGCTAATTCGCACCATCTTCCACGTTAGTCGGGGTGCGTATTGATCGTACAACAAAGCGATGTCATTCACCTTGAATCTTTCGTACGCCGATAAACAGCTGTTCATGTTTACATGAGCATTTCTCAACTGCTGTAAATAGTCGGTTGACCATTTCTTCCAAAATTTTGATAGGATTCGTTGGCGTTCTCGCCATTTCAAAATAATTGTTTCTCGATTGACACTCACGTTAGGATCAGGTATTACGCACTGGCGTTGATTACCTAATAAAATACTTGAAGGACTTAGTGTTGATAAATTATCTATTGGAAATATTGGCTCCAGCGTTATATTTTCACAATGCGTTACACTTAAATTGGTAGTAAAGGGCTCGAGTTCACTTAAAAACATATCAGTGTCATCATTATCACTATATGAGTCATAGTTAGCTCGCGTTAGAAATTCAGGTCCGTGAAGCCAACTTTCGGATTTTAAAAGTTCATTTGCGCGGACACCTCGCGTTAATAAATCAGCCGGATTTAAATTTCCGACACAATGACGCCAAACAGCATCTTTTGTTAATGTCTGTATTTCTGACACTCGATTATATACGTACGTTTTCCATTTCGCGGCATCACCAGCGATCCAATATAACGATATTTTAGAATCGCTCCATAGATTAACACTTTCGAATTTTAAATTCACATTTTTGACAACATAGTCTTTTAACCGAGACGCACACAAGGCTGCCGTTAACTCGAGCTTTGGCAGTGATAAGTCATTGGATTCGTTTGTTTTTAAGGGCGCGACACGATTTTTCGCAATTAAAAATTGTACAGTTACGTTGTAGTTTGATTTTTCGCGGACGTATGCCACAGCACCATATGCACTTTTACTGGCGTCGCAGAAAATATGCAACTGTAACGTAGAATCAGTATTTAAAGTAATATCTCTAGGAATCGTTACAGAAGTTAGATTTTTTAAATCACTACACCATTTTTTCCAAATCACATGAACTTCGGAAGGTAATTCGGTATCCCAATCAATTTTCAGCCTCCATAAATCTTGCATTAAAATCTTTGCTTTTATTGTAAATGGTCCAAATATACATAATGGATCATAAATTCGACTTACAGCTTGTAAAACATTTCGTTTCGTAGGAATGTAATTCTTTTCGATAAATGCAATTATCGAGGACAAATCCACATATAAAGTGTCGTTCGATGTATCCCAAAACAAACCTAAAACTTTCGGAAACAACTGTACGTTATTGTTTGCTTCATTTTCTTTTATGTAATTAGCAAATTCCAGATCGTTTGTGTGCCACTTACGTAAATTCATTCCAGCTTTTTTGAGAATGCGTTTACTCTCGTTATATAATATACTTGCTTCTTTTGCAGAATTCACAGTTAAAACTAAGTCGTCTACGTAAAATGAGCTTGATAAACGTTCGGTCGTTTCAGGAAAATGCATCTTTTCGTCTGAAAAGAGCTTTTTCAAAGTGACCGATAATAAAAATGGGCTACTTTTTACCCCAAATGTAACTCTAGTCATACGGTACTCTTGAATGGGTGGCAGGCTTGACATTTTAGTAATTGGGTATTTGTACCACAGAAAGCGATGACAATCTTTGTCACAATCTTTCATTTTAATCTGTAGAAAAGCCTTTTCGATGTCAGCGATAATTCCAATTTTTCCAACTCGAAAATTTAATAAAATCTTCATTAAATCTTGTACCAAATTCTCACCTGTATGGAGAAGATCGTTTAGCGACGGTAATCCAGGAGCGTGCGCCGACGCATCAAACACTATCCGTACTTTCGACGTTGTTTTATCTTCTCTATATACTGGTCTGTGCGGTAGGTAGAAGGTTTTCATTGACACACTTTCAATAGGTGCTTCTTCAGCGATTTGATGTACCACTAATTCACGCACTGCGTTGTCATATTCTGTCAAACGAGAACTCTTGTCAAGCTTGAACGTTAAACTTTTTACTCGCGCTAATGCCCCTTCAAAGTTATCATCTAATGGGCAGTCGTTTTTCCAGGGAAGCGATACTTCATAGCGGTCATTTTTCTTAGAAATATCTTTCATCAGGAATTTTCCTGTGAAATCGCTTTGTGCTTCTTTATCACAAATTCCAATAGTCTCTAAATCCCAGAATTGTTTCATGTCCATGTCTTTATTTCCGTCGGACACTTGCACGTGTAATGTAGACACAATCGTTGTGTTTACTTCTCTTGCCTTAATATTTGGCCCTTGAAAGGTCCATCCAAATTTTGTATTTATTGCCGTTAAATCTTCTGATAAACGAATAAATTCACCTGTTGCTATTCTCCAATAATTATCCGCGCCGATTAATACACTTATACCATTTACGTGCGGTATATTTCCGATAGAAATATCAGCTTTATCTAACGTATTAATAACGGGATGGTTTATATTTGGTGTTTTAAATGTTTCCAAACAAATCTCAGGTACTTCTACGGCAACAATTGAAACTTGTTCATCGCTGTATTGAGATATCAGCTTTAATTCAACCTTATTGTAAAGTTTTGGTATTTTACGTTCTTCACAACCAAAGGGTATAACAGACAATCGACTGGTTCCTAGAATTTTAAGTCCCAGTTTACGAGATACATTTTCTCTAACGTATGTGAGTTGTGAACCTCCGTCAATAATAAAACGTATAAATGCGTTTTTATTTACGTTTACAATGGGAGACAAATAGGCCTTGCCAGTTTGTAAAAACACTTGTTCATCGTTCTGGGTGTTTTCTGCAAACAAACTCGCTGTTGTTATTGTTTCGTTACCTTGTTTTTCATCATCTCTCTTCAGGTAGGTAGGGTCACACATTGAAGTTGCGTGCCTGCTTTTACATATCTCACAGATAATTTTACTTCTACACTCTTTCGAATTATGGTTGGGTTTTGTGCACCGATAGCAGCGACGGTTTTTCTTTAAAATGTTTTTCCTCTCGTTCACATCGGCGATTGTATTATTACACTTCTCAGAATTGTGTTCTTCAGACTGGCAGAAAACACACTTATTCACTGTCACTAATAATCCAGCGGCAGTAAATACCTTTTGTGAAGGTGACGTTTGCTTACCAGCGGATATTCGGAATTTATATTTCCCGCGTTCTTCGTTTTTAGAAATGGCTGATGCGTTTGACGTTGAAGTTGATTGCGATATTTCTAATGACTCCACTTCCAATTTTAAATATTCTAATAGAAGCTCAATTTGCTTATTGATACTGGGTGGTTCTTCAGAATCTTTATTGGGATGTTTCTTGTGATATTCGATTTTCATTGCGTACGGCATTGAGTTGAGAATAACGGACTTTACCATCATTCCATATTCGTTTGCGTTCACTCCCAAGGATTCTAAACTGCGGCTTATCGATGACGTTGTATTATATAACCCACGCAATCCAACACAATCGAATCTACTTTTAACAGACGTTATTGATAAAAGCCTTTGAATATAGCTGTCTATCATTCGTTGTTTGTTACCAAATTCGTGTTTTAATAAAGCGATAGCGTCACCATATGATTTTTCAGATGGGGTTAGACCACTTATCGTTGCTGCAGCTTTCCCTAGTAAGGCCTGTTCCAGATAACTAAACTTGGCCACAGCGTCTAAACTTTCATTTTCATGAACTGCTGTCCTGAACTGTTCCCAGAACAAGGTCCAATCCGATAACTCGCCGTTAAATTTGCGAAGTTCTAATTTATGAAGCTTGACGTGACCTTTGTTTACTCTTCTTGCGGTATCGTTGCTTTCGTTAATGTAGGTGTGATTAGGAATGAAGCTTTCACTGGGTTGTTTACTTATTCTTATCTGCAGCCTTGATATCAGAGATGCCACTTGATCTTGATACTCAGCAACCTTGTCAAACTCGTTTTGATACTCTTCTTCTGATAACAACGTTAGCACTGCTTGATTAGCACGATTTAAATTGTCATTTGCGGCGTTAATTCGGTCTCGAATTACTACGAGTTCTTCGATGGGTTCATCGACGTTAGATATTTTTTCTTTACCGTTGTTGAGTAGCTTCGTTAGTTGCGACCGGCAACTCGTTCTTGCAACACGTTCCATTTTATTTCTTACTGCACAAACGTTAACTTTGTTTATTCACTTCTACGTTCACTACGCGTTTTACGACTATACTTTCGCGTCCCGAGCCCCTTTCCCGGTTTTCGACACCATATAAATAATCTCGGCACCATATAAGATTACTCTGCTACTAAAGGGCGGTTTTCGGTTCTAGCTCGGCGCTGCAGTACTCGTCGTCCTTGATTCTGTGTGCGTCGACGCTGACGTTGGATCGTACCTGGCGAACGCTCTTTGCCTTTAATATATTTTCTACATACACAATCCTCAAGAATATAGGATAAACTAAGTGAAGATTGGAACATGTGATGAGCACTGATAAGTACACTCGGAGAACCAAAACCACCGCAACACATTTTTAAAGCCGAAACGATCGTTTCACTCACAAAGACCTAATGATAATCTGCTACTGGAATGTTGTAATGCATGGGAAGTAAAGTTGTACTTTGACCAGCAGGTTACAAAGAGAATGGAACTTTTCCCCTTTCACAAGTATGTGTCTTTCAAATAATGTTATCCGAAAGTTATTATGTTGCAGTGTTATGTTCAATAAAGCTTTTCCTCTTTCATTAAGCATTTTATTCTCCATCCTCTTTCACATAGCATACTTATTAACATTTCTGACATATTCCATGTCTACATTTCAAATACATATGAATTGATGAACATTTACATCAGGTCCAAATTAAAATGTTTATCAGTGTGAAGACAAGGCTTTTTGTTTATTAAATGGTTACTTTGCCATCGAGATCCTTCTTGCCAGTTCTCATTGTATCATCAACAGTAATAATACTTTCAAGGTACATAAATATTTTTATTTCGTCAAGTTGTTGGCCATCCAGCTTTATATCCATGTCCGCAGTTCTGTCCTTACATATCTTTATTAGTTTTCTTTTCGCAATATTAATTTTTATTGACTGTATGACAATTTTTAACGTCGGTCTATTCCCGCAACTATGGCCAATCTCCGACGCCAGGGAGCAGTTTCACCTTACTACCCTGGAAATGTTGGCAAACCTCGGCCCTTCTATAAGAAGGGTATGGATCTTTAACGTGCCCAACATCGCACGGATACTTTAAAGATACGTACCCCTACTTGACCATTGTCGCGGACTAGACCGATATTAAAAAAAGTAAGTAATACAATCATCTGTGTGTGTAAACAGTAAACTGAATATTTATTTGATTTAATTATTTTCACTCATCTAATTATTCATTCTGGAATAGGAAGTGGCAACGCTGTGTGAAATTCAAACAACCAAAACGGCTTCGCAGCATGCGCAGCGCAAATATGTGCGGTGCGCGGTTAATGTATTAAAGTCTTAAAATGTCCTACACGTACACGTTTCTTTAATTTCTAACCTAACCTAAATCAATTTTGTTTATCGTCAATAAACAAAATTGATTTAGGTTAGGTTAGAAATTATAGAAACGTGTAGGGTTGATTTTGAATTGAGGGTGTCACACGGTGCATCCTAAACTGCGCAGCCAAGATATGAAACAGAAACGTTAATACCGTATAAAGTGTTGTCGGGTTGTACTTTTTTTCATTGAATAAGATGTAATAAATATTTTATATTTTTGGCTGTATCAAAGACATCTAAAAATAGGTCCAACAGCATCTACAAATAATGTAAAAAAAAAACATAATATTGTTACATTTAAGTGTATATTTGTTAAATTTGTAGAGAACCATCCGAACGCTTTTTAGTGAATTTTCTTCGAAAAAATCCACTATTGGAGAGATTCCGACTTTTGAATTTAAAAAAAAAAAAAAAATGAGCGTGAACTAGGACCCATAACCGGGGTCAGTTTCAATTTTTATATGTATCACAGCGATAAGTCAAAAAATAATATGCCGATTTCGATCAAGTTTGGCATGTGCCTTCCTTTTGTAAGTGACTTGGATAAGTTCGTTAGCCAGGAAAATCAGAACCGGTATTCCGGGAAAATTTTGTTTTCTATCGAAAAAAATGTTCTCAAAAAATAAAACAGCTGTGGTAACCAAATTTGATAGGTAGGTTTGTGAGATAAAGAGTAGACTATAAACTAACATTTTTATTTCTATGTTACAAGCAAAAAGTTCAAAAAATATATATTTTGTGCCAGATTATTTCTATTAAAATTCACTACCATAACGCACTTGCTGCGTCAAGACTTTTAGGAAAAACTTTTCAGTAATATGCTTATAAATCGCCCCCCCCCCCCCCTACCATGCACTAATCACAAGAAAAATTCGTTAATTTGCATGCTGATGACCTCCTGGACAGTTTGAGATGAAACGACTGCTGATACATAAAGTTTGGTATCTTGCATGTACGCTGACAGTAATGTTAGCTTTTGTTCGCTTGCCTTTACCGAGTTATTGACATGTCAGGTTTTTAACACATTACATATTTTGAACAATTTCTCAGCAGCTGATAGATAAAGTTTTGTATCTCGCACGTACGCTGACACTATTCTTACCTTTTGTTCTCTTGCGTTTGCCGAGTTATTTACATGTAAAGTTTTTTTACACATTACATACCTTAAACAATTTCTCAGCTGTTGATACATAAAGTTTGGTATCTCGCACCTAGGCTGACACTATTCTTACCTTTTATTTTCTTGCGTTTGCCTAGTTATTTACATGTAAAGTTTTTTACACATTACATACCCTAAACAATTTCTCAGCTGTTGATACATAAAGTTTGGTATCTCGCACGTACGCTGACACTATTCTTACCTTTTGTTCTCTTGCGTTTGCCGAGTTATTTACATGTAAAGTTTTTTACACATTACACACTTTAAACAATTTATCAGCTGCTGGTAGATAAAGTTTGGTATCTCGCACGTACGCTAACACTATTCTCACCTATTGTTCTCTTGCCTTTGCCGAGTTATTTACATGTAAAGTTTTTAACAGCTTACATACTTTTTAAACAATTTCTCAGTACGGTTCTGTTCGGTGACACCCCTTCCCCTCCTAAACATTACATTTGACATACAATTCTCTTTGGCCTTGGGAATCCCTGGAATATTCTGGACACATGGACAATTGCCTTCTACTGCCAAGTTATCACTTCGCTTTTAGTAGACCGCTAGTACGGGTACCCGTTTAGATGGTTTCTTATATATATATATATATATATATATATATATATATATATATATATATATATATATATATATATATATATATATATATATCTGTGTTCACCCACGTTATTTCTTAAATTGTGCCTAGCTTACCTTGTTCTCTTAATGAACATCAGTTTTGTAGTGGTTTAAGCGTACATGTGTCGCTGGTTCGTGGTCCGTGCCAATGTTATTTGTTTTCTACATTGGTGCCACGGAACAGGACCGTACTGAGAAATTGTTTAAAAAGGTATGTAATGTGTGAAAACTTTAAATGTAAATAACTCGGCAAAGACCAGAGAACAAACGGTAAGAATAGTGGACACGGGACCGACGGCTTTACGCCCCCTCCGAAGGGCGGAACGTGCAGACATTCAACTTGCTCAAATACAATGCCAGAACCTCGGTTGATGTTAGTTTTACAGTTTGTACTGAAAAAGTGAAAGGAGTACCCTGGGATTGAACCCAGTACCTTTCGGTTCAGAGGCACACGTTCTTACCCCTAAACCACCAAGGTTCGTGAATTTTGATAGAAATAATCTGGCACAAAATATTTTTTTTGAACTTTTAGCTTGTAACATAGAAATAAAAATGTTAGTTTATAGTCTACTTCTTATCTCACAAACCTACCTACCAAATTTGGTTGCTACAGCTGTTTTATTTTTTGAGAATTTTTTTTTCGGTAGAAAACAAAATTTTCCCGGAATACCAGTTCCGATTTTCCTGGCTAACGAACTTATCCAAGTCACTTACAAAAGGGAAGGCACATGCCAAACTTTATTGAAATCGGCGTATTATTTTTTGTCTTATCGCTGTGATATATATATATATATATATATATATATATATATATATATATATATATATATTTATATATATATGTATGTATATATATATATATATATATATATATATATATATATATATATATATATATATATATATATATATATGTATGTATATATATATATATATATATATATATATATATATATATATATATATATATATATATATATATATATATGTATGTTATATATATATATATATATATATATATATATATATATATATATATATATATGTATATATGTATATATATATATATATATATATATATATATATATATATATATATTATACATATATTTAGCTTTATATTTTATATATATATATATATTTTTTTTATTTTATATTATAAATTTTAATGCCCCACTGTTGGGCGTCAATTATACTGATATTAGGTATTAATTTTTATTTTATTTATATGAAATATGTTATTTAAAAATGATAATGATATTTTACACCATGTATTATGGGTGACTCTGTATATTTTATAATGTGAAACTTTATCTGAATAAAAATGTTTTATGACTCTTGTATTATGTGATTTAAGCTATCTCAGGGTTATTTGGGTTGCCTATCCTTCTACTATATATATATATATATATATATATATATATATATATATATATATATATATATATATATATATATATATATATATATATATATGTCAAATAAATTGTATTCAAATATTTTAATATACTTACTATCTCAGTGGTGAGTTCTGCAAAAAAAATATATGGAAAAACATAGCCTGCAAATATTTATAGTAACCTTATTAAATCTTATTTTGTTTCAAAGAATTATGTTTCAAAATTCGTAAACAAATTTTATTGGCACAATTTCAAATTTAAAATCTAAACGGATCCGTTTGTCAAACTAATATTATCAATTTACAATGATTAATCTTAATACCCGAATTTTCGGCTGTCATTCAAATGTTCGGATTAATAATATGGATCCTTGACCTGCACTCCCTCTGTATTCGCAATGTTGAACTATGGTTAAATTATCCCATAAGATTTCTACTTTATGCGTTTAAATCTTAGTTTCCCATAAATACATTTGCTTAAAATGATATTTGACAGAATGGGCTGTCTTTTTATTGAAATATTTGTCTGGTTGAGCTGATATACATTAAACAAAATAAATCTCTAACCTTGGCTTCCTCGCTAATGGTATTGGGTATCCTCAAATGTAAGTATTTTTGATATATTTACTGCTTATCTCGTACTTTCTTACGTTAAAAACTTGATGTAACGTCTCTTCTCTGTTTTAGCGGCAAATTGAATTTTCCTCGCACAATTTATACTTTATAATATTTACATTTAAAATGGGAAGCAAGAATGACGCGCTCTGGCATCTCAATTTCCTCAACAACCAACAATAAAAAATAACAAAAGCGGAAATGTTGCCCAAATTCCTCTAACATTTGGTGTTTCCTGTCTGTTCAGGGCATTCTCTCTTCCAATTAATTAATACGTTTGACAGCTAATCTCCTTGGAAACCGTGGAGTAAGTAGAAAATAAATCCTTATTCTTAAAAAATGACATTTGGCCTAACCTTACTTTTTTAATCTAATTATGGTCAATAACAAATTCATTAAGTTCATATGCTGCAATCTTGATTTCAAAGTTCCACAACACACTAAACACGGTCTTTAGAAACTTCCAGTTCATTGTTTTTATAAACACAGACACATATATGGGTACATTTCAGTTCATTGTTCACATAAATAAAATAATAAACTTACATCTAAATACATCATACAAGAGGTTTGTTTTGTTCATTACCTTCAGGTAATTGATTTAGAACATAATTCTTTGGTATGTATTTCATGCTTAATATTTCAATCTATCTACATATAGATTTTTGGCTCTTTTAATTTCACTTTAACTGAGATATTTTCCAAATTGCTAGTTATACTTTTTAAGACTCATTTAATGATCATTCCAACAAATTATGGCTATATATCTTTCATTGCTTCTCCAAATAACACTGACTAACAATAATAGTGAATGTGCTTGTGTTTTAATGTTATTATTTTGTTTTCTGTTTTAGTGTACAGTAAAATATGTCGAACGATGTGGATATGTATACAATATACAGATAACCCATATGCATTACGTGTAAACCGTAAGTATTTTACTTATTACTGACCAGTGGTACTACTACTACCCCCCATTACTAATCTGATTCCCCAATTTTGTAGATCTGACCATCTACTTTAGTGAAATAATAAT
This sequence comes from Tillus elongatus, assembly GCA_964006375.1. Taxonomy (NCBI): domain Eukaryota; kingdom Metazoa; phylum Arthropoda; class Insecta; order Coleoptera; family Cleridae; genus Tillus; species Tillus elongatus. Next base: position 65,736,675 of record OZ023268.1, read on the forward strand.
CGAAACTTAGCTTCGTCATACTAGTTTCCGTCAGGGTTTTCATTTTTGTTTTTATAACTTTATCTGGCCTTAGCAATTCTCAGCACAACACCCCCCAATTTTGCAGACATTATTTCGATTCTCGAAAGTAATGGAAGCAAAATTTACATACGTGCTGATATTTTATTTTCATTGTTATTGATAGAAGTGGAATATATCTTGTATATTAAATATTCCTCTAATTTTTCCTGTGATTGGGTCTTTGATTTCACAACTATTAACTGGGTTTTCTGTTGTGATCTCGAATGGACCCTCAAATGGCATCATTAACTTGGCACTGATATTTTTCTTATAGTTCGAGGTTCGCAATGCCCTTATGATTACTAAATCTCCTCTTTTAAATGTCGATTTCTTAGATTTCTTTTTCAAAAACCTTTTTGCACATTTCTCTGCACGTCTCTCATTTAATTTATTGACCATTTTTACTACTTCTTCGTAGGTTTTACTATTTTGTTGGAACCATTTTCTTTCAGGCATGACACCTTTGAATAGATAAATCGGTGATTGTCCAGTCATTGTATGTGGACTATTATTAAGTAATTCTTCTATTATATTTAGTTTATCTTGCCACTCTCGGTGATCGCTGTGTACCATTATCCTCAAATACTTGTTAAGTTCTTGTATATATCTCTCAGAAATGTTTGATTGTGGATGACGAATACTCGTAAATCATAATGTCACTTGGTTTTGTTGACAAAATCTTTTAAAACGTTCTGATTGGAAACATGTCGCATTGTCGACAATACAGAACTTTGGATTGCCTACGATTTGAAAATACTTTCTCAATGAATCATTGACACATTTAACGTTAGTTCTCACACATGGATATAACTTCACAAATTTCGAAAATAGATCTACTACGACTAATATGTGCTTGTTGCCTTGATAGCTAGGTATTAGGTCAGATAAGAAATCTATGGCTATAATCTCCAATGGTTCCCTTGCTATGATTGATTTAGGGCTATTTTGATACCTGAGATTCTTCCATTTTCCCAACTGACATGTGGCACATTTTCTTACTCGTTCCTTAATTACTTTGTAGTCGTTTATGGTAATATAATTTTCTCGAAATGTCAGCCATAGTTTTCTAGCACCCATATGACAGTTTTCTGTATGTAGTTGATCAATGATTTTATAGGCCAAGTTATTCGTAATTACATATTTCTCATCGTCAATCGGTCCTTTTACATATACATTTTGACAAATTCTAGAGCCTCTTTTTTCTTTCTCGGACAAGTTTACTTGATCTTGCGTTATCTGATGTAGTGAAAAGATTCCTTGTTTATCCTTCAGTATATTCATTCCTATTCTTATTCTCTTTTCCTGTTCTTTCCTGTTGCTATCATTTTCCCTAGTTAAAGCATCTGCTATAATATTTAGCTTTCCTGGTATATACTTGATGGTAAATTTGTATTCTTGTAGCAATAAGGCCCATCTATGTACTCGGTTGTTCATTAATTTATTATTCATTATATGTATTAACGACAAATGGTCTGTTTCTATTATGAATTCATTTCCGAGCAAATAAAATCTTAACTTGGTTACACAAAATATAATGCTCGCCAATTCTAGTTCAGTAACGGAATATCCCCTTTCGTGTTTCTTTGTCACCCTTGATACGAACGATATTGGAACCTCTATGCCATCTTGGTCTTGCAAAAGAACTCCGGCGAATCTATTTAGCGAAGCATCAGTTCTCAGAGTAAATGTTTGATCATATCTAGGATGATATACCTCTAAATTCTTCGTAAATTCCTTTTTTATTTTGCAAAAAGCCTCTTCATGCTCGACCCCCCATTTCCATTTGACATCCTTTTTCAGTAATCTCAACAAAGGTAACATTTTATTTGAGAGATCTGGAATTAATCTTTTAAAATAATTCAATACCCCGAGAAATCCTCGTAATGTCTTTAGGTTTCTTGGTCGATGATATTCCAATATACTCTTGACTCGATCTTCGTCCATTTTAACTCCTTTGTCGTTCAGTTCGTATCCCAAATATTTGACTTGCATTTTGCAGAAATGGCATTTCTCCAAGTTTACCTTTAAACCTTCTCTGTCTAATGCTCTTAAAACAACGTCTACATGTCTGTAATGATCTTCAATGGTTTTGGAGTAGATTAATATGTCATCGACATAATGCAGTACAAAATCTTCAAATTTGTCTAGGATTTTGTGTAATGCTTTAACCAGAGCAGAACAAGCTGATTGTATTCCAAATGGGGTTACAGCAAATCGATATACTGAACCATCTATCATAAAGCCTGTGTACTCTCTACATGATTCTTCCAGTGGTATCAGCCAAAAACTATGTTTTAAATCTACTTTTGAAAAAATATTTGCACCCGTTATACTTCCGAAAATACTTTCTATTCCTACTGGTGAACTATATTGAGGAATTGACAATTTATTAATATTTCTAGCATCTAAACACAATCTTATTCCCCCATCTGCCTTTTTTACTACGACTATTGGGTTGATATATGGAGTATCACTTCTTTCTATTATTCCTTGCTCTAACATGTTATTTATTTCCTGGTGTACTTGTTTCTGATATTTATATGGAATCGGATACGTTTTCGATTTAAAATTTGCTATCTCTTTTACTTTAAATTGATGCATATGACCCACAGCTACTCGACTAGTTTCATCGAACAAACTTTCATACTTACATAATATATTCTTTATTTTTCTATCATATTCTTCATTTTCATTTATTAATTCTTTTATATGCTTTACTTTATATTCTTTCTTATAATCTATACTATTTATATAATTCACATTTTCATTTTCAATACCTTTTTCTTCACATTTATCCACAACTTCGTCAGTCATATGCACTATTTCATTGTCGATAATTACAATATTCCTTTCGTAATCTATGATAGCATTATTTTCATTTAATATATCTGATCCCATTACTACATCAAATTCCAAACCTTCCATTATTAATAAATTAACGTTGATTTCCTTTTTATTTTCGTTAAATTGTAATTTTCCCATTACTGCCTTCGATACTTCACAAATCTTCCTTCCCCTCGAATTTATTAGTGATACCTTTGGTATATTATAACTAAATTTGTTTAACTTTAATTGATCTATTATATTACTACTGATGATTGACGCATTTGATCCAGAGTCCACCATTATATTCACCATTTTGTTTTGGAAGTTTGCTTTTACAAACACTAATTTATTTTTGTTTTCAAGGTTTTTTTCATTTTCTAATTTTATAAATTCTCTCGGGTGACTATACTGCATGACATTATTTACAAACAAAGGTGCGCTTATTCTAAAAAATTTTGGCTGGGTCGATGTATCTGTGCTGCGACTTCAATTCGGTTTTGCTCTTCAATTTGTTGTGGTATATTACTTTCCATTGCACAATTTCTTAGTTGGCCACCTGGATTAGGATATTGACGGTTATTGTTGTCATTTGTCCTGGGCATCTGTGTTCTTCCTGGCTGATAATTGTTGTTATATCTGTATTGCCTCTGATCTTGTCTTGTGTTGTCGTAATTTCCTTGGTCATTTCTGTTTCTATCCCTGTTTTGATACTGATAATTTCTTGGGTTGCTATTGTTGTTCGATACCCCAGGTCTTGCTTCATTCTGGTTGTAGCGTGGCCTATTGTCATACGTGTTACCTCCATATCTTTGATTCTCTTGATAATTTGGCCTTCTGTAGTCTGGTTTGTTTTCCCCTTTATTTCTTATATTTCTTGTCCTTAGGGTTCTTTCAATTCTTGTCAAATAAGTTAACAGCTGCTCCATCGTTTTGATATTGTTTATCGCAATTGTCTCCGTAATCTGGTTTTCGAAATGTCTGGAGATATACATGACTATTTCTTCTTCCTCCATTCTGCGCTGTATTGTACAAATGCAGACAATAGTTGCTAAAATCTTGATTTTTATTGTAATCGAACCGTCCAAAGTAAAGTTTTTCTCTGAATATCCCTTGATGGAACTCTCCCCAGTAAAATTTCATAAAAAGATGTTCAAATTCTTCTATGTTGTGGATTTCGTTTTCTCTACTGGAAAACCATAGTAAAGGATTTCCTACCAGCTGCATCCTTATCACGTCCTTTACATCGTTGATATCAGTTATATATCTTACTTTGTTTTTTATGCTGTTGATAAACACTCTGGGGTGTAGTTTGTTTATATTTCCATTAAATTTTGTTCCTGTATCCATATTTATTGGCATACCGTAGCTTCTGGTGTTTTGACTGTTTATTTTGTTGAAGATTTCTTCTCTCGTCTTGCCAATTTGCTCCTCTGTTTTCTTTTTTATGTGTGTTATTTCTGAGTCAACCATTTGTATTTGTGTTTCGACTTTTGTAAACTCTTCTCTGGTCTTCTCGGCTTGATTATATAAGTGGTCGTGGATTTCTTGCATTCCTGTATTCATTTCGGTTTCTATTTTCTGGCAATTTCGTTGACCTTTCTGTTTTGCCTCGTCCACATCACTTCTTATTTGTATAATTACCACCTCATTTTCCTTTTCCAAGGTGTTTTGTTTCCTGTTCATTTCCTCCATGAGATATTTCTCACTCTCTTCTATTTTTCCTGCCATCCTGTTTTCCATATCTTGCTTGAGTTTTTCTATATTTTCTTTCGTTTCTTCTCTGAGATCTTGAATGTTTCTATACAATATAGTATCATTTTCTTGTAATTTATTCATATCCGTTTTGATTTCTGTTGTTACATTCTGTATAAATACTTCTAGATTTTTCATATCTTCTTGCTTTGCCATTTTATTACTTAGATTTTCTTCTTGCTTCTGCAATTTTTCATTCATGTTTTCATTTATACTTTCCTTTATTTTTTCCATATTTTGTTGCAACATACTCGCCATTTGTTGCCAATAGGTTTGTTCCTTACTTGGCGTTTCTTCTTGTGCGGTCGGTTCTATTGTTTCAGTTTCTTCACTCTCCTCCGGTTTATCTGGTATTTCCTCCTGCGATACGGTTTCTTTTACTAATATTTCTTCTGTTTTCTCTTCTCCTGTGTCTCCTTCATCAAATTGTTCCTCCTGTTGTATTTCTTCAGTCTTCTTTGTTTTTCTAGCTCTTGTTTGCTTTTGTTGCGACATTTTTATGTTTAAATTTCTTTATTTAGGATGGTCAGTAATTAAATTTTTGTTTTTCAGGTCTGGTTCTACCAATATTAAGAATTCCTGTGCCCAGATGTTGCAGTTTGATCCCCTGTTTTGCTGTGCCTGACGTTATGGCTAGTTTCCCCTATTTTTGCTGTGCCCGAACGTTGCGGCGCCAATTATACAATTATTTGGCTTTAATTTTATATATATTTTATTATTATATAATATACTAATTTGCTTTTGAATTTTTTTTATATTATTATATTATATATTTTAATGTTATTTATTTAATTTAATGCCCCACTGTTGGGTGCCAATTATACAATTATTTACTTTTATATTTTATATTATTTATTATTATTATATATTTTATTTTATATTGCCCCACTGTTGGGCGTCAATTATACTAATATTGGCTTTGAATTTATTTTATTAATTTATTTTATTTATATGAAATATGTTATTTAAAAATGATAATGATATTTTACACCATGTATTATGGGTGACTCTGTATATTTTATAATGTGAAACTTTATCTGAATAAAAATGTTTTATGACTCTTGTATTATGTGATTTAAGCTATCTCAGGGTTATTTGGGTTGCCTATCCTTCTACTATATATATATATATATATATATATATATATATATATATATATATATATATATATATATATATATATATATATATATATATATATGTATGTATGTCAAATAAATTGTATTCAAATATTTTAATATACCTACTATCTCTGGGGTGAGTTCTGCAAAAAAAATATATGGAAAAACATAGCCTGCAAATATTTATAGTAACCTTATTAAATCTTATTTTGTTTCAAAGAATTATGTTTCAAAATTCGTAAACAAATTTTATTGGCACAATTTCAAATTTAAAATCTAAACGGATCCGTTTGTCAAACTAATATTATCAATTTACAATGATTAATCTTAATACCCGAATTTTCGGCTGTCATTCAAATGTTCGGATTAATAATATGGATCCTTGACCTGCACTCCCTCTGTATTCGCAATGTTGAACTATGGTTAAATTATCCCATAAGATTTCTACTTTATGCGTTTAAATCTTAGTTTCCCATAAATACATTTGCTTAAAATGATATTTGACAGAATGGGCTGTCTTTTTATTGAAATATTTGTCTGGTTGAGCTGATATACATTAAACAAAATAAATCTCTAACCTTGGCTTCCTCGCTAATGGTATTGGGTATCCTCAAATGTAAGTATTTTTGATATATTTACTGCTTATCTCGTACTTTCTTACGTTAAAAACTTGATGTAACGTCTCTTCTCTGTTTTAGCGGCAAATTGAATTTTCCTCGCACAATTTATACTTTATAATATTTACATTTAAAATGGGAAGCAAGAATGACGCGCTCTGGCATCTCAATTTCCTCAACAACCAACAATAAAAAATAACAAAAGCGGAAATGTTGCCCAAATTCCTCTAACATTTGGTGTTTCCTGTCTGTTCAGGGCATTCTCTCTTCCAATTAATTAATACGTTTGACAGCTAATCTCCTTGGAAACCGTGGAGTAAGTAGAAAATAAATCCTTATTCTTAAAAAATGACATTTGGCCTAACCTTACTTTTTTAATCTAATTATAGTCAATAACAAATTCATTAAGTTCATATGCTGCAATCTTGATTTCAAAGTTCCACAACACACTAAACACGGTCTTTAGAAACTTCCAGTTCATTGTTTTTATAAACACAGACACATATATGGGTACATTTCAGTTCATTGTTCACATAAATAAAATAATAAACTTACATCTAAATACATCATACAAGAGGTTTGTTTTGTTCATTACCTTCAGGTAATTGATTTAGAACATAATTCTTTGGTATGTATTTCATGCTTAATATTTCAATCTATCTACATATAGATTTTTGGCTCTTTTAATTTCACTTTAACTGAGATATTTTCCAAATTGCTAGTTATACTTTTTAAGACTCATTTAATGATCATTCCAACAAATTATGGCTATATATCTTTCATTGCTTCTCCAAATAACACTGACTAACAATAATAGTGAATGTGCTTGTGTTTTAATGTTATTATTTTGTTTTCTGTTTTAGTGTACAGTAAAATATGTCGAACGATGTGGATATGTATACAATATACAGATAACCCATATGCATTACGTGTAAACCGTAAGTATTTTACTTATTACTGACCAGTGGTACTACTACCCCCCATTACTAATCTGATTCCCCAATTTTGTAGATCTGACCATCTACTTTAGTGAAATAATAATCGAAACTTAGCTTCGTCATACTAGTTTCCGTCAGGGTTTTCATTTTTGTTTTTATAACTTTATCTGGCCTTAGCAATTCTCAGCACAATATATATATATATATATATATATATATATATATATATATATATATATATATATATATATATATATAAATTGAAACTGACCCCGGATGTGGGTTCTAGGGGTCCTAGTTCGCGCTTATTTAATATTTTTTTTATAAAACTCAAAAGTCGGGATCGCCCCAATAGTGGATTTTTTCGAAGAAAATTCACTAAAAAGCGTTCGGCTGGTTCTCTGCAAATTTAACCAGTAAACACTTAGGTAAATGTAACAATATTGTGTTTTTTTACATTTTTTGTAGATGCTGTTGGACCTATTTTTAGATTTATTTGATACAGGCAAAAATATATTAAAAAAAGCCTGGACGCAGCAAGTGCGTTATGGTAGTGAATTTTCATAGAAATGATTTGGCACAAAATATTTTATAACTTTTTTTTATTGCAACATAGAAATCTAAATTTTGGTGTGTAGTTTACTTTTTATATCGTAAACCTACCTACCAAATTTGGTTATCATAGATTTTTATTTTTTAAGATACATTTTTTTTTTCAAATGAAAACTCAAAATTTTCCCGGAAAACCTTGTCCGATTTTTTTGATTAACTAACTTGTCAAAGCCATTTACAAATGAAAGGTACGTGCCAAATTTTATCAAAATCGGCCTATTATTCTCTGAGATAAAAATTTTTTTCGAATGAAAACTCAAAATTTTCCCGGAAAACCTCGTCCGATTTTCCTGACTAACAAACTTGTCAAAGCTATTTACAAAAGAAAGGTACATGCCAAATTTTATTAAAATCGGCTAATTACTTTTTGAGATAATAATTTTTTTCGAATGAAAACTCAAAATTTTCCCGGAAAACCTCGTCCGATTTTCCTGACTAACGAACTTATCCAAGCTATTTACAAAAGAAAAATACATACCAAATTTTATCAAAATCGGCCCATTATTTTTCGAGTTATCGGTGTGATACATATATATATATATATATATATATATATATATATATATATATATATATATATATATATATATATATATATATATATATATATATATATATATATATATAAACATATAAAAATTGAAACTGACCCCGGATATGGGTTCTAGGGGTCCTAGATCGCGCTCATTTGAAGACATTTTTTCAAAATTCAAAAGTCGAGATCTCCTCATTAGTGAATTTTTTCTAAGAAAATTCACTAAAAGTAGAAAATATTTATTAGATCTTATTAAATGAAAGAACTACAACCCGACAACACTGTATACGGTATTAACGTTTCTGTTTCATATCTTGGCTGCGCAGTTTAGGATGCGCCGTGTGACACCCTCAATTCAAAATCAACCACGTGTAGGACTTTATTGTGTCTGAAATATATTTTGTGTTTGTATTTTCAATTCAACAGAAATAGAAAATTCCTAATTGCTTCAGATGTCTAGAACGACTGAAAGTCAAATTGCGAAGATACCTACTATAATACGAGAAAACAATGCTGCTATACCAAGTAGGTACACTTCGTTTTTCAAAAAACAAGGGAACAGCGAAGCAACAGAAAGACAAGTTGTATTATTTGAACTGTGAACTGGCTCTTTACTTCAGATTTTGAAATGGGTAAGTCAGTTGTAAAATTTGTTAATTAGAATGAAAATATAAGTAGTTTTTAATATATGTGGGAAACTATAACCCCATTATTTTCATTTGTAATAAAAATGTCTTGTTTTTCAAGTCTTTATATATATATATATATATATATATATATATATATATATATATATATATATATATATATATATATATATATATATATTAGGTAGCCTATCGAGTTTTACTCTTGCAGTTGTGATTTCTTTATCAAAAAATAATGTGTTACAAGAAATGACTCTTAATTTTCTTAACATGGATGTTCTTCAAAATGTTAGGTTTATCTATTCAATTTCACTTCTGCTTGTATAAAAAAAAAACTCTGAACGGAGCAAGTGCGCTATAGTAGCGAATTTTTTTCATCAGTTTTGTTATAGTGTACTATAAGTGAAGAGAAGTATGCAAAAATTGAAGTTGTAGGAACAAGAGCCAGTAGGTAGATATATTTGTAAAGTAGGAGCATCCTGAAGAAGCTGACATTTTAGCAAAATTGATAGTGTCAATTCTAGAAACTTTGATACAGCATTTTTGAGAAGGAAATTTGTAATTTTCGATGGAAAAACTTGACTCGCAGAACTGACCAGTGTGGTGAAAAAATACCGGAAGTCTCTAGTTGGCCTAGAAGCTTCACAAACCATGATCTACATATAAAAGAAATATACGTTGTTACCTCTTGAATAGCGAAATTTTCTTTATGAAAATTCGCTGATATTGCACAATTTATTACAAAATTTAGAAATATGTGGTAAATTCAATATTCTCATGCAACATTTTTTTCAATTTCAGAGCAAGCACAAACAGAAACCGAGCAAAGTGACAAGGTTGTTCAGGTCTTATCCAAGGTGAGCCAAGCAGTTGATGGCTTGAGGGAACACCTGGTCCCTCTGTATGGTTAGTGTTAACTTTCAAAGATTTATATTATTATGTTGAATATAATTTTGATTTTGTTGAAATTTTGTAATGTTTTGTTTGCAATATACACGCACTTGCCTAGCCTGATGCTGAAGAAGAAGAGTTTGAAGTTATATCATAAATGTTTTTAATTAATAGATGTATATAATTTACTGTTTATAATAAAAGGCAATAAAAAAGTTTACTTATTGTATGCTCTTACAGAAGGGTCCTGTAGATATTTATGTTGTCTTGCAACCAGAAGTAAAGTGTTACCAGAAACAGGTGCAGCATCAGTGGTATCAAATGAAAGCAGTGGTATTTGCGACTGTTGAAAATAATTGTTAGTAATACATATACTGATAATCATGATCATCTATAAACTTTTTAGTTTTATAAATTTTTGTGTGCATTTTTTGCGTAAGTTACAAACACATTTGTTTTTATACTATGTTGTGTGTGGTGTCTGTGTTGGCATATTTTGACATAATTTTACATCACTAAAACAGTCAGATTTATATAATTTTATATTAGCCTAATAATGTATCTTTAGCAATATTCATTATTAATAAATCAGGATATTTATCAAACTCTCTGACATATCGGATAATTTAGAGTATATTGCAGCACATGATTACGCTCTCGATTTGTGCCAATAAATGAGCTTGTTCACATGTAATGCATGTTTATTGCTTTTAATGTAGGTAAACCTTAAAAATAGTATTACAAACATTCAATGATAGTTGTATTTTATATTTATATTATTATATCTACCTTAATTCTGAGTCTTGTGTGGACCTTGTGTTCATGTCTCACGGGTGCTATGCAGATGCAGGAAAACTTCACTTTATAGTGAGCCAGATTCATGAGAGGATAAATTTGACTAGCAATTACAACTTGTGGTTTACCGTTGACTTCCGAACAAAATTTGCCATGTTTTCAGAGGTTCTAGGGTTCATTTCAGTGCTGGAGTCAAACCTGCTACCTTTAGAGTATCAGAGATTTTCACCACTACACCACAGGCAATGACCTTATACCCACATTAAATTATAAATATCGTTTGTTCTAAAATATAACATATAGAAATAAGAAAATAGTTTGTTTCATTTTTATATAATTTTCTGTTTTTACGTTGTGTCTTAGTTTATTTAATTCAAATATGATTATGTTTTTAGTGTACATAATATATTATGTTAAAAATTTAATAAATCTTAGGCAACCATGTATTTTTTATAACTAACCAAGTTTACGCACTTTGTTAATTGTAATGGACTTTTAATTTGGATTTATTATATTTATCAAATATGATTTGACTTGGAAATAATTAATAATTAACAATATGTTGCCAGTCAGTAATCTTCACCACTATGCTATATGTTGTTACCTTTATATTTACATAAAGATATAAATATGTTCTATTATAAATCATAACAATTAGGGGTGTGCAAACCGAACTATAAACGAACACAAGCAAAAATGTTGCATCGAACTTCGAACCTCTCAGATAGTATGTCTAAGGTTCACAGTCGAACATCGAACTTCTTAAACATTTAACATTGAACACCGAACTAATTACAGTTCTTCAATGTTCACATATATTTTCCTTAAATACAAAAATTAGGTACATTGTAGCATACAATATTTGGTACATAGAAAAAAAAAGAAAGGTTTGACAAAATTTGCAGGTCGATTGGATGAAAATGCCCTCTGATGCTGATGTTTGTTTTTAAGATGAGTCGGTGTTGAATCAAAAATACAAAAAGGCACATTGAACACTTTTTTTTATACTTCTACATCTATAATAGCTAAGCTCAATTATAAATATTTTGTTGTTTGCTATTAGCTGGGTAGTTTTAGCAAATTTGAATGAGTGGGTTAAAAGTGAGCATATATATATATATATATATATATATATATATATATATATATATATATATATATATATATATATATATATATATATATATATATACACTAACAATTGTAACTGTTTCTTGATTGTTTTAACTGTTTTGGATCATTGTAAAATAAAGTATGTTTAATCTAATGTTTTCGGAAGGCAATCTGCAATTATAGTCATAAATTGTGAAAATTTTCTTTACCAACAAGTTGCGAACACTGCCATTATAATGTTGTAACCAAAAAAAAGGCATTGGGATGCTAGGATATATAAAAATATAATAATTCAGTGATGTTAATTAGCTGTCTCAGTGTCTCACAAACTGTCAAAGATATGAATGATATTTCCTGAAATTACACTATCGACTCAATGGGACTGATACGGACTTTATAACTTCGCTACCTTTGCCAGCATTGGATGCCTGTAAAGTTCAACTTCAAAGTATTCTTTAGCAACGAACTCCAAGCTATTTTGAAGCATTACGTATTTCGAACTAGTTTAACATCGCCTAGCGCAAACAATTTTTCGAACCAAAGGTTTGGTTCAAGTTAGGGTTCGGTTCGAAATTTCGAAACTTTGCACACCTCTAAAAACAATATATATGATAATAAATAAGAAAAAATTGTATATTAAATATATGTGTTTGAAACTTTATTCGTTTAAATGTTGAGTTTTATTTTCTTTTATAAAAACTGAAATATATCTTACGTAATAATGTATTTTTTTTTACCAAAAACCCATTTCTCTGTACTTCATATATATATATATATATATATATATATATATATATATATATATATATATATATATATATATATATATATATATATATATATATATATATATATATATATATATATATATATATATATATATATATATATATAACATCTGTTGTTAATTTCCAATGTTTTTTTTTTATTTCCTTCATTATGTAATTAAGTATGTATATTATTTCAAAATAAACTATTTTTAACATTATTTCTCCCCAATCATACATTAAAAAAACACAATTTTGCAACAAATTAGCGTTAAAAATAATGTTAAAAGGTAGGTGTCAAGGAGAGGTTGTTTGAAAATATTTATACGTTTCCCCTCAACCATAAACTTGGAAAAACAAGTTTGCAGCAAATGAGCATTAAAAAATATAGAAAAGTAGGTGCCAAAGAGTAAAGCTTTTAAGAAATATATATAAACAATTTCTTAACTATAAACATTGAAAGACAATGTTGCAGGAAATGAGCATTAAAAACCAATGTTAAAAAGACATCATGGCAGCCAGCTTTTTTGAATTTATTAAACATTTTCTCATTAAGCATAAATTTTGAAATACAATTTTGCAGTAAATAACCATTAAAAATAAATGCCATCAAAGACAGCTTTTTTAAAAATATTTGGCAATAATAAAAAAAACATTAAAGTTAATTATAATGCGGTTTTGCTGTTAATTAAAAAATGAAACTAATCTTGTCAATGAATTTTTTCATTACAAATATTTTTATAGGAAAATATCATTGCAATTTAAACTATTAATACCTTCTACAAAAACAATTATTTACCCTTATGTATATTTATTTGTATCTAAATAACTCAAACAATTCAAAATGCAATTAAATAAGTCTCCTATAAAACATAAATATGAATGTCTGCATTAATTACATAATATTTATGTTCTCTATATAGTTTCTGTTATGGGAGGAGCATAAGAAATAAGAACACTCCCATTGGTCTGTCTATGACACTTCACACAGTCAGCCAGACAAGTACTGAAAAAATGATCTTTCTGCCTGTATGGAGTCGATCTATTGTTGTGTCGCGGTAAAGAGTGTCGCCCGTTGTAACCAAAAAAAGGCATTGGGATGCTAGGATATATAAAAATATAATAATTCAGTGATGTTAATTAGCTGTCTCAGTGTCTCACAAACTGTCAAAGATATGAATGATATTTCCTGAAATTACACTATCGACTCAATGGGACTGATAGGGACTTTACAACTTCGCTACCTTTGCCAGCATTGGATGCCTGTAAAGTTCAACTTCAAAGTATTCTTTAGCAACGAACTCCAAGCTATTTTGAAGGATTACGTATTTCGAACTAGTTTAACATCGCCTAGCGCAAACAATTTTTCGAACCAAAGGTTTGGTTCAAGTTAGGGTTCGGTTCGAAATTTCGAAACTGCACACCTCTAAAAACAATATATATGATAATAAATAAGAAAAAATTGTATAATAAATATATGTGTTTGAAACTTTATTCGTTTAAATGTTGAGTTTTATTTTCTTTTATAAAAACTGAAATATATCTTACGTGATAATGTATTTTTTTTACCAAAAACCCATTTCTCTGTACTTCATATATATATATATATATATATATATATATATATATATATATATATATATATATATATATATATATATATATATATATATATATTGTTGTTAATTTCCAATGATTTTTTTTTATGTCCTTCATTATGTAATTAAGTATGTATATTATTTCAAAATAAACTATTTTTAACATTATTTCTCCCCAATCATACATTAAAAAAACACAGTTTTGCAGCAAATTAGCGTTAAAAATAATGTTAAAAGGTAGGTGTCATCAAGGAGAGGTTGTTTGAAAATATTTATACGTTTTCCCCTCCACCATAAACTTGGAAAAACAAGTTTGCAGCAAATGAGCATTAAAAAATATAGAAAAGTAGGTGCCAAAGAGTAAAGCTTTTAAGAAATATATATAAACAATTTCTTAACTATAAACATTGAAAGACAATGTTGCAGGAAATGAGCATTAAAAACCAATGTTAAAAAGACTATCATGGCAGCCAGCTTTTTTTGAATTTATTAAACATTTTCTCATTAAGCATAAATTTTGAAATACAATTTTGCAGCAAATAAGCATTAAAAATAAATGCCATCAAAGACAGCTTTTTTAAAAATATTTGGCAATAATAAAAAAAACATTAAAGTTAATTATAATGCGGTTTTGCTGTTAATTAAAAAATGAAACTAATCTTGTCAATGAATTTTTTCATTACAAATATTTTTATAGGAAAATGTCATTGCAATTTAAACTATTAATACCTTCTACAAAAACGATTATTTACCCTTATGTATATTTATTTGTATCTAAATAACTCAAACAATTCAAAATGCAATTAAATAAGTCTCCTATAAAACATAAATTTGAATGTCTACATTAATTACATATTTATTTTCTCTATATGGGAGGAGCATAAGAAATAAGAACACTCCCATTGGTCTGTCTATGACACTTCACACAGTCAGCCAGACAAGTACTGAAAAAATGATCTTTCTGCCTGTATGGAGGCAATCTATTGTTGTGTCGCGGTAAAGAGTGTCGCCCGTTACAACATTATAATGGCAGTGTTCGCAACTTGTTGGTAAAGTAAATTTTCACAATTTATGACTATAATTGCAGATTGCCTTCCGAAAACATTAGATTAAACATACTTTATTTTACAATGATCCAAAACAGTTAAAACAATCAAGAAACAGTTACAATTGTTAGTATATATATATATATATATATATATATATATATATATATATATATATATATATATATATATATATATATATATATATATATATATATATATATATATATGCTCACTTTTAACCCACTCATTCAAATTTGCTAAAACTGCCCAGCTAATACCAAACAACAAAATATTTATAATTGAGCTTAGCTATTATAGATGTAGAAGTATAAAAAAAGTGTTCAATGTGCCTTTTTGTATTTTTGATTCAACACCGACTCATCTTAAAAACAAACATCAGCATCAGAGGGCATTTTCATCCAATCGACCTGCAAATTTTGTCAAACCTTTCTTTTTTTTCTATGTACCAAATATTGTATGCTACAATGTACCTAATTTTTGTATTTAAAGAAAATATATGTGAACATTGAAGAACTGTAGTTAGTTCGGTGTTCAATGTTAAATGTTTAAAAAGTTCGATGTTCGACTGTGAACCTTAGACATACTATCTGAGAGGTTCGAAGTTCGATGCAACATTTTTGCTTGGGTTCGTTTATAGTTCGGTTTGCACACCTCTAATTGTTATGATTTATAATAGAACATATTTATATCTTTATGTAAATATAAAGGTAACAACATATAGCATAGTGGTGAAGATTACTGACTGGCAACATATTGTTAATTATTAATTATTTCCAAGTCAAATCATATTTGATAAATATAATAAATCCAAATTAAAAGTCCATTACAATTAACAAAGTGCGTAAACTTGGTTAGTTATAAAAAATACATGGTTGCCTAAGATTTATTAAATTTTTAACATAATATATTATGTACACTAAAAACATAATCATATTTGAATTAAATAAACTAAGACACAACGTAAAAACAGAAAATTATATAAAAATGAAACAAACTATTTTCTTATTTCTATATGTTATATTTTAGAACAAACGATATTTATAATTTAATGTGGGTATAAGGTCATTGCCTGTGGTGTAGTGGTGAAAATCTCTGATACTCTAAAGGTAGCAGGTTTGACTCCAGCACTGAAATGAACCCTAGAACCTCTGAAAACATGGCAAATTTTGTTCGGAAGTCAACGGTAAACCACAAGTTGTAATTGCTAGTCAAATTTATCCTCTCATGAATCTGGCTCACTATAAAGTGAAGTTTTCCTGCATCTGCATAGCACCCGTGAGACATGAATACAAGGTCCACACAAGACTCAGAATTAAGGTAGATATTATAATATAAATATAAAATACAACTATCATTGAATGTTTGTAATACTATTTTTAAGGTTTACCTACATTAAAAGCAATAAACATGCATTACATGTGAACAAGCTCATTTATTGGCACAAATCGAGAGCGTAATCATGTGCTGCAATATACTCTAAATTATCGGATATGTCAGAGAGTTTTATAAATATCCTGATTTATTAATAATGAATATTGCTAAAGATACATTATTAGGCTAATATAAAATTATATAAATCTGACTGTTTTAGTGATGTAAAATTATGTCAAAATATGCCAACACAGACACCACACACAACATAGTATAAAAACAAATGTGTTTGTAACTTACGCAAAAAATACACACAAAAATTTATAAAACTAAAAAGTTTATAGATGATCATGGTTATCAGTATATGTATTACTAACAATTATTTTCAACAGTCGCAAATACCACTGCTTTAATTTGATACCACTGATGCTGCACCTGTTTCTGGTAACACTTTACTTCTGGTTGCAAGACAACATAAATACGTACAGGACCCTTCTGTAAGAGCATACAAAAAGTAAACTTTTTTATTGCCTTTTATTATAAAGAGTAAATTATATACATCTATATAAAACATTTATGATATAACTTCAAAGTCTTCTTCTTCAGCATCAGGCTAGGCAAGTGCGTGTATATTGCAAACAAAACATTACAAAATTACAACAAATTCAAAATTATATTCAACATAATAATATAAATCTTTGAAAGTTAACACTAACCATACAGAGGGACCAGGTGTTCCCTCAAGCCATCAACTGCTTGGCTCACCTTGGATAAGATCCGAACAACCTTGTCACTTTGCTTGGTTTCTGTTTGTGCTTGCTCTGAAATTGAAAAAAATGTTGCATGAGAATATTGAATTTACCACATATTTCTAAATTTTGTAATAAATTGTGCAATATCAGCGAATTTTCATAAAGAAAATTTCGCTATTCAAGAGGTAACAACGTATATTTCTTTTATATGTAGATCATGGTTTGTGAAGCTTCTAGGCCAACTAGAGACTTCCGGTATTTTTTCACCACACTGGTCAGTTCTGCGAGTCAAGTTTTTCCATTGAAAATTACAAATTTCCTTCTCAAAAATGCTGTATCAAACTTTCTAGAATTGTCACTATCAATTTTGCTAAAATGTCAGCTTCTTCAGGATGCTCCTACTTTACAAATATATCTACCTACTGGCTCTTGTTCCTACAACTTCAATTTTTGCATACTTCTCTTCACTTATAGTACACTATAACAAAACTGATGAAAATTCGCTACTATAGTGCACTTGCTCCTTTCAGAGTTTTTTTTTATACAAGCAGAAGTGAAATTGAATAGATAAACCTAACATTTTGAAGAACATCCATGTTAAGAAAATTAAGTCATTTCTTGTAACACATTATTTTTTGATAAAGAAATCACAACTGCAAGAGTAAAACTCGATAGGCTACCTAATATATATATATATATATATATATATATATATATATATATATATATATATATATATATATATATATATATATATATATAAAGACTTGAAAAACAAGACATTTTTATTACAAATGAAAATAATGGGGTTATAGTTTCCCACATATATTAAAAACTACTTATATTTTGATTCTAATTAACAAATTTTACAACTGACTTACCCATTTCAAAATCTGAAGTAAAGAGCCAGTTCACAGTTCAAATAATACAACTTGTCTTTCTGTTGCTTCGCTGTTCCCTTGTTTTTTGAAAAACGAAGTGTACCTACTTGGTATAGCAGCATTGTTTTCTCGTATTATAGTAGGTATCTTCGCAATTTGACTTTCAGTCGTTCTAGACATCTGAAGCAATTAGGAATTTTCTATTTCTGTTGAAAATACAAACACAAAATATATTTCAGGCACAATAAAGTCCTACACGTGGTTCATTTTGAATTGAGGGTGTCACACGGCGCTAGTGTTGGGCACTGACTGACTGATTCGACTCACTGAGTCGACTCCCACCAGTGAATCAAGTGAATCGATTCACTTGCTGATACGACTCCCAACTCCGAGTCACAGACTCACTCTCACTCTCAGGACTCTTGGGCACTGAATCCGATTCACTGATTCACCACTCACCGACTCATCTCATGATTGAATCGGAATCGGACTAGGAGATTTGAGTCTGAGACTGAGAATGGGAATCGCCACCTCGCAACAAGAATGGGTCGATTCCGATTAGGGTCTTGTACGTGACTTTTACAAAGTAGGAGAGATGATATGGTCAAGGTCAATGCCATAAAGCAATAAGCCATCTTGGCACCTAAAAAAGATTACCTGCATGCTTTGTGCTTGAGAAACGCCAATGCTTTAATTATAATTATCAGTTATTGAGTATAATTTCTTATTCATACTAACTATTAAAGTAACTTAATAGTATGAAAAATTATAATTTTCATAAAATACGCATAGGTATCTTAAAAACATTGTATAAAATAAAAGGAGAAATCTGTAAGACGACTCCTTTGTGTATTCTGACTATAGTTAATTTTCAATGTTAGTTGATTACCTATTAATAACAGTATTCTTTTAAAATGTTTTATTTCATTATATCTTACACTTGCCTTATTTAAGATATCTATAGAATATTAAGAATTTAAAATATAGTCACACATACTCCCTTTTAGTGAATTTTCTTAGAAAAAATTTACTAATGGGGAGATCTTGACTTTTAAATTTTGAAACATTTTTTTCAAATGAGCTCGAACTAGGACCCCTAGAACCCATATCAAAGGTCAGTTTCAATTTTTATATGTTATTTGTGTGTGTGTGTGTAACACCGATAACTCACAAAATAATGGTCCGATATTCATAAAATTTGACATGTACCTTCCTTTTGTAAGTGGCTTGGATAAGTTCGCTCGCCAGGAAAATAAAATCAGGTTTTCCGAGAAAATTATGGGTTTTATTTCGGAAAAAAATTTGATCTCAAAAAATAGAAAAGCTATGGTAACTAAATTTGGTACGTAAGTTAGCGATATTAAAAAGAAACTATATGCTAAAATTCATATTTTTATGTTACAGGAAAAAAATATTATGTGCGAGATCATTTCTATGAAAATTCACTACCATAACGCATTTGCGTCCAGACTTTTGTATATTTACTTGTATTATTTTTAGTGACTGATGAACCGAAAGTTTTCCAAGAAAAGGGTTGCTTTAAGTTAATAATTTTTTATCATTGTGCTATCTGAACATATAAAGTTTGAAACTAACCTCGGAAATATAGGTCTAACGGGAACAGGGCCTAGTACGCGCTCATTATTGAAGAAATTTTTCTAATTTCCAAAAGTCACAATCCTCGTTAACAACTTTTTTTTACAAAAATTCGCTAAAACATGAGGTATTTTTGTCAAAATCTTTGTTTCTGAAAAAACAAATGGTTTTTAAATTTTAACTTATCCATCCATTGGGTATAATAGTGTATATTCTTAAGGGCTTCTGTAATATATATATATATATATATATATATATATATATATATATATATATATATATATATATATATATATATATATATATATATATATATATTATTATTATTTTTTGGTTAGATCTGCTTAGGAAAATAACAAAGTCGCAATTTTCGTTAGAAAATGTTCCTTTGCTCTCCATGTATAAAGCACTGACAGATTGCTTACTATTTATTTCCATTATTTATAGCAACACAATTATTGTGAATTTAAAAAACAGTGACCCTTTTCCTATAACTTATATTGATTTTAATTTTAAAATTTATTACCAAATATTTGTAGCCAGCCGAATACTGTCGACTTATTTTGTATTTTACTTGATTTATAATAAGCTAGGTACCACTTTATTAGAAAAACACAAGAAAGTCGCGATTTTTGTTAGAAAATGTTTCTTTACTCTGCATATATAAAGCACTGAAAGACTGCTTACTATTTAGTATTTAGCTCCATTATGTATATTTGTAAATTTATAGTAAGATAATTATTGTGAATTTATAAAACAGTAACCCTTGTATTATAATTTATATTTTAATTTTAAAATTTATTACCAAATAATAGTAGCTAACTGAATACTGTCGACTTATTTTGTATTTTACTGATTCATAATAAGCTACTTTATTAATGGCTTTTCAAACTGGCGACTCATTTTACAAAATGAACGGTCACGGAGCGGTTCAAGATTTGAGAGTTACAAATCACAATACATCAATAGCATTCTTGCGACTCCGATTCTGATTCAGTTATGAACGACTCATGAGTCTTGAACGAGGTGAGTCGACTCCCAATGCGATTCAGTCATGGACGACTCCGAGTCTTTAAACAAATCATTAAATCATAAGTCGAGGTGAGTCGGGACTCGGACTCGGAGTCGACTCAGTGAATCGATTCATTTCAGTGAGTTGAATCTTGGGACTCGACTCACTTAAAAGACTGATTCTTCCCATCACTACACGGCGCATCTTAAACTGCGCAGCCAAGATATGAAACAGAAACGTTAATACCGTATACAGTGTTGTCGGGTTGTAGTTCTTTCATTTAATAAGATCTAATAAATATTTTATACTTTTTAATATATTTTTGCCTGTATCAAATAAATCTAAAAATAGGTCCAACAGCATCTACAAAAAATGTAAAAAAACACAATATTGTTACATTTAAGTGTTTACTGGTTAAATTTGCAGAGAACCAGCCGAACGCTTTTTAGTGAATTTTCTTCGAAAAAATCCACTATTGGGGCGATCCCGACTTTTGAGTTTTATAAAAAAATATTAAATGAGCGCGAACTAGGACCCCTAGAACCCACATCCGGGGTCAGTTTCAATTTTTATAAGTTATATATATATATATATATATATATATATATATATATATATATATATATATATATATATATATATATATATATATATATATATATATCACAGCGATAAGACAAAAAATAAAACAGCTGTGGCAACCAAATTTGGTAGGTAGGTTTGTGAGATAAGTAGTAGACTATAAACTAACATTTTTATTTCTATGTTACAAGCTAAAAGTTCAAAAAAAATATTTTGTGCCAGATTATTTCTATCAAAATTCACGAACCTTGGTGGTTTAGGGGTAAGAACGTGTGCCTCTGAACCGAAAGGTACTGGGTTCGATCCCAAGGTACTCCTTTCACTTTTTCAGTACAAACTGTAAAACTAACATCAACCGAGGTTCTGGCATTGTATTTGAGCAAGTTGAATGTCTGCACGTTCCGCCCTTCGGAGGGGGCGTAAAGCCGTCGGTCCCGTGTCCACTATTCTTACCGTTTGTTCTCTGGTCTTTGCCGAGTTATTTACATTTAAAGTTTTCACACAGTACATACCTTTTTAAACAATTTCTCAGGACGGTCCTGTTCCGTGGCACCTCCTTCCCCCCCTAAACATTACATTCGACATAAGGTTCACATTGACTTTGGGAATCCCGAGAATATCCTAGACACATGAAATATTGGCTTCTACTGCCAATTTATCACTTCGCTTTCAGTTTACTACACCGCTAGTAAGTGTACTCGTTTAGACGGTTTCCTGTATATTCAAGTGTTCACAGACATTATTTCTGAAATTAAGCATTGTTTACCTTGTTCTGTTAATGACCATTTGTGTTGTAGTGGTTTAGGCATGCATGTGTCGCTAGTTTCTTCTGAACGTTTTTTTGTAACATCTTTTCGGAAACATGCTTAGACCTCCTTCCCTGGATGCACAAACGACAAGAAAATTTTCTTGTTCATACCCCACATGGAAGAGACGGGACCAGGAGTAAATAGGGTTGCCGGGCGGGGTAGGTAGTAAAAACGTAATATGAGCAGAAAATGCTAAGAAAACGTCTTAAAGCGGCCTTTTTCACATATAAAATCCATATCCCCTTTAACCCTGCCTCCCCGCACAGCACCCCTATTCGCCCCAGCACCTGTTACTTTTTTGAGGGCTGCTCTCAGGGAATTTGACTTGTGGTTTACGCAACGAGGGTAGGTTGTATGCATGCGAGAGGGAAAGAAGAATCCCCCAGCGAAGCAGACCCTTCATTGCAAAAACAATGTAGAAAACAAATAACATTGGCACGGACCAGGAACCAGCGACACATGTACGCTTAAACCACTACAAAACTGATGTTCATTAAGAGAACAAGGTAAGCTAGGCACAATTTAAGAAATAACGTGGGTGAACACAGATATATATATATATATATATATATATATATATATATATATATATATATATATATATATATATATATATATAAGAAACCATCTAAACGGGTACCCGTACTAGCGGTCTACTAAAAGCGAAGTGATAACTTGGCAGTAGAAGGCAATTGTCCATGTGTCCAGAATATTCCAGGGATTCCCAAGGCCAAAGAGAATTGTATGTCAAATGTAATGTTTAGGAGGGGAAGGGGTGTCACCGAACAGAACCGTACTGAGAAATTGTTTAAAAAGTATGTAAGCTGTTAAAAACTTTACATGTAAATAACTCGGCAAAGGCAAGAGAACAATAGGTGAGAATAGTGTCAGCGTACGTGCGAGATACCAAACATTATCTACCAGCAGCTGATAAATTGTTTAAAGTGTGTAATGTGTAAAAAACTTTACATGTAAATAACTCGGCAAACGCAAGAGAACAAAAGATAAGAATATTGTCAGCGTACGTGCGAGATACAAAACTTTATCTATCAGCTGCTGAGAAATTGTTTAAAATATGTAATGTGTTAAAAACCTGACATGTCAATAACTCGGTAAAGGCAAGCGAACAAAAGCTAACATTACTGTCAGCGTACATGCAAGATACCAAACTGTATGTATCAGCAGTCGTTTCATCTCAAACTGTCCAGGAGGTCATCAGCATGCAAATTAACGAGTTTTTCTTGTGATTTGTGCATTTGGGGGGGGGGGGGTATTTCTAAGCCTGTTACTGAAAAGTTTTTCCTAAAAGTCTTGACGCAGCAAGTGCGTTATGGTAGTGAATTTTGATAGAAATAAACTTTTTGCTTGTAACAGAAATAAAAATGTTAGTTTATAGTCTACTCTTTATCTCACAAACCTACCTATCAAATTTGGTTACCGGTATAACCTATATAGTAGAAACAATGTACCATATTTTATCAAAATAACTTACTGCGCCTGGAAATGTACAAAAAAATTTTGAAAATAAACTTAAATGTGTTCAAGAAAACTTGTTTCCTAGCCAACGAACCTTAGGTTAATAGCAAATTGAGTTGTTGAAATTTGAAGCATTTAATGAAAATTCGCTACCAAAACGCACTTACTGCGTTCCCATTTTTTTGTGCATGGAACAGTGTATGAGTCACTAAAACTAGTACGGTATGCTATGCTCTACGTTTGACTTGAACCATTTCCTTAGACACAAATTTGAATGTTTATCTGCCAGAAAAGTAGGTATGTTGTCTACCTATTGAATGTTGGGATTCTCCTCAGATTTGCTAAATTTATCATCATCCGTAATAATACTTTCAAAGTACATGAACATTTTACTTGTTCAAGCTGTTGCATATTTAAGCTTTGTATTCATTTTCGCTGTCCTCTACTTATCTTGTGTACCCTTATTTTCGTCGTATTGATGTTTAGTTTGATATTTTTAAAACAACATCTAGCACACTCAACGTCCTTTGTAATTGTTTTTCCGTTTCTAATAATATCGCTATAATGTCATCTGTGTAACATTCAATGTAACCCTTGTCTATTTATTTTGTTATTTATATATAGTTATTTTATCTTTTGAAAAAAACAAAGTTGAAGCCCTGAGCAAATACGAGTTTATATTATAATAAAGCCTGCGTTTTTAAGTTAACCTACCTGCTTATTTATTTCTAAGGGCAAGGGCTGATTTAGAAGAATGTTCGAAATAAAAGCCAACACATGTATAGAAGGCCATCAAACGATCGTAAATGGCTACCTGCTACCTGCTGTCTTCGACCCTAAATAACTGTTCTGTATAACAGTGTAGTCAGAACATAATTAAAATAACTTTGTAATTTTCGGAGGAAAAATTTTTTTCGAATGAAAATTCAAAATTTGAATAACTCAATTTTCTATAAACGTAGAAAGTTGAATTTTAGTACGTACTACGGTCCCTCCCAAGGCAAAATATCCATTAAATTTCATTAAAACAGTTTTGTAATTTTCGGAGAATTTTTTTTCTAAACAAAACTCAACATTTTCCCGGAAAACCCTGCCCGATTTTCCTGGATAACGATCTCATCCAAGCCATTAATAAAAAAGGCACTTGCTGTGTTTCATCGAAATTGGTTAATTATTTTTTGAGTTATCAGATGGATATATATATATATATATATATATATATATATATATATATATATATATATATATATATATATATATATAAACATATAAAAATCGAAACAGACCCCGGATATGGATTCTAAGGGTCCTAGTTCGCACTCATTTGAAAAAATGTTTGTCAAGTCTCACCATCGATACCTCTCTATTAGTGAATTTAAATTAATAACAGTTTATTTTAAAACTTAAAAAAAAAATAAAGAATATAGTTTATAACTTGAATGCCAACTTTTTATCATGGAAATGTAAAATTCTAAAATATTGTTTTAAAAAGCATATTATTGTTGGAAACTGGGATGCGGTTAAACAAACAGAAAACCGAAGATTTTTCTTACAGTTAACTTTGAACACGCACTTCATGACTTTTCTTTATAGGTTAATGAATAGAGATAGGTACTGTAAATAATTCGTCGTAGAATACTAAAAATTATGGAAAAGCCATTAGAAAAAAAAAAACTAATTGTTTTCATCAACTGTTAATGCCCTTACTTGGTGAAACCGTTCCATACTAAATAAATACGTGGAAACTATTTCTTTGGCTTCACAAATGTTGGTTTTATTTTCTGTAACCGGTTTTGCTGCTTGACATCTTTTGTCTGAGAAAGCTATCAAGCAGCGAAACCGGTTACAGAAAATAAAACTAACATTTGCAAGGCAGCAGAGAAATAGTCTCCACGTCTGTACCTACCTTGTTTATTTGCAATTTTAGCTGATTTTTGATTTATTTTACACACACACACACACACACACACACAGATATATATATATATATATATATATATATATATATATATATATATATATATATATATATATATATATATATAATAAACAAAGGCTTTTAATATAGTCGGTAAGTCTTTAGAAGGTGGTTTGGCTCATTATTTCAAAGCCCCTGCATTACAATTTTGAAAAAAATTCCTAAAATGAATGAGAACTACCCCCTTCCCATAAAACCTGTATGCGGGTTCACTTTCAAACTTTATACGTAAAGGTTTCGGCGGTCATTAGTGTGAGATATACTTGGTTCTTGGGTTGAAGTACGTCTAGAATTTACGAAAACTCGACGTTCTGGCTCCTGTTTTGGAGCCATTTTCAAGAAGTTAAGAAAATATGAAATCTAAGGTCTCCCTTATACTGTGCTGATACCTAAGAGACGATCACTGGCGGGATTTGGGGGTAGGCAGATTGAGGCCTCGTAATCGAGCTACAACTAAACCTACCCTTAGCCACCGCTTTAAGGAGTAGGCAGATTGCCTTTCATAATATATATATATATATATATATATATATATATATATATATATATATATATATATATATATATATATATATAAAGTTATCCAAATCTGTCGGACGATATTGAACACTATATAGAAGCTTTATTATCCCAGTAGTTATCCGAGTGGTGTGGTAATAATAACGTTTACTATTTATTTCTAAAATCTTCAAAACAATGACCTGACCTGATATTAGTTTTAAAACGTATAACGATTTTGAGAGAAAATAATTGAGAAAGTTACATATTTCGGAATCGGTCCATATATAACATAAACGATATTATTGGTCAATAAATAGAGGAAACTTTACAGAGAATGGTAGCAATGAATTAAAAAATGCCGTGTCCTATTTAAAAACTTATGTTAAGCTCGCGACGGACCGCTCGGGGCAGGTTGTATATTGATAAATGTTTTCTAAATATGTGCTTTAGGCAGGCGGAAGCATAATCTAATTATATCTATACCATTAGTATAGGGCGCAACGCCGTACTTTATCATTTCGTTGACTTACCGAATTATATATATATATATATATATATATATATATATATATATATATATATATATATATATATATATATATATATATATATATATATATATATATATTTGCGCGTGTGTGTGTGTGTATGTATGATATTTATGTCTCTGCAGGTATATTATTTGTACAAATTGCTTGAATAAGTTCATTCGCCAGGTAAATGGGACCTCGTTTTTTCGAAAAAATATAAAGCTATTTGAATGAAATTTGGTACATAGGTTTCTAGTATAAAGATTATAATACTATCACCGCAAATTTGATGTTTTTGAGTTAAAGAACAATTAGCTTATTCAAACTTAATTTTTTTACTATAAATTAGCTGCCAGAAGAATACCAAATTTAGTATTTTAAAAACAGCAAAAACTGAAAGACGCTAGGTCATAGACTAGTCACAAAAATCGTTGATAACTTTTACATTTGGCAACATGGCACAAAGTCAGGCTCGTAGACCTATCTATTGTGTCATTGGTCAGACTAGTGTTTTGGAAGGCGATTTGGCCAATATTAGAAAGTCAAGTAGAATAAGTACAAAGACGCACGAAATTTAAAATTATATTATTCAAGGGCAATGATTTCTTTTTGTTTTGAAAATAGAAAATAAATCAAATAAATGTAGGAGCAAGTCTAAAGGAAGAACAAGGTTTCGCCTGGAGTTATCCTGACATCACACTGAAGTTTTTTCTTATACCTAACTGAATCATTAAGTAGTTACTTAATGTTACATTTCATTCTCATTAAACGGTTATTTTCGATTTTGAGCGCTAACCCGTGAAAATAGATAGTGTTCACAAATAATTCTAGTAAGCCATCATAGTCTGAAAACAAATGGCGAACTTTTTATAGGCCTACTCCAAAGTACTCTAACGATCTAAAGGTAGTTTGAAATTTGGTAAAGATAATAATTTGATACCTAGTTTTTCATTACAGATGTCTGACATTAAACATAATTTACCTACACTTTCACAACAAACTTTGACATTGGTTAATAGTTGTTTCCATGATATAAGTACCTACCTACCTACTCTTTTCTCCACAGTCATCATATTCTTATGCTGCTTTACTTGGCAAATATAGTAAATAATAACGCATTATACGCTGATATGTGTTTCTATTACACTAACAAACAAATAAACTCTAAAAAAATCTACAAATTAAAGGCACACACATAAAACAGTTGTTTAATGAATTTGCCTCGTCAATTACAAAACGTATGAGATAGCGGGACTTATACTTCATTTTGAAATTGGCGCGAAGCGATCCGGACGGTTTTATTGGCTGATATATTCTCCACAACAGACATCCCGGCTGTTTCAATCCTCGCGTTATATTTCGGTTAAGCCATGCTCAGTACCTTTTTTTATTACAACATTTATTGTAAGATGTTCGTGGTGCAGTATACACTAAGATATGCCTTTTTTGACTTTTAATAATTATTAACAAAAAAAATCTGCTTAATAATGGGACAGATAAAGGTATGAATTGGAATGCTCTTAAAAACTCTACAAACATTATAATTTTTTGTACTTACTTTTGCTAAACCTGCTACTTATTCAAAAGGCAGTCAGACTTAAATATTTACGTTTTATTTTTATAAAATATTGTAGGTACCCAATGCTGCTTAATTATAGACACTTAATTGTACTGTTAAATATTAAAAGTTAAGATTTTAGGTTAATAATGGGAAATTGACTTATTATAACATTTCAAATATATTTATGAACATTCGCTGCAAAAACGCGTGGCCTGTTTACTTTTTTTCAATACTTACTTACTATTTTAACTTGCAGATTTAAGAAAACAAGTTTCTTATGAAAATTCGCTACTATTGCGCATTTGCTAAAGATAATAATTGAAATTCAGCGCGTTCGGACAACTCTCATAGGAGCCTTGTTTTTTCTTCACATATCGTAAAAAACTTTGTTTGGCTTTTAGGTCTCCCTAAAAATGGACTTAGAAATCCTAAAAAATATATTGTATTTTTTTAAAGTTTAATTTACTTCTCTTTTTACTTGGAATAGGTAGCGGTAATTTGAGTTTTCTCATTTATATACGTAATTAGTGAATCTAAATGACCCCACGAGACTAAACAATATAATATATTCATGCATTGGTATATACTATATCAAAACACAATGCCGCAAAACTGTTTGCCTATTTCAGTTCTGACTAGAGCTACTCGAGCTAAACCACGCCTATCAAGGGAATACATTACACATTACAGTCGACCAATCTACTATTGAAGATTTTTATTAAGTAAGTAGGTGTATGGAGGGTTGCAAACGTATAGGCAGTGTCGCTCAAAACTGCTGGACTCCCCAGAACCACTGTCGCGCTAATCGACGACTTCGAAAGCTACTTACATCATTTATCTGTAACACGTTAATCTTTTGAGCATGAATTCTAACAATTTCAATTATTGATGTAACACAACAAATTATTATTATTTTCTTTATCTGTCATTTAATTTTGGTCAACCCAGAACCAGCAGCACTGTACAGCTTTAATAGTTTTAATAAACCGATTTTATTTAGATCTGTCATTTTCATTTGTACATCCTGTATCCTGCCGAGTGTGAGTGCTAAAGCCCATGCCCTGTGTTTCAGCTTGTGCCCTGACTGAGCAGCCAACGTTCAGACGTTAATTTTGTTGTATCTTTTTATTTGTTATACTGTCTCCACAACATGGGGCTTTATTTAAGTTATACTGTCTCCACAACATGGGGATTTAATTAAGTTATACTGGCACTTACAACGTGGGTCCGAAACCTGGAAGGGCATCTGGAACTCAAACTTGGTGGTGTAGGGTGTACACATGTCGGTTTTTACATTCAAATATTTTTTATGCAGTAATATGATGTGTTTTTGCTGCTCTTAAACGCAGGGTGACCTGTACGGCATGTTTTTTTAATATTTTTTATGAAATACTTTGATTATTTAGTCACATTTTGAGTTACCTGATTTTATATAAATTTTTCAGTCCGTATCTTTTTTTTGTATAGTATCTTATCTGAGAGTAATATCATTTATGATAATTTTATTGATGCAAATTGACTTTTTAAGGAGAATATTTTTCTCAGTTTTAATTGAGACATTATTTTCAGCAAAATATTTTGTTGATTTAATTTAGGCGGATTCATTGCTTATCATTGCTATATTTCTTATTCAATTTTAGTGTGGGAAACCATCAAGGATTTCTTATCTCTACGCTATTGCCAAGAAGGCAGTATCTTATTTGCAGTTAGTGTTAATTTTTGCATTTCGGCTGAACTCTTTAGAGTATTTCAGTTTAATAATAGATTGGAATTTTTTTACAGTTTCGGTGCGCTGTTTCTAATTACAGCATTTGTTTAATTTTGGAATACATTCATTTGAATTTGCCTTCACATAGCTAAACAAATGGCTCTTTTTTCATTCCCTCTCATTAATATTAACATTTTGAGCGAACATGAATGTCAATGACCTTTTGAGCCATGAACTGGCATACGAGATTTTTGCACATGGACTTGATGTTCCATCCACTGTGGAGGAGAAGCGACGAATTTTAAGAGGATTGCTTGCACAGCAAGCCCATAATCGAAGCTTTTCTGAGACCGAAAGATGTCTCGA
Organism: Tillus elongatus; assembly: GCA_964006375.1. NCBI lineage: Eukaryota > Metazoa > Arthropoda > Insecta > Coleoptera > Cleridae > Tillus > Tillus elongatus. The sequence continues at coordinate 65,767,140 of OZ023268.1, forward strand.
GCCTTTCTCTGAGGATATTGCTGAAGTGACAACTTCTTTTGAGAAATTAAGGGAAATCATTGACAAATTTGCTGGCCAGTCCAACTCCTTGGATTACCGAAGGATTGCTTCTCGTCTATGACATCTATCTTCTCGTGTACATTATATGGCTCTTTCTACAGAAAAGGAAATTTCTCAAAAGGCTCAATTCAAGTCTCAGCTGCTTATCTTTGAGTCTGACGTCCAGGAAAAGTTGGAGTCTCTGACACCCCCTCCTGATACTGAGTGTGCAAATGACATCCCTCAAAATAAGCCTCTGTTTCCTTCAACGCCACCTCCTCAACCGGTGCAGCCTCCGGTTCAGATACCTTTTGTTTGCCCTTCTCCTAACCAGGGCTTGCCTTTAACAAACTCTTTATTTTCGATAAATAAAAAGGTTCCCGTTTATAAATGGGGCATTAGGAAATTCTCCGGCAAGGAGTTTCTTGTCCAATTTTTAGAACTGGTAGAGTCCTTAATGCAGTCTCTGCAGAGGCTGTAATAAAGCTGATCTTTACTCCTAAGCAGGTGATCTTTTCGAGGGCATCGCTTGGACATGGTGGCATAACGGCCATGTCAAGGGTCTGTTTGACGGCTGGGATATCTAGTAGTCAAGCTCAAGCAAACGTTTTTTAAGAGAAAATTATGACCGCAGTCTTATGGAGGAAATCCGTAGACGCAAACAGGGACCTCATGAACAAGCCACATCTTTCATTTGTTTCATGGAGTCTCAATTTAACAAACTTATCCATTGTTCTCTTTTAGAAACCGAAATGGTTGATATAGTCCGCCGTAATCTACTTCCCGATTACGTTAAGTCCTTGGCCCTTCACTAGATCGATACGTTTGCACAGCTTACATCCTTATCTCGTTGTCTGGAAGAATTTTTCCTCTCATGCCATCAGGAATCAGGATTTCGATTACCACATGTCAATGTTATTGACACTGCTTCGTCCTCACCTACTTGTTGGAACTGTGACCGAAGGGGACACCTATATACCGTTTGTCGTTCTCCTAAAACATTGTTCTGTTATTCCTGTGGACAAAAAACACTACGAGTCGCAAATGTCCTTTGTGTTCAAAAAACCCTATTCGGCCAGTCTCCTGCGCCAACTCCAGGAACTTCTCGCGACCAAAATCAGGCTGGCTACAAAAAGGGAAAAAGAACTCCAGGAATTCCCGTCAAGAGCAAAGAGTAAGTCTTTCCAGAAAGTCGTCCGAATGGCTTAAGTGGCTCGACCATCTGGGAATATTCATGCGTACCTGCTCATCCTTTTTTCGACCCGCTTCGCAAACTGACCCGCCTCAGATTTCAGCTCAGCCCCTTTTGTTGCATTTGCCCAATGATAATTGGCCCTATATACCTGTAAAAATTGCAGGCAAAAAATTTCTGCTTTATTAGATAGTGACAGTAACGCCAGCATTCTTGGCTCATCAGGGTTGTACCTTTTGAAACATATGAACTTGAATATTAATTATGTATTTCACTAATGTTGACCACTGCAGATGGACAAGTGCAGAATACTTTGGGTTATGTTGTGCTCCCTGTTAGCTTTGACGGCATGACATAGGAATTAAAGATTCTAATAGCACCTACCATTACTCGTGAGCTCGTGCTGGAAATGGACTCTAAATTTTCGTCTAAAAATTGATTTTATTAAGTTTTCATGCCTTTCGACACTATATTCTTGCGTTAGTAATTTTATACAGGGACAGGAGAAGCTCTCCGTTGTACAAAAAGGAAAATTGCGTGAGGTTATTAATTTGTTTAACACTATAGGTCCTGAAGACGAGTTAGGGTGTACTCAATTATATACTCACCACATTGATACTGGTGATGCAAAACCAATTAGGCAAAGATATTATCCCTTATCTCCTACCATGCTAGATGTCATCGAACCATGTAGTAGTAGTAGCAGTGGTGGGGAGGCCAACGCCAAGCAAGTAGGCCACCATGGGCCCTTTTTGCCAACCCCATCAACCCAACAACCATGCTCTACTCCTCCTCGGTTCTGTCGCCAAACCGCCTCGATCTCGAGATGAAGGCCGTGACGATCTTCAATTGGACGGTACTTACCTGATTCCTCTGCAGTGTCGTCGATCCGAATAATTCTGCTCGAAGACTCCCAAAAGCCTCGCATTCGCACAGGTAGTGGTAGGACGTTTCCTCATCCTCGCAACGTTCCTGGCAAATGGGATCTCTCTCTCTACGCCTATCAATGTGAGGTGTCCTCTAAGGGCGCAGTGGCCTGTTAGCACCCAAAAGATGCGGCGAATCGTAGGTCCTTCCGTGTAGCCAGAGAGCTTTATCTCTGTCCCGCCCCTTCACGAAGTCCCTCGTCTCCCTGCAGGCACCAACCGACCCCCAGTGCCTCTTCATTGCTTCCTCGGTCCACCTGTCTAAGACGACAGAGACCGTCTTCATACTTATGCCTATCGCCGGCTCCGGGCCACAGAACATCCGGCGGGAACCGAGCCTTGCGAGATTATTCCCCACCTCATTTCCCGCTACGCCACAGTGTCCCGGAACCCACACTAGTTGTAACTCATTTGTCCTGGCTAGTCCTTTGAGGGCGTCAGCGCACTCCTGATCCAGTGTAGACCTGATTCTGGCCGCGCAGACTGCCCGAAGGACTGCCTGGCTATCCGAGCAGATGTACACACATTTCTCGGGACTCCTCTTCACATCATGTCTATTGGCCACAGACAGGATAGCGTACACCTTTGTTTCGAATGCCGTGGTATATGCGCCAAGGGCATAGCTCTCGCGCACACCCAAGCCCTCGATGTATATTCCTGCCCCGGAGGATTATTGGTCCTCCAGCCGCGATCCGTCGGTAAAACAGACCAGGCTTGAGGGCTGGAATTCAACCTCATTTTCCCTAAACTGATCCCTATTGGGAATCCTGAGGGTGTATGGCCTAGTCAACCTAATATCATCCTCGGCATCCCGCACCTTTATGGCGGAAATCGGAATTTCCTTTTCCACCTCCTTGGCGACACTTGCATGCCCTATTACTGCTCCCTCTCCGCACCAGTTTCCTGCGTCTCGCATTCTGAAATGGGATGTCATCGCCTCCCTCCTGACACAGATGGGAAGCGGTGGCAGAATCAACAGGACCTCTAGCGCAGCTGAGGGTGTCGTCCTCATAGCGCTTGTGATACCCAGGATTGCCAGCCTTTGGAGTTTGGCCAGCTTCCTGATGGTAGTTGGTTCACACCGCACCACCAGACCAACGCCCCATAGAGGATTTTCAGCTTGACGATCGCAGTGTAGATCCAGTGAAGGATCAAAGGATTAACTTCCCATGTCCTCCCTATCAGTCGGCGCAGCTGCCTGTGGGTCGCTACTCCCTTCCTTACAACCCGTTCTATTTACGACCGCCATGTTAGTTTGGAGGCCAGGATCACCCCTAGATATTTGACCTCCGCCCTAAAGCTAAAGGTTTTCCAAACATCACGGGCGCCCTAAACGCCTCTACCTTCCTCTTCTTGGTAAATAGGATCAGACTCCGTCTTCGCCGGGTTTACGGAGAGTCCCAGCTCATCACACCACCTCTCGATTATGCTACAGGCAGCTTGCATGCATGCACAGACGACGCCGAGGAATTTACCGGTGACTAAGACCAGCCCAACATCAGCATACGTCTGGGCGTAGAAGCCGTTCTCGGAGAACCGCTCCAAGAGGCTGTCCATGACCAGACAGCATAGATGGGGCGAAAGGCAGCTGCCCTGAGTGCAGCCGCCCGTCACCCTGACGTCCAGCCCCCGCCCCCCAAGGTCAGCGAAACTCTCTTATCCTCCAGCATGCTCGCCACTCAGCTTATTCGGGACCACGGCGTTCCCCTATCCTGTAGGGCGGTACAAACCGTATCCGTCCTTGCCTTATCAAATGTGGAGGCATCGAAGAACACAGCTAATGTGCTCTTCCCGTAGTGTAGGGCCCTTTCCACCTTCCGCGTCACAGCATGGAGCGTCGTTTCCGTCGACTTCCCCCGCTGGTATGCGTGCTGACCTTTATGGAAGGAGTGATCCTTTAGGATCTCTCCCAACATAAACCTATCTACTATCTTTTCTAATGCCTTAAGCAGGAATGATGTAAGGCTGATTAGCCTTTACGCCTTGGCCAGCGTGTAGTCCTCCCTTCCCGGCTTGGGAATGAAGACCCCCCTAACCCGAGGCCAGGCCTTTGGAACGTATCCTCACGCCCGGCTGGCCCGGAATACCGCCCTTATGTTGGGAAGCAGTGTATCCAGGCCCCTCTGGAGCAGTGCCGAAAAAATCCTATCACAGCCGCGGACTTGAAAGGAGCGAACTCGCTCACCGCCCAGGCTATAGAGCCATCCGTAACCACTCCTCCGCCAGCTGCCAGTCCGCATTCGGGACCGTCCACCGGCCCAGGTCGGCAGCCCCTGTGACGGCTCCACCGCCCGCGAGGTGAACTTCGGCGAGATGGCGCAAGGTCTCCTCACCGGTGCTTGTCCAGCTCCCGTCCGATTTTCTTAAGGATCCTACATTACTGCCTACCCCCTGTTTGAGTACCCTTACCAGCCTGGCTGCGTCAGGCAGGGAATTGACTTCCCCGCAGTACGTGCTCCAACTGGCTCGTTTACTCTGGCAATTCCTTCTTAAACTCCCTTCTGGCAGTCCTGAATTCGTCCCAGGCCGCTTCACTCGATTCTCGGACGGCTCGGTTAAAGGCCCTCCGAGCCCGCCCACGAAGTACAGCGAGATCCATGTTCCACCATCTGACTTTGATGGAGGTTCCCCCCTAAGTGGTGACGCGGCCTCGTAGGCTGCCATTCTTCTATGGCCTCGACCTCACTATCTAATGCCTCTGTAGAGAGTTTTCTCCCCTCTGGGCACCTTGGCGACCCCCCGAGGCCTGTTACATAGGCATCCCAGTCGGTCTGCCTCGGATTTCTCCTGGGGGGAGTGCTCCCACGGCCCACTTCCAATTCAAAGCTGATCATACGATGATCAGACATTGATATGTGTTCCGTCACCCTCCAGTTGGATATATCCTCTGTTATTCCTCTGCTCGCTAACGTAATGTCGATCACCTCCTGTCGGATACGATTGACAAACGTTGGAGCTGTACCTCTATTTAATACCTCTACGTTCCTTGTAGCCAAGTACTCTAGTAGAGCCTCACCGCGTAGGTTGGTATTTGTGCTGTCCCACAATCTGTGGTGAGAATTGGCATCGCAGCCTATTATCAGTAGCCCATGCTCCCTCGCGAAATCGACGATACCCACTAAGCATGGTAACTTACAAATGCTTACCGCAATGTTAGATAATTTACCATTAAGCAAGTTAAGTTTGCAAGATTTCTAGATGTTTGCAGCCAAAAAACCAATGCAAACTTACAAATGAAACTTTAACATAACTTTCAAATGTAATATCCCCTTTGCCGGCTTGTTGTTTTTCTCCATTTGTAAGCTCACGTAAAGTTACAATTGTAATGTTTCTGAAAGTTTGTTTTAATTAGTAAACATTTATTTGAATTCCCTCCATTTTCCTATTCGTTTATGTTCGATCGTATGTCATCGTCGTCCAATAGCAACATACAACACTAACAGCGAACTGACTCTAACAATGCGCCCGCGCCCGGTATTAATGATTAATGGCGGATTGTTGTTTATATTATATTTATATCATAAGCTGTTATTTGATATATGTCTATTGTCTATTTATTTTTCTGGAAGTTTTAAAGATTGAACAATCTTATTTTAGCCTGAATTGTTTGAATTTTGGGTAATTAATTTTGTTGTCTGGAGTGGTAGATAATGAAACATGAAGTATATCGGCAAACATGTCAGGTAAGCATATCTAAAACAGCGGCGATCCTTGGGAGCCGTCTACTTAAGGATCGCCGGTGAATTATTCTAAAATGGCTGCATTTATATTTTTGTTTCTTTTTATAAAATATACTTAACGAAAAAGAAAACCTATTTGCTAAATACGAATTTTCTTATGTCCTTAGAAGCAGCCTGGAGATGTCTTACCTGGTCAGGCCAATTCATTTTAAAACGTTAAATATGATTGACCTATGGAAGAATGAGGCTTATACAGAGCAATCGAAATCATAAGGAACAGTATTGTACTCATCAAGCTGCCAGGATTGCTTATTTTGTACATGTCACAGTATCCTATCGTATGGAACATTCATATGGGTTAACTCTTCAGCAGCGGAACATGTGTTTATCATGCAAAAAAAAAGAGCAATAAGGACAGTGAATGATAAAGCTCGCAACATCAATACCAGGTGCAGGCAGGAATTAAAAATACAGTTGCTCAAAAACAAAGCAGATGTTTGATTACTTGGAAATCAAATTCCTCAGTTTTCTACCTAATGTTATTAAGATGCTCCCACTAACAAGATTACAGTAGGCACTAGTGGATGTTATAAAACAAAAACCAAGGTGAAGGAATTTATTGGTGTTCTAAACTAATGTGTAGTGTGTGTGTGTGAGTGCGTTAGGCAAAAGCTTTGGAAGGCAAGTTACACTAACTACAGACTTTTTTTGGTGAATTTGCAGATTATCTCCCGAACAATTATTGACAAATCGACTGCTGATACATAAACTTTGGTATCATACATACACATTAACACTTTCTGAGAGTGTCACCATATTTAAGCTATTTTTGCATTGAAGTTTTATTCATTTCCATGCGCTTGATTTATCCATTGCATATTCTTACGTTTGCTTAATTAAACTTTCTCTAAAATCGAAATAAACACACCATTTTAGATATTTCTTTTTTCACAATAGTATTTGATATGTTGACTTTATTTAATGTCACATATGTTACCACATATTTTAGAAGCTAAAAAAATTCTCGCCTCTCAAAATAAGTAATGCTACTTCCTTTTTGTTATTGGTGTTTCACACATTTTCCTAAACGATAAGACTTATTTAGTAAAACAATATCAAAAACAATTAATTGGTATTCATTTAGAAAAAAGAATATTTGAAATCGGTCAATTAATAACGATATAACGAGTTCAAGTTATCTATTTTGTTGCTGAGTTTTGACTAGAACTGCATTTTAGACTAAACATGGACATGCGCTATATGTCTTAACTATCTCTATCTAGTAACTATAGTCGGTACTTATGAAGACAGTGATTTACCATGTACATTTGATGGTCAATAAAATCTATATATCTATCAGCAGAAATGAATAATATGTTGTAAGTTTTTAATTTTTTTTATTTAATAAAGATTTTATTCTAATTAACATTGTCTTAAGTCTTTTTTTTACAGTTTTATAAGAAATATATATTATGTATAAATACACCTATACCTATATTCAGTATTAGTTTGTAACTTGAAATAAATTCAGTTAATCAAATACAGTTTCTTTTTTTCAGAAATGCTTGGACACATTGGTTAGTATTTCAAGTTGCAGTCTTTTAAAAAAGCTATACAGTACCATATTTGAAAAATAACTTCATCGATAATTTCTTTAAATGAACCCTACGTTTTTGTTCGACTATTTTTAAAGTTCTTACATGTGAAGTTGTAGAAAACCAGCAAATTAAAAATTTTTATTCATTGATAACTACACCATTTTTTTTCATGCTTTCAACTCAAGATTTATAATAAAAATTTGAAATTTGGTGGTTTTGTATTGCTTGGTGTGTACTTTAAAAATAGTCAACAAAAAGCTAAGGTTGTCATTTACAGAAATTATCAATGACATTTGACACAAATTGTATAATACATTTTTGAAAAGATTGTAACAGAATATTATCTGACTCCGAACATTTTTGAAAAAAAGCTGAAGTAGATTAATTGGAATTATCTCAAGTTACAAACTTGCACTGTATATATAATATATAAAATTGCAGATAAGTTGCAAATGTAAGTTTAAATTTTACAACTTTGCTAGGCCCTTTTAAAATTGAAGCTTGCTGTAAGGTAACATGTGTAAGTATAAAGAAAGTTTGTAACAGCTCACTACAGTAAACTTTCAGTAAAGTTACAAAAGAAATACTTGCATTTGTAAAGTCACTGGGGGGAAGATTTGCCATTTGCAACAAACTTGCAGGAGGCTTTCTGCAAGTTATCTATCAAACTTACACTTGCTTTGGCAAAGATTCTGCAATGTTAATGCAATATTACCTTGCTCAGTGGGTACGCACCAATTCCTCCGACGGAGGCAGCCCCCGCCGATCGTAGGGAACATAAAGGCTGCACATTAGAACCTTAAGCCTAATATTACTCACCTTATACTCCAGGACAGCTGCTGTGGCGTCACTGGACCCGAGCTGCCGCAGCAACATCACGTCCAGATCCCTCGGCGCCAGTATGCATGTCCTTGGTTGTTCTTCCTGTGCTTTACCACCAACGAGGATGTTGAAGCCAATTCCTCCAAGTCTTTAACTTGCTACCTAAACACATAAGGCTCTTGAATCAACACCAAGCCGCCTGGACCGCCTGCGAGGATCTTTGCTAGCTCCCCAGTGGCATCCCGGCTATGCTGAAGGTTGATCTGGCCCACCCGCAGCAGCCCCGCGAATTTAATCGCGACGCCGCGGAGGCCTTCCCTGATCGGAGCCCATCCGTTCGCCCGCCGCAAGTCGGGCGGAGGCGATCGCACTCCATGTCGGAACTCTGGTTACACTCAGAGTCACCAACTCGAAATACAGCCGCCAACCTTGCCCGCCCAACTCGGGAGCCACCCCGGGCCCTACCGAAAAGACCATACGCCATGCCCCAGGTCATCCTGCCGTCTCCAGGTGCCGCTACTGCCCAACATTGAGCGAGCGGTTCTGGAGCGCAATCATCCTGACAACATCCTCTAGGTCCACCTCTTGACTTCTGAGCCAAAAGCCGATCCTGAACGGCCATGGGGCGCTTCCTGCCTTTACGGCGCTCAAGACGATCTCCCCCACCGTCGTCCCGCACCAGCCGTTGAGAAGCCAACTCGGGGACTCGACATCCTCGGCGGTCACCAAGAACCACCCTGGATCGACTATCCCCGAGTTGCGGAAGCGGAGCTGCAACGCCCTGTCGGATACCGTCATGGCGTCCAACATCCCCGCCAGCAAACGCCTCCTTATTGGCTCCGCCTCTTTCGTCAGGACTACGCCATCCCTTCGGTTGGAGGTGATGGCTACCTGAATTTCCCTCCTACCCGCCGGACCTGGCGTTCCCGAGGGGCCAGGGCCCGCCCCAGAAGCCGGGGTCGCAGCCGCGCCCCGCCCCCGCAGGAGTGGGGACACATTAGCCGCTTTTCCCCGGCCGCCGGCGCACAACCGCGGCTAACCCTCTTGGCCCGCCTCTCCGGCGGTGTTTCTTTTTCTGCCCTTGGGCACTTCGCGTACGCGCCCTAAGCTGACTTGGGCCAGCCTGGCGGCCTCGAGCGTGGACAGCCTGATGATCCTCCCTAAGTCGGTGGCCGCCTGTCCAGCTTCCGTCCCTGTGGGCTCAGCTGCTCCTTAAACCTCTTTTTTCCTGCTTCTCTTTTGAACGCCCGGGGGGCGGCGTAGGGGTAGATCATTTTTGACTAAATTTCTCTAAATCTGCCTTCTTTCAAATCCCTTTGGACCAGGAATCCAGGTTAGACAGCTTTTGCTGTACGCGGCTGGGGTTTATTCTGCTTTAAACGTCTCCCTTTTGTGTTGAGTAATAGTGGCAGCGCCATGTGAAGGTTATTGGATATGGTCATTGGTCCTGCATTGGAACCCCATGTCTTCTATTACTTGGACGACATCATTATTGGAACACCTCATTTTGAAACTCATCTTAAAATTTTTCGAGAGATTTATGCTAAATTGAAAGATGCTAATCTAACCGTCAATTTCAGCAAGTGTAATTCCTGTCTTCCATCACTTAAATGTATGGGATTTATCGTTGATGGCCAAGGTCTCAGAACCGATCCTGAGAAGGTTTCTGCCATCCTTAACTATCCCACTCCTACGAATACCACCCAAATTCGTCGAATAATATGACTCATTGGTTACTACAGACGGTTTCTCAAAATTTTTGCCTCCATCTCTTCCCCGATTAATGATCTTCTGAAGGGAAAGGCTAAAGGGCAGCCCATTACCTGGACTTCCGAGGCCAATGAGGCTTTCCAGCAGATTAAGCGCTTACTAACCACTACCTCTGTCCTGGCCAGTCCGGACTTTTCTAAGCCTTTTTCTATCATGTGTGATGCATCTGATTCCGGAGTGGCGGGAATTCTTTTCCAGGATACGGATGGCCTGGAATATCCTATTGCTTTCTTCATCAAAACCTTAAATTCAGCTCAACGTAAATATAGTATGACAGAAAAAGAGTTATTAGCTGAGATCCTCTCGATAGAAAAATTCAGGTGTTACATAGAGAACACGCATTTCAAGGTCATCTCAGATCATTCTTCGCTTTAGTGGCTTCAGAATATAAAGAACCTCTCTCCCCGTCTGGCTAGGTGGCTGCTCAGGTTAAACCAAAGAGGTTGTAAGGGATAGAGGTAACAAAGGTGCAGTTTTGCAATGCAAGAAGCCTGTACACTTTTCCTAACTGGGCGGAGTTCGGTGACTTAAGTGGGAGAAACGTCAGGGACGTATTTAGGAATTTTTAGTTTGGTTAGAAATAAAACTGAAATTATTCAATCATTGAAATGTAATGCTTATTCATGAATTTCTTAAGCTTTTGTATAAATAGGTAACCTAAAAAGGTTCGGAACGCAGCAAGTGCATTATGATAGTGAATTTTCATAACAATATTAAATAATATATTTATATAAGCTATAAGATTTAGCCTTATATTAAAAGTTATGAAAATTAATTTATTTAATTAGGAACAGTAAAACAAGGTAAAGAAGGACAAGCAAAAACATGATCTATGACATATATTTATAGAGTAATTTGGATACAAAACTCAAACAAAGCAATTGATAAACAGGAAATATACTCTAGAAAAATACACTAGAAAGCTGAAAAAAAATCCTTTGGTTGATGCATTGAGGGTGATTGTATGCATGCAGGAGAAGAACCCCCAGGAGGAAGAGGGTTTCTGCTCCTCACCCAAAAATTCGGAGGGTTCTCCTTCCCCTTGTGCATGCATACAACTACCTTCAAAGCATAAAGCACAAGAAACATTTCTTGGGAGCAACCCCCAAGAAGGTTGCTGGACCTGGGCGAATATGGGGTAGACAGGATTTAAAGGAGGTATTGCTGTAAAATGTGAAAAATGCATGTTTTCAAAGTCCCTTAATTTTCTTGGGGGTTGTTTGCCAGAAAATTTGTCTTGTGGCCGAGGAAGGTTCTAAGCATGTTGCTGGAAAAAAATATCTAAAACCCTCATGCAGTCAACTGCAAATTAACCGAAATTACATTCTACTTCGTCGCCTATAATGTCTCTTTCAGATAATGTAGAATACAGAGCTAAATTAAATAGGTTCACTTGCATTTTCATTTCTTTTTTATTTTTATATTACATTTATAAGCACAATATGCGTATAATTAAGGGAACCCTTAATTAACATTGCAGCAACACAAACTTGAAAAGTGGAGAAATTATTTACAGTATGTTAACAGTTATAAACTTGATTTCATCATGTTACAGTAGTATTCGGATAATAAAAAATTACATCTAACTGTATGCACACAACAGCTGGTGTGTTACGAGATGTGATGAAACGCCAAACTGACTGTACCACAGCATTAGCATAATATTATTATGCTGCCACATTATCATATCTCTCTAGTAATGGTATCATGTCAAAACCCTACACTAGAGGCTAAATTTCCAATTTCTTCTTTGTTTATGGAGTCTGTTTCTACTGTCCTAAATTTCCAATTTGATATTGACAATAAATAACACTACCACACAATGACAAATGACAGCTGAGCTTCAGCACAGACGCAGTCTAACAAAGTTGTCGGATAGAGTAAATTATGATCGGAGGGATACCTAAGTTAAAAATCATGAGAAATGGGTAATTCGAAATTTGCAGGTATTAAATACAGTATTTTTTAACTGACTGATAAAGTTAAATTTTATAAAATGTTTTCTTTATTATCAGAAGTTGTAAAAATTTCATATGTTTATACATGAAAGGTTTAACTACATGAAATTTCTGAAGATCGGGCAACCCCGGTCAGCAACATCTTGACATCTGGCAATGGTTGTAACTTCCATTGTTTAGATTTTATCTACAATTTATTTAAATAGCATAACAGTACAGGTAGCTGTATTGCTCTGCCTTTGTCCAACATTGTAGATATTGCATTACAGAATTTGAAGTGATGTCGAGGATTATTTTATTATTAATTTCGAATAACTTCATTTTTCTTTGATCAAAAGACTTGAAAATTGGTACACAGCCACATCTCTGTATGTTCTTTTAAGTTGTAAATTTTCGTTCCAATCACTTAAACAATTTGAAAGCTATTGCGTTTAAAAAAATATATTTAATTTTTTGTTAGGTAAACTATGCGTTAAGATCTGATGAACGAACTCATCCAAGCCATTAGCAAAATAAGCGTAATTCCAAAATTTTCTCCAAATCAGTGAAATATTTTTTGGGTTATTGGTTGGATAAATTGTTGGATAAATATATTGGATAAAGTTGTATATTCAAAAGGTTGGATAAATAATAATAGTTTTTATTTCAACAACAGAAGAAAATACAACATAAAGTACATTGTACTGTTTACAAATTAATGTTAACATTCCTTGTCTTTTTTAAAGAAATAGAGATTAATTTCATTGATTGCTGTTGCCCTTACTTCGTGAAACTGGTCCATACTTCATACAGACTTGGAGACTACTTCTCTGGCTTCACTGTTGGTTTTCGTTTTTGTAGGTGAAGGACGTAGCCAGCACGTAAGCTAACTGGAGCAAGTGGACCTTCTGAATTCTAGATGTTCTTCAACGTCTCTCTTACTGGTTTTGCTGCTTGATAGTATCCTCAGACAGAAAAAATTTGAATTAATACGAAATCATGACAATTACAAATAAAGATCTGTTGCTATTTTATGATGTTATAATCAAAAAAATCTTTAAAAGTGAAAATAAAATAAAACAAATATGACGGATGACGCCTTTAAAATGTCTACGTGATGTATATCAATATTTAACATAAAGATAGAAGAAACCTATAACAGTAATAACTATAATAACAATTAAATAACTAAACAAACACATTAATAAAGCAGACTATACAATGAAAATATCGACACACATCATGTCTTATAACAACTTTTTGGAAAAAATAGTTAGATTTATGTTCTCTGATTTATCTAATTAGGAAGAAGAATATCTCAGAAATCCTAAATATTGTCGTGTATATGCTTTTTTACTTCTAAAGCTTAAAACAAGTCTAGTTTACACTTGTCATGACAAAAATGTAGTGGTTTTATGCCGTTATTTACTGTGGGTCTATGTTGGGTATCAATAATATGTTTTGCAAATGTAGATTTCTCAGCGTGGTTATTTCTAAATGCAAAAATATGTTCTTTGTATCGGGTGTTAAAATTTCTAGAAGTTTGATCGATGTAGATTGTGTTACGTGTGCATTTCACAAATTTTGAATTCCTATACAATAACAAAAGTAGCTATTAAATCTTATAACATGACGCTTGATTTATTAGATTATTTCAAATAATTGATTGGAAGTATTATCACAGATGATGGTAAGTGTAGGAAAGGTCTGAAGAGGATCGCGATGGCAAAACAAGCATTCAATAACCAAAGTACTTTTCTCACTAATAAACATTTTAACCTGTACATGAGGAACAAGTGAAAGTCGTACGTGTATGGAGTATGATAATGTATGGGGCGGAAACTTGGGCTGTAGTTAAGCAGGATATGAAGAGAATATAAGCTTTTGAAATGTAGACAAGAAAAATGTCAAAGACAGTGCAGGTTGATAGATTGGTCATATTATAAGACATAATAACTTCCCGATAACATTATTTGAAGGACATACGAGTACTTGAAATGTACACTGAATTATTGGCCCTTAAATAAGAGAAGTTTGTTATAAACAGCCCTTAAACTTCTACTTTTATCAAATAGATTTTTGTTATAATGATGTATTCTAATAGAAACATACATAGATGATATTAGTTTAATTAGATGACCATAATGGCAAGTCAAAAGATTTTGTTCTCGAAAGTGAACTTCAAGTTTTTAAAATATGCTGTTTTGGTTTATTATAGTTTTTAATATTCGCATGTTTATTTCCTTTACATTTATAATCACCGCAGATTCATTTAAGTATGTTTGAAGAACTTTTTCTGCAATGGTGCAAATAGATATTACATCGTCAGATGGGTATGTGAGGAGTTGACCTTTGTCTTTCTGATCTATAAACGATGTTAATAACGCAGACCTCTCCCCAACAAGTTCACCCGCGCATTCTTCGCATCTCAGAGCTTTTGTTATTTTCCTTACTACATAGCCAGATATATATGTCACGACTTATTTCTTAAACTATGATATATTGATATCTAATATTTGAAGAACTGTGTCGTCGTCAAAATTATCTATTTCACTCATGTCTTCATCTGGTTCTTCAGATATTCGTTCTCGCCCACAAGTTTTATTTATTACCTCAATGGGTGACAGAATAGGAATTGCTTCCAAAGGGATACAATTTCCTTTAAATGAATCTTTTAATTCAAGATGCACCATCATCCTTTTATATGCACTTTTAAATTGCTTTGCTGATGGGTTATTGTTATAGCCTCCCATGGATCTAATTTGCCCAAAAAAAAAAGCTCAATATGATCCTGACTGATTTTGTAAGTGGGAAAATACAGCAAAAAATTATTGTCGGCAATTAAAGTGTTATAAACAAATTGCAAACTTTGTATGCAAAATAAAAAGCCAATTATACCCATTTTTCTACCACTCTCACACAGAAGCGGTCCATCAATTATCCTAAGTGACGTTAAATATTGTGATAGCTCTCTTAAAAATACATTAATGTTTTCAAAATTTTCTGCATTTATTGCTTTCTTAAAATCTGAATTGTTTAAATTTCTAGAATTAAGAATGTCAAATAAATGGTTTATAAGTTGGATAAATTTCACAGTTCCCTCACATTCTTTGAACTCCTCAAGATGTAAAACTTCATTGCAATATTCCAAAGAATGTGCCACTGAGTGGCTAAAAAGTTGTGTGGCTAATTTAACCTTCATTTTTTGGTTTGTATAAAATATATGCGATTTTCTTAATTTATTTGCTAAATGAACGCCCTCCTGATCCTGTAACTCATTTAATTTTACTCAATAATCTCACTTTATATTTTCCCCATTCTCATCAATTATTAATTTTTTATCGCCTAATGTGTTTCTTATCAGTTTGATCATATGACATGGATCAAAAAAGACTGCAATTTTCCTACCTGAACTAGGATCAACGAACGTAGAGTTAATGTTCCTCCAATTAAAATCGCAGCCAAGTTCTTTTGCTAACGTTAGATTATTTGTTGCCCCATCAAAAGTTATTGAGACCACGTATATGCCTGACTCATTTAGTAGCGTTAAACACTGTAATACCAAATTTTGTTTTTGTGTACCACTTAAAGAGTCGATTAAAAAATATCCAAGAGGAAGCTTCCATGATTGATTAATGCTAACAAGCATAAAAACAAGAGCTTCTTTGGCTACAGGGTTACAATCGGTCTCAAGATTTGTACCAAAATCTACAAACCCATAATATTTTACCCCATCCCATTCTATATGTTTGCGAATTGCCATCTCATCTATGACTAAAGAACATATAAGTTTTCCATCTGTGCTTTCTGATTTTGACTTTAATAAGTTGAACACCTCTGACGTAAAACCAGCTTCCCCATTAACGCTTTGATACCATCTAGATATAGTTTTTGGATGAGGAAGAGCCGAGTTAAATGTGTTTCTGACAAAACTGTAAGCTTTGGGAGAGTAATAATGCAGCGTAAGAGAAAAAGCTTTAAGTTGATTTTCATACTTATGTTTACGACCTAATTGTCTTTGTAAAAATTCTTCATTAGGTCCTATTTGCATTAATGTTTCTAATGTTTCGTCGGTTACTTTACCTTTTAGTTGTTTGATTATATTCGCAAGGGTTGCTGTTCTCTTCTTATAATGATGAACACTACTGCTGAGCCGTTTAATTTTTTTTCGTGCATCGAATAACTGCTTCTTCAGTTTACGTTTGCGCGGTGTAACAACCTATAAAAAATGTTCAATGATAAACCATTTATTTTCTCAAGTAAAATGAATATATAAACAAAATTTCCAACAACACATTTTGGTTAATAGTGGTTGAGTTAAATTGCAAAACAGTTGTTTCTAACTTATTTAATCATGGACTATACAAACTTAAACACCACATAAAATGTGATGGAATAACATATTAGGTTTTTTAAAATTATACTGATTTCATAAACGGCAAAAACTGAATTTAACTCACCATGTCCTTCAAAGTGGGAGGCATTGAAGGTGTTTTCATTTCAGCAAATCCTAAACTACTAAACGATCTTTGCGGTACCTCTACAACAGTTTTCTCTTCATAAAAACCAGCACTTGTTGATGGCCGAGAATAATCCATTACAGGTACATTGCTACCAGACGAAGTACTAGTTGACGGGTCAGCTGCAAATGGCACACAGTTATATCAGTCATTGGCTGCTCGCCAAAAATGACTTGTGTTGATGGTTTGTTTGTTACCTGCATAAATAAATTTGAAACGAATACCATTAATGTAAAATTGCAGGGCTAATTAAATTACGATAAATATCATACCAATATATTACGTGAATGTAATTAGTAGCATAGTTACTAGAGATGAGCGATATATAGCTACCGGTGATTTAATCGCTGCTATTAAAAGATCGCTATTAGCAGCTGTTATTAAAACACAAAACAACAGCGATTGTGAAAACCGAGATTTACACAAATCATTAGAGTAATTATTTCTATGAAATTCACCTTATACTAAAAACTCCATGACAAACAGCAATTGCTGTATTCATAATACACGCAATCGCAGTTTGTGTGAGCGAGTAGAAGTATGTGTATACTTTCCTTCTCGCCAGTATTAGAATACAACATTTCTCCTTTTCTTATAGGTAGAAAACGAAAAACTCATGATACAAATAACGCGAGATATGATAATGAGACTATCTATTTTTATAACCGTCACGCGCATGGCGTCATGTGGTGAGTCCAATGCAATAATAATAATATGCTGTCGTACAGTGGAGTTTGACGTTTCATCACAACCCCTTAACAAATTAGGTATTTTACTAATATTTGAGTGCATACAGTTGGAAGTAATTTTTTAAGATCAGAATACTATACTATGATTATGTGACATGATGATCAAATCAAGTTTATGAATGTTAACGCCCCCTGTAAATGTCTACGAACGTCTTCTCTACTTTTTAAGTTTGTGTATCACCAATGCTAATTCAGGGCTCCCCTTAATTATGATACTTGACTTGTGCATATACATACATATATATATATATATATATATATATATATATATATATATATATATATATATATATATATATATATATATATATATATATATATATATATATGTAATATAAAAATGAAAAAGATTAAATTATGTGCTGCGTTCTATATTATCTGAAAAAGACAATATATGCGACGAAGTGGAATGTAACTTCAACCACATTAAACTGACGTATAGAAACTTTTTGATTGCGAATGACTTTGTGTTAAGTGTGTAGTTGGCCTTCTATAACGTTACTCACCATGTGATGTCATAGGAGGGGACGGGGCATATGCGCAATATCATATATCTTGTAAGTCATTATATCATGGAAAAACCTGCTGAATCTAAAATTAAAGCAGCACCGAACTGTAGCATATATATGCCTTCCAACTTTTTCATTATATTAAAATAAAAATAATATGTAGATTTCTCTCATCGTATATTCTTGTAATATGCTAATTTTATAGAACTTCTATTAATAGTAAAAATCTGAGTAGTTTTAAAATTAATATAATTTAAAAGCTATCCGAGGATCATATTGTGGTTTCAATTAAGCGGTTAACACTAACACCTTGTAAGTGTTTAAAATAATAGCATACGCACATGCAGCATTGTAAATGGCTAAACCACAATCGCAGTAGCTGTTTAAAGTCCCTGTTATTTAAAAATAGCCATCACTGATAGCAGTGCCATTGAAAAACCGCTGTTTGGCTCTATATATCACTAATAGTTACATAAATTAATAACCTTGATTCAGTACTTACCAATACAGGCATAGAACTTTTTTTTAAGTGTACTGCAAAAGGTGATTTTTCTAAATCATAAGATTCCTCGGTAAAATGTAAATCGCACACATTTGAGTTCATAAAAATATCTTCATCGCTTAAATTTAATGCTCGTTTCCAAGCCTCGTATCTTTCACCAGCTTTGGGAAATCTGAAAATAATATCTCGAATTATCTACTTTATCAGTGACTGAACCTCTAGAAAGATGCAGTAATAGATAAAACGAAACTATTCTACTTTTTTCTGCTTCTACTGGAACTACATAGGTAAATACATCTAATTCAAATAATAATTGCCAAACAAAATGCTTAATTTCATTACAAATATTCAATAAATAATGCATTATTAAGATTTTATTTCTTAAAAAAACACAATTGACAATCATAAATGCTAAAGATTTAACAAAATCAATACAATGTGTAAATACGGACCTGTGAAAACCAATAAGCATTTGGCGCCAAACAAGGAAACAGAAGACATGTAAACAATACACCTTGGCATTTTTTAACTTTTACACTCTTAAAACACTGCTAAAAAACGGCAAAACACACAAGATAACCTCTAATCGCAATTCAACAAACACTTCAAATACTTGTTGACAGCTGACAATAACTTCAAGAGCGGTTGGGGGAACGAATCAAAACAAAACACATTAGCGCGTTATTCAAAATTTTGTTTGTGGTTGGACGGTGACAAGAGTGGGAAATCGACAGGCTGCAAACTCGGCTTTGTTCCCTCTAACATATACAACCTCTTTGGGTTAAACCAATTTCGCTTCACCATTGTTAATAGGAAAGGCAAAGAGATTCCTAACGTTGATGCTCTCTCAAGATCCGGTATTAATAGTTCCCAGGCTGTGGTCCTTAACCTTTCTGAGTCCCACAAATCCGTGTTGTCGATAATGGTACGCAGTTCCTAAGCAAGGAGTTCAAAGCCCTCTTGAGTACATACAAGGTGCAAAAAGTAATGTATAATGCTAGGTATCACCCTAGAACTAATTTTTGTGAAAGGGTAAATCGACTTGCTAGACATGAGGTCACTGCTATTCCCCTAGCTCCCTTACATTCGGCAGAAATATTCCGGTCGACGGCTCATATTATGAATGTATAGAGGAGAATGCTCAGAATCGGGTGCAGATCTCTGGACTTCTGGATCCTGATTTTGTGCAGAATCTACCTCAAATTTATGCCAAGGTGCAAGAGCGAATTCGTCGTTCTTATGAGAATAATGTTTGCCAATTTAATCTGCGGAGAAGGAATGTCAGGTTTCAGGTTGGTGATCAAGTGCTAAAGCGTAACTATGTTCTGTTTAAGGCTCCCGATGATTTTGTGCTAAATTAGCGCCCAAGTTTACCCCTTGTGTTATTCATAAGGTCAAATCACCGTTAGTTTATATTTTAAAAGATCTAGATGGTAACATGTTGGGCGATTTCCATGTTAAAGACATCAAACCAGATGCATCCCACTGCGTAGGCGACATTTTTGTTTAGCACTGATATTGCTCAGGAGACTTTCCGTTTGTTTGTATATTTATCTTAGTTCTCTCCCTTCAAGTACATAGACATTTGTGCAACAATGTAATTTCTTTCATTCTTTTAATTTTGCATTAACATCTGGAGCCGAGGTATGTCGTTAAACTGCGCCCAAACAACATTAGATCTATTATATCCAATTTTGCATTAACATCTGGACCCGAGGTACGTCGTCAAACTGCGTCCAAACAACATTAGATCTATTATATCTAATTTTGCATTAACATCTGGACCAGAGGTACGTCGTTAAACTGCGTCCAAACAACATTAGATCTATTATATCTAATTTTGCATTAACATCTGGATCCGAGGTACGTCGTTAAACTGCGTCCAAACGATATTAGATGCATAATAACCCATTGCATCTAATTTGGCATTACAGCTTGTCTGGAACGTCCATTCTTCAAATGGACCATCCATTTTAATTTCTTACTATCCCTGTTGTTGCTACAAAATTCTGCATATTTCTTTCTGATTGTGTTGAGATACTTATGGTTTATATAAATTTCAAAGTTTATGGTCTTTTATTTAAGGTAATGATATTATCAATTTTGTTTCAAACCAGTAAATTCGCTATTATTATTAATATTTTTGTTAAACCTCGGCGTATGTTACAACTGCCCATGGTATCTTGCTCTGGATGCTGCAATTAGCATTCGTATTTTTAGTTCTTCCGGGACGTTTTTGCTATAGATAGCACTTTTAGAGTTTGTTTGTCTTGGGACATATTTTTTGGCAGTCATCCAGGAGCTCTTGAAATCAGGTTAAGGGCATAAGCTGGTGTGCATTTAGTTCCTGGGTCTCTCAATAGTGCTCTCATATAAATTTAGCGCTTTGAAGAGAATTTCAGAAAAATCTCCGGTGCACCTCCCTCTGCCTTTGGCATTAAATTTGTATGTATATATTTCTACATAGATGTGGTATGTATCCATTTTTCTTTCTCCTTTCTTCGTTGTTTTTCTTGATGAGGAATTATGAACTTGGTTCTGAAACATATGTAACATTTTTCTTTAATTCCATTTAATTAACTTAACACAATATATTTATCTTTCATTCTTAACCATTAGCAGCGATATTTGAGGATGTTTCAATAAAGTTAATTTCTGATCTGTGCCTGTAACAGTGTGATGAGGGCAGGTTTGTCGAGCAGTCGTGTCAGCAAAGCAGCAGCAGGTGGTCATAAAATGCTGGTTTTATACCACCGTATCATTGAACTGTGAAGAATTAATCTTCACTGGCGCCCTACCATATCTCATTTTACGTCCCTAGGTCTGCATTGCTCTTCTGTTGGCGGTGTGTGGTTCTCTATTGCATTCGATAGTAATATATATCAGTTTAACAACGATTGTCGAAATTAGAACTGAACGTGGATTACACGCTGGCAGCAGCGGGGCACTCTCAATCGAGCTGCTAGTCATTTATGTCGCCACAAATGTTCCTGGTCAAATCTTGGGAAAATTTAATGATTTAGATTTCTTTTTATTTTAGGTATTGTCCTTTAGACTTCCTTTTTGATTATTCCTTTTTATTAAGGTATTGTCCTTTAGAGGCATTACTCAATTTTCTCTCCCCAGCTCAACACTCTGATTGGTAGCTTTTAATTGTTTTTTTTAGATAATTTTGAAAATGTAATCATCAAAATCTTATTATATTTTTGTTTGTTAAGGTGTTGTCCTTCAGATCCCCTTTTACTCAATTGCTCCACTTTGATCGTCGTTTGGGAAGAAATCGCAGGTATTATTGACTTCTAATTTGGTTGTCGATGTTCCTTTTTGAAAAGTTTTAACTTCAGTGGCATGCCCAGCAATCGTTTTCTCAACCTTCCCTTTTACTCTTAACTAGGGTTCTCTTTGGTTCATTTTTAGCTACCTTCTTGTTGAAAGAGGAACTTCGCACGTTCATTTCCAACTCTTCTGTTCTGTTCTAGTGACTACTTTATAAAAAATTTGTTTCAAAATTTTTCCCCGGCCATCGGATGTGTAACATGTCACACGTGTCACCACCTTTTATTTAAAATATATACACAGTCCGTGGTCAGTTGTTCTACCGCATTATAACTCGATGAGAACGCGTCTGGCAACGTGCTCGCTCGACTGATCGAATAAGATAACAAGTCTTTAAAACGCGGTCTAGACGTGGACGTGGTCTCTTCTTCCTTGAAAAGTCAACTTAGTAATATGCCAATGCGTAGTTAATTTAAACAAGAAAAAGCAGCATGCCGATATAGTCATCCCGTTGGTTGGGACCCGTTGAATGGAAGCGTTATCTGAGAACCGTTGGTTGGGACCTGTTGATTGGAGCCGATATGGAACTTGATATTTGAGAGCCGTTCATTAGAAGCCGTCCTATGAGACAAACATATATAGTCCGAGTCCTCCATCCGTCCTCAACGGAAACCTCCGGCATGTAACATCATTCCAGCTGCTTCCAGGGAAAGACACATCGGAACAGTCAGACCCCATCACATCCTGGCCTGGACAATCTGACTTATCACTCCCAGGGCAGCGGTCCAACTACATCAACCCGACCAAAAAAGTAAGTACATCATTTATCTGTAACACGTTAATCTTTTGACCATGAATTCTAACAATTTCATTTATTGATGTAACACAACAAACTATTATTATTTTCTTTATTTATCATTTAATTTTGGTCAACCCAGAACTAGCAGCACTGTACAGCTTTAATAGTTTTAATAAACCGATTTTATTTAGATCTCTGATTTTCATTTGTACATTCTGTATCCTGCTAAGTGTGAGTGCTAAAGCCCATGCCCTGTATTTAAGCTTGTGCCCTGACTGAACAGCCAACGTTCAGACGTTAATTTTGTTGTATCTTTTCATTTAAGTTATGTCACCACAACATGGGGCTTTATTTAAATTATACTGTCTCCACAACATGGAGTTTTAATTAAGTTATATATATATATATATATATATATATATATATATATATATATATATATATATATATATATAATATATGAATTTGTGCTGCAAATGTCAATGATTTTATAAAAAATAGCCGTCGGCGATTGCGGCGAGTGCATGTATATTTGGCACGGTTTTCATCCATCGAATTCACGCCTTCTTTTGTACTGTTGCAGGAGATTATTTCTGGCAAGTCGTTTATTGCATCACTAGCTATGGTGTGCTGCATAGATGAAAGGATAATTACAGTCTTGTTTTTCTTGGCTGTATGCGAAATCAACGTCAAATTGTTAGTGAAGCCATAAAGGGTTTCACCTACTTTGCGACCTTTAGTTGGTAAGAATTTGGGGGTATTTCTCTGGGTTTTTTTTCGAGTTCCAACAGTAGATAGCGAGTCACCTGAGCGCACTGGTCTGAGCCTTCTGATTGACTGTGACGTCAGTGTTGGGAGGAGTGGGTGTGATCTGAGACTTAGCCATGTGAGCATGCGTTGACAGCTGACTTGTCATATGTCAGCTGACGTCACATGTTCCCGTCATCTGTCAGCTGACGTCACATGTTCCGTCGCTGTCACTATTTGTCAGTGAGTGCCAGTTGGCGGGAGTCAGCTGTCAGCTGACGTCACATGTTCCAAGATGTCCGCTGCGGCAACCGGCCATCTGGTAGCGGGTAGCCTGTAAGTTCACATGTTCCAAGATGGCTGCTGCTGTCAGGTTCTAAGAGGGTTACCTGCAGCCCGATAGCCGAAAGTTTGTTAGGAGCTCACCACGTGTTAATTTGAGGTTATGTCTGACATAAGCTTTCAGCTTCCCGCTATCTAAGAATGTTAGGTTAAGCCACACACATGTGTTGTTTGTTAGGTTATACCGGCTGCTGCCCACTAGCCGAATGTGAGGTTAGGACTCCCGCTTACCGAATACTATAGGTTAAGTCTTGTATGTCATAGGCTATGTATGTTGCCTCTGTGACGTATAGGACTCCGATTCCCGCTAGCCGACTGTGTTCTTAGGTTAACCCATTTATGGCCAAGGTATCAAAAAACGTTCAAAATTGAATGTCACTCATTTTCTCCAGCAACAATAAAGTTTCTAAACATAAAACCAACAAACAAAAAAATATTTTTTATTTAATTAGTGAATTACAGGCTGATGCGTAAACGCATCAATGGCCAAATATATGCAATACAAGTGCTAACTGATACTATATAAAAATATAATGTACAAACATTATTTCTTATGAAATTCTTCGAAGCAGTTAGCGTGAATATGTACATTACACTTTTTGCACATATATATTGTTGCACTATGACATAATCGACATCGTCGTCTAGCTTTCGTTGCTTCCTGAACCACCACATGGTCAAATTTATCTGTCCGTATTTCAGTTGGTATACTATTAGATATGGATACCCGACTTGAAGATTGTTCGCCTCCTTGATTCTGGATTTTCAAGAGACGGTATGCAATATATGACTTGAAGTCAAGTTGTGACATCTTTTTTTCATTAACCAGATTGAAAAGTTTCCAAGCATTTACAATAGTACTATCAACAGCATTTGAGAATAAAGGCCACCACCATTTCTTTCCCAAGATCCTGGTACGATAGTTTGCTATTGCATTATCGTGTAAATCTACCCCTCCCATGAATTTATTGTAATGGGAAATCACTGCAGGCTGATTTATATTTTCAATTTTTTTCTCTTTTCGATTATATCGCTTCGCTATATTCATAGGTTGAACATTGTAACAGTTGCTTATCACCGTCACCACTGAATTGTCATTCCATCGAACAAGTGATATACCAGCCTCTTCATCATAAGCGCAGCTATGTGACCCACGCTGCTTCTTCGAAATTATTTTGTTTGTCTCCAGTGGACAAACTCCTGTTCGATTGTCGCGTATCGTACCAGTGGCAGAGTATCCTTTATCAGTTAGAACTGAAAATAGTTTATAGGAGGAGAAAAAATTGTCGAAGAAAACCTTGTGTGCGGCATTTTCTTTGATGACTGATAATAAATTGACCACAACTTGGCCTCCTAAACCAAGTGGAGTTTTTTCTGTGGATGCACCAGCATACGGAATAAATTGGTAGAGGTAGCCATCAGATGAACAGACACCATAATTTAAATCCGAACCTGACAGGCTTGCCTTTCATATACATTTTACATGAATGTCGTCCGAAATAGGGCACCATTTGTTCATCTATTGACAAACAAGTCGAAAACACACCGAACTTCATGAACTTTTTATTCAGGAGGTCGAAAAACGGCCGAAGTTTGGCAAATCTATCATGTATGTCTAAATTGTTATTATCAGACAGGTGAATGTTTTTCTTCATATTTCTAAACTTGTTTCGACTCATGCAATCTTTTACAATTTTCAAGCCTTTGTCCTCTTCTGTAGACCAATATAAGTCAGCTTGAGGGAGAGTGTGGTACCCAGATAAAATCATGATACCCAGGAAATTCAGCAAATAATCTTTGTCGATTATAAAGTCATGTCTGTTATTGTCACGTGCATATTTCTGACTATACTGAATTATGTTTTCAAGCATTTCATGATCAAAGTACATAAAAAATAAATCTAAAGGTGTTTTGCCGTCTAACTCATTCTTCAGCCTAGCAATATTTTCTTTTTCTTTGACATCGTGATTGCTGTTTGAATTATGCAAGTGTTCTCCTGTTTTCCAGATAGGTTTTCGATCTACACCTTTATATTGTAACAACTTCTTACGTTTCGCTGCCAAACATTCATCATCCGAGTCATAAAGCAAATCGTCATCGGCTGTATGAATTTCGAATGTCCCTGCAATATCATTGAATTCGTTTACTTTCTCACAGTCTTCTTCGAAAATCTCTTCGTCAGTTAGTTCGTCTACATCTGGCGGTATATACACTGCATCTACATTATTATCTGTATAAAAAACAAACATAAGAATTACTTCACGAGCACACAATAATTATAAATATAATTTTATTTTACCTCGATCATCTGCTAATTCTTGCACGATCTCCTCTAAAGCAAGTTCTAATTCTCTTTGGGTAAGAAATTGCGGCATTTTCTCACACGACAAAAAATATCACTTCACAATTCACAACACTAACCTAACGTAGCACAGTCAGGAAACAAACTAATGCTATTATATCCGTAATCTGGAATCAGAATACATCACAGTGCTCTAACACGTCTCGACATGCAGAAGTGCAGAAGTTGACGGTTTCGGCCATTGATGCGCATACGCATCACACATGTTTAGCTGCTGGTTTTTTCTTTCCATTCGAAAATTTTCTGAAGGACTCTCATTTAATTGTTTCTCCTTTAGGTTTCCAATAGAATTTTCAAGAATTTTTAGCTCATTCTTCTGTTTACCATTTGTAAGAACAAATACAAGTATATGCCGACAAGAATCCTAATTTCTTCCTATTTCAATAATTTCTCCAATATAGATATTCTATGATATACGTGTCTTTTATTTTTCATTAGATAATAGCATCTTTATATAACATCGCACATTAGCTGTATTCGATTTTGCTTAAGGTGGTTGCCCTCGTGGTGTGTTGTTGGCATAAAAAAAAAAACCCCAGAAAAAAAATATTATATGACTGATGCGTAAACGCATCAGCAGCCCCGGAAATGGGTTAAGCTCACCACATGTTTGGTTTGGTATATGTCGAATGTTATAGGTTTGGATACGTGCTTGTTTGTTATGAGCTTACTATGTGAAAATTTGTGGTTATGTTTATTTGTTTGCTAAGGTTAAGTGCTGTATGTTGGATGGTGTGTTTGTTGTTTGGTTGCTATGTTAGTTTTAGCGGAAATTTTGATTTTATCGAAAAGGTCTGCACATGTGCAGAGTGTATACTGCTAGAGTTTTTATTATTATTATTAATATGGACTCTGCACACACACACACACACATATAGAGAAGGCTAGCTAGTTGGCACTTGAAATGGACAGAGGTAGAGACAACGAATTTGTTTTATAGAAAATCGTGCTGAAGTGGTAGCTGGGGTTTGAAACTGATATCTCTGAAGAACAGGCATACAGCTCTAAACAATTGTGCTATTGAGATATATGAAAATTACAGTGTTAAAGCGGCTATTTATACAATTATCTTTTGAATTAATATCAGAGATTATTTAATAAACGTCATATATGTGATATAAAAGTAAAATTATTAAATAACACAGTCAATGCATTCATTGTGTGATATATATGTATCTAAGTACAGTTGAAAATAAACACAAACTCGTTTTCCGAAGCTGGCTACATCAACAAACACCTAGAGGGCGTAATAAGAGAATACAACAGTCTAGTATTTTGATATGTTTATGTAAACGTACTTTTTTACTAAGTAAAAAACGCTAGTTTTACATATCAAAACAAATAATGCATTGACGTAATTAAACATAGTTAGAGTTTGCAATTATTATAGGAGATAGATAGAATATTACGGTGACCTAGATAGGGTATATTATTACTAAATTATTACTAAATTGGTTACTTGAACTTCATACAATTATTTATGCTACATATACATCTTCTTGAGTAAATAACGCAGTTTGTAATAGGTGAACAATACAGTTTTATATATATATATATATATATATATATATATATATATATATATATATATATATATATATCCATTTACATACGGTTAAGGTTTTACTTATGTTTGTAAATTAGTTAATTTACATACATAAGGTGACACACCAGTTGTATTTACATGGCTAAGCTTTCCTGCAGTGTACAAGGAGTGTTCAATAATAACATCAGTTTTAAATTTCAAATATATATATATATATATATATATATATATATATATATATATATATATATATATATATATATATTGAGCTTGCGCGTGTTGTTTGAAGACATATGTTATGGACAGTTAGACAGCGAGAGGCCCGTAAAGGGTAATATATGTCACACCATTATTTGATGACATACACATAAAGCAAACAAAAAGCATGACACAAAGATGTCGCACTGTATGACGGTTGAACACACAAAGCCCACACATGATACATATAGATGTCGCGCGCACACACACATCCACCTATGACAGGTACCGACAGACTTAACTGCATGCCTTGTTGCTGTTTAACATAGGACACACGCAAACATAATGTGTTTCGATGGTGGGGCTGTAACCTTTGGTCTTGTTTGAGCTTGTACACGCTGTTGTTTAAAATGATAGTTAGATACATGACAACTGTCGTAAACACACCAGTCTTGTGTTAGCTTCCAAAAAAGTAAGAAACA
The DNA here is from genome assembly GCA_964006375.1 of Tillus elongatus. Lineage (NCBI taxonomy): Eukaryota > Metazoa > Arthropoda > Insecta > Coleoptera > Cleridae > Tillus > Tillus elongatus. Next base: position 65,795,136 of record OZ023268.1, read on the forward strand.
TATAGAGTTTAGCTCCTGTGTGTGTGTTAAATACGTAGACTTGTTGCTATGGCGTTTTCAATTATTGCCGAGTGGACAACAAGAAACAGTCGTTTTAATATTATACAGAATACGGTGCGTTTCAAGTTGAATCCGCTCAATAGCAGTGGCATCAATGATCCTGAACAATGGTTTAAGAACGGCATGCAGGAAATTTACAACAGAGTGATTCGAAACTTGAACACGGACACCAAAGTGGGCTTTACATTCTCCGGCTTGGACAGAGACTATTATGTGCCGTTTAGGAAGCTGCCACTTTTGACGTTCGAAGAAGTGCTGTCGGAGCTGCAAAAGATGTATCAGAGCAATAAGGGGACCGTCGAAGGTGATGCATTCACCATAACAGCCACCAGCCTAGGATCGCCACAACAACAAGACACTGCTGAAGCAACCACTTCACAAGGTTCTGTTTTTATTGTCGAAACAACACGTTACGGAAACAAATAAACAAGTGAGTGAAGAGCAAGTTATTACGCGACCAACAACACCATCACCATCACCAGCGACACAACCACCAACACCAGATGGCAAGCAAGAATTGGATGTTGAGGGCCTCCGTTGCTGTACCATCTGTTCAAAACGATATCCATCTACGGAGATAAGCTGCTGTGACAAATGTTTCATAAAAAACGGTCAAAACTTGGGAAAATGGCTACTGTACAACGCACGCTCCTGGAAAAGCTATGAAAGTTTCTTAAAATGACGACAGGAGAAAGGTTGCATGTCCGTGCTGTAAAAAACAAATGTTGAGAACATCCATAAAAGAAAATGTACCCAAAGAGACCCGACCCTTATCTGGTACCCGTACCCGAGTAAAAATTATGTCACCCTGTACATACGGCCATATCAGAATACATATGCATACTTTAGCGAAACACAAGAAAAAACAGAGAACTGACAACACGGCTATGACTCATACCCAGTAGGATGACATCATCACTTCATTCGTGTTTGAGCTTGCATAGAAGCTGGTTCGTTGAAGTACGTAGAACAAGTTGTAGCTAATCAAACCAACATAGTGCAGAATACTAGAAAACGAACATCTATCATGGTGCTGTTGGTGGTGGTAAAAAGCTCAAAGTCTTACAAGATGTCTTGGTGGCGAATGCAGTTGAAAGTATTACTGTAACAGTATAAATTGGATAGCTAAACATCTAAGCTAATTTGGACGTAATTGTGGTTCCTCCCCTGCGTTGTAAAAAGAATTATTGGCGACAACGGTGGTTAATTCTTCTGGATATCCCTCGTATAATGAATCGAATTTAGATCTTTCGTAAATTATTTATATTTGTATTACCCCTGGTATATCGGGCCGGCTTACACGCTTGCGTTGCCGTGGCCGTAGTTCGGAAAGGGTCCGCGTGATGAAGAGGATAGATGGCTGGGGACGTATGTGATGCGAGAGAGAGCGATGGGGGTGGCAGCACCTGTGTTTTCAAGTAAGAGACGTGAAGGCGCCGAAGGTTGCGGAGAGAGTTGGTTGGTCATTGTGCAAGTTAACACGTGGTTCGTTCTGGGAGGCAAGTTGGATATTAATTATCCCCCTTTGGTGGATTTAAATTGCGCTCAGAACACATCTACAGTCTTGTTGGGGATATCGGAAGTTGCGTAATTGACGTTGAAGGCTGTAGATAAACCCGTTGAGGGGATTTAAGGACCACATTGGTGTTGTCACGTGTTGAAGTTCGTTTCCCTCTTTGGAGGTAAGAAATCATCCTCTCTCATACCTATAACATCTTTAGCATTCGGTTACTTGTTGTTTTTAGGGTCCTTGTACCGGCTGGAAGAATTCCTGTTACCGGAGAGATTCTCCTTGTACCGGCTGGATTTCCTTGTACCGGCTGGAAGAGTTCCTTGTACCGGAGGAAGTATTCCAAGTACCGGCTGAATTTCTCGTACCGGCTGACATTATTGTATTGGGCGATATCTTTGGTAAATTCACGTCCCGTAAATTTGGAGTGGAAAAGTCTCGCATGGCTGAGCGAATTTTTATGTACCGAACAAAGTATATGGATACTGAATTAAATGGAGAATTGAATTAAGATCTCAGTGAGAAGGTCTTCCCTTTCGTCGTCGCATTGCTTTCCGTGGTTGCATTATTTCCGTGGTTGCATTATTCCCGTGGTTGCAGTCCCGTATCCCGAGAGGCCTTGGTTTGGCTTGGAAATTGATGGCAATTAGATGGCCTAGAAGTCCAGGAATTCAAGTAAGAACTTTCCGTTTTGTGATAACGTATAAAGTGATAAGAGACATTCTTGATAAGGTACATTTTTAATATTCATCTGTGTTAAATTTAATAAAATCAAACCGAATTTATTTTATTTTAACTTCACTAAATGTGGTACAGATTTTTATAAGACCATTGTTAATATAATTGCTTCACTTTTGATAGTACCATTAGTTGTCATATATTGTTAGCGGTAGTCAAGCTTTTTGATTACTTTTTGGGACTTGATCTTCAATCAAGCCACTTACCATACTTATCATGTAATTAAGTAATAATTGGGGAAAATAATTTGTGAGCTTTGCGTGCACGAAAAGTGGAATTTTCCGTAGAACAACTATATTTGTAGTACCTTCATAAATATTCAGTAAAGATCTTGAGTATTTGGTAGTAAGCCATTTCTGTGATATTATAGAGACTTATTTATTTTTATTTATTACTTTAGATCAGAATTTTAAAACAACTTTTAATAAATTCTTGTATGCCAAAGAAGCTTAATAAAAGCCCGTATTTTATCATATTTTAGGTGTTTTGGTTTTGTGTGTGTGTTTTCTTTTCAGGACTGTTGATAGATTAGATCATTACCGCTATCTTTATTTGTGGGTCTATGAGACCATACCGTTCCGAATTTTAGTTGGTGTTATCGTAATTACATCTCCCTTGTAGCTTCCTGTGCTCGATTGTGGTTGGCTATAGTTGCCAGTGTGATCCAAGAATTCTTGGTTGTGTTGGATCTGGGCAAGGAAGCATATTTTGTGAACATCTTGTTAGAATATCCGGGAGTAGAGGTTAAACAATCAAGTGGCGCCCCTAATTAAGATCTTATTTTAACCCACGCCCATCTCCACTGTATAAAAGCTGGCGGCCCTCTAACTTCCCGGTAACTTAGCTTATGCCAATGACAAATTAGATTTGTTGATAGGTCAGGAATTATTTGAGCATTTGTCATCTGGTATAAAAGGAAGCGCGGCGGCGTCATATTACAACAAAAGAAAAACCTAAAACGTTGGATAATATCATAGGTGAGCTGTACACAATCTATCCATCAACGACAGACACAAGTGAACAAAATAATTTCGCAGATATTATGAATGCTGTATATCCTACAAATATACAAACAACCGAATATATGCCTACACATGACGTGCTATTCAATCAGAAGTTGGTGGATATCAATCAGAAAAGTATGGAGAAAAAATTTCATACAAGACTGTGAGCTCATAGGTCAGACGTTTTCTCTTTTGCCAAACGGAGTTAAACACTCACTGTTGGTGTGAACTCCTTGTTAAAGTTTCTACCCATGGTGAAGGTTTCGAAGAAAAACTGTAATATACCTGCGTTTTTCGATATGTGGATATTCGAAGAATTTTTAAACGTGTTACCTACCATCATTTACAATATGGAAAACCAACCAATGGGCACAAACAAAAGCAGCGAATCATATACACTAACTAAATACTTGGTTAAAACGCAAAGGAAATCAGTGTTTTTTAAGTTTAAGCTGTGTGGTGATGCATATGCCAGTAATTCAACTTAACCCTGGAAGCATTGAAAATAATAGAAGACATTGGCTGTGTGGTCAGAGACCTGTTGTTATAATTACGTTTTAGCAGTTTCTTCGACATGTACATGTTTATAGCTGATATCAGATCGGAACTGGCCAAGTTCAGAGACCGGGCAGTCATACCTTGTGCCTTCTTCATTGCCAAGTTAAAATACTATGAGAACCTGTGTTTGGTGTGTGAATTTATTGCCAAATATCAACTTGTACTGAAAGATATGTTGACTTGTAACATATTTTAATACAATAGTGATAGTAAAGATATTTGCAAAAAATCTCTGTGTGTGTGTTTCATTAGCTGCATTTTCTGACAACCAATCTGTTGGCGTGAATGCATAGAGGGTTTGAAATAAAAAAAATAACTTTTAACATGTTTCCTTTTTTCATAGCATAATACAAATTATTTAATGTCTTTGGTGTTGAACCAGGAATTATGGGTCTTATGAAAACCGAGCCATTTCACATAGGATTTGGTGCCTTTTTTCTCAACACTCGTTCGATTAAATAAATGTCAGAAGATAAAGTCTTTTGTACTTCTTACTCGTAAACCCTCCGCTGATTGACTTGCCTTGCATATCTTCTAGTAAATACGTCATTGGACTGCTGGGTTGCACCGTTGCAACCTTAAACAACTCTGTTGACCAGCGCGGTGTATATCCTTTGTCAGATATTGTTTTTGCCTTGCTTATACGTACATCACCCACTTTAAATTTAGTTTGTGTAGACGCCGGGATAGGACTGGAGTAGACCTGCTTACGAATAGCTGCCTCGTTTATCCTAGTGACATCCTGAGGTTTGACACCTGTGGTGCGATAAATGGTTGCGTTGTACGCAGCTGTGACATCGGACAGGATATGTAGCCACTTGTAAGAACCAGACAAGTGAAAGTTTTTATATGTCTTCTCTTTCAACGTACGTATGACACCGTTCAACCATGGCGCCTTCTTCACACTATACGTACTGTAATGATTGATGCCGTATTTGGTCATTAAGGCCTTAAATTTGGCGTTGTAGAACTCCTTGCCAAGATCAGACTGAGTGCACCTACGTTTAAAATTGATTCTAACCGGTTTATACAACTCGTTTATAATTTGTTTCTTGGCATCAGATGGTTCAGCGTTACGTTGTTGGCGTCGGCGACGCTGCATGGCGATGTTGGATTTAAAAGTATCTACTTGTGCAAATCTTTTAGATTTTTGTCTATTTCACCCAACTTCTTCAGCTTGTGGCTCTTTGACAGATCGATATCTTTTAAAACTTGAGCTGTTATGGTTTTAGTTAAATTGTTCAATTTCTGTTCAAATTTGTTTTTCAAATCTTCCAACTCTGGCTTGTGCACAGCCTCTACCACTATAGTTATTAGTTTTTGTGCTACTTCACCTTTATGCTTCAGATACTCAGCTTTATGTTTCTGATAGTCGTCCACCAACGCATCAACAAATGTTTTAGTTTGTGTCACTTCATCTTTATTCTTCAGATACTCAGCTTTATGTTTCTGATATTCGTCCACCCACGCATCTAAAAATGATTTGGTTTGTGTCACTTCATCTTTATTCTTCAGATTTATGTTTCTGATAGTCGTCCACCCACGCATCAACAAATGTTTTAGTTTATGTCACTTCATATTTATTCTTTAGATACTCAGCTTTATGTTTCTGATTCGTCCACCCAGGCATCAACAAATGTTTTAGTTACGCTATCTGTTGAATCGATAGGGTTGGCGACGTTACATGGCTTTGCACATCAAAATCACCACTTGCAGTTCTTGTGAAAATCTCTCGTTGAACCACTCGGCTATGTATAGAGCGATTGTTGTTGTTGAAGTTTGTAGCAGTACGGCCAAACTTGTCGATAGACATGACGAAACTGATGGTTAGTGTGGGCTGTTCCTTTATATGATGCGAGCCTCCTTCAGTTCTTCCAAGATTGACTGTATCTTATTGTTATGAGCATTATTGTCTGCAACTTGGGAAGCCATCAGAAGTCGAAGTCTGTCAACCAGTTCGCTCACATCATCCCAGCACACATATTCTTTCTGTTTCTTAGAATGCAGCATGTATGGCATGCCACGATCTAAAGTTAACAAGGAAGATCGTGCCCTAGCACCTGCTTGTTTTTCCAAAATATGCTTTATTACCTCCTGATGTTTGATAGAACTGTTTCTTATAATGTCTTCTTTGGGTTGTTCTCTTTTCTGTGCAGACTAGTAACTTCCATAATGTCTGCATAGTCACGTAAAGCTTGCAAATTTTGCGTGGCCGTCAAAACAGGTTTTCTCAAAAATATCAATTCCAACAGATGATTAGTGCCGTTATATCTTCTATCGCAGACCATACTCTGAAAGCGTTGTCTGTTGTTAACATCTATGTTGACGACGAGAAATTTAATAGGTTTGTTGCCGAGCATCCAAGTGTTGGTGGTTTTATCATAAGTAACACCATATGTTGAATCGCGTGATTGTTTCTCTGTGAAATATTTATCAACATAGTATTTAACAGCTGTGGGATATGAACTCAACACTCGTTCGTAAATGGCTTCCGGTGTATTTGCTGCAGCATCTAGTTCTCTATAAGTTTTCGTTGCCCATAATTCAGGTTCAGGCGGCTCTGCTTCCAACTCAAACGTTTCATTATCGCTAAGGAATGGAACTGCCTCCTTTGCTGCTGGTGCTGCTGCTGGTTTCACATCAACTTCAGATTTAATCGGCTGCTGCTGCTGAGCTGTTTGAGCAGAGGCCAATGCTGTGGCTGCTGTGCTTTTTGATATATCACTCAACGGATTTAAAAGAGGCTTATACCCAGACAGCACAGACACATCTGAGAATATACCAGGAATGTTTCGAAAGAATATTCAAAAATCCCCAGAACTTTCTCACAAGGTACAATATTATTACGTTCTACGCGGTTCTGGATTCGTTGACTAACAAAACACAGCTTTTCAAACTACTAATTTATTATAAGCAACTATAGGCAAATATTTATCTCTATTATTAAATGTCCATAGAACTGTATTCCACTATTCGCCTTCTATGATCGCTTCTTAAACACCAACACTTACTGCTAACTCGCTTAATACTCTATGATATCACTATTCTACACCACACCGACTTAATACTGAACTAACTTACTCTGCGCACCGCTCGTCTATTTATACTGTCCATGGAGATTCTAGACCTTCTACACTTTTCTATACTTGTCACTTCTGGTCCCTTTTAGAAATATAATTCCAGAGTGTTCGCTCTTACCAATATACTTTATAATTGACATCTGACCATAGAATAAACAAAGTCCATAAACCAAATTCTCATAGACCAATGTGACACTGCGCCCCTCTTATATTCGATCGTCCCGATCAAATTCTGACATTTCTTGGAATGGCTGGCTGGCTTAATGCTGAACTAACTTACACTGCGCACTGCTCGTCTATTTATACTGTCTATAGAGATTCTAGACGTTCTACACTATTCTACACCTGTCACTTCTGGTCTATTCTAGAAATGTCATTCCAGAGTGTTCGCTGTGACACTGCCCCCCTCTCATATTCGATCGTCCCGGTCGAATTCTGACATTTCTTGGTATGGTGTAAGTCGGTGCATATGGACCACCTTCATATTGCTCATCGGGCTCCTCTGAATTCGATAGACAACGTCATTGATCCTTTTGACCAGCTTATAAGAACCTTCCCATAAGTTCTGTAGTTTAGGTGACCGTGGCTTGCGTCGTACTGGCTTGTAGAATAACACCCGATCTTCTTCTTTAAAACCAGCTGAATTAGGTGGCCCGTCATAAAGGGTCTTCATGCGGTCGCTTTCTATTCGTATATGCATTCCGACCGCATAGTGGATGATTTTCCTTCTCGTCAATATGTCGGAGCTTTCTTCAAGTAAAGTCCTTAGGTGGTACTGGTTCTTCCCTGTAGTTGCTGTTGTTCTGATGTTTCTACTTGCACAAATATCTCGGCGGGCCCTATTCATCCTGTCGTCATCGGCTCTGTTCCAACAAATGTGTTTACTGACCTTTTTCTGGGTTGGCTTCACATTTACGCGGTCTTTGCACTCTTCGTCTTGTACTTCTCTCATACTTTCTTCTCCACTTGCTTCTGGCTTAGTAACTGGGTCGTCCCTTCCTCTCACAGCTCTCTTCACTGGAATAGCACTTTCACGGCAGACGTTGCTATTTGCGTCTATGGTGTTTTTCCGCACTACCAGGTTACTGCCAGGCGATAATATAATTTCTTCACGGCCGATAGTCAGGATGTTAGTGCCAAGATCAAGTTTAGCGCACTGGCCCTGAAGTATGTCCAAGCCAATTATAATCGGGTCTGATATGGCGGCGACTATGGCTCTCTGATTTGCCTTCCATGTGCCAATTTGCAGGTCGACGTCAGTCTCGCCAAATAACTGGATCTGATCACCACCGGCCGCATTTACTCTGTACACTCTGTCTGGTTCTCTTACTCGCCATCTTGGAATCATGTCGCGGCGAATCGTCCTAGGTGCGCCTGTGTCAACGACCATCTGGGTCTTATTACCGCTTACGTATCCGTCTACGACGAGAACGCTGCCAGAATCGCTAACCTGAGAAATGGTTACCGGCCTTAGGTTCACTTTTTCCCTTAGGCGTGATCTTAGAGCCCAACATTCGCCCCTTATATGTCCCACCTTGCCGCAGTTCCAGCAACGCAAGGCACTTGCACGGTGAGCTCTTATTGGGTGTTCATGACACGTCGGCTTTATTTGTTCTGCTATTTTCTCTAGTAGTCGCCTGACCTTGGATGAATCTGTTTTATTTTCTTCTTGGACTTGGAGACTGCGAACTTTCATATGACTTTCCGACGCTTGCTTTGCCGCTGAAAACTCCAAGGAATGTGCCAAAGCATCATTCAAGTTTTTGTGTCTCGCCATTCTCAGCGCCTGCTGCGTGTCGGTACCTCTGATGGCGTCAATGAAGGTTTGCACCGACAGTTGGTTTAAAACTCCATCGGAGCTATGGGGTAGGCTAATCGCGTCAGCTTGATAACGTCGGCGTGAAGATGTTGGAGACTTTCGCCCAGTCTCTGACAACGATTTTTCAACTACAATCGATACAACTGTTGTAAATGCTGGTCGTCAAACCTCATTTCTAATTGATGTCTGATGCTGTCAAAACTCAGCGGTTCTTTCCTGGGAATACCTTGAAGCACATCTAGGGCATCTACTCTGAGAGCTACAATTAACGAGGTCGCTTTCTCTCTCTCTCTCTCTCTCTCGCCCCAACCATATGCTTTGAACTGGCCTAGATAAATACCCCATGGGACTGAGCCATCAAATGTGGGAGCCTTAATTCTTACGTGGCTATCTTCGAGCCTGATGTTTCCTTTGGCTAGGATTTCGCACTTATTTTCTAGTGATTGTATTTTCTGATGCACCTCCTCTTGTATATTTGTCAGCTTATCATGTACATCGTCGTTGATACCCCGTACTCTGCTTTCTACTTGCTGGAAGATGTCGTCTTTTACCTGCTTCATACGTTCGTCGACACATAAAGTAATATTCTCAATTCTGCTGGCCTGTTCTTGTAAAATTTTCTTTTTTTCTTAATCTCTTCTTCTCATTTCTTCCTTTTGTTCAGAGAACAATAAGGTTTGCAGAAGGGCAGTAGTAGGCGTGGAAATATAATTGTTAAGAACATTCAATTTATAATTATAAGTTAGTTATAGGAAAATTTTCTACACCAAGTAATGTAAATATTGCATATAATTGTAGGTCACAAATGTATCGATAACATTGGCATTGAAATGATTACATAGTTATCTAAATAGCAAACAAGGTGAAATTGCAGCTGAGGTCTGCAAATTGTATAGGATGTAAACCAATTAAAAACTATAAGTAGTATTTGTTGATAAACATTAGGGAGACTGTTACTTAGATTCTTAAGATGTAAAGACGCGAACTTGTGATTTTAATTATGTAAACATTAGCGAGACTTTTCAATTAAGATTCAGTATGTAAAGAGTTCGGGTTTAAAATTCATTCAGTTAAGTTAGTTCGTAAGCATTGTTAAGTTTAGTGATTTTATTAAAGTTTTATTACATCGTTACTATGTCTAAATTTGCCTAGTTCGACAAATTTTTACTCCCTAATTATCCTCCGCTCCTTGAACATGGTCCTTTGAAGCCAAAAGTAGTTGAAGAACATGGTCCTTCGACGAAAAAGTAACCAGTGCCATTCGAAATACAGTGCTCACTAAAAATCAATTATCCTTATCAAACATCCTTTAACCCAAGTCTCCAATCTCTTTTTAATTTTGGTAAAAGCAATCAAGGACACAAGCGTCCAAATTAAAAGCAATCAGGACAGAAGCGTCCAGGGCAGTACCAAAATAAGGTCAGTTCAAATAAAGCACCTATACAGGGTCAAATCAGGACAGAAGCGTCCAGGGCAGTACCAAAATAAGGCCAGTTCCAAGAAAAGCACATACACAGGGTCAAATCAGGACAGAAGCGTCCAGGGCAGTACCAAAATAAGGTCAGTTCCAATAAAGCACCTATACAGGGTCAAATCAGGACAAAAGTGTCCAGGGCAGTACCAAAATAAGATCAGTTCCAATAAAAGCACCCATACAGGGTCAAATTCAATAGAATCAAGGACACAAGCGTCCACGAAAGGCAACAATACAGGGTTAAAGGCAAAATATAGGCCACAGGCGACCAATAAACCAAATCAAAAGAAGAACTAGGCATCAGAAAAGGTAACAAAACTACAAATATTTATTAAATCAATTAAAATTAAGAAAGCAATGGAGGAACTAAAAATAAAAATCACAAGACGTTCGAGAGAACTAAAATTACGGGTAAACCACTTTATGAAAAAACTAGAAGAAGCAGAAATGATGAAAGATAACGATAGACTTGGCAAGTATAAAGTCATGATAGAAATATTAGATATGCAATGGAAGAAACTAGAAGACAACATAATGGATATAAATAGAATAACAGAAGCAGAAAATCTAGATGAAGCTCATTTGACGCTAAGCCAATTGTACGATAACGCCATGGTCAAGCGAAAAGGGCAATGAACAAACAAGCACACCGCTTATTCATCACAGTTTCCAGCATTCAAATTACCAAAAATAAAAATACCAATCTTCACATGCAAGTACAAGGAACGGACAGCATTTCAAGAGCGAGTCCAGAAGGCAATAGATTTAAATGTTGATGAATTCTACACTAAAACAGCGTCAAGAAGCAACCATGAAAAAAATAATTTAAAAGTTGAAGTTCCATTCGAAAACAAAGAACCAGAAGTAGAAGAAGCCAAAAACGAGCAAGAAATGTTTAATTTAAATTTAAGTAAAGAAATACCAGAAGTAGAAGAAGCCAAAAACGAGCAAGAAATATTTAATTTAAATTTAAGTAAAGAGATACCAGAAGTAGAAGCCACAGACGAGCAAGAAAGATTTAATTTAAATTTAAGTAAAGAGGTACCAGAGATAGAAGAAGCCAAAGACGAGCTGGAATGAGTTGATTTAAAAATTTATCCAGATAATCTTATATCTGGAGCCGAATTAGCGGCGGAGAAAACAAATGTAAGTAGACAGAGCAATTTATTAATTTTTGAGACATCAAAGATAAAAGTGAAAAAAGAGGTACGGAACCAAAGCAACAAAGAAAAGTAGTACAAACAGAACTCAACAAAATGTTCAAATTGGGTGGGTTCAATTTAAGAAAATGGTCCAGCAACAAATCTCAGATTATTGCCAAGCTGAAAATTCCCTAATTATGGATGAATCAACCAAGGGGGGAAGAAACAGCGACCACATCAAAAGTAAGAGTTAATGGTTTGACCGATGCTTCCAAGGAAGAAACCACGAAACAGTTGATGGGTAAATTGAGAACAGTAAGAAGTATAACCACCCAAGTATTCACATACACTGGGGTGGAGTATGCATGTCAGATGCAGGGACAAGCTAAAATGGGCAGAGGCCACAAATTATACTAGGGCCACCCAGTAAAAATGGAAGGCTCACGAACAGAACAAACCCAGCAATATTATTGGGACGCTGGGTCTAAGGTACATGTTCGCCAATGGAAGCACAGGTTCAGATGGAAGTTTAAGAAGAAGACAGTACACGCAGGGCACATGGTAACAACCAAACAATGGCCGCAGCGTAGTCAAATCAAGCCAAAGTTCAATGAAAAAACACACCAAAACGACTCAGGGTCGGCGAGGGTGGATTTTGTGGAGTTGGAAGAGCTCTGCACGCAAAGCAGAGACAATTCTACAAATCATCTGTACAGTTACTTCACAATGACAGAGGTAACAGACAAGGAACTCACAGGCAGCCATGGTAAGAAGCAAGGAAAGCAACCACAAGACAAAATGGAGGAGAGATACCAGAGGGAAGACAAAATTAAGTATCCAATTCATCACCAGAAAATGGGCATATATTATTAGATCATGTAAATCATTATTATTTATATTATCATCCTAGGGTTGTATCCAAAAGTATTATTTTAATTATTATTATTACGATTATCATCCTAGAGTTGTATACACAGTAATATTATTTTAATTATTATTAATTCCGTTAGCATACCTAGGGTGGTCTACATATTAATATTAGTTCAATTATTAGTATTTCAATTCTCATCCTAGGGTACTATACATATTCATATTCTTTCAATTATTATAGTTAGTGCCAAACCTTAGGCCAAGGTATATTAAACATTAAGGTCAGAGCCATCCAGAGAGTCGTCATTCTTGTTGACTCGGCAGAATGTTCAGAGAACAATAAGGTTTGCAGAAGGGCAGCAGTAGGCGTGGAAATATAATTGTTAAGAACATTCAATTTATAATTAAAAGTTAGTTATAGGAAAATTTTCTACACCAAGTAATGTAATGCACGTCGGTCCAAGACTACAACCAGAACTGTTCGACATCATATTAAGATGGAGAACGCATCCGGTGGCCATAAAGGCGGACATAGAAAAAATGTATCGCCAAATAAAACTGGCAAGGGAAGACCAAGAATATCAAGGAATATTATTGAGTAAAGCAAAAGACAAACGCTTTAAAGAATATAGACTAACGACAGTAACATATGGCACAGAAGCAGCACCATACTTAGCAACTTGCCGAAGACGAACAAAAAAATTCCCGATTGCAGCAAAGATTGCCAAGGAAGATTTTTATATGGTTGATCTTCTATCGGGAGCCGAGTCAGAGCAAGAAGCAGCATTGTTACAGACAGAACTCAACAAAATGTTCAAATTGGGTGGGTTCAATTTAAGAAAATGGTCCAGCAACAAATCGCAGATTATTACAAAACTACCAAAAGAATGGCAGAATGAAAAAGTATTGCAGCTACCAGACAATGGAACAGACAAATCGCTTGGTATCTACTTGACACCAAGGGAAGATACATTCAAATTAAAGCTAGACTTAAAAAATGCAGAGACGGTAACAAAAAAGGCCATATTATCAGCAATAGCCAAGTTATTTGACCCATTGGGGTGGCTATCGCCAGTGGTAATCAAAGCCAAACTGATAATTCAAGAAATATGGATGGAGTCAATTAGGGTGGGACAAAATAGTACCCACAAAGATTCAAAAAAATGGATCAAATTCATCCAGGAATTCAATGAAGTAAAAGAAATAACAATACCCAGGTGGATAAAAACATCGAAAAAATCAAAAATAGAAGTTCATGGTTTCGCCGATGCATCAGAAGCCGCATATGGTGCAGTCATTTATGTAAAAGCAACCAACGAACAAGGTAAGAGCTACATATTACTAACAGCCAAATCGAAAGTAGCTCTAATAAAGACAAAAACTACGCTTCCAAGATTATAACTGTGTGCAGCACACCTATTAGCAAAATTATTGAAAAGAGCAGCAACACTTCAGTTGGAACTAATCAATGTCTATGCATGGACGGATTCAATGATTGTAATAGGCTGGCTAAAGGGAGATCCAAGTAGATGGAAAACCTTTGTTGCAAACAGGGTATCAGAAATTCAACAATTAATTGACGAAGACAAATGGCACCACGTAAAATCAGAAGAAAACCCGGCAGATGTTATATCCAGAGGCATAAACCCAGGTAATTTTGTAAACCTACCACTATGGTGGCAAGGGCCAACATGGTTACAAGGTCCATATTACCCAATTAAAGAAGAAAAGCCACACGAAGTACTATAAGAAAGAAAAAAGTCAAAAGTAATGGTGTGTCTTGGTATACAAACAAGAACAACAAATCAAATCCAAAGATTCTCGTCATTTATAAGAATGATTCGGGTAATAGCATATTGCAAAAGATTTATCCACAACACAAGGAAAAATAACAAAATAGACGGATATCTCAAAACAAGAGAGATGAGTGAAGCCGAAGACAGCATGATAAGAATGGAGCAAAGGGCAGAATTCACTGAAGAAATCAATGAATTACAAAGAAAGGAATCAGTAGACAGAAAAGCAAAATAGCAAATCTGCATCCATTCATCGACCAAAATGGAATAATGAGAGTAGGAGGAAGATAAGAAAACTCCTTACTGACCTATGGAGAAAAATACCCTATAATTATAAGCTCGAAGTCGCACATAGCGGAGCTAATTATTAGATAAGCACATAACAACACCCTCCACGGTGGCAACCAAGAAACATTAGCATATATTCGAAGAAAATATTGGATCACAAACGCAAAGAGATGTGTCAAAAAGTCAATCAATAATTGTATAAGATGCATCCGTTACAAAGCAAAGACAGTTGAGCACTTAATGGGTCAATTGCCAGCAGCAAGAGTCACAGCCACCCAGGCATTTACATACACTGGAGTGGGTTACGCAGGACCGATGCAAGTACAAACTACAAAAGACAGAGGTCAAAAATCATACAAAGGCTATCTGGCAATATTTGCATGTCTGTCAACAAAAGCAATTCACATAGAAGTCGTAAGCGACATGTGCACTGAGTCGTTCATGGCTGCTTTAAAAAGGTTCATATCCAGAAGACGCATGTGTTCCCACATGTATAGTGACAATGGGACAACATTCGTAGGAGCGAACTCAATACTACAAAGAGAAGCCACAAAAATCAGCAAAGAGCCTCAGATCTAGAAGAGTGTCACACACATGGGGTTGCAGTGGCACTTTATACCACCTTCAGCACCTTCATTTTGGAGGGCTCTGGGAGGCAGGAGTAAAATCGGTGAAATATCACCTCAAGCGAGTGATTGCAGAAACGAAATTGACATATGAAGAGTTAACCACAGTAACTCACCAAATAGAAGCATGTTTAAATTCAAGACCACTTTGTCCATTATCCGATGATATTAACGAATTTAAAGTATTGACTCCTGGTCATTTCCTCATAGGAAGAGAGCTAGTAGCACCACCAACAATCATCTCAGAGAACATTGATGGTAATCTACAGGGGAAATGGAGGACAATACAAAAAATGAGAAAAGATTTTTGGGACACTTGGCATAAAGAATATCTTAACCAGTGACAAGTGGAAGTTCAAGAAGAATGTCGTACACGCAGGCGACATGGTATTGATAAAAAATGACAACAACAGCGCAGAAAAATGGCCACTGGGTAAAATAGTAAAAACTTACCCAGACAAACAGGGAATGCCAAGGGTAGCAGCAATTAAAAAAGCAGCAATGGAAAGGCCAATACACAAGCTAATCCTATTACGCAATGAGGAAGAAGAAGCAAGAACTAAGCATCATGAAGAACAGTCAGAGCCGCAAAAAATTGAGAAGAAGTCGTCTAAGCAAAAATGGAAGATAGTCATAATAGCAATATTGTTCATGATGGCTATGGGAAAAACGGCAGCCACGAAGTTGTACCACATTGAGTACCCACAGCCAGGGTTCTACATTGAGCATATTGCACATGCAAAAATAGAAAGAGGAACCTTTAGGATTGAAACAAGGTTCCATAAGGAAAAACTCGCAAACGACAGACTCAGCCAGGTCGATTGTTGTGGAGTTGGAAGAGTTTTGCAAGCAAAGCAAAAGCATTTCTTCAGATTCGATTGATTGTGCCTTATTAATGACACAAATCAAAGTAAAGCAAGTCGAACTATCATGGATACAAGCAGGGTTAGATACGACCCTTCGGAAGAGGGTTAGAAGAGGAATCCTAGGACAACTTCTAACATCCGTATTTGGGGTCAATGACGATGTATACAAGGACATAGATCAATTAGACAAGAACCAACAGGAGCTAATTGCAGCATCTCATCATCAAACGAAGCTGATGCTGCAATCACTATCCAGATTCAATGACACCGAGAAGAGGATATACCATACGCTAAGGCAGTTCGAGTCCAAACTGAACCAAGGTCTGGAAGCCATCAACAACATGAAGCCTTGGTACAAAGCAGTAGACAAGAATTCATTAAACATTCACATACTGAGTGTTTATCAGATAGCGGATCGATATCTGGATCAACTTACTCATCATTATAGAAGCTTGCTAAACATACATGTGAACCAAGCTAACATTTACGACTTCCTTTTACCAGCAACATTGATCAAATCATAAGCGCGGCAACGAGAAAACTACCACAGCATCTGGAGATCATTTCATACCCGATACTTAGGTCAGAAATTGGTCACAGTGAGAAATATATTGATCTGTACAGTTACTTCACAATGACAGAGGTAACGCAATTTATGCTAATAAAAGTCACCCCGATTCCATATAAGGTCGAAAACGAAACCTATTGGTCTATGGAAATACTCAACCAAATCCTAGGAGTGGATTATAATACGCAAAGATACTTTCAGATAACAGATAATGAACTCAGAAGCAGCATCCAAATCTCTGAGAATCTATGTGTGTTCCCCAGCCATGGTAATAAGCGTGGAGAGCAACCACAACCGCATAATAGATGAGATATACCAAAGGGAAGACAAAATTACGTGTCCAATCCATCACCAGAAAGTCAAGTCGGCAATCTGGAAGCAACTTTACACTAGAAACTCATGGATGTTCATCAACCCACGGGAAGCTAGAGTTGCAATCATATGTAACGGTCAAAGGTAAGAAGTTACGATGAAGCAGTATGGCATTATATCCATCTCCCAAGACTGTATCATCAAGACAAAAACTACGGTGCTAACTCACAAGCAGATAGAGGGAGTGCCGATCATAGGCGGGTTCGTAAAGCCAGTGCCAACCAACTTAACGTTTTCAAAAGCCTTAAGCAGTCCAGCGACCATTCCCCAAGAAGCAGTCGTCCGCCCATATGATGATTTGATGGACATCGCTCAGGAAGAACTACAAGAGGAGGACCATCTCCAACGAATACGATGGCGCACGGTCACGCATTCTATAATAACGAGCCTGGCCACCACAGCAACAGTAGCTATAGTAATTATAGCCACTATCTATATACTATGGAGGATTCAGAAGAAAACTAAGAGAAGGTCAGCACTGCCGAAGAAAAGAAGAACGGGTGTGAAGAAGGCCTACCCCGATGTCGAACCAATAGAGATTGCAGAGTTAAGTAGATTAGAAGAAACATCTGTTGATTCTAATAGCCCATAGTCAGAGAAAGCCGTCCGTTGTCAATGCGTGAAAATATATTTAATATTAGTTATTAGTTAAATTATTTATATGAAAATTTGCTAGCTTAAATGCAAATAATATCTTTTATAATTAATGTAGGTCGCATAAAAATTATAACTGGAATTGCTTTGTTGCATGCTTATGCAATTAATAAACATGGTGCAACGGCAGTTCGCAATATTGAAGAATGCTGACTATTGCTGATGCCGCATTGTTGAGAATGTGGACCAAGCAAAGTTATATATACCTGTGTTTGTAAACATTACGAGAGATTTTTGATTAGATTCTTAAAATGTAAAGACGCGAGACTTTTAATTATGCACAGATTTGGTTTTAAATTTATTCAGTTAAGTTAGTTTTAAAAAGTTGTTAATTCGTTTTATTGTTTATTACATTTTTTATTACAAATTACATCGTTACACATGTCACAATTATCCTAGTTATAAACCATCACCCCTAATTATCCTCCGCTCCTTAGACAAGAATGCGTTATTACTGTTTTAAAATACAGATATGTATCACTTCTAAAACAATACAAAAACTAATGACTAATATGTTACAAATATTTTAGTAATACAGTGCAAAATTCAGAAAACTCAAGTCTTGACAATTGAGTTTTCAAGACTTAATTGTGTTTAATTTTTGCGTATTTTATATAATTTCTAGTAAATAAATATAATGAAAAATTAAAAAAAAACACTAAAAATATTTGTAACATATTTGAGAAATTAGTTCATATTGTATGTTTATTATTTATTTATATTCATATGTAGGTAAATAAAAAATAACTGTTAGAAAAATATGTAAATAAATTTAATAATATAAAAGAAAAACAACTTAGTTCAAACTGATATAGGGAATAAAAAGTAAAAGATAAACATATTTATCACAGAAACAAAAAATTAATCACTATTATTCATAAATATAAAAATTCAATAAAACGACCAACATTTCTTTAATTTTTTTTTAAATGGAAAAGAACCAGCATAATAAATCAATGACATTTTCCGAAAAAGCAACTAAAATGAAAAACCTGAATAACAAAAACATCAATTTTATTTTAATCTCTTTTTTCGGACTCTAAAATTTAATTATGCCTGAGCCAGTTAGAAACAACTTCCTGAAAAAGGTGGTCTGTGATGGTAAAGATTCTTTCTGCAGACAGCCTCTGAAAAAAAATCAATGACTAAAATTGATATATGAGTGAAGTTGGTACTTAACGTAGCCCCCCGATCACTCTGTTCGTAAGCATACCTATTGAAAATTGTAGGTGATGAATCTTGAATCTTCAATGGTTGTATCAATTTTGCATAGACTTTCATATTCTTGTGCTATTGCATTCTATACTATGCGACGCAAATGAGAACATTTAAAAGATTTTGACGAATTCATCATTTCGTTTCCACCTACAAATAAATAAAGTAATACTACATACAGACTTGCAGACTACTTCTCTGGCTTCACTGTTGGTTTTTGTAGGTGAAGGACGTAGCCAGCGCGTGAGCTAACTGGAGCAAGTGGCCCTTAGAATTCTGGAAGTTCTAGAATGTTCTTCAATGCTTCTGTGACTATAGTTTCGCTTCTTGGCAGCATTTTATTGGATTTATTAGGCTCATGTTTTTCCCCTGGACCACCATGCGGCTGAAAATTAACCTTTTACATTTCCGTTTTCCTACCGCTTTCCGCAAAATACGTCAAATATCGATTTATGCAGATGACGCCATATTATAATTTATTTACATTATAAAAACATTTGTTCACCCCTTGATTTCCTTCTATATTTAAAATGACCCTTGGTAATAATCGTCTGGCAACAGTGCACATCGTCCAGCGTCCACTTCTGCGTTCCGATTCCACCCGAATTGTTTGTTTACTACTGAGGTGTCTACAACACAGGATTACCGTAAACTATAAACTAACATTTATATTTCTATGTTACAAGTAAAAAAGTTCTAAAAAAATATTTTGTGCCAGATTATTTCTATGAAAATTCACTACCATAACGCACTTGCTGCGTCCAGATTTTTTGAAAAATCGTTTCAGAAACATGCTTAGAACCCCCCCTCCTCCCTCGATGCACAAACCACAACAAAAATTCGTTAAATTGCATGCTGATGACCTCCCGAACAGTTTGAGATAAAGCGACTGCTGATACATAGAGTTTGGTATCTTACATGCACGCTGACAGTATTCTTACCTTTTGCTTTTTGCCTTTACCGAGTTATTTACATTTAAAGTTTTTTACACATTACATACTTTTTAAAAAAAATTTCGGCTGCCGATAGATAAAGTTTGGTATCTCTCATGCACGCTGACACTATTACCTTTTGTTCTCTTGCCTTTGCCGAGTTATTTGCATATAAAGTTTTTTACACTATACATACTTTAAATAATTTCTCAGCTGCTGGTAGATAAAGTTTGGTATCTCACATGCACGCTGACACTATTCTTACCGTTTCGTTCCCTTGCCTTTGCCGAGTTATTTACATGTACAGTTTTTCAACATTACATACTTTTTAAACAATTTCTCAGCAGCTGATAGAAAAAAGTTTGGTATCACATGCACGCTGACACTATTCTTACCGTTTGTTCTCTTGTCTTTGCCGAGTTATTTACATTTAAAGTCTTTCACACATTACATACTTTTTAAACAATTTCTCAGTACGGTTCTGTTCCGTGACACCCCTTCCCCTCCTAAATATTACATTCGACATAAGGTTCACATTGACTTTGGGAATCCCTGGAATATTCTAGACACATGAAATATTGGCTTCTACTGCCAATTTATCGCTTCGCTTTCAGTTTAGTACACCGTCAGTACGCGTGCTCGTTTAGACGGTTTCGTATATAATCATGTGTTCACAGACGTTATTTCTGAAATTGAGCATTGCTTACCTTGTTCTGTTAATGATCATTTGTGTAGTAGTGGTTTAAGCATGCATGTGTCGCTAGTTCCGTCCGAACGTTTTTTTGGAAAATCTTTTCAGAAACATGCTTAGAACTCCTCCCCTGGATGCACAAACGAAAAGAAAATTTTATTGTTCACACCCCACAAGAAAGTTACAGAACCAGGAGTAAATAGGGATGCCGGGCGGGGTAGGTAGTAAAAAGGAAATATGAGCAGAAAAGGCGAAGAAAACGGCTTAAAGCTGCCCTTTTCACATTTGAAAGCCATATCCCCCTTAAACCCTGCCTCCCCGCACAACACCCTTATTCGCTCCAGCTTCTGTTACTTTTTTGTGGGCTGCTCTCAGGAAATTAGACTTGTGGTTTAAGCAACGAGGGTGAGTTGTATGCATGCGAGAGGGGAATGAGAATCCCCGGCGACGCAGCCCCTTCATTGCAAAAACAATGTAGAAAACAAATAACATTGTCAGGGACCAGGAACCAGCGACACAAGCACGCTTAAACCACTACAACACAGATGGGCATTAAGAGAACAAGGTAAACTACGCACAATTTCAGAAATAACGTGGTGAACACAGTAATATATAAGAAACCTTCTAAACGGGTATGCGCACTAGCAGTCTACTAAAAGCGAAGTGATAACTTGGTAGTAGAAGTCAATAGTCCATGTGTCCAGAATATTCCAGGGATTCCCAAGGCCAATGTGAACTTTATGTCAAATGTAATGTGTATGAGGGTAAGGGGTGTCACGAAACAGAACCGTATTGAGAATTTGTTTAAAAACTATGTAAAAGGTAACAATAGTGCAAAAGGTAACAATAGTGTCAGCGTGCATGTGAGATACCAAACTTCAACTATCAGCAGCTAAAAAATGGTTTAAAAAGTATGTAAGGTGTAAAAAAAATTACATGCAAATAGCTCGGCAAAGGCAAGAGAACAAACGGTAAGAATAGTGTCAGCGTGCATGTGAGATACGCAGTGGCGTCTCCTGACCAAAATGTTCGGGTGTGCGGTAACGAGTTGCTGTTAGTGGTGGTTTTAAAAATTATTAACACTAAATGTATATATATATATATATATATATATATATATATATATATATATATATATATATATATATATATATATATATATATATATATATATATATATATATATATATATATATATATATATAGTACCTATATGGGAATAATACGTAGCTTTTCCACTGCAACACTAACAAATTGAAAAGTCACTTAAAACTTTAAAACACGAAAAGAACATGGAATTATTATCAAGCTCTTCTCTTCACACAAATTTGTTTTAGCGTCAGCACTGTCCGGAACGGGGTGAAAACTGAAAACATTAAAAGTAGTTCAATGTTAATATGGTACTAAATAATAGAATGTGTAAAAAGCCTGGATGCAGCAAGTGCGTTATGGTAGTGAATTTCCATAGAAATGATCTGGCACAAAATATTTTATTATAACTTTTTTTCTTGCAACATAGAAATCTAAATTTTGGTGTATAGTTTAATTTTTATATCGTAAAGCTACCTGCCAAATTTGGTTATCTTATCTTTTTTATTTTTTGAGATACAAATTTTTTTCGAATGAAACCTTAAATTTTCCCGGAAAACCTCGTCGGATTTTCCTGACTAACGAAATTATCCAAGCCATTTACAGAAGGAAGGTACATGCCAAATTTTATCAAAATCGGCCGATTATATTTTGAGTTATTGGTGTGATACCTATATATATATATATATATATATATATATATATATATATATATATATATATATATATATATATATATATATATATATATATATATAGTTTATTATTATATAAATAGTACAAAGCATCTTACAAATAAGTCTAAACTTGTGGCTGCAAATGATGCAATTTTGACTAAATTTTAATCTAAATGTCAATTGTTCTAAAGTTCTGTCATCTGATTTCTAATCTCCAAAACTACCTCACCTCATTATGTACCATTATAATTTCTAGAAATATGGATGGTACTTGAAATCAGTTTCTTCATTTTAATCAAAAATTTCTATATTTTAAAACTTGACTCAAATTAAATTCTACATATTTTTCAAGAGAAACATTATATATATATATATATATATATATATATATATATATATATATATATATATATATATATATATATAAATTGAAACTGACCCCGAATATGAATTCTAGGGGTTCTAGGGGTCCTAGTTCGCGCTCGTTTGCAAACAATTTTTCAAAATTCAAAAGTCGAGATCTCCCCATTAGTGAATTTTTTCTACGAAAATTTACTAAAATGTATTATAGTCTTTGATTCCAGAATACTGTGGTCTGTGTAAGCGCAGTCGTAATGTTTGTAAATAATGCTATCACATAGTTTGTTAGACCGGCGTTCCATTCATTTGTCTTGAGCGGTATTTTTACCGCTCACTGCAGTGTTAAAAGCAATGGTTTTTTCCCCACTATTTTAAACACATGGGTGGGTGACTGTATTGTATACGAATACAGCTCTATCGACTGAAGTGTTCGGAAATATCAACGCACACCTAACCCGAATTCATTCCCAGTTGCTATTGACCTACTCATATGCTCGGAATCAAGACGTGGTACCTACTTCATTCCAAGTCACTATTAACCGACTATTTATGAAATCAAATAAGTAAATTAAATCGATTGTTATAAAATATGTAGTGTATGTGTATTAAGACTAAGGGAAAAAGAAATAAAAAATATTTAACTGTACACATTTTGATTATATTTTAGGGTGTGCGGCGCACACCTAGCTCACTAGGAGAAATCGCCACTGGAGATACGAAACTTTATCTACCAGCAGGTGAAAAATTGTTTAAAGTATGCAATGCGTAAAAAACTTTACATGTAAATAACTCGGCAAAGGCAAGAGAATAAAAGGTAAGAATAGTGTTAGCGTGCGTGCGAGATACCAAACTTTATCTATTAGCAGCTGAGAAATTGTTTAAAAAGTATGTAATGTCTTCACATGTTAATAACTCGGGAAAGGCAAGAGAACAAAAGGTAAGAAAAGTGTCAGCGTGCAGGTGAGATACCAAACTTTATCTGCCAGCAGCTGAGAAATTGTTTAAAGTATGTAATGTGTACAAAACTTTATATGGAAATAACTCGGTAAAGGCAAGAGAACAAAAGGTAAGAATACTGTCAGCGTGCATGTGAGATACCAAACTTTATCTACCAGCAGCTGAGAAATTGTTTAAAGTATGTAATGTGTAAAAAACTTTATATGTAAGTAACTCGGTAAAGGCAAGAGAACAAAAGGTAAGAATACTGTCAGCGTGCATGTAAGATACCAAACTTTATGTATCAGCAGTCGTTTCATCTCAAACTGTTCAGAAGGTCATCAACAAGCAAATTAACGAATTTTTCTTGTGGTTTTTGCATCCAGTGGGGGTAGGGGGTTTCTAAGCATGTTTCTGAAAATATATTTCAAAAAGGCTGGATGCAGCAAGTGCGTTATGGTAGTGAATTTTCATAGAAATAATCTGGCGCAAAATATTTTTTTTAGAACTTTTCTACTTGTAACAGAAATATAAATCTTAGTTTATAGTCTACTTCTTATCTCATAAATCTACCTAGCAAATTTGGTTACCACAGCTTTTTATTTTTTGAGAATTTTTTTGTTGTTAGAAAACAACATTTTCCCGGAATACCGGTTCCAATTTTCCTGGCTAACGAACTTATCCAAGTCACTTACAAAAGGAAGGCACATGCCAAACTTTATCGAAATCGGCGTATAATTTTCTTAGTTATCACTGTGATACATATATACATATAAACATTGAAACTGACCTCGCATGTGGGTTCTAGGGGTCCTAGTTCACGCTCATTTGATTTTTTTTATAAAGAAAGGCACACGCCAAAGTTTATGGGAATCGGCGTATTATTTTTTGAGTTATTGGTATGATACATATATACGTATGTGTGTGTGTGTGTGTGTGTGTATATATATATATATATATATATATATATATATATATATATATATATATATATATATATATATATATATATATATATATATATATATATATATATATATATATATATATATATATATATATATATATATATAATTATGGATGCGAAACCAGTTGTACAGTGTGATAGAAAAATTCCTTTGTCATTGTGTGAACCATTAAAAAACACTCAAAATTTTAATAGAAATTGGTGTCATTGCAAAAGTTGATTATCCAACCGAATGGGTTAATTCATTGATGGTAGTTGAAAAACCAGACAAAAAGTTGAAGTTGTGTATAGATCGCAAACCATTAAACAAATACATAAAGAGAGAATATCTCATTATTCCAACTAGTAATGATGTCACAAGTAAGCTTGTAGAGAATAAGTAATGCACAGTAATTGACATGAAGGACGGATTTTGGCAGATTGAGTTAGATGAAAAAAGCCCCGACTTATGTGTCTTTAATACCCCTTTTGGGAGATATAAATTTGTACGCTTACTTTTTGGTATATCATCAAGTCCTGAATTATTTGCCAAAAAATCTTATGAATTGTTTGAAGATATACAAGGTGTAAATATATATTTTGATGACATTATTGTTTCAGGTGTTGATGAACAGTCTCATGATATTGCACTGAGAAAGGTATTCCAGAGAACAATGCAAAATAATGTTAAATTTAATCATAAAAAAATACAGTATAAACTAGAGAAAGTGACATTTGTGGGGCAGGTCATTTCCAAACAAGGTATTGTACGAGATAAAAAGAACATTGATGCTGTTGATGGCCTTGAAATACAAAAAAAAAACAAAATAGAGTTGTTGAGGATCTTAGGTATAATGATTTTTTTGCTAATATTAACTTGTCAAGGATTACGTCAGATTTAAGAGAACTGACAAAAAAGATAAACCTTTTAATTGGACATACACATTCATGAGTTAGAACTAAGTAATTTGAAAAGAATATTTAAGTACAATTTGGAGAAACCAATTCATCACAACACAGTTTTTTTTTTGACCCGACGATCATTTCGCTAACAAAGTTAGCGTCATCAAGGGGATGAATAACCTTTTTATCTTTCTTTTATCCCCTTGATGATGCTAACTTTGTTAGTGAAACGATCGTCGGGTCAAAAAAAAACTATTGTGATGAATTGGGTTCTCCAAATTGTACTTATCAGTGCTCATCACAGGTTCCAATCTTCACTCATTGAAAAGAATAGTATCGAATTCACCAACATTAAAAATGTTTGATCCAAATTTAGATATAACAATACAGTGTGATGATTCAAGTGACATTCTAGGGTGCTGTTTATCACAAGATAATCATCCCATAGCATTTGCTTCTAGGGCATTGTCAAAATCAGAAAAGAAACATGCACAAATAGAAAAAGAGCTATTAGCCATTGTATTTAGTTTCAAAAAAAAATTCACTATTTTGTTTATGGGCATAGAGTAACTGTATAAAGTGATCAAAGACTTTTAATACCGTTTTTTTTTTAAACTTGGACAAGGTTAGTGCTAGGTTGCAAAGAATGTTCCTGAACTTATTAAAATACAATATAGTAATTACATACTTACCTGGAAAACAAATGGTGATCACAGATACACTGTCTCCTTATATTAAAGATGAAGTTACAGACGATCCTGATATGAATACCAATGTCAGATTCAAAGAAAGTACTTTTTAAAGTGTCTATTGAAAAGGATCAAGTTCTCTCAAAAGTAAAAGAGCTTTGTATCAAGCGTTGGCCAAAAAGTAGCAGGAAGCTATCTTCAGAACTTAAATTATACTATAATCAGAAGGACAACATATATCTTTCAAACAATCTGCTATTTCTAAATGATAAAATTTCTGTTCCAACAGCACTGAGAAAGGAAACGCTATCTATTATACATGAACCTCATTTTGGTAAAGTAAAATCGAAATTGAGAGCTTGTCAAGTCTGCTACTGGCCAAATTTATCAAAGGATATTGAATATTGAAAAATATGTAGCTAACTGTGAAGCATGTCAGGTGTTTTCAAGAAGTAATCAGAAAGAAACATTAATCATTCATCAAATACCATCAAGGCCTTGGCAATATATTTATTCTGATTTTTTTTTAGTTTCGAGTTAGAAACTATTTATTAATAACCGATTCCTATTCTAATTGGAAGACACAGAAACAAAGACAAAAAACTGTTTCGAGGTCATAATTTGCAAAAATTTTCTCAGTTTGGTGTACTTGATTGTTTTTATTATGATAATGTCCCATATAACTTGGGGAATTTCAAAAAATTTGCGGCAGAATTACGATTCAATGTTGTATTCAGTAGTCCACATCATCAATTGAATGGACTTGCTAAAAGATCAGATGGGATAATAAAATATATGCTCAAAAAAGCAGGAGAAAACAAGTCGTTAAGTTTACTATTAATGGAGTATCGTAATACCCCATTACCATCAGTGAATTTTTCACCAGCTCAGTTATTTTTAAATAGAATTATGAAAACGAGGTTACCAATTTCTGAAAGTACTTTGAAACCAACTGTTGTTAAGAGAACTTGTACAAAATAAACTTGGAACAGAAATTAATGGTACAAAAGAAATTCTATGACAAGTCAGCGGAAGACATGCCAAAATTAAATAAGGGTGATAATATTTTATACAGGAAGGGAATAAATGGGTGAAGGCTAGAGAGGAAGACATAGTTAACGACATGTCTTGCATTGTTAAGGATATGTTTGGGTCAACACTACGCCGAAATAGGAGATTTCTGAAGAAGAGTATGGAAGTTAATTGCACTTGTTGATATTAAATCCATACGTAAACATTTAATATACTTTATTATTTCACTAACTGAATAAACTATATGATACATTTAACTATAAAACAATTACAGACAGTACATGAGTACATAACAGATAACTGACCGAGCGTGGAGAGACGTGTGATTACTGTGTCGGTTGGTAGCGAGGAGAGAGAGAGAGAGAGATCCCTGGTGTCTCTTATATCGTAGTTCTTGACAGCTTGCTGTCGAATAACGTAACGCAACGTTTAGCTGTCAAGAGAAACATAGAGTAGTGTTGACGGAAACACTGCGGTCGGAACCACCGCCACATACTCCCATCTCAGTGGCAACGCTATTAGTTCAAGTATCTTCGTGGAAATCGAACTCTACGTCCATGGCGTGTAGTTTGAACGGGAACAGGAACTTCACTGTCACTTTCAGTTTCACTAGGTGTTGGACTTTCACTGTCACTTTCAGTTTCACCAGGTGTTGGACTTTCACTGTCACTTTCAGTTTCACTAGGATGTCTCTGAGGCTGGAAAGTTGTCTGTTCGTTATCACAAAGAATGAATGCGGGTTTAAGACGGTCAACAGAAATTGTCTCTTCTCCGTGTGATTTCTTGATTTTGAAGACTTTGTCAGTTCGGGATAACACTTCAAAGGGGCCGTCATAAACTGGTTCGAGAGTTTTTCGCGGAATATCAATGCGAACAAAAACAAAAGGAGCTTCCATAAGCTTAGGATGCACAAATGCCTTTTTTGCAGTATGATGTTTAAAAGGTACTGGTCAAAGTTTCCTTATGTCTTCTTTCAGCTGAGATATAAGTGGTGGAACATCATGAACTTGTGTGCTGTTGAAAAAGTCGGTGGGAAGTTTGATTGATTCTCCGTATACTATTTCAGCGGGTGTTGAGCGATATTCTGGAATTATGTACGATCTGAGTCCTAGTAACACAATTGGCAATTTAGCGACCCAGTTTTCGTCCACATGAGCCTTCAAGGCCTGTTTCAGAACTCTATGCCATCTCTCGATTACACCATTTGCTGCTGGGTGGTAAGCTGTGGTCTTGATGTGGTCTGCACCTAGTGTTTTAGTGAGGTGTGTGAAAAGGTGGCAATCGAATTGTTTACCTCTGTCTGTGGTGATGTATTGTGGAACACCGAAACGAGAGATCCAGCATGATAAAATAGTGTTCGCTACTGTTTCTGCTGTAATATCTGACAATGGAATTGCTTCGGGCCATCGAGAAAATGGGTCCATAGAATTTATCATAAAAGAAGGATATAGTACAGGAAAGAGATATTAAAATAATGTGTAATAACGACAAATATATTGTAATGTATATTTATTTCAACTGCAAGCCATCCTACCGAAATGTGATTGTACAGGATACGGGTACTAACTTCGTCCACTAGTAAAATATTTGCCTAGCATAATATTGATGCCAAAGGAGAAATCGTAATACCGGAAAGATCTATTACAGGCAAAACTCTATCACAATATTTTCTAGGCAGAGAAAGATACACTAAATGCGTTCTATTGTAAACAGATAATACGAGAGAAAAACAGATGTGGTACAGCATACTGTGTACGATGTAACGGAGCTTGTATGGTTTCTGCTGTAATATCTGACAATGGAATTGCTTCGGGCCATCGAGAAAATCTGTCTATTATTGTTAACAGATAGCGTTGACCTTGTGATGGTGGTAATGGTCCCACAATGTCAACATTTATATGCGAGAATCTTCTCATGGCTGGGGTGTATTGTCCAATGGCACTGGAAGTGTGTCTCCATATCTTGACTTTCTGGCAGGGAATGCAAGTTTTAGACCAAAGAGATACATCGCGTTTAAAATTTGGGCCGACAAAATCTATCCTGGACCAGATCGACTGAAGCTGATATGCCTGGGTGAGATAAATTGTGGATAGAATCGAAAATCTTTCGGCGAAATTTGAGTGGAATGAATGGGCGAAGTTTCTTTGAAGAAGAATCGCAAATAAGATTCAATCCGTTGTCAAGAGGCATGTTTTAAAATTTGTATGAGGAAGATTTAGACTGCAGAAGGTGTTTGAGTTCCTCACAAGATGACTGAGCTTGCGCAATTTCTTGGAGTGACACAGTGGAAGAAAGTGAAATTGTTTCAATGCGAGAACAATAGCCTGCGGGAATGTTTGTAGGACCTGGTATGTAGCGAATGTCTGTGGTAAATTGACCTAGGAAGTCTAAATGTCGTAGTTGCCTTGGAGATGCTTTATCGACGCGTTGTTCAAAAGCATATGTCAAAGGTTTGTGGTCCGTATAAATGGTGAAATGGCGCCCTTCTAGGGTTTATCTAAAGTATTTAACTGCCTGATAAGCGGCTAGAAGTTCGCGATCGTAGGTGCTGTAAGATTTTTGGGCTGAAGTAAGCTTTTTAGAGTAGAAACCTAGGGGTTCTAGTGTTTGATCACGTAGTTGTTGGAGGGAAGCACCTACGGCATAATCAGAAGCATCGACATGGAGAATCAGTGGTAGCGAAGAAGACGGATGAGCTATTAGTGTAGCGTTTTTTAGTGCCTCTTTCAAACGTTCGAATGTTTCTCGAGTCTGAGGAGTCCACTCGATTTTACGTTTGTCGCGTTTTTTTGGGATTCTGGCAGAGGTCGAATAGTGGTTGCTGAATTTCCGCAGCACGTGGAAGAGAACGACGGTAGAAATTTATGAGACCTAGAAATCTTCTGAGTTTTTCAATGGTATCGGGAAGAGGTAGGTCGGTAATAGCTTTGATGCGTTCAGGAAGTGGAAATAATCCAGATTTATTTACACGAAAACCTAAAAATGAAATTTCGGCCACTCCGAAGTCACATTTAGATGAATTGATACGGATGCCGTTGTCTTGAAGTGTCTGAAAAAGTTTTGCTAGATGCTCTTGATGTTCTTTTTCAGAGGCTGATGCAACGAGAATATCGTCAAGATAGGAGTAGGCAAAGTCAAGATGTCTTAAAATTGAATGTAAATATCTTTGAAATGTTTGTGCTGAATTACGAAGGCCAAATGGGGTTTTAACAAATTCGAATAACCCAAATGCAGTTATGACTGCTGTTTTGGGAATATCTTGAGGTGCTACTGGGATGTGATGGAAAGCGCGAATGATATCTAATTTTGAAAAAATACGTTTGCCTTCTAACTGGGCATTAAAATCCTGCAAATTTGGAATGGGATATTTGTCTGGGATTGTTTTAGCGTTTAGTGCTCGGTAATCCCCACATGGTCTCCATGAGCCATCCTTTTTTTGCACCATGTGGAGGGGGCTTGACCATGGACTTTTGGAGGGTCTACAAATTCCCAAGTCCATCATGTGCTGGAATTCTAGCTTTGCTTGAGCTAGCTTTTCCGGAGGCAATCTTCTAGCTTTTGCAGTGAGAGGTGGTCCTTCCGTACTTATAGTATGAAAGAATTCAACCTCTGGAAGGTTGCTAGAAGAAGTTTCCTTAAAAAGGTCAGGAAATTGTTGTAGCAATTTGAAGTACTGGTGTGTCGGGTCTACGAGATGAATTTTAGAATTAAATCCTGGTGGTGGGTTAGCACCGGCCTTAGAGAGGTTTGTCTTTGTATCGATTAAACGTCTATGTTTCATATCCACAAGTAAAGCAAACTCTGCTAGAAAATCAGCGCCTATAATTGGTTGCTTGATATCTGCAAGTGTGAAGGGCCAGCAGAACCTACGGCGTAAACCTAGATCCAAATCTAATAATTGTTCGCCATAGGTATGAATAGGGGTCCCGTTTGCAGCATACAAGGTACGTTTCGATTGAAATTTCCGTTGGTCGTGAGTGGGTGGAATAACTGAAATATCCGCTCCAGAGTCGATTAGAAATTTCATATTGGAGCGTCTATCAAAAATAAAAAGGCGGCGTGTTAGGTGGCTCTCGTCTCCTGCCGCGTGGAGGGAGTGCCTTATTAGTTTTCCGACACATGTTTTGCTTTAAAATTGCAAGGTTGGATGCAACGTTTGGCCTTGTTGCCAAATCGTTCATGATACCAACACGTGGAGGTTGAGGAATTTGTGGTTATGGAATTTCGAGAAAGCTTGAGTCTTTCTCGGGAGGTAGATCGGGAACGCGTTCGCAATTCGTTGACTGATGCTGTTAGCTTCTCTAATTGCGCTTCTAACTTGGCTAGCTTGTCGGGCTCGCGTGACTGAATTTCAGCCACGTTGTATTTATCTCCGGAAAATTCCACGATTTTGTCTCCTGTAACCGACAAATTTTCTAGAGAATCGTTGCTCAAAGCCAAAATTGAACGAACGTTGACTGGTAAACGTTGTAGAAATAAAATGTTAAGAAAATTTTCTCCAATCTGACTACCGGCTAAAAACTTCATTTCGCGTAAAAGTTGCGATGGTTGTGTCCTGTCGCCTAATTCTAATTCTGTTAAAAGTTTATTTATTTTGCGACTATCGGACTCTTCAAATTCTAATAAAAGACGTTTTATTAGATCTGAATAGGGGGTTGATGATAATGGTTTGGTTAAAAAATCTGAAATTGACTCTGCGACATCAGGATCGAGTATAGCGGGTACATGACTGAATTTTGTCTTTTCAGAACTGATCTGCGATATATCAAACTGGGCGTCAACCTGCATTTGCCAGATTTTCACGTTACGTCTCCATATAGGAGGTAATTTTATTGCAACCCTTGCCATGATATTGCTGCTTGAAGAATCTTCGGCCATTGTGAAAAAAAATTAGATAATTTTTAAATTAGAAAGGACTGACCTGTTTAGATATTCGTTTTCTGTAGGCATGGGCACGTGCGTGGAAGTTAGGCGACGTCGGCTGGAACATCAGGCTGGGCATCTTCGGCTTGCGACACGGGGTCACCAATATGGAAGTTAATTGCACTTGTTGATATTAAATCCATACATAAGCATTTAATATACTTTATTATTTCACTAACTGAATAAACTATATGATACATTTAACTATAAAACAATCACAGACAGTACATGAGTACATAACAGATAACTGACCGAGCGTGGAGAGACGTGTGATCACTGTGTCGGTTGGTAGCGAGGAGAGAGAGAGAGAGAGAGATCCCTGGTGTCTCTTATATCGTAGTTCTTGACAGCTTGCTGTCGAATAACGTAACGCAACGTTTAGCTGTCAAGAGAAACATAGAGTAGTGTTGACGGAAACACTGCGGTCGGAACCACCGCCACAAAGAGTAATTCTAAGTTTAATTGTCAAGAATCGGATCTCGACTATGATACGGATGATATTAGCATTACACATGACGATAATAATGACGATGAAACACTTGATCCAATTATGAATATTGATGTCAATGATGAAATAAATACTAACGACGTTGGCGATGAGTATTTTGAACCAAGCCTTTTCACTAATCCCTACGAAGTAATAACCTGTGATGAATATGAGTACACTAATGATTTACAGGTATCAAATAAAAGGAGGCGTAAACCATCTTAATACATAAAAGATTATATTTGAGTAGATATCGATAAATGTTGACAGATGACGTCAGCCACTGTCATGACAGTAACAGGGACACTGGGAATATGGGATATTATGGACGTGGTTGTTATTATTGTTAGCTGTTGTTACAGGTATTAGCACTAGATTTGTAATATACAGTCGTTAGAACCACAGGTGTCTTATTGCATACAACACATATCCAAGTCATATTTTGATAATATAAATTTATCCTTTATTAGAGAAATATTTTGGCCCATCTATGCTTTTGATACTTTTTCAGTATCTTATCTCCGGGATAATATTATAGTTAATAAATTTTATTTTGTCTTAGAGGAGAGGCGTATAAATTTTGTGAATTTCTGATTATTGAATACAGTATTATAAATTCATTTCATAGCGGAATAATTTATCGATTGTAATATTCTTTGTTTTAGAAAGGAAATATATTTTCTGAATTTTTAATTATTAAATAAATTTCTGCATGTTTATTTTCCGAGAAAATAAATTGTCAATTATAACTTTATTTTTAATATAATACATTATTTGTCTTTTGCTGATGGAAACTTTCGATAGTTTCTTATTTATATACATTGCGTTGCAATTGATAACGCAGTAATAATTCAATTAGAATTAGTCTTGATTTCTACAGGTTATAATTTTATTTCGACACAATATCTTTTGTTAGTGTTTTGATAAGTTGGATTTTTTTTTTACAGTTTCCTTGTTGATATTTAAATACGCTGTGTACAATTGCAAACACAGTATTTAATTTGTTTTGATTGGGTTGAATTTGAGCTTGACTGCACACAACTAAAAAATTTCGATTTGTTAAGTGCCCCATCCTTAATTTTTGCCATATCTTGTTGAAATTTTGATGAATTCCTTCCTTAGCATATGTTATTGTTCCCGCGGTATTAAGGTTATTTTGTTGAAGTGTATTATGTATCTTATCTTGTCTCTACTGGCTAGTTATAGTTTATCATTTCTTATTTTTTTATGTAGTCCAGGCTGAGACAATTATTTTATGTTGTGGATTTATTTATCATGAAGGCAAAGTGATTAATTGCTTGTGGGAGATAT
Source organism: Tillus elongatus (assembly GCA_964006375.1). Lineage (NCBI taxonomy): Eukaryota > Metazoa > Arthropoda > Insecta > Coleoptera > Cleridae > Tillus > Tillus elongatus. The sequence continues at coordinate 65,828,752 of OZ023268.1, forward strand.
TTTTCATGTGTGGAAATGTTTTCATTGTAGTAAATATATTTTATATAAATTTTATTTCAACTGAATTGGATGATTTGTTTTTCATAAGTTTCATTTTATCTACTTGTTAGGGCACTTTATAGAAATTTGTTTGCTTTTCGGACTTCTAGTGCATACTCAACTAAACAATTTGTAATTTTTCTAATTAACTTTATTAGATTTGTTTTTTAAAATTTTAACTTGTTTATTTGTTCAAACAATTCATTTAATTAACTTTATTGAGACATATAATTTAAAAGATCTTGATGGCTGTTTTCATGGTAAAGATGTAAGATTGGATTCGTCACATAACACAGGTGACATTTTTTTAAAGAAATGCTATTAGTCAAAATACCTTTCTGTCAACTCTCCTTTTATGTTTTTATTTTTGTCTTCCTTCTCGCTATTGTAATTGGTTTTTTTTAATGCACATGCGCACATGTCCCTAAACTCTATCCAAACTATATTAGATGACTGTAATAATCGTCATCTAATTTGGCACAACAGCTTGCCCTAAGTGGTTCTCTCTTCAAGAGAATTGTGTTGTTGTGTTTCGTTTCTTTAACGTCGGCCTATTTCCGCGACTATGGCCAATCACCGACGCCAGGGAGCAGTTTCACCTCACTATCCTGGAAATTTTGCGAACCCCTGCCTTTCTGTAAGGAGAGTAGGGATCTTTAACGTGCCCAACATCGCATGGAAACGGGACCGACGGCTTTACGCCCCCTCCGAAGGGCGGAACGTGCAGACATTCAACTTGCTCAAATCCAATGCCAAAACCTCGGTTGATGTTAATGTTACAATTTGTACTGAAAAAGTGAAAGGAGTACCCTGGGATCGAACCCACTACCCTTCGGGTGAGAGGCACACGTTCTTACCTCTGAACTACCAAGATAATTGCTTATGTAATTGCCTTTTAAAATGGACCTGTGCACACGTCCCTAAACTGTATCCAAACTACATTAGCTTTGTAAAAAATATATAAATACTGACAAAAGCAAGCCCGAGAGATAAGGAAACAATACAGATATTTCCGACAAACGAAAATATCAGCAAGGGATCACAAAGCTGTCAACTGGTGTAATAAAGGGAAGTTCAATAACCTCTTCCGGCAATTGAGGATATAATACACAAAGGTTGCGTCTGCTACTTAAAAATTACAATCTCGTTTTCGGTCTTTTATCTGAAAGTCTATGTAAATACGTGTAGAAGTAGAAATCGATCAGAATATTTTCATCCTCTGATGACGCTAACTTGGTTAGCGAAACGATCGTTAGTTTTTTTTTAATGTGTTGTGGTGATTTGGGTTCTCCAAGTGTGCTTGTACATTAGATGCTTAAAAACCCATATCATCTAATCTCATACTACCATCTTTTCGGAATGTCCTACTCTTCAAGTAAGTCATTCCTTTCAAATTCGCTTCTCTGCGGTGACATGTTTCTCCTCTCTAAAATCCACCCTTTGTTACTTTTCTATCTATTTCCTTTCTATTGTGTCGAGAGACATATTTATACCACTTATTATTTATGTATTTTCAATTATTAATGAATCACGTTTCAGACCAACCAATCCATTGCTATTGTTATTATTGTTGTTTTAGTGAACCTGGGGGTATTATAAATACGTTCGATAGTATTCAGGCATTTTTAAATGCTGTTATTTGCTCTGGATGCTGCAGTTAATGTTTATATTTTGAGTTGTCCCTATGCGTTTTGCTTAGTGTAGCATTTTGTAGGATTTTTTGTTTTGTTTTGGGACATGTTAGCAGTCATCCGGGAGTTCCTGAAATCAGGTTAAAAATGCTGAGTGGTGTGCTTTTCCTTTCCTGGTTCCCTTATTTGTGCTCCCATATGAATCTGGCGCTCTGGGGGAGACTCCAGAAAATTCTCTGGTGCACCACCCTGAATTTTTTATCTAATTTTCAAGAATATATGTTTTCATTTTTCTTTAAACAATGCATATGTTGGTTCTGAAATGACTGTAAGTTTGTCTTTAATTCCAATTAATTGCTGTATTTTTAAACATATCAAAATCTATTTTTAATTTTCGACCAGTAGCAACAACAAATCTACTAGTAAATTTGATTCATAATTTGTTTTCATATATACATGAATTATTGAATTCTATTTTCATAGCGGATGAATTTTAAATCTTGTATCCTTACCATCCACTTTACTAATAACATATAAATTATTAAACGATCGAGTAATAGGTGATAGAAATATGTAATGCCATCAAAAGAACAACAGGTGGTCTTTTTCACAGCCTAAACACTACTGTTGGCGGCAGCAAGTGGAGGAACTATGGAAGAAAGCTCCTTTGAGCAGTGCCTGTGCAAATATCTATAAAAGAGAGATAGGTCACCAACGGCACGTCGGTGGGCAAGGGATGGCAGCCTTTGGGTGAGGGTAGGGTCACCGATGAGACGTATAGCACTCTTCTGAATGAAGTCCCGAATAACGAGTATAGAAGCGGCAGCGGGAGCAGTATTCGAGGTTTGGCCTTATTTGTGAAGTATATAAGGTATAGATATTAGCTAGTGAAAAGTATTTGCGAGCCCGGAAGAGGAAGCCTAATTTCTTAGCAGCCGCTTTTGCAATTGATGTGACATGTTGGTGCCAATTGAGATTTCGATCGACAGAAATGCCAACAAGTGAAAAGGACTCATTACTTTGAATAACTTGGTCATTGTGATGGGTCTAGGGCTGGTGTATCTCTTATGAGATAGAAAGCAAGACTGAGATTTAGTGGAGTTGAATTGTACAAGCTTTCTACTTCCCAGTATAATATTTTTTGGAGATACACAGAGACAGAAACCTTCATGAGTCTGCGATCCTCATCTAATTGGGCTAAAGAGACAGGCTTAGAATATTATATATTTGAGTGGAGGGTGCTGTCGTCCGCGTAACTGTTAACTGGGTTGGATGTGCTAGAGAGAAGGTCATTGATGTGGAGAAGAAACAAAGTAGGGGCTAAAGCGGAACCTTGAGGAACTCCTGCATTAATTGTTTAGAAAAATAGCCATCCACGACAACATAAATGCTCCGGTTGGAGAGGAAATTTGCTGCCCAGGTACAGAGTTTTGGTGGTAGGCCATAGGCCGGAAGTTTATTAAGCAGCGCTGCGTGCCAGACCTGGTCGAATGCTCTGGATATATCTAGAGAGACAATCTGGGATTCACCGTGTAGTTCCATAGACTTGCTCCAAGAATGGCGGAAAAAGGAAAGGAGGTCGGAAGTTGATCTGCGCTGACGGAATCCATACTGCATGTCGTGGATTAGACTGTGTTTTTCAAGAAACTTTAGTAATTCAGGGTTTATATACTTTTCCATCACTTTAAAGACGACTGAAAGGAGATAAATAGTTGTAGTTGCTAGGAAGCGCTGTGGATCCTTGCTTGGGGACGGGTTGTACTCGAGCAGTTTTCCAGTTACTAGGGAATATGCCTCTATTGTAAGATGTCTGAAACAGACGAGTCAGGACAGAGGCTTTCCTGGTATTAAGAGAAGAGATCATCTTTTTTAGTTTTGAAAATGATATCCGTCATTTTATGCGCGACATTGGGGACTGTTGGTGGTTGAACATTTGGAGTTGGGTTGAGAGTAGAATTGCCGGCGAACAACGAGGCAAAAAGTTCAGCCTTGCCCAGGGTGGTAGAAACAATTTCATCCCCTGAAACAAGAGTTGGGAACGTGCTCTTGCAGAAATTATTCCCAATAGATTTAGCAAGAGTCCAGAAGGGTTTGCTGCCGTTGGAGCTTGAGAGGACTTTGTTTTTGATGTGGTTATTAAACGAATTTTTTGTCTCACAAAGAATGCGGACATAGCAGTTTCTTGCGTCTTTAAATGCTTGACGGTTTTCTTGACTGGGATTGTGTAGAAGCATTTTGTGAGCTTTGACCTTTTCAAGTCTGGCCTTGTCATATGATTTAGAGAACCAGGGCTTTTGAGTGGCTGAAGAGGTTTTCTGTGTACGTGAAATAAATAATTCCATGCCAGCTTGGATGATTTCAGTGACGTTTTGTGAGATATCAGAGGGGTCAGGATGAGAGAAGCAGACAGACGCCCATGGAAATTAGGAAAAGTAATCCCGCATTTCGTCCCTGTTCGCGGAGTTGTAGTGCCAAACGATACGTGGGTATCATAACTGTGACCTCGGGTTGCATTGCGCAGGAAGCAGTGACCACGGCGTGGTCTGAGCGACCAAGGGGGGCGGTGACTGATGTCTTTATAGCATTCAGGTTTTGTAGTAAGAAGGAGATCCAATGGATTTGAGCTGTGTGTTGGGATGCGAGGAAAGTAAGTAGATATTGGCTAAAGAATTGCTGACTGCGAAGGCCTCCGCTACTCTCCCTTGTGGATCGGTTTTTGAAAATCCTAGCCATTCCTTATTATGGACATTGAAGTCGCCGAGAATAGTGACCTCGGAGGAAGGATATTCAGAAATCCGATGGTCGGTTTTTTCTGAAAGGTAGTCGAAGAACTGGACAAAGTTGTTATCAGAAGGTGAATTAGAGGTAAATACAACAGATGAATTTAGTTGCAGCCCTGAGAGAGAGTTTCATCCAAAGTATGTGTTTTCTTCCAGCCTCCAAACTGGGGAGTCTGGTGCATGGTAGATTGCTACGTACGTATGCGCACACACCTCCATGCAATCTAAAGGAAGTAAGGTGCTCATACCCCGGGAGATTAAGGTGATTAGTGGCTGTTTTGGCACTGATTTGGGTTTCGGTGAGGAAGAGGAGTTGGGGCCTATTAGCCTGGAGGAAATGGTGGACGCAGTTCAGGTTACAATTTAGGCCACACATATTCGAGAAGGATATGTTAAATCTTGATGCCGGTGCCCCCTGCATACCCCTCTCGCAGAGATCCGAATGGAGGGGTATTTTATTTCCGGAATCTTTTGTACAAGGAGGAGCCATCATCATTTTTGTTTATAAGGGAAACCGACTCATACACCAGAACCGGAAACGTCCGTTGGGACTTCACCGGCCCCTTGATGTAAGGAGTGGTACCTCCTCGAGGGTGAAAAAAATCATTTACTATCGCGTAAAGGAAAAGTCTACTACCACCTACCAAAGTCACAAAGTGTCGGGCCATATTTCTACATTTAATTATGTTGTGAAGCATCAGCTTTTACTGGCTATTTCTTTTTTGTGAAGAAGTGGTTTTTATAAGTACATTTAGCCATCTTAAAAGTAATTATTATATTAAATGTTGTCCTTCTGACTTAATTTTTTTTATCCCATTGTTTTTCCTTCTGGCTCATCATTCAGACTGGTAACTTTTTAATAATTTTAAGCTTTTTTTAAACAATTTAAATAATTTTTGCGCTTAGAACTTCCTTTTGTGGAACAGTTGAGGGTGTCGTCGAGTTCAAATTCTGTTGTCGACTTTTAAGGAAAAAATTAACTTTCGGTAACTTACAGAGCGATTATGTTTTTGGTCTTTCATTCTGCTTTCAAGCAGCGTTCTCTTTCCTTGATTTACATTGCATCTTTGGTTACCCTCTTGTTGAGAAAATGGGCTTCTCATATTTGCTTCCGACTTTGATATTTTCTTCCTGTGGCATTTGTATAAAAAAGTTGCCTTACATTTTTTTGCCCCGCCCGTCGGGATGTGTAACGTTTTACATGCTTTACAATATTTAGCCACGCTATAAACTTTATCAATGCCCCATTATAATATTCATTCAGTCCAGATAAGCTGACATCATAACCATCGACGTGATTTATCAGGGTCGTAGTCAATGATCACACAATTTTGTAAGTCAGTGAGAGTTGCTGCTTTGACCAACCTGTTTCGTAGGAAGAAGACCTGGTAGTTCAGTTTTATTTGTGAGATCAGAAGACCTTTATAAGAAGCCGCAAAGACTTAAAACGCTCTCTTAACAAGCTTTTAAATAAGAGAATAATAGTATGTTGATAACAGCCAGCTAGGCAACAAGAAGGCCAGCACGCCATTGTGAGGTAAGATCAAATTGTAACGCTCGCTTATCTCATAACAAATTTGCTTCAATAAACGGCTTTGTTTAATACTTAATTTATTCTCTTGTTTCGTGGTAGCCTGGGGAAGTGTTCTCGTATAGTTCAATATTTATAACAAGTTACCCCTTCTACAATTAACATGCAGATAAGTTTTGTATTTAACGTGAACACGCTACAAGCTGCCTCATGTAAATGACCACGAACTCAACAGATACTTAGCGAATCTTAATTGTTGCAGCCATCCCGTTTTTTCTTCCTTATCTAAAGTATGAAGTAAAGTAGCAATTGTTCTCAAAAAATGCGCACCAGAACTTGCTCCTGTCCTGACTCGTCTGTCTCAGACATCTTACAATAGAGGCATATTCCCTAATAACTGGAAAACTGCTTGAGTACAACCCGTCCCCAAGAAAGGATCCAAAGCGCTTCCTAGCAACTACAGGCCTATTTATCTCCTTTCAGTCGCCTCTAAAGTGATGGAAAAGTATATAAACACCGAATTACTAAAATTTCTTGAAAAACACATTCTAATCCACGACAGGCAGTATGAATTTCGTCAGCGCAGATCAACTGCCGACCTCCTTTCCTTTGTCACCCATTCTTGGAACAAGTCTATGGAACTACACGGTGAATCCCAGATTGTCGCTCTAGACATATCCAAAGCATTAGACCAGGTCTGGCACGCAGCGCTGCTTAATAAACTTCCGGCCTATGGCCTACCACCAAAACTCTGTACCTGGACAGCAAATTTCCTCTCGAACCGGAGCATTTCTGTTGTCGTGGATGGCCATTCTTCTAAACTGTATCCAATTAATGCAGGAGTTCCTCAAGGTTCCGCTTTAGCGCCTACTTTGTTTCTTCTCCACATCAATGACCTCCTCTCTAGCACATCCAACCCAGCTAACAGTTACGCGGACGACAGCACCCTCCACTCAAATATATAATATTCTAAGCCTGTCTCTTTAGCCCAATTAGATGAGGATCACGGAGGGTTCTGTCTCCGTGGATCTCCAAAAAATATTAGACTGGGGAAGTAGAAATCGTGTACAATTCAACCCCACCAAATCAGTCTTGCTTTCTTTCTCATAAGAGATACACCAGCCCTAGACACATCACAACAAACAACCAAGTTATTCAAAGTAATGAGTCCTTTTCACATGTTGGCATTTCTGTGGATCGAAATCTCAATTGGCACCAACATGTCACATCAATTGCAGAAGCGGTTGTTAAGAAATTAGGTTTCCTCTTCCGGGCTCGCAAATACTTTTCACCAGCTAATCTCTATACCTTATGTACTTCACACATAAGACCAAACCTCGAATACTGCTCCCACTCCTGGAGTGCTGCTGCCGCTCCTACACTCGCTCTCCTGGACTCCATTCAGAAGAGAGCTATACGTTTCATCGGTGACCCTACCCTCACCCAAAGGCTGCCATCCCTTGCCCACCGACGTGCGGTTGGTGACCTCTCTCTCTTTTATAGATATCTGCAAGGGCACTGCTCAGAGGAGCTTTCTTCCATGATTCCTCCACCTGCTGCCCCCAACAGATCTACCAGGGCAACAGAGCGAATGCATCCTTTTACTGCCCAGGTCACCAGACATAGAACATCTTGTTATGCCCGCTCTTTTGTCCCGAGGACTTCCAAGTTGTGGAATTCCTTGCCGGCACATGTTTTTCCTTCTCCCCCGAACCTCCAAACCTTCAAGTCCAGAATTAACAAGTTGCCTCTCTCCTCCTTGTCGACACCCACGGTACGATAGTATTTAGGCTGTAAGTCCTCGTGGTGTGTTGTTGAATTAAAAATATATATATAAAAAGTACGTTTGGTGATGGGACACCTGCTACATCTGGAAACCTCCATTTAACAAGAAATTTGAAGAGCTCCTCAAATGCATTCAATGCAATCCTCAAGTCCAGGCTAGGCTGAGGTCCCACAGGTACAGTCTAGGCAGCCTTGAATCGCTCACAGGCCTTCTCTGATTTGGTCAACCGATGGAACTTCACCAACAAGATCAAAGCTAAGTACATCATTGCCTGCCATTAGTGTTTAAACTCTAGTAATTTGATTTCAACTGCTTCAATCCATCACGAAACATATAGTCATTTTGCTCTATATAATTTAAGTTTTTTTTTAAAGCCACACTTATTTGCATTATATAAATTCATAATTTTCAATAAACAAATTTAACCGAACCTTGATTTTTATTTGTACATTAACACCATACACATTTTGAGTGCACGACCCCACACAGTTCTTGCTTAATTTACATTGAAGCTCATGCCCTCGACTGAACAGCCATATTAAATTTTCGTAATTAGTTTATATAAATTTTTAATTCATCAAATAATAAAATTTTGATACTTTGATGATCAATTATCGGAAAGTTAGTATGTTTCAGAATATGTTCAATAAAGTTTATTGCTCTTTGAATAAGCATTTTCTTCATCCTCTTCCACATAGCACGCTTATTAAAATTTGTATCAACGTACCTTATATTTGCCATTTTCCATGTCTGTATTTCAAGTACCTATGAATTGATGAACACACAAGAGTAGGTATTTTGTTTATTAAACGCTTTGCCATCGCGGTCCTTCTTGTCAGTTATTTCTGTATTTAACATATCAGTAATAATGCTTACAAGGTACATAAATATTAGTGAATTTTTATATTAAAAAAAAATCACTAATAGAGAGGTATCGATGGTGAGACTTAGCAAAAATTGTTTCAAATGAGCACAAACTAGGACCCATAGAACCAATATCTGGGGTCAGTTTCAAATTTTATATGTTTATATATATATATATATATATATATATATATATATATATATATATATATATATATATATATATATATATATATATATATATATATATATATATGCGCATTTCTATCCAACCGATAACTCAAATAGTAATTAACCTAAATAAAATGGAAAATTGTGAGTTTCATTTGGAACAAAATTTTTATCTCCGAAAATTATAAAGATATTTTGATGAAATTTGGTGAATATATTGCCTTGGTAAAGACCTTACTACATACCAAAATTTAACTTTCTACGTTTATAGAAAAGTGAGTTATTCAAATTTGAAGCATTTAATGAAAATTCGCTACCATACAGCACTTGCTGCGTCCCGAACTTTTTCATTGGTCAAGTTGTTGGCCATCCAGCTTTATATCTGCATCTGAGGTCCTCTCCTTACATACCTTCATTACTTTTGTTTTCGCAATATTAGTGAATTTTCATTAAGAAAATTGACTAATAGAGAGGTATCGATGGTGAGACTTTCGGAAATTTTCTTCAAATGAGCACGAATTAGGGTCTCTGGAACCCATTTCCATGGTCAGTTAAAATGTTTATCACTTCACTGATTTGGACCAAATTTGGGAATTACCCAATTTTTCTTAATAAAAAATTAAAAAATATATTTTTAAACGCAATATCAATTGAAACGAAAATTTGCAAAAGAACATAGACAACATGGTTGTGTACCAATTTTCAAGTCGTTTGATCAAAGGGAAATAAAGTGATTCAAAATTAATAATAAAATAATCCTCGACATCACTTCATATTCTGTAATGCAATATCTACAATGTTGGACAAAGACAGATCACATTATCTGTACTGCTATGGTATTGAAATAAATCGTACATAAAAATGTAAATAATGGAAGTTACTGCAAGATGTCAGACTGGAGAACATTGTGAGAGATACGATAGGGACGCCATCTCGGTACAGGACCAGGTAGTATGTTGTCACGACAGCTCTAGTTTACACAAAATATTATAGATAGAGCTGTATAAAATGTACAGCCAACTAACAATTTTGTAAATTGTCAGCCTTGGACCATTTCTTTCCTAATACCGGGACAAAGTTTGCGTAAATGGGATGTATGTACTTTGTAGTACCTACCTAGATATTATAAGTACTTACTAAATTAAAGAAAAATAACATAATGAGCTTCACGGATAACTACAAATTTGTTTTAAAAAACCTTTTTTGTTGTTTATTATATTATAAACAAAACCATCAAAGCAATTAATAAGGAAAAATACCTGCTATATTTCTAATTTGACAGGTATTCCCTTTGTAAATTATGGAAGTTAATTGCACTTGTTGATATTAAATCCATACGTAAACATTTAATAGACTTTATTATTTCACTAACTGAATAAACTATATGATACATTTAACTATAAAACAATCACAGACAGTACATGAGTACATAACAGATAACTGACCGAGCGTGGAGAGACGTGTGATTACTGTGTCGGTTGGTAGCGAGGAGAGAGAGAGAGAGAGAGAGAGATCCCTGGTGTCTCTTATATCGTAGTTCTTGACAGCTTGCTGTCGAATAACGTAACGCACCGTTTAGCTGTCAAGAGAAACATAGAGTAGTGTTGACGGAAACACTGCGGTCGGAACCACCGCCACATACTCCCCTCTCAGTGGCAACGCTATTAGTTCAAGTATCTTCGTGGAAATCGAACTCTACGTCCATGGCGTGTAGTTTGAACGGGAACGGGAACTTCACTGTCACTTTCAGTTTCACTAGGTGTTGGACTTTCACTGTCACTTTCAGTTTCACCAGGTGTTGGACTTTCACTGTCACTTTCAGTTTCACTAGGATGTCTCTGAGGCTGGAAAGTTGTCTGTTCGTTATCACAAAGAATGAATGCGGGTTTAAGACGGTCAACAGAAATTGTCTCTTCTCCGTGTGATTTCTTGATTTTGAAGACTTTGTCAGTTCGGGATAACACTTCAAATGAGCCGTCATAAACTGGTTCGAGAGTTTTTCGCGGAATATCAATGCGAACAAAAATAAAAGGAGCTTCCATAAGCTTAGGATGGACAAATACCTTTTTTGCAGTATGATGTTTAAAAGGTACTGGTCGAAGTTTCCTTAAGTCTTCTTTCAGCTGAGATATACGTGGTGGAACATCATGAGCTTGTGTGCTGTTGAAAAAGTCGGTGGGAAGTTTGATTGATTCTCCGTATACTATTTCAGCGGGTGTTGAGCGATATTCTGGAATTATGTACGATCTGAGTCCTAGTAACACAATTGGCAATTTAGCGACCCAGTTTTCGTCCATATGATCTTTCAAGGCCTGTTTCAGAACTCTATGCCATCTCTCGATTTCACCATTTGCTGCTGGGTGGTAAGCTGTGGTCTTGATGTGGTCTGCACCTAGTGTTTTAGTGAGGTGTGTGAAAAGGTGGCAATCGAATTGTTTACCTCTGTCTGTGGTGATGTATTGCGGGACACCGAAACGAGAGATCCAGCATGATAAAATAGTGTTCGCTACTGTTTCTGTTGTAATATCTGACAATGGAATTGCTTCGGGCCATCGAGAAAATGGGTCTATAGAATTTATCATAAAAGAAGGATATAGTACAGGAAAGAGATATTAAAATAATGTGTAATAACGACAAATATATTGTAATGTATATTTATTTCAACTGCAAGCCATCCTACCGAAATGTGATTGTACAGGATACGGGTACTAACTTCGTCCACTAGTAAAATATTTGCCTAGCATAATATTGATGCCAAAGGAGAAATCGTAATACCGGAAAGATCTATTACAGGCAAAACTCTATCACAATATTTTCTAGGCAGAGAAAGATACACTAAATGCGTTCTATTGTAAACAGATAATACGAGAGAAAAACATATGTGGTACAGCATACTGTGTAGGATGTAACGGAGCTTGTATGGAGAAACCCCTGGTACACTAATTTAACATTACAGGAATAAGGCATCAAGCATCCTTTTATATTACAACCCAACTGAACAATATACAATTACAATGTACCTGGCACTTTGCTGTGTTGCCACTGTTCATAATTTTTACCGGCCATGGAAAATATTTTACTCCCTGTAACTTTATATGTTTAAGTAATATGTATAATATTATTAAGCAAAATGTATTCGCACCACCAGTTCTAATATAATGATTATTAAATATTACTTAAAAAAGCTATAGTTATAAAAATAGTAATTGGATATTTCAGGAAACTTTATATATGTATGATAAATATTATGATCTCCAAAAAAGATATCATAGATAATATCCGGTAGTACATGTTCATATATGCACAATAAGCCAAAGGCTGCGGTGCTATCGGGGCGTCAAAGATGCGGACTAGCCCTAAGGGAAAAAAACCTGTTCACATAAAATCAATGAAAATGTGTACAAAGAGATACCCAGCGTCATTTTTTATTATACTTACTTTTTTTTAAATCGTCGGAAACGTATCGCTATTTCTCCAAAAGATGAAATTCAATTTTTGATGTGGTCAGACAATAATAATGAAATTAATATAAGAAATTGTTTTCTAATCATGCAAACGTTTTTGATTATTTTATCGTTCACGTATCGTATCATCACCCTGTCAAAAATAAACTTCCACTTAATGCGTATCATTTAAATTATTTTCTAAAATATTTTTTATGTGTTAAGTCTATTTCTATGTGGATTTTTTCCTAATAAGTTTGAGAAAATGTTGATACAGTAATTAACTAGAAAAGTTGAGATTGTATAATTTCATGCAATTTATTACTATATGATTAGGATTCCTAATAGACTAATGTACAGTTGTGTTGTGCGTTTTTTATTTACCTATTGTCGGTCTCTTTCCGCGACTATGGCCAATCACCAACAGCAGGGAAGAGTTTCACCTCACCAACCTGTACATTTTGCCAAACTCCTTTCTTTTTGTAACGAGGATAGGGAGATGCCAACATGGTATGGACACGGGTCTGAAGGCTTTAAGTCACGTCCGCAGAACGGAGCATGCTCACATTCAGCTTGCTAAAACAGTATGGTGGCTTCGGGAAATGTAAAACTATAGTTGGTGCTGGAATGTTTTTAAGGAAATAAATGTGTTCCTCGCCTCAGCGCGCCCGGATGTTGAATCCAAGCCTATATATATATATATATATATATATATATATATATATATATATATATATATATATATATATATATATATATATATATATATATATATGTATCCGTCTGATAACTCAAAAAATAATTAACCGACTTCAATGAAACTCGGCAAGTGCCTTTCTTTTATTAATGGCTTGGATGAGTTCGTTAGGCAGGAAAATCGGACGGGTTTTTCCGGGAAAATTGAGTTTTCTTTCAAAAAAAAAGTTTTCTCCGAAAATAACAAAGCTACTTTAATGAAATTTACTATATATGTTGCCTTGGGAGAGGACTTACTAAGTACCAAAATTCAACTTTCTCAGTTTATAAAAAATTGAGTTATTCAAATTTTAAATTTTCTTTTGAAACAATTTTTTTTCTCCAAAAATTACAAAGTTATTTTAATGAAATTGAAGGGATATCTTGTCCTAGGAAATACCTTACTACCTACCAAAATTAAACTTTCTAAGATTATGGAAAACTGAGTTAATCAAATTCTTATAGCTCACTGCAGTGTTAAAATCAAGTATTTTCCTCACTATTGTATAAACACGTGTGTCGGGGAGTGACCGAATTCATTCCCAGTTGCTTTGATCTACTCATATTCGTTGAATATGTTAGAAACGTGGTATCTACTTCATTCCAAGTCACTATTAACCGACTATTTATGAAATCAAATAAGTAAATTAAATCGATTGTCATACAATATGTAGTGTATTAAGACTAAGGGAAAAAGAAATAAAACATATATAACTGTGCACATTTTGATTATATTTTATATCCTAGCTCACTAGGAGAAATCGCCACTGCTTGAGAGAGGTATTGTCACAGCATAATATCTTATTAAAGTTCATTTGTAAATAGGTTTAATTTTTATATGTTTATATATATATATATATATATATATATATATATATATATATATATATATATATATATATATATATATGTATGTATATGTATCCGTCTCATAACTCAAAAAATAATTAACCGATTTCGATGAAACTTGGCAAGTGCCTTTATTTTATTGATGGCTTGGATGAGTTCGTTATTCAGAAAAATCGGACGGGGTTTCCCGGAAAAATTTTGAGTTTTCTTTCGAAAAATTTTTTTCTCCGAAAGTAACAAAGCTGGTTTAATGAAATTTACTGTATATGTTGCCTCAGGAGAGATATTCCTACGTACCAAAATTCAACTTTCTAAGTTTAGAGAAAATTGAGTTATTCAAATTTTAAATTTTATTTCGAAAAAAAATTTTTTCTCCGAAAATTACAAAGTTATTTTAATGAAATTTTGTGGATATCTTTCCTTAGGAAAGACCTTATTACGTATTAAAATTTAACTCTCTAAGTTTCTAGAAAATTGAGTTATTTAAATTTGAAGCATTTAATAAAAATTCACTACCATAACGCACTTGCTGAGTCCCGAGTTTTTTTAATCTTTTATTAGTTGATGCTTGTTGGACAAAACTTTGTGCAAACGGGGATAAGAGATGACTTTTTTTTGTTTCACTTCTGTTTTCCAAGTAATACAGCAAATAAATACATTTGGTCTTGTTTGGTGTACCAAAAACAATTTCAATAGACTTAGAGAGGTCTACAGGCAGTGAAAAAGACCGCAAAGGCGAGTTAAGTAAAAAAAAAGAAATAAATTCCTAGGAATTTCTATCCTAAATATACAATTTCTAGAATGGTATTTTGCTAAAATAAGGAGCTAATGAAATGTGTAAATATTTTATATCATAGTATAGTATTTGAATGAAACTACGTGAAATAAGTGAGGATTTTCTAGGAAGTAAAAGTGCCAGGTGGTCGGTATTTGTCATTTTAGAAATATCGATCACATGAATGTAGCCCTTTTTTGTGTTTTTTTATCAGTAACAAACACACACCGAAAATTGTACTATATTAATAATATAAAATATATAAAATAAATGTACGTGTAACTATATGTCAGTATTCTTTAAACATATTTATGGGAATGCATATAAATACGGCTCTGCACACATGCGTGCGTGTGTGTGTGCATGATGTGTGTTTTTGGATAAGAAAAAAATGCTCGTTTTAATTTTAGAGCCATATAGACCACTGTGGCTAAATACTTAAACAATTAATAACATGCCCAGGAAAAAAATTTGCAGAGCAACTTGTTCAAAATATGTACTTATATCTTTCGATATAATAATTATTTGACTAGGTAATATTCTTATAACTGTATTGAAATTTGTATTGAGAGACTTAATAAGTAGTAAATTTTTTTAGTTAGTTATATTAACAATACTGACATGAGTCACTTCAAATTGATCACTGTTTAATATTTATTGGAACACGTATTTGGTATCAGAGTGGAGATCTGAGTAAAACAGATTATTTTTCTTTAGAAACAAAATTTTCTTGTATTTTATCTGAAGACTCTAATAATTATAATACTATTAACCTTTCAGTTTCTTGTTATTAAGTAAAAGTTAAACTGACTAGTTTATAGAAAAAATCTCTGGGCGCAGCAAGTGCGTCATGGTAGCGAATTTTCTTTAAAATGTTTTTAGTAGCAAATGTGGGGTTAAGGAGTCGCGGGCCAAAGGACTCCAGGGGGCAAGCTGAGGAAGTGGAAATAACAACATAAACTCTCGATGAAGCTTTACCCAAGACCGTCATGCGCGGTAAAAATCCGCATCCTGCACGAGGTGACCCTGCTAATAACTAAACATGACGGATCTAGACAAGGAGGTCTAACTAAACTCCCGCAATCTACGGTGTCACGTGACCCGTGCCTATGGATGGATGGCACCAGGGCGATGGTGTCGTGAACGGAACCTCTGGAGTACCAGGCAACCCTCCAGAGTAACCCGCCTTGCACCACACAGGGGGTTCTAATGGTGTGGACAGTATTTCACCCATTCTCGTGGGAACAACATGAAGATAAACACATATAAAACCAAAACCAACGAGGCTCGAGGAGTGGCTCCGGCTACAGACTTGTGCCTTGAGTCTATCCCGGAAACGGAGACGAGCCAGGGGGCGGCAGCGGACTCTGGAGGTCCCACGACCGGCGTAGATACGGGGGATCAGGGGGTAGCTTCGGCCAGAGACCTGTCCCCGACACCCAAGCTGGAGGCTGGGTCCCACCGGAGGGCGGCGAGCTCCGCGGACTCCGGGGGCCCCTCCACCAGTGAGGACTCTACTGTTAGAGTAGAGGGAGTGCCCCGGCAGTAAAAGCGTCTTTCCGGGGCGCAAAGAAAGAAGTTCCGGAGGGCGCAAAAAATGGCGGCCGGGACGTGGACGGTCGAGAAACCTGTAAAGGCGCAAGAGGGGAGTGCGGGTCAGAAGAGGACGCGCTCGAACTCTAGCACGCCCACTACAGACAGACGTCCCAAAAGGGCCAGGGTACCTGTAAAGGCGCAAGAGGAGAGTGCGAGTAAGAAGACGCCGCGCTCTGGCTCTAGCACGCCTACTACAGACAGACCTCCCAAAGGAACCAAGGCCGGAACACCGGCGCAGGCTGGCTCTTATAGGGAGGCTGCGGAGGGCCTCGGGATGGCGGTGATTGACAGACGCCATCCTGAGGTCACGCTAGACCAGGGGAAGGCGGACCTGATCCAGGTTGCGGTAGTAGCTGCGGTGGACTCTCTTCAGGAAGGGGAGAGCCCGCCTCAGTTCCACCGGACGCGCCTGACGGGGGGCATCCTCTGGATAACCTGTGCCGACCCGCAGTCGCGGTGTGACGAAGTCTATATTTTCAGAACAGCTGTATGTACTGGAAACGGCTGTTCGAAAATAAATATAATATAATACATACAAATAAAAATTCCACGCAGTAAAAATTATTATCTTCATCATTAACATTTCTTAAAAGTACGCATTTTCGAATTATCGCGGCGGTGTAAAAACATATCTGCAGAGATAAGGATAAGGTATCGACCACCGATTAAGATGTTTAAGCCGGGGACGAGAGAGAGAATTTAACTACTGAGGTAGATAGTTCACCGTTTGCCGTAGCGTGTTGAAAAATATTTAGCTGGAAATTATATTCAAGAAATAGAGTCAGTTTATAGAAGTTGTAGAGAAACGTCAGTATACCGTACCCTCTTGTCCGTGGTTGTGAGAGACAAGTCCGTGGCGTAATAAACCTATCTAACGCCGTCGACGTAAGAATATTTTAGTTTTGCCTTATTTGATATAATTGTAGCGAATTTTCGGATATTTTTCCTCAGTCCCCACGTGCCTACCCGTCGACGTCGAGACCACGAGATTTAGTGCCGTTCCCCTTCACGATCCTATCCCCTCATTGTTAGCGTGTCGTAATACTTCTGGAAGGTGATGCTGTATTTAACACAGACCTTCTAAGGGTATTAACTACGACTGTTCCAAGTCGACTCTGGTCTGGACGCTGTAGTACACAAGCAGGCCAAGGTCGAGTTGGGATACGACAATATCCTTTTACAGGGTGTTCCCCTGTAACCCTCCCGCTCCTTATCGACGCCCTGACGTCGAGGCGCTGGATCTCTTGTTGTCGACTCCGTCGGCTAGGCGCCTTTTTAGCTATTTGAGGAGCGCGTCTCCAATTGACCCATTTAACGGCTGCATCCACGGGTTGTAAACCACCGCACTGGAGGTTTCCGTTCGCGTGACTCCCGTATTTTCTTTCCGTGGGGAATAAGTGATTTCACTGGCCCGTCACCAGCAATACGACTTGTCTTAGAGTAAGTTAGAGCGATAAGTACATTTCATATTGTGAGCCTACCAGTGTGTTGTAAAATCTTATAATGTAATAAATAGAGTGGAAACTACGTTCAGTCTGTTTCATAATCTTAAATAAATCTGCTACACCCTTATAAACTTTCGGAAGGTCAGGTAAATACCGGGGGAGCGATTAAAGCCCGCAACCCCGGAGGTATCTATACGGCCTGCTACACCACAGGCTACCGGACCCTCTCCACGGAGCTACCCAGACACTCCGGCCACGTCGGTGGTCGGAGTCTTGTGACGAGGTCGCAGACACCCTCGTAGGGAGTAAACCCTCTAAAATCTGGCGCCCGGGACCGTTCCTGTAAATCCGTTGATCCGTTTTACCGTATAATTAACCCCGCAAGTCAGGCCTCGTTACAGCGGGACTGGCTGCGGAAAACGATCGGGGGCCTCGGTCAGATTTGGGAGGGGGCGGACTTGGCAGCCGTCGAGCCCAAGGAACTCCCAAAGAGACGCAAGGTCCTCGTACGGATCCCTGACACCGTCCCGCAGGAGACGGTGATCAGCAGACTTAAGATCCAGAACCCTGAACTGGGGACGCAACACTGGTCGGTTCTAAGCAGGAAGGCAGAGGAGAAAGGACAGACGCTCGCCTTCTCGATCGACCAGACATCTTACAGAGCCCTTGAAGGAACCCCCTTCAAGGCATTCTGGGGCATGGGAAGGGTTAGCTTCCGCCCACTGGGAAAGCAACTAAGGGTTATTGGGACTTAGGTTCCTTCAGGTCAACCTCCAACACAGTAGGGCAGCCACGGCCGTACTACTAATGGCTCTGAGGAACACGGATGTGGCCCTCATCCAGGAACCGTACTCCTATAAAGGAGAGATCAAGGGACTCGCGGAGCTACTGGAAAGCTCATCTACAGCAGATCCAGCGAGAACCCGAGGGCCTGCATTTTTGTCAGGGAAGGGATAGAGTTTCTCCCTCTAATGAATTTCTGTTCCAGGGACCTGGCAACGATCAAAATCCGATGTGGAGGAGCGGATGGGCTGAGGGACATTACTGTCGCGTCAGCCTATCTGCCAGGGGACAGCACGGACCCTCCTCCACCCAACGAATTGGAGCAGCTGATGGTGGGTAGCAGAGCAGGTGGATGGCAGACCATCATCGGCATGGATGCGAATGCGCACTATGAGTTGTGGGGTAGCTCGGACACAAACTCTAGGGGTGAGGCACTTTTACAATTCCTTATGAAATTTAATTTAGACATATTGAATAGAGGTAATAAACCGACCTTCGTCACAACACGGCGTGAGGAAGTTTTAGATCTAACAGTTTCCACCCAGTTTCTGGGTGACTTTGTTAAAAGCTGGGCTGTGTCTGGGGAAGTGAGTAGCTCAGACCACCGATACATCCGGTTTGAAATCGCCAAAGTCGAAAGAGAAACGGTACGGTACCGGGACCCCGCAAGGCGGACTGGGAAGCTTACAGGGCAGACCTAGCTGTGGAACTGCGGGGGGTTAAGAGTACCATAAAAAATTCAATAGACCTCGAGATTGCAGCAGTCCAATTGCGAGACGCAATTACCTCGGCCTATAACGCCAACTGCCCCCTGAAAATGAGGGTGTCCACCAGGAACGTCCCGTGGTGGAACGAGGACCTCAGGCAAAGGAGGACGCAGGTTCGTAAGCTGTTTAACGCGGCCAAAAGGTCGGGAGCATGGGATGAATATAGACAGGCCCTATCGACCTATAACAAAGACTGAGGGACGCCAAGGAGTCGTGGAGGAGGCACTGCGAAGAAGTGGAAAACACGTCCGAGAGTGCTCGACTACACAAGATCCTGTCTAAGGGCCCTCAGACTAACATAGGCTCCCGTAGAACACCCACGGGAGGCTTTACAAGCTCGGGGGAGGAAACTATGGAAATTTTACTCCAGACGCACTTCCCCGGCTGTAACATAATAAACCAATCACCTCCGGACTGGGAACACTCAGAAATAGAGGCGCCTTATAGGCGGGCATCTAGAGTAGACTGGACAGTCGCTAAAGAGGTGGTTACCTACCTGGAGATGGGCCATTAACAGCTTTAAGCCATACAAATCGCCGGGATTTGATGGAATAATGCCCATCATGCTCCAACAGGGGATAGATATACTGGCGCCGGTGCTTACCCTCGTTATGAGGGCCAGCCTGGCTCTGGAGTACATTCCGAGGACATGGAGACTGGCCAGGGTTGTATTTATTCCTAAACCTGGGCGTCCAACAGACCAGGCAAAGTCCCTGAGGCCAATAAGTCTCATGTCCTTCTTGCTGAAAACAGTGGAAAAACTGCTCGACCTGCACATTAGGGGCGGTGTACTGGAAGCATATCCTCTACACTGCTGACAATATGCATACAGAGCAGGATTCTCAACAGAAACAGCACTGCACCAACTGGTGCTGAAACTGGAGAATACGCTGGAGAACAAGGAGGTGGCGCTGGGGGCCTTCCTAGACATAGAGGGGGCCTTTAGCAACACCTCGTTCGGATCGGTTCTGGCAGCTGCCTGGGAGCGTGGAATAGAGGAGACCTGCTGCAGGTGGATCGGTTCCATGCTCAGGGACAGGACGGTGTTCACCTCACTCGCGGGAGGGACTCTGCTGGCGGGGGTCGCGGCGGGGTGTCCGCAGGGGAGCGTTCTGTCTCCCTTGCTCTGGTGTCTAGTCGTGGACGGCCTGCTGGGGAGGCTCTCGGGAGGGGGGTATGAGGTACAGGGCTATGCGGACGACATTGTCATCATAGTCCGAGGAAAGGTCACACAGGCAGTGTGGGAGCGTATGCAGACTGCACTGAAAGTGGTGGAAGGGTGGACGGTTGATTAAGGGCTCGGGGTGAGCCCCGAGAAAGCAACCGTCGTGCCGTTTACGAGGAGGAGGAAGTGTGAAAGCCACAGAGCTCTCACTCTATACGGTAGGAGCGTTCCAATGGTCAGGGAGGTAAAATATCTTGGACCTGGAATGGTCACATTGGAAAAATACTGCGTAAGGCAGTCATGACCTTAGCCGTCACTAAGCGGCTATATGGAAAAACGTGGGGACTAAGACCTAGTATGGCCCACTGGCTGTACACAAGGGTGGTCAGACCACCGTTAACATATGCGGCACTGGTCTGGTGGCCTAAGGTGACACAATCCAGTGCCAAACAAAAACTAGGCAAGATCCAAAGGATGGCTTGCCTAGGCATCACAGGGGCCATGGCTTCAACCCCAACAGCCGCCATGGAGGTGTTGCTGGATCTACCCCCCCTACACTTAGTTATTATGGGAGAGGCCAGGCTAGGACTATACAGACTAGCCTGCAATGGTAGACTGAAGATCAACCCAGGCTTCAGGGGCCACTGCAAAATTCAGGAGATCGTGAAGGAGCCCATGCTTGAAATGAGGTCAGACTTCGCGAGCCCGCGAATGTGCAGGGAAAACAACTTTACAGTGGAAATCCCCGATCGCGAGGCATGGCGGGAGGAGACGCCGGGCATTCCACGGGACGCGCTCGTCTGGTTCACGGACGGATCCGGCGGGGAGCGTGGGACGGGGGCAGGTGTTTACTCGGAAGGACCGAGGGTAAGTCATAGTATTTCCCTCGGAGCCCATGCAACGGTGTTCCAGGCCGAGATGTACGCCATCCTGCACTGTGTGCAGGAGAACAAGAGGAGGGGCTACACCAACAAGCGGATCCTCATAGCCACAGACAGCCAGGCAGCCCTTAAGGCACTAAGTAGCCCACGGGTAAATTCCTGGCTGGTGAGTGAGTGCCGAGACGAGACGAGCGACCTGGCTGGGCAGAATGAGGTGACCCTCATCTGGGTGCCGGGTCACTCGGGGGTCAAAGGCAATGAAGAAGCTGACAGTCTCGCGAAGAGAGGGTCAGCAGAACCATTTATGGGACCAGAACCGGCTCTGGGCGTGTCAAAGAGCACTGCCAGGGGAGCCATTAAGTCCTGGGTCAGAAACCAACACAAGGTGTACTGGGCGGACTGTCCAGGGCTCAGACATGGGAAGTCAATAATTGACGGACCCAGTTCAAAGAGAGCTGTGGAGCTGCTAAACCTTAGCAGAGGACAGCTCAGAAACACAACAGGTCTCTTGACGGGACACATGGCCGTCAAGAAACACCTGCATAAAATGGGGCGGTTCGAAGGGGACCTCGCATGCAGACTCTGCTGCGAGGGGGAGGAATCAGCCCAGCACATCTTGTGTGAGTGTATAGCTCTGGACCGGAAAAGACAACTGATCTATGGTCACTCTAGACCGGAGACAGAGCAATATAAAACTTCACCCTACCAATCGCTGTGCAGACTAGTTCAAGGCACAGTGATTTTGGAATGGGTGGAGTAAGACTAAGGGTATGCACAATCAACCAAGGGTTGCGGTGCTATCGGGGCGGCAAGGCCGCGGACGAGCCCTGAGGGAACAAAAAAAAAGTAGCAAATGTCTTTCTTTGATGAAAGCAGGCATCAAACTCGGTTGCCTATATAGTAGAAACAATGTACCATATTTCATTGAAATAAATTTATTGTTTGAAAACATATAAACATTTTTAAAAGTCTAGATGCAGCAAATGTGTTATGGAAGTGAATTTCCATAAAAATGTTTTTAATAGCAAATGCGAGCAGGCATCAATCTGATTACCGGCATAGCCTATGTGGTAGAAACAATGTACTATATTTTATCAAAATTACTTATGGTTTGAAAATATACAAAAAATTTCCGAAAATAAACTTAAATGTTGGTTTTCTATCCAACAAAGCTTACGTTAATAGCAAATTGAGTCATTGAAATTTGAAGGATTTAATGAAAATTTGCAGAACGCTTTTCAACTAATTGTTTTCAGAAACATTACTAGGACCCCACCTGGATGCACAAACCACAAGAAAAATTTCTTGTTCACACCCCCCAAGGAAGTTATGGGACTGGAAGTGAATAGGGGTGGTGTGCGGGGTAGGCAGGGTTTAAGGGGGGTATGGCTTCAAGATGTGAAAAAGAAAGCTTTTAAGCCCTCTTTATTCGAATTTTCTACTCAATATTTCCTTTTTACTACCTACCCCGCTCAGCACCCCTACTCACTCCTGGTCCCGTAACTTCCTTGGGGGGTGTGAACAAGACATTTCTTGGGTTTTGTGGGTTCGGGAAGGGGGGGGTGGGGGGTGGTGGTGCTAAGCAGGTTTCTCAAAACAGTTTTTTGAAAAGCGTTCGGGAGACAATCTGCAAATTTACCGAAAATTCGCTACCAAAACGCACTTACTGTGTCCAGATTGTTTTCTTATAAACGCATCATATTTCGATAAAAAATGCAAAAATGCATTAACAAATTTGTTCTACGATAATTAACTAAAAAAAAATTATAGACCGTTAAACCAAAAACTTCACTAAACCTACAAATAAATGTCCAAAAAGCCACCAAATTTAACTAAACTGCCAGCCAAAGCATCAAAAAAGGGATCTATTTGAAATGGATATTCTGTAAATATTTTAGTAAAATGAAGGGCAATGACGGTTGAATCTGAAAGGTTTTGCAGAACACTCTTCTTGCAACATTTTCTTTTCACAAACGGTATTTATTTCACATTCTTTGCCTAAACATTGCCAATTTTGACGTTTAAAATTGCGAGTTTGATGTTTTGAGGAAAACTCCAAAATTTTTTGCTTTAACTGCCCATAACTTCTTTGTCTTTAAAGCTAGGGACCTAAATTTTGGTACAGAGTTCACTTTATAATACAAACACACGTACCAAATTTGGTTGCCCTTACTTTGTTATTTCCGGAGATATGAATTTTTTTATAAAGAAAACACAAAATTTTCCGGGAAAACCTGGTCCGATTTTGCTGGCTAACGAACCTATTCAAGCCACTTGCAAAAGAAAGGTACTCCGCAAATTTGATCAAGATTGGTCCATTATTTTTTGGGTTATCGGTCGGATATATATATATATATATATATATATATATATATATATATATATATATATATATATATATATATATATATATATATATGTATATATATATATATATATATATATATATATATATATATATATATATATATATATATATATATATATAAACACAGATCTCCCCATAAGCAAATTAAAAAGAAATTTCGTTAAAAACTAAAAAAGCTTAAAAAAGTGGCATTGATTCATTGTCCTCAAGGTACTGTTTGTAGGAAACATTTGTCGCATGGCCTACTTTCTGCTCTCTTAATATGCCTTTATTAAAATGTGCCTATTAACATATATCACTTGAAACATATTTTAATGATGAATTATAAAATTTGACAGTTTTTAATTTGAGGTCGTTGGCATACATCAAAAATTTACAGAATTGAAGAAAAGTATTTATATCATTAACGTATACCAGAAATAATAGTGGCCCAAGGTGGGATCCTTGGGATATACCTGATGGTGATTCGTAAGGGATAGATTCATAACCTAATATGGATATAAACTGAGATCTATTTCTAATATACGAACTGACCCAACACAAGAGAACTCCATGCACACTGATCCCCTCCAGCTTTCTCAACAAAATGCTATGATTAATTTTATCAAAGGCCTTGGAAAAATCGGTGTACACAGCATCCACCTGCTTCTCTGTTTCTACAAATCTTAATAGAAATTCTGTATATGAAGTTAAGTTGGTGTCAACCGACCTGCCTCTATAAAAACCATGTTGCTCTGGAATAATTGTGTTTGACAAATTCAAAAAGCTTTACATATACTAGGGATTCAAACAATTTTCCAAATACATCTAAGATACTGATTAGGCGATAATTTTTAATAAATTTCCTAGAATCACCCTTATGTATAGGAATAAGTCTTCCATTTTATACGATAAATTCCAGAATGCAGAGATCTGTTAAAAATCAACACCAGGGGTTCTAACAGAGAATCGCCACATCTCTTTACAAAATACGGTAACAATCCGCCAGGTCCAGTATCCTCTTTATCATCAAGCCTTGCCAAAGAATTCAGTATCTCATCTGCAGTAATATAAATGCTGGATAGAGAGCGCGAATCAACACCTACATTTGTATCATCCATATACGGTGTGTCATCTCCATTTTCATAAACGCTTCTAAAAAAAGTGCAAAAATATAGCAAATACCCCCTTCCGATGAAGCAGAAACTTCATCTAATGTCATCGTAAATGGCATGCCTTGATTTCTTTTCTTTAATGAGATATAACGTCAAAAACGGCTGGAGTCCAAAGCAATTGAGTTCTTGGTCAGTCTAATATAGTGCTCGTGATCATTAGAAATTTGCCGCCTCCAACAAGCCCATAACAATTTAAAGTTTGTGATACTTTTTTTTTTCTTTGATAGGCTTAATTCTTAATGGAGAAAAATATGGAAGATATTTTTTTTCTAATTCGCATCATTGGGACATGCTATTTGATGAATAACAGAGTATAATTATTCAACCATACGATCAACCTCCGAACTTTCCATCAGGGCACGCCCAGAAACGTTATTCAGAATATGATTTATCATAGGGTAATTTGCTTTTTAAAATTATTATCAGGCCGTTTTAAACAATGTATGGTTTCCATAGAGAGCATGAATTCAACAGCTGGGTGGTGAGCGTTCTCATCTACGAGAGAACAACAACAGTGTAATAAGCTCTCAACAATCTCTTCATTACACAGAACAAGATAACGTATTTGATATTTTTTCCCCGCGGGGCTCGTCCGCATCTTTGCCGCCCTGATAGCACTGCAGCCTTCGGCTTATTGAGCATGCTCTTAGCCTTTTTACTCCATCCATTCAAAAATCACTGTGCCTTGAACTAGTCTGCACAGCGATTGGTAGGGTGAAGTTTTATATTGTTCTGTTTCCGGTCTAGACTGACTGCAGATCAGTTGTCTGTTGCGGTCCAGAGATTTACACTCGCACATGATGTGCCGGGCTGATTCTTCCCCCTCCCCACAGAGTCTGCATGCGAGGTCCCCCTCGAACCGCCCCATTTTATGCAGGTGTTTCTTGACGGCCATGTCTCCCGTCAAGATACCTGTTATGTTTCTGAGGTGTCCTCTGCTAAGATTTAGCAGCTCCACAGCTCTCTTTGACCTGGGTTCGTCAATTATTGACTTCCCATGTCTGAGCCCTGGACAGTCTGCCCAGTACACCTTGTATTGGTTTCTGACCCAGGACTTAATGGCTTCCCTGGCAGTGCTCTAGTCACGCTCAGAGTCGGTGGGTGACCTCATTCTGCCCAGCCAGGTCGCTCGTCCTGGCATTCACTTACCAGCCTGGAATTTACCCGTGGGATACTTAGGTCCTTAAGGGCTGCCTGGCTGTATGTGGCTATGAGGATCAGCTTGTTGGGGTTGAAGTCATGGCTCCTGTGATTTGTTTGACACTGGATTGTGTCACCTTAGACCAGTGCCGCGTATGTTAACGATGGTCTAACCACCCTTGTGTACAGCCAGTGGGCCATACTAGGTCTTAGTCCTCAAGGTCATGACTGCCTTGCACAGTATTTTTTCAACGTGACCATTCCAGGTTAGCTTAGAGTCCAATACGACCCCAAGATATTTTACTTCCCTGGCCATTGGAATGTTCCTACCATATAGAGTGAGAGTTCTGTGGCTCTCCCACTTCCTGCTCCTCATAAATAGTATGACAGTTGCTTTCTCGGTGCTAACCCCGAACCCTTGACCAACCGTCCACCTTTCCATCACTTTCACACTTTCAGCGCTGTTTGCATGCGCTCCCACACCGACTGTGTAACCTTTCCTCGGACTATGATGACAATGTCGTCCGCATAGCCCTGTACTGAGGTACAGGGTACCCCCCTCCCGAGAGCATCCCTAGCAGGCCGTCCACGACTAGGCACCAGAGCAAGGGATACAGAACGCTCCCCTGCGGACACCCCGCCGCGACCCCCGTCAGCAGAGTCCCTCCCGCGAGTGTGGTGAACACCGCCCTGTCCCTGAGCATGGAATCGATCCACATGCAGCAGGTCTCCTGTATTCCACGCTCCCTGACAGCTGCCAGAACCGATCCGAATGAGGTGTTGCTGAAGGCACCCTCTATGTCTAGGAAGGCCCCCAGCGCCACCTCCCTGTTCTCCAGCGTATTCTTTAGTTTCAGCACCAGTTTGTGCAGTGCTGTTTCTGTTGAGACTCTTGCTCTGTATGCATATTGTCCGGAGTGTAGGGGATATGCTTCCAGTACACCGCCCCTAATGTGCCGGTCGAGCAGTTTTTTCCGTTGTTTCTAGCAAGAAGGAGATGAGACTTATTGGCCTCAGGGACTCTGCCTGGTCTGTTGGACGCCCAGGTTTAGGAATGAATACAACCTTGGCCAGTCTCCATGCCCCCGGAGTGTACCTCAGAACCAGGCTGGCCCTCATAATGAGGGTAAGCGGCCAGTATATTTATACCCTGTTGGAGCATGATGGGCATTATTTCATCAAATCCCGGGAATTTGTATGGCTTCAAGCTGTTAATGGGGCCACCTGATTTTGCTCCAAGTAACCACCTCGTTAGCGACTGTCCAGTCTACTTTAGATGCCTGTCTATAAGGCGCCTCTATTTCTGAGTGTTCCCAGTCCGGCGGTGATTGGTTTATTATGTTACAGCCGGGGAAGTGCAACTTCCATACTTTCCTTCCCCGAGCTTGTAAAGCCTCCCATGGATGTTCTAAGGGAGCCTATGTTGGTCTGAGTGCCCTTGGACAGGATATCTTGTGTAGTAGGGCACTCTCAGATGTGTTCTCCACTTCCTCGCAGTGCCTTCTCCACGACTCCTACCTGGCGTCCCTCAGTCTTTTGTTATAGGTCGTTAGGGCATGTCTATACTTATCCCATGCTCCCGACCTTTTGGACACATTAAACAGCTTACGAACCTGCGTCCTCCTTTGCCTGAGGTTCTTGTTCCACCACGGGACATTCCTGGTGGACGCCCTCATTTTCAGGGGACAGTTGGCGTTATAGGCAGAGGTGATTGCGTCTCGCAATTAGGCTGCCACAATCTCGAGGTCTATTGAATTGTCTATCGTACTCTTAAGTCCCCGCAGTTTCACTACTAGGTCCGCCTTGTAGGATTCCCAGTCCGCCCTGGGAGGGTCCCGGTACGATACCGTTTGTCTTTCGACTTTCGGCCCATCTGCTCCTTCACATCGGATTTTGATCGTTGCCTGAAACAGAAATTCATTAAAGGCAGAAACTCTATGCCTTCCCTGACAAAAATGCAGGCCCTCAGGTTCTCACTGGATATGCTGTAGATGAGCTTTCCAGCAGCTCCGCCGAGTCCCTTGATCTCTCCTTTATAGGAGTACGGTTCCTGGATGAGGGCCACATTTTTGTTCCTCAGAGCCATCAGTAGTCTGTCCGTGGCTGCCCTACTTGTTGGGAGGTTGACTTGAAGGAACCTAAGTCCCATCTAGTTGCTTCCCCAGTGGGCGGAAGCTAACCCTTCCCAGGCCCCAGAATGCCTTTAAGTAGGTTCTTTCAAGGGCTCTGTAAGACGTCTGGTAGATCTAGAAGGCGAGAGTCTGTCCTTTCTCGTCTACCTTCCTGCTTAGAACCGACCAGTGTTCTGTCCCCAGTTCAGGGTTCTGGATCTTGAGTCTACTGATCACCGTCTCCTGCGGGACGGTGTCAGGGATCCGTACGAGGACCTTGCCACTCTTTGGGAGTTCCTTGGGCTCGACGGCTGTCAAGTTCGCCCCCTCCCAAATCTGACTGAGGCCTCCGATCGTTTCCGCAGCCAGTCTCGCGACTGCGGGCCGGCACAGGTTATTAAGAGAATGTCTCCCGACAGGCGCGCCCAGAGGTACTGAGGCGGGCTCTCCCCTTCTTGAAGAGAGTCCACGGCAGCTACCACTGTAGCCTGGATCAGGTCCGCCTTCTCCTGGTATAGCGTGATCTCAGGATGGCATTTGTCAATCACCGCCATCCCGAGGCCCCCCATCCTATGGTTTACATTAGTAACATAATTAAACTGCTTAAAATTACATATTTAAATGGCATCAAGCAGAGGTGAAGGTCAAAGTTATCTGGCACTAAAGCTGCTGTATCTGCCGGTCGTTTCCACTCTATCCTAAGTCGATTGAAGTCACTGCACAAAAGAAGTGGTGAATCTCCAACTGATCCAATGAGATCACCCAGACCACTAGCCATGCACTGCAATGAGTTTTTCGACTGTGGAGGAATATATACACATCCTACATAGAGCTTTATACCATTCCCAAGCGTTATTAATACCCAAAGATCCTCAACGTCTGTTTGGGATTGCAGAACAGATGAAAATTTGAAAGTATTTTTCACCATAATTAATACGCCGCCTCCCCAAGCTTTTTGTGAGGCTGAGGATGCGCGATCTCTGCGACACACAGTGTAGTCATTCCCGTTTATTAATTCACTGTCCAATACTCCTTCTAAAAGCCAAGATTCTGTCACACAAACAATATCAAAGTTATTTGTAGCCAAATTTACTCTAAAGTTTAAGAGCTTAGTTCTTACACCACGGGCGTTTTGATTTAAAAAAATACTAAGAGCCATTTCAATTTTAAAGAAAAACAAATATAAAGTATCAAAAATAAACTAGAAACTTACAGCTTGTCAAAAACATCCTGACCTCGAATATGTAGCACTCGAGACCACTCTGTCTTTCGCATAAATACCTGGCCGTTTTTTACCCAAATAAACTGGTAGCTCTTTTCTCTTGCAAACCTTTTGGCTTCCGCCAACAATAGCTTATTCGCAGGTGTTAGATGTTCACTAATGGAAAGTCAGTCGCCAACCCCCTGAATATTCACACCAGAACGCCCAGCATCTCCCAAAGAAGTTCTCCCAATTTTCCAAGCTGCAAGAAAATTATCTCTAATGTTTTGTGAATTAAATCTGACCACAACAGTTTTAGGTTTATCTGGGATTCTTGTACACACCCGGTATACAGTGTCAATATGACTGTGTTCTACTGGGCAACTTGTAAATTCGCCCATTTTCTGTACCAGCTCAATTAGATTTTCCCCATTCTTCTGTGGAATGCCAAACACTTCAACATTGTTGCTTCCAGAAAACTGTTCCATTTGATCAATATTCGTGTTGAGTGCCATGAACTCCGACGAAATTTTTTCAGTCTGAACTTGCAGATTATCTACGTTTTTTGTATAGCTCTTAAAATCCTTCATTACAACTTCAAAATCGGAAATCTTATTTGAACAAAATATAACATACTCCCGTAGCGTCCTTAGTTCCGTCCAAATCTCTCTAACAATGCTGGGTAAGACCTGTATCCTCAGAAAGCATGTTAGAGCTTAAAGGAACAGTAACTGCACAGCCCCAGGTACAGCTGGTGGAACCGTAGCATCCTCCTCAACCACGGCCACGGTAGTTAACGAGCGCCGTGATCCTCAGTCTCCAGGAACAGCGGGAAGATTTGTTGATTTTGTAGCAGTGGCATCAGCAGCCGCTCTGCAGTTCGAACACAGCCAGGCTAAGCCAGCAGCATTCGTTATTTATATCAGCTGGTCTTTCGATAACTCAGAAAATCGTCCGATCACATGACAATAGAACCATCACACATAATTCCCAGTGATTTTTTACTTATTGCTGATAAGCATATATTGCAGACATTCAATATTGTTTTAATTAAATTGATGCTCAAAAAACTCACTATTACTCAAAAGCAACGATAGCACAACCACTTAAAAACAATGTTCACAAATCACGAGTCTTATCTCTGCAAAATTACGAACTATTAACTATTATTTCCACTCAAAAACCATATAAACTTGGACGTAAAAGTATCACGTTCGACTGTAGTTCACTGTGTTGCACTACCACTCTTATTATGGTTTGACAGTTCTGTTTTTTTTACGTTTGATTAACATTTATCTTTACTTAAACCTCTTCTATTTATCACAAAAACACATCCAGACTTTCACTTTACAACTTTATACATTTTTTTTGTTGATATTCAAAAATAATTACTCTTATTTACCATTTTCTTCAAACGTGTTTTTAGCTTTCAAATACATATGATATTTTTTACCACTTTGTCAAACATCGGTATGTTTGGAATTGGGCTGCCACACCTACCGAAATTTCATGAGATCTACCTAATTCAGCTTGCATCTATCGAAATACCGATTTTTTTTCAAATTCTACTGAAAAAAAAACAACGTGAAATGCTAACTCAAAAAACTACTTGCATTATAGAAAAACATATTATAAACTGTATTGAAAATTACATTATAGTATTTTAAAAAACTGCCCACCTTTAATATTTTCTGTCAGTAACCCTCAAGGTTGTTGACATGCTGTACCAACACTTTTGGGGTGCCTGCCAACCCACACATCTACAATTTATGACCAATGTAATTGATTTGCTTTGGGTTTCACAGTTGGAAGGTCAATGTACTAACATATTAGCAGGTGGTAATAAATATTATGTTGAAAACAGCAAGCGGGGAATCACAGGATGCTATGGGAAACAGCCAAAACCGAGAGTCGATCTCGATCTGCGGTCGTCGGTGAATTACCGGCATGTAAATATGATTGCACTGATTGGATTATTAATTATCATAGCTTTAGGCTGTCTGGTCTGCCTACGGTTACACTTTTAAAACTTGTGCTCTTTTATTTGCTGTATTTTTTAATTATTATTTACTAAAAATGAGAAAAAGAAAAAGAAAAGTATGGGCAGCAATTCAAAAAAGATTGGATGATATCACATTTGAACAGGTGGTGAACAAACAGCACCAAGGGATAATCGTATGCTAAGTGTAATGCCTGTAACAAAGACATTAATATAACTAATGGAAAAGATGCCCTAATTAAGCATACGTCCAGTAAATTTCATTTATGGTGATAAGACTGATAAAGATAAAAAGGGAATAGGTAGTATGCCACAATAGACCTCATGGTCGCAGTGGAGGGACCGTTATAGCCCACTCACAATCAAACCGAACCTAGTATGCCGCACGAGTTTGTTTTGCCTATTATTGTTTGTTTAGTTGATTTTGTATTTTTTAGTTTATTATTATTTATGTACTTATATTTACTTATTATTCATAGTATAGGAATTTTCTTATAAACGACCTCTTATGCATTACAAAATAAATAATGTTTCTGACTTAAATTTATTTATTTCATAAAAAACACAAATCTACCAAAAATTTACGAAATCTATCAAAAAATCGAGAGTTTCTACGGAAATATACGGCGCGGGATGTGGCAGCCCTGGTTTGGAATGAACTTGATATCTGCTGAAATACGAAAACTCTTCAAAACAAAATTTCATTCACAGGTAAGTTTTTGACGTTTATCATTCATATTTTAAAACCTCGAAATGTTTACTGTTAAATTCTGACATTCGGCTGACACCTGATTTACAGTCATTTTAACAAACATGCAGGTGTGAATATTGCTTAAGACATTCTGATCAATTCTTCTTGTTGCACAGTGATTTACGTTATATGCAGTTTCCCTTTCCATAATCTGATTGGTCAATTCTAAGCATGATATAATGACTTAAAACTTAGTTATTTATATCATGATTTTAAGTACCCTGCTACTGAAAATTCTCCTAGATTTCCTCTACTGTCATTTTGACAGTTGTTTCAAATAATTTATTTATATTTGTAATTTTACTTATATTAATCTTACAACTACTCGATCTAAACACTTATTAGTGCATATTAGTTCACCTATCCTCAGGTTCCTAATAATATACATCATGCTCGATTTCTATATTTATTAAATAGAAAAATGTGTTCGAAACTATTACTTATCTGATATTTTTCATTCTTTAAGTTCTTTATCAGTCTATATTTTTTTCTAATAGTAATTGTCTTTAAAATAGTTTATACACATTTGTTCTTACAAGTCAAGCTTCATTTTAATATAAAAATATCATGGGACATATTCTTTTACACTATACTAATTCAACAATTATTTCAAAGTTATACCTAATTCTTTGACATACTTTGCTCTCTACCAAGGCTCAAAAGATAGAGCATCTAAGACTACAAGCTCTGTTACATTTTTACATATTTTGGTTTATTAAGTAAAATATAGTGGTAAGTCAATTTTGCATGTTATTTTGCTAGCTCTGAGGTAGCGTATCTTAAAAAAATTCTGGACGCAGCAAGTGCGTTATGGTAGTGAATTTTCATAAAAATGTTTTTAATGGCAAATATGTGTTTTTTTCTCAGAAAGCAGGCATCAAATTTGGTTACCAATATAACCTATATAGTAAAAACAATGTGCCATGTTTCATCAAAATAACTTTATTGTTTGAAAACATACAGAAATTTCCGAAAGTAAACTTAAAATGTAACCGAAAAAATCCGTTTCTTGGTCAACCTTATAGGTTAATATCAAATTGAGCTTTTCAAATATGAAGCATTTAATCAAAATTTGCTACCATAACGCACTTGCTGCGCCCAGAATTTCTTAACTTACAAACATGCATTATATTTCGATGGAAAATGCAAAAGCATAAGGCGTTTTCCACTAAAAAAAATTATTTGTATCACCAACGACTTATGGGCCACCCTGTGATGGTAGCAATAATTTTTTAAGGTGTGGCTCAAGACACCGTATAATTAATGTATACAATATTTTTTCATATCTTGTATAATAACGGATATATTGAGCTTTATTGATTTCTTACGAAAATTCTACAAAAATTATATACCATTAAACGATAAATTCTATAGCTAAGGCTACTGCCAAGCATCAGAGAAAGGGTCTATTTGAAATGAATTTTCTGGAAATATTTTAGTAAAATGAAGGACGATGACGGTTGAAACTAAGACTTCAGGGTTTGTAAAACATTCTTCTTAAGACATTTTCTTTCCATAGCCCCTATTAGATTCAAGTTCTTTGCCTAAATGTTGCGAATTTTGATGTTTTAAATTGTCACTTTGACGTTTTGAGGAAAACCCCAATTTATGTTTCTTTAAATGCCCATAACTTTTTTGTCTTTTGACCTACAGAGCTAAATTTTGGTAAGCACATCACCTATAATGACATAAATTAGCGTACCAAATTTGGTTGCCCTTACTTTGTTAATTCCGGAGATATAATTTTTTTTTTGAAGGAAAACCCAAAATTTTCCGGGAGAATTTAGGCCGATTTTCCTGACTAACGAACTTATCCAAGCCATTTGCAAAAGGAAGGTATTCACCAAATTTAATCAAAATCGGCCCATTATTTTTTGAGTTATCGGTGTGATACATACACACACACACACACACACAAATATATATATATATATATATATATATATATATATATATATATATATATATATATATATATATATATATATATATATATATATATATATATATAAACATATAAAAATTGAAACTGACCCCGGATATGTGTTCTGGGGGGCCTAATTAGCACTCATTTGAAGAAATTTTTTCAAAATTCAAAAGTCGGGATCTCCTCATTAGTGAATTTTTTTTAAGAAAATTCACTAAAAATGGTTTTAACATTTCTATCCCATCTTTATTTAATCTAATGTGTCTTGTTAAACACAGTTATTACAATATAAATTAGACAATATAAATTACACAATTAGATAATAGATAGTATCGGAAAATATTTTATGGCAATTTATAATTTACTTTGTGCTAACCCTTCACTTTATAGCTTGTACAACTTTAATAACATTTCAATTCCCGCTAATTTGCATACTTTAATTCTTGAATAAGAAGTTTATGCGGGGAATATTTTTTTTATAATTTCTTTATTCATAAAAATGATATACAGAGTCATGCACAGTGAGTGGCCTATTAGATCATTTCTCAAACTACATGAAATTAGTCACTGAATATTTGCAAACTTCGGTTTTTGAAGATACTCAGATGGTGATAGTTTCCAAAATGGTACATTGTGTATATTATTGAATTTTTGAATTTGTTGTTGATTTTTAAGTTAACTTTGATCAATATTTGCTATACCTAAATTCAATAGTTTTAGAGATACTTCATTTGTTTTAGAAAATTTTCAAAAAAAATCATAACTGTCTTGAAGGTACTAACTCGTCATGTAGATGATTTTAAGGAACCATTTTTACACTATACATCAGAGAAATATCAAGTTTGTATAGCATGCATGCAAAATTGAGTTTCATATACAGTATTCCGAAAATTGCATCCATATTTCGAGAAGTTCAGAATGTAAGAACTCTCCTATTTCAAATATAACACCTTGAATATTATACCTTTAATGAATGCAATTTATTGTTGCCCTGCACACTATATTTGCATTCCCTATACATAAAATTGATAATTTTTTAGTTAATGGTGATTTTTACACAAAACGCATAATTATAGCATATTTAAGTAACACATGGTATCTTTGTTAGACATATCTGATATATTACCCACTTCACTTGTATGTGAGACAATTCTGTATGCCTGAAAAGTTCTGGTTTTGAGTTTTGAGTTACTCTATAATTAGTTGCCGTCTGAATATCTTCTGCCTCTAACTCTTGGAATGCTGATTTGACCCTTTCCTCCAGTTCTTGTTTTGTCGCTAAATTTACTTCATAGGCTCTACTCTTAACTCTTCCCCATAGATATAAATCCAATGGAGATAAATCAGGTGAGTTGGATGGCGAGATGGTTGAGCCGCGTCGTCCTATCCATCTAAATGTCACGTCCTGATATTCTCTGAATGACATTAAAATAAGTGTCATTTGTCAGTTTGTCATTGAAACAAATTTTAGGGTACAAAAATTGTATGACAGCCGTCAGAAGTTTACTGTCAGGTGCATGACAAGTGTTCAAATAGAAATGGAAGATTAAAACAGCTGCATATAAATGAATTAATAAAACTATGTGATGAGTTACAAATTAAAAGTAAACAAATAAATTGGAAGAAGGCAAATTGGATAAGCATCGGATATTATCTAAATTTAAGGTAAATTATTTATATAATTTTAGAGAATGATCATCTAGTAAGTTGAATGTGTAATGTTTTTAAATTTGTTAGATGCTCTTATTGAATCTATTAAAATTTGTTTATATTTATTTTGAAACTGTGTTTGTATCTCTAAATAATTTTAAAAAATTTGGGTTTGGTTTCGGAAAATTTTGGCATCTCTGAAAAATAATAAAGCTCCGCCACGAAATTTAGTGGGCAGGTGTCTATTGTAGAACTTATATTATATGCCAAAATATAGATCTTTAAGTAAAAACACAAAAGTTATAAACATTTAATGAACATTTTTGTCCAAGATTTGAAATACTTTTATAAAAATTATGTTACCTACCATAACGTACTTGCTGCGCCCACTCCCTTTGTAACATTTATTGATTCTGTAACCAAGACATTTTTTCAAGAAAATATTTGTATGGAAAATTGGTACCATAAAACACACTGGCTGCATCCATACCTTTTTTACAGATAATTTTATTTAGACATATATTACAATTAGTGAAAAATTAAACATTGATTTTTAATGACAGGAATCTCCTTACAACTTGTGGTCAATAGATAAAAACCAGGTGTCAAGGCAAAAGTATGGCGGGTAGTCAGACTCTGAAAACCTACGGCATTATTAACTAGAGGCTCCAGAAAGTAGTCATGTAATATTTACACAGCCATAAGACAACAATGTAAAAAGAAATGGAACATTTTACAAGGAAACAAGATAACAAGTTTCTGTGGATGCTTATTTGTATCTGACTGAAATACTAAAGTCAGTTTATTATCTTGATTATTTTTATATTACCTTCATCATTGGTGTATAGATATACTGTAGCTACAGCTAATCGTTTACATATGCTAACAAAAAAAAGAAGGTAAATCTCATATGAAAGAATTACATAAAACACAATACAAACCACCTTTTATAATAACTTATGAGGACATGTATTTTATTAGTTATATACATCACATAATGTGTATCTATTTCCTATACCACATCTGTACAGTGCTCATCCTCTTTACTTTCTTCTGTAATTGTAGGACTCCATACATCAAGGCTTCTGCAGTTGGTGGGCAGCCAGGTACATATATATCTACAGGTACTATTCTATCACACCCTCTGAAATAAAATTGTAACACAATTTTAGTTAACATGTTTAATTAAAGGAAAAAAAAACATTCTTATTATTGTGATGGAGGGATTAAAACAGCTTTTCAGAAAATATCATACCTGTACCAAATTTAGAATTAAAAATTCACTGGGGTTGTTTTTTGTAATGAAAAACTTACAAGAAGTACATGTGTATGTCTCCTGCTTAAAAATGGTTAGTGAGCTTTGTGTTAAATATTCTATAACATATTTCAATAATTCAAATACAAAAGTCTGGACATAGCAAGTGCGTTATGGTAACGAATTTTCAGATATTCTTAATTTTAATGTTTTTTTTTTTAAATGAACGACATCAAATTTAAAGAGTATAAACCGTTATGGTAGAAACCATGCACCATATTTCATCAAAATAACTTTATTGTTTAAGAAAGTAGAAAAAATTCCGAAATAAACTTAAAATTTTCCTGAAAAAAACTGGTTGGACTTTACTATCAAAAACTACATCTGCTAAAATATAATTATTCACAGTAAGCTTTTTGGCAGAAAAAAAAATGTTCACACGAATATTTGCAAACCTTTTATTTTATACAATAACTATTATATTATTGATTAATAGCATTTCACAAAAACTTGACGAATAATTGCGAAAACACTGAAAAAAATTTCTGAGAAAAACTGACCACAACTTCTCTATGAAAATTTACTGAAAACATACATAGAATTCCAATTACATACCTAATCTGTAATTAAAATTAAAAAAGAAAATGGTAAATCATTTTTTAGCGAATTTAAAAAAAAATTCGCTTATGGGGAGATCTGTGTATATATATATATATATATATATATATATATATATATATATATATATATATATATACTTTATTTGTTTGCTGTACGTTTGTGATTTCTTATTGGTTTGTGTGGACTGCAGTTTCGAACCGTCCCGGTTCATCATCAGCACGCTACTGGCTGCTATCGCTCCTGTCTGGTCTACGTCGGAGATTGTAGGTGGCGCATGCGCCGTGAGCTTCTATTGGTCGGTTTCCTGTTCTCTGATTGGTTGTGCCTTCGGACTGTGTCGTGTGTATCGGTCTCCTGTCTTGATCACTGTGGTTTAATAATTTGTCTATTTGTATGGCCTTTATTAAGTTTTGTTTAAATGTTTGTACTTGGATTTGTTCTGGCATTAATTGTTTTCTATTGTTTGTTTGTTGAATGTAGTATTGTTCCCAGATTTCCATTTTTTTGTGGTCTTTAACATGTTTCATTAGTTTTAATTGGGTTTTATCTGGTTTTTGGTGTTTTGTGTCGTGAATGTGTGTAGCTACGTTTGATTTGTAGCTAGGTATGTGGATTTTATCCAATGCTGTTATATGTTCTTTGAATCTTGTTTCTATTGATTTCTTTGTCATTCCTATATATTTTTTATTGCATGTGTTACATTCTATTTGATATATTCCGTTTAATTCTTGTGGGTTGTGTTCTTGTTTTTTATTTATTTTGTTTATTATTTTGTTATTGGTTTTGTAGCTCATTTTTAAGTCATATTGTTTGAGTGTTTGTGTTATTTTTTTGATGTGGTGGTTATAAGTGAATGTTGTGTATTTTGTGTTTGTTTCTGGTGTTTTGTTTTCGGTTTTGTTGATTTGTTTGTTTTTGATTTGTTTTACTAGTTTTTCTATTGTTTTTTTGTTGTATCCATTTCTTTCTGCTATTTGTATTATGATGTTGTACTCCTTTTCTCGTTCGTCGTTATGAAGTGGTATATTTAGCATTCTGTTTATTAAGTATCTGTATGCGGCCATTTTGTGTGTATGTGGGTGTAGTGAGTGTTTAGGTATAGTGATGTCTGTTTGTGTGGGTTTTCTGTATATTTTGTATTCAATCTGGTTTTCTTTTCTGATTAGTGTTAAGTCTAGGAAGTTTATGGTGTTGTTTGATTCTTTTTCTATTGTAAATTTTATGTTTCTGTTAATTTGGTTTATTTTTTCGAGGATATTGTCTATGTTGGTTTTTTGATTGTCGTATATTATTAATATATCATCGACGTATCTTATCCATTTGATGTTTGGGTCTGTCTCTTTTATGATGGTGTTGATTTTATCTTCTAACTGTTGTATGTATATTTCTGCCATAATGCTTGATAGTGGAGATCCCATTGGTAGTCCATCTTCTTGGATGTAGTATTCTCCGTTGAACTCAAAAGTAATTTTGTTTTAATATGATGTTTAATATTTCGCTAATTTGTTGTTTTTTGTTGTTATTTTGCATTTTATTTTCGATTATATTTGTAGTTTTGGTATATTGGTGTACATATTTGTTATGTCAAATGAGGCAAGTCTTGTGTTTTTGTTTATGTTTATATTTTCTAGTTTATCTACTAGTTCTATGGAGTTTTTTATGTTAAATTTGTTTTCTAGTTGTAATTCTTGTTTTAGTACTTGGTCCATTTCTTTTGCTATTTTGTACGAAGGTGCATCTTTGAAGTTGATGAGTGGTCTTATTGGGTATCCCGTTTTGTGTATTTTTATTATTCCTGTCATTGGTGGTGCTTTAGGGTTGTTGTTATAATAATGTGTTGTTTTTTGGTTGAATATTGTCTTGTGTTTTTTTATGATGTTTAATATTTGATTTTGGAATTTTTTCGTTGGGTTTTCGTTCAGTTTTTTGCATTTGTTTGTTGAGATGAAAGTGTTTGTTTTTTCTATATAGTCCTGTGTTTTTATTGCTATTAGTGCGTCGCTTTTATCTGTTTTTGCTATTGTTATGTTGTTATATGTGACTTTGTTTCTTATTTGTTTTATCATTTTTTCATGTGTATGGTTTTTTGATTTAGTCTTGTCAATAATTCTGTTTATTTCTGTTGCTAGTTGGTTTTTCAGTGGTTCTAAGTTTGGGTTATTTATTGAGTTTATCGCGTGTTGTGTGTCCACTATTATGTTCTCTATTGTAGATTTTTTTGTATCTAAAAAGTTGGTTTGTATGTTGTTTTCTATGAATTCTTTTTCTTCTTTTGTAAATTTTGTGTCTGTTATGTTTATAAATCTATCCTGGAATATGTGGTGTGTTGTGGTTGTTATGTTTACATTATCTAGTTTGTTCTTTTTAAGGTTGTATAGTTTTTTGTTTATTTTATCTAATTTGTGTTTATAATCGGTTTTTATGTTGTGCATTATATTGTTATATGTTTGTGTCCATGTGTCGTATTTCATCTGGTTTGCTAATAAAAGATGTAGTCTATATAATTTTTTTGTAAGTGTGGTTATGTTGCTGTATTGATGTTTGATTTCGTTCGTGATATATAGTTTTTCTGCTTGTGCTTGGGTGTATTTGGCCGTATTGGTATGGTTATGAACAGTTATTTTAGCGTATTTTGGTGTTAATTTGTGTCTTAGGCATTCTCTATTGAAGTATATGTTGGCTTTGTTATAATATATACAGTGTAGTGCAATATTCCTAAAGATATATATATATATATATATATATATATATATATATATATATATATATATATATATATATATAATATATATATATATATATATATATATATATATCCGACCGATAACTCAAAAAATAATGGACCGATCTTGATAAAATTTGCAGAGTACCTTCCTTTTGCAAGTGGCTTGGATAAGTTCGTTAGCCAAGAAAATCGGACCAGGTTTTCCCGGAAAATTTTGTGTTTTCTTTATAAAAAAATTCATATCTCCGGAAATAACAAAGTAAGGGCAACCAAATTTGGTATGCGTGTATTATAAAGAGTGAACTCTGTACCAAAATTTAGGTCCCTAGCTTTAAAGACAAAGAAGTTATGGGCAGTTAAAGCAACAAATTTTGGAGTTTTCTTCAAAACGTCAAACTCGCAATTTTAAACGTCAAAATTGGCAATGTTTAGGCAAAGAATGTAAAATAAATACCGTTTGTGAAAAGAAAATGTCGCAAGAAGAGTGTTCTGCAAACCCTTAAGTTTCAGATTCAACCGTCATTGCCCTTCATTTTACTAAAATATTTACAGAATATCTATTTCAAATAGACCCTTTCTCTGATGCTTTGGC
Organism: Tillus elongatus; assembly: GCA_964006375.1. Taxonomy (NCBI): domain Eukaryota; kingdom Metazoa; phylum Arthropoda; class Insecta; order Coleoptera; family Cleridae; genus Tillus; species Tillus elongatus. The sequence goes on from OZ023268.1 coordinate 65,869,487, forward strand.
TGTCAGTTTAGTTAAGTTTGGTGGCTTTTTGGATATTTATTTGCAGGTTTAGTGAAGTTTATGGTTTAACGGTCTATAATTTTTTTAGCTAATTATCGTAGAACAAATTTGTTAATGCATTTTTGCATTTTTTATCGAAATATGATGCGTTTATAAGAAAAAAATCTGCACGCAGTAAGTGCGTTTTGGCGGCGAATTTTCGGTTAATTTGCAGTTTAGCTCCCGAACTCTTTTCAAAAAACTGTTTTCAGAAACCTTCCTAGGGTCTCCTGAATCCACAAACCCCAAGAAAAATTTCTTGTTTACACCCCCCAAGGAAGTTACGGGACCAGGAGTGAGTAGGGGTGCATAATTTTTTTTAAAGCTAAATTTCATAGAACAAATTCGTTATTGCATTTTTGCATTTTATGTCGAAATATGATGCGTTTGTAAGAAAAAAAAACTGGACGCAGTAAGTGTGTTTTGGTAGCGAATTTTCGTTAAATTTGCAGTTTAGTACCCGAACGCTTTTCAAAAAACTGTTTTCAGAAACCTGCCTAGGCCCCCACACTCCCCAAGGAAGTTACGGGACCAGGAGTGAGTAGGGGTGTATAATTTTTTTTAAGCTAATTTTCGTAGAACAAATTCGTTAATGCATTTTTGCATTTTTTATCGAAATATGATGCTTTTGTAAGGAACAAATCTGGACGCAGTAAGTGCGTTTTGGTAGCGAATTTTCGGTAAATTTGCAGTTTAGCTCCCGAACGTTTTTCAAAAAATTGTTTTCAGAAATCTTTTTTTCAATGAAATATGGTACATTGTTTCTACTATATAGGCAACCAAGTTTGATGCATGCTTTCATCAAAGAAAGACATTTGCTATTAAAAATATTTTAAAGAAAATTCGCTACCATAACGCACTTGCTGCGTCCAGATATAACTTTTTACGGATATTTGAACCAGTGGAAGTAAAGAAAAATAAAAGCGGAAAATACTCATATTTTCATGTCACAAGGTACCAGAAATAAGAATGTTATTAAGTCTATCACTTTGAACTGTCATTTGACTTTTGTGAAAACAATTTATCAACTATACTTACCTATATATTATGCAAATGCAAACATCAAATAAATCAAATTAGTTATTTCTTACCTTTTTTTTGTACAAAGGTTAATTTAAATATTTTAATATTTTTCTTCGAAAATTTGCTAAATTATGATCGGTTATTAGAATTAAATAAAAAACTGAAAAAAAATTGAACTGATTTAACTGAGTGAATAATGGAACCTGCAATGAGAACTGATACATACACTTGCAGAACCCAAATCACCACAACACATCTTTTTACAGACCTCACGATCATTGCACTAACATAGTTAGCGTCATCAGAGAATGAAAAATTCTACTTAGAATTGGGACGAGGATGAGAAATTCTACTTAGAATTTTTCATCCTCTGATGACGCCAACTTTGTTAGTGACACGATCGTCAGGTCTATGAAAAGATGTTTTGTGGTGATTTGGGTTTTCCAAGTGTACTTATCAACTGATCTCTACATGAATTATGGTATATTATTATACATGCAAATATTTTAAAAACTAGGGTCTTTAGATATAGGGCATCTTATAAAAAAGTTGAAGCAGAGTACACGCCCTTCACATCTGAAATATAAAATACATGCTGTCCCATTTGAAAAAATTGAGTTACGGCAGTTTGAATTTTTTCAAATTCAGCTACTATTTGAAAGCATCCTGTATATGGCATCTTGATCATATATATTCGATGGAAAATGCAAGAATATGAGGGGTGTTCTATTAAAAAAAAGCCTGGACGCAGCAAGCGTTATGATAGTGAATTTTCATTAAAATGTTTTAAATAGCAAATATGTGTGTTTTTTATAAAGAAAACAGACATCAAATTTGGTTACCAGTACAACATATATAGTAAAAATAATGTACCATATTTCATCAAAATAACTTTATTGTTTGAAAATGTAAAAAAAAATTCTCGAAAATAAACTTAAAATGTTCCCGAAAAAACCAGTTTCCTGGCCAAAGAACCTTATAGGTTAATAGCAAATTGAGCTATTCAAATTTGAGGCATTCAATAAAAACTCGCTACCATAACGCACTTGCTGAGTCCCGAATTTATTTTCCTACAAACATGCATTATAATTTCGTGGTCTAAATTCCATACATTTAAGGCTGGCTCAAAACTGACACTGATAGGGGGAATCCGCCTGGCTAATTAACAGAAAACATTGTTTAATCTATTTCAACTGAGCACATTTTCCTGGTTAACGAACTTATCCAAGCCACTTGCAAAAGAAAGGTACTCACCAAATTTGATCAAAATCGGCCCATTATTTTTTGGGTTATGGGTGTGATATATATATATATATATATATATATATATATATATATATATATATATATATATATATATATATATATATATATATAATATATATATATATATATATATATATATATATAAACATAAAAAAATTGAAACCGACCTCGGATATGTGTTCTTGGGGGCCTAATTAGTGCTAATGTGAAGGAATTTTTTCAAAATTCAAAAGTCGAGATCTCCTCATTAGTGAATTTTTTTAAAGATAATTCACTAAAAAGAAGAAAACTTGTATCACCAACGACCTATGGGCCATTTGTGATTGTCAATATAATTTTGTAAGATGCAGCTCAAGACACACTGCAATTAACGTTCTGATATAATTTCCTTTTCATATCTTGCATAATAACGCATGTACAATTTACTGTACAAATGCTTCATCCTGTATATACGCAAACATATAAAAACTGAAACTAACCCTGCGTATGGGTTCTAGGGGGCGTAGTTCGCGCTTATTTGAAGACATTTTTTCAAAATCCAAAGTCGCTGTCTCCTCAAAAACAAATATTTTCTACGAAAATTCGCTAAAAATTATAGAGTATAAAACCACAAACTCTATAACTAAAACTGCTGCCAAGAGAAAGGGTCTATTTGAAATGAATTCTGTGTAAATATTTTAGTAAAATGAAGGACAATGATGGTTGAACCTGAAACTTAAGGCTTTGTAAAACACACTTCTTGCTACAATTTCTCTACATAACCTGTATACGCTTCAGATTCGTTGTCCAAAATTTGCCCATTTTGTCGTGATGAGTATAAATTGGAACCTACGGTGAGCACTGCTAAGTACAATTTGGAGAACCCAATTCATCACAATACAGTTTTTAGACTTGACGATCGTTTCGCTAACAAATTTAGCGTCAACAGAGGGATGTATAAACAATTTATTCATTCATTCACGATCGTCAGGTCTAAAAACTGTCTTGGGATGTGTGGGTTCTCCAAATTGTACTTAATTTTGATGTTTCAAATCGCGACTTTGAGGTTTGAAGAAGAAAAACTATAAAAATTTCAAGGTAATTTTTATGGTATTTCTTGACCCCTTCGCTGCAAAAAATTTAACGTTCGTCTATAATATACAATAGATTTTGTTATCCACAGAAAATATTTTGGCGCGGTTGGTTTTTTGATCGCGCAGTGACATCCAATTTTTTTCCCTTTAAATGCCTATAACTTTTTTCTTTCAACTTAAAGGGTTTTAAAAACAGTACATAGGTTACTTTTGATAATATAAACCTGTATACCAAATTTGGTTGCCATAGCTTTATTTCTGAATATAAAAATTTTCCAAAAGAAAACCTAACATTTCCCGGAACAGGTCCGACTTTCCTGGCTAACGAAGTTATCCAAGCTACTTTCAAAAGTAAGGTATTCAACAAATTGTATAAGTGTGTGTATATATGATATATATAAATACATACATACATACATACATACATATGCATCTAACAGATAACTAGTACTTAACCGATTTTGATTAAACTCGCCAAGTACCTTTCTTTTATTTATAGCTTGGATAAGTTCGTTAGCCAGGAAAGTCGGACAAGGTTTTCCGGGAAAATTTTGAGTTTTCTTTCGAAAAAATTTTTTATCTCCGAAAATTACAAAGCTATTTTGATAAAATGTCATGGATGTTGCCTTAGGAAAGACCTTACCAGGTACACAATCAACTTTCTAGCTTTATATAAAATTGAGTTATTCAAATTTGAAGCATGTAATGAAAATTCGCTACCGTAACGCACTTGCTGCCCCCCGAACTTTTTTATTTTATTTTTCGAGTCTTCGGTGTTTCCGGGAAATTTTAGGTTTTCTTTTGGAAATTATACAAGATGAAAAAAAATTATATAAGAACGTTAATTATAGGGTTTCTTGAGCCTCATCTTACAAAATTATATCGACAATCACAAGTGGCCCATAAGTCGTTGGTGATACAAGTTTTCTTCTTCTTTTTAATAAAACACCCCTTATATTCTTGCATTTTCCATCGAATTATGATGCATGTTTGTGAGAAAGAAATGGCATATGTTCATAATTTTCTAGTTATTTCAATTGTTTTGCAACTTTTCACGCTTGTGGCATATATCAAAAATTGTGATACGGCGTTTTCACCAATAGATATCGAAATCTCATGACACGTTTAGAAAGGTTTTCGTTTATATAATCAAGATGCCATATACAGACGCTTTCAAATAGGAGCTGAATTTGAAAAAATTCAAACTGCCATAACACAATTTTTTCAAATGGGGCAGTATGTATTTTATGTTTCAGAAGTGAAGGGTCTATTCTCTGCTTCAACCTTTGTATAAGATTCTCTATACCTAAAGACTCTAGTTTCAAAAATATTAAATTTATAATTTCATATCATAATTCATGTAGAAATCAGTACACTTGGAAAACCCAAATCACCACAAGACATTTTTTTATAGACCTTACGATCGTTTCACTAACACAGTTAGCGTCACAGAATGAAAAACTCTACTTAGAATTTTTCATCCTCTGATGACGCTAACTTTGTTAGTGAAACGATTGTCAGGTCTGTAAAAAGATGTGCCCATCTTCACTTAGTTAAATCATAAGTACACTTGGAGAACCTAAATCACCACAACACATATTTCATAGAACTTACGATCGTTTCGGTGACAACGTCAGCGTCATCAGAGGATAACAAATTCTGAGAATTTTTCATCCTCATGACGCTGACGTTGTCAGCGAAACGATCGTAAGGTCTTTGAAATATGTGTTGTGGTGATTTGGTTTCTCCAAGTGTACTCATCAGTGCTCACCACAGGTTCCAGTTTTCACATAGTTAAATCAGTTGAATTTTTTCAGTTTTTTATTTAATTCTAATAACCGATCAGGTTATGGGATTATTTAGCGAATTTTCAAAGAAAAATATTTAAATTAACCTTTGTACAAAAAAAGTAAGAAATAATTAATTTGATAAGACCATCTATGTTTACATTTGCATAATATATAGGCAAGTAGTTGATAAACTGTTTTCACAAATGTCCAATGATAGTTCAAAGTGACAGACTTAATAACGTTCTTATTTCTGACACCTCTTGACATGAAAATATGAGTATTTTCCGCTTTTTTTCCGCTTTTATTTTTCTTTAGTTCCACTGGTTCAAATATTCGTAAAAGCTTAAAAAGAACTTAACATTTTCTTTTGGCGAATTTTTCGTAAAACGAAAAGTTAACTAATGAGGATCTCTCTCTCTCTCTCTCTCTCTCTCTCTCTCTCTGTGTGTGTGTGTGTGTGTGTGTGTGTGTGTGTGTGTGTGTGTGTGTGTGTGTGTGTGTGTGTCTCCTGAGCCCCATGGAAACGACGCATTCAGAGAGCTTTGTTTTTAGTGTTTCCTTAGAAATGTTTTTTGTAACATTTTTGTGAAATGTTGGTAATTAATAATAAATCTTTAGTAAGTAATTGTAAATAAAAGTTGTCGCATTTTTGTGAAAAATATTATTAAGTGTAACATTACTGAAGGCAATTTCGGTCAAAAAAATGGTGAATATTTGTAAAAGAAATTTGTGCAAAATTTCATAAAAATTTTCTTTTTTCGACTTGGGTCATAAAGCTGTTTGTCAATAATTATATCTTGGCAGGTGTGTAAATAGCTTGAAGAGGTTCGTTGGCCAGGAAAATCGGACCAGTTTTTTCTGGAACTTTTTAAGTTTATTTTCCGAAAATGTTTGTACTTTTTGAAACAACAAAGCTATTTTAATGAAATCTGGTACCTTGTTACTACCATATAGGTTATACTGCCAACCAAATGTCCTTTTAAAAACAATACATATTTTACATTAAAAACATTTTTACGAAAATTCGCAACAATAACCCACTTGCTGTGCCCAGACTTTTAAAATTTTAATTACAGCTTAGATATATAATTTGAATTTTAGGTTTTTTTTTTTTCAGTAAATTTTCGTGTAGAAATTATGTAGTCCGTTTTTATCACAAAAGTTTTTTCAGTGTTTTAGCAATTTTTTTTTAATTTCCCGGAAAAATAGGTCCGACTTTCCTGGCTAACGAAGTTATCCAAGCCATGTTCAAAGGAAGCTATTCAGCAAATTGAATAAAAATCGCCCTATTAATTTTTCGAGTCTATATATATATATATATATATATATATATATATATATATATATATATATATATATATATATATGTATATATAGTTACATCCCTGTATATTCTCAACATCATACAAAATACGACGAATCCTGAAACCATGCATCATCAGTTTAGTGACCTGTGTAAGAGTGCTGATGCAGACGTTTGCATTTATGTTAATTCTGTAGAACATTATTTCATTCAATCGCTGTAACTCTAGTTGTTCACATGTTGTTTTGAACCACATATTTTATAATAAATTTTAAGACTGTAATAATTGTACCACTTAAATAAATTAATTAATTTTTTCGGGCAATCGCTACGAAAAAACCTAATTGGCGCTGCATAGAACAGTATTGCACATCGAAATCTGATTTTGGCAAGCTTTAAATCTTCGTAAAATTAGTTTCGGTCTTTTTTCTAAAAGTTTATGTGCAATATCGAACATCCACACCGGTGCAAGTCAGTCCACACTGCCAGAGGGAAATCAGCGAGAAACCAATAGCAGAAGTACCAATGAGCTTCCTGTAAGTTTCCTCCAATATTTTTATCTGTGCATTCATATCGTATCTATTTTACATTTATACCTTATATAATTTTGTTCAATAATTCCTATTCGCGCTCTATTTTTCAATTCACCCTGTAATACTTAACAACCATTACTTGTTCATGTATGTTGTGTAATGATAAGAGATAGATCGCCTATTAGGAAAAGAGAACCTATATTAGAATTAGAGGAAGACAATTTTAATCAATTAAGTTTAAATAATTTAGAAATGGCAAATAATCACATTGCCGAATTTTCACAAGCTGCTATCATGATCCCCGAATATTCCGGTGGACAGAAGCATCTTGCTTATTTTATTAAACAATGCGAACTTTATATTACTAGTTATACAAGGCCAAAAGCCGAAACTCACGCAAATCGAATGTTACTAGAATTTATAAAAGCTAAAATCACTGGTAACGCTCGTGACGTGTTAATTAGTTTAGAAAACCATACATGGGAAAATATAAAATTTGCTTTAAAAAATCAGTTTTCAGACCCCCGTTCAGAAAATCTTTTATTTAATGATTTAAATACTAGCTTTATGACTAAATCACAAACTATTCAGGAATATTTCAATTTAATTAAAGAAAAGCTAAAAATCTTAATTGAACATGTAGACATACAAGATTTAGTAAACGATGTAAAAACTTATAAGAAAGAATTTTATCAACAAAATGCAGTGGCAGCATTTAAAGCGGGTGTAATAGAACTTTACTTCTCACATCTTAGATTAGTTAGTGTTAATACTCTTGATTCACTTATGTTAGAATGTAATAGAATAGATAACGAGATTATACAGTCGAATTTCATTAATAGCCTGAGAAACAAAAATAATACGAAAACAAATCATAACACAGCTGTACAACATAGACAGACGTATACCCAAAAACCAATATTTCCAGCATTTCCCCAAATTTACAACAAACCACAACAACTCACACAACAAAGGCAACCGTTTCCTTCTCAGCCGATTTCTAACATAAGACTCGTTCAAAATTTTAATAAAAATATACAACACGCTCCAACTCAATTGAGTAGAGGAACGACACCCATGTCAATAAGCAACCAAACTCCCTTAAGAAATACACGACAAATGCCCCAAAGAAATCACTTTATACCCCAATCTAGGCCCACGTTTCAACATCAAGAACTCTTTAACCAAGAGGACCTACCACTAGATCATTTTGACGAATACCCTTATGACGACCAATCCTCTGACGAAAATATAGAGCCACTAGAATTTCCTGAACAAACTGAAACTTTTACAAATTACAACACCAATCCAAATCGGGATTTTCACGAAACAGCCTCGGAAAACTAATCTATTTAGATATAAATAATATTGTTAATACCCCTAAATTACCGTTTTTTGTCATACCAAGTCTAAATTTAAAAGTATTGATTGATTCCGGAGCGTCAGATAGTATCATAAATCCAGGACCGGCTTACGAGTTGTTTAAAAAATTTATTTATAAGGAACCATTTTCAATGAAATCAGTTAACCAGATAACCCATGGTGAAGACAACGTAAGGTATCCTATTTTACAAGAATTTAATATTAATTACCAATTTCCAATGCGTGTCATGCAATGGCACCATCGATTTGACGCGCTTATAGGGTCAGCTCATCTTACAAAATTAAAAGGAAATATCGATTATAATAAACAAATTTTAACTCTAGGAAACCAAAAAATACCATTTTACCTTGAAATTAATCCACTGAATTTTACACCTTTCAAACAAATTTGTGAAAATTATGTATCAGTCCGTGTAAATATAGAAAAGGGCACAGTAGTTTTACCACGTATTGAAGAAACAAATGTTTTAATTTACGAGTCAATAGCTGAAGCAAAAGATGGATATTGTAGAGTACCCATAATAAAGAAAAATCCAAATTCAAAATTTGTAGAAATACATTTTCAGGAACAAATAGATGTCGATCCATTACAAAATTACTCTGACGAACTACCTAAAATTTCAAAACATTTTGATGTAACAAAAGTTTTAAGAACAGATCATTTAAATACAGAAGAATATGAAAAACTTATTAATTTGTGTCGAAAGTATAATGATATTTTTTATCATGAAGACTCAGATCTCTCTTTCACCAATGCAATTAAACATAAAATAAGAACTAAAGACGATGAAGTTGTTCACACCAAATCATACCGGTACCCTTTTCATTTACGTGAAGAAGTCCAAAACCAAATTCAAAAACTCTTAAGACAACAAAATAATTAGACCCTCAATATCACCCTACTCAAGTCCGATATGGATTGTCCCGAAGCGTCAAGACGCTTCTGGAAAAAAGAAATGGCGCTTAGTGATCGATTATCGTAAACTTAACGAGAAAACGATCGATGACAAGTACCCATTACCTCGCATCGAAGAAATTTTAGATAATTTAGGACGCTGCTCCTATTTCACGACTCTCGATCTAGCACAAGGATTCCATCAAATTGAAATGGATCCTGGCAGTATCGAAAAAACAGCGTCCTCCGTAAATAATGGCCATTACGAGTGGATCCGAATGCCGTTCGGGTTGAAGGGGGCTCCCAGTACCTTTTCACGCCTAATGGATAATGTATTAAGGCCATATTTGTACAAGTTTTGTTTCGTGTATATGGATGATATTGTTATCTTCTCGAAATCCCTTCAAGAACACCTTTGTCACGTAAAAAATATATTTGATAAGTTAAAAGAGTGTAATCTAAAAATTCAGTTAGATAAGTCAGAATTTTTGCGTAAAGAGGTCGAATTTTTAGGCCATCTGGTCACTGTCCGTGGGATCAAACCGAACCCATTAAAAATAACTGCCATTCAGAATTATCCAATACCAAAGACAAGTAAGGAAATAAGAGCATTTTTAGGATTAACAGGCTATTATAGACGCTTTATTCCAAATTGCGCTAAAGTAGTATTCCCCATCAATAAATATTTAATAATAATATTCACGACCCGGAATACGTTGACGCATTTCAAAAAATAAAAGAATTAATTACAAATTCTCCTGTCCTGTCCTACCCCGATTTTTCTAAACAATTTCATTTAACCACTGACGCAAGCAATATAGCTATAGGTGGAGTATTGTCACAAAATAATAAACCAATTGCGTTTTACTCAAGAACACTAAATTGAGCCGAGAGAAATTATTCGACCATTGAAAAAGAGTTATTATCCATAGTAGAAAATACAAAACATTTTAGACCATATCTCTTTGGACAAAAATTTGTTATAGAAACTGACCACAAACCGCTTGTTTGCCTATTTTCAATTAAGGAACCAAACTCACGGCTAGTTAAATGGCGACTAAGATTAGAGGAATTTAATTACGAGATAAAATACAAGAAAGGCAAAGATAACGTAGTGGCTGATGCCTTATCGCGAATCGAAATTAACGCGATTGAAGACGACTTTGACCTGGAATCAATAATTAATAACGTAGACCCTGACGAAGACAGATAAAGAGAAATAATTAACGAACTAGAAAACGACGCAAACAATGCCTCTACTAGCACGACTAATAACCTACCTGAAAGCAATGACTCACAGACACAACACTCGTCTGCAGAAAATCCAATTTTCAAAATACCTATATCAGAAAATCCAGTCAATTATTTTTCCAGACGAATAATTTTAGATTACGGACCAAAATATGACACATGCAAATTAAAAATATTCAAGTTTGAAACAATACATGTAAAGGTTCAACTCAATTACGAATTAAGACAAATAAATGACTTCTTGAAACAATTTATTGATCCAAAATTCACTTACGGAATTTACTGTAAACATGATAGACTATTCAAATATTTCACTGCTGTTTCTTCAACATTATTTAATAGTTCTGTTAAAATAATAAAATCTAACGAATTTTTACAAGACGTTGAAAAACAAGAAACTCAACAACAAATTATAGACGAATATCACACACGAAACCACAATGGCATTAACGAGACTTATCAACATTTAAAACAAAAATATTTTTGGCCTAATATGAAAAATTATATAAACGCTTTTATTAATAAATGCTCAATTTGCCTTCAGACAAAATACGAAAGAAATCCGTACAAACCACCATTTTCAGGTCCCCTTCTAGCTAAACGCCCTTTTGAAGTGATACACATTGACACCTTCAGTTTCGATAATTGTAAATTCCTAACTATCATAGATTTATTCTCCAAATATGCGCAGGCATATTATATAACTGATGGATCCGCAATTACCGTGTTAAATAAACTTAGACACTATTTTTCCCATCATAATCATCCCCTAAAAATAGTAGCTGACGCTGGCAAAGAATTTTCGAATACTACCCTTAAAGAATACTGTAATTTATTTAATATTAATCTTCACATAACAACCCCCCAAAATCCTAACTCAAATTCACCAGTAGAGCGACTGCACTCAACTCTTGTAGAAAAATTGCGAATTCTTAAATTACAAAACCCACAAGAGAGGCCTGCAACCCTAATGATAACAGCAACCCTTATTTACAACCAGTCCATTCATTCGACAACTGGGTATTCACCTTTTACATTACTATACGGCCCCTACGACGACTTACCAACTGTCACACCTGAAACTACCCTTTACGAAGAATACAATAACAATAGGCTCAAAGAAATAATGTCTTTCTTCGACAGTGTATATCAGAAACAAAAAGTAAGTGGAGACAAAAGAATTTCTAAAGCAAATGCGGACAGACAAACGACACCAGATTTACAAGAAACGACACAACTAGCTATTAGAGTACCAAAAGTAAGAAAAACGAATCCTCTTTATAAATTACGATCACATCCTAAACAAAAAGAAAACATTGTTACATTTTCTAAACCAAAAGCAAAAGCTCACGTTTCTAACATAAAAAGAGTAAGAAAGACTTTTTCGTTACAGGACAAAACTACTACTACTACAAACAACGATGACCCTCAACCTGGTCCATCCACTTCAAATAACACCGATAAAAACTAACGGATATTTTAAAGAGTATTTAGGCATAGCAAAAATACTCAAACATTATCATAAATTTTATTTTTATTTTAATATTACCGATATAGAAATTAATTATAACATATTATTAAAAAATTCTAAATTTTTAAACACTGGACAAATGTCTGCAAGTAACGAACGATATTTACTAATTTTAGATGACCATTTGTCACGATTAAGTAATGAACTACAAAAACTATCAATGCACAGAACTAAACGCGGATTAATAAACGGAGCAGGCTCTTTAATTAAAATGATAACAGGAAATCTCGACCAAGAAGACTCAAAAGAAATCAATAAAAATTTAGATAACCTTTTCCAAAATCAAGAAGATATAATTACCCAAATTGATAATTTAAATTCATTTGCTAATATAATCACACAAAGGTACGAAAAGGACCAAAAAATTATTAATCAAAATCTAGATCATATTTATCAGACTTTTTCCACTTTAGATAGCGAAAGAGAATTGTCGAGTAAAATTCATTTCCAAATTCACGTAGCTGTTAAATTACTCCATAATATAGAGATAATTCAAAGAACTATTTCCTTAAGTTTTAACGAAATTACTAATATAGAGCTCTTTACCACTAGTGATCTGTTAAATATTATTGATCACTTAAAGTTAAGTCACGACAGAAATGAATTGATCGACTTTGACAAAAATCATGTTTTTAAGGTGGTAGAATTTACCAAATTTCATATATTATCGGTTAAGGATACGATTGTATGCCTTTTAAAAGTTCCTATCCTATATCACAATCCTGGTTCTTATTTTCGTGTTTATCCTGTACCACAAAATTATATTCTCCTGGTACCACCCAGCTCATACTATTTAGAAACACCCTCTTCAAACTTATGGACCCAAGAGAAGTGCCCCTCTATAGAAGACGTGGTTATATGCAATAATCGCCCACGAGAAGAACATTGTCAGCTTGACACCTTACAAAATTGCACTTCTGCCAAAGTAATGAACCCCTACGAAATATCAACTCAGCTGCAGAATGGTCAGATCTTAATATCCACTAGCTCAGCAACCACTATTGTCGAAAATTGCGAAACATCGTTAGAACGAAAAATCTTCCAGGGAAACGGTCTAGTAACATCCCTCAATTCCTGCAAAGTCAAGATCAATGAGGAAATGTATGAAGACGTTGCTACCAATTTGACGCTACAACCCATAGAAGTCGAAGAATTGCAACAGACACCTTAACATCATATCCATTTTAAGCCAATTCATCTAAAAGAAAACAAAAAGATAAAAGAAGCATTGTCTCAAATACAACAGCATCCATTTCATCTCCGACCGTCCATGCAGTATTCCCACTTAGGCATTACCATTGGTATATCCATCGCTGTTACCATTGTACTTCTGTTTCTTTTAAGAAGAAAAATTCAGAGCATCCTATACAAGTCCAACAAGCAAACGCAAACAGAAGAAGTGTCCGAACACGAGGACGTGTTAAAGATTTAAGGGTGGAGGAGTTACATCCCTGTATATTCTCAACATCATACAAAATACGACGAATCCTGAAACCATGCATCATCATTTTAGTGACCTGTGTAAGAGTGCTGATGCAGACGTTTGCATTTATGTTAATTCTGTAGAACATTATTTCATTCAATCGCTGTAACTCTAGTTGTTCACATGTTGTTTTGAATCACATATTTTATAATAAATTTTAAGACTGTAATAATTGTACCACTTAGATAAATTAATTAATTTTTTCGGACAATCGCTACGAAAAAACCTAATTATATATATATATATATATATATATATATATATATATATATATATATATATATATATATATATATATATAATTGTATATTGGGGGCATGTTTTTATGTTATATTGTATGTAGAATTTATATTTATGATTGTAGTGGATATGTTGATTATTATTGGTTTTATTTGTTTATGTGCATAAGAGTATTTTACTTTTTGATCACTTGTTTTAATAATATTCACTAAATCTGAAGCTTCTAGTAAATGTACTCAAACTGTTACTGTTCAGTTACTTCTAGTCAATGGAACTATAGTGAATATTCCTATTATGTACAACTCTGTTCATTTATATTATGTAAAATAAATATTTACCTTTGTTTGTTTCTCTTTGCCACAGCTATAATAACTCTCTCTCTCACTCTCTCTCTCTCTCTCTCTCTCTCTCTCTACAGGGATTATTTTATCTTAGGATTCAAATGAAAATTATTTAACACAAATTTCACTGTTTAGGTTAGTTTTTACAGATTTCTTTACCTGAATTCTGGTCCCTTCAACTATATATACCTTTACTTGGTCAATGAAATTAAAGAGGTCGTTAGTTTTTTCTTTTAAAACAGAACATGTAAACTTTATTTATTTGATTGAGAAATATTTTCCAATTTTATATGAACAAACTATTCTTTTGATTATAAATTACTTATTTAGGATCCCTTTCTAAATATTAAAATCTCTTTTGTGCTTATAATTTACTGAACAATGATGGCAATTCTAAATATTAAACTAAACTCGGTTTTAGAAATTCCCACTCAAATCGTTATGCTTGAAATGGTTGTCATGGCGACCTCGCTTTGGAGTTCAGGTTCCCATGGATACATATTAGTTTCAATGAAATAATTTATATGATTTATATTACCCAAGGTTGTCCGTAGCTCTCTAGCGACTTCTCTACTCACTACTTGCTTCTGCTTTATAATTATCCTTGTTCTTTGACAGTATTTACTTCTTTCAACAGCTAATTTTACCTCTACTGCTTGTCTTTGGTATGTTTTAGGTTATCTGTCATTTATTTCTTGCACTAGAACTGAAATGTTTTAAGTTTTAGGATTTAATACCTTTCGTCTGGAGTAGCGTCTGTTTGGATGGATATAATATTTGATATTATCACTGGTTCAGTGGATTTCTGTTATATTCACTATACATCTGACATCAGGTACTGTTTCAATTACTGCTTTTTACTTTATATTTCGGGATTCATTGTCGAATTTTACTTTTTGTGGCTTCTTCAAACAGCCTCGCTTTTAAAAACCTTTTACTTCCTCGATGTTCACCTTCGTTCTTCTATTTCTTTCCCAGTTTTAGTGAATTTTCGTAGAAAAAATTCACTAATGGGGAGATCCCGACTTTTGAATTTTGAAATTTTTTTTGCAAATGAGCGCGAACTAG
Organism: Tillus elongatus; assembly: GCA_964006375.1. Taxonomy (NCBI): domain Eukaryota; kingdom Metazoa; phylum Arthropoda; class Insecta; order Coleoptera; family Cleridae; genus Tillus; species Tillus elongatus. Next base: position 65,884,706 of record OZ023268.1, read on the forward strand.
GACCCCTAGAACCCATATCCTGGGTCAGTTTCTATTTTTATATGTATATATATATATATATATATATATATATATATATATATATATATATATATATATATATATATATATATATATATATATATATATATATATATCAAAACGTCAAAGTCGAGATTTAAAATGTCAAAATTGGTAATATTTAGGAAATGATCCTGAAATTAATATGAGCTATCGAAAGAAAATGTCTCAAGAAGAATGCTTTACAAAGCCTGAACTCTTAGTTTCAATCGTCATTGTCCTTCATTTTACTAAAATATTTCCAGAAAATCCATTTAAAATAGACCCTTTCTCTAATGCTTTGGCAGTAGTGTTGGCTATAGAGCTTATCTTTTAATGGTATATCATTTTTGTCAAATTTTCTTTAAAAATCTTTAAAGCTCAATATATCCGTTATTATGCAAGTTACGAAAAAAAAGGTATACATTAATTATAGGGTGCCTTGAGCTACATCTTAAAAAATATTTCCACAATTACAGGCTGGCCCATAAGTCGTTGGTGTTTCAAATTTTTTTTTAAATCAAACACGCCCTATGTTATTGCATTTTCCATCGAAATATAATACATCTTTGTAAGAAGCGAAATTCGGGATGCAGCAAGTGCGTTATGGTAGAGAATTTTCATTTAATCCTTCAAATTTGAATAGCTCAATTTGCTATTAACCTATAAGGTTAACCAGGGAACCAGTTTCTTCGGAAACAATTTAGGTTTACTTTCGAAAATTTTTGTACATTTTCAAACAATAAAGTTATTTTAATGAAACATGGCACATTGTTTCTACTATATAGATTGATGCCTGCTTTCTTAAAAACATGTTTGCTATTAAAAACATTTTTATGAAAATTCACTACCATAACGCACTTGCTGCATCCAGAAGTTTTATTTTTGTTATCACCAATAAACTTTGATAATTAGAGTGTGAAATACTTCTAACCACTTGATTTGCCTCTTTTTTAGATTAGTCCCAATCACATGGCATATTCACAAAATGATTCAAAAACAATTTTACAAATTATATGGTTCCTACATTAGTCAAAATCATGTTAATTTAAGCGGTAAGTTTAAACCTAATTAATTACAATATTCTAACCTTTTTGTACCAAACTCAATAAAATTCTTTAAAATCTGCGTGAAAGTACACAAACTTTTCCTAAATTATTCATAATTCAACATTTTTTTTACATTAACAAACTCAAGCATATAATTTTACCTACTCTATTTAAACAAATTGATTACTAAATTTAATGAACATTTTTCCGAACTTATTAACACTACACTGGTCTTTTTTAAAACGTTTTGCATTCAGGCTTTGGAGTTTTTATTTTGTTGTTGTTCTGAACGCATTGTCCCTTGAAGTTTAGATATTGTTTGTCACAACTTATGTTAATTATGTATTCATGGATTGGTTACATGCTTTTTTGCTTAAAAATTACGCTATGCTTGATCTCAATTGCTTTGACCTTATACATACATATAGTTGACCATTGCTTTGAACTTAAGCTGTAGGTATTTATCGTTTGTCTATGTGTTATTTAAAAACTTTACAATTAATCTTATTTACTTTTCATTTTAGGTTATACTAGAGAGTTGACTCTGTCACTACCTCTGACTTGAAGTGTGGCTGTGTAGAACATGGATTGTACATTTTCAGGCATTTGCTTTCTTTTGTTTTTATATACCAGGGGTTAGCTATATTTAGCTCATTTTTTCACGCAGCTAGGACAATTATTAAATAATATTCAAGAAATAGCATTGACAACAGAAAATGCCATCACTTTTGCAAAATTAGGAATCTTTTACACATCAATATTAAAACCAAAATTTATAATAAAAGAAATCAATAAGATACAAAATTATGCAACTAATGCTATAGTAATAACAACCACTGAAAATTCTGTCTTCTTTCGATAAAGAAAAGGATATGTCCGGAAATAACAAAGGAAGGGCAGCCAAATTTGGTATGCTTGTTTGTATTATAAAGGGTGAACCATGTACGAAAATTTAGGTCTGTAACTTTAAAGACAAAAAAGTTGGCGGCATTTAAAGAAAAAATGGGGTTTTCCTTAAAAAGTCAAAATTGGCAACATTTAGGCAAAGAACCTGAAACAAATACGGACTATGTAAAGAAAATGTCGCAAGAAGAGTGTTCTGCAAACCCTCAAGTTTCAGCTTCAACCGTCATTGTGCTTCATTTTACTAAAATATTTCCAGACATTTCATTTTAAATAGACCCTTTCTCTGATGCTTTGGCGATAGTTTAGTTACGTTTGTGGTTTAACAGTCTACAATTTTTATCTAATTTTCGTAGAAAAATTCGTTACTGAGGAGACCGCGACTTTTGAATTTTAAAAAGATTTCTTCAAATGAACACAAACTAGCCCCCCCAGAGTCCATATCCGGGTTTAGTTTCAGTTTTTATCTGTTTACATATATACAGTGTCCCACGTAGACCATCCATTAGCCGTTTCTGGAATACGGCTCACAATTGAATTCTGAAAATTCACGCACGTGTGTTTTTCTAAATTTCCAATTCACTGAAAATATTGACGTTAGTATGGCACTTCCGGTTATACCGGAAGTAGACGTCAACTTTCTTATTTCAAATGGAAGATGGTGTTTCTTATTACGGATCTAGATTGCTCGTCAAATTTTATGGTAGGTTTTACCAACATGTTATGTCATTTTTCCCAACAATTTTCGAATATTTAACTTTTTTCAAAAATTTCTTTAAAAACGTCACATTTACACACATGTATCTCTTATTTTTAAACCTGAATTTTTTATCAATATTTATTTAGGCTCTCTAATAATTAACTTGCGAATTTCCGTCGATTTAAGAAATAATTTTCACAAGTGCAATTGATTAATCGTCCATGATGACAATTTTCCTGCTGAAAACTCGGCAAGTTAAAATTATTTCGCAATACAATACTTCGACATTTCTATATCCCGTATTGAGATAAAGACACAGACGTATCTGTGTAGTTTAATACAGACATTCCTCATGCTCTTTGATGAGAGGTTAATTTTTGTTGACACCAGTGTCACTTAATGTGCCTGCATCTTGAGAACTCTGGGATCTTTTCTGCATAACGCCGACAACAGGCATGGATGCAAAATGATAATGTTGGGTGTCCTCCTACTATGTCTAAAAGCATAACTATTGGGCAATTGATAGTCCCTTTATTAATCTTATTTTTAAAGTGGTAGACATTGATCCAATCCAATCCATAGCAGGTGGTAGTGGAATTTTCCTTTACGTAATAGTAAAGGATTTTTTTCACGCCCGAGGAGGTACCATCCCATGCATTAAGGGGCCGGTGAAGTCCCAATGGACCTTTCCGGTTCTGGTGTATGAGTCGGTTTCCCTTATAAGCAAAAATGATGATGGCTCCTCCTTGTAAAAAATATTCCGGAGGTAAAATACCCCGCCATTCGGGTCCGGGAGAGGGGTGTACAGGGGGCGCCAACATCAAGACTTAACATATCCTTTACAAATATATGTGGCCTAAATTCTAACCTGAACTCCGTCCACCATTTCCTCCAGGCTAACAGGCGCCAACTCCTCTTCCTCACCGAAACCCAAATCAGTGCCAACACAGCCACTAATCACCTTAATTTCCCGGGGTATGAGCTCCTTACTTCCTTTAGATTGCATGGAGGCGTGTGCGCATACGTCCGTAGCAATCTACCCTGCACCAGACTCCCCAATTTGGAAACTGGAAGAAAAGACATACTATGCATAAAACTCTCTCTCAGGGCTGCAGCTAAATTCATCTGTTGCATTTACCGGTCACCTTCTGACAACAACTTTGTCCAGCTCTTTGACTACCTTTCTGAAAAAACAGACTATCTGATTTCTGAATATCCTTCTTCCGAGGTCACTATTCTTGGTGACTTCAATGTCCATAATAAAGAATGGCTAGGATCTTCAAAAACCGATCTACAAGGGAGAGCAGCGGAGGCCTTTGCAGTCAGCAATACTTTAGCCAATATGGTTCAGCAACCTACTTACTTTCCTCGCATCCCAACACACAGCTCAAATCCCTTGGATCTCCTTCTTACTACAAAACCTGAATGCTATTAGATATCAGTCACCGGCCCCCTTGGTCGCTCAGACCACGGCATGGTCACTGCTTCCTGCGCAATTCAACCCGAGGTCACACAGTCATCAAACCCGCGTATCATTTGGCACTACAACTACGCAAACTGGGACGAAATGCGGGATTACTTTTCCTCATTTCCATGGGCGTCTGTCTGCTTCTCTCATCCTGACCCCTCTGATATCTCACAAAACGTCACCGAAATTATCCAAGCTGGCATGGAATTGTTTATTCCACGTACACAGAAAACCTCTTCAGCCCCGGTTCTCTAAATCCCGTGACAAGGCCAGACTTGAAAAGGTCAAAGCTAATAAAACGCTTCTACACAATCCCAGTCAAGAAAATCGTCCAGCATTTAACGACGCAAGAAACCGCTGTCCGCATTCTTTCTGAGGCAAAAAACTCGTTTAATAACCACATCAAAAACAAAGTCCTCCTAAGCTCCAACGCCTGCAAACCCTTCTGGACTCTTGCTAAATCTATTGGGAATAATTTCTGCAAAAGCACGTTCCCACCTCTTGTCTCAGGGGATGAAATTGTTTCTACCGCCCTGGGCAAGGCTGAACTTTTTGCTTCGTTGTTCGCCGGTAATTCTACTCTCAACCCACCTCCAAATGTTCAACCACCAACAGTCCCCAATGTCGCGCATAAAATGACGGATATCATTTTCAAAACTAAAAAGGTACGAAAGATGCTCTCTTCTCTTAATACCGGGAAAGCTTCTGGCCTTGACAAGATCCCAGCAATTGTTCTAAAAAAATGCGGACCAGAACTGGCTCCTGTCCTGACTTGTCTGTTTCAGACATCTTACAATAGAAGCATATTCCCTAGTAACTGGAACACTGCTCGAGTACAACCCGTCCCCAAGAAAGAATCCAAAGCGCTTCCTAGCAACTACAGGCCTATTTCTCTGCTTTCAGTCGTCTCTAAAGTGATGGAAAAGTATATAAACACCGAATTACTAAAATTTCTTGAAAAACACAGTCTAATCCATGACAAGCAGTATGGATTCCGTCAGCGCAGATCGACTGCCGACCTCCTTTCCTTTGACACCCATTCTTTGAACAAGTCTATGGAACTACACGGTGAATCCCAGATTGTTGCTCTAGACATATTCAAAGCATTAGACTAGGTCTGGCACGCAGCGCTGCTTAATAAACTTCCGGCCTATGGCCTACCACCAAAACTTTGTACCTGGACAGAAAATTTCCTCCCCAACAGTAGCATTTCTGTTGTGGATGGTCATTCCTCTAAACTGTATCTAATTAATGCAGGAGTTCCTCAAGGTTCAGCTTTAGCCCCCACTTTGTTTCTTCTCCACATCAATTACTTCCTCTCTAGCACATCCAACCTAGTTCACAGTTACGCGGACGACAGCACCCTCCACTCAAATATACAATATTCTAAGCCTGTCTCTTTAGCCCAATTAGATGAGGATCGCAGACTCACGGAGGGTTCTGTCTCCGTGGATCTCCAAAAAATATTAGACTGGGGAAGTAGAAATCTTGTACAATTCAATCCCACCAAATCTCAGTCTTGCTTTCTTTCTCATAAGAGATACACCAGCCCTAGACCCATCACAATGAACAACCAAGTTATTCAAAGTAATGAGTCCTTTTCTCTTGTTGGCATTTCTGTGGATCGAAATCTTAATTGGCACCAACATGTCACATCAATTGCAGAAGCGGCTACTAAGAAATTAGGTTTCCTCTTCCGGGCTCGCAAATACTTTTCACAAGCTAATCTTTATACCTTATATATTTCACAAATAAGGCCAAACCTCGAATACTGCTACCACATCTGGTGTGCAGCGGCCGCTTCTACACTCGCTATCCTGAACTCCATTCAAAAGAGAGCTATACGTCTCATCGGTGACCCTACCCTCACCCAAAGGCTGCCATCCCTTGCCCACCGACGTGCCGTTGGTGACCTCTCTCTCTCTTTTATAGATATCTGCACGGACACTGCTCAGAGGAGCTTTCCTCCATAGTTCCCCCACCTGCTGCCCCCAACAGATCTATCAGGGGAACAGGGTGAATGCACCCTTTTACTCTCCAGGTCACCAGACATAGAACATCTTGTTACGCCCACTCTTTTATCCCGAGGACTTCCAAGTTGTGGAATTCCTTGCCGGCACATGTTTTTCCTTCTCCTCCGAACCTTCAAGTCCAGAATTAACAAGTTGCCTCTTTCCTCCTTGTCAACACCCACGGTACGATAGTATTTAGGCTGTAAGTCCTCGTGGTGTGTTGTTGAAATTTAAAAAAAAGGTGTTAAGTGTGATTTCGAGTATCTGGAAGGCAATTAGAAGTCATTATAGTTGGTCGGAGCTTGGGACTACTGTGGGAGCGAGAGTACATGTGTCACCTGCCTGAACATTCTTACAAACAATGAAATTAGAACAATGCTTGCAGATTATGTATTGACTGCCAATGTTTTATGCGGATGTTTGGAAATGGGCAGCTGATGTATGACGTATTTTAATTATAGGTGTATCTGTGTCAAAGAAATAGCTTCCCTAGTGTTTCTACGTTGATTAAACTTTTTGCAATTTATGCCCGTCTGCTAGCATAATGACAATAAAGTAACATTGTAAAGGTGGCCAGTGGATCATTTTTGAGCATTAGCGAATGTTAGGCTGTCGGATATATGTGCAGGTCGGCACACATTCGTGGCAAGCGGGTGTAGTATTGTAATTTAGCTATATAAACATTTATTCTTATGCAATTAGCAAGTAGAAGGAAGGAGACAAATGTTTTTTTTTTGCGTATTGTTAATAACTAGGAGAACCAGTGGGCATTCGCAACCAGGTACACTCGCGAAATGGTTATCGTACATAGAATATATGTATTAAAAATTAGTTTTAACTAGAAGACGCGTAACAATGTATGTGAGTATCAACAGTTTTTTTTATTATACAAGACTAGAGTAATATGCTGCAGGTCACGTAGGCAGTAACAAAGTCGATAATTGTATACGCAACTGGGATCTTTTCAACCGTAATGACCACGTCTGTTCTTGATGTTCCCACACATACAGGGGGTCGGATTTCATATAAAAGGGCCTGTGTTTAAACAGGGGACGCAGACTGGATCTGGCTCTCAGAACGGTCTTAACTCCATCACCGTCGTCCCCATACAGGTTGGAATATCCTAGAGCAAGTGGCTGGCGCCAGTTTCAATACGTGTCGACTGCACTAGCTCATACAGGTGTTCCTCTGTAATACCCACTTAGTCTTGTCTATTGGCAATCACTGCCGCCCCCATACAGCTTGAAATATCCTAGAGCAAGTGGCTGGCGCCAGTTTCAATACGTGTCGACTGAACTAGCTCATGTGGTCCTCTGTAAAACCCATTTAGTCTCGTCTATTGGCAATCACTGCCGCCCCAATACAGTTTAACATATCCCAGAGCAAGTGGCTGGCGCCAGTTTCAATACGTGTCGACTGCACTAGCTTATACAGGGTGTTCTTCGGTAAAACCCATTTAGTCTTGTCTATTGGCAATCACTGCCGCCCCCATACAGTTTGAAATATCCTAGAGCAAGTGGCTGGCGCCAGTTTCAATACGTGCCGACTGTACTAGCTCATATAGGGTGTTCCTCTGTAAAAAACCATTTAGTCTTGTCTATTGGCAATCACTGCCGCCCCCATACAGTTTGAAATATCCTAGAGCAAGTGGCTGGCGCCAGATTTAATCTGTGTCGAGTGTACTAGCTGAAACAGGATGTTCCTCTGTAAGACCCATTTGTATTGTCTTTTGACAGTCGTTGCCGCCCCATACATGGTGGAATTCATCTAAGCACCAGGCCCGCCGTCCCGAGGGCGATTCACTGTATCCGCTCCCTACAGCCCAGGGCTCTCAACTATCCAGTAAATTGGGTCAGAGATAATAAAAGTCTCAGGGCTGCTTCAAGACGGTTGATAGTTCGGCAAACTAGCTCGAACCAGCAGAAACCAGACGAAATGGGGAGTCAACGCTGAAAACGGTGAGTGTACCTTGCAAATAACTTACATCGCCCGCCCCCCTTTTATTTAAGCAAGCGCAAAATCCGTGAAACTAAAAATCTCAACACTAGTTAGATATGTAGAAACTTTGTCAATAGGTATTCCCCATATGGGTTAATTACTATCACTCCTTCCCGATCGATATATCTAAACTAAACTTGAAGCCTGGAATTTTATTTAGTCGTGTATTAGTAGTAGAATTCACTTGTGCATTTAAAATGCCGCCAAATATTTGGACTGAGCTTGAAAGCTAGAGTTTTGTTCATTTGCGCGTTTGAATGTTGCCAAATTTAATATATTTAAACTTAAGATTGAAATCTGTAATTTGAGCTGTTTGCATACTAATGTAGAGAAATTATTTGCGCGTTAAAATAGTGCCAAATTTAACATTTGAACTGAAACTTGGAATCTGGAATTTTAGCTGTTTGCATACTATGTAGAGAAATTATTTGCGTGTTTAGATGTTGCCAAATTTAATATTTAAACTGAAACTTGAAATTTAGAATTTTAGCTGCTTGCATACTAAATGTTGCCAAATTTAATACATTTAAACTGAAGCTTGAGGTTTGGAATGTTATTTCTTGTATGTTAGTTAAAGAAATTATTTCTAGATTTAGAACCTTGCCAAATTTGATATCTTTAAACTAAAACTTGAAGCTTCGAATTTTTATTTGTTTGTGTATTACTTAATGAGATTGCTTTGCATTTGAACGCAGAAATCTTGTTGCCACTTAATAAGATTTAAACTGAAACTTGAAATCAGGAACTTTACTTGCTGGTGTATTACATTCGAAAATAGGCGGCTTGTCCCCATTTAACAACATTTAACTGAAAACCTCAGATTCGTGTATTACCTAAATAAATTATTTTTGTATTTGGAAATAGACTTCTTGTCTTCACTTGAGAACTCTAAATTGTGAAACCAGAAGTATGGAGCTTATTATAACATGATTTAAATCTGGATTGTGAAACCAGAATTGTGTAGCACTTTATAATATAATTTAAATCTGAATCGTGAAACGATAATTATGTAGCCCTTAATAATATAATTTAAATCTGAATCGTGAAACCAGAATTATGTAGCCCTTTATGATATCATTTAAATCTGAATCGTGAAACCAGAATTGTATAGCTCTTTATAATATAATTTAAATCTGAATCGTGAAACCAGAATTATGTAGCTCTTTATAGTATAATTTTAATCTGAATCTTGAAACAAGGAGTATGAGCTCTTTAGAAGACAATTTTGAATCTGAAACTTAACAAAAGGTCCATGGCTCTATATGAGATAGTTTGAATCTGAAACTTGGAATCAACAGTATCTAGTTTTACATAATACATATTATAACATGATTTAAATCTGGATTGTGAAACCAGAATTGTGTAGCACTTTATAATATAATTTAAATCTGAATCGTGAAACGATAATTATGTAGCCCTTAATAATATAATTTAAATCTGAATCGTGAAACCAGAATTATGTAGCCCTTTATGATATCATTTAAATCTGAATCGTGAAACCAGAATTGTATAGCTCTTTATAATATAATTTAAATCTGAATCGTGAAACCAGAATTATGTAGCTCTTTATAGTATAATTTTAATCTGAATCTTGAAACAAGGAGTATGAGCTCTTTAGAAGACAATTTTGAATCTGAAACTTAACAAAAGGTCCATGGCTCTATATGAGATAGTTTGAATCTGAAACTTGGAATCAACAGTATCTAGTTTTACATAATACAATTTTGAACCTGAAACGTGAAACCAGAAATATCTAGCTTTACATGATGTAAGTTTAAACCTGAAACTTGAACTGAAGGCATGTCATTCCATTTCTGTGTGATATTGAAACTGAAAATCAACCATGTGGCACTATTTTAATGCACTTTGAAACTGAAGCTTGAAGTTAGTTATCTTATTGTTTTGCACATTTCCTGATGAAGTTATTTTGTACCTGAAACAGACATCTAGGCTCCCCTTTGTGTATTTGTGTATTTAAACTTGAGACTTGAGATTGAATGTATGTGGTGTGCACTGGCTGGTGCGGACAGGGAAAGGAAAGGGATTTAAACTAAATGAAGTACTTCCCCCGGTGTTTTGACCAAGTTGCGTAATTATCCTCTTTATATATAGAAAGACCTTCAGGTAAAGCTTCGTTTTACGAAGTGCCAAAATCCAAATATCAAGGACCTCATAAGAGAGGCGACTTCACGAACTCACAACCTTGGTATGAATAGGGCGAAAAGGCAACCTGAAGGTCAGTAATTAGCTTAAAGCCTTGTAATGTACGTCACAACATTGGGTGAGGCAATGGTAGATTTGTTATCTTTGCCGTTTAGTCAGTGAACAGTGATTTTGCCTGAATTACAACAATGCCTTTCCCCTGCGTCTCATTCAACCCACACATCCAAAACAAGAAAATTTGCAAGCGGTATTTGGGTGAACCTTCTACTTCCTGACTTGCTAGTATCCGAAAATCAAAGACCTCGCCAGAGAGGCCATAATCCAAGGACATGGTAATTACATACCTTTAGCATAATGGAAGGTAGAAAAGGCAATCCAAATGCGCAATGCGTCATTTCCTAGTAATTAATGGTCGTATAAGGGATATAGAGGGAAGAACCGGTGAACCACAAATGAATGCCCGGGTGTGGTGTCCTGTTCTGCGGTGTTGCTCAATCAGTCCCACAGTAATAAGATGAAATTAAAAGATGAACAATTAAAACTATAAGACCTAAATAATCAAAATCAAAATGCAAATATCAATCTTTAGTTCTACGCCACTGTGGAGACTGAGAGTGACATCGGGGATCTCGATACGCACCAGGTCATTAACCCTCCAAGCGATCCAAATTCTTTATGCTAGTGCATTCCCCATATGTTAAGATTAACCTCAGCCGTGTAGCAAAAGGTGCCTGGATGTTTGCGCAGTATGTCTGTTCCACTGTACTTGTCAAATGGGAAGCTTTGTTAAATAGACTAAGTGTTTGCAAATTTCTTTGCATTTTTCTTCACAATGTCCTAACGCCATGGTCAGAACCTACACAACCGGTTCCTGTCCTAGACTTTCACGCCTCAATATATTAATCCTGATAACCCAGGAAATTAGTCATTCTTAGTAGCAAAAGTAGAAGCCTTTAAAGTAAGATAAGTGATTACATTTCAGGTCACCTGTAGTAATTTAATGTAGTCAGGGATTTAATTGCGTATTAGTCAACACTGCAAAACAGACTAAATAGCTTTTCTTTAAAATACAGTGTTTAAACTATGCATCACACAATATCATGCTATGTTGCCATCTTAGTTGCTTTGTTGTTTTGTGATTGTTTGAAAATTTTAATTGGACCCTTGGGGATATTACAATATATATATATATATATATATATATATATATATATATATATATATATATATATATATATATATATATATATATATATATATATAAATATACACATATACATATCCCCAACCGATAACTCAAAAAATACTTGACCAAGCAAATCCAAATCTGGAAATCCCTTCGTCCTGTTAATAGCTTGGATGTGTTTGTTGAACAGTTTTGACACTCAATTACTTTTAGAAAAAAATTAAAAAAAACTGGTTGAAAATGCAATATCTTTTAAATTACTAGAAGTATTAAACTAAGACTTTACAAGCACGTAGATATCATATAAGTGGTCCTATATACCAAATTTGAACTCAATCGGTTCTTAAATCTTGAATTATAACTTAATAAAAAATTAATAATCTATGATATGACCTGAAATTACCTCTGAATGGATGCCTATAATGTTAGACAAGGTCAGACAGATAAATCAGGGTTCCGCTGCCATTGCAAACAAAACCTTCAAATTAAGCTTTAAACGGACAAGCTACGAAAGTATATCACAATAAACAATCAGCGGGGTTGCCATTTGAGACATTTCTCAGCTGAATCTGAAGATATAAAAATGTTAATAAATAAAAATTTCAATGAGTGATTCAATTTGTTTAAAAGCAATCTAAAACTACGTCTTATTATGTATAAACATTAAGCTTTCTATTTTCACGGTATTTAACAGCCACCTCCCTCCCCTAGTTTAATCTGACAACAACACTATTTGTCATTTGTTAACTGACAGGAGTCGTGAGAGAAAAGTGCGCGTTCTAAGCATAACCTCGAAACTAACAGACGTCATTAACAAAGAAGAAGATAACCTCGAAATCGACTCCGCTAATACCTTAGAATCTCACAATATAAGATAATGACATATTCTAAGGTGAATACAAACAAGAGTAGGTAAATAATAATCCAACTTTAACTTTTAACCTAATATTAACAAATGCCCTCGGCTACCGACTGTAGTATAATACTGTGATTTTAACATCAAATCAAACAAATAAGAAAGTGGTTGTGTGCATCAGATTCAGGTTGCTAATCAATGCATGTAGATACTGTAATACTAAACAGTAATAGTAAATATGTGTTGAAAAGAGCTTGGGTGTAGCAAGTGGATTTTCGAAAAAATATTTCAAAGGGTGATAACTCAATTTCTCAGCGAACTATAATCTTCAGTTTTGATCCATAGTAAAATCCATATAAAGGCAGCGTGTGTACTAAATTTAAAAAATAACTACAAATTTGTTTTAAAAAAACATTTTTTGTTATTTTGTTTGCAGAAACTGGTTCGATTGCGCTGACTAAAACGGATCATCCAAGCGATTAATAAGGAAAAATACCTACCACGTTTATAATTTGGCAGGTACATTCCTTTTCTTAATAAAAATTAAAATTTCGGTAAATTTGCATTTTAGCACAAGGGGGACTTATAGAGAAAAAAATTCGAAAAATGCTTAGAACCCTTTCTGGATGCACATACAACAAGAAAAATTTCTTGCAAACAGCCCCCAAGAAAGTTACGGGACCAGGAGTTAATATAGTAGTACAGGGCGGCAAAGAAGATAAAAAGGGAATGTGAGCGGAAAGTGCCAAAAAACCAGCTTAGTTGGACCTCTATAAGCCTGCCTTTATCCTATTTTGCAGCTATACTTCCTTCAAATCCCGTTTACTCCGCCCAGAATCCCTATTCACCGCAGGTCCCGCAACTTCCTTGGGGGTTGGTTTCAAGAAATTTTTCTTGTTTACATTGTTCTTTTTTATGCATTATTCTAGGCATGCAGAAGGTGAAGGAGAACCCCCGCGATGAAGCAGTGAACCAAGATTTTCAAATTATGTTTAAATTGTTACCTCATTTCATTTGATTAAAATATTTTTTCCGAAAACGAATTTGAGGTTGCCTTGTTTGTCAATTTCACATAGAGAGCTACAATATTTTATCATTAAAAAAAAAAGCATGGATACAGCAACAGTAAATGAGTGCTGAAAAGGGTCTGGGTGCAGCAAGTACGCTATTTGTTAGATAATTTTCGTCAAAATATTTCAAATTTTATAACTCTATTTCCCACTAAGCTAGAATCTTCAATCTTGAGCCATAGTAAAACGCAGCGTGGATACCAAATTACGGAAAAATAACATAATTAGCTTCACGAATAACTAATAATTTGTTTTGAAAAACCATTTTTGTTGTTTTGTTTCCAAAAACTAGTTTCATTGGGTTGACTAAAACAAAACCGTCCAAACTAATAAGGAAAAATACCTGCTATATTTATAATTTGGCAGGTACATTCCCCTTGTAAATTTTTTTTTTCTGAAAAACTTTTAAACTTTAATGTAATTTGTAACACAACTTTTTTAAAGAGACTTGTAGTACTTACATATATGTATCAAATTTTCATTTCCTATCTTCATAGAAAATAGAAATTTCCTCAAGTAATTGCTTACTGGGGCCTCTAAAACGAATCTCCAAGGTTCATTTAAATTTAAAGGATTAGTTTTAATAATATATGTACAATTAGTGTATAATTCTTAGGAAAATTCACTACTATAAAGCACTTGCTGCGTCCCAGACTTTTTAAAATTTCCTTTGATATGTTTTATTTATACATTTTTACAAAATAACAAATTAAGGTATGTATATTAATCTGAACCACTTGATATCTTGTTGTCACCTTACAATACGCTGTGTGCTCCAGGCAAATATAACTACAACTCAGGGCCAGCTTAAGATATTTGTAAATTTGATGTTTTTTTTAACAATATTAATGCTTTAGACCAGACAAGCTCGCTAATCAGCTACTACCTCCATATTGTAATGTTTTAAAAAATTTCCTTAGACATGTTTTTATTTATTATATGTTTTTACAAAATGATAAATTGAGGTAGGTGTATTAATTTTGAACACTCTATATACAGCACGCATTGATTGGAGCCACTTGATATATCCGTTAAAATTCCAAGGTTATAACACTGCTGCTTGTAGATAAGGATTATCACATAGTTATTTATTCTGTTGTTTTAACTAAACTGTGTAACAAATGAATTATTTGCTTTGTATATAAACTAGGGCTTTTCACTTATTTAATACTAATATTGCAAACCAACAAGCTACTCGCCCCTAGTAACCGGCTATGTGTAAAATTAAATGGACAATTTTTTGTCTTTTAGTGAATTTTCTTAGAAAAAATTAACTATTAGAGAGATCCCGATTTCTGAATTTTGAATTTTTTTTAATGGGCGCCAGTTAGGACCCCCAGTTTCAATTTTTATGTTTATATATATATATATATATATATATATATATATATATATATATATATATATATATATATATATATATATATATATATATATATATATATATATATATATATATATACATATATATATATATATATATATATATATATATATATATATATATATATATATATATATATATATATATATATATACATATATATATATATATATATATATATATATATATATATATATATATATATATATAAATATATATGTATCATACCAATAACTCAAAACATAATGGGCAGATTTTGATAAAATTTGGCATGTACCTTCCTTTTAGAAGTGGCTTGGATAAGTTCGTTAGCCAGGGAAATTTAACCAGGTTTTTTAGGAAAATTTTGGGTTTTCTTTTGGAACAAAATTTTATCTCCAAAAATAAAAAGTTATGGTAATCAAATTTAGTACACAAGTTTATGACATAAAACCATATACCAAAATTTAGATTTTTATGTTACAGGAAAAAAGTTATAAACAAATATTTGGTGCCTGATCATTTTTAGGAAAATTCACTACCATAACACACTTGCTGCGTCCAGACTTTTTTAATTATCACGCACGTAACACGCGACCCGCACCCAAGCACGAGTCACCGACGTCATCGTGCAAATGTCCCATATATCATATTATATAGATGTTATGTGCTGCAAGCAGCTAGCAACCAGTTATGTGTAAAATTGGACACATAAACCTTTTTTATTGTTGTTTTTTTCACTTTTGAATTTTACTCGTCGAGACGAGTACGGTGATACCCCAACACATGTGGTGAGACTTAAAAAAACTAAAGAAGTTTGATTTGATTTGCACATGCGCCAACCGCCATTTTTACCTATCTTATTATATGAAAAATGAAAATGGTAGACCCTCTTATTTCGACAGGTCAGATCAAATTTCCACTGAAGTTTTTTATTCTTCTTATTTCCATGCCAACATCCACGATCTTGGATGACATGATCTCAGGTTAGACCCCTTGAAATACTCCATCCAACCACCATCTTGTTTCGTTACCCGCCTGCGTATTAGCCCGGTGGAGGGCGCAGAACTGCTCTACTATACATACTTACTATCTTTTATATTAATCTTATGTTTGTAATTCAGAATCCTACCAGGATCTTCTGAAAAAAAGCATTCCTGAATTTCCCTACAAGCATCAATGCTTTATCCTTTGCTATCGGCTCTGTCAAACTCGTAGCCTCCGCAGCAATTGTTAGAGCATCCTCTGAGTAACCAGACGCCTTGGCCGTTAGTTCACCCACAGATGATTCTCCGAGCTGTATGTTGTCTGGCACCATTTTATTCACCTTAATGAGTTAATTTTACTCAAGCTTTGCAGCTAAAAGCAATAGGAAAATCATGGCCAACTACTGAAAAAATCAACAAAAGCGACCCATAATACATATGGGCATTGTCTGTTTTAACCAATCGCACTCCAAAATAACGCTGATTTAGTATTGACACAAGGCAATTAATTTGCAGTTGCATTCTATCTATTGATAGTGAAAGTAGAACCTGGTGTTTTACCTTTTGTACCTTTTCGCCCCACAGCTACTGAAATTATCGTACTGGTTACTGGCAACACTGGCATTTGGAGCAATTCATTTATAACGTATTCTAAATAATCTTCCGAAATAGCTGATATTTCGCTTCCGCTATCAATAAATACGTTTACCTAGGGTTGCTATATGTAAGGTACGGGCACATCTATTTTCTTCTTAGTGTCCGAGTCGCTAATAATTCTTTAGCTTCCGCTATAACCTTGTTCTTGAAGACAAATTACTGAAATATCTTTGAGCCGCCAGATTAGTATACTCGGTGACTCGAGCTCGAGTGGTTACCTCTTTTCTGTTAATCTCTGTTGGAACATATCGCCCTTCCTTGACACGTCCCTTATTATGCTCACCAGGTTGGAATACTCTATTTCCATCGCTTTTGAAAGACCCATCAATCTTCCGTAAGTAATCTACCATTACCTCTATTTTTGACAATCCTTGCATCACTACACCTCTTCGTACTTAGGAGGAAAACTGACGAGATAATTTGACGACTAATTTGCTTTGTAGAATGGACCCAGAAAGAAAGTTTGCCTCATTTATTAGTTTTCCTTGAAGGTCTACTCTTTGTTTTGAGAACTTCCAAGTTCCCGTTAGGTACCAAATGTAACAGTCCACTTCTTGTAGGCTGTATTAGCATATAGAAGGTGGTACTCATGGGGTGTACTTCAGGTGGGTTAAGTGAAAGAAACACTTAAAAAGTTCAACTGTAAAGGTTTTTAATTGTGTAACAAAAAAATAACTCGCTATAATTCTTAACTACAGCTGACACACAAGAAGATACAAAGCGAATTTTCAGTATCTCAGCCAGTGTTGTATGTCATCTATCAAGACCGTAGTTCGAGGGCGACTGTCGCTTCTTGCATCTGGACACGCTTCTGTCAGCTGACGTCTCATGTTCCTGTCATCTGTCAGCTGACGTAACATGTTCCAAGATGGCGGAGTCAGCTGTCACCTGACCTGTCATCTGTCAGCTGACGTCACATGTTCCAAGATGGCCGCCGCTGTCAGGTTTCAAGAAGGCCGCTGCAGCAACCTTCCACCTGGTAGCGGGTAACATGTCACTTCACATGTTCCAAGATGGCCGCCGTTGACAGGTTCCAAGATGGTTACCTGCAGCCCGCTAGCCGAATGTTTGTTAGGAGCACACCCACGTGTTAATTTGAGGTTAAGTCTGACATATAAGCAATCTGCTTCCCGCTATCCGAGAATGTTAGGTTAAGGCACACACACACATGTGTTGTTTGTTAGGTTATGCTGACTGCCCGCTAGTTGAATTTGAGGTGAGGATTCCCGCTTACCGAATGTCATAGGTTAAGTCTTATATGTCATAGGCTATGTTTGTTGACATCAAGTATGTGTTGTCTCTGTGACATATAGGACCCCGCTTCCCGCTAGCCGACTGTGTTCTTAGGTTAAGCTCAGCACGTGTTTGGTTGTCAAGCAACAGTCTCACAACGTGTTGTATATGTCGAATGTTATAGGTTTGCACACACATGCTTGTTTGTTATGAGCTTACCATGTGAAAATTTGTGGTTATGTTTATTTGTTTGCTAAGGTTACGTCTTGTATGTTTGATGGTGTGTTTGTTGTAGGGTTCCTATGTTACTCAGTTTTGGCGAGAAATTTGAATTTTATTGGAAAGGCCTACACATGTGCAGAGTACACATTTGCTGGAGTTATTATTATGTACACTGCACACACACAGACACGCGCGCGCGCGCGCGGACGTTTCAAAGGCACAACTGAAATACCGTTGGGTATCTCATGGACTTCAAACAGCATTAATATCTTAGGTGTAACTTTTAATAATGATATAAATGTAATTAATGACGATATTTTAGAATTAATATTTTCTAAGGTCAGAAATTCAGCAACAAAATGGAAAAATGTTTTGCCATCCCTCCAAGAGAGGGTTATAGTAATTAACCAATTTATAGCTCCCACCCTATGGTATTCATTTCAAGTATTACCAATACCACCAAAATTTCTTAAAAGCGTAAAAAAATTTTTTATTGAATTATTTTGGGGTGGAAGAAAGCACTTGGTCACAGAACAGCATCTTTGCTTACCTATATCACATGGTGGTTTAGGTTTGGTTAATGTCGAATGTAAGGTAAAGTTGTTTCGATTACTCTTTGCCTGTAAGTTCTTGTCCTGCATAGAATAAGCTAAGTGGTTAGTAACATTTTCTGTCGACCTATCGAAATTGTGGCCTTACTTGGCAGGTTCTCTTTATGAAGCCCTCCCCATATAGAGATAATCACCTCCTCAATTTTTTGTATCAAGTCATGGCCTTTCTTGACATAGTAGAATTCAATGCTGCAAATTTGTTTAGATCATGTAAGATTGGCGACTTACCCTTGATTGACTATAGACTTGTAAATTTTACCCAATTAACAATTTCAAACTTATGGTTTAGTTTAGGTTTGTACAAAATATCTCAGCTAATTGACAACGACAACTGGGTAGACTTTCAGGATCTAAATATATCAGATTACAATCCATATCTTAAGTGTAATTTACGGATAAATTTTCAACAGTTAAAAGATAAAATTAGCTCCCACTTTATTAATCAGAACGATGTAGATAGCAAACTACTTGGCTTCCATCACATGGCAATTTGTTGACTCACGAGGACAAATTAAGGATATTTCAACGGATTCGAGGAGAGACGTGCTCAAAGAAATAACTCTCAAACATTATCAGATCGGAGCTCCTTTAAAGGGAGCTTGGTCTGATGATCCAGTTTACTGGAAGAGCTTTATAGAGCATCCAACAGTTCCCCACCAACAGTCGATAGCTTTCCGTCTAGCAAAGAACCGCTTAGCGGACCTGGTTTTTCCGAATAGGGCAGGAAGGATAGATTCAGACTTGTGTCCTTGGTGCCAAATAATCGGAACGTCCTGGCATCTCTTCGTGCAATCTTCCAAAACAAAGGATATATGGAATTTTATAAGGGGTATTTTTCTTGGTTTGTTAAATAGACCCTTACATGCTGTAGACATTTATTCTGGATTGTCAGCGAATTTGGGGCCAATAAGTAAAATTTGCAATTTTTTGCTGAATCTTGCCAAGTCGACGATATACAATTGGCTAATGGATGTTTTCCTTGAAGAAAAGGACATTAGACCATATTTGACTGTTTTCAAAATTCGTCTCAAGTCACGACTTTATAAGGAATTTATTTGGTATTCAGGGAAACATTACCTAGAGGGCTTTGTTAAACAATGGTGTTTTTTATTTTTGTCAGAATGAAGCGGCTCAGTTTTGTATAAAATTTTATAAATTTGAAGAATGAGGATGGGAAAGTAATGATGGATGTATAAAGATTGGTAGTAAATGAAGGCAGTGATTGGAAATGTAAGATGGAAGAAAAAATGGTATAATTTTTTTTTTAAATTGGGTTGTCAAAATTCGAAGTGCCATATTTGGATAATGCAGTGTCAAGTATTTTTCGAATAAACTGTTTAAATTATGTCATATATACAACACAAGTCAAAATGGACTTACTGTATAGACATATTGTGTAATTTCAGCCAATAAAGTATAATGTATAATATATAATATAAAGGAGTTTTATGCAGTGTAGAAAATGGAAGGTTATTTTGCAATATATAGTCTGATTACTGTGGCATTGAATACTGAGATAACGGACATTTTCTGAGTAAATGTTTAATAGTCCACCGTAATTGTTAATAATAATAATAATAATAACCACAACAAAAACAACAACAAATTTTTTCCTAACTAGGTAAAATGTATTTTGTTACATTTAAATCGTTCTTGCACTTTCGTGTCCATTTTTTGTTTGGTAATATACTTACTCTATCTTAAATTCTTATCTTAATTAGGCGGCGATCAGTTTAGCTTCTAAGACATAGAATGGTAAATTTTAACGTTTTTGAAAAGCATTCTTTATAACTTTATAACTAAAAAATAGCAAAACATCTGGCTAATAAAATTGAAAGTGTTAAAATATATGACAGTATATAAATATTATCAGCCAAAAACGAATTCACACTGCAATCATTGAGATGGCAGTATCACAGTTACTATGCGTTTTCTGTAAATAATTTAACTGAAATTCCCCTAATTTTCTGTTGCACTATTGCGTCATGGAAAGCACAAAAGTCGCAATACACTGATATAATGATGTACATTTATTTGTTTGGTCTTCTAATTCGCTTACAAAAATAGTTTTCCAAGTAACTGTCTTTCCTAACCTCCTTTAGCATTGTCTTTATTGCTTCTCAGTTAATACTATGCCACGGAGGGTCAGTTTTTTACTTTTATCTACTAAATTGTTTTCTATTATGTTTACATTGGTTCTGTTGTCTCAGTTTACTGATGATTCATCTATTATACTATAAACAAATCATTACGCATAAGGCTAGATGCATTCTGACAACAATTACAACCGGTTCTAATTGTTGCGAGAATGCATCTAAACTTCAAGGAATTAATCTACGATTGATTTTAAGACAAAACCTTCATATAAGTTTCAGTCCGCAACGGTTCTGCAACTCTGGAACTCCAATCGTAATCTCAATTCTGGAATCGTTTCTTACCCAAATAAATCTTCCAACTGGCATCAGTTAGAAATTAGTACAACCGGTAAAACCAACGGTAGCTGCAAGCTGGTTGTAAAGCGATGAGAAAGAGAGCATAATATTCAGGAATTAATTTGTTTTGCGAAAATAAAATTGTGGCCTCGGCGTGTAAGAATCAACAATTCAAAAATGACGGCGAAAGTTCCAAGGACACACAAGATTCCACAAATATGGGAATACAAACACACATTATGTTATTAACAATTGCTATGTTCACAAGCATTTGTTTTACTATTGCGAAAAATTACTCAGGTTTTTTAATTAAGCCCTACGGCCTTGGTATTAATTTCAGTATCTGAAAAACCTGACCTAACCTGATGTTAAAATTCATTTGATTCACTCTTGCAAAGGGGGTGACGAAAACTAATTTGCATGAGTTCTTATAGATTAGGGCCTTGGTAATAGTTTTCTCTTTTTATGATTTTGGCACATTGATTACAGATGGCAAAAAATAATACATATTGTGGAAACGACTTAATTGCTATCCCGATTTTCATATGCATATTTTCACTTTTGCAAAGGTGACAAATTTTTTTTTCAGATTTTATAATACACTAGGGAGCATGGAGTATCATACATTAGGGCCTTAGTTATATTTTTTGTTTCTATCATTTTGGGACATTAACTGCAAATGCGAAAAAATAATACATATTGGGAAAACAGCTTAATTGCCATCTCGATGTTTAAATGCATTTTTTTCACTTTTGCAAAGGATGACAAAAAATAATTTTTATGTAGTATTATACAATAGCTGGTAATAGTTTTTCGATTTTATGATTTCGGCACATCAATTATTTTTTTTTACACCACGAGGGCTTACAGCCTAAATACTATCGTAATGTGGGGTTCGACAAGGAGGAAAGAGGCAACTTGTTAATTCTGGACTTGAGGGTTTGGAGGTTCGCGGGAGAAGGAAAAACATGTGCCGGCAAGGAATACCACAACTTGGAAGTCCTCAGGACAAAAGAGCGGGCATAAAAAGATGTTCTATGTCTGGTGACCTGGACAGTAAAAGGGTGCATTCGCTCTGTTGCCCTGGTAGATCTGTTGGGGGCAGCAGGTGGAGGAACTATGGAAGAAAGCTCCTCTGAGCAGTGCCTGTGCAGATATTTATAAAAGAGAGAGAGGTCCCCAACGGTACATCGGTGGGCAAGGGATGGCAGCCTTTGGGTGAGGGTAGGGTCACCGATGAGATGTATAGCTCTCTTCTGAATGGAGTCCGAGTGTAGAAGCGGCAGCAGCACCCCAGATGTGGGAGCAGTATTCGAGGTTTGGTCTTATTTGTGAAGTATATAACGTATAGAGATTAGCTGGTGAAAAGTATTTGCGAGCCCGGAAGAGGAAACCTAATTTCTTAGCAGCCGCTTCTGCAATTGATGTGACATGTTGGTGCCAATTGAGAGATCCACAGAGATGCCAACAAGTGAAAAGGACTCATTACTTTGAATAACTTGGTTGTTTATTGTGATGGATCTAGGGCTGATGTATCTCTTATGAGAAAGAAAGCAAGACTGGGATTTGGTGGGGTTGAATTGTACAAGATTTGTACTTCCCCAGTCTAATATTTTTTGGAGATCCACGGAGATAGAACCCTCCATGAGTCTGCAATCCTCATCTAGTTGGGCTAAAGAGACAGGCTTGGAATATTGTATATTGGAGTGGAGGGTGCTGTCGTCTGCGTAACTGTGAACTGGGTTGGATGTGCTAGAGAGGAAGTAATTGATGTGGAGAAGAAACAAAGTAGGGGCTAAAGCTGAACCTTGAGGAACTCCTGCATTAATTGGATACAGTTTAGAGGAATGGCCATCCACGACAACAGAAATGCTCTGGTTGGAGAGGAAATTTGCTGTCCACGTACAGAGTTTTGGTGGTAGGCCATAGGCCGGTAGTTTATTAAGCAGTGCTGCGTGCCAGACCTGGTCGAATGCTTTGGATATGTCTAGAGCGACAATCTGGGATGCACCGTGTAGTTCCATAGACTTGTTCCAAAAATGGGTGACAAAGGAAAGGAGGTCGGCAGTTGATCTGCGCTGACGAAATCCATACTGCCTGTCGTGGATTAGACTGTTTTTCAAAAATTTTTAGTAATTCGGTGTTTATATACTTTTCCATCACTTTAGAGATGACTGAAAGGAGAGAAATAGGCCTGTAGTTGCTAGGAAGCGCTTTCGATCCTTTCTTGGGGACGGGTTGTACTCGAGCAGTTTTCCAGTTACTAGGGAATATGCTTCTATTGTAAGATGTCTGAAAGCAAGTTCTGGTGCGCATTTTTTTAGAACAATTGCTGGGATCTCGTCAAGGCCAGAGGCTTTCCTGGTGTTAAGAGAAGAGAGCATCTTTCGTACCTTTCTAGTTTTGAAAATGATATCCGTCATTTTATGCGCGACATTGGGGACTGTTGGTGGTTGAACATTTGGAGGTGGGTTGAGAGTAGAATTACCGGCAAACAACGAGGCAAAAAGTTCAGCCTTGCCCAGGGCGGTAGAAACAATTTCATCCCCTGAAGGAAGAGGTGGGAACGTGCTCTTGCAGAAATTATTCCCAATAGATTTAGCAAGAGTCTAGAAGGGTTTGCTGCCGCTGGAGCTTAAGAGGACTTTGTTTTTGATGTGGTTATTAAACGGGTTTTTTGCCTCAGAGAGAATGCGGACATAGAGGTTTCTTGCGTCGTTAAATGCTTGACGGTTTTCTTGACTGGGATTGTGTATAAGCTTTTTGTGAGCTTTGACCTTTTCAAGTCTGGCCTTATCACATGATTTAGAGAACCAGGGCTTTTGAGTGACTGCAAAGGTTTTCTGTGTACGTGGAATAAATAATTCCATGCCAGCTTGGATAATTTTGGTGACGTTTTGTGAGATAACAGAGGGGCCAGGATGAGAGAAGCAGACAGACGCCCATGGAAATGAGGAAAAGTAATCTCGCATTGCACGGGAAGCAGTCACAATGCCGTGGTCTGAGCGACCCAGGGGGGCGGTGACTGATATCTGATAGCAGTCAGGATTTGTAGTAAGAAGGAGATCCAAGGGATTTGAGCTGTGTGTTGGGATGCGAGGAAAGTAAGTAGGTTGCTGAACCATATTGGCTAAAGAATTGCTGACTGCAAAGGCCTCCGCTGCTCTTCCTTGTGGATCGGTTTTTGAAGATCCTAGCCATTCCTTATTATGGACATTGAAGTCACCAAGAATAGTGACCTCGGAGGAAGGATATTTAGAAATGCGATGGTCGTTTTTTTCAGAAAGGTACAGTGGCGTCTCCTGACCAAAATGTTCGGGTGTGCGGTAACGAGTTGCTGTTATTATGTACATACATATATATATATATATATATATATATATATATATATATATATATATATATATATATATATATATATATATATATATATATATATATATATATATATATATATTGTACCTATATGGGAATAATACGTAGATAAATAAATTAATTTCCCACTGCAACACTAACAAATTAAAAAGTCACTTAAAACTTTAAAACACGAAAAGAACATGGAATTATTATCAAGCTCTTCTCTTCACACAAATTTGTGTTAGCGTTAGCACTGTCCGGAAAGGGGTGAAAACTGAACACATTAAAAGTAGTTCAATGTTAATATGGTACTAAATAATAAAATGTGTAAAAAGCCTGGATGCAGCAAGTGCGTTATGGTAGTGAATTTTCATAGAAATGATCTGGCACAAAACATTTTATTATAACTTTTTTTTCTTGCAACATAGAAATCTAAATTTTTGTGTATAGTTTAATTTTTATATCGTAAACCTACCTACCAAATTTGGTTATCTTATCTTATTTATTTTTTGAGATACAAATTTTTTTCGAATAAAAACTCAAAATTTTCCCGGAAAACCTCGTCCGATTTTCCTGACTAACAAACTTATCCAAGCCATTTACAGAGGGAAGGTACATGCCAAATTTTATCAAAATTGGCCGATTATATTTTGAGTTATCGGTGTGAGTGATACCTATGTATATATATATATATATATATATATATATATATATATATATATATATATATATATATATATATAGTTTATTGTTATATAAATAGTACAAAGCATCTTACAAATAAGTCTAAACTTGTGGCTGCAAATGATGCAATTTTGACTAAATTTTAATCTAAATGTCAATTGTTCTAAGGTTCTGTCATCTGATTTCTAATCTCCAAAATTACCTCACCTCATTATGTATCATTACAATTTCTAGAAATGTGGATGGTACTTGAAATCAGTTTCTTGATTTTAATCAAAAATTTCTATATTTTAAAACTTGACTCAAATTAAATTCTACATCTTTTTCAACAGAAACTTTATATATATATATATATATATATATATATATATATATATTGAAACTGACCCCGGATATGGGTTCTAGGGGTCCTAGTTCGCGCTCATTTGCAAACAATTTTTCAAAATTCAAAAGTCGAGATCTCCCCATTAGTGAATTTTTTCTACGAAAATTTACTAAAATGTATTATATTCTTTGATTCTAGAATACTGTGGTCTTTGCAAGCGCAGTCGTAATGTTTGTAAATATTGCTATTACAACGTTTGTTAGACCGGCGTTCCATTCATTTGTCTTGAGCTGTATTTCTACCGCTCACTGCAGTGTTAAAATCAATGGTAATTTCCTCAGTTTTAAACACATGGGTGGGGGACTGTATTGTATACCAATACAGCTCTATCGACTGAAGTGTTCGGAAATATCAACGCACACCTAACCCGAATTCATTCCCAGTTCCTATTGACCTACTCATATTCTCTGAATGAAGACGTGGTACCTACTTCATTCCAAGTCACTATTAACAGACTATTTATGAAATCAAATAAGTAAATTAAAACGATTGTCATAAAATATGTAGTGTATTACGACTAAGGGAAAAAGAAATAAAACATATTTAACTGTGCACATTTTAATTATATTTTAGGGTGTGCGGCGCACACCTAGCTCACTAGGAGAAATCGCCACTGGAAAGGTAGTCAAAGAGCTGGACAAAGTTGTTGTCAGAAGGTGACTGGTAAATGCAACAGATGAATTTAGTTTCAGCCCTGAGAGAGAGTTTTATCCATAGTATGTCTTTTTTTCCAGCTTCTAAATTGG
This sequence comes from Tillus elongatus, assembly GCA_964006375.1. Lineage (NCBI taxonomy): Eukaryota > Metazoa > Arthropoda > Insecta > Coleoptera > Cleridae > Tillus > Tillus elongatus. The sequence continues at coordinate 65,910,826 of OZ023268.1, forward strand.
GGAGTCTGGTGCTGGGTAGATTGCTATGGACGTACGTGCACACGCCTCCATGCAATCTAAAAGAAGTAAGGAGCTCATACCCCGGGAAATTAAGGTGATTAGTGGCTGTTTTGGCACTGATTTGAGTTTCGGTCAGGAAGAGGAGTTGGGGCCTATTAGCCTGGAGGAAATGGTGGACGGAGTTCAGGTTAGAATTTAGGCCACATATATTCGAAAAGGATATTGTAAATCTCGATACTGGCGCCCCCTGTACACCCCTCTGCCGGAGATCCGAATGGAGGGGTATTTTACCTCCGGAATCTTTTGCACAAGGAGGAGCCATCTTCATTTTTTTTTATTGCAAATGCCAAAAAATAATTCGTTTGGAGAACATCTTAATTGCTATCCCCATCTTCATATGCTTTTTTTTGCTACATAAGCCCACAGTGAACTACCGCAAGAAAACAATATTTTTGTAATCGGCGCAAACTTCACTTCTTTGAAACTTTGGAATTAATAAAGCACATACACGACAGCAAGTATCTTGTTTTAAATGAGCAAACTGACATAAGATGGTTTCATGAAGTTTTATCATATTATGAATAACAGTCAACTATCTTAATTCGACCAGACCAAAGTCGTTTAATAAAATTAAGAAGATCTATTGAGTTGGAACACAGTGGGCCAGTTTTAACAAAGACACTAATTGGAAGCATAGTTATGGTAAAGTAAATGTCATTTCACCAAATGGTGCAAATTGTATTTATCACTTATGTAGCAAAGAAGAATATGAATATCGGAATCAACTGGTAAAAGACTAGTTTAGTACAGATTGGTTTTTTTTTTTTTTTTTTGTTCCCTCAGGGCTCGTCCGCGGCCTTGCCGCCCCGATAGCACCGCAACCCTTGGTTGATTGTGCATACCCCTAGTCTTACTCCACCCATTCCAAAATCACTGTGCCTTGAACTAGTCTGCACAGCGATTGGTAGGGTGAAGTTTTATATTGCTCTGTCTCCGGTCTAGAGTGACCGTAGATCAGTTGTCTTTTCCGGTCCAGAGCTATACACTCGCACAAGATGTGCTGGGCTGATTCCTCCCCCTCGCCGCAGAGTCTGCATGCGAGGTCCCCTTCGAACCGCCCCATTTTATGTAGGTGTTTCTTGACGGCCATGTGTCCCGTCAAGAGACCTGTTGTGTTTCTGAGCTGTCCTCTGCTAAGGTTTAGCAGCTCCACAGCTCTCTTTGAACTGGGTCCGTCAATTATTGACTTCCCATGTCTGAGCCCTGGACAGTCCGCCCAGTACACCTTGTGTTGGTTTCTGACCCAGGACTTAATGGCTCCCCTGGCAGTGCTCTTTGACACGCCCAGAGCCGGTTCTGGTCCCATAAATGGTTCTGCTGACCCCCTCTTTGCGAGACTGTCAGCTTCTTCATTGCCTTTGACCCCCGAGTGACCCGGCACCCAGATGAGGGTCACCTCATTCTGCCCAGCCAGGTCGCTCGTCTCGTCTCGGCACTCACTCACCAGCCAGGAATTTACCCGTGGGCTACTTAGTGCCTTAAGGGCTGCCTGGCTGTCTGTGGCTATGAGGATCCGCTTGTTGGTGTAGCCCCTCCTCTTGTTCTCCCGCACACAGTGCAGGATGGCGTACATCTCGGCCTGAAACACCGTTGCATGGGCTCCGAGGGAAATACTGTGACTTACCCTCGGTCCTTCCGAGTAAACACCTGCCCCCGTCCCACGCTCCCCGCCAGATCCGTCCGTGAACCAGACGAGCGCGTCCCGTGGTATGCCCGGTGTCTCCTCCCGCCATGCCCCGCGATCAGGGATTTCCACTGTGAAGTTGTTTTCCCTGCACATTCGCGGGCTCGCGAAGTCTGACCTCATTTCAAGCATGGGTTCCTTCACGATCTCCTGAATTTTGCAGTGGCCCCTGAAGCCTGGGTTGATCTTCAGTCTACCATTGCAGGCTAGTCTGTATAGTCCTAGCCTGGCCTCTCCCATAATAACGAAGTGTAGGGGGGGTAGATCCAGCAACACCTCCATGGCGGCTGTTGGGGTTGAAGACATGGCCCCTGTGATGCCTAGGCAAGCCATCCTTTGGATCTTGCCTAGTTTTTGTTTGGCACTGGATTGTGTCACCTTAGGCCACCAGACCAGTGCCGCATATGTTAACGATGGTCTGACCACCCTTGTGTACAGCCAGTGGGCCATACTAGGTCTTAGTCCCCACGTTTTTCCATATAGCCGCCTAGTGACGGCTAAGGTCATGACTGCTACGCAGTATTTTTCCAATGTGACCATTCCAGGTTAGCTTAGAGTCCAATACGACCCCAAGATATTTTACCTCCCTGGCCATTGGAACGCTCCTACCGTATAGAGTGAGAGTTCTGTGGCTTTCACACTTCCTCCTCCTCGTAAACGGCACGACGGTTGCTTTCTCGGGGCTCACCCCGAGCCCTTGATCAACCATCCACCCTTCCACCACTTTCAGTGCAGTCTGCATACGCTCCCACACTGCCTGTGTGACCTTTCCTCGGACTATGATGACAATGTCGTCCGCATAGCCCTGTACCTCATACCCCCCTCCCGAGAGCCTCCCCAGCAGGCCGTCCACGACTAGACACCAGAGCAAGGGAGACAGAACGCTCCCCTGCGGACACCCCGCCGCGACCCCCGCCAGCAGAGTCCCTCCCGCGAGTGAGGTGAACACCGCCCTGTCCCTGAGCATGGAACCGATCCACCTGCAGCAGGTCTCCTCTATTCCACGCTCCCGGGCAGCTGCCAGAACCGATCCGAACGAGGTGTTGCTAAAGGCCCCCTCTATGTCTAGGAAGGCCCCCAGCGCCACCTCCTTGTTCTCCAGCGTATTCTCCAGTTTCAGCACCAGTTGGTGCAGTGCTGTTTCTGTTGAGAATCCTGCTCTGTATGCATATTGTCCGCAGTGTAGAGGATATGCTTCCAGTACACCGCCCCTAATGTGCCGGTCGAGCAGTTTTTCCACTGTTTTCAGCAAGAAGGACATGAGACTTATTGGCCTCAGGGACTTTGCCTGGTCTGTTGGACGCCCAGGTTTAGGAATAAATACAACCCTGGCCAGTCTCCATGCCCTCGGAATGTACCCCAGAGCCAGGCTGGCCCTCATAATGAGGGTAAGCACCGGCGCCAGTATATCTATCCCCTGTTGGAGCATGATGGGCATTATTCCATCAAATCCCGGCGATTTGTATGGCTTAAAGCTGTTAATGGCCCATCTGATTTTGCTCCAGGTAACCACCTCTTTAGCGACTGTCCAGTCTACTCTAGATGCCCGCCTATAAGGCGCCTCTATTTCTGAGTGTTCCCAGTCCGGAGGTGATTGGTTTATTATGTTACAGCCGGGGAAGTGCGTCTGGAGTAAAATTTCCATAGTTTCCTCCCCCGAGCTTGTAAAGCCTCCCGTGGGTGTTCTAAGGGAGCCTATGTTAGTCTGAGGGCCCTTAGACAGGATCTTGTGTAGTCGAGCACTCTCGGACGTGTTTTCCACTTCTTCGCAGTGCCTCCTCCACGACTCCTTCTTGGCGTCCCTCAGTCTTTTGTTATAGGTCGATAGGGCCTGTCTATATTCATCCCATGCTCCCGACCTTTTGGCCGCGTTAAACAGCTTACGAACCTGCGTCCTCCTTTGCCTGAGGTCCTCGTTCCACCATGGGACGTTCCTGGTGGACACCCTCATTTTCAGGGGGCAGTTGGCGTTATAGGCCGAGGTAATTGCGTCTCGCAATTGGACTGCTGCAATCTCGAGGTCTATTGAATCCCTTATGGCCCTCTCAACCCCCCGCAGTTCCACAGCTAGGTCTGCCCTGTAGGCTTCCCAGTCCGCCTTGCGGGGGTCCCGGTACCATACCGTTTCTCTTTCGACTTTGGCGATTTCAAACCGGATGTATCTGTGGTCTGAGCTACTCACTTCCCCAGACACAGCCCAGCTTTTAACAAAGTCACCCAGAAACTGGGTGGAAACTGTTAGGTCTAAAACTTCCTCACGCCGTGTTGTGACGAATGTCGGTTTATTACCTCTATTCAATATGTCTAAATTAAATTTCATAAAGAATTGTAAAAGTGCCTCACCCCTAGAGTTTGTGTCCGAGCTACCCCACAACTCATGGTGCGCATTCGCATCCATGCCGATGATGGTCTGCCATCCACCTGCTCTGCTACCCACCATCAGCTGCTCCAATTCGTTGGGTGGAGGAGGGTCCGTGCTGTCTCCTGGCAGATAGGCTGACGCGACAGTAATGTCCCTCAGCCCATCCGCTCCTCCACATCGGATTTTGATCGTTGCCAGGTCCCTGGAACAGAAATTCATTAGAGGGAGAAACTCTATCCCTTCCCTGACAAAAATGCAGGCCCTCGGATTCTCGCTGGACCTGCTGTAGATGAGCTTTCCATTAGCTCCGCCGAGTCCCTTGATCTCTCCTTTGTAGGAGTACGGTTCCTGGATGAGGGCCACATCCGTGTTCCTCAGAGCCATTAGTAGTCCGGCCGTGGCTGCCCTACTGTGTTGGAGGTTGACCTGAAGGAACCTAAGTCCCATTAACCCTTAATTGCTTCCCCAGTGGGCGGAAGCTAACCCTTCCCATGCCCCAGAATGCCTTGAAGGAGGTTCCTTCAAGGGCTCTGTAAGATGTCGGGTCGATCGAGAAGGCGAGCGTCTGTCCTTTCTCCTCTGCCTTCCTGCTTAGAACCGACCAGTGTTGCGTCCCCAGTTCAGGGTTCTGGATCTTAAGTCTGCTGATCACCGTCTCCTGCGGGACGGTGTCAGGGATCCGTACGAGGACCTTGCGTCTCTTTGGGAGTTCCTTGGGCTCGACGGCTGTCAAGTCCGCCCCCTCCCAAATCTGACCGAGGCCCCCGATCGTTTTCCGCAGCCAGTCCCGCGACTGCGGGCCGGCACAGGTTATCCAGAGGATGCCCCCCGTCAGGCGCGTCCGGTGGAACTGAGGCGGGCTCTCCCCTTCCTGAAGAGAGTCCACTGCAGCTACCACCGCAGCCTGGATCAGGTCCGCCTTCCCCTGGTCTAGCGTGACCTCAGGATGGCGTCTGTCAATCACCGCCATCCCGAGGCCCTCCGCAGCCTCCCTGTAAGAGCCAGTCTGCGCCGGTGTTCCGGCCTTAGTTCCTTTGGGAGGTCTGTCTGTAGTAGGCGTGCTAGAGCCAGAGCGCGGCGTCTTCCGACTCGCACTCTCCTCTTGCGCCTTTACAGGCACCCTGGCCCTTTTGGAACGTCTGTCTGTAGTGGGCGTGCTAGAGTTCGAGCGCGTCCTCTTCTGACCCGCACTCCCCTCTTGCGCCTTTACAGGTTTCTCGACCGTCCAGGTCCCGGCCGCCATTTTTTGCGCCCTCCGGAGCTTCTTTCTTTGCGCCCCGGAAAGACGCTTGGACTGCCGGGGCAGTCCCTCTACTCTAACAGTAGAGTCCTCACTGGTGGAGGGGCCCCCGGAGTCCGCGGAGCTCGCCGCCCTCCGGTGGGACCCAGCCTCCAGCTTGGGTGTCGGGGACAGGTCTCTGGCCGAAGCTACCCCCTGATCCCCCGTATCTACGCCGGTCGTGGGACCTCCAGAGTTCGCTGCCGCACCCTGGCTCGTCTCCGTTTCCGGGATAGACTCAAGGCTCAAGTCTGTAGCCGGAGCCACTCCTCGAGCCTCATTGGTTTTGGTTTTATATGTATTTATAATCTTCATGTTGTTCCCACGAGAATGGGGGAAATACTGTCCACACCATCAGAACCCCCTGTGTGGTGCAAGGCGGGTTACTCTGGAGGGTTGCCTGGTACTCCAGAGGTTCCGTTCACGACACCATCGCCCTGGTGCCATCCATCCATAGGCACGGGTCACGTGACACCGTAGATTGGGGGAGTTTAGTTCGACCTCCTTGTCTAGATCCGTCATGTTTAGTTATTAGCAGGGTCACCTCGTGCAGGATGCGGATTTTTACCGCGCATGACGGTCTTGGGGAAAGCTTCATCGGGAGTTTATGTTGTTATTTCCACTTCCTCAGCTTGCCCCCTGGAGTCCTTTGGCCCGCGACTCCTTAACCCCCACAGATTGGTTTGGTATTAGAGAAATTAGTGAAAACAAAAGAAGGTATCGGGTGTGAAAACAATGTTAGAGCCTACAAGAAAACCAGATGACGGATTCGATACTGGATTACTTTGAAAGAAAGATAGCATCCAAAAATCTGTATGGGGTTAGGAATCTATGTATGGTGTTATAAATCTGTATGGGGCGAGAAGAAACTATTTTAAACGTTTTAGTCCGTTTTTAAAGTCTTTTATTAAAAAAATGTATTAAAATAAGCATTTCCTGCTTTTTAGTCTTGTGTTTCTGTTTCTCTTACACATTTAATTATTCAATCTGAAACCTGTTGCAAACTGTTAAATGACTTTAAAGTTTCAAGTCTCTAGCTCATCAGGAAGCTGGTTTAAAATCGAATGCAAAATTTGTACCGAACAGACAGACAGACAAGAAAACGAGTTAATAAAAAAGTATGTGCGCAGAAAGTGCGTTGTGGTAGTGAATTTCCATTAAAAAAAAATTAATAGCAAATATGTGTGTTTCTTTCAAGAAAGCAGGCATCAAATTTGGTTACCAGTATAACAAATATAGTAGAAACAATGTGCCATGTTTCATCAAAATAACTTTATTGTTTGAAAACCTACAAAAATTTCCGAAAGTAAACTTGAAGCGTTCCCGAGAAAAACTGTTTCTTGGTCAACCTTATAGGTTAATAGCAAATTGAGCTTTTCAAATATGAAGCATTTAATCAAAATTCGCTACTATAACGCACTTGCTGCATCCATAATCTTTTCATACAAACATGCATTATATTTCGATGGAAAATGCAATAACATAAGGCGTGTTCGACTAAAAAAAAAAAAAAAAAAAAAAATCGCCAACGATGTGATTGTAGAAATAATTTTTAAGATGTAGCTCAATACATCTTATAATTAATGTAAACAATTTTTTATTTCATATCTTGTATGATAACGGATATATTGAGGTTTATTGATTTTTTACGAAAATTCGACAAACATTATATAACATTAAACGATAAACTCTATAGTTAAGACTACGGCCAAGCATTAGAGAAAGGGTCTATTTGAAATGAATTTTCTGGAAACTTTTTAGTCAAATGAAGGACAATGACGGCTGAAACTAAGACTTCAGGGTTTATAAAACATTCTTTTTGAGACATTTTCTTTCCATACCCCGTATTAGATTCAAGTTCTTTGCCTAAATGTTGCCAATTTTGACGTTTTAAATCGCGACTTTGACGTTTTGAGGAAAACCCCAATTTATTTTTCTTTAAATGCCTATAACTTTTTTGTATTTTAACCTACAGAGCTAAATTTTGGTAGGTAATTTACCTATAGCGTGTACCAATTTTGGTTGCCCTTACTTTGTTATTTCTATAATTTTTTTCGAAAGAAAACAGAAAATTTTCCGGGAAAACCTAGGCCGATTTTCCTGACTGACGAACTTATCCAAGCCATTTGCAAAAGCAAGGTATTCACCAAATTTAGTAAAAATCGTTTCATTATTTTTTGAGTTATCGGTGTGATACATACATAAATATATACATACACACACACACACACACATATATATATATATATATATATATATATATATATATATATATATATATATATATATATATATATATATATATATATATATAATCGAAACTGACCCCGGATATGTGTTCTATGGGGCCTAATTAGCGCTCATTTGAAGAAATTTTGTTCAAAATTCAAAAGTCTGGATCTCCTCATTAGCTAATTTTTTTAAAGAAAATTCACTAAAACGTGTTAATAACATACCCATACCGGGTGATTCTTTATAATGTCGCCGCCCTTTAACTTTGTTATTTTAAGTGTACCGAAAAAATTGAAAGTATGGTTATGTAGGTGCTAAAAAATACTTTTTTTCTACACATAAGAATTTTTTTTAAAATGATCAGTATACAGGGAAAACCAAAAAGTTCATTTATTTTCAATGGATCACCCTATATATGAATTTATTTTTCGATTCCTCGTAAAATTCTAAGCATAATTTATAAAACATACTGTATACTTAAAATGAATAGTTTTTGAAATATTCGCATTTGAAACATTATCATCAAATATTTTATTAAACAACTGTTACAAATTAAGAAGTCCTAGGATACCACGCTTTTAATTGAAAGCAAATAACTGACAGTGACATTCTGCCAATATTGTTGTAGTTGTATTGTTTAGTAAGTAAAAATGCCGTACTCAGACAGAGAAAGAAGAGTTATTTTAAGTTATTATATTAAAAATAATTTAAATTGTCACGCTGCCATTAGAAATATGATAGAAGATAATCCCGGTATGCATGTGCCAACTCGAAAAACGTTCACATCTATATATATAGGAAGTTTCAAGAAACATCAAATTTACAAAGGAGAAAAAGAACTGCTGTGAAGGTAGATGAAAATGCAGAATTGAATATTTTACTTGCTATAGAAGAGAATCCAAACAATTCCATTAGAAACATTTCAAAGACATTACGAGCAACACAAGAAAGTATTCAGCGAACTTGATACACTAACGTCCAAAGAATGTTAAGAAAATGGAATCTAAAGCCATATAAGATTAAACCCACTACAAAGCTTACCCAAATGCAAAAAAATGATCGGGTCGCATTTTGTCAGCTGATTCTAGACAGAATTAACATAAATGACAATTTTTTGAAAACAGTTCTATGGACTGACGAGTCTACCTTTTCTACTAGTGGCCTGTTTAACCGAAAAAATACCAGACAATGGGCAAGAGAGAATCCACATTCTTATAGGGAATTTAAGTTCCAAGGGAGACAATCCGTGAATGTGTGGTCTGGTATCCTGGGCGATTGAGTTAGCGGTCCGTATTTTTTTGATACTGTTTTAAATGGAGGCCGCTATTTATATTTCTTGGAAAACGAGTTCGAAGAATATTTAAATGATTTGCCTTTAAATATATTACAAAATATAATTTTTCAACAGGATGGAGCACCCCCTCAAAACATTTGTGCTGTGCTTAATTACCTAAATGAAAGGTTTCCTGAATGGATCGGAAGAAATGCGCCAATTAAATGGCCTGCAAACAGCCCGGATTTGACACCTATGGATGCATTTCTTTGGGGTTATATAAAAAACCGTGTATACGACCAACCAAATTGAAAACCTCGATCATCTTAAAGATTTGACACAGAATGAAATTATTAATTTAAATGAAAATAACCCAGCATTCATAACAGATTCATTAGAGAAAATACGAAGAACCCTTATACAATGTGTTGAAGAAAATGAAGGTCTGGTAGAGCATCTTTATATTTAATTGGAAACTGTTTTTGTTATATTATTTATTGTTAGATTTCTTGATTTGTAACAGTTGTTTTGGTTTAATAAAATTTGTGATGATAACGTTTCAAATGCGAATATTTCAAAAACTATTCATTTTAAGTATACGGTATGTTATATAAATTATGCTTAGAATTTTATGAGGAATCTAAAAATAAATTCATATATAGGGTGATCCGTTGAAAAAAAATGAACTTTTTGGTTTTCCCTGTATACTTATCATTTTGCAAATTTTTTTATACGTAGAAAAAATTATTTTTTAGCACCTACATAACCATACTTTCAATTTTTTTCGGACACTTAAAATAACAAAGTTAAAGGGGGGCGACATTATAAAGAATCACCCTGTACATTATTTTAATAATGTTTAAGTGAAAGATTATGGTTATAAAAGGTAAGTCAGAGGATAACATAAACAATATGCCGTGATAAGAGATACAACTGTGTTAAATTTACAAGCCAAGGAATCTTTAATAATCGATGTAAACATATCAAATTCTGCAAACTTGAAGTCATCGGTTAATCAGTTTAAAGGATGAAAATAATGTTCCCGGTCAAGAATTTATTCACACATTTCCTAAGCACCAATAAGCCTACATTGATGCTCTGAATTCGGTAGACATTAACGAACATTTTTTAAATAATAGAAAGTTCCAGGAATATGACGAGGCCATATCTGGCAATACATAAACAAGGGGTATGCTGAAAAACTATGCATAAAAAGTATAGTCACCCTGAACTGAAGAGATCAATATGTTTTATTTACCGCACTCACCTGTTTATTAAGACAAGTCAACAGCACTACATGTTTTTTAATGCTAGTGCAAAAAATTAATGCCAAGGCTTTAAATGATTTACTTTATGTGGGTGACTGCCTCACAACAGATTTACGAAAGGTACTTAAATTTTAGACTCGGAAAAATTGGAATAATTTCAGACATTGAAACTGCAGTTTTTAGTGAGTTTTCTTTAAAAAAAAATCACTATTGAGGAGATCCCGACTTTTTAATTTTTAAAAAATTTCTTCAAATGAGCGCTAATTAAGCCCCCTAGAACACATATCCGGGGTCAGTTTCAATATATATATATATATATATATATATATATATATATATATATATATATATATATATATATATATATATATATATATATATATATATATATATATATATATATATATATATATATATATACAGGGTAGCCCATTATTCTGGGATTCCTCGATATCTCCTAAGCTGTTCAAGTTATGAAAAAAATCTTAAGATAGAGGTTGCTTTGTTTTTGAAGATACATAACCTAAAATTATTTCAAACTATACAGCATGTCCCATAAGTCACCGGCAGCATGCAACTTTGATATTTTAAATGGAACACCCTATATATTATTACATATTTCGATCCTACGTAAAATTTCAATGTTACCTTATATAAAGTACTATATGTCATAAATCAATAGTTTTTGAGTTATCCAATTTTTTCAAAAAAAAATGACACTTGCACAGGATTGCAAAAAACCTAATACTTCCTCTGCAAACAAAGATATCAAGATGTTTCTTGTTGTAAGCTTAAGCTCAATATTTCTTAACTACGTATAAAATATTATCCTTAGATTTCCAATATACAGGGTGTTTATCTAGACTGTTCGCTTTGTCATATTTCAGACGCTAAAAACTATTTTTTTTCAAATGAAACACCCTGTATATTTTTTCTGAATCTTATAGAGAATTCAATTCTGCATCGATATATGGTGCATATTATACACCTATTACATATGGTTTTAAGGTTGGAATCAACTTTTTATTTTATTGGGTCGAAAGTCTGTAATTAATTAGTATGCTTTGACATTATTTAGTCAATTTGGCAAACAAATAGTAACAAAATATATTCTTATAGGCAGTTGAACTTGTAATAACTTATTCTTTTAGGTCAAACAGGTTTTAATAAGAATCTATAACAGCAAAGAAGATCTTAAGTTATTGTATGTGTCTTATAGGAGTTGCATGGGACTTAGCAAAAAATTAACATTACAATGTGAATATTTTATTTATTAGAATTTCCGTCGTTTTATTGGATAACAAAATGCCTCGGAGGCCTATTCTAATAACCAGCCTTATGTACTTACCTTTGATTAAGGAAAGGTCAATTTAAAAAGATAGATGGCTTGTAAATGAATTAATAAATCATAATAGGTAGGCTATGACAATTGACAAATCAAAAATATTCTGACAGACGATATAAACTTAAAACAAGTACTTGTGTTGTTATTTGTAATTAAGAACCCGTGCATATCAAAATGAATTTCAGAAGAGCTTGTAGATATGGTATTTATATTAGGAGAGTGCCACAGGAACTGTTTTCTGGCTTTAAGGGTTCACAGGGAGCGGTATCCAGAAAGGAGATCGCCAAGAAAAACTGCATTTCAAGAGTTGAAGCAAAGATTTGAGGAAACCGGTAGCGTTTCATACAATAAACATAAAGGAACTAACTCTGTATTAACTGAAGCTGTACAGGAAGATGTATTGCTGGCTGTAATAGAAGAACCTCAAAGAAGCGCCAAGGATGTGAGTGGGAACTTAGACATTCCTAGAATATCCGTAGAAAGAATAGTTAAAAAGAATAAGTATCTTCCCTACCGTGTATGTGTCACTTAATATTTAAGTGATCAGGATCATCAGCTAAGGGTTACATTTGCTCTATGGGCACTCCAAAAAGTGAATATTAATGTCAGTTTCTTTGATAAAGTATTATTCACTGACTAATGTACATTTCATAGCAATGGTTTGTTAAATAGACACAACTATCATCATTATGCAACAGAAAACCCCCACATAACACTGGCAATTGATAACCAGCATAGATGGACCATAAATGTATGGGCTGGTATTATTGGGCGTTACCTTATTGGACCACACTTCTTTGAGGAACGTCTTACTGGGGCCCAGTATTTAGAATTTTTAAGAACTGTTCTTCCCGATCTCTTAGAGGAGATTCCTTTGCAAATAAGGCGAGACATGTGGTTTCAGCATGATGGGGCTCCAGTACATTTCACTCGACCCATTATTCAATTCCTAAATTAAAAGTATCCAAATAAATGGATTGGCCGAGGAGGTACGACTCTGTGGCCAGCGAGATCACCTGATAATAGTAAATTAGACTGTTTCCTTTGGGGTTTTGTGAAAAATGCTGTTTATAATACACCTGTAACAACACGAGAAGACATGTACCAACGCCTAAGAAATGCCGTTTTGCTAGTGACTGCAGAAATGTTGTCGAATGTAGGATCTAATTTCATAAAGAGATTAAATCTTTGTGTACAACATAATTGAAATACACTTGAGCCTTTCATTAATTAATTTTCTGTTACATTATTATATTGACTATTATTTAATTATTACAGTGTTTACCAGTTCAAATAATTTAATCATGAGTGATATTTTCCGTAAACTCCCTATTTAATTGTTTAACATATTTAATACAATACTTAAAGACAATCTAATATAGTAGTTTTGTAAAACATTTATTACTTCGAGAATATGAATATTACATATTGAATAAGTTGAAAATGCTAGAGGCACCCATCTTTTTCCATTGACCCTTCCTTAATAAAAGGTAAGTACATAAGGTTGTTTACTAGAATAGGCCTTCGAGGCATTGAGTTATCCAATAATAATAATATAAAAATTATACTATAATAAAAATAATAATAAAATAATAATAATAATAATAATAATAATAATAATAATAATAATAATAATAATAATAATAATAATAATAATAATAATAATAATAATAATAATAATAATAATAATAATAATAATAATAATAATAATAATAATAATAATAATAATAATAATAATAATAATAATAATAATATAATAAATTGACCAAATAATGTCAAAGCCTACTAATTAATTACAGACTATTTAATTCGACCCAATAAAATAAAGATTGGATTCCAACCTTAAAACCATATGTAATAGGTGTATAATATGCACCATAGATCGATGCAGTATTGAATTCTCTATAAGATTCAGAAAAAATATACAGGGTGTTTCATTTGAAAAAAAATAGTTTTTAGCGTCTGAAATATGACAAAGCGAACAGTCTAGATAAACACCCTGTATATTGGAAATCGAAGGATAATATTTTATCCGTAGTTAGGGAATACTAAGCTTAAGCTTACAACAAGAAACATCTTGATATCTTTGTTTGCAGAGAAACTATTAGGTTTTTTGCAAACCTGTGCAAGTGTCAAAATTTTTTGAAAAAATTGAATAACTCAAAAACTATTGATTTATGACATATATTACTTTATATAAAGTAACATTGAAATTTTACGTAGGATCGAAATATGTAATAATATATAGGGTGTTCCATTTAAAATATCAAAGTTGCATGCTGCCGGTGACTTATGGGACATGCTGTATAGTTTAAAATAATTTTAGGTTATGCACCTTCAAAAACAAAGTAACCTTTGTTTTTAAATTTTTTTGATAACTTGAATAGCTTAGGAGATATCGAGGAATCCCAGAATAATGGGCTACCCTGTATATATATATATATATATATATATATATATATATATATATATATATATATATATATATATATATATATATATATATATATATATATATATATATATATATATATATATATATATATATATATATATATATATATATATATATATATATATATATATATATATATATATATATATATATATATATATATATATATATATATATATATATATATCTCTGTCTCTGTGTGTGTGTGTGTAAACGCCTCGAGAAGAATGCTTTGCAAACCCTGAAGTCTTAGCTTCAACCATCACTGTCCTTCACTTTACTAAAATATTTCCAGAAAATTCATTACAAATAGACCCTTTCTCTGATGCTTTGGCAGTAGTCTTAGCTATGGAATTTATCGTTTAATGGTGTATAATGTTTGTTGAATTTTTGTAAAAAATCAATAAAGCTCAATATATCTGTTATTATACAAGATACGAAAAAAAATGTATACATTAATTATAGGGTACCTTGAGCTACATCTTAAAAATATTTCGATAATCACAGGTGGCCCATAACTCGTTGATAAGTCGTTTGTAATACAAGTTTTCTTTTTTTTTAATCGAACAGGCCTTATGTTATTGCATTTTCCATCGAAATATAATGCACGTTTGTAAGAGCAGAAATTCGGGACGCAGCAAGTGCGTTATGGTAGCGAATTTTCATTAAATGCTTCAAATTTGAATAGCTCAATTTTTGTACATTTTTAAACAATAAAGTTACTTTGATGAAACATGGCATATGGTTTCTACTATATAGGTTATACTGGTAACCAAATTTGATGCCTGCTTTCTTAAAAAAACACAGATATTTGCTATTTAAAGACTAAAAATGGAATGATGCATTTACATAGATGTGGCGCTTGTTCACAGACTAGTAAAGCAAAGGTGTTGAAAATTTATAGTTTTTAATTGAACACATTTTTAAATCAGCAAAAATATTTTGTATTTTCTAAAACATTAGCTTTATGGTGAGCGAGTTAACACTATCTTAATTATTCGAAAAGAACATCTGGTACATGGTACATTATGTAATTTTTTAATTCTACATAAAATTTCAGTGTAAGCTTATTAGCATAAAATACTCAATGTTACGTTTCTGAAATATCTCATTTATAACTTCTCATTTATTTTTCTAAACTTATTATTTATAAACAACTAGCACTTGAAGCTTGTTTAGGAGCAATTACTCAAATATTATTTGATGAAAGATATAGGTTTATTATTACGTAAGTTAGTGCGCATTTTTCTTAACGTCGGCCTATTGCGGAATCTTTATTTTCTATCATAAAGGTATGATTTAAATAAGTTGAGAGCAAGACCTCCTATACCAATTTTTCCAGTTTTATCAATAGCAAATCATGTGAGAGTGCATCGAATGCTTCTTTTAAATAAAGGAATAGTCCCATACATTTTGTGTTATTATTAAGAGAGTCATATAACTTATCTGTTACATTTATTTTTGTATAATAATTATGACAAATTAAAGATGTATTTTCTATTACGTTAGCTGTAAACTAATTATGCAAAAAGCCAAACTGATTTCTGTTTGTAGGGATCAGTTTAAAAAAGAAAATTTTGAGTTTTTTTTAATTCTAACCTCCGATCAGATGATGACATTATTTAGCGATTTTCTGAAAAAAAAATTAAATGTAAATAACCTTTGATACAAAAAAGTAAGAAATGATTAATTTTATAGGA
Source organism: Tillus elongatus (assembly GCA_964006375.1). NCBI lineage: Eukaryota > Metazoa > Arthropoda > Insecta > Coleoptera > Cleridae > Tillus > Tillus elongatus. Next base: position 65,926,484 of record OZ023268.1, read on the forward strand.
TTATCTAGGTTTACATTTTCATAATATGTAAGTTTTTCACAAATGTTAAATGAAACTTCCTAATGACAGACATATTCTGACAGCTTGTGACATGAAAATATATATTTTTCTTATGGTTTTCTTTATTTTTACTTCACTTCCACCACTCAAATTTCCGTGAATAGTTGAAAGAAGCATTTTTTAGATTTCTGTCAAAAAGCTTTTTGTGAATATCCATAGCTTGGCAAGACTAATTTTTGTGTTAACTGCTTTGATATGTTCGTTGGCCAGCAAAATCCAACCAGTTTTTTCGGGAACATTGTTGTAATGTTTCAAAGTATAAAGATATTTTGGTGCAATATTGCTCCATGGTTTTTACTATAAAGGTTATCCACCAAATTTGACGTCTTTCATTAGAAACATACATATATATTTAACATTCAAAACAGTTCTATGAAAAATCGCTACCATAACACACTTGCTGCGTCCAGGCTTTTGCACTCATAATCTAGACACAAATGAACTTCAAATTTTATCAATCAAATTTATTCAAACCTAAATGTTTCCTTGAAGAATGGTTAAAATCAGATTTTTATTTATAGTCATGAACATTTATTATGGGTGTGTAGCTATCTCTGATTAATTTGTTCGACATTTAATGTAAGAATTCACAACCATACATCCATAAAACCTACACACATTTTTAGAGAGAAGCGAAATACAAAGAGCAAACGAATAAACGGTGCTGGAAATTATCAATCTTCCATCGAGACAATGCTGAGGAAACCATATCTGGCAACGCAGCACTGATCACTAGCTGTTTGAAATTATTTTGTGCAAGGGGCGCTTCTAATCAGTGACTCTATAAGATATCATAAATATTAGTGTGTGTACTCCAGCTATAACCTCAATTGCATGGCATCGTTTCTTACCCAAATAAATTTTCCTACTGGCATCTCTTAGAAACTAGTACAACCGGTAAAACCAAAGGTAGCTGCAAGCTGGTTGTAAAGCGACGAGAAAGAGGGCATAATATTGGGGAATTAATTTGTTTTGCGAGAAAAAAATTGTGGCTTCGGAGTGTAAGAATCCATAACTCAAAAAAGAGGACACTTCAAAGTTCCAAGCACACACAAGATTCCACAAATATGGGAATACAAACACACACACACACACACACACACAGAGAGAGAGAGAGAGAGAGAGAGAGAGAGCTAGCTGGTGTACTTGAGATGGACAGAGATAGAGACAACGAATTTCTTTTATAAAAAATCGTACTGAAGTGGTAGCTGAGTTTATTGTTTGAAGCAAACGGTTTAGTATGGACAGACATAGGAATATTGTTTCACTATATCTCTGTCAAACATATACTCGAATACCCAAACATCTGGTATGTGATAACACTAACGTTTTGATTCTCTTCAAGCAAGATGAAACCACTTTAAAACATGTGTATGATGATCATGTAACCACTGATATGGACTTTAAACAATTAAAAAATATATGCTGCCAATGCTGGAAAGACAATAAGTATGGTGTGTTGGTGATTGTGAAAGAAAATGATGTACACAAAGCCAGATATAGAAAAGGATTCTATATATATATATATATATATATATATATATATATATATATATATATATATATATATATATATATATATATATATATATATATATATATATATATATATATATATATATATATATATATATATATATATATATATATATATATATATATATAGTTGCTTTTTCTCCGGGTTCTGGATCAGTGAGACTTTAAATTTTAACAAAACAACTTTATTTACACTCTAAATATGGATACAATAAAATTTCTAGAATGTCTCTCTCACAAAACACTTAATTTACTGCCCTTACAATTACTAATCTGCACACAAGTCTACACTGGTACTACAGTAGCTACTCTCTTAACACTTTACACTGCTTCTTCAAGTTACTCCAACATTCTCTTACTGAACTGTGTTGGCTTGCTTTCGTGTTTATATACTCGCCGTACCTTCCACCACTTTCTGGAGCGTTCCATTCCAGAATTTTCCAGGACCTTCTTTTACTAGAAGGTTCTGTGAATACAGATCGGTCCCGTGTGTATACAGGGGGATGTATATACAGGATGATCCAAATGTGGTCATCACTCCTATGTTACACAAGAGGTGTTTCTCGTAATATAAGATCTCTCTGCGTAAACAGGGTGTAAGGGTTCTCTGCGCATACAGGGTGTGTATACAGGGTGTTCGGAATGTGCAGACCTCAGTTATCCGTTCCGACGGGGTACAAGTTGGTAACTTCGTTATTTCTGGTCCTAGAGGGTTGAGACTTCGCCTGAGGGGGGGTCACCCCAGGCACCCCCCCGGGGGTATGGGGAGGCGGTGTTGCCAGATTGTGCAAAAATTCCCAGATGTTGGGAAGTTCTGGATATGTGGCAACACTGCACCTACATATATTGAAGTGCTTTGTAGTACTGCCCCCCTCCTTAAGACTGTTCGTCCCGAACAGTATTTGCCGGCCACCAACTTGGGGGTTCGTTGCCCCGATAGGGACTCAACCTCTCTATGTGAACAACTTTGGGTTTAGTTCTTGGAGACATCTGGATTCTGTAGACTAGGTCGTTAATTTTCTTAGTCACCAAGTATGGCCCTTCCCATGGTTTCTGAAGTTTGGGACTAAGGCCCTTTCTCCTTGTTGGTTGGTATAGCCAAACTGCATCACCTTCCTTGAATGTATGGGGAGTTGCTCTGCGATCCAAGCGCATCTTCATCCGGTCGCTGCTTAAGAGGAGCCTATCTCTGACACATCTGTGTATAGTGCGCAGTTTTCCTTCTAGGTCGGCGACATACTCAGGTAACGTAGCTAGGTCCGCTATGTCCTCGTTCGGTGGTGGTCTTGTCATGTCGATTGGTAACCGCATCTCTCTGCCGGTCAACATCATGGATGGAGTGTAGCCGGTAGATTCATGCTGAGAGCTTCTGTAAGCTAGGAGGAACAGAGGTATCAGCTTGTCCCAGGTTCTCTGATTCTCGTCTACAAACATAGCAAGATACTGATTGATGGTCCTGTTATGCCATTCTACCATGCCGTCTGATTGAGGGTGGAGTGGCGTTGTTCGTGTTTTCTTTATGCCTAGCAAGTCCATTAGGCTCTTCCAGACTTCTGATTCGAAATTCCGGCCATGGTCGGTGTGAATCTCCAAGGGTACGCCATGCCGTGATATTACATTTTCATCAGGGCTTCTGCTACGGTCATTGCCTCTTGGTTGGGGATCGGCGCAACTTCAGGCCATTTCGAGAAGTAGTCCATCGCCACCATTATGTATCTGTTCCCAGACTCTGTGATTGGAAAAGGTCCTGCGATGTCTACGGCAACTCTCTCCCACGGTGTACCTGAGATGTACTGCATCATCTTTCCTCTGGATCGGGTCTTTGGCCCTTTCTTTGAAGCACACTGGTCACACCTTTTGCACCATTCTTCCACGCTTCTTCGGCAATTTATCCAATAGAAGCGGTCTCTGACTCTGGCGAGAGTCCTGTTGACCCCAAAGTGGCCTCCACTCCTACTATTGTGTAACTCATGAAGAACACTGTCTATGCACTCACTTGGCACAACGGTCTGGTATATACAGTCTCTACCATCGGCAGTTTCCCATTTTCGAGTGATCAAGTCATTCTTCAGACACAAGGAGTCCCATTGTAGCCAGTAGCCTTTAACCTCCGCCCCAAACCGGGACACATCGTGCCACTCAGGTCTTTTCCCCTTTTCTAGCCATTCTCTAATATTTTTCAGGTCTGGATCTGTCTTCTGTGCATCTTTGATGTATTCAAGATTTACGTCTGGATCGGTATTATTCTCCTGTTCCGTCACCAGTTGTTTGATCTGATGAGTTACTTTGTCGATCTCTTTGTTCTCTTGTCGCTCGCAAAATTTGCATTCATGCACTGAACATGGTCTTCTTGACAGTCTGTCTGCATTGGCGTGACTTCTTCCTCTTCGATGTTCAATCCGGAAGTCGTAGCTCTGCAGTTTCTCTATCCATCGTGCTATCTGTCCTTCGGGATTTCTAAAGTTCAGAAGCCATTGCAGAGCGGAGTGATCTGACCTCACGCGGAATGTTCTTCCGTACAGGAAGCTGTGGAAATGGTCGATGGATCTTACAACTGCCAGCAGTTCTTCCCGGGTTACACAGTAATTTCTTTCTGCTTTTCCGAACGTTTTGCTGAAGTAGCCTATCATAACTTCTTCTCCGGCTTGGAGCTGCGAGAGTACTGCCCCAATGCCATACTGGGAAGCATCAGTGTCCAGTATGAACAGTCCTTCGTCCTGAGGATAAGCCAGTATAGGAGCAGTGAGAAGACGATGTTTGAGTTCTCTAAAAGACTCTTGGCAATCTGGTGACCAGATTAACTCGGCCTTATTTTCAGTCAGGCTATGCAGAGGTTTCGCAATGCTGCTGAAGTACTTCACAAAGCGTCGGTAGTAGCTGCAAAGTCCCAGAAAACTTCTGACCTCATGTTTGTTCTTCGGCACAGGCCAGTCTCTTACTGCCTTTATTTTCTCTGGATCAGTTTCTATCCCTTTCTCAGAAACGACATGTCCGAGGAAACTCACTTTCTTCTGGAAGAGGACGCATTTCTTGGGATTGAGTTGCAGATTGGCACCTCTCAGCCTGGAGAAAACTTGCTTCAGATTCGCCAGGTGTTCATCGAAAGTCCTTCCAATCACCATGACATCGTCGAGATACACCAGGCATGTTTCCCATGTCAGTCCTCTCAGCACTAACCCCATTAGTCGCTTGAAGGTGGCAGGAGCATTACATAAGCCGAATGGCATGACCTTGAATTGGTACAACCCATTCCCGGTTGAAAAAGCAGTCTTCTCCTTATCGTCTTTATGGAGTTCTACTTGCCAGTAGCCACTTTTCAGGTCTAATGTAGAGAACCACTTTGATCCGGCCAAAGTGTCGTCGATCCGGGGCAGGGAATAACTGTCTTTCTTGGTGACATCATTCAGTTTTCTATAGTCCACGCAAAATCTCATAGTGCCGTCTTTCTTGGTGACCAAAACTACTGGGGACGACCAAGGACTATTAGACTCCTCGATCACTCCATCTTCCAGCATTTCGTCAACCATTGCCTTGATTTCTGATTGCTTGGCAAAAGGCAGTCTCCTCGGCGGCTGTCTAATTGGTCTTGCGTCGCCGGTATTAATTCTGTGTTGCACTAGACTCGTACGACCTGTGATTTTATCTTGAGCGAAAATATCGGCCTCCTCCAATATGAACTTCAGGGCCATTTCCATCTCCATGTTGTTCAATTGGCCCCATGAATTCTTCAACCGCTCTACTATTTCTACTGGCAGTCTTCTGTCTAATGCAGTGGGTGTTACGTTTCTTGACAACGCCACTCAGTCAATGGGCTCGCAAGTGGCGATAACCTCACCTTTCTTCAATGTGACCCTGTTAGTTTGCACGTTAGCCACTCTTATGGGTATTGTCCTCTTCGGGTCTACTAAGCATCGTGCGACGAGGGCACCATCATGTCTATCTTTTAGGGGCTCCGCTATGAGAGCAGACATACCATCAAGTTTCTTCTCTAGCCTTGCTCTGACAATCTTCTCACTGTTACCAGGAATCCGTGTATCTTCGTCGACAATAAGTCTCACCCTGGGATTAGCTTCGCCTGCTGGTGGAGATAAATACAACTCTTCGTTGCCGATTCTCAAGATCTTATTTTGGAAGTCTACTAAAAAGACATCGAACTCTTCCATTAAATCTAAGCCCAGAATAAATTCGTCGACGATTTCTGCGACGACAGCCTTTACCTGCAGCTCAGTACTGCCCAGCTTAATGTAAACAATGGCCTCCCCATGCACGGGTATCCTATCTCCTTTTGCTGTCTCCAACACAGGCTGTTTGTTGGTCGTTAGTGTCGACATATTTGGCAACATGTCTGGGCGTACAACGGATCTAGTGGCGCCAGTATCGATGGTGAAACTGCATTGTCTTCCGTCTATGCTGCCAGGTATAACGAGACTCTCGCGGTAGCGTCGGATAGTGGAGACCCTGACTTTGGGGCCTTGGGTCTCGCATGCCAGCTGCCGCCCCCTTACACTGGCGTCAGGTCGTTTTCCCTCATGGCGCTCCCTGTTGGTGTATTCTTGTCTTCTGCATGCCACCTGTTGGGTTTGTGAGCACTGCCTACTTATGTGCCCTTTTCTACCATACTTGTAGCATTCTATGTGGGACCAATCTGTTTTCGTCTTACGTGCTCCAACCGTTGCAGTGAGCTTGCTTATGGCTTCCTTCATCAACTTGATTTCTCGCCTTAGTGCCTCTGCCGTGTCTGAAAGGTCCTCTTTCTCCTTCACTTGCAGCCTGTTGCGGCGAGGTTGAGATGCATTCTTGGCTGCTTCAAATTCCAAACCATAAATGACGCGGTCTGTAAGTGTTTTGAACCTTCCGAGCCTCAAAGATTGTTGCATCTCGTTGTCAAGTACCCCATCGATGAAGGTCTGGACGGTGATCTGGTTGACAAATTCTTCTGGGGCTTGGGGATACTCCAGTCGCACAAGTTTCTCCACTTCGGCACTAAATTCTGGCAGAGTCTCATTTGGCTTCTGGACCCTTGTCTTTAGTTGTGTCTGGTAGACCTGGCTCATGTACTTGTTACCATATCTCAAATCTAGGGCCTGTATCACTGTTAAATAGTTGTGCTGTTTCGATTCCGGGATGTTCTGGAGGATTTCTAGGGCTTTACCTCGAAGCGAAAGAATTAGAGCAGTTGCTGCCTGTTGTTCGCTCCACCCATTGCTGAGAGCTGCCGCCTCAAACTGCCTCCTGTACATGGGCAACGATGTTTCTCCGTCAAAAGTCGGCGGCTTCAAGGTGCCATGAGGCTGCTGCACGACTGGAATATCTTCTTCCGGACGATTTTGAACTGGGGACATTCCAGGTTCAGTTCTATCAGTCTGGCCCATCACCTGTTCTGTCAGTTCTCTATGTGTGATTTCTGTGCCTTTCATGATCATCCTCATTGGTTCTTTCAACCCTTCAACTTCTTCCCATCGTTTGTTCCAATCCTTCATATTTTCTGTTACATTTTCTACTTTACTGTTCACATTTTCTACTTTCTTGTCCACACTTTCTATTTGTTCGTTGATCAGTTCAATTTCCTCTTTTACATCGCCTCTCATATTGTGGAACATACTTCGGAGGTCTTCTTTGTCTTCTAGTCGTTGTTTTTCGTCTTCTTCGCGTTGCTTCTTGAGTTCTTCTTTATCTTCAAGACGCCTCTGTTCTTCCTCTTGTCGTCTTCTGTCGTCCTCTTCGTGTTGTCTTTTCAGTAAGTCCATCAACTCTTTGATTTCAGCCATCTCATCGTAGTCAGTCGATCTGGTGTTTACCATTTACAGCTAGCTTAGTTCACTTCTTCACTCACTTATCCCACACTTCTGACACCAAATTGTTGCGTTTTCTCTGGGTTCTGGATAAGTGAGACTTTAAATTTTAACAAAACAACTTTATTTACACTCTAAATATGGATACAATAAAATTTCTAGAATGTTTCTCTCACAAAACACTTAATTTACTGCCCTTACAATTACTAATCTGCACACAAGTCTATACTGGTACTACAGTAGCTACTCTCTTAACACTTTATACTGCTTCTTCAAGTTACTCCAACATTCTCTTACTGGACTGTGTTGGCTTGCTTTCGCGTTTATATACTCGCCGTACCTTCCACCACTTTCTGGAGCGTTCCATTCCAGAATTTTCCAGGACCTTCTTTTACTAGAAGGTTCTGTGAATACAGATCGGTCCCGTGTGTATACAGGGGGATGTATATACAGGATGATCCAAATGTGGTCATCACTCCTATGTTACACAAGAGGTGTTTCTCGTAATATAAGATCTCTCTGCGTATACAGGGTGTAAGGGTTCTCTGCGCATACAGGGTGTATATACAGGGTGTTCGGAATGTGCAGACCTCAGTTATCCGTTCCGACAAGGTACAAGTTGGTAACTTCGTTATTTCTGGTCCTAGAGGGTTGAGACTTCGCCTGAGGGGGGTCACCCCAGGGTTATGGGGGAGGCGATGTTGCCAGATTGTGCAAAAATTCCCAGATGTTGGGGAAGTTCTGGAGATGTGGCAACACCGCACCTACATCTATTGAAGTGCTTTGCAACTATATATATATATATATATATATATATATATATATATATATATATATATATATATATATATATATATATATATATATATATATATATATATATATATATATATATATATATATATATATATATATATATATATATATATATATATATATATATATATATATATATATATATATATATATATTAATCTAACTGGTTACAACCAATGATAGACACGACAGACAGACAGCTGTCGTGATAAATAAGAAGACATGCACCAAGGCGGAGTCAGTATACCTTAAACCACCACACAGCTTGTATCGCTCTAACAAGTGATTAGACCAACAGGTAACAACAACTAACTTTAGCACGATGGGGATGATGGGTAAACAAGAGCGAAAAGTTAAGAAAAGGATTTTACAACTTGCTGAAAATATTCGGAAAAAAATAATTTAATGCTTAAGCTTAACAGAGCTGAGAATGATGATGCTCTGCAACGTTTATATAAACCAATTGTTGAGCCACTAAGTGAAATACCTAAAAAAACATCAACATTTAAACTGCAGCAGCCACCAGTAGCTGAACAAATCAAAGAAGAAGTTGATATACCAGAAACGAAACCCACAGTCGAGTTCCTTAAAGACCATGAAGTTTTTGAAGCTGCACCTGAGGTGGAGACAAGTTCCGATGAGAACGGTAGCAGCAGCAGCAGCATCAGCACTAAAAAACTGTATGATACAAAATAACAAACAAATAGCATATGTGTATTGGGATGACATAAACGAGTTGCTTGATAGACTTAGACTTTTAACAATGCTCATAACAACGAAATTCAGTCAAGCTTGGAATAACTAAAGGAACCTAGTGTTATCGCCTAGTAAACCTACATAAGGTCATATATGCCTATCTATTGCTTAGTATAAAAATGTCTATCGATAAGTTCGGACGTTCCCCGTCCAATAAACGTGCAAAGTTTAAAATTATCGAAAGAGAGACTTTCCCAAGAACAGCAAGTGGTGATTTCGATGTGCAACGCCGTGTGTAACGTCGCCGACCCTATCAATTCCACAGATGGAGTAACTAAAACATTTGTTGATGCGTGGGTGGACGACTATCAGAACCATAAAGCTGAGTATCTGAAGAATAAAGATGAAGTGACCCAAAAACTAATAGCCATACTGCTTGAGGCTGTGCACAAGCCAGAGTTGGAAGATTTGAAAAACATATTTGAACAGAAATTGGACAATTTAACTAAGACCACAAGAGCTCAAGTTTTAAAAGATATCATCTGTCAAAGAATCACAAGCTGAAGAAGAAGTTGGGTGAAATAGATAAAAATCTAAAAGATTTGCACGACAAGTGGATACTTCTAAATCCAACATCGCCATGAAGTGTCGCCGACGACAACACCAACGTAACGGTGAACCATCTGATGGTAAGAATTATATAAATGAATTCCAGCTACCGGCTAGAATCGTAGAACGTAAGCATACCATACTTAAAGGTTGGAATGGCCTGTGGCAGATTGATTTGACCTAGTTTACACACTTGTACTTTGAATCAAATAAAAGTCTTTGTTAAAATTAATGTGCTTTTATTTTATAATACAATTAAAAATTATGCCGTAAATCAATAATATGCTGAATAAACCAAGTATGTGGCAGTTGTAGGCGATAAGTCAGCTGACAGATGACAGGTTTGGAACAGGCGACGTCAGCTGACAGATGACAGCTTACAGGCTTGGAACATGTGACATCAGCTGACAGGTTACCCGTCATCTGTCAACGCATGCTCACATGGCTGGAGCTCAGGCTACCCCCACACCACCCAACTTTGACGTCACAGCCAATCAGAGGGTTGGGATAGGTCCTCTGAGGTGGCGCACTATCTACTTGCGTCATATAACTGTTCGTGTAGATGCTGTTTCTTTTTTTGTTCTTACATTCTGAACTATAGATTTCGTTTCAATATTTATTTTTGTTAAGATGTGTGTCAATCAAAACTCTGAGGAGTATGGGATGTTCGTTTTCGTGGATTTATAATTGACTTTATTATAGTTGACTTGGTTGGTTGATTTGGTTGGGTTTCGTTGTATAGACCTTTAGATTAGGCAACTTGATGGTTGTTTACTGTAAATCACTTAAGAGATGTAAACTGTTCGGTGGTTTAAATAATACTGAGTCACGTCAGTCATACTTATATTAGTATATAAGCTACCAAATATTTTTCTATATATCCCCTTATGCATATCGTTTCCTTTTACAATCACTAGAACACCATACTCATTATCTTTCCAAGATTCACAACAGAGTAAACTGAGGGTAGGTAATGTGATGTGTTGGCGAATTTTGCAGTAGAAATTTCGTGGCATATAGTTGTAAATATTGTAAACATAAAGCAGTAGACAATTTCAAGTGCCAATTGTGTAATTATACTTTCTATAGAAGCTGTGGATTGCAGGCTAAAGTGCTCAGTAAAGAAAAGTAGTGTGTTTTTCAGAAAGTGGGGTTAGTTGTAAAGAAAATATGAGCAAGCTTAATGTGGATGACATTCACAAAGTAATTAGGGCTGAACTTGAAAATTTTCAAACTTACTTTATACAGAACAATAAAAAGCATATAGATGACTTGCGGGCTAGTAGGAGTTTCATGTCTGAACATTTTGAAAACCAATGAAAAGGCCATGAAGAACTGGTGAAAACAAAGAATGAATTAAAATAAACAGTGAACTACACGTGAAAGTGGATCTGTTAGAGATTAGAGTTATATTGAACAAAGTGAAAAGGCAAACAATATTGCTCGCTCTGGAATACCACTGCAAGAAGAGAGTACAAATGAAACAGTGATGCAGCTATTGGGAGCGATGGATTTGGACGTGAAGGGCAATGATATCATGGACTGTTACAGAATAAAACCTCTAACGGCCCCAAGATTCTTCGTTTTCACCTTAAAACTTGTGGCCAATTTTCATAAAGATTCAATTTCAACCGCTCTTCATTGTCTATATATGGCGTATTAGGTGGAGATATGTGCTCCATCGGAGCACTTCTAATAAAACTTATAAAGGCTCCTGCGGCCCAATCCCCTTCGTTTTAACCTCATAACTTCAGGCACCGCTCCGCTCAACATATCAGCCTTTTAATTTCGCTCCCTCCACAAACGATTCGATTCTCTTGAAATAGTTATAGTATAGATAATGATTAATTAAAAGAGATCTTGGTTATTCTACATGTAAATTATTTTCATGTTAGCTTGATTTTTGTTTTGTTTAAGGGTTTGTAATTGTTGCTTTGTCACTACATCGGATTTTACAAATCATTTACCTTACAACAGAGTATGAATAATGGTAGTAGCCACCTCCATTGGCACAACTACCCATTGAAATAACCCATCGGGGTTCAGGCATCTGGTCATACACTTTTCGAAGAGCTGGTGCCATTTTGTTTGTCAGTGTTCCTGCTACAATCATTACATCAGCTTGTCGCGGTGATGCACGGAAGACAACGCCATATCTGTAAAATGGAAAAACTGTTTAACAAATGTATATGCAATTTTAATATTGTCGGAACGTTTTGAAGAAACCCAATTTAAAATAACAAAATTTTAATATATTTATGACATACAGCATAATATTGCATATTTCTTGCTGAATATACATTATGCCTTTCAAATAAGTTTTATACCTGCGCTTGCAAAATAATATAATTTCGATAAATGACATTCCAAAGTCAATTACCAAACAGACCTCTTGTCACAATTTTGTTTACAATTTGCTTATATTTATTTTTTGATAACTCTGAAATTACAAACATTATGATAAATGACTAACTATAATGCAGGTCAAGCATTCAAATTTCATTTCATTTGTTAACAACTATTAATTTCATTTTATGGTGATCAGTTCCCTGTGGTAATATATATATATATATATATATATATATATATATATATATATATATATATATATATATATATATATATATATATATATATATATATATATATATATATATATATATATATATAGTTCATGCTACATGGCATTTTACCCTTCTTTATTAGTTAGTAGACATATATAAATAACCATGCTATTTTAGATGATTTCGAACTATTTAGTTCACCTTCTCCATAATATTCACTGCAGTTGTTTATTTGAACGAATTTGAGTAGAAATAATGCTGCAAATTGGATCATAACTTCCACAGAGCTGTGATAATTTATTCTCTTCAGAAAGACATTCTCATGCGATGAATTTAGTGCTCATGACTTGACCACAAAGAAAATATTTGCATTTTTGTAGCCATAAACTTTTGAAACGTTATGCTACTCGAGTTTTATTGAAAAAATGTCAATTTTCACCAAATCACCCCTTATTTATCCCCTAATCCCTGGAGCGATCTTCCTCAAAAACAATTCGAATCGTTACTTTGTCAGGTAATAACTGGATACCAAATTAAAAGATGATACCACAATTCGTTCGAAAGTTATTGCGCCTATTAACAGACAGACGTACATGCCGACTGACAAACAATTTTTGTTCCAGAATCACGTTTTCTATGTTTTGAGACTTTTTACGCCGTTTTAGGAAAACAACATTTCGAAATTTTTGGCAGAACTATTCCACCCCGACATTCAACCCTTAACTTAATTCCAACAGGGACTACCAGACCCTAAAACGTTACTCGAGTTTAAACGAAAAAATGTCAATTTTCACCAAATCACCCCCCATTCATCCCCTACCCGCTAAAGCGATTTTATCCAAAAACAATCCAAACCGTTCGTTTTCGAGTGCTAACTGTATACCAAATTTGAAGACGATATCTCAATTCGTTCTAAAGTTATCGTGGCTACAAGCAGACACTGACAGACAAAAAAAATTCGTCCCCAAATCATGTTTTCTGTTTTGATACTTTTTACGATGTTTAAGCGAAAAAAAAATAATTGAAATTTTTGTCGCCGATGTGATACTTCAACACGTAATGATGTGGAAGTACAAATCGGTTTCACAAGAAGCCATTACATCAACAAGAGTTGCAATATTTGGCTGAACATTTGTCAGAGGTTGACTCTGCTGAAGTTGAAGACTCATATGAAGATAGCGGGTCGGATTACATCCAATCTAAACTTTCCTCTAGTAGCGATTCCGATTTTGAGGTTTCCAAGAAAGCACAATTATTTGTAAAAGGAAAATAAACCACTCGCAGCAAACATACATGTAATTGATACATGGCAAATCAAGATCAAGAAAGTATCATGGTAATTATATATGCAACACATAAGTTGCATATATGCACCTTTCAGACAGATCAATTATGGATAATTTGTGATATTGACATGTTTCAAGCGCTATACATGATAGTTCTGTAACAGTGTTATATTACATATATATTACAAAGAGATTGATATGTGCTATAACTAAATATCTCAAGCATAGATAAGTAAAAGTACAATTTTACATAACAATGTAATAAATGTCTTACATTGAATATCTATAGCAGCGTTGTATAACATATATACTTTACAAAGGGATGATGAACTATAACTATATAACAGTCAAGTTACACTGTTACATAACATATGCGGGAAATGACCTTATAAACATTTCAATTAAGTTTAGTTGTTTAAAAGTTAACGTTCTTAATGACTTAATTGTTATAGCAACATCTGACACGCTTTTACAAAATCAGAATGAGATAAAAGCAAAGTAATTCATCTCCAACCACTTTAATTTGTCACAGAATTGGCAATAATGATCTGATTAAGCACACCGTGCGTGTCTACTTCTGTTTTCTGTTGTAGTCAACCACAATTGGTGTGCTTAGTACTGTAACATGTCAAGTGTGACATGCCACACGCGTCAACGTCGTTTACTTCTGCTTCTGAATCGACCCCTTTTGTGACGTCAGCGTCCAAGTCCCCTCAGTGACGTCAAACTCTTGCGGTCGATTCCTCTACCGCACTCGACTCATAGAAACGCGCCTTCGTGCGAGCTGAATTTGTGACATGTTTGCGATAAGCGAATCTTTAAATACGCGTGCGATACATGCCAGGGCTCTCTCTTCTGTCTCGACCTTAAAAGATGAAATATCACCATTAAATTTCAATCCGAGAGCAGCATGCTTAAATGGCACCCCGTTGGTAGGGACGCACTCTTCAACCCCACCGTTGGTAGGGAAGCACTCTTCAACCCCACCGTTGGTAGGGAAGCAGTCTTCATCACCGTTGGTCGGGAGGCGGCTTTCAACAACAACGTTACTAAGGAGGCCCCCTCATAGCATCCTTTCTTGGAGACTTTCAACACCACCGTTAGCAAGGAGTGCTAATCACCTTCCTTTGGATAGAGACTTTCAACAACGCTGTCAGCAAGGAGCCCTTCAACACCACCGTTAGCAAGGACCCCCAGGACAACATCAATAAGGAGTCTCCTTCAACAACATCGTCAAGGAGGACCCCTTCAACCTGAGGCTGAAAGTTAAGTATTGTTTATCTGTGGCTTTCATTTTCTTTTATAGAGTGTGCTCCACAATTCATCCTTACAGTGTCACCAGTACTTAAATCAAATATCTTTTCTTTCATATAATTCATTAAATTTAACCAACTGCATTATATAGAGCCAATAATTTTTTAAATAAACTAATTTTATTCATAACACCTGATTTTATTTGTACACCAACCCCTAGTGCCTGAACCCAAGCCCTGATATATTTTGTGTCATATCATATTATATTTATTACAGTTAAATATTTATTTTTCTTTATACTTTCCACACAAACAGTGGGGGCATTTATTAAAGTAAATATAATTTTACTTTACACTGGCGCCCAACGTGGGGCCAAAGCCTAAACAGGAGCCTGGAACTTGTGGTTGGTGGTATGAGAGGTGCAGATGTCAGGTTTTATATTAAATTTTCTTTTAATGCAGTGAGATTATACAATTCATTTCTATTGCTAAACTACGGGGTGACCTATGTGGTATGCTGTTCTCTCGATTTTATAAAATACATTAATTGCATAGTTAAGGTTTTTAAATCACCTTATTTTACGGAAATTTTTAACCGTATATATATATATATATATATATATATATATATATATATATATATATATATATATATATATATATATATATATATATATGTATGTATATATGTAATATCATATCTTAGGTTGATATTTGTATGATAAATTTGTTTGGAAGAAGAGCTTAAAGTATAAATTATTAGTAAATTATCGAAAATTTTCAGAATATTTTTCTCAAATCATTATTTACTTATTTAGTTTATGTGAATTTATTTTCAAGCTGAGATAAATTGTTTATCATTTTTATAGTTGATTTTGGTGTTGGAAACTTTTGAGGATTCCTTATTTCAGTTACAGTTGTTTTAATTTTGAATTTGTCTGCGCTCATTAAAGAGGATAATTTCTTATCAACCCTACATTTATTATTAGAGTATTTTTGCTGGCAACCTTTAGGCGTGTCTTATCTTTTCGCATTGAGAACGCAAGATTTAATTTACAGTTATATAAAATACAGATTGTCACTTTTATTTGGAAACAATAAGTTACGTATATTTTGATAGAGTTGAAATTTCTTTTGAATTAGTTGCAGCTTTGTTTGCAATCGTTTACTTTCCCGCAGCTGACCAATAAGTTCCATTTTCTTTTGCTAATTTTAGAATTTTAGTTGAGTATGACCGTTAATGACCTTTTGAGCCATGAGCTGGCGTATGAAATTAATTCGCATGGACTCGAGGTTCCATCCACTGTAGAGGAGAAGCAACGAATTTTGCGAGGGTTGCTTGCCCAGCAAACCCACAATAGGGGAGCTTTTCTGAGACTGAGAGATGTCTCAAGCCTTTTTCTGACGATATAGTTGAGGTTACAACCTCATTGGAAAAGTTGAAGGACATTGTCGACAAGTTTTCTGGCCAGGCCAACTCCTTGGACCATCGAAGAATTACTTCCCGTTTACAGCATCTGTCTGCTCGAATACACTTTATGAATCCCTCCACCGACAAGGAGATTTCTCAAAAAACTCAATTTAAATCCCAGCTATTAATTCTCGAGTCTGATGTCCAGGAAAAGTTGGAGTCTCTGACGTCCCTTCTCGATACTGAGTGCACAAATGCCACTCCTCAAAATAAACCTCTCTTTTCTTTGACGCCACCTCCTCAGTTGCTGCAGCCTCCAGCTCAAACACCCTTTGTTTGCCCTTCTCCTAACCCAGGATTAGCCAATTCTCTATTCTCTGGCAACAAGAAGGTTCCCGTTTATAAATGGGGCATTAAGAAGTTCTCTGGTAGGGAATCTCTTATCCAATTTTTGGAGCTGGTAGAGTCTTTGATGCAGTCTCGCGGCTGTAATAAAGCTGACCTATACTCCTCAGCAGGTGATCTTTTTGAGGGCATTGTTTGGACGTGGTGGCATAACGGCCATGTCAAGGGTCTCTTTGACGGATGGGATGATCTGGTGGTCAAGCTCGAACAAACCTTTTTAAGGAAGAATTATGACCCCAGTCTTGTGGAGGAAATCCGCAGACGTAAACAGGGACCTCATGAACAGGTCACGACTTTCATTTGTTTTATGGAGTCTCAATTCAACAAGCTTACCCGCTGTTCATTCTTGGAAACTGAAATGGTTGATATAGTTCGCCGTAATCTACTCCCGGATTACGTTAAGTCTCTGGCCCTCCACCAAATTGATATGTTAGCAGAGCTTACCTCCTTATCTCGTCGTCTGGAGGACTCCTTTCTCTCCTGCCATCAGAAATCACGATCCCGACTGCCACATATCAACGCCCTTGGCACTGCTTCCACCTCAGTTACATGTTGGAATTGTGATCAGAAGGGACACCGATATACAGTTTGCCAGGCTCCTAAAACGTTGTTCTGCTATTCCTGCGGACACAAAAACACGATAAGTCGCAAATGTTCTACGTGTTCAAAAAACCCAGTTCGGCCAGAATCTCCTGCCCCAACTCCAGGAAATTCTCGAGGCCCGGGTCAGGTTGGCGACAAAAAGGGAAAAAGAACTCCAGGTATCCCTGTCAAAGGCAAACAATAACTCTCTCCAGAAAGTCGTCTGAGTGACTTAATTGGGTCCACCGTCTTAAAGCATTCATGCATACTGGCTCATCCTATTCTCGACCTTCCGTACCCGCTGATGCGCCTAGAATTTCTACTCAACCTCTCTTGTTACATATGCCCAATGATAATCGCCCCTATGTACCTGTAAGAATTGCAGATAAACAAATTTCCGCTTTATTAGATAGTGGCAGTAATGCCAGCGTTCTTGGCTCGTCAGGTTTATACCTGTTGAAGCAGCTGAATTTGAATATTAATTATGATATTTCACTGGTGTTGACCACTGCAGGCGGTCAGGTTCAAAGTACTTTGGGTTATGTTATGCTTCCTGTTGGGTTTGATGGCCTGACATGAATTAAAAATCTTAATAGTGCCTACCATTACTCATGAACTCATGCTGGGATGGACTTCATTTTAAAGCTTCTATTGAAGGTTGATTTTACTAAATTTTCATGTCTTTCGCCACTGTCTTCCTGTATTATCAATTCAATACAGGGACAGGAAATGCTTTCCGTCTCCCAAAAACAAAAATTGCAAGAGGTTATTGAGCTGTTCAGAACCATAGGTCCTGAAGATAAGTTGGGGTGTACCCCGTTATACACTCACCATATTGATACCGGTGACGCGAAGCCAATAAGGCAGAGACAGTACCCTTTATCTCCTGCCATGCTCGATTCCCTCAATCAACAAATCGACGAGATGCTTAAACTCGATGTCATTGAGCCATGTAGCTCTCCATGGTGTTCCCCCTATGGCTTGTCAGGAAAAAGGATAATTCCTTTCGAGTTTGTTTTGATGGGAGAAAATTGAACTCTGTCACAATACCAGACTCTTATCCACCTCCGTTGATTGATTCTATTATTATGAAGGTACGTGACTTTAAGTTTCTCTCTTCCATAGACCTTAAGTCTGTCTTCTTCCAAATCACTTTGGATCAGGAATCCAAATTAAAGACTGCTTTTGCTGTACGCGGCAGGGATCTGTTTTGCTTCAAACGTCTCCCTTTTGGGTTAAGTAATAGTGGCAGCGCTATGTGTAAATTGATAGATACTGTCATTGGTCCTGTCTTGGAACCCTATGTCTTCTATTATTTAGATGACATTATTATTGCAATGCCTGACTTGGAAACGCATCTTAAAATTCTTCGAGAGGTTTACATCAAGCTAAAAAACGCTAACCTTACCGTCAATTTTAGCAAATGCAATTTCTGTCTTCCATCACTTAAGTTTTTGGGATTTGTTGTTGACGATCAGGGTCTCACAACTGATCCTGAGAATGTTTCTGCCATCCTGAATTATCTCACTCCTACAAATACCACACAAATTCGTCGGTTGATAGGGCTCATAGGCTATTATAGACGCTTTTTTAAAGACTTTGCCTCCATCTCATCTCCAATAAATGACCTTCTAAGGGGAAAGGCTAAGGGTCAGCCCATTATCTGGACTCCCGAGGCTGATGAGGCTTTCAAACAGATTAAGCGGTTACTGACCACTACCCCAGTCCTGGCTAGCCCGGACTTTTCTAAGCCCTTCTCTATAATGTGCGACGCATCTGATTCTGGAGTGGCGGGAATTCTTTTCCAGGAGGCAGATGGCCTGGAGCACCCTATTGCTTTCTTCAGCAAAACGTTGAATTCAGCCCAACGTAAATATAGTACGACGGAAAAGGAGTTGTTGGCGGTAATCCTTTCGATAGAAACATTCAGGTGTTACATTGAAAACACACATTTCAAGGTCATCTCGGATCATTCATCACTTCAGTGGCTTCAAAACATGAAGAACCCCTCTCCGCGTTTGGCTAGGTGGCTGCTTAGGTTGAACCAGTTTCACTTTACTATAATTCATTGAAAGGGCAACGAAATTCCTAATGTCGATGCTCTTTCAAGATCGGGTATTGATTGTTCTCAGGTGACTGTCCTTGACCTTGCTGAGTTACGTCCAGATAAATGGTATAACTCGATGCTGCATAGAGTCAGGAAGACCCCCGAGTTATTCCCCTCTTTTAAGGCAGAAAATAATGTTCTTTATAAATACATTTTACCAAGAAACTCTTATGTCGATTCTTCCCCGGCATGGAAAATTGTCGTCCCGATGCCCAATAGGGCCGCTACCCTGAAAATGTACCATGATCACCCTACAGCGGGACATTTTGGTGTTTTTAAAACCCTTTCTAAGATTTCACACCTTTACTATTGGCCTAGGATGAGACAATCAGTCCAACTTTCCGTTCGGGTCTGTAAGACCTGTTTGCAATGTAAGCCTGATAACTTGCCTGAAGCTGGTTTAATGGGAAAGTTCCGAAACGTGGATTTTCCATTTCAAATGATATCGGCCGATATTCTAGGTCCATACCCGCGTTCTAAGAACGGAAATCGTTTCCCATTAGTGGTTTGTGATTGGTTCACTAAGTTTGTTTTGGTTCACCCCATACCTAAAGCTACCGCTGCCTCTATAGTTAAATTTGTTGAGAACAATATCTTTCTGATTTTTGGAGTCCCACAGATTTGTGTTGTCGACAACGGCCCGTAATTTTTGAGTAAAAAGTTCAAAGCCCTAATGAGTTCATACAGAGTGCAGAAAGTAATGTATAATGCCAGGTACCACCCTAGAACTAATTTTTGTGAAAGGGTAAATCGCACAATAACTGTTTCCATTAGATCATATATTCGTCAGAATCATAACACATGGGATGATTCTATTTTTAAAATAGCACAAGCCATTCGACTCGCTAGACACGAGGTCACTGGCTATTCGCCTAGCTATCTTACCTTCAGCAGGAATGTTCCGGTCGACGGCTCCTACTATGGGTGTATTGGGGAGAATGCCCAGAATCGGGTGCAAATCTCTAAGAGGCTTCTAGATCCTGATTTTGTGCAGAATCTACCCCAAGTCTACACTAAGGTTCAAGAGCGAATTCGTCGTTCTTATGAGAACAACGTTCGCCAATTTAATTTGCGAAGGAGGGCTATCAGGTTCCAGGTTGGTGACTGAGTGCTAAAGCATAACTATGTTTTATCTAAGGCTGCAAATGATTTTTGTGCTAAATTAGCACCCAAGTATACCCCTTGTATCATTCATACGGTTAAATCACCATTAGTTTATATTTTGAAAGATCTGAGTGGCAACATATTGGGCTATTTCCACGTAAAATACATCAAGCCAGATTCATCACACTGCGTGGGCGACATATTTGGTTAAAAATGCTATCGGTCAGCAGAATTCATATTTATTTCAACATATCTTTTATTTTTATCCTGCTTCTGTATGCAATCTATTTCTAATTTCTAATGCCATGGGACCTGGGTATGTCGGTAAACTGCATCCAAACTACATTAGATGGAGCAATAAAAGCCATCTAATTGGCGTACCAACTTGCCAAGGACCTGGGTATGTCGTTAAACTGCATCCAAACGATATTAGATGCATAGCTATCTAATTGGCATAACAACCTGCCATTCGACCTGTGGTATGTCGCTAAACTTATATCTAATTGGCAGTACATCTTGTCTGGAGCGTCCATTCTTCAAATGGACCACTTGGCTTAATTTATGTTCTTTCTCCTGTTTGCTGTGACATTCCGTCATTCTCTTTTTCACTGTGTTGAGGTACAAAATTGTACCATTTAAGTTTTCAGAAATTTACTTCGTTTCAGACGATGATATTATAGATTTTCGTTTCAGACCAGCCAGTTTTTGATTATTAATGTTATTATTAACATTATTGTTTTAGTTTACTGTTATACTTAGTAGTATTATTGTAGTGCCCTCGACGTATGGAGATTACGTTCGGTGGCAATAGGCGTTTTTAAATGCCGTTATCTTGCTCTGGATGCTGCATTTAGTTGTATTTTAGTGTCCCGGGGCGTTTTTGCTATAAAGTAGCAGTTATATGGAGTTTTTTTTGTCTCGGGGACATGTTTTTTTTTGGACAGTCATCCAGGAGCCCTTGAAATTTGGTTGGAGGCCTGAGCTGGTGTACGTTTTATTTCTCTGAATCTCTCAGTAGTGCTCCTATATAAATTTGGCGCTCTGAGAAGGATTTCGGAGAAATCTCCGGTGCACCTACCTCTGCCTTTGGCGTTTAGATCTATTTATATACTTTTGTATATATACATATGTTTTTTTTCTTATTCTCTTTGAAGAGAAATTGCTTGGCTTGGTTCTGGAACTTTGTAATTTTGATCCCGTTTAATTACTTTCCCAACACAGTGAAATATGTCGCTCATATTGACCATTAGCAATCATCACTAATCTCATTTCTATTTTTTTTTTGTTTTTACCTGCATCCCTTGACTATGCCGTTTGGTTTTGACCAAGTGGTGTGATGATGGCAGGTATGTCGATTTGTAGCATAAATGGTGAGCATATATATGTCATGTCAGCAAAGCAACAGCGGGTGGTCATAAAGTATGGGCCGGATTATCATTCCTTATTTTGAACGTGAAGAACCAATCTTCACTGGCGCCCTATTATTTACTTACTGTATATAGATGTTGATGTCTGCATCGCTCTCCTGTTGGTCGTGTGTGGTCTTTTACTCCCTTCGATGTTAATTTATCCCGCTTTATAGACAACGATTGTCGTATTAAGAACGAGAAGAGGATCACACACTGGCAGTAGCGAGGCACTCGCATACTTGATTGTGCTTGAGAAATGCACAAGGGTGTTGTTTGGTACCGTGCAGGTCTCTTGCAGAGTCGAGCGGGGAGTTTCTGGGCAAGCGAAAACACCATGCCTGTGGAGGGCTGGAACCTCTCCACGGTATGGGACCATAGCGGCGCAACCTTGCTTTCTTTTTTTGTTATTTTTTGTACGTTGCAGCGCATCCTGGAGGAGTGTGCACACGCCAACACCTGAAGGGGTAAAAGCTGTTTGCGTATCTCTGGGCTCCACAACCCCGAAAATATATAGAGTAAGGATCCGTGGGGGGCTCAGGGATCGTACGCAGCAAAGTGACTCTACGCCAATTTATTTTCTATCATTTCATCCATTCAATCTGTTAACTAAACTCAGTAGATAGTGGGACACCTGGGCTCATCCCCTCCACTTTTTTCTGCGCATGTGCGATGACGTCATGCGCATGCGCTGTCTGGTGCCAGTTGACACTTGACCTGTCAGCTGTCAACGTCAGCTGTCAGATGTCAGATCTGACCTGTCAGCTGACGTCACAAGCGTTCCAAGATGGCTGACCTGTCATAGGATCCTGGACACTCCATTTAAATACATGTAAATTTTGTAGTCTACTATGGACAGTCAAGTCTACCTCTGGACATTTAAGTCAACCCTGGACATAATTATAACGGTGTTTAAATGGAAATAGATTGAATTATTTTGCGGGGAGTCAGGTATGGACAAGGTGTTATTAATAATAAAAACAGTGGTAAAATATAAAAATATAATATATTTACTCAAGTATACACTACAGCAAGTTAAATAATTTCAAAATTGTCTCCCTTTGCAATTCTGCTTTTTTATTTAGACCCAGCTCCATTAACTGTTTGATCAGCTGTTTCTTTTGAACTTGTTTTTCTCTGTACGCCTTTCTGATTGCAATTCCCTTTTCTGTTTGGTAAAACAGTCTTCTCTTTTCATTAGCTTCCTGTCTTCTACGAATACCCGAAGCTCCTCTGGTGCACTGGCAAGTCTCTTTATTGTGCAACTCGTTCACTGATGCGTAAACTAATACGTTTTTAACTCCTTTTGATGCTAAACATGATATTTCATCTCTTACAGAAGCACACATTTTTCCTCTGCCATGCAGCCAAGAATCACAGTACACTCGCCTAGAATAGTGCGAATGCGGCGTTCCACGAAGACCATCGCCATCTCTTTGAAGGGGTTTCTGCCCATCTGCACAAGCAATATACCTTAATACTCCAACAGCATGATCTAGACAGATTATTTTCTTGAAAGTTGTTTTAGGATGCAAACGTCGCCCTACACGTTGAAGCTTCTTTTTAAATCCCTGAACCGTAGACCCATTTGTAAAATGTATCAAAGCGTGCATATGTTCATGCGCCACACTTCCATCATCTGCTTCTAGATGACATCGACAAATTGAATACCACTTAATATTTGGTACACAAACTAACAAATTAAAATCTTGTTCATTTAACAGAAGATGAAACCACTGCGTAACACACACTTCGTAATCTTTGGCCATCTCTTGTGGTGAAATCGCCTTAATGTCATTAACATTTAGTAAACTCAGATAGTCAGCTTTTGATATGGAAGCCATCTTGTAAGAACGATGTGAACAGAATGAATGTCCAGAGAATACTAGCCGTGTACACCTAGACTATTCCATTATATGGTGCATCTTTAATGATCGCATACTGTCGTCAAACATCGGTGCTGTTCGGATCCGACAAAACATCGGTGTTATTCGGATCAGACAAACGACCAGTCAACCAACCAAGACAGACAGCTGTCTAGCAGGACAGACAGTTGTCTAACAGCTGTCACACAGCTGTCTAACAGTTGTCTAACAATACAACGTTCATCTAGCGAACTCTAAAAGAAAAAAAACTAAGTCAACCACAGGAAATGAAATAACGTTCATCTGTCACGGGCTATCTCGGAAAACTAGGTCACTAACCGGAAACGAGAGCTGTCGACAAGCTCAAACACGTATAATGATGATGATGTCATCCTACCAGATATGACAACTGCCAACAGCTGTATTCTAGACAAGCTCAAACACGAATGCTGGGATGATGTCATCCTACGGAAATAACACCCAGATTACATTCCAAGGTCACAAACACCAACTGACAGATCTCATTTTACTGTAAAGACAGACAATTTTCAAATTAGTTAACTTGCTGTAGTGTACACTTGAGTAAATATATTATATTTTTATATTTTACCACTGTTTTTATTATTAATAACACCTTGTCCATACCTGACTCCCCGCAAAATAATTCAATCTATTTGCATTTAAACACCGTTATAATTATGTCCAGGGTTGACTTAAATGTCCAGAGGTAGACTTGACTGTCCATAGTAGACTACAAAATTTACATGTATTTAAATGGAGTGTCCAGGATCCTATGCTTTTAAACAACGTGTACAAGCTCAACCAAAAGACCAAATTCATACACACACACACCTGTTTAGTAGGTGTTAAGCAGTGAAACAAGTATGACGTCTCTTGCTGTATGTAAGTACACTCTTATATTATTTACCAATATGTTTGCATTCAAACAATACTTATAAAACAATCCTCGTATATCAAAGTTTAGTTTTCATGTTTTAAATCGAGTTTTGTTACTTGTGTTTTTTTTGATCACTCCCTATATAAAATAAATTCAGATTCACTGTGATATAAAACACTAACATAAACAAACGCCTACGTAAAACCAGGTCTCAGTTTTATTACCCAAACAGGTTCATTAGCATATCTATATGTAAATACGTTTTTGTTATTGATTTAATAGTTTTTACTTCAAAACGTTTTTGTTTTTAGAATTTGATATTAGATATGTTAATTGCAAACGTGTTTAAATGTCTTTTTACTATAAATATATATCATTGTTTTTAAAATTACCGTACCTATTAGGTTACAATTGGAATGTAATAGAGATACCCGCTCACACACACACACACACACACACACACACACACTCATCAGCCTGATAAACACGTTTTATGTAACAGGTTTTTGTTTTATATATACAGCCGTAAACAAACTTTTAACGTGTGCGTCTGTGGTGTATTTGATTTAGCGATAGTAGATCTCTTAGTAAGCTGTATGGTCGGGGTTCAAATCTAATTCAAATCTAATTTCAGGCGAATGCTTTTCTTTCAAATATCATATTTCAAATTACCCCACAATATATCTTCCTCATATATGTATGTATGTGCTAAACCGAATGATTGTGTCCAACAGACCTCTCCCCTCGAGCTAGGGAATATTCTCCCACTCTACCAATTTACAAATAGAAGGTTCCCTAGCTCGAAGAGTCAGATCTCTGGACATAACAGACACAAATTTTAGAATAAATTCAAATTTCCCGCCAAAAACGAAATACCCTAACAACTTCAATACAACACATCTTACCAACACAATAAACAACAGACAGCTGTGTGTGTGTGTGTACGAACATAACCTTAATAAACAAATACATACATAACCTTAATAAACAAACAGATAACACGTTGACGACATAACAAATACAAACATAACCTTAATAAACAATCAAATGATTGGTAATCAACACATGTTTGTGTGTGAACATAACCTGAATAAACAAATACAAACATAACCTTAACAAACAATCATATGATTGGTAATCAGCATGTCATACGAACATAACCTTAATAAACAATTAGACAAACACACATGGAGAACTAACCTGACTTGTAGATATCTATGGAACATCTGACGTCATCTGACATAAGACAGTTAATACCTAACCTGGGGCTATCTATGGACAGTGGTGGCCATCTTGGAACTGTCTGACGTCATCAGACACTTCCATAGAGACCTGGGTTGCGGCTGTCTATGACAGGTCAGCCATCTTGGAACGCTTGTGACGTCAGCTGACAGGTCAGATCTGACATCTGACGTTGACAGCTGACAGGTCATGTGTCAACTGGCACCAGACAGCGCATGCGCATGACGTCATCGCACATACGCAGAAAAAAAGTGGAGGGGATGAGCCCAGGTGTCCCACTATCTACTAAACTCCACAGTATAATTTTTCTCTCAAAC
The DNA here is from genome assembly GCA_964006375.1 of Tillus elongatus. Classification (NCBI taxonomy): domain Eukaryota; kingdom Metazoa; phylum Arthropoda; class Insecta; order Coleoptera; family Cleridae; genus Tillus; species Tillus elongatus. The sequence continues at coordinate 65,952,433 of OZ023268.1, forward strand.
CTTTTCGCTACATGTCAGTCTTAGTCAATATTACTCTTTTTCTTTTAAAGTAACATTATTAATTCAAGTTTAAACCTTCAGTACCTTTCATTAAATTAATTCAATAAATGATGTCACTTCGTTTTAATTTTCTTCAATTATTATGAATTTACTTAAACATTTGTCATTTTTTTTCTAACCATTAACTAACTTTATTTAAATTTTATCAATATTCTTATAAGTCCATTTCAATTCCCATAAGTATAAGTTGGCGTACCTGTGTTCAAATTATATGGCGGGGTATGCACTGTCCAGGAAGGCACGAACGGGTAGTTTAAACCTTGTTGCGTCGTTGTGTTCAGTTTTTGTCCAGGGGAATTCCTCAAACGAGTTGCAGACTTGTCCATCATGTCTCCATGGTCTTATGTTTCAAGGCAAATTTATGAATTTGCAAAGTTTTTCTTTTTCTTGGGTATTGTCCTTCAGACTTCCCTTTTTTAGTACTCACTCTGTTGAGGTGTTGTCTTTTCAGCTTAATTGTGACGATTGTCTAGTCGTTTTTGAGTTCACCACTGGTAGCTTTTTAATAAATTATTCAAGATGATTTTGATTATTCATCTAGTTTGTTTCTATTAAGATATTGTCCTTCAACTTACTTTTATTACTAATTGCTTTATTTCAACCTCCCTTCGGAAGATAATTGTAGATATTCACGAAGTTAGATTCTGTTATTGAATTCTGCAAAACAGTTTTGGTTTCGGTGGCATACTAAGGGTCATGTGTTCGATCTTTCATTTTGCTTTCAGGCAAGATTCCCATTGGGATTAAAACTTTTCCATTTGTTTACACCTTTGTTTTCTTTTACTATTTTCTTATATCCTTTAAAGAAAAAAATTGATCCAATTTTTTTTATCCTGGCCATCGGGATGTGTAACATGTCAAGTGTGACATGCCACACGCGTCAACGCCGTTTACTTTTAAAACTTCTAAATCGACCCATTTTGTGACGTCAGCGTCCAAGTCCCCTCAGTGACGTCAAACTCTGCGGTCGATTCCTTTACCGCACTCGACTCATAGAAATGCGCCTTCGTGCGAGCTGAATTTGTAACATGTTTGCGATAAGCGAATCTTTAAATACGCGTGCGACACATGCCAGGGCTATCTCTTCTGTCTCGACCTTAAAAGATGAAATATCACCATTAAATTTCAATCCAAGAGCAGCATGCTTAAATGCTTAAATGGCACCCCATTGGTAGGGAAGCACTCTTCAACCCCACCGTTGGTAGGGAAGCACTCTTCATCACCGTTGGTCGGGAGGTGGCTTTCAACAACAACGTTAGTAAGGATGCCCCCTCATAGCATCCTTTATTGGAGGCTTTTAACACCACCGTTAGCAAGGAGTGCTAATCACCTTCTTTTGGATAGACTTTCAACAACGCTGTCAGCAAGGAGCCCTTCAACACCACCGTTAGCAAGGACCCCCAGGACAACATCAAGGAGTCTCCTTCAACAACATCGTCAAGGAGGACCCCTTCAACCTAACGCTGAAAGTTAAGTACATTGTTTATCTGTGGCTTTCATTTTCTTTTATAGAGTGTGCTCCACAATTCATCCTTACAGTGTCACCAGTACTTAAATCAAATATATTTTCTTTCATATAATTCATTAAATTTAACCAACTGCATTATATAGAGCCAATAATTTTTTAAATAAACTAATTTTATTCATAACACCTGATTTTATTTGTACCCCTTAAAACCAACCAACCGCTAGTGCCTGAACCCAAGCCCTGAGATATTTTGTGTCATATATTATATTTATTACAGTTAAATATTTATTTTTCTTTATACTGTCCACACAAACAGTGGGGGCATTTATTAGAGTAAATATAATTTTACTTTATAGTACATATAAAGTAGGTATGTTCTTTGGATTAGCGACAAGCTAATTTATTTAGTTGTTCTAACTGTCAGGTTTATTTGTTACACCAATATAGGGAGCGTCCGCGTTGACAACTATCGCGACCAGTAGTGAGATAATACAAATACAATTAGCATACTATAGCTCTGGATTGTATATTTGTGGCAGCATATATAGCAGCTGTACATGAACATTTTTTGGTACCTTATTTGAGCAATGTATCCAAGCATATATATATATATATATATATATATATATATATATATATATATATATATATATATATATATATATATATATATATATATATATATATATATATATATATATATATATATATATATATATATATATATATATATATATATATATATATATATATATATATATATATATATATATATATATATATAACCATGTAATGTATCCATTACATATATGCGAGAGCCATCTAGCTTCTGACATTCCTGATATCAATTATGTTACATGAAAGTTACTTGATACATAACCTTAGCTATTGTAAAGGCAAGTTTTATGTAACAATTATGTACCTGATTTGTAACTGTGTTTGCTCAGTTTATAGAGAAAAATGGAAGTGATTCCAAAATCTCGCACTACCCTGATACTGAAAGTGATCCGCCAGATGCTGATCCATCCTCAAATCCTCTTAACCAAAAACCTAATTTAGTTGGATAGATGTGGATTACCAGTTTCTACCACACATGAAAATACGTAATGAAAAGCCTTGCACTATTTTAGCTAATTTGACTACTTTGTCCAACTATATTGCCCAGTGTACAAATCAGCGCTTAGAAATTCTAGAACACACTAAAAAAGAAAGCAAAAATCTACAGATTCACATGAAATAATGGTTGTCATAGGTTGCATTTTAGTGAATTTTCATTGAGAAAATCCACTAATAGAGAGGTATCGATGCTAAGACTTTTGAAAATTTTCTTCAAATGAGCGCGAATTGGGGCTGCTAGAACCCAAATCCGTTCAGTTAGTTAAACAGTATATATATATATATATATATATATATATATATATATATATATATATATATATATATATATATATATATATATATATATATATATATGTATGTATCGAACCGATAACTCAAAAAATACTTGATCAACCAAATCCAAATTTGGAAATCCCTTCGTCTTGTTAACAACTTGGATGAGTTCATTAGACAGTTTTGACACTCAATTACTTTTAGAAAAACATGCAAAAATCTGCTTGAAAACGCAATATATTTTAAATTACTATAAGTATTAAACTAAAACTTTACAAGCACGTAGATATCATATAAGTGGTCCTATATACGAAATTTGAACTCAATCGGTTTAGTAAATCTTCACTATGTGAAAACTGGAACCTGTGATGAGCACTAATAAGTACACTTTGAGAAACCCAAATCACCACAACACTTAATTCTAGAATTTATCTTCCTCTGAAGATGTTGACTTTGCCAACGAAACTATCGTAAGGTCTCTGAAATAAGTGTTGTGGTGATTTGGGTTTCTCAAAGTGTACTTATCAGTAAATCTTGAGTTATAACTAAATAAAAAATACATAATCTACGATATGACCTGAAATTACCTCTGAATGGATGCCTATAATGTTAGACAAGGTCAGACAGATAAATCAGGATTCCGCAGCCATTGCAAACAAAATCTTCAAATTAAGGTTTAAACGGACAAGCTATGAAAGTTTGTCACAATAAACAATCAGCGGGGTTGCCATTTGCGACATTTCTCAACTGAATCTGAAGATAGAAAAATGTTAATAAATATTTTAATGACAGTGATTCAATTTGTTTAAAAGCAATCTAGAACTACGTTTTACGATGTATAAATATTAAGATTCCTATTTTCATGGTATTTAAAAACCATCTTCCTCCCCTAGTTTAATCTGACAACACCACTATTTGTCATTTCTTAACTGACAGAGTCATAACATCGAAACTAACAGACGTCATTAACAAAGAAGAAGAAAACGTCGAAATCGACTCCGCTCCTATCTTAGAATCTCACAATAGAAAATAACGACCTATATTCTAAAGTTAATACAAACAGGAGTAGGTAAATAATAATCCAGCTTTTTATTTTAACCTAACATTAACAAATGCCTTCGGCCGTCGACTGTAGTATATTATGATTTTAACATCCAATCAAACAAATAAGAAAGTGGTTGTGTACATCAGATTCAGGTTGTTAATCAATGCATGTAGGTACTGTATGACTAAACGGTAATAGTAAATATGTGTTGAAAAGAGTTTAGGTGCAGCAAGTGCGTTATGGTAGCGAATTTTCGTAAAAATATTCCAAATGGTGACAACTCAATTTCTTAGCAAACTATAATCTTCAGTTTTGATACATAGTAAAATGCATATAAAGGCAGCGTGTGTAGTAAATTTAAAAAATAACTACAAATTTGTTATTTTGTTTGCAGAAACTGGTTCCATTGTGTTGACTAAAACGGATCATCTAATCGATTAATAAGGACAGATACCTGCCACGTTTCCTTTTGTAAATAAAAATTAAATTTTCGGTAAATTTACAGTTTACCACAAGGGGGACTATTAGAAAAAAAATCAAAAACATGCTTAGAACCCTTTTTGGATCCACATACCACAAGAAAATTTCTTTCAAACAGCCCCCAAGAAAGTAACGGGACCAGGAGTTATTAGGAGTGCAGGGCAAGGAAGAAGATAAAAAGGATATGTGAGCAGAAAGTGTGAAAAAACAAGCTTAGTTGGACCTCTAATAAGCTGCCTCTATCCCATTTTGCAGCTATACTTCCTTAAAATCCTGTTTACTCCGCCCAGAACCCCTAGTCACTGCAGGTCCCGCAACTTTCTTGGGGATTGGTCTCAAGAAATTTTTCTTGTTTACATTGTTCTTTTTTATGCATTTTTGTAATTAAGAATGTGGAGGAGAACCCCCGCGATAAAGCAGCGGACCAAGATTAATAAAAAAATCAAATTATGTTTAAATTGTTACCTCATTTAATTTGTTTCAAATATTTTTCCAAAAATGATTTTGAGGTTGCCTTGTTTGTCAATCTCACATAGAGAGCTACACTATTTTATCATTAAAAAAAGCATGGATACAGCAACAGTAAATAAGTGCTGAAAAGAGCCTGGGTGCAGAAAGTACCTTATTTGGTAGAGAATTTTCGTCAAAATATTTCAAATTTGATAACTGAATTTCCCATTAAGCTAGAATCTTCAATCTTGAGCCATTGTAAGACGCAGCGTGGGAACTAAATTAAAGAAAAATAACATAATGAGCTTCACGAATAACTAATAATTTGTTTTGAAAACCCCTTTTTGTTGTTTTGTTTCCAAAAACTAGTTTGATTGGGGTGACTAAAGCAAAACTGTTCAAGCAATTAATAATGAAAAATACTTGCTATATTCATAATTTGGCAGGTACATTCCCCTTGTATTTTTTTTTTCTTCTGGAAAATGTTTGTAACTTTAATGAAATTTGTAACAACTTTTTTAAATAGACCTGCAGTACTTACATATATGTAGCAAAATTTAATTTTCTATCTCCATGGAAAATATAAATTTTCTCAAGTAATTGCTTACTGGGACCTCTAAAACCGATCTCCAAGGTTCATTTAAATTTAAAGAATTAGTTTTAATAATACACGTTACTAAGAGTGTACAATTCTTATGAAAATTCACTACTGTAATGCACTTGCTGCGTCCCGAACTTTTTTACAATGGCATACAATAAGGTACCTGCTATTCATTACTACTGGTCATCAAACAAATCTTTTGGAAATGAAGCTATAAAGCAAACTATTTTCCACAGACAGCTCTTGGCAAGCAAACTTTACTTCAATGCACCAAAAAACCAGATAATTGAAATAAGCTTTATTACATCGAAGATGTAGTTTCCTGTCTCAAAAAAACCTATGCTCAAGCCAGCTTAGAGAGTAAGCCCAATCAATAAACGAGTCGATGGCTAAATTCAAGGGCAGATATTCCTTGAAACAATAGTAGGTATAGATGGGGAATTCCGAGATCTCCACACTGCTTTGCGCATGCGTTGGTGACGTGTTGATTTTCATATTTGTAACTGAATGCGTTGTGGTCTGACCCTATTTATTTAATTCTGTTAAACAAATCAGAGTAACTACCTGCTGGGTTTGAACCCAGGTACCTTCGAATTAAAGTTCGGCAACCTATCCTCGACGCCAATGAGACTTAGTATGTGTTAATTTGTTATATATGCGTACGATAACCGATAACTTATGTAACGGTTTATTATTTAATTGTTTATATTTATAGTAAACGACTTTAATAAGTAAAAAGCCCTAGTTTATATACAAAAACCAATAATTCATTTTGTTACACATGGTTTAGTTAAAAACAACAGAATAGTCCTTGTCTACAGAGACGTCTTTGCAAATAATGTAGGGGAGAGAGAGAGAGAGAGAGAGAGAGAGAGAGAGAGAGAGAGAGAGAGAGAGAGAGAGAGAGAGATAGGCTGGTATCACGTTAGTTAGATATCATTGCAGCTTGTGGTGGGCAATAAATACGATGGGTAGTCAAAAACTATAGTTATCTGAACGCAGCAATGGTGTATAACATATGACACTGTTTTATAGATTTATATATTTAATAATTTAAAAAAATGAGGGGGTCGCTTCACGTGTATTTATTTATTTAAGAGAAATATATATGTGGGTCGCTTCGCGACCCCCCACATGGTGGGAACTCGGAAGCTTGTCAAGCAAGATGGTGGCAGCAGGATGGCGGCAGCAACATGCTTGCTGCAAGTGCCTGGCTGGCGGCATGTTAAAATTAAAACAATGACTTAAATATAATCAATTTATCCGGATTAAATCACAAAATTTACATATTAACTTATTACACAATAGCTCTTAGAATACCAGTTAGAAGTTTATATTCAAATACACAATCATGAATTAACTAAACAGTAAGCTCTGGTTCTATTTGGAAAATTGTCTATACTCATAAACTCTACCTTGATGTCCACCGTTGAAGATTTGATTGACTCATTCTGGTGCTGATGGTCGATTACAAATAGAGCACGGTTTTTAAACTTATCATAATTTAAGAGAGGCTGCCGACCTATTTTTATAACAAAAACTTTTTTGACAATCTGTGTACATTTGGTAAGCTTCAGCATATTTAGATTTCTCGAAATCCATATTCAAAAGGGTAGCATTCTGAATTTAGGAACACTCGTATATCTACCAAACCGATGTTATCGAAAAAGTCACCCTTCTTGCTTACATTCTCTTTTTGATCTGTTTGAAATGCTACAATTAGAAATCTAGGTCTTTCTAAGTCGGTTGCAGTTTTAACAGACCACACATCTTTATTAATATCTCTGAGCGATGGTAGCTCATATATGTCCCATTTTCGATATGCGAGAAATATAGATGTGTCTTCTGCAATTTTATCCATTAGTTCCAACTTCAATTTATCGTTTGGAAATACGTTTTGCTTTTAAAAACATGTTGGTTACAGTTTTCGATCTTGCTGTACCAGTACTGTAATAGCTGTTGGCATCATTTCGAGCTCTTGTAAACCACAAACAATCCTTTAAAGTGATGGAAGACACTGAAGAGAAACCAAATAGGTATGAGCATGAGAAACTTGTGGTTTAAGGTGATGCGATCTGACGACACATTCAGTCCAGCATTGCTAAGAGATTTGGCTTCATTCTTACTAAACGAAAGCAGGCTTTTGATGGTTGTTGTGGTGTATGGGTCACATACTCGTTCTACTTCCTTGTTATTTAATTCATAGGTCATTGATTCAGAGTTGCTCCTCCTTTATTAGACATATAACACTTACCATCGGCATTTTGTACTGCCAGAGATACCAGAATATCTTCGATTATTAGAGCTGACTGCCAGACATACAAGTGCATCTTGCTGATTGATGTTTATTTCGACTTCATCACTGTTATCAAATGATTAAGTTGGTGAATAGTAAGACCGAAGTTCTTCTCGATCGATAGAATCGTCAAACTCGGGTTCTTTGAATATTTCTAGTTTTGATGACATACATGATAACCAAGACTTTTAAGGAACTCAATATTATCAGAACGAAGTGTACTTTTTGAAGTGGTGGACTGTACTGAACTTGTCTTGGTAGATTCACTTGCTTTTGTATCCTAAAAGACTAGCATTCTAAGCAATCCTTTCAAGCTCCAAGCGAACAGACACCTCTTCACCTTGAAAGTTTACAGGAACTGAATCTTGGTCCACGATGTCGATGCTTATAATTAAAATCTCTTGTTTGTTCACTGGTAGATAAATTATATTCTCAGGTTCTATATCGATTGCATAGCCAGGCTCAACTATCGGTGCAAACTCATATAACGTATGTGAAGGTTTTCAGTTATAGTAGGAACCAGACACAATATTAGTTTCTATGCGAATCTGTTTAACATCCACTATTTCAACAGGTAAATCAGATTCATGGGAGATACCTGGTTGAATAACTTGTTTTGAAAATCCCAGCATTCACCCAATCGAATGATCAACTTCAAACTGACACTGGTGTAACACTTTATTTCACATCTAATGGATTCGAATTAGGTCTCAGAATCAAAGCTAGCTGCTTTTGTTCGTGTGTTGCTGTAGCACCAAGTTCATTTTGTAGCAACTTTTCCAAATGTGTTATTTCATATGGACCAGTGATGGTTCTCCAAGTGGCTCCTTCTTTTACATAAAATTTGTTTTTACCTTTATATATGTTATGTATATTGTTGTATGTGTAAAAGCCTATCAACGCAACATCATAACTAGCATTCCGAATACAATTCAATTGGTGGATGGTAGTCTGTTGACAGATGGGAGTTGCGATCTTTCAATGTGAAGGGTTGCGACATGACTGAAACACAGAGCTACTGCTTGAATGCTTTATTTAAAAATTTTAAACATAAGCGTCCACAATTATAAGTATTATATTTTTGATACACTGTAAGCAGGATGATTAAGTAAAGATGTTAAGTATCTATTTACATTGAGACAGAATTTTCCTACGGACAAATTTTGTCAAGTTGGGGTCAGATGTAAGCAAGGTGCTTATCTGTTTAGGTAGCTAATTTATGAAATTTCTCTATACATAAATGTTCAAAGATGTAAAATAATTATTGGGTTGGATCTCAAAAAAGTTTATGAAAAATCGCCACAACAAAATATTTTAAGCGTTCGTAAATATAATCAGAATATGCATAATTATCTAGGCTCTGGGCATGTTGAAATTATAAACAATCAACTGCTTAATTTGCAGTGCAAGCCGCGTCACTTGAAACAGTCGATAGAGGAATGCTAGATTCGTAGTTTAGGGTTCTACGGCCTCTGCAACGAGGTCATTTGATTTCAACAGAGACAAAATGCAAACTGGGATTTTTTTTATGGGAACGAGAGAAATACGTGTCAGAAGTTAGTGGTCAGCGGGCATCGGGGCTGAGAAGTACCGCCGCGACGATAATGTCAAAGGTTTCTGTTAAATAAATTGAGCGTAAATTTTGAAGTGAGTGAAATTTCAGGGAATAAATTAGGTTTTTTTTAAAGGGCGGTTATCCGCGAACAAATGTGGTGGAGCGGCCGTTGTGGGCGAGTGATAAAGCATGGTACAGGACGGGCTTTATTTCCCAGATTCTCGGTGAGTACGTTCCATGACTTAATATTGTTTAAAGTGTCTTTTTATTAGAGGGGCTAGCTGTCTCGAGTACTGAAATAATTTTCATATAAAATTTGTAGATATTTATGAGCTATGGGCTAAGATAGAATTAGTATAGATGATTTAGTTAGTCGTAGGGGACTAGAATATAATTAGAGTGAATTGGAATTATATTGAAATTTGGGTGTTGTTTTATGAGGGATTTTAGTAGATGGGGGAAGATTTGTGGAATTTCATAACACAAAGGACGAGATACGCCTTGGAGCCGTAAGGGTAGTTGGAAAAGTAATGCGAGGAACTTAAATAAATTTAAGTGCTAAAATTAGCTAAGGATTTAAATATTAAATATTATAAAATATTTTGCCGGGGGCGAAAAACAATTTAATTTTCCCAGATATCAGTTCTGCATAAGATCTAGTTTTATTTTGGATTAGGACAACCTCCCATATAATGAGGATAAATGAGCCTCAGAATTTGAGTTAATGGAGTGAAGAGTTTTATTTTAATTTTAAATTAACGAAACCGATGGATTAATTGATTATTTCAAATTTATTGTAGTGTTAAAATGTTTATTTGTACAAATTTTATTTTTTGTATTAAAGTAATTTTGAAACTAGATGCTGGGTTTTATTCTTAGAATAAGAAAACCCTAAACTAGATTTTATCTTAACAGTTTCTTATAAAATGATTGTGGCATGTTTTGTCACTAGGTATACACTAAGGCTGCATATATAGTAAAATTTTGGGGAAAATTGATCTCAAATGCTAGGTCATAGTGTTCCAAATTAATTCAGGCAAGACCTCCATTGAAGATCGTTAAACTTAAATATTGTTTTCAAGGTAACAAGGGGTAATTTTTGAATACACGTTCTGTCGCTCGAGCGTTGTCAATTTTAAAATGTAACTTACTAAATAATTACTTAAATTGTAATAATAATAATAATTAGAGTTTAGTCATTTTTAAATCTTTGTAATAAAGAAAAACAAATGGCACGTAAACCCACCCCGTTAGATTTGGTGACAGCGGTAGGATATAATTTTTTTATATATGATCAGTACTCCAGACAGCTTTCCACTTAAGTTCTTAAATTTTTACGCTGTCTTGTGTCAAAGAAAATCGTTGGAACATTGATTACTAAAGATGAGAGTTTTGGAGCTAGGTTAGAAACGTTGGGTAATTAGGGCGGTTTTCGTTTTATTAGGGGACAGAAAAATTATTATAATGAAAGACACAAGCTCTAATGAAAAACACAAGAATTAGGGTAGAAATTAGAATTTTTTTTAGAAGGAACTGTCCTAAAGAACGTTGAACAGCTGATGGCATAACCAACAATATTTTTGTTGTTGTTTGCGTGGCCCTTCTCATAAATATTTACAAATAGGGTTTTTAGGTCAGTTAGGCATTAGATAACTGGAAAATTTAAAGAAGAAATATTGAAACATAGACTGTTTCGAAAAATTGATCGGTGAACGTCTTCCGACGGGAAATGTTAAAATGTAGGGTGGTCAGTTAGTAAAAGGGAAGGAAGTAGAGAGATTTATTATTGAAAGCCAGTGTGGCTTGGGGCAATGTAAGGTTTAAATTACAAAGAGGAGGAAAGCATATTTTATTTTTCTTGCTGGGCAGTAAATAAAATGTGAATTAGTAGAGCTATTACTAGGTTTAAACTTCAAAGCGTAGATGGAGTCGAGAATTTTCATGCGGGCAGAAAATAAGAGGAATCCAAAACTTATGGAGAAGATTTTAGGTTCCGTGCCGGGAAGGAAATAAAATCGGAGTTAATAGAGCTATTACTAGAAAGTCATGAGACATAATAAATTTCAGAGAAGGAATTTTCCTATTTTTTTTTAATTTAATTTTATTCACCCTACATGTTACTAGCCAGACCTTAAAGGGTCACGAAACGTTTTATTTAGGTAGACAAGAGAGCCAGTAGTCGTTCAATCAATGAGGGAAAATTTCAGCTGAACCCTAACCAATAAGGGTTTAAACATGTCGGATTTTAATTTTTAGGGTTTAGGGTACCATCCCATATCTAGGTATGATTGCCTCGTTTCACGTTGTTTTTGGCCAGTACCATATATGTGTATCTATTTAACAGAATAGGGATTTTCAGCTTCAGAGCTGAGGTAGCTCTGAAAGAAATATTGTTTCAGAGCTACAAGAACTAGAGAGTTAGAGTGCCTCTTTTAAGATCGGGCCATACAAATATTAGCTAGACGATAAGCACACTTAGTGGGGGACATTAGTTTAAGAGCTGAACGAAATATTGAGTAAGATTTTCTTACGAGGGAGCGTAGAGGGCTCTCAAATAAGGAGTAGTTAAATGTAATGTTTTCTAACTTAGGGTTAAATTTCAGGAGTAGATCTGTTTTGTTGTGCGGTAGTTTAAGAGCGTAGGGGTAGCTTAAGAGCGCAGAGTACTTGAGCGAATTTAAGGTCGTCACACGGGTTTTTCTTTCTCATTTAAACCACCAGACAGGCGCCTAAAATTCAGGTGGCAGTCTGACGGGAAGGTTAGGGATATTTTCAGGATAGGGTGCTTTATTTTCTTCCCCATTTAGGGCTGTATGAGAGTTTGTATGTATGTGTGTAGGTAATGAAATATTTCCCCTCTCAAAGGTTGATATGAATGCTTATTTGCTCCTACGGGAGAAGAAATGAATTTCTCCATGTGGGTATCACTACCTAGTAATAATAATTATCACTGCTGACTAAGATGAGTGTTACGAGGGCAGGTCAAGAAGTTTGATGTATGGGCGTTTATATGTGTGTATACGATGGAATAGCCCCCCCCCCCCTTCTCAGGGGTTGACAAGTAATGCTTATTTGCTCCTATGGGAGAAGAAGGGAAGTTTCTCCCTGCGGGAATTACTACCTATTAGTAACCACTTTGGGCTGATAGTCAACCTATTTTTTTTTCACCTGTCTATTTATAGGGCTAGGAGCCCGAATTGACTTGAAAATTCCTTGTAGCTGCCTTAGGCTAGGAGCCTGGAGGGAATATGTAAAGGTACTAGGGATTTTTCTTAACCAATGCACGCCACTGGGGCCTTTTAGGTATCTAAAAATTTCCTTATTCAATGTGGAAGCTCGTTTAGTAGAAGGTTTTGGAGTGTAATAGTATGTGCGGCGGCTTCAATTTTAGCAGGGTAGGTAAATTTTAATGTGGGGAGGATACCCGTCGAGCAGATCAATTGCTGAATTTCCTTGTGAGTTCACATTATGTATGACACCGAGAAATGTTGCCTCGAATAGAAAACATGAGGAAGTTCGTCTTAGGGAGACGTAAGGAGGAACTTTAGGCAGTTTAGAAGCGAACCTTCGGGGTTAAAACATAGTTTGAGAGGGCCTCGCAGCGGCCGGAAATTTGGAAACATTGAATGGGGAAATTAGATAAGGAAGGCACACGGGCTGAAAGATTTTTTTTGTTGAAATGATTAGTCAGTGTGTTCTCCAGATTTTTGCATACTATGATCTTGAATCTAACAATATCCATCTTATTTTGGGTAACATTTCTTTATCTGAGAAGTGTGTTGTGTGTAACAAATTGTAATTTAATTTTAAGAGATCACCAAACATCGCACCTAACATTTAAAAAAAAACAGTGCTTTAAACCTACAGTGAGTGCGACCACAAAAGAAGAGGAGGCGTCTCACCCTTCGCATCATAACGGCTCAGTGTTTGTACCAGTCTCCCAGAGAAGGTGAATAGACATTGTTTAGGGGAGATTTCAGTAGGGTTTACAAACACATAGTGCATAGACCATTTTGAGGGACTTAGCAAAAGACTTTACCGGTAGGGCGAGATGATTTAACCAATAGACAGTGTGGGAAGGAAGGTAGTGTTAACGGACAATACAAGAGCTTACTGCCGAGAGACAAACGCGACCCGGCTAGGACAAAGACAGCACGAGAGTGAAGTTTTAACACTTATTCGGGACAGACAAATGCTAGACTTATCCGGAAGACCAGGGGAAGCGAACAGTCTGGGAGCGGTGGTGTTCGCGAAAGTGAAAGGGACTTCCGGAAATAGTACCGGTATCGTTAAAAGCTTAGCGTGTGAGCCCAACCATCTCGTGAGACGACAACCCTCCGACGCATGGTGTAATACGGGGCCACGCGGGGTTACAGCAGACGACTGCAGCAACTGGAGCCCAGCACTGGTACCTTTCCAGCCTCAAATGTCACGCATGCCTAGGTGTAACTTAATTGAAGTACGAGGTGTAGCTAGTTTTCGAGGATGAATGGAAGACGTTTTGGGGGAAAACAGCGCCCTAAGGCAAATGAATAATACTTGCTTTGTGGAGATAATCAGTCTTGGTAGTAAATGGAGCTGGTTACGAGTATAGTAAGAGTGGCACCTGAGGCAAAAGGTCAGTGATTTGGCGGGTGGATAGGACAATATTGTTGGATGTTTAGGCATACCTTTTCCTAGTAACATTATGGGGAAAGTGTTGCGCCGAACAGGCTGTATTAAGATGCGTGGTCCAGGATTTTTGCAGGGCAGCCTGATGAGTGACAACACTCAGATTTTCAGCCACAGGGGTAGCGCTAGCAACCACAAACAGCGCCCCTGTCGCAGCAGCTGATGAGAAACGTAACGACTAGTTGTCGATGTATTGTAACGAAAAACATGAAGAAAGTAGCAAGCTTAGCATTATATTTCGTTATCGACTTATGTTGGAATGCAGGCGAAAAAAAGTTTAGTATGGGGACGACATAGTAGTGTCGGAGTATAGGGGGCATTTGGGCATGACATTCTGGAACGGGCCAGTACATGGTGGACCCAGGCATTTCTGGTGTACGAAATTTGTCAAGGACACCGAGGTATTGGGTAGATGGAGGTAACCGATAGTCACCCCTTCAGAGAGCTAAGCTGAAAACCACATATGGTACTGCACTGAGCTGTTAGAGGACCAGCAGCAGCATCAGCATCTTCAGACGCCAACAAGGATCCACCTACGCCACCACGGTCGCTAGTGTTTTAAACAAAACCAGTGTCTCTAAACCAAACGTGCGTGTTAGGTTAGGTTAGGTTAGTACTTCTTCTTTCCCTTGGGTATTCGGGACAGCTACCACATTTGATATTGAGACAAAATTTTCCTACGGATAAATTTTGTCTTCAAGTTGGGGTCAGATGTAAGCAGAATGCTGCCTGTTTAAGTATCTATTTCTATTGAGACAGAATTTTCCTACGGATAAATTTTGTCTTCAAGTTGAGGTCAGATGTAAGCAAGGTGCTTATCTGTTTAGGTAGCTAGTTTATGAAATTTCTCTATACATAAATGTTCAAAGATGTAAAATAATTACTGGGTTGGATCTCAAAAAAGTTTATGAAAAATCGCCACAACAAAATATTTTAAGCGTTCGTAAATATAATCAGAATATGCATAATTATCTAGGCTCTGGGCATGTTGAAATTATAAACAATCAACTGCTTAATTTGCAGTGCAAGCCGCGTCACTTGAAACAGTCGATAGAGGAATGCTAGATTCGCAGTTTAGGGTTCTACGGCCTCTGCAACGAGGTCATTTGATTTCAACAGAGACAAAAATGCAAACTGGGATTTTTTTTTATGGGAACGAGAGAAATACGTGTCGGAAGTTAGTGGTCAGCGGGCATCGGGGCTGAGAAGTACCGCCGCGACGATAATGTCAAAGGTTTCTGTTAAATAAATTGAGCGTAAATTTTGAAGTGAGTGAAATTTCAGGGAATAAATTAGGGTTTTTTAAAGGGCGGTTATCTGCGAACAAATGTGGTGAA
This sequence comes from Tillus elongatus, assembly GCA_964006375.1. Lineage (NCBI taxonomy): Eukaryota > Metazoa > Arthropoda > Insecta > Coleoptera > Cleridae > Tillus > Tillus elongatus. The sequence goes on from OZ023268.1 coordinate 65,967,788, forward strand.
ACGGTCGTTGTGGGCGAGTGATAAAGCATCGTACAGGACGGGCTTTATCTCCCAGATTCTCGGTGAGTACGTTCCATGACTTTATATTGTTTAAAGTGTCTTTTTATTAGAGGGGCTAGCTGTCTCGAGTACTGAAATGATTTTCATATAAAATTTGTATAAATATTTATGAGCTATGGGCTGTAAGATAGAATTAGTATAGATGATTTAGTCGTAGGGGACTAGAATATAATTAGAGTGAATTGGAATTATATTGAAATTTGGGTGTTGTTTTATGAGGGATTTTAGTAGATGGGGGAAGATTTGTGGAATTTCATAACACTGCTTTTATTCGTGTGTTGCTGTAGCACCAAGTTAATTTTGCAGCAAGTTTTCCAAATGAGTTATTTCATATGGACCAGTGATGGTTCTCCAAGTGGCTCCTTCTTTTACATAAAATTTGTTTTTACCTTTATATATGTTATGTATGTTGTATGTGTAAAAGCCTATCAACGCAACATCATAACTACCATCCGAATACAATTCAATTGGTGGATGGTAGTCTGTTGACAGATGGGAGTTGCGATCTTTCAATGTGAAGGGTTGCGACATGACTGAAACACAGAGCTACTGCTTGAATGCTTTATTTAAAAATTTTAAACATATGCGTCCACAATTATAAGTATTATATTTTTGATACACTGTAAGTAGGATGATTAAGTAAGGATGTTTAAGTATCTATTTACATTGACACAGAACTTTCCTACGGATAAATTTTGTCTTCAAGTTGGGGTCAGATGTAAGCAAGGTGCTTATCTGTTTAGGTAGCTAGTTTATGAAATTTCTCTATACATAAATGTTCAGAGAAGGTAATGCTGCAATTCAACTGGAGGCTTCAAGTTTCCATACAAATCAAAGTACTCGGCGGTGTTACCATGTGTCTTAACTGCAACCCAATGACTGCCAGGCTACCCAAATGTTCCTCACACTGTTGTAATAGGCAATCACCTATTTGGTTTTCTTATTTTCCAACCAACGACTCAATCTTTTTTCACCACTTTTCCACAATTTTGTTGCATTGAAATAACCAGTATTCTTATCAATAATTGAATTGAAGAATTGAATAAACCATACCAGAAGTTGCCTTTAATTTGCTGGTAACACACATCATTTAAGTAGCCATTTAAACACACTACTAATAACTTGGATACCCAAGAACAAACTTAATGTCTTACCCTCTAAGACAAACGAATTTTGAATGAGCTTTATAGTATGTGGACAACAATTTATCGATGCTGATACCACTCCTGTTTTGTTTATTTTAAACTACATTTATTAATACTTATTTCCAACCACATCAGACGCTCCAACAGCCATCCGCTCTCGAGTTCTGCAAACTCCAAAGCTTATGTATAAATTTCCTCAGTGAATTCATGATATATATTTTCAAAATTTGTTGAAACGGTAACATTTTTGTTTTTAGTATCTGAATGATTTCATTTCTTTTCTATTTCGACTGAAGCACATATAAAACAAACACTCCTAAATGTATTTTAATTTTATTGCGTTTAGCCAAAACAGCTTCAATCAGATGAAACACTTTGTTTTATTGTTTCCATAAACTGTTTAATATCAATATCTTTTTCGTATATACAATAAGTGGTGATTCTGTTTCTAAAAGCTTGTTCAACTTGCCACGGTTCACTTTTGATTTGTGGGCTTCACAGCTTAATGTCCAGAGAATGCATTATATTTCAATGTAACGAGCAAAATTCACAGCAGTTTGTTGTCAGACATCTTATCTTAAGGTTGCCTAACTACTAAAATAAAAACATATTTCCTTGAGACATATTAAACAAACATATTTATGATAGATTGTTCTCAATAAAGTGTTATTGTAAATATTGTAGATGACCACTCATCATTATTATCGTTGAAGTAATTGTTTCCAAGAAGCATATTATCAACGGCATTCCATAAATCTTCATGTTGTATTTTCTATTTTTCTAAAAGACATAAAACCAAATCGCCCTGGTTCGATTGGCAGAGCACATTGGAAACCAAAATACAGTCTCTAGATATAGGTCGGAAGATGTAATCGCTGGCTGCTGTTATGGCATCTTCAGGCCATATAAATATGTTATCAATATTTTCGGGAAGTTTAATCTTAAACACAAGCTTGTTTGTATGCATACTAAACTTTTGGTTCACCTTAGATGATGATTCTATAATGCTAATGTATTTTGCCATGATCTCTTCCATGATGTCAACACATTGACGCCTGGTTCACAAATGTCACAATAAAGAGTGTCTGTATAACTGCATATCTACATCTTAATCAAGGTTTGAATAAAACTGCGAACCTCAGTTCCTATTACACGGAATATTGTAGATAACGGATTGACGTATGTTAGTTGGAAAACACATGTTAAAAACTCAATATGGTGGGAGGTTACAGACGCCAAGTCTTATCTTAATCAGGGTTGCTTAACTTCTAAACTAAAAACAAGGATGATGAAGCTTGTTTTAAGAGGTGGTGCGATTGTATATCGCGTGTATTTCTTTGAAACGACTGAGTACTTGCTTCTTTTCAAAGTGTAAGCACTCTTACATACAAATTCAAAACGATGATTCATAGTCTTTTAAGCTATTTATAAGATATTTATAAGCTTCGCCATTTCATCGTCACATGGTAGCTCCTTCTTATTAACACATTTGAGAACATCAACAACACAATATAGGAAATCACTAAGTCGAACATCAAAGTTAAAATTAACTAAAAACTCCAATCTTTGCTTGATGATTTTAACCAGGTCTACTAGTTGTTGAACTGCGCCTTCGTTTAAATAAAAAGTAAGTCATCTGAGATTGATACACCTTTACTGCTTTTAGTATTTTTATAGGCTTGATATTTTCAGGTTGAATCTCATTACCTTTAGTAAAGTACCCTTCAGCTGATTTGTTTAATGTTAAAATAAATTATTCCCATTCCCACGAACCAGATGAAATTGCCATATTTGGATGTGGTGGGTATGGGCTTGTATTTACAAATTTAATTATTGTAATCAATCCAACTGCTTTTGATATACCAATTGCGATACTTAGGGCTGAATTAATAGCATACCTTGTTTCCAGCAACATTCTACTTTATTGTTTAATCTCAATAATGTTTTGACGTCAAGCCGCATCAATTTGATTCCAATACTAATCTTTACAAAAACCGTTTTAAATTGTTCTGAAGACCTCAGGCCCATCGTTTCCATCCACATCATGTGTGAAATCAGAACTATCATCGCACGTCATGTTAATGCAATCACAACTAACTTTCATGTTTACACTCTTTGGCTTGAACTGAGCTTACTGTTGTAAAATTAAATATCAAGTGGGTTTTCTGTCCCCCCTCCACGACTCTCACTGGTTGTATTTTCCTGCTTGGTTTGCTGTTAAACTTTAAAAGCGATCACTAAATACCTTATAATATTTTGTTTAGTCATCAGATCCGTAATACACTCCAAATAATTTAACATGTTCATGCCAGACTTTGACAAACTTTTCTACACTGGCACAACCTTCTTTCTCATATTTATCCCAATCAGCATCAGTTGGAAGACTGTTAAAATATTCTTCGCAAATTGTATATACCATATCGGTAACATCTGTATTGTGAAGTTTTCGTGTAAGAAAATTAAAGGATTTACTACGTTCACCGTGAGACTTGTAAACGTATAGTAGTATACCATATAGATATTTTCCAAATTTCTGGAGGTCATCACAGCTTGAAAACTCAAAATTTTTATTAAACTCTTGTCTGATCATTTTCACTGCTTCAAGCTTCACTTCATCTTCAGACTCACGTTCGTGCATAAAATATTGTTTTTGTATCTCCCAACACTAGCTGTCTTAATACTGACTCGTTTTCTTCATAATATATTCCATTTTTAATGTTATACCACAACTCACTGTTACAGTTCATACTGCTAAATACTTCAGTGTTAATAAAACTAAAAACACTCACTAAGAAAACATATTTATATACTCTAACAAGCAATCATTATCTCAAACCAGTTATATGCAACCTCTGACAGGAACTGAGAGTAGAAACAGAATAGTCATACTTTTATCAGCGTGTGTGTGCAAACTACACTCAGGGGAATTGATAACATCTGTTTGAAATATTCAACGCGGTTACATGCAAACACTGATGAGAATTCAAGTAAGGAGACTGTTGTGAGCAGCCAGCCAGCCCCTTGCAACTAGCATCTTGCTACCACCATCTTGCTTGACAAGCTTTCGAGTTCTCCCCACGTGGGGAATCGCGAAACGACCCCCCCCCCCCATATATATTTTTTAAATAAATAGACGCGAAGCACCCCCCCTCATATTTTTTAAATAAATAAATAAATATATAAATATACAAATATATAAAACAGTGTCTAATGTTCTACACCATTGCTGCATTCGGATAACTATAATTTTTGAGTACCCCCTCGTATTTGTTGCCCACTGCACGCTGCATTGGTATCTAGACTCATTTTTTTACTTATTAAAGCACGTTTACTATAAATATAAACATTTAAATAATAAGCTATTGTTACATGAGTTATCGGTTATCGTACACATATATAACAACTTGCAACATACTTTTACTAAGTCTCGTTAGCATCGAGGATAGGTTGCCGGACTTTCATTCGAAGGTACCTGGGTTCAAATCCAGCAAAGTTACTCTCCTTTTTTAACATAATTAAATAAATAGTATCAGATCACAACGCATTCAGTAACAAATAAGAAAACCAACACGTCACCAACGCATGTGCAAAGCAGTGTAGAGGTGGAGGTCTCAGAATTCCCCATCTATACCTACTAACAATATCTGCCCTTGAAACCTATCAAACGTAAGGTATAAAAATTTGGGAACATTGTAACTTGCTGATGTTATGTTTATAACTTCAACATATATACGGGGAAAGAAAATGAAGTTGTTGGAGCTACTCTAAGTGAGCGAGTCGTGAAAAATCTAGTTGGAACAGTGAGGAAACCCTTTGTTTTTATCGATTTTTCATATAACATAACTGTTAAGTAGAAATGTCAACATTTTTGTGCTGGAGAATTTTTTAGTTTTTGAAGATATTTAGTTAAAATTAATGTTAATGTTTAAATAGAAGTGAATATTAATCTTCATGGCTACTGTGGAAGCGTTGGTGGGAGTGTCGATAGTAGAATAAAAATTAAAAAATGACATTCATTAAAATCATTTGGACAGAAGAAACTTGGAAAGAGGATGTTTAACAAAATTGTATCACCACAAGCACAAGCAGAGCTTATTTGTAAGATGCATTGTATAACTTTAATAATAAATAAATCCATACGAAGAATATACCTAAGTTTGACAAGAAAAAAAGAGAGATGATAGGGAAAGCATTAAAAATAATAATGGGAACATAGGATTTATGTGGATGGATAGTAGATAGGGCCCCACCTGGGTCCATCCCCTCCACTTTTTACTGCGCATGCGCGTGACGTCATGCGCATGCGCTGACCTGCGCAGACCTGTGACAGTTGACAGCTGACCTGTCAGATTTGACAGGTGTCAAATGTCACTGACCTGACAGCTGTCAACGTCAGCTGTCACCTGACCTGACATGTGTCAACGTCAAATGTCACCTGACCTGTCAGATGACGTCACAAGCATTCCAAGATGGCTGACCTGTAATAGACAGTTGCAACCCGGGTTCTCTCTATGGAACTAACCTGAGATGACGTCACAAGCATTCCAAGATGGCTGACCTGTCATAGACATCTGCAACTCCGGGGTTCTCTCTATGGAACTAACCTGAGATGACGTCACAAGCGTTCCAAGATGTCTGACCTGTGTGTCCATAGATAGCCACAAGTCAGGTTAGGTATTAACTGTCTTGTGATGACGTAAGATGTTCCGTCTGACCTGTGTGTCCATAGATATCTACAAGTCAGGTCTCCATGTGTGTATTTGAAGAATACCATCTGTCTGATTGTTTATTAAGGTTATGTATGTATGTGTTTATTAAGGTTATGTATGTATGTGTTTATTAAGGTTAGGTGTTCGTATACAGACTGATTACCAAGCCATTTTGATTGTTTATTAAGGTTATGTTTGTATTTGTTGATTAAGGTTATGTTCACACACGTGTTGATTACCAGTCATATGATTGTTTGTTAAGGTTATGTATTTGTTATTTGAATGCAAACAGAGATAATACAAGATTGTACTTACATACAACAAGAGACGTCAGCCTTCTTTCACAGCTTAATACACACACTACTGAACAGGTGTCTTCTGTGTTGAGGATACAGACAGACAGACAACTGATTGCCATTGTTGAAGCTTGTACATGCTGTTTAACAAACACGTCATGACAGTTCAAAGTCTTTGCTTAGACTGACAGATGCATGTGTATTTGAAAGAAAAGCATTCGCCTGAACTTAGATTTGAACCCACGAACCTCGAATCAGCCGTTGTTTGCTTTACATATATACACTGTCCCTAAACCAATAGCTCCACAGACGCACACGATAAAAGTTTGTTCGCTGTTGTATATATAAAACAAAGCCAGTTGTTGTTGACATATGAGGTTAGGTGTTCGTATACATGTTGATTACCAATCATCTGATTGTTTAGTAAGGTTATGTTTGTATTTGTTATTTGAATGCAAACAGACATAATAATAAGAGTGTACTTACATACAGCAAGAGACGTCATCCTTGTTTCACGACTTAACACATACTGAACAAGTGTCTCTCTTGTATTGAGGAAACAAACTGATGTAAGAGAGAGAGGCCTTACAAAGGATAAACAACGTTTTACAGTTGTTAACCTTGATCCTGTTTGAGCTTGTCTGTGTATCTGTTTAATATACACAAGAGAGAGGCCCTCTTAAAGGTAAACAACCTGTCAGTTGATGACCTTGTGTTATATCTGTTCAATAACCCCACATTATTCGTGTTTGAGCTTGTCTAGAATACAGTCGTTAGAAGTATGACATCATCCATGTATTTTAGCAGATGTACCACAAGATAAGTTTGTTCAGGATATTATTGCTTTAAGACATACTTTTTAATTGTATTACAAAATAAAAACACATTAATTTTAACAAAGACTTTTATTTGATTCTAAGTACAAGTATGTAAACTCTTTGTTGGAATACATTTATAGAATTATTAACATTAGATGATTCAGTGTTGCGTTGGTGCTGTTGTTGTTGTTGTCGTCGGTGTCTCTTCATGGCTGTGGGCTTACTAGGTGATAACACTAGCTTCTTTTAGTTCTTCCAAGATTGACTGAATTTCGTTGTTATGAGCAGTATTACCTGCAACTTGGGAAGCCACTAAAAGTCTAAGTCTGTCAACCAACTCGTTTATGTCATTCCAATACACATAGGCTATTTGTTTGTTATTTTGTATCATATAGTTGTTGGTGCTGATGTTGTTTGGGCTCATGCCGTTGCTATCGCTGCTCTTATCACTCTGAGTTTTAAGTTCAGTCTTTTGTTTTTTGTTAAGATGTCTGTCGGTGCTGTCGTCATCGTCTTCCTCGTAGGTGTAACCAAAACCTTGAGGAGTTGAGGATCTACGACCTCGTGGATTTATCACTGGTTTTATTAGAGTCAGATACTTTTCAGAGGAACAACCCTTGGTTCGGGCGTTAGGATCATAGTTCATTTTATAAACACTAGTTGCTTCTAGAATATCTCTATAGTGTTGAAGATCGTCATAAGTATACCCCCGGGGTCTTTTCATAAATAACAATTCTAGCAAACCTTGTGTTTGCGGGTATCTCCTTTGGCCCAGTTGAATCTCAGCATCAGTAAAGTCTAAGTGTTTGTTACCAAGACTCCAGCTACCGGTATCTTTAGCGTAGCGGGCACCATACGTTTGATCAATGGTACCGAGCCTTGGTGGTTCAGTAAAATACTTGTCTACATAATATCGAACTCGGTCAGGATATTGCTCCAAAAATTCTTGATATGCAGGGTTGGTTGTGACAGTTTGTAGGTCTGCCTCAAGCTCTTCAAATGTTGGGATATCCTCATCGGAACTTGTCGCCTCAGCCTCTTCCCTTGGTTCAGCTTCAAAAACTTCATGGTCTTTAAGGAACTGTACTTGGGGTTTCGTTTCTGGTATATCGACTTCGTCTTTGATTTGTTCAACCTTTGGTGGTTGCGATGGCTGTTGCTGCTGCAGTGCTGCTGTGTTTTTAGATATTTCACTTAGGGGCTCAACAAGTGGTTTATATAAACGTTGCAGAGCATCATCATTCTCAGCTCTGTTAAGTTTAAGCATTAAATGTTTTTTTCGAATATTGTCAGCAAGTTGTAAAATCCTTTTCTTAACTTTTTGCTCTTCCTTACCCAACACTTCCATTGTGCTACAACTGTTTGGTGTTACCAGACGGTCTAATCATTTGGTTGAGCGATACAGGTTGTGTGGTGGTTTAACATATACTGACTCCGTCACGGTACATGCCTTCTTATTTATCACGATGTCCGGCTGTGTGTTAGACAGCTGTGTGTTAGACAGCTGTCTGTTAGACAGCTGTCTGTTAGACAGCTGTGTGTTAGACAGCTGTCTGTTAGACAGCTGTCTGTTAGACAGCTGTCTGTTAGACAGCTGTCTGTTAGACAGCTGTCTGTTAGACAGCTGTCTGTTAGACAGCTGTCTGTTAGACAGCTGTCTGTTAGACAGCTGTGTGTTAGACAGCTGTGTGTTAGACAGCTGTCTGTTAGACAGCTGTCTGTTAGACAGCTGTGTGTTAGACAGCTGTGTGTTAGACAGCTATCTGTTAGACAGCTGTCTGTTAGACAGCTGTGTGTTAGACAGCTGTGTGTTAGACAGCTGTGTGTTAGACAGCTGTGTTAGACAGCTGTGTTAGACACCTGTGTTAGACACCTGTATGACAGCTGTGTTAGACAGCTATCTGTCCTGTCTACCATTGTTAGAATAATATATATCTATCGAATCCTTTTCTATATCGACCTTTGTGTACATCGTTTTCCTTCACAATCACCAACACACCATACTTATTATCTTTCCAGCATTGGTGGCAGATAGTTTTAAATTGTTTAAAGTCCATATTGGTGGTTACATGATCGTCGTACACATGTTTTAAATTGGTTTCATCTTGCTTGAATAACACAATAACATTGGTGTTGTCACGTACCAGATGCTTGGGTATTCGTGTATATGTTTGACAGAGATAGAATGAATCAATATTCTTATGTCTGCCCATACTGAAGTATGCTCTTATTTTATCTTGTTTGTCACAAGCTACATCATCAAAGATAAACACAGAGTTGTCCTTGGCATCTGCCGGATCTAATATTTCATCGTTTTCTCTATAAGGATAGTAACCAACACCTTTTGTTGCATTCATCACCTCCTTTAACATCTTGTATTTCGGTTGATACAGAGACTTTGAATACACATACACGTTATCAAATTTTAAACCGTTTGCTTCAAACAATAAACTCAGCATGACATTAGTTTTACCACAACCACTCGGACCACATATGATACAGCGAACGGTGTTTGGAAAGAGAGGACCATGCCTCAGTTGTTGTTGAGCTGTGTCCGTAACAACATCGTCTATATTTGTAATGGGTAAGGCAGAAGCGTGTTTGCTGGTACGCATCTTAACTTAAACTAAACTATATTTTATTGGGTGTGTATATATAAATGAATGCAAGTGAGACACCCAGTCAGTATGCATGTTGGTGTCACAGAGTGTGGGTTGTTATTAACAAAGACAGATACAGGTTTTGCTGAAACGTTGCGGGGGCGTTACAAACACCATGAAAGTTAACAGAAAACTTGATGAGGGGTTTTATGTAATCAACTCGAAGCCAAAGAAGAAGGTCCCCTTTAAAAACATACTAAGTCTGATTGAGGAAGTTATAAAAGATAGAAACCTTATTCCAACAGCGAACGCCGTGTTTGATATAGCTCATACAATCGTTAGAAACATTGGTGGACGTAAGAATGTGCAGAAACCTCGAGTTATTCCAATACCTAAAAGTGGAGGCTTCCTTCCGTTGTTGCCTCTTATATTTGGTGGGCTGTCAGCACTAGGAGCTCTGGGTGGCGGTGCTGCAGGTATTGCCAAAGCCGTGAACGATGCCAAGTCTGCGAAACAGAAACTAGAGGAGGAAGAACGACACAACAAAACAATGGAAGCCATCGCGATGGGTAGGAGAGGGAGTGGCTTGAAATTTAAGCCAAAATGCAAGAGACTGGGCAAAGGCATGTATCTCAAGAAACAGCGCTACGGTTATGGGTTGTATCTGCAAAAACCAATGCAATAAAAGACTGAAACAGTAGCCTGTGTGTATCAGTCATGGCGCACACCTTTGTGTTGAAAGACCGCAGCTCCCATCTGTCGTCAGACTACCATCCACCAATTGTTTTGGATGGTAATTATGCTGTTGCCTTGATAGGCTTTCACACCTACAACAACATACCCAACATCTATGAAGGTAAAAACAAATTTCATGTAAAAGAAGGAACCGGTTGGCGAACCATCACGATACCCACCGGTGCTTATGAAATAACACACTTGGAAGAGTTACTTCAAAATGAACTTGTTGGTGCCGCAGCAACACACGAACAAAAGCAACAGGCTCTGATTCTGAGACCTAATCCGAACACCATCAAATGCAGACTAAAGTGTTATACAAATGTCAGTTTTGAATTTGATGGTTCGATTGGGCGAATGTTGGGCTTTTCAAAACAAGTTCTTCAGCCGGACATCTTTTATGAATCTGATTTACCTGTTGATATAGTGGATGTTAGACAGATTCGCATCGAAACCAATATCGTGTCTGGTTCCTATTATAACGGACAACCCTCACATACGCTGTATGAGTTTGCTCCGATGGTTGATCCTGGCTACGCAATCGACATAGAACCTAAAAATTTAATTTACTTGCCGGTGAACAAGCAAGAGATTTCCAATATAAGCATCGACATCGTCGACCAAGATTCAGTTCCTGTCAACTTTCAAGGTGAAGAGGTGTCTGTTCGCTTGAAACTTATAAAAGTTGCTTAGTATGTTGGTCTTTAAGGATATAAAAGCAAGTGCATCTACCACATCAAATTCAGTTGAGTCAGACACGTCAAAGGGTACGCTTCGTCCCGATAATATTGAGTTCCTGCAAAGCCTGGGTTATCATGTCGTCAAAACTAGAAATATTCAAAGAACCCGTGTTTGATGATGGCATCGATCGAGAAGAGCTGCGCTCTTACTATTCACCAACTAAATCGTTTGGTAACAGCGATGAAATTGAAATAGCCATCAACCAACAAGATGCGTTCGTATGTCTGGCCGAGTCAGCTCTAATAATCGAAGGTGCTCTGGAACCTGTAGCAGTCCAAAATGCCACTGGTGCTTGTTATCTGTCAAATAATGGAGGAGCAGCTCTGTTTGAATCAATGACCTATGAGTTAAATAACAAGGAAGTGGAACGAGTGCGAGACCCATACACCACAACCATCATCAAAAGTCTGCTATCGTTCAGTAAGAATGAAGCCCAATCTCTTAGCAACGCCGGTCTGAATGTGTCGTCGGAGCACATCACCTTAAATGATAACAAGTTTCACATGCTCATACCTGTTTGGTTCCTCTTCAGTTTCTTTCATCATTTCAAAGGAGTTCTCTGTGGCAAACATACTTTCCGCTTTACAAGAAGTCGAAACGATTCCAATGGCTATTACAGCACAGGTACGGCACGAGCAAAAATTACCGTAACCAATATGTTTTTAAAGGTAAAACATGTCTTTCCCAATGATAAAATGAAATTGGAACTGATGGATAAAATAGCCAAAGACACCTCTATATTTCTCGCATACCGCAAATGGGACATATACGAGTTACCAGCACTCAGAGATATCAACAGAGATGTGTGGGCTGTTAAAACTGCAACCAACTTGGAAAGACCTCGATATGTGATTATAGCATTTCAAACAGATCGTAAGGATAACGTGAAGAAGAGGTCAGACTATTTCGATAACATTGGTATGTTGGACCTCAGAGTGTTTCTAAATTCAGAATGCTACCCTTATGAATCTATGAATATGGATTTTGAGAAATCGAAATATGCAGAAGCCTATAACATGTATACAGATTTTCAAAAAAAGCTTCTGTTATAAAAACATGTCGGAGCCTATCTTGAATTATGACGAGTTTAAAGACAGAGCTCTATTTGTGATTGACTGTCAGCACCAGAACGAGTCAATCAAGTCTTCAACGGTGGACATTAAGGTGGAGTTTATGAGTCACGCCAACTTCCCAAAAAATACTCGTGTTTATTGTCTGGTTATTCATGACAGTGTAATGGAATATAAACCTCTAACGGGCATCGTTAGAGCCATTATGTAATAATTGTATGTCATTTATGTATCAATATGTACAACTTAATTAATCCTAATAAATTTTTATTGTATGTAAAACAGTTGTTTTATTTTTATTTTGTTGCATTTTTATTAACCCTTTCTGTCTGTCAGTCTAAGCAAAGACTTCGAGCTGTCATGACGTGTGTGTTAAACAGCTGTACAAGCTCAAACAAGATTATCTAAGATACTTGTTGGGCAATCAATTGTCTGTCTTTTATTACACAGCTCTGTCAGTCTAAGCAAAGACTTCGAGCTGTCATGACGTGTGTGTGTGTGTTAACAATCAACAACAGCGTCTATATGTTTTGTTTGGTTCAAGTGGATGTCATTAAACAACTGTGTTATTTCTATAACGGGGCCCCATTCAAGACCTCAACAGACGTTAGTGTGTGCTAAGCCGTGAAACAAGTATGACGTCTCTTGCTGTATGTAAGTATACTATTATATTATTTATGTTTACATACAAACAATACTTATCAAACAATCCTCGTATATCAAAGTTTAATTTAGTTGTTTTAAATCGAGTTTTGTTACTTGTGTGTTTTTGATCACTCCCTATATAAATTTAGATTCATTCATTCAAAATACAAACACACTAACATAAACAAACACGCCGGCAATAAAACCAAGTCCCCGAGTTTTATTGCGCTATTAAAATAAACTCATTATCATATCTAGATGTAAATACGTTTTTCTTATTGATATAGTTTACTTCAAACGTTTTTGTTATTAAATGATATTAGATAGGTAAATTGGTACGTGTTTTAAATTTCTTTTTACTATAAATAAACAATTGTTTTTAACATTACAGTTCCTATTATTCAATTGGAATGTAATAGAGATACCACCCCCTGCCCACACACATCAGCCTCATAAACTCGTTTTAAATTAGCATATGCAACAGGTTTTTGTTTTATATATACAACTGCGAACAAACTTTTAACGTGTGTGTCTGTGGAATAGTTGGTTTAGCGACAGGTATCTCTCTGAGTAAGTTGTGTGGTTGGGGGTTCAAATCTAATTTCTGGCGAATGCTTTTCTTTCAAAAATCATATTTCAAATTAAAATCAAAATTTCAAATTACCCGCTCAATATATCTTCCTCATATATGTATGTGTGTGTGACTAAACCGAATGACTGTGTCCAACAGATGTCTCCCATCGAGCTAGAGAATATTCTCTACACTCTACAACTTTACAAATAGAATATTCTCTAGCTCGATGAGTCATATCTCTGGACACAACAGACAAATTTTCAAACAAATTCAAATTTCCCGCCAAAAACGAAATACCCTAACAAACTTCAATACACCTTAACAACAACACAATAAACAAACCAAACAGCTGTGTTTACGAACATAACCTTAATAAACAAAATACATAACCTTAATAAACAAACAGATGCATGGTAATCAACACACATGACATAACCTTAATAAACAAATACAAACATAACCTTAATAAACAAACAGATGACACGTGAGCGAACATAACCTTAATAAACAAATACATAACCTTAATAAACAATCAGACAAACACACATGGAGAGCTAACCTGACTTGTAGATATCTATGGACACACAGGTCAGACATCTTGGAACGCTTGTGACGTCATCTCAGGTTAGTTCCATAGAGAGAACCCCCGGAGTTGCAGATGTCTCTTACAGGTCAGCCATCTTGGAATGCTTGTGACGTCATCTCAGGTTAGTTCCATAGAGAGAACCCGGGTTGCAACTGTCTATGACAGGTCAGCCATCTTGGAATGCTTGTGACGTCATCTGACAGGTCAGGTGACATTTGACGTTGACACATGTCAGGTCAGGTGACAGCTGACAGCTGTCAGGTCAGTGACATTTGACACCTGTCAAATCTGACAGGTCAGCTGTCAACTGTCACAGGTCTGCGCAGGTCAGCGCATGCGCATGACGTCACGCGCATGCGCAGTAAAAAGTGGAGGGGATGGACCCAGGTGGGGCCCTATCTACTATGGATACCAAAGAAGCAATGGTTCTCAGTAACTGCCATTTAAATAAGATCATTGAAATAAGTCGAACAGGCAAAGAGGGGTCAAAAATTAATTTACCATGCCCTGAAGCAATACAATTTTATAACTCTCACATGGGAGGCGTGGATCTGTCAGATCAATTAACTGGCCGCTATGATGTTGACAGAAAGTTTATGAAATGGTGGAAAAAACTTTTCTATAAAGTCCTACTGACTACTGCTTCCAATGCTTGGATCATCTGCAAAGAGCTCCGCAATAAACCTAACATCTCTTTTATCAATTTTCTGGTGAACCTCGGAGAAGCGCTAGTGTCTATAGGTCGCAGAAAATGCTTCTGTAGTTAGAAAACGTTCATATGGTAGACCAGCTTCGCCCTCAATTAATTTCATAAACGTTGGAGATCTACCAGTTGTGACAAAAACTGGAAAAAGAAGCCGCAGTTGCACGCAGAGAAAGGTGGAAAAGACAACTAAAACACTAATTTCTGCTTGCAATGTTCCGATATGTAACAAGTGTTTTACTTATCATACATAAATTCATATTATTGTATGTTGTAATAATTGTATTAACATTTATTGTTGTACATTGAAAGACAATTTACATACACTATAATTAGGTTAATAATATTGTTGTTATTTTAACTAGTGATGAGAGGCTCGAATCTGAGAATCGGAAAGGATTCGATCCTCAAAAGAACCTATTGTACTTGAGTACCCACAAAAAGGATCGAATCCGCATATGAATCCTAGATGCTCAAACAAAATAATTCAAATGAATCGTTCACAGTACCTGGATTCGAAATAACAGATCGAAACTTGTGTCCGCGGCACTTAGCAGCCACCTCTCGGATCGTCTCACTCACACCACTTTGCTGGCGTGTGGTAAAGAGCAAGAGGAAAAATGGCCTGTGCAGGTAACCAGACGAAAGAAAGAAATAGAACGAGAATTTGTGTGTGGGCAAGAATGAGAACATTGGAAAAGGACTCGAATCTAACATATATGCATCCTCTTGTACCCGGATTCGGAAACAAAACTACAAAACATTCACATGATATTCAAAACATTATTCGTTGTTCTTCGTCACCCAACACTGCATGCAGTGGGCAGCCGTTAGTTGTAAGGGATGCTCTCTTGACACTCGCAATCTAACATTATAACAGTATAGTTGTTATTTTATACTCTATCGAAAAGAAACTTGTTTTAAAAGTGAAATAATGAAATATTTGGTCGGTCTGCAACTTGAGTTCAATTAGTCATTCCGAAATACATCAACGAAAAGTAATTTTAAAACAATCCTTTATATATTCGCAATGTTTGTAACTATTAATTAATATTTCACAAGTTTGTTTACAAAGTTACAGATTAAAAAAAATAAACAGTGAAAACGTCTATAAACTGTAAATTCTGTTTTTATAACAATAATAATTGCCAGGAATAGATTTGAATTGAAATTTGGTTAATTAATATGAAACTTTTGACCATAATTTATAATGATATATTATATGTATGCATTTTGTAAGTAAAATTGCATATACCTCTTGTATATATATATATATATATATATATATATATATATATATATATATATATATATATATATATATATATATATTTATAAATATTTTTTAGCAGATAATAAAAACAGACGACAGCAAAGCAATTTTATGAAATAAAAATATGAAATAATTTTTTAGCTAAATTTATTGAAAACTAATTTAAAAAAAAATACGGTAACTCTAAAATAGAATTAACAAATTTTTATCAAAAAGCAAAATTTTCATTTTTTTTTCAACTCATTAGTATTTGGTTTGGCTCTTGTTATTGCATATATGTAAATATAAAATATAGAAGAAGAATTATATTTCGCAATGTTTGTAACTATTAATTAATATTTCACAAGTTTGTCATACAAAGTTACAAATAAAAAAAATAGTGAAAACGTCTATAACCTGTACATTCTGTTTTTATAACAATAATAATTGTCAGGAATAGATTTGCATTCAAATTTGTTTAATTAATATGAAACTTTTGACAATAATTTATAGTGATGTATTATATGTATGCATTTTTTAAGTAAAATTGCATATACCTCTTGTATATATATATATATATATATATATATATATATATATATATATATATATATATATATATATATATATATATATATATATATAAATATTTTTTATTAGAAAATAAAAACAGACGACAGCAAAGCAATTTTATGAAATAAAATTATGAAATAATTTTTTAGCTGAATTTATTGAAAACTAATTTTAAAAAAATACGGTAACTTAAAAATAGAATTAACAAATTTTTACCAAAAAGCAAAATTTTCATTTTTTTTCAACTCAGTATTTGGTTTTGGCTCTTGTTATTGCATATATGTAAATATAAAATATAGAAGAAGAATGTTTTTATGTTTTTATAACATATTGAATTTTTTCTCACTTAATTAGCACCAAAAATGTGAAAACAACTATTCTTCATATATATATATATATATATATATATATATATATATATATATATATATATATATATATATATATATATATATATATATATATATATATATATATATATATTAGAAATGAAACGGATATCCGGTAACTATCCGGCGAGCTAAATACTATCTGGCCGAATCCCAGATAACTAGCGCCTATGGTGGATATAAAAAATATTGTGAGGTAATTAATTGCTTTATTTAGTTAGTATCACTTAAGAAATACAATCAGTAATCACAAGATAATTCTACAACTTAAAAAATGAATTAGTACTCATACTGCTCTAAGGGCAAATTATGGAATAGCAGAGATTTATGGTAAATGGGGGTGATGGTTGACGTGTTAGAAGGTGTGAAATAGAAAAGCAAAATTAATTTAAATACAATTTCAAAGAAGGCAAAAGGAATAAATAAGTTCAGTATTAAAAAGCAGTTAGAACTTAAACATTATAAAGCAATTGTGGATGGAGAATGTTCAACCGTACATTGTCTAATGTATATCTTTAAATCAGAATCTCACCAGATTTTTACCAACCTTATACGTAAGGTCGCATTATCTAATAAAGATGATAAACGATACCTCATCCCTTCATCAAGTGCCACTTTGGCTTAAGGGCATATAGATATACCATTAGCAAGTCTATCAGCTGACGAAAGATTAGATCGTCTTATTCAAGTAATAAAAGAGGTTGCTGAAAGCGACATTTAGCCATAGATTTTATGGAAGGGGGGTAAAATATATAAGTAGCCTTTAATGTTAGCTTGTCAGTTACTTTAACTCTAAACATGAGTCAATACTTATATGCAGAACTTTTCTCTCGCTTATGTGGTGAAACACAAACAATTTGTAAATGTACCTTGCGATATATAATTACTAGAAATGCTTGTGAAGAAAATTTGCCAGTTGCTGTAGCTATTTTGAATAAAATAGCCGTTTTCGTTATATAGTTGATAGCGAAGTTTGCAGCAATAATTTAATTTCATTATTGGTGGAAAAAAAATTAAAGTTGGACAAGTTTATAGATGACGTGATTGAAGTAGTGAAGCATGGTGGCCATGAGTTTTTAAGTATTTTGGAATTGGACGATTGACTTGGTGAGAATCACATCACTTCACCGATTTGTGAAAAATACTATTTGTTTACTTTATTAACATGTGGATATTTGAAAAATTTTGATGAAAAATATCAAGCAACAAATATTTCCTCAAAATATAGGAAAATTGATTCATTAATCGATAAAACTATTTGCAATGTTGCCCATTTTGCCGATGTTAAACTTTTAAAATGTATAATGGGTGTAGTTAAACAATTCAAAAAACTCTGGACGCAGCAAGTGCGTTATGATAGTGAATTTTCATAAAAATGTTTTTATTGCATGTGTGTTTTCTTTTTAAGAAAGCAGGCATCAATTTTGGTTACCAGTATAACCTATATAGTAAAAACAATGTGCCATGTTTCATAAAAATAACTTTATTGTGTGAAAATGTACAAAAATTTCCAAAAGTAAACTTAAAGTGTTCCCGGAAAAACTCGTTTCTTGGTCAACTTTATAGGTTAATAGCAAATTGGACTATTCAAATATGAAGCATTTGATCAAAATTCGCTACCATAACGCACTTGCTGCATCCAGAATTTCTTTTCTTACAAACATGCATTATATTTCGATGGAAAATGCAAAAATTCAATAACATAAGGCGTGTTTGATTGAAAATAAAAAGGAAAATTTGTATCACCAACGACTTATGGGCCATCCTGTGATTGTAGAAATTTTTTTTTAAGATGTAGCTCAAGACACCCTATAATTAATATATACAAATTTTTTTCATATCTTGTATAATAACGGATATATTGAACTTTATTGATTTTTTACGAAAATTCGACAAAAATTATATACCACTAAACGATAAACTCTATAGCTAAGACTACTGCCAAGCATCAGAGAAAGGGTCTATTTGAAATGAATTTTCTGGAAACATTTTAGTAAAATGAAGGACAATGACGGTTGAAAGTAAGACTTCAGGGTTTGTAAAACATCATTCTTGAGACATTTTCTTACCATAGCCCGTATTAGTTTCAAGTTCTTTGCCTAAATGTTGACGATTTTGACGTTTTAAATCGCAACTTTCACGTTTTGAGGAAAACCCCAATGTATCTTTCTTTAAATGCATATAACTTTTTGTCTTTTGAGCTACATAGCTAAATTTTGGTGAGTAACTTACCTATAAGGATATAAACCCGCGTACCAAATTTTGTTGACCTTACTTTGTTAATTCCGGCGATATAAATTTTTTTCGAAAGAAAACATTTTCCGGGAAAACCTGGGCAGATTTTCGTGGCTAACGAACTTATCCAAGCCATTTGCAAAAGGAATTTATTCACCAAATTTAATTAAAATCGGCCCATTATTTTTTGAGTTATCGGTGTGATACACACACACACACACACACACACACACACACACACACACACACACACACACACACACACACACACACACACACACACACACACACACACACACACACACAGACAGATATATATATATATATATATATATATATATATATATATATATATATATATATATATATATATATATATATATATATATATATATATATATATATATATATATATATATATATATATATATATATATATATATATATATATATATATATGTGTATATATATATATATATATATATATATATATATATATATATATATATATATATATATATATCTGTGTGTGTGTATATATATATATATAAACATATAAAAATTGAAACTGACCCCTGATATGTGTTCTAGGGGGCCTAATTAGCGCTCATTTGAAGAAATTTTTTCCAAATTCAAAAGTCTTTATCTCCTCATTGGTGAATTTTTTTAAAGAATATTCACTAATATTAAATTTCACTTTGAGCCAAATTAGAATGATGAACATAAACAAGTTCATGCATGGTTAACAAAAAATATTGAGAAGGGGTTGAAAGGTGGTGATAATTTAGGGTGGGAAGAACCCTGTATGGCCAAATGGCCTTCAAGAACATTTAAAGATTATATTGAAACTTTAAGTTGTTTGTATGAATGGTCTCATTAAAGGTTTTTTTTTTACATTTTTTGTGTGTACTATTATATTACTTGCATTATATCTAAATTTAATGTATTGTTTCAAAAGAAACAAAATGTCAGAATAAATTATTTATTCGTAATATTTTTTTATCATGTTTAATTATGATTGTCACTAAATACTTCAAGATTGTGTGTTAGAGTTATTCTTAAATTATTGTAAGTTCTCATAACTCTGTAGCAACTCAACGATATCCCCCTCCCTTTAATACTTTTGGAAGGGAGACTACTATAAGTTAAAGAACATATTTATTATAGGCAGTTCTGAAACTTTTAATATACAATGAATAACTACAACAATTGCCAGCCAGCTAACCAAGCAATTTCTGAAAAATCAGCTAAGAAAATTAATTTTGTTACAATTTATGAGAAACAATATCATCTCAACCCATCCAAATCAAAATATGTATGCTGTGCACTAGCTTACGAATTTAATTTTCAACCTTTGGTAATAATTAAAGGTTTGAAAGGTGATAGTGTGTTTTTAAATGAGTCCGAATGGAATGAGTTCCTGAAGCATCAAAGCATAGTAACTATTTTTATACGAGTGGTGAAAGTTTTCAACCACTCAGGTCTTCGTTTACAATAAATTTTGAATGGTTTAGATATAAAAATAATAAAAGTGGAAGATAAATATGGTAATGAAGTCTATTTAGCTATGGAAACTGTTAGCAAATTATTTGAACTGGCATCCTTAATCAACTATAAAGTAGATATGCTCAAGAAACAAGAATTTTCCAAGTATTTCGATACCCTGATCGACAGTGTCAATTCTAACATTGATGTTGGCCAGTTTATTTTAAATGAAGTGTCTACGACAGGCAATTCGGAAAATGTCAGTTCAGTAATGGAGCTGGTATATCAGTATCCGAATTTGAAAGTATTCAACAGATACAGCCCCTTTTCATTTTACAATCAACACTGAATATGAAGAAGCACGTTACTTTTAATGAATCAAGCAATCAAGTAAAATATATTACAGTTTGGAATTTTACACATCGTTAAGCAAGAATTGGTGAATGGGAGCAATATGCAAGGGATCGTGATCGATTTCTTCGTCGAATAAACAAAACTGCTGAAACAATTAACTACATTTTTGATAAAAGTCATAGACTGCGGATTTATGAAGAATGTTTTTAAATTTTTGTGTACTAATTAGTCTTTTATAAAATAATTATTTTTTGCCAGGAGGTGGTTTTTTGTAAAATTATTGTACTTTGTAAAAATTATAATAATCATATGTCAAACTAAAATGTTTTTATGTAAAATTATAGTTTAAAAAATTATAATAAACATATGTCTAACTAAAATGTTTTTATTATTTAAGAAAAATCTATAAACTTCCTGTAAACACTCCTTTATTTAGGTAAATAATTACATTACAAAAAATAAAACAAAGTAAGTATATATTTAACGTAAATTATATAAAAGTATCCTTAGGTATCCAAGCATTATTTGATTTATCTAGTCCTAACCATTTTACAAATATCTTACCCCCCCCCCCACCCCCCACCCCCTTCCTCGTAATAATTCTTTCTATTAAATATATGTCTGGATAATTTACTTCCTGAAGTTCTTCTTCGCAGAATCCTCCTTTAATTGATTGCTTTTTTTCATTTTCAAGATAATACATGGTTGGATTTGTCACTCTCACCTCAGCTATTTGAAAAATCTCATTGGACCATTTCGGTGTATAACCTTTTTCAAAAAGTTCACGATGTTTACTTATACGAACAAAATCCCCAACACGATTTTTTTTTCTTCGGATCAACTATTTTCATATAACTAAATGCATATTTTAAAATATGTTTTTCATGTTTTTTCTCAACTTCTGCCGGCTTCATACCAGTAGTGCTGTGTACTTTATTATTATAATATGAAACAATTTTTTTAAGAAGATCTAGCCAATTGTAATTTCCCTGCATGCTGAATTGCTTCCACATTAAAGTCTTCAATGTTCTGTTTACACGTTCACATATACTAGCCTTAAGATTTGTATAAGTCGCGTAATGATTTATTTGAAACTGATCCATCAGGGATTTGAACTCGCGAGCAAAAAAAAAAAAAAACCTCCATACCATTATCTGTCTGTACATTTTTGGGTTGAGTTTTCAGAGATTCTAGAATATTAGCCATAGCTTTTGCAACTTCTTTTGATGTTTTACTTTTTAATGGTTCAGCCCAGACAAACTTTGAAAAAGCATTAATTACTACTAAAATGTATTTGTACCCTTTATTGAATTTAGAATAAGGAAGCATTTCTACTAAATCTGCCTGAAACAAATCATTTAAATCCTTAACTATTACATGACGCCTTCTATAATTTCTTGTAGCGGGTTTGTGAAGTTCATTCGCCACTACTTCTTTCACATTGATAGCGAACATTTTAGGTGTAGTTCTATGGCGCAAGCGACCACTTTGCTGTTTGGAGAATGTTCAAAATAAAATGTATCTCCTGATTTTATCTTCACATCAACAATTTTTTTAGGAGATATTTTTGTATTATTTAGAAATATAATGACTTCAGTTGATGGATTTAAATAATTTTTTTCAATTTCCGCAGCGTAGTCAAACAATTATTGCATAGGATGCATTATTTAAATACCACCTATGGATGTTTTTATCGATTGATTTATATCCATTATACAGTAAAACTATTTTTTGTTGTAGTTTTAAATTAAGATTTCTGTTTATTATTCTATCAAATTTGTCTAAAGTCATATTGAGACTGATAAAGCGATAACAATTAATTATTATTTTATACTATTATACGAGCTTCCTGTAATTCCTCAATCAGGGAAACTATCTCATTGTGGTTGCCGTTATTACCAGCATTTTGAGCCGCAATTAGAAGTCTTAGTCTATCAACTAATTCATTAGGGTCATCCCAGTGTATAAAGTTTGTTGGATTTTTGTTCCATTTCATAAAACCCTTTCCCGATCGCAAATCATACACTCTACTAGGATATGAACTTGAGCGTGGTCTCTGTCCAGGAGGTTTAATTACAGAAGTATATTTCTTTGAGGGATTACTTATTTTGGGGTTATTTGCATAATAATTTCGTCCAAGAGCATTTCTTCTTTCTAAAATATGAAGATAATCTGTATGTTCTGCTACTTTATATGGTGCTGGATTCTTTTTAAATAATAACTCATACAATCCTGTTGTTCCTTGATATCTGACACCTTTTACAACAATATCTTCGTTATCAAAATTAATTTCAGAGTCTCCAATATAAAATTTATCTGAAAGTAGGTCATGCCGAACCATGCGTATGATCAAAGGCATCATCGGAATCCCTTATCATTGCTTCTATGTATTGTCGAGGTAGTGGAGCAAATTGGTCCAAATATATCTCAAAAGAAGGTTCACTCAGCAGTCTTTGAAGTTCTGCTGTGCTAATTTCAGCGGAGGCGCCGGTTCTTGTTAAGGTTCTGCGATAAATACCTCTTCACCTAACGGCTCTTCTTGAAATAAGCGACGCGGTCTCATTTTTGTCTCATATTTCACGGACGTTTTTTCTGGCTTGTTAAATTTTTCTTCTTTTACTTTGGATGAATTTTTTCCAGTTTAATATCTGAAAGTATATTTTTTAAGGGTTCTGTAATAGGTTTTAATTCTTCCTCTCTCTGAATGGCAGATTCTACAACATCAGATTTTAGACTTTGCAACTTTCGTTTAAGTGCTTTTCTTGTTTTAATTAGCTGTCTTGCAACTGTTTGATCCATGTTTGCGTTATCAATAGTTAATTAATACTAAAACTTTTTTCATCCTTACGGATAAATATAGGCATCAAATCCTTTTCTACATCTGCCAGCCTGGAATGGAAATTCTTTATTTATAACCAAAAATCCGAATTTATCTTTCCAACAATAACAACATATATCTTTAAATTTCTGAAATGTCATAACATTAACGTGATCATCATAACTATGTTGCAGATTAGTATTATCTTGTTTAAATATTACAAGCAAATTTGCATTATCTCTAATTGTTTTGGAATTGAGGAATAAGTTTGACATAGATAAAAACAATCTGCATTGTTATGGCAGCCGAAGCAAAAATAATCTCTCATAATGCTTTGATTGCAGCAAACAATATCATCAAATATTATTATTGAATTTGACTTTGTCTGGTCAGGGGGAACTATGTCATCACCGTTTTCATATTCAAAATATCCTATATCTGTAATAGGTCGCAAAAGATGTTTGAGATATTTTCCCACTGTACCTCCTGGATATAAAATAGTGGAAACGCCTCAAAACATCATTTACTTTCCAGTTACCGTTAAGACCATTACTAATATAATCATTAAGGTACTTGATCAAGACGGAAACTTAGTAAATTTTAGATGTGAAACGGTTACAGTAAAGGTGCATTTAAAAAAAGATATATAAATAGTTGTGAGATATAATGCTTTATATCTACCCCCTTTCTTGGTTGCCAGAGTATAAAAACAGAAACTTTCAGAAAAAAATCAGTATTCTAAAAAGACCTAAGCAATTAACACCTTCCAACCGACAATTCTTACAATCACTTGGTTTTCAAGTAAAATGAATATTCTTGACGTTGCACAAAAGGTAGTTGTAGATGATTCTATTGTAGATTACCAGTACCATACCTACCAGGCATGTACATCTTCACAATTTGATTATAATTATAACGATGAACAGCGGGTCACTGTTCAAGAACTTGATGCATATACAATTCCTTCTTACAGCTTTTTGTACATTGAAGGTAAATTAACCAAAACATATGGTAGAGTGTCGAAGAATTTGTTTTTGTTAACAATGCAATAGCTTTTCTTTTTAGAGAAATTCGTTATGAACTGAACGGTGTAGTAGTAGATTCCACGCGCAATGTAGGACTTGCTTCAACAATGAAAAATTATTTTTCATTAAATTCTAACGAAAGCATAAAACTTCAAAACGCAGGTTGGTTTCCTAAAAGCGAAAAACGCACAGATAATCGTATCAAAGTCGATGCAAATGGAAATTTTAATGTTTGTATTCCATGTTCCCACTTATTGGGATTTTTCGATGATTATCGCAAAATTATAATGAATATGAAACAAGAATTAATCCTTATTAGAAGTAGTGATGATAAAGATGCTGTAATCTACATTAATGATCCTGCAGCTCCCACCCCTACAGTAGATGAGCCGAAAGTTACAATTGAGAAGGTGTCCTGGAAAGTTCCCCATGTTACAATTTCTCTCACACAACAGTACAGCTTTCCAGAAAAATTCAAAAGGGGGTGGAAATTCCATTAGCCTTTCGAAGCTGGAAGTTAATAGAATACCCAGCTCTTCCAGAAACATCTAGACATATTTGGCCAGTTAAGACCACTACAAAACTCGAATCACCACGCCATATACTTACAGGATTTCAAACTGATAGAAAAGGAAAGTTTTTAAAAGATATGAGTAAATTTGATAATTGTAACCTAAGAAATTTTAGAGCTTTTCTAAACACTGAAAGGTATCCTTACCAGGACCTCAACTTAAATATTCTGGAAAACAAATTTGCCTCACTTAACTAAATGTTTTCAAAATTTCAACAATCTTATTATCAAAAAGAAAATCAACCCCTTTTTTACACCAACTGAATTTGCAAAATTAGCGCCTTTAGTTCATATTGATTGCTCCCGACAAAAGGATAGCATACAGACTTGGAGAATACTTCTCTAGCTTCACTGTTGGTTTTTAGTGGTGAAGGACGTAGCCAGCGTGTGAGCTAACTGGAGCAAGTGGCCCTTCGAATTCTGGAAGTTCTAGGATGTTCTTCAATGCTTCTGTGACTATAGTTTCGCTGCTTGACAGCATTTTCAGACAGATTAAAATTGAATTAGTACGAAATCATGACAACTACAAATAAATATCTGTTGCTAGGTTATGATATGATGTTTTGATCAAAAAATTTTATCAAATTGAAAATAAAATAAAACACAGATGACAGATGAGGTTTTCAAAATGTCTATGTGATGTATGTCAATATTTAACCTAAAAACTAGAACTAGCGTATAATAACTATGATAACAGTTACAACAATAAAATAACTAAACAATAACAGTATAAAAGTAGTCTCTATACAACGAAAATATCGACATACATCAACTCATTATTTTATTACAACTTTTTTTGAAATAATAGTTAAATTTATTTTCTTTGACATATTTAATTAGAAAGAAGAATATCCAAGAAAGGGGAATTCATTAAATCAGTTTGCTCTTTTAAAACAAGGTTGTTATTGTCGTGTGTGTGCCTTTTGACTTCTAAAGCTTCAAAAAAGTCTAGTTTACGTTTGTCATCATAAAAATGTA
Organism: Tillus elongatus; assembly: GCA_964006375.1. Classification (NCBI taxonomy): domain Eukaryota; kingdom Metazoa; phylum Arthropoda; class Insecta; order Coleoptera; family Cleridae; genus Tillus; species Tillus elongatus. The sequence goes on from OZ023268.1 coordinate 65,994,150, forward strand.
GTGGTTCTATGCGGTTATTTATTGTAGGTCTATGTTCGGTATCAATAATATGTTTTGCAAATGTAGATTTTTCAGCGTGGTTATTTCTAAATGCGGAAATATGTTCTTTGTATCGGGTGTTAAAATTTCTAGAAGTTTGACCTATGTAGATTGCGTTACAATGTGTACAAGCTAATTTATAAACTCCAGCTTTTGTCAGGAAACAAGATTTTTCTTTCGCGTTAAATAACAAATCATGCGTCGTGTTGTAAGATTTAAAAGCTACCTTTGTATTTGTACAAGTGTTTAAATTTTTTTTCTGAAATGGTTCCAAAATAAGTTATCGAAACGTATCTGTTGTCTTCTTTGTCTCTAATATTTGGATAAATTAAATTAATCGCTAATTTGTATTCTTTTCTCTCTACCATTTTATCTATTATTTTAACAGAGTAGCCACTATTAAATGCTGTTTGCTTGATTATTGAAATTTCTTTTTCAAAATTGTTTTGTGACATAGGTATTGAAAATGCACGATGTATCATAGAATGATAGGCTGACAGCTTTTGTGAAAAAGGGTGACATGAATCGTATGGTATGGTTGTGTCAGTGTAAGTTGGTTTCCTATATACTGAAAAGTCAAATGAATTATTTTCTAATTTTCTAATTGTTAAGTCTAAAAAGTTTATACAACTGTTAGCTTCTTCTTCTAGAGTAAACTTAATATTTGTGTGAAAGCTATTAATAAAATTTAAAAATTCATTTAATTCTGTATGACTACCTTGAAAACATACTAAAATATCATCTACGTATCTGTACCAAAAGACAATATTATGTGAAAGTTCTGATGTTAAAATTTGGTTTTCTAAGTTTTCCATAAATATGTTGGCTAATAAAGGTGACAACGGACTACCCATAGGCAGACCTTCATTTTGCATATAAATTTTATTATTAAATTTAAAATAGTTTTGTTTTATACATTCATTAAAAAGATTCATCATTTCTTGTCTTTTTATGACATTTACGTTCTTTTCTATTAAAACGTTTTCTAATAGAGGTAAACATTCTTTAGGGGGTATCTTAGAATACACGCTACAAACATCAAACGAGACTAATTTACTATTTGTGGGAATAATTAAGTTATTTAATTTTTGTGTAAGTTCATAAGAATTCTTAACTGAATATTTTGGAAAGTAATTGTATTCTTTAATAAGTGAAACCAGTTTGCTCGCTATCTTATGATTAGGTGTATTAACATAGCTAACTACTGGTCTCACTGGTATATTTGGCTTATGAATTTTCAGGTGGCCATATAATTTTGGTGGTTGCGGGCTTTTATATAAAAGATATTTCTTTTTTGTTGACTAAACAGAGACACATTTTTAAGTTCATTTTTTAGTTTTGTCTGAAATGCGTTTGTTGGGTCTCTCCTAATTTCTGTTAAATTTTCCGTAGTAATAAAATCATTAATTTTAATGTTATATGCGTCCCTACTTATAGCTACAGTTGTATTTCCTTTATCAGCTTTAGTAAAAACTAGATCATTGTCTAATATTTTATGCTGAACAGATTTTAAAATTTGAGTTTCGTTAATTTGACGTTTGTCATATTTTGAAGTTAAATGTCTTAAAAATTAACATATTTTTAATTTTTCATATTGCCTTATAGATCTGGAAGCAATTTCGGATTCAGAAGCTAATATCTCTTTAATTTTGTTTGTAAATTTAAATTTTGGGCAGTATTTATATCCTTTATTTAGAAAAGAAATTTCTTCAGTTGTAAAAATTGTATCGCTTAGGTTTTCAAACCTTTTGTAAAACTTGTGTTTGTGGGGGAGATCTTTCTCGATTATGTAAATGTTGTGTGCTTTCTAGGTTTCTAATTTTGTTTGTCTGTGTTAAGCGTTTTTTAAATTTCAATTCACTAACTAAAATATGTATTTGGTCATCTAATATATCAAATTCTACTGGATGTAATTTATAAGCAAGTTCTGAATGGATTACCTTGATATAAAGAAGCAAACTATCACGAATTGAAAACCATTTCTTGGATTCTTCTTTCAGCCAGATGAAACTGGCTTTTCTAATAGCAATTTTTGATTGATTTGATGTTATAGTAGTTGTTATGATTACGTACTTCGGGATGACCTTCTGTCTTATGCACTCTTCGTTAAACCATGCATTCTGGGAAGCGTTCATCTGCTTGATTTTCAATTTTCTATACAAATGGGCAAGCTCTTCGATAGAAGACCTCTTCAATTCATTGATTGTTGTAGCCCTTACTTGGTGAAACTTGTCCATACTGCATACAGACTTGGAGAATACTTCTCTAGCTTCACTGTTGGTTTTTAGTGGTGAAGGACGTAGCCAGCGCGTGAGCTAACTGGAGCAAGTGGCCCTTCGAATTCTGGAAGTTCTAGGATGTTCTTCAATGCTTCTGTGACTATAGTTTCGCTGCTTGACAGCATTTTCAGACAGATTAAAATTGAATTAGTACGAAATCATGACAACTACAAATAAATATCTGTTGCTAGGTTATGATATGATGTTTTGATCAAAAAATTTTATCAAATTGAAAATAAAATGAAACACAGATGACAGATGAGGTTTTCAAAATGTCTATGTGATGTATGTCAATATTTAACCTAAAAACTAGAACTAGCCTATAATAACTATGATAACAGTTACAACAATAAAATAACTAAACAATAACAGTATAAAAGTAGTCTCTATACAACGAAAATATCGACATACATCAACTCATTATTTTATTACAACTTTTTTTGAAATAATAGTTAAATTTATTTTCTTTGACATATTTAATTAGAAAGAAGAATATCCAAGAAAGGGGAATTCATTAAATCAGTTTGCTCGTTTAAAACAAGGTAGTTATTGTCGTGTGTGTGCCTTTTGACTTCTAAAGCTTCAAAAAAGTCTAGTTTAAGTTTGTCATCATAAAAATGTAGTGGTTCTATGCGGTTATTTATTGTAGGTCTATGTTCGGTATCAATAATATGTTTTGCAAATGTAGATTTGTCAGCGTGGTTATTTCTAAATGCGGAAATATGTTCTTTGTATCGGGTGTTAAAATTTCTAGAAGTTTGACCTATGTAGATTGCGTTACAATGTGTACAAGCTAATTTATAAAATCTGTTCAGCATAAAATATTAGACAATGATCTAGTTTTTACTAAAGCTGATAAAGGAAATACAACTGTAGCTATAAGTAGGGACGCATATAACATTAAAATTAATGATTTTATTACTACGGAAAATTTAACAGAAATTAGGAGAGACCCAACAAACGCATTTCAGACAAAACTAAAAAATGAACTTAAAAATGTGTCTGTTTAGTCAACAAGAAAAGAAATATCTTTTATATGAAAGCCCGCAACCACCAAAATTATATGACCACCTGAAAATTCATAAGCCAAATATACCAGTGAGACCAGTAGTTAGCTATGTTAATACACCTAATCATAAGATAGCGAGCAAACTGGTTTCACTTATTAAAGAATACAATTACTTTCCAAAATATTCAGTTAAGAATTCTTATGAACTTACACAAAAATTAAATAACTTAATTATTCCCACAAATAGTAAATTAGTCTCGTTTGATGTTTGTAGCATGTATTCCAAGATACCCCCTAAAGAATGTTTACCTCTATTAGAAAACGTTTTAATAGAAAAGAACGTAAATGTCATAAAAAGACAAGAAATGATGAATCTTTTTAATGAATGTATAAAACAAAACTATTTTAAATTTAATAATAAAATTTATATGCAAAATGAAGGTCTGCCTATGGGTAGTCCGTTGTCACCTTTATTGGCCAACATATTTATGGAAAACTTAGAAAACCAAATTTTAACATCAGAACTTTCACATAATATTGTCTTTTGGTACAGATACGTAGATGATATTTTAGCATGTTTTCAAGGTAGTCATACAGAATTAAATGAATTTTTAAATTTTATTAATAGCTTTCACACAAATATTAAGTTTACTCTAGAAGAAGAAGCTAGCAGTTGTATAAACTTTTTAGACTTAACAATTAGAAAATTAGAAAATAATTCATTTGACTTTTCAATATATAGGAAACCAACTTACACTGACACAACCATACCATACGATTCATGTCACCCTTTTTCACAAAAGCTGCCAGCCTATCATTCTATGATACATCGTGCATTTTCAATACCTATGTCACAAAATCATTTTGAAAAAGAAATTTCAATAATTAAGCAAACAGCATTTAATAATAGCTACTCTGTTAAAATAATAGATAAAATGATAGAGAGAAAAGAATACAAATTAGCGATTAATTTAATTTATCCAAATATTAGAGACAAAGAAGACAACAGATACGTTTCGATAACTTATTTTGGAACCATTTCAGAAAACATTTCAAAAATTTTAAACACTTGTACAAATACAAAGGTAGCTTTTAAATCTTACAACACGACGCGTGATTTGTTATTTAACGCGAAAGAAAAATCTTGTTTCCTGACAAAAGCTGGAGTTTATAAATTAGCTTGTACACATTGTAACGCAATCTACATAGGTCAAACTTCTAGAAATTTTAACACCCGATAAAAAAAACATATTTCCGCATTTAGAAATAACCACGCTGACAAATCTACATTTGCAAAACATATTATTGACACCGAACATAGACCTACAATAAATAACCGCATAGAACCACTACATTTTTATGATGACAAACGTAAACTAGACTTTTTTGAAGCTTTAGAAGTCAAAAGGCACACACACGACAATAACTACCTTGTTTTAAACGAGCAAACTGATTTAATGAATTCCCCTTTTTTGGATATTCTTCTTTCTAATTAAATATGTCAAAGAAAATAAATTTAACTATTATTTCAAAAAAAAAGTTGTAATAAAATAATGAGTTGATGTATGTCGATATTTTCATTGTATAGAGACTACTTTTATACTGTTATTGTTTAGTTATTTTATTGTTGTAACTGTTATCATAGTTATTATAGGCTAGTTCTAGTTTTTAGGTTAAATATTGACATACATCACATAGACATTTTGAAAACCTCATCTGTCATCTGTGTTTCATTTTATTTTCAATTTGATAAAATTTTTTGATCAAAACATCATATCATAACCTAGCAACAGATATTTATTTGTAGTTGTCATGATTTCGTACTAATTCAATTTTAATCTGTCTGAAAATGCTGTCAAGCAGCGAAACTATAGTCACAGAAGCATTGAAGAACATCCTAGAACTTCAAGAATTCGAAGGGCCACTTGCTCCAGTTAGCTCACGCGCTGGCTACGTCCTTCACCACTAAAAACCAACAGTGAAGCTAGAGAAGTATTCTCCAAGTCTGTATGCAGTATGGACAAGTTTCACCAAGTAAGGGCAACAACAATCAATGAAAAGGATAGCATTCAATCAGGGTCGGTTGTAGTGAGACTTGAATTAGAAACAAATGCAAACATACCACATAACACATCCGCATACTGTTTAATTTTGCATGATAAACTATTTACTTACAATCCCCTGACGAAAATCGCAAGACAAATTTAATTATACTATTTAAGCTATATGCACTTCTTTACCTATTTCAATTTGATTATGATGTTGAGGTATAAACAACAACTCAGTGCTCATTTAAAAAAACTAAAAGAACTCAGAAAAACGATTTTCTTTTACGGCATGAAGAAAAAAAATTTATAAACGCTTTTCAAATCTATCATTGTAAACTATGGTACTCATAATTGACATTCAAGGTTTCAAACTGGAAAATAATAAATTTCTTCTAAAAGAACTTGCATTGTTTGATGGTTCCAAGATCTGTCACTATGTTTTTAAAGCACCATTTAGTCTGGATTATTTACCTCAAAATTTACAAGTGCAGACGAAATGGTTAATAAACCATTATCATTGTATTGATTGGCAATCAGGTTTTACACCAGTACACAATTTTGCTGAAATAATCAAACATCTTACAAGCGACACCAACGTCGTTTATGTGAAAGGAAAGGAGAAAGCTGATAATTTAAAAATTATCCATCAGCCCTCGTTTTGGAATTAGATGAACAACCCGCACTTCAAACATCTACACCTTCTTGCATTTATTATTTAAATAAGCATTGCGTTTGCGCCCTTACTAATGTATACTTTTTATTTAACAATCATGTTATGAATTAAGTTTTGTATTGTAAAAAATTAAATGAGAAAAAAATAAAACTAGTTAAAATATATTGTTTTTTTATTTATTTAAAGCGATGTATAGGAATACAATGTCTAATTACATTGTTTTTTATTCTACAAATTTAAAATGGAACATAATGCGTAAGTATGTGTTCAACTTCTCCATTTTGCACATAAGCTTTGTATGGTAGAACAAAAACTCTTTTATACAGTTACCACTTAAATATATGTTACACAATTCATACAAATATGAATTGGTCCAGTCATCTCCTTCAGACTCAAATTTTTCATCACCAGCTATGTTTCGTATTTTACAGACAATTATTCTAAACTTCTCTTCTAGCTCATCACTATCCATTTTTTCACACTAACATTTACTGTTCACATTTCCCATCATATTAAATTGTTTATACTGCACCGACGTTGACTGTGGCTTCTTAACTACTGACACTACTCACTGCTTCCAATATTCCCAGCTGGACCCATTCTTAAACAACTACACACAAAGGTCACTTCGGCCGGCTACCTACACTGTTCTGCAGATCTATATTTTATTTGCCTGTTACAATGTGTGCAATGGGATATATACCTACGATGCACAGGATATTTTACGACGACACTTTTGTCACGCAAAGTAAACACTGCATACCTAGCTCCTACCAGGCAATCTCCGCAAACTATGGAACCCATACAAGGGTCCCCAATAAAATAAAATTTTTGGCATTTTTCTTCACCCACATCGACAGCCCTAAGGTGTGCCTCCATTAATGCCACAGCTTGAATATGGCGATTTTGCAAAAGACTCCCTTCATAATTCAACTCATATCGCTGGCGAATATTTGAAGTGTTGCGTAAACTGTCCCAGTTAATCAAAAAATTGTGATCAGACATTGTATTCTTACTACTTTACACTGAATTATAAATAAAGTCGAACTCGTATATAGAGGATTCTAATAATATTAATTCCTTGAGATATCTCCTGTACATATATAATACAAATTTCAAGGGTAAATTTGTAACCTTGAACGTGTCTATGACCATGAAAATGTGGCTTGCCTTGACCTTGAGGAAAATATCGCTGGCCTTAACCTTGGGAAAATGCCTCTAATAATATTAATTCCCTGAAATATCTCCTGTACATATATAAAACAAATTTCAAGGGTAAATTTGTAACCTTGAACGTGTCTATGACCATGAAAATGTGGCTGGCCTTGACCTTGGGGAAAAAATCGCTGGCCTTAACCTTGGGAAAATATCGCTGGCCTTAACCTTGGGAAAATGCCTTTAATAATATTAATTCCCAGAGTTATCTCCTGTACATATATAAAACAAATTTCAAGGGTAAATTTGTAACCTTGAACGTGTCTATGACCATGAAAATGTGGCTGGCCTTGACCTTGGAAAAATATCGCTGGCCTTGACTTTGGGAAAATACACCTGGCCTTGACCTTGGAAAATACATCTGGACTTGAGCTTGAAACGCCTCCTCACCTCTCAAGATCGTTCCAGAACAGACATTATCTCTCTACTATCAAAGGATGGCCCACAAGACGTTGGTGATACAATATTTTTTTCTTAATCGAACATGCCTTATATTATTGCACATTTTGCATTTTCCATTAAAAGATAATGCATGTTTGTAAGAAAATAAACTCTGGACCCAGCAAGTGCGTTATGGTAGCGATTTATCATAAAATGTTTCTTCCGATAGCTTAATTTACCCAAGATTCTTTGGCCAGGAAACCAGTTTTTGGGAACGTTTAAAGTTTATTTTGAAACAATAGAGTTATTTTGATGAAATATGGTACATTGTTTCTTCTATATAGGTTATACTGGTCACCAAATTTGATGTCACCTTTCTTAAAAAAAAAGATATACTTCCTATTAAAAACATTTTTACGAAAATTCATTACCATAATGCCCTTGCTGCGTCCAGACTTTTTATTATTATTAAATTCTAATAGTTTCATATCACAAGCTGTCAGAAATAGCAACGGTATTTAAGTCTGTCATTTTAAAGTTCCATTTGACATTTGTAAAAACATTTATGAAAATATAAATATGTAATCAAATTAATTATTTGCTACCTTTTTGCACCAAAGCTTGCTTAAATATTTTAATATTTTTCCTCAAAAATTCGCAAAAGAATCCCATAATCTGATCGGTTAATATGATCAAATAAAAAACTGGAAAAAATGTGTTAAACAGATCGCTAAGTGAATCACGGTATGCGATTATAAATGTGTCTATTTACAAAACTATGTCTTTAGGTATAGGCGGTATAATACAATAAATAATGTAGGTGGTTGAAAAGGAAATAGGTATGGTTGTAAATTTTAGATGAAGTAAGTGTTGGTAATAATTATAAGTGCTTATTATAGAAATGTCAAAATTACATTCACCTTGTCAAAGTTTGGAAGCGAAATATAAACTATATATGAGTACAGCAATTGCAAATATAAAATTAGACATCTAAATTTTTTCTGTGATTATTTTCATAATTTTGATTATGTTACAACGAATTATTTACAGTATATACATATATTATAACTGAGGAAAAACCATAAATGTGCATGTTCGAGTTAACAGTAATAAATCCTCGGTGTTCCCTTAGTTAGTTAGTACAATAGGCTCTGAAAACATCTGGTTTCTATTTAGAACATTCTCAGCCTCGCTTTAAAATACGAAACTTAGAGTCACTGTTTATTGTGATACAAGTTAGGATTAGCCCACTGCCTCAAATTCCTTTTAAATAAGCTTTAAAGTGTATACTGTAGGGAGCGCTGGAATCAGTCTTTCCTGAGTAGTCACAAGTTGGCTTACTACATGTGTGCACAGGACCCATAAATGGCAACTCACACAAAAAAAAGTATTTCGCAACGAATTGATGAAGGCACCTTCTGAATGTTTCTACACGTCCCTGGTGCGATGAAGAATCATGACGCATATACTTTTTTCTAAGAATGCATATCATTCGGTGACTTTCATCTGTGGCAACCCCCAAAAGTTGCCACAATCTGAGCGGTAGCCACAATAGAGTACTATTCTCACACACGTTGTCACAATCATTGAATCACAAACACACACACAAATATATATATATATATATATATATATATATATATATATATATATATATATATATAAATATATATATATATATATATATATATATATATATATATATATATATATATATATATATATATATATATATAAATATATATATATATATATATATATATATATATATATATATATATATATATATATACACAGTGTGATGATAAAGTTTGGAACATGATTCATAAATGCGTTATTAAATTTTTTCAAGAAAAACGCTCGAACAGGCCAATTTTATCTATTCAATTGTCAACTTATGACACCTATTTCTGAATGGTGACATCATTATTAGTTTTTTAAATGCAACTCTATTTTTTGCGGTTTTTGCATAGACCTGCTTACTACTTAAATGATGATGAAAAAATCGATTCCTGGCCACAAATTTTTGTTGTTGAAAAAATAGTATTATTTACTTTAAAAATAGGAAACGTAAGTTTAATGGAAAAAAATATCGAACCAAGGTAAACAAACAAAATGTAGCGCAAATGTTGAAATTGTGCCCCACCTACCATTTGGCATTGACCGATACGAGTGCAAACACTTTGTATACTGCGTTAAAAAATGTCTGGACTAATTTTCTCCAGTTCAGCACGAATTCTTTCCTGTGGCTCCTCCAAATTATTTGGTCTGTTAAAATAAACTTTCGATTTAAAATAACTCCATAGAAAAAAATCCAAGGGAGTCAAACCTGGGGAACGCGGTGGCCACTTAATTTCTCCCCGACGTACCCATCTATCTTTCAGGAAATGTGGCATCGAGTGTGTTAAAAAATTATTTTAACTTTACTTTTTGTTCCACCTGTTAAATAGTTACATGACAACGTTTCAAAAATCAGAAAATCAAGTGTGCATTATTTTAGAAAACTGAAGCAAATAACCTCATTATTCTAACAAAAACTCTTCCTAAATAAAAATGGTGAGAAATATTTCTTATTAAATTTACATTTCCATTTTTTAAAGCAAATAATGCAATTTCTTTAAAAAAATTGTCATGTCAGGTCCTTTTTTTTTTTCATCATCATTTAAGTATTAAGCAGGTCTATGAAAAAACAGCAAAAAATATGGTTGTCATTTTTAAAAAATCATTCAGAAACAGGTGACGTCATAAATGTAATTTTTACGTCATAAGTCGGCAATTTAAAAGATCCAATTGACCTGTCCGATCGCTTTTCTAGAAAAAATTAAATAACGCATTTATGAATTATGTTCCCAACTTTATCATCAGACAGTGTATATATATATATATATATATATATATATATATATATATATATATATATATATATGTATTATATATATATATATATATATATATATATATATATATATATATATATATATATATATATATATATATATATATATATATATATACACTTTATTTGTTTGCTGTACTTTATGTGATTGTTTATTGGTTTGCATGGAGTGTAGTTTCGAACCGTCCCGGTACATCATAAGCATGCTACGTAGCGTGCTGATGATGAACCGGGACGGTTCGAAACTGCAGTCCACGCAAACCAATAAACAATCACAAAAAGTATAGCAAACAAGTAAAGTATATATATATATATATATATATATATATATATATATATATATATATATATATATATATATATATATATATATATATATATGTATATATATATGTATATATATGTAATATATATATATATATATATATATATATATATATATATATATATATATATATATATATATATATATATATATATATATATACATATATATACATATTGTGTGTGTGTGTTAAATGGCAGGTTTGGGGACAGTTTCACATAGCTATCGTACTTCATAGGGACACTTGGTGTTTACAGTGATTGTGCCCATAAAATTATATCTTTCTTATGTTGTGGGGCAGTCCTCACAAGATTTTTATGTCTTTTGTGTATTATGAGGACAATTGCCGGTTTGTATAAAATGAGGACCTTTCTTTTTCATGTTTCTACACTAAAATATGTTTACAAATTGACTTTCATATATTATGGTGTTACCTCAATAGTTATAATTTCCCTTACATGTTCGCTTCCATCCAAGGCAATTACGCTATTGTAGAATAAATTTCTTAAGTGCATTACCAAAAAAAAAAAAAAAATACAGGCCTTAAACACGTGGTGAATTAAGTTCTATAGGCTCTACTCGGTTAAGAGTGGAACCTGTAATGGGCACTGATAAGTACACTTGGAGAACCAAAATCACCACTTTTCATCCTCTGATGCCACTAACTTTGTTGGTAAAACGATCGTCAGGTCTTTAAAAAGATGTGTTGTGGTGATTTGGGTTCTCCAAGTGTACTTATTAGGCTCTAACATGTCAAATTCCTAATAAAATTACACACGAAACTTAGGTATGTTATTTTATATTTATATGTATCTTAATATTTCTTAATACTCGTAATTCACTGTTGCCTATTTTTTATGCCTCAAATTGTCTAGCGTTTTATAAGCTCGTTTATTTAGTATGATCGAAATATCTCAACAGCTGGTGACATTAGTATGACCATCTATAAAATGTCTTATAGCCAATCAAATTAGCAGATATACTATTATTTTTTTGTAATTGGCTAATATGCTAAGCATAAATAAATCTATTATGCACATACTTTAAAGAGTTTAAATTTATTTGTAAAATATTTGCAACTTACAAACTGTATTATATTTAATGAAAGTAACAAAATGTTATTGTTTTGTAAAGTGAAAGAATATAAACGCTACATTATATATCGTTGTAGTTCAGATGGAAATACAGCAAGCACTAGGTGAAGACTGGAACATGTGATGAACACTAATAGGTTCACTTTCTAGATTCCACTTCACCACAACATATATTGCCAAACTAACGATCGTTTCAGTAATAAAGTTAGGGCCATCAGAGTGATTAGTCAACTAACCAATTAGTTGTTTCACCCCTCTTATGACGCTAACTTTGTTAGCGAAACGATCTCAGGTGAGAAAATATATGTGGTGAATTGGGTTCCCCAAAGTGTACTTATTCATAAAGCTGTTATTATCTTATTCCCTGACCTGACCTGAAGATCGTCTCGAACAAAGTTTGCGTCATCAGAGTGATTAATAAAGTAACCACTTGTTTATCCATCCCTCTGCTGACGCTAACGCTGTTAGCAAAACGATCGTCAGGTCAGAAAAATATGTTGTGGTGAATTGGGCTCTCCTTAGTGTAGTTATTAATCAAGCAATTATTATCTTAATACATTTAATAACTAAGGCCACTTGCGTGATACCGACAATATGTTAACGCTGGGTATCCAAGAAAAAAGTCTAGTGAATCTATCTCTTAAAAATTATTTAAAAAGTAAAAATTTTCCTTGAAGGTGATTATTCATTGAAATTATAAACATGCTACTTCCGATTAAGCCAAAAGTTGATATTTCATTTTTTTAATCAAATAATCTATATAATATTATCTAATGCTTTCTTAAATTTTACATATTGAGATTTCAAGTCCATCTTCTTTTATATTTGACACTTCTAAAATTGACAATTTTAAAAGCAAATTATTTATAATTTCTAATAGACAAAGTCAATTTTTAAACAGTCTATATCTTGGCTAATTAAGGATTTTAGGAACAATCAAACTTACAGAGTTGGTTCAAATATTTTGATTTTGATAAAAAGGTAATCAGATGTTTTAAGGTGTTTCTATACGAAATGCTAAGTTTATATTATATATAAAATAGTTGTCATTATCTCTCTTACAAAAAAAGAAAAAAAAGTTTTTGCAGCAGACACTATATATTTCGTCATACTTAAATTGCTCAAAAGGCATAACATTTAACATCTGATGTTGAAGGCACACAATGCCTTACATTGGTGCATTGACTCTCCATCGGGAAAAAAGGCCCATTATTTCCATAAGTTAGCCCTATGCGTTATTCCTGATTACCCAGTCATTAAAAATACTCCCATTGATATACAACTTTCTGCCTAGCTGATATTTGCTATCAAATTCATTATTTTAAATAGAACAATATAGGTATTGCATTTTTAGATTTTACTAAAAAATTTTAGGAGATTTGTGACACAGAAATGATTAAAAATTGCGTTTTTTAAGTCATTTTAAAGTTTCAATGGTATTTTCAGCAAATGGAGTGATTTTTTTTTAAAGAAAATATTATGGCCACTGAAAAGAAAATAAATCTGATGAAGATTTGTGTTGCATAAAGTAATTTGTAGATTATAGTTTAATGTAGAAGCATAAAATGTCAATTATTGCACTAATATTACCGGGTGAAATCTCTTAGCTAAAACTTAGTAAAAATGTCATAATATTGAAGATACTCTCTGTATGGTCAAGTTAATTTTAGAGTGCTGTTTCCTAGAGTACTTTTTTGGTCGGTGTGTTAGCCTTTTAGTTTAAAGGCTTGTGGCCCTAAGGATTACATCGTGGGTAAAACACTAAGGTTCATCAAAACCGTGTATGAGACCAAATGATTATTTGTTACAAATTCGGTGCATTTTGGAAAGTGTATTTGTTATATTATTAAATATTTGTAATTAAAATGCACCCGATAATAAGTTATTGTTTTCATTTGATATGAACCAGCATAATTATTTGAATGAAGACTTGCACACCCAATATAAGTATTTATCACTAAAAAAATATCATAATGTAACCTTAAGGTAAGTGGTCTTATTATTGGCGTTAACTTAAGTTTTACTTTAAGGGTTAGGCCAGTTGGACGGACACATTAGGGGGAACATCTTAACCGTTAACCCCCTAAATACCCACCAGTATGCCTATCAAACTGGCAAATCAACTGAGTTAGCGCTCAATAACCTCGTCGAGAAGATCACACACTCTCTGGAAAATGGAGAGGTTGCGGTGGCGGCATTTCTGGACATCGAAGGCGCATTTAATAATGCATTACCGATCTCCCTCTACGAGGCCACTATCGCTAGGGGGGTGGAACCTACCATCTGTGGTTGGATCAGAAACATGCTGCACAATCGGACCATTATTACCTCGTTGCGGGGAGAGGTGGTCGGCGTCAGGGCTGCGAGGGGGTGTCCTCAGGGGGGCGTACTATCCCCCTGCTGTGGTCCCTCTTTGTGGACGATCTGCTGGCTATTCTCGAACTCTGGGAGGTTGAGGTCCGGGCGTATGCTGATGATCTCGTCATAATGTTTAGAGGCAAATCTGAGGAGGAACTGGCTAGTACTCTTCAGGAAGCACTAAATGTAATCAATGATTGGTGCCGGAGGGAACAGATGTCTGTGAACCCTCGCAAAACGATCATTGTTCCATTTACCAGAAGAAGAAGGTTGGACAAATTAAAACCACCTATTCTCATGGGAGAAACCATTCCATTTTCGGACCAAGCAAAATATCTGGGAGTTATCCTAGATAAGAAGCTCAACTGGGATATACAGTTAGAAAACGTTATCCGCAGGGCAAAACTGTCCCTGTGGACCTGCCGGAGAATCTGTGGTAACAACTGGGGAACAAACCCCCAAAGATGTACTGGCTCTATGTAGTGGTTATCAGGCCAATGATAACATATGGAGCCATAGTTTGGTGGCCTAGGGTACTTCGTGGTATCGCGAGGGCCAAACTGGCTCATCTACAGAGACAAGCTTGTCTGATGATAACGGGAGCGATAAGCACCGCACCATCAGCCGCTCTGGAGGTCCTCCTCAATATTCCCCCACTTCACATATGGTTGGAGAGGGTGGCGAGGTGGACAACGTACAGACTAAAACAAACGGCAGATAACATGCCGAGGGAAGTCAATCTGAGGGGGTCCGGTCTCCTTGATGACAGTGATTGTCACAGGATACTGGGAATGGTCTCAGACTTGATGCCTACAAAAATCAGCAGAGATCTGTCTTTCAAGACCGTCCTCCCGGAAAGGGAGGACTGGGACCGGAATCAATCGACCCTGTTGAGAGCGGACCTCTGCTGGTACTCTGACGGCTCCAAAACCAATTTGGGAGTAGGAGCTGGCGCATATGGGGGCAGCACCGATGCTAGACTTTCAGCTAGCCTCGGCAAGTACGCAACCATACACCAGGCAGAAGTGTATGCCATCGAGATGTGTGCAAGGGAAAGTTTAAAAGACCTGTGCACAAACAAATCGATAAAGATATATGCAGATAGCCAAGCTGCAATAAAGGCTCTTGGTTCCTACCGGTGTAATTCAAAGACGGTATGGAGTTGTAAATCTGCCCTTAATGAATTGGGCAGCTGTAATGAGGTGTCGCTGGTCTGGATACCGGGTCACTCGGACCATGACGGCAATGTTGCGGCTGACGCGCTTGCCAAGAGTGGGGCCCAGAGTGACTTTGTTGGACCAGAACCGGTGCTGGGGATAACATCTTGCACAGCAAAACGCACCCAAAAGACCTGGACAGAAAGAATGACAATCCAATATTGGCAAAATCTTCCAGGATTAGCCCACTCTAAGGCCTTCATAAATGGCCTGTCTGAGTCAAGGGCTAAAAAGCTTCTAGAGTTGAACAGACAACAACTGAGAACTCTAGTCGGCCTGTATACAGGACACTGCCGCTTGCGGCACCACATGCAGCGTATTGGGGTCGGTCAGGAGGACGAGTGCCAGCTGTGCATGGAGAATGAAGAAACAGCAGAGCATGTGCTGTGTTACTGTCCGGCAGCGGACAGGACTAGATACCTGCTCTTTGGCAAGGTAAAGCTTGCTCCAGAAGACCTGGATCAACTTTTGCCCACAAAGATTATCGACCTCTGCAGGAGGCTGGATTTGTTGGGCGAAATATAGACTTTAGGCTTGAGCCACAATAGACCTTAAGGTCGCGGTGGAGGGCCGATATGGCCCACTCACATACAAACCTAGGCCAGTTATATGCCTTTTTGTTGAAATAAATACCACAGGATATATGGTTTATTATTTTATTTAATGTAAAAAAGTAAACAGTTTACTGTATTTCCAGGTGGAAGGTAAACTTAATATATGTTTACGAAAACACAATAATTGTAAAATTTTAAATTGAGTGTACAGGAAAACTGTGACAGATGTAAAATCATAAATGCTATATTTTAAAGACAACTGGTATCTGATAGTCTTAAAAGGCAACATTACATTACTATATTTTATTAAATAATTCAAACAAAACTTAAGTATTTCGATAGACTATTGTTTATACCTAAGCCTGGAATTTTTTTAAAGTAATATATTACATATGATTATATATAACCAAACATTAGCAAGCACTGCGATCAAATTGTTAAAAAGTTACTAATAATAATAACGCCGCTGTGGCAGAATGAACAAATATAATAAAAAAATTCAGTTGAACAGGGATATAAAGTTTGCAAGGCACTAATAGTAAGCAATCAAATAACTATTTTAATTACAAGACTTAATTTTTATTTCTGTTTGCCGTATGTCATCTGCGTACTATGGCAATGGAACTGTTGTCCGTATTTATTTTGTTTCTCTGTAGTGACTCATTTTAAAGGGAGGCTGACTTCAAGGAATGTGGTAAATAGAAACCAGATGTTTTCAGAGCCCATTGTATATCCTGTATCTGCATGTTTGACCCTATGTACCTGTTGTTTAAAGTTCTGTATCAAATTATTGATCACTTAAAGAAAGTTAAACCGTCTTCAAAAAAGCGCTAAACGAGAAAGAATTGTAGGTATTGATTTTAAATATACCAATAGCTTTACCTCAAATATAATTTTATACACTAACTAGAAAATATGTAATATGAAATTCTTATTTGATTATGGTCCCTCAATTGTAACCTATTATTCATTAAGGTGTTGAATATAATCTTACAGGCTATTCGTGTTTAACATATTTACAGAAAATTATAGATTTATTTTATGTTGCAAAAGAGTAAAGCGACGTTAAGTCCTCTAATAACTATAAAGCACAGGTTCTAATAATTTTGGTTTGTTGCATATCCTAAATAGAACAATTAAATATAAACAGGAAAACCTCTTTGGGATTTTTTGATATTAAAATTGAGTGTCATTGTCTAATTAAATGATTTAGGTAAAAACAAGATTTTGTATTTTTGTTTTGAACAATGAAATGCCACTGTCAGGCTAAATTACAATATTGTGACTTTTCAATATTAATTTTCGTTATTTAGTGAAAGGCAATAAACCGACTACAGGAACAACTTAATGGTACCACTCCAGGATTATCTGAACATAATAACGTTAAAACCGTTCTGATTGGTTTATGTGTTGTCCAATAATAGGTCAATAAAAAATCACCCTGCTTATTAAATTGATCATTTTTTAAAGCTGGTTGAAGAAGCTTCAACATATTCATTTGTTATAGATTTATTTTGCAAAGAAGTTAGTACACTTGTTACCAATATCATAAACCTGAAGTAAGAAATCCTTCTTTAAAAGTGTGCCTGTTAAGAATATTTTTTAAGCAATTCAATTAAACATAAATTTATACCCAGAGACAAATATTTTTTGCCTCCAAAAAGCTGCACTCACTGATTAAATCTTTTTAAATTTGTACACGGTATACTTTTATACCCTTTTATACGTCCCCGAAAAGCGGCAAAAACACACACACACACACGCACACACACACACACACACACACACACACACACACACACACACACACACACACACACACACACACACACACACACACACACACACACACACACACACACACACACACACACACACACACACACACACACACACACACACACACACACACACACACACACACACACACACACACATACATGTGCTCGTATGTTTGCAGGGACACACGAAAACACACCAACTTGTGGGATCTTAATGTTTGAGATGAGTCGTGGATGTAGATGTATCTCCAGATGTGGATAATTCGCGCCAAAATACTATACACACGCTCGTTTAGAAAATATTTACAAATAAAGTGAGGTCCCGCAATTATGTTTAATGCACACGTTGTGTGAAGACCCCTTAAATATGGATTATGTTTGAAGTGTGTATAAGACCCCATAAACCATAGTGTTTTTTTCTACAAACATAACTGTGTTTCTGAATTACACATGGCCACAAAAAAACCAGTTTAAAAAAACTGTCTAGCTTGTGTGCGTGTAAGGACCGACAAATATAAGGGGAAGGGTTTGTTTATTAAATGCTGTGTGGAGGCATTGTATAGTTGATCACATTGACCTTGTGCAGTTATTCTGAAATATATTATAACATATATCTTTTAGTGGATTTTCCTACACATTTGAATTTTAAAACAATTCGCGAACTAGTACCTCTAGAACCCATGTATGTGGTCAGTTACTATCTTGATATGTTTATATATATATATATATATATATATATATATATATATATATATATATATATATATATATATATATATATATTTCTGTGTGTGTGTGTATCACCCCGGTAACTCAAAAAATAATGCGCCACCAAATTGGGTATGTGGCTATAGGTTATAAAAAGTCTGGACGCAGCGAGTGCGTTATGGAAGTTAATTTCCATAAAATGTTTTTAATTCAAGCAGGCATCAATTTAGTTACCGGTATAACCTATATAGTAAAAACAATTTACCATATTTTACTAAAATACCGTATTGTTTGAAAATGTACAAAAATTTTCAGCAAATAACTTTAACTTTAACTTTAAATACTTCTGAGAAAACTGGTTTCCTAGCATTTAATGAAAACACGCTACCAAAACATACTTACTGCGTCTCGATTTTTTTTACGAACATGCATCATATTTCTTTAAAAAATGCAACAGTATAAGGAATGTTCGAAAAAAAAATTGCAGTTATCACCAACGAATTATGGGCCACGCTGTGATTTTCAAAATAATTTTATAAGATACAGCTCAAGACCTTATAATTAACGTATACAATTTTTCTCGTATCTTGCATAATAACAATTATATTGAGCTTTACCGTAGAAATGCGTCACCCTGTATATATGTAAACAGATAAAAACTGAAAGTAAACCCGGAATATTTTAGTGAAATAAAGATCGATGAAGGCTAAAGTTGAAACTTAAGAGCACTCTTCTTGCAACATTTTTTTTACGTTACCGGTATTTGTTTCATGTTCTTTGCCTAAATGTTGCCAATTTTTACGTTTCAAATCGCGACCTGAGCGTTTTGAGGAAAACCCCATTTTTTTTCTTCAAATGCCTATAACTTTTTTGACTTTTAACTTACAGATGAAAATTTTGGTACGTCGTTCACTTTTTATAATACAGACATACGTACCATATTTGGTTGGCCCTACTTTCTTATTCCCGAAAGAAATCACAATCCATTCCGGGAAAACCGGGCCGCATTTCCTGGCTAAGCAACTTATTCATGCCACTTGCAAAAGGAAAATGCTTACAAAATTTGATCAAAATCGTCCCATTATTTTTTGAGTTGATATATATATATATATATATATATATATATATATATATATATATATATATATATATATATATATATATATATATATATATATATATATATATATATATATATATATATATATATAAATCGAAACAGACCCCAGATATGTGTTCTAGGCGCCTAGTTTTCGCTCATTTGAAGCAATATGTTAATCTGAAGTATAATTGCATATTAGAAAATGCTTATAACTATCGACATATAATTATTTGCGTTTATACTAGTTTTTAGTGAATTCAGTTAAACACACGATATTTCATCAGTAAACATACCTATATTATAGTTTATCTTTTTCGATTTACGTCGGATTATTTCTACGACTGTGGTAAATCACCGACGCCAGGGGACAGTTTATCTGCAGTGTCCTGGAACTTTGGCCGAAGTCTTCTTTCCGTAAGGTGGGTAGGGATCTTTAACGTGCCGGACATCAGATGGTACATCGGATTGACGGCTCTACGTCGCTTCGGAAGGAAGGAATGTGCAGGCATCAAATTTCAAACACAATGCCACAACCTCGGTTAATCTTAATTTACAGTATGTACGGAGAAATAGAAATGTTACCTACTGGACCACCAAGGATGCTTATATTATATTATGTCGTTGAAACTGGTAAACTAGTAAAAACTTTTTTCTTTTTAGTAAATTTTATAATTTGGGAAAGGAAAAGTTTAACATTTTTTAAGTAAATAGTTTTGTTAATGACCGCAAAGGGAAATTTTAAAATCCTAATAAATATACAGGGTGATTCAAATTCGAGCCTCACCAGGGGGATGTCGCGTATTATGAAAGATCGACGATAGGTTTAGATGCTGCAAAGTTGCAACATTTCGTGCCCTTTAATATCTCGCAGAGAAAGCCAAGTTTTGCAACTGTCGTTAAAAAAATTGTCAAAAAACTGAAAAAATGCAATTTTCAATTTTCGCCTCTCATTTATTTAAACTTGTATAAAGAAACGAAAAACCCATTCTTAAGTCATTTCTATATATATATATATATATATATATATATATATATATATATATATATATATATATATATATATATATATATATATATATATATATATATATATATATATATATATATATATATATATATATATATATATATATATATATATATATATATATATATATATATATATATATATATATATATATAGGGTGTATATAGAGTAGAAATACTTGTTAGTGTTTAAAGTTTACGCCAGTAAATCAGCTAAACGTGCAGGGATTAAATTGGTCGAGTTCACTAGGCGCCAACAGTTGAATAGGTGTGTAAACGTATGCGTTCATCAGCTCCGCTGAGCTTTTGTTGGAACTTAACTGTTGTCCATTTGTCAAAACGGAATGACAGACACAAGTTACACAATAGTGCGTGGAGTCAACTGTACGTTCATCAGTCTCTAACTGCTGAAATGTCTCGATAGTCAGCAGATGGGCAATTAACTCAGATCTTGGCGCCTGGTAAACTCTATGTTTAGAAAATTTATATAAGTTTAAACCTGTAAGAATAAAGAAAGTAGAAAAATTCGTCTCGATAGTCAGCAGATGGGCAATTAACTCAGATCTTGGCGCCTGGTAAACTCTATGTTTAGAAAATTTATATAAGTTTAAACCTGTAAGAATAAAGAAAGTAGAAAAATTCACTATACAAATAAGCGCAAATACTTTGTTACGGTGATGTCAAATATTTAGATAACACATGAAGAGTTTTAAAATCAAGATAGGTACCGAGACGAAATAAAACGTCACTAAACAAAAACTTAACAAAAATGTAGGTTCTATTCATCATGAGCACCATTCTAGATAAAATATGTTCTAATAGGCCTTTCGATTTATGTAATTTTGATTACAAAATTCCATTCTTTGCAATATAGATAAAGATTAGAGCACGTCACTAAATATGTTTTGATTTAAATACAACTTAAGCGAATAATAAATAAACTTAACTCTCTACAAAATAATTAAATAATTCTGTAGACAGGTGACAGTGTTAAATAAATTTTAAGATAACTAACCTGTTGCATATCAGCTCTTTTTGTAAAACTTTGGCCCTTTTTAGCTGGTCGAAAAGCATCACAAACACTGTTTAGTCACCCACTAACACTAATAAAGTCGTAAAGAATAATTTGCACTTGTATATTTAAATTCCCAAACAACACACTACTTTATACGTAGAAGATACAGAGTATCCCACGACGAACTCCCGCGATCCATTTCTCGGAAAATAGCCTTTGGAAAATTTTGAAAATTAAGCAGTTTACTGAAGTCGATGGGGACAACTCGGCTAAAGTATTCTTAAGATTGTGGCACTTCCGATTATGCACGGTGTTGATGTTAACGTGCTTATTTTAAATAGGATAATCTATATATTGTTACATTTTTAATTTTAGACACATTCTATGTATAATGTCCTATACCGGAGTCCAACCGTTTTTGACATATCTCAAATTTTATGTCAAGAATGACGTTTGCAGGCCTAAACATAACTATCAGTTTATCCTATATGAAAGCCTTTATCATTTAATATAGGTTGGTTTCCTTGTAGAAGCTGATTTACTTTATTATTTTGATAATAAATCAATACAGGAAAATCAAAAACTCATATTGAAAATTGAATTGAAAAAATCGTTGAAACTCTTTTTTCTCAAATAGAAATCCCCTGTTTTTATCATACTATCTTATTTGGCATTAAAAAGAGGGTAACTTTGTATATGGCTGGCTATGCCAAAAATTTGTGGTTTTAGAAATATTGGCAATTTAACATTTTATTATTGTAAAAATGTTATACGGCTTTCAAGTTTTGTTGTTAGCTGGCCATGACGGCTCAAAATAAAACTTTAGAGCACTACAGACACATCACTATTGGTTGTCATTTGACAAATACTTATTGCTAATAATCATGGAGGTGCGATTAAATTATACGCACTAGGATTATTTTTAAGGTGTAAATATTTAGGCGGAATGCAACAAAGTTCGATCGAGAACAGAAACCGAATAGTGTTAAACGAATAATGGAAAATTACAAAACTTTTGACATCGCCAAGACAAAAATCTATAGAATAAAACCAATTTATCCTACTAAAAGAAAACAATACCTACACGGGGTAACAACTTATTTTAATAAATGTTCAAAATTTCCATTTTGAACTTCCAAACATTTTTTTCCTCTTCGAGTTAGTTCTTCATGGAAGGCCGCTCTAATTGAATTTGGAAATAAGCTTTCACCCTTGCCATACAGTCCCCCATCGTTTTCACTGGATTGAAAAAACGATGTTTATTATCGTTCCCCAGGTAAAGTAATCCAACACAGTCAAATAAGGAGAACGAGAAGGCCAGAGAAAAGGCCAGTAGTTGGCAATCTACTTGTCATCAAATGTTCTTAGTAAACGAGACCGTTCTGTGGGGTAGGGCGCCATCACGTTAAAAAATTTGCTTGTGTTCCGCTAGAGGTAAATTGCTCAAATATTGATGATTCATCTCTTCCAGAATATTTAAATATGTATATCTTAAAAAAGTTAATACATAATTTAGAATGGGGAAATAATTTGCAATGTATGGTTAATGACTTACCATTCAAGTTTTCTTAATAAATTATATTATATTATATTCTATCAGTTTTTACAGCACAAAAGACTAGCTAGCTATTTTGAAAATTCCGGGTTCTTACTGCATGACGATTTGAATTACTCCAAAAATAAGAATTTTGTGTGTTAAAAAGAACATTTTTCATAGATTTCGCTTCATCAGTCCTAATTATGCTGTCAAAAAAATCGAGAGTCGTCTTGTATCATCGTTCAAATGAATTTACAAAACTCTTTTCTGCGTATCCATTTCTCTCAGATGTTGAACCAAAGATATTGAATAAGGGTGGAAGTTGTGCTTTAACGGAATTATGTGTATTAAGCTCTTCGAAAGTCCTCTCTGCAGAGCTACTTGTCTTAAGGATGGTATTTCTTTTATGAATTTTTGCCTTCACGGTGCCAAAAGTTTTGTAAGTTTCTATTATTCGCCGAACACTCCTCCGCGACGGTTTTTGTTTATCTCGATATCAGCAAATATTTGGCACGTTCTTGATGAAACGTGGTTACATTCACCATAATAATAAATAAATTTTAATAATCTTTGTGACTGTAATTCAGTCGCCCCGGCATAATTTTTATAAATAATTGTCAAACGACAACAAATATTGAGGTTTTTGTAGTTCTCGATAGTTTTTTTTGAGAGGCGTCGCCGTCATGATTATATAACGGGGTCAATTTGAATTTATATATATATATATATATATATATATATATATATATATATATATATATATATATATATATATATATATATATATATATATATATATATATATATATATATATATATATATATATATATATATATATATATATATATATATATATATATATATATATATATATATATATATATATATTATTATTATTATTATTATTATTATTATTGCGTTTATTCAATTCAATTATACAATATGCAATACACAATAAGTCTATGACTTGTGCTGTGTTTTTACAAAATTTAACGGGTTCATCCAAAAAATCATTGGCAATTGTGGACCAAGTTCAGTATACTTCAAATTTTGACATTCTAAATGGAAAATATTTCTCACTTTAACTTCCTCCTCTCAATTGTTCTATTATTACCTCCATTTACCAAAGTTCTTGACATCGTTATACTTATTTTTCAACCACGGGTCAACCTTAATAGCCCATATTTTTTTCAAAAATAATAAACTATTCTATGCCGAATGATATCGCTTTGACAGTAATATATGTATGTATCATACCGATAACTCAAAAAGTAATGGGCCGATTTTGATCAAATTTGGTGAGTACCTTCCTTTTGCAAGTGGCTTGGATAAAAATTGTGTGTTTTCTTTCTAAAAAAAAATATCTCCGGAAATAACAGAGTAAAGGCAACGAAATTCGGTACGCGTGTTTGTAATATAAAGAGTGAACCATGTACCATAATTTGAATTTCTAAATTTAAAGAAATAAAAGTTATGGGCAGTTAAAAAAAATTTGGAGTTTTCCTCAAAACATGTGTTCTGCGAACCCTTAAGTCATTGCCCTTCATTTTACTAAATTATTTACAGAAAATTCATTTCAAATAGACCCTCTCTCTGATGGTTTGGCCGTCGGTTTAGTTAAGTTGATGCTTTCGCTGTACGTTTAGTTAAGTTTATGGTTTAACGGTCTATAATTTTTGGCTAATTTTCGTAGAACAAATTCGTTAATGCATGTTTGCATTTTTTATCGAAATATGATGCATAGAACCGAAGTTGGAAGAGAGTGCAAGCATAGATGTCATATGGGGAGAAATGGAGGAAGCCTTGATAAGGTCGCAGATGGTGAACTAGGTCATAAGCGGAAAACACAGAAACACAGTTGGATGACAGCAGAAATCATGGCGCTTTTCAAAGAAAGGAGAAGATGCATAAGTCAAGGATATCCAGAGAGCTATAAACACATCCAAAGACTTATTAGGTGGAAAATAAGAGCGGCAAAGAATGACTGGTTAAAGAAGCAATGCGAGGATATAGAATAACTACAAGAGCTGCACGATGAATTTAACATACACAGAAGATAAAAGAGGTGTCCGGAGTTTACCGGAAGAGATACTTTTCTAATGTAGAAAACGAACATGGGGAAATTGCACAAGACGATCGGCAGCGAAGAGTTATTTTGGAGGATTATATTAACAACCTTTTCGAAGATAATATACCTGACATAGAGGTTGCGGAGGACGTAGACCTGTCCGGACCCCCTATCACCAAAGAAGAAATTGTAAGAACAATTAATACGTCAAAGGCCAGAAAGGCAGTTGGCCCGAACTGCATACCTGTCAAACTACTAAAAATACTAGACGACGGGGGAATTTCCGTACTGCACAGAATATTTAACAAGATATATAACATGGGGGAGTTCCCTGCCAAGTGGATTACATCACATTTTATCCCCCTGCCAAAAAAGAGTAACGCAACGAAGTGCGAGGACCATAGGCTGATCAGTCTAGTAAGCGACACGTTAAATATATTCCTCAAGATTATTTACTACACAATTTCCATAAAATGCGAAAGAGAGGTAGGGTCCACACAATTTGGATTTAGAAGGGGACTAGGTACGTGAGAGGCTAAGAATTAGTAAAATGTTACGTGTGGTCAGTGTTACTATATGGTGTGGAGGGCTGGACGCTGAAGGTGAATACCATGAATAGACTTAAAACCTTTAAAATGTGGACATACAGACGTATACTAAAAGTCTCATGGACGGCCAGAAAAACAATCGAAGAGATCCTAAGAACGGTTAAAAGAGAACGTGAACTGGTGAACACCATCAAGCGCAGAAAAACAGCATATCTGGGTCACGTAATACGGAATGAAAGATACCAATTCCTACAATTAGTAATCGAAGGAAAGATCGAGGGGAAGAGAGGAGTCGGAAGTAAGAGCATGTCATGGCTCAGAAACGTGAGAGAATGGACAGGACTAAAAACTGTAGGAGACCTATTCAGCTCCATCAGAAATAGGGAAGAATGGGCACATGTGATCGCGAATATCCATTAATGGATAAGCAATAGAAGAAGAAGAAGAAGATGCATGTTTGTAAGAAAAAAATCTGGACGCAGTAAGTGCGTTTTGGTAGCGAACTTTAATGAAATCCTTTAAACTTCAATAACTCAATTTGCTATTAACCTAAGGTTTGTTGGCTAGGAAACCAACTTTAAGTTTATTTTCGGAAAATTTTTGAACATTTTTAAACAATAAGTAGTTATGCTAAAATATGGTAGATTGTTTCTACTGCATAGGCTATACCAGTAATCAGATTGATGCCTGCTCGCATTTGCTATTAAAAACATATTAATGAAAATTCACTTCCATAACGCACTTGCTGCGTTTAGACTTTTTTAAATATAAAGTATAGTACTCACACACACACACACACACACACACACACACACACACACACACACACACACACACACACCACACACACACACACACACACACCACACACACACACACACACACACACACACACACACACACACACACACACACACACACACACACACACACACACACACACACACACACACACACACACACACACACACACACACACACACACACACACACACACACACACACACACACACACACACACACACACACACACACACACACACACACACACACACACACACACACACCACACACACACACACACACACACACACACACACACACACACCACACACACACACACACACACACACACACACACACACACACACACACACACACACACACACACACACACACACACACACACACACACACACA
Source organism: Tillus elongatus (assembly GCA_964006375.1). Taxonomy (NCBI): domain Eukaryota; kingdom Metazoa; phylum Arthropoda; class Insecta; order Coleoptera; family Cleridae; genus Tillus; species Tillus elongatus. The sequence continues at coordinate 66,021,224 of OZ023268.1, forward strand.
CACACACACACACACACACACACACACACACACACACACACACACACACACACACACACACACACACACACACACACACACACACACACACACACACACACACACACACACACACACACACACACACACACACACACACACACACACACACACACACACACACACACACACACACACACACACACACACACACACACACACACACACACACACACACACACACACACACACACACACACACACACACACACACACACACACACACACACACACACACACACACACACACACACACACACACACACACACACACACACACACACACACACACACACACACACACACACACACACACACACACACACACACACACACACACACACACACACACACACACACACACACACACACACACACACACACACACACACACACACACACACACACACACACACACACACACACACACACACACACACACACACACACACACACACACACACACACACACACACACACACACACACACACACACACACACACACACACACACACACACACACACACACACACACACACACACACACACACACACACACACACACACACACACACACACACACACACACACACACACACACACACACACACACACACACACACACACACACACACACACACACACACACACACACACACACACACACACACACACACACACACACACACACACACACACACACACACACACACACACACACACACACACACACACACACACACACACACACACACACACACACACACACACACACACACACACACACACACACACACACACACACACACACACACACACACACACACACACACACACACACACACACACACACACACACACACACACACACACACACACACACACACACACACACACACACACACACACACACACACACACACACACACACACACACACACACACACACACACACACACACACACACACACACACACACACACACACACACACACACACAAACAAACATTTAGCTGACCATGGAAATGGGTTCCAGAGGCCCTAATTCGTGCTCATTTGAAGAAATTTTCCGAAAGTCTCACCATCAATACCTCTCTATTAGTGAATTTTCTTAATGCAAATTCACTAAAAAGTAAACTATGTACCAAAATTTAGATCCCTCTTACAGGAAAAAAGAAGTTATAAGCATTTAATAAAAAAAAATGTTTGGTGCCAGATTATTTCTATGAAAACTCACTACCACAATGCACTTGCTGCGTCCAGACTTTATTTTTTAATTTGACAAAAGTAAAGAGAAGGAAGTGGCATCAGCATGTAAACCCGGAGATAAAATATCCCTCAATTCGGATCTCCGGGAGAGGGGTGTACAGGGGGCGCCAACATCAAGATTTAACATATCCTTTTCGAATATACGTGGCCTAAATTCTAACCTGAACTCCGTCCACCATTTTCTCCAGGCTAACAGGCCCCAACTCCTCTTCCTCACCGAAACCCAAATCAGTGCCAAAACAGCCACTAATCACCTTAATTGCGTGGAGGCGTGTGCGCATACGTCCGTAGCAATCTACCCTGCACCAGACTCCCCAATTTAGAAGCTGGAAGAAAAGACATACTATGGATAAAACTCTCTCAGGGCTGCAACTAAATTCATCTATCGCATTTACCGGTCACCTTCTGACAACAACTTTGTCCAGCTCTTCGACTACCTTTCTGAAAAAACCGACTATCTGATTTCTGAATATCCTTCCTCCGAGGTCACTATTCTGGGTGACTTCAATGTCCATAATAAGGAATGGCTAGGATCTTCAAAAACCGATCAACAAGGGAGAGCAGCGGAGGCCTTTGCAGTCAGCAATTCTTTAGTCTATATGGTTCAGCAACCTACTTACTTTCCTCGTATCCCAACACACAGCTCAAGTCCCTTGGATCTCCTTCTTACTACAAAACTTGAATGCTATAAGATATCAGTCACTGCCCCCCTTGGTCGCTCAGACCATGGCATGGTCACTGCTTCCTGTGCAATTCAGCTCGAGGTCACACAGTCATCACACCCACGTATCGTTGGGCACTACAACTCCGCAAACTGGGACGAAATGCGGGATTACTTTTCCTCATTTCCATGGGCGTCTGTCTGCTTCTCTCATCCTCCCCTCTGATATCTCACAAAACGTCACCGAAATTATTCAAGCTGGCATGGAATTGTTTATTCCACGTACACAGAAAACCTCTTCAGCCACTCAAAAGCCCTGGTTCTCTAAATCCTGTGACAAGGCCAGACTTGAAAAGGTCAAAGCTCACAAAACGCTTCTACACAATCCCAGTCAAGAAAATCGTCAAGCATTTAACAACGCAAGAAACCGCTATGTCCGCATTCTTTCTGAGGCAAAACACTTGTTTAATAACCACATCAAAAACAAAGTCCTCTTAAGCTCCAATGGCAGCAAACCCTTCTGGACTCTTCCTAAATCTATTGGGAATAATTTCTGCAAAAGCACGTTCCCACCTCTTGTTTCAGGGGATGAAATTGTTTCTACCGCCCTGGGCAAGGCTGAACTTTTTGCTTCGTCGTTCACTGGCAATTCTACTCTCAACCCACCTCCAAATGTTCAACCACCAACAGTCCCCAATGTCGCGCATAAAATGACGGATATCATTTTCAAAACTAAAAAGGTACGAAAGATGCTCTCTTCTCTTAATACCATGAAAGCTTCTGGCCTTGACGAGATCCCAGCAATTGTTCTCAAAAAATGTGCACCAGAACTTGCTCCTGTCCTGACTCGTCTGTTTCAGATATCTTACAATAAAGGCATATTCCCTAGTAACTGGAAAACTGCTCGAGTTCAACCCATCCCCAAGAAAGGATCCAAAGCGCTTCCTAGCACCTACAGGCCTATTTCTCTCCTTTCAGTCGTATCTAAAGTGATGGAAAAGTATATAACCACCGAATTACTAAAATTTCTTGAAAAACACAGTCTAATCCACGACAGGCAGTATGGATTCCGTCAGCGCAGATCGACTGCCAACCTCCTTTCCTTTGTCACCTATTCTTGGAACAAGTCTATGGAACTACACGGTAAATTCCAGATTGTTGCTCTAGACATATCCAAAGCATTCAACCAGGTCTGGCACGCAGCGCTGCTTGAATAAAGTTCCGGCCTATGGCCTACCACCAAAATGTTGTACCTGGACAGCAAATTTCCTCTCCAACAGGAGCATTTCTGTTGTTGTGGATGGTCATTCCTCTAAACTGTATCCAATTAATGCAGGAGTTCCTCAAGGTTCAGCTTTAGCCCCTACTTTGTTTCTTCTCCACATCAATGACCTCCTCTCTAGCACATCCAACCCAGTTCACAGTTATGCGGACGACAGCACCCTCCACTGAAATATACAATATTCTAAGCCTGTCTCTTTAGCCCAATTAGATGAGGAACACAGACTCATGGAGGGTTCTGTCTCCGTGGATCTCCAATAAATATTAGACTGGGGAAGTAGAAATCTTGTACAATTCAACCCCACCAAATCTCAGTCTTGCTTTCTTTCTCATAAGAGATACACCAGCCCTAGACCCATCACAATGAACAACCAAGTTATTCAAAGTAATGAGTCCTTTTCTCTTGTTGGCATTTCTGTGGATCGAAATCCTAATTGGCACCAACATGTCACATCAATTGCAGAAGCGGCTGCTAAGAAATTAGGTTTCCTCTTCCGGGCTCGCAAATATTTTTCACCAGCTAATCTCTATACCTTATATACTTCACAAATAAGGCCAAACCTCAAATACTGCTCCCACATCTGTGGTGCAGCTGCCGCTTCTACACTCGCTATCCTGGACTCCATACAAAAGAGAGCTATATGTCTCATTGGTAACCCTACCCTCACCTAAAAGCTGTCATCCCTTGCCCACCGACGTGCCGTTGGTGACCTCTCTCTCTTTTATAGATATCTCCACGGGCACTGCTCAGAGGAGCTTTCCTCCATAGTTCCCCCACTTGCTGCCCCCAACAGATCTACCAGGGGAACAGAGCGAATGCACCCTTTTACTGTCCAGGTCACCAGACATAGAACATCTTGTTATGCCCGCTCTTTTGTCCCGAGGACTTCCAATTTGTGGAATTCCTTGCTGGCACATGTTTTTCCTTTTCCTCCGAACCTCCAAACCTTCAAGTCCAGAATTAACAAGTTGCCTCTTTCCTCCGTGTCAACACCCACGATACATAGTATTTAGGCTGTAAGCCCTCGTGGTGTGTTGTTGAAATAAAAAAATAAAAATAAAATAAAAACCCTACCACTGAAATCTGTGTGTGTGGACCATTTCTATAATAAATAATATGGGTAAATTTTCAGACAACCTCCCAAACAGTTTTAGATAATAAAACGACTGTTGACATGATATCTTATACGCTGACACTATTCTTACCTTTTGTTCTCTTGTATTTGCCGAGTTGTTTACATTTAAAGTTTTTTACACATTGCACACTTTTTAAACAGTTTACCAGTACAGTTCTGTTCCATGAGACCCATTTCCCTGCTTTACCTCAACAGTTAATGTAAAGTTAACAATGAATCCCTTATGGGATTTACTGGAATATTCCAGACTTGGCAGTTTGGGCTATAATGCTGCTTGTAACTTCTAATACTCGTACCAGATACCTTTTAGTGCACTACACGTATCGAGGTCATCGGGTTCTTAATAATTCATGTTACCCAAGGTCTTTTTCAGAAATTGTGCACTCTTTACCTAGTGTTGCAGTGGTTTCAAAGTGCATGTGCCATGAGTTACTGATCTGTGACATATTATTTTTCTACATTGTTTCTGTAATGAGGAAAATGCAAGGTCACAGGTTGTTTGCACACAAGGGCCAGACCTACCTCATTTGCTTGAGATGAAAAAGGTAAGTGATATATAAATTTATTGTTCTTTTTTAAATTGTGATTCTTTTACAGTAGATGCTATGGTATGTTCTCTTTTAGCTGTACAAACTAGGGTACTTATATAACATGCACCTTCCTCCTCACCCCCCCCCCCCCCCCATTTCACTTACAACAAATTGGGGGGGGGGTGCGCTTCGTCCTGGGGATTTTCCTTCCCCTCTTACATGTATACAACCACCCTTGTTGCATAAACCACAAGACAAATTTCCTGAGAGCAGCTCTCAAGAAAGATTCAGGACCTGAGGCGCATAGGGATGCTATGCGGGGTAGACAGGGTTGAAGAGTGGTATGGCTTCAAAATGTGAAAAAGGCAGGTTTTTGAGGTCCGATGAAGCTGTTTTCTTTGCATTTTCTGCTCATATTTCCTTTTTACTACCTACCCCAGCACCCCTATTCATGCCTGGTCCCATAACCGATAACAAGAAAAAACCATCGGGAGGTTGTCTGCAAAATTTACCATAATATAAATTTGCCAATAGACAATTTTCAACATGTAAAAATATTATCTGGGGTTAATAAGACTACAGCTTAAATTACCATACATACAAGAGGTGTTCAGATTACCTGTCCATATCATATCTTGGAGCAGCAATATGCATCATTTCTACAGCACAACACGCTAAACCAAAAGTCATAGGCCACATTGAACTCTTCCGCCCCCAATTTAACAAGTCGTCAAGCCTAGCAAGTGTAAATTCAGCCCAATTATCGCCTTTGCCAAATGGTGAGTAGGGTTGAATTGTAGGAGTAGGTGTAGGTTGGGTTTGCGTTGATTGTGTGCGTTTTGTTTCCAGCATAATTTGAACATTTCCAAGGCGCCGTGTAATAGTCCTTAAAATGTTTGTTGTGGAAACTGCTTCTTTGCAGTGCGCTAAAGTGGTAGGCAACATCTACAACATAAAAATAGAAAAATCAATTAGGTTAGGAAACTATTTTTATCAGGCTGTAATTGAAGCTTAAATAATTAAAAAAAATGATCAAAGAATCCACAAACTGGTGAACGCCAATTACAAAATTAAAATTATTACTTTATCACTTTGTTGCTGCAGCCGTCTAATAAAATTTACGTAATAATAATAATAATAATAAAGATTAACATTGATATCTTAACTCTGTGTTGCCAACAAACTAACATGAAATTATGAAATATGAGAATTCTCTACTTTACTAAGAATTAATGAATACAACCAATTATGGCCGAGTTTACCAGGCGCCAGGAGTTGAGTTTAAGAGCTTATCTGCTGACTACTGATACAATTCAAAGGAGAATGATGATGATGTTGTTTTCAAGCACTATTTTGCGACGTTTGTCATTCCGCTTTGACTAAATTGCACCAATTGAGTTACAACAGAAAACAGCGGGGCTGGTGAATACGTATATGTTGACACAACTATTCAACTGCTGGCGCATGGTAAACTCAGCCGATGGGCGGTTGAACTCGAGCAGACCTAGAAAAAAATATATATCTGCGGTGGATGAGGGTGTTCAGTGCGAGTGAGTGATTACTCACTAGCGCAGGACACGAGCGCCTCGCTACAGTAATGACCAGTTGCACTGATCATGCGCACTTCACAGAATATATTAAGTTACGAAATAAAGGACCTCCCTGACGTGTTGTTTACACACAATCCTCCCAACTGACCTTCCTGACCTGCCCTGACATCAGTTTGCCCAATTAAAAGCTAAACGGGGAAGGAAAATCAAATCTGCCATTCATGTGAGCATAATGTACTTTTCCTTCACCTTTTTCCTTCTTTTAGCTTTTAATTGGGCAATCTGATGATAGGGAAGGTCAGGAAGGTCAGTTGAGAGGATTGTTTGTAAACAGCACGCCAGGGAGGTCTTTTATTTCGTTACTTAATATATTCTGCAAAGTGCGCATGATCAATGCCACCGGGTCATTACTGTGGAGAGACGTTCGTGCGTAGAACACCCTCACCCACCTCAGATATATATATATATATATATATATATATATATATATATATATATATATATATATATATATATATATATATATATATATATATATATATATATATATATATTTAACGTCAGCCGGAGTTCGACCGCTTGCCGAGTCCATGACCTATTTGGGCATGCCCTCTTGGCAAGCTTGCCTTAAAAAGCGCCAAACTTGAAAATGCTCCTTAACTATTGCTTTGTCTTGCTTTACTTTAAACCGGCGTCCGTTTAACAAACCCCAATGCATTTTAAGTAGCTATAACTTTTCAAATAGCGCGCCAAATGTCGTCACATGCGCAGTACCTTTCAAAGATATTGTGTATAATGCCACCATATCGATACCCGAATGCAATACCGTAACAACTCAAAATGCTATGTTCAGAGATAAACAGGTGAAATCGGCGCATTTTAATTTTCTACAGAAAGTTTATTTTTCTATAAATCATAGTAAGATTTTTCTTTTTAATAAGGTAATATTAGCAGTAGTAATTTAATGTCTTAATTTTAAGTCTTAACATAGCAGAAAATATATTTTAAGCATGTGTATATAAAAATATCCTTAATAGTAAATTATCAATTGGAATACAACTGTGAAAAGGTAAACTAAAAGATAAATAAATGTAAAAAAAACTGGATATAGCAACGTGTTTCATTAAGTGAAGATTGGAACCTGTGAGGAGCACTGATAAGTACACTTGGAGAACCCAAATCACCACAACACATTTTAAAAGACCTGACGATCGTTTCACTAACCAAGTTACCGTCATCAGAGGATGAAACATTCTAAATACTTAAAAAACTAACATCAACTTATATACCGGATCTCAGGTAAAGAGATCGAACCGAGATGACACACTAGTCGTAAGCAAATTCCAAAGTGTATTGTATTTTTATCGCCTGACCAGGTCTTTGCGCTATCCCTACTGCTTTATCTAAAAGTGTCCATCTGTAATAGTCTTGAGAAAGTTCAACGACAGCTAAATTAACAACGGTTCCTTTGGCGGCAATAACTGTATACTTGTGTTATCGGTAAAAACGTGCCGAAAACGTGGGAATTTTATTTAGCAAAGTAATCGATCAAGTGACTCGTAATTGGCGCTGGTGCACTGTTCATACATTATTTGTTGCAACTATATTTCGCAATATATACGCTCTCAAACCCATTCAGCTGACCTGGTTTTCTAACATTTTTTATTAATTTCAGATTTTCTTTATCAACGTGATGATTATTATCCCAAATATGTCGGGCGACGGCAGACTTATCTACAGTACCGTAACGTAATTGGGATATGTGTTCTTTGAATCTGATTCCAATCGATCTTTTTGTTTGTCCGACGTATTTAAGACTACAATCTTTACAACTTATTTCATAAATTCCCGACATTTTTGAAAATGCTACCTGTAAGTCGACTTTTTTTAAAATGTTGTCTAGACCCCTCGTGATTCTAGGTTCAAATGGTAAGCAAACAAAGCTTTTTTTCCGATTTTTCTCTTCTGAACGTCGTTGATTCTGTCAACATTTTCTTTGTTTTCTGTTTGTTGATTAATTTTTCCACTACGCAAGCAGTGTATCCGTTATATTCGGCCACGTTCCTAATATAATTTAATTCTTTGGTATATCTACTTTTGTTTAAAGGAGAATTAAATTATATTAGGAACGTGGCCGAATATAACGGATACACTGCTTGCTTAGTGAAAAAATTAATCAACAAACAGAAAACAAAGAAAATGTTGACGGAATCAACGACGTTCAGAAGAGAAAAATCGGAAAAAAACTTTGTTTGCTTACCATTTGAACCTAGAATCACGAGGGGTCTAGACAACATTTTTAAAAAAGTCGACTTACAGGTAGCATTTTCAACAACAAATACTTTAAAAAACTTGCTAGGTAATCCAAAAGACAAGGATAGCGCGGAAAAAATGTCGGGAATTTATGAAATAAGTTGTAAAGATTGTAATCTTAAATACGTCGGACAAACAAAAAGATCGATTGGAATCAGATTCAAAGAACACATATCCCAATTACGTTACGGTACTGTAGATAAGTCTGCCGTCGCCCGACATATTTGGGATAATAATCATCACTTTGATAAAGAAAATCTGAGATTAATAAAAAATGTTAGAAAACCAGGTCAGCTGAATGGGTTTGAGCGCGTATATATTGCGAAATATAGTTGCAACAAAGAATGTATGAACAGTGCACCAGCGCCAATTACGAGTCACTTGATCGATTACTTTGCTAAATAAAATTCCCACGTTTTCGGCACGTTTTTACCGATAACACAAGTATACAGTTATTGCCGCCAAAGGAACCGTTGTTAATTTAGCTGTCGTTGAACTTTCTCAAGACTATTACAGATGGACACTTTTAGATAAAGCAATAGGGATAGCGCAAAGACCTGGTCAGGCGATAAAAATACAATACACTTTGGAATTTGCCTACGACTAGTGTGTCATCTCGGTTCGATCTCTTTACCTGAGATCCGGTATATAAGTTGATGTTAGTTTTTTAAGTATTTAGAATGTTTCATCCTCTGATGACGGTAACTTGGTTAGTGAAACGATCGTCAGGTCTTTTAAAATGTGTTGTGGTGATTTGGGTTCTCCAAGTGTACTTAACGTGTTTAATTTTAAATAATAGCAAACAAAAAAGTTCTCGTTTGACGTTGGATGATTTTGAATCGAGTTGTTACGCTTTTGACTTGGCAATTTCGTTAAAGTTTTTTAGTTGTTATACCCTCTATATAATTAATGCACTGAATACAATTTGAAAGTAGGTACTGCTAAAAAATTATTGTTATATGAACGGCCATCTGCTAATCACAAAACAAAAAAACAATTTTGTAGGAACAACAAAATTTTATTAATTTAAAATCTTAGGAAAATATCAAATAAAACACTAATACTAAATAAATTTTGTTTATATTGTTCATTAGAGATGTAGATAAACCAATTAGTCACTGTTTTCATTATAGTCTTCCTCAGCAGCAGTCTCACTACAGGATCATAATTGTTCGTGAAATGGCCATACACAGATTTAATTGCATGATTTTTGCATAGATCCATGAGATGTGATTGTTTTTTTCGATGAGATCGCAGGTGGGCATTTGTAAGCAGCTTGTAGTAATGGCAAATTGGCATCAGAACTTGCTGAGACAATCGTGTTTTATTAATTTTCCTTACTTTAATTCTGCCATATTCCACTTGTTGATATGGTGCTTTGGACATTATAATATATGGATTTTCTTTCTCTACTTTCATACATTTAATATCACTAGTTTCCTATAGCAGAAGGTATTTTATTTAAAATCTATAATATCCTCTGCTCGAATATCTGTTGTATATAAGGCATACCTTGTTTTTTTTGTACCCTTTACCAGCATTACCCATTGCGAAGGCACATAGATTGGTTCACTTTTCACTTTTCTGCAGTCTTTTCTTCTATCTTTCGATGACTGCATGCTATATCTCCTTCATTTAAGAGGGGGTTCAATAAAATGTTTAAAATACACTATATTTTTAGTTTGTTGAACTGTCCCACTTAAAGCCTCAGACTGAAAATATAGTACATAATAGCTAGATTAAGGTTTAAGGAAGGCAATAAAGATTTTTGTAAGCAAATATTCCGGTTATAAAGAAAATACAACGTTTTTGCCAAACCATGATTTGACAATTTTTTGTCACAGAATTTACTCAAAATCACTCTTTGCCTAGATTAGGTATCCAAGAATAAGTTTCTTAAATTTCAGGGCTTTTGGATTCCAAATAAAAACGTAATGCCAAGTGAAATGTAAAATATGAGATACCTTAATTATTTAGTCAATATGTCCTGTCAAACTAGCGCGTTTCGCCACCATCCGTAGACCAGCTATTTTCTAAAAGATGGCGCACTAAAAATATGATTCCACGAACGCATTTCATTTTCATTCATAAATGCTTCGACTATATAGAGAATAGACCCGGCACACAGCCGAATTGTTTGAAGCCAACATTCAAGGGACTCTATGTTTACATCGGTCCTCTGCTCTGATTGGGTGGTGGCTCAAACGTTGCCGCTATGTGATAATTCATCCTTGAATCGCCGAATATGCTAACAAGTTGAGAATGATAAATGTATTACTTTTCTGTTACTTAAGACATTACACTTACATTAGGGATTATTTATGAATGTTAAGATTTACTAACGTTATATTCCTTGGTTTCTCCCTTTATGTAAATATAACCAGAAAACTCATTTTAAAATCTTTATCTTGCTGCATGTGAAGTATCTAGATTTGTATTAATCGACAGTTGTGGCTTGTATTTGTCTGTGAATAGTATGCAAGTATACTGAAAATTTATTTTTGTGTTACCTTGATTTGCAATAAAGGTTTTGAGTTTTGTTTATGCAAAATGATGAAAAAGTATATTGCTTGTAGAAGATTACCTGAGGATGTGGCAACAATGTCTCTGCATGTTGCTGTTTGCGATTTTCAGTGGCGGCACGTCAGTTTGGTACTATTTTTAGGTTTCCATCTACTAACATGGTGTGCTGCCTTAAATAGAAAATCGGATACGCTGCCGAAATATTCTTATTTATGTTCACGGCATTTAAATAAAGACTTTTATTATTTACCCAAGTGGAAGAAGGGTCTTAAAAACGCAGCGTCTCCATCAGTTTTAAGTTCTTCAGTGCCTTCTACTTTTGGCATGAATAAGCTCTAGCTCACGCAGAAAGAAGGTGAAGAATTCTTCTTAGCTTCCTATTTTGTAAACCTTTATTATTGGTAAAATTAATAAATTACCCGATAAAAATTGCAGTCATAGTTTTCAAGAAAATAGTGATAAATCATCGTTATCATCAACTCTCACTGCTTTGGAACTATCATCATGTTCCAACAGGTGAGGCACTTGGCAGTCCTCCTGAATTAACACCAAAAGCTAACATTACTCCAGGTCAAAAGTAAGTTAATGTGCCTGGACTTAGAATTGAGGGAAAAATACTAGAAACCATTTTTATAAAATTATATTCCGTTCACTGAAGACTTATCAAATATCGTCCATTTTTTAGTAAAAAACTTTCTTATTTTGTAGATATTTCCAGTTTATCAGGAACTCCAGAAAATATCTTTAAAAAATGATCTATTGCTAAACGAGTAATAAAAAAACAAAAGAGGAAAATAAATATATTGCGCCAACAGAAAAGACGTCTTAAGAGTTTGTCACCAAAAATCGCTGATTGAGCATATTAAAAGTCGTATTGCTTTTACGGAAAATACAGAAACATCCCTGAACGCCTCACTTTTGAGTGTTATTAAATTGATATCATTGCTTGTAATATTTTAGGCCTCTTTACCCACACAAATAGATCTGATTAAACAGCTTTTCAAATGTCCACAACAGAACTATTCATCAGACGTAAGGTCGTTTGCTATTACCCCAAATTTTTATTCAAACAAAGCTTATAATTACGTTCGAGAAAAATTTATGAAATCTTTGCCACATCCTCGAACTATTTCTAAATTGTTCTTGGATTATGCAAAGAAGCATTAGCGGTTTTGGATTCAAAAATACGAGAAGCAGCTGAAAAAGGTCGCAAAATACTTTGTTAAATACCTAGTCATCGACGAGTGGTTCATTAAGACGTCAAGTTGAGTGCACAGAAAAAAAGTTTTGTGGTAACGTAGATATTGGCGTGGATATGAATAATTCAAAGGAGCTTTCAGTGGCTAAAGAAGTTTTGCTTTTCTTATTAGTTGCTTTAAATAACCACTGAAAAGTTCCAGTGGATTATTTCTTCCTAGCTGTCATTTCTCGTGAAGAAAAAGCAAGCCTATTATTTAATCAGGCTTTAAGTTTTATCTATCAAGCAGGAATAGTCGTTACTTCCGTAAGTTTTGATGGAGCAGCTGCAAATATAAGCATGATTAAATGGTTGTGAGCAAATTTAGATACATTTATTCAAGAAGGTTTAAAGGCTTATTTGCCGCATCCTGTAACCAATGAAAATGTATATATTTTCCTAGATGCTTGCCACATGATGTAATTAATAAGAAATTATCCGGTAAGTTGTAGCTCTATAAAACATGGCAGCAGACAAATCAGGTGGTCATTTCTAGAAAAACTGGTAGAACTGCAAGGTTTTTTCTTAAATTTTTGTTGAAAACACTTTTTACTGAATTTGCACAAAAAAAAATCACTTGTGACGAGATCACAACATTGCAGCATTAAGACTTTCGAACATTTTATTCGAGAAATAATTTCTATAAAAATTCACTACCATAACGCACTTGCTGCGTCCAGACTTTTCAGTTAATAGTATACTTAAATAATGTATGGGTAGTTAAACATCTTTTAAATTTTATTTCATTATTTTAATCGTATTTATGAAAATTTCAATCCTATTTCTCGAGACGCCTATGGTGTGGAGGACCGTGTAAACAAACATTTTATTCAATGTTGGTTTCAAACATTACAACGGATCGCATTGGGTGATGCCTGGTCTATTCGTAGATAGATAGTCAAAGCATAAATGTGCCAATCATGTTTAAGGTTACGCAAATTAAATAAATATTGTAAACAAAATCGGCTCACGCGTTTCTGTGGAAATGATTTCAAACCAGTTTGTTTTTTGCATGTTTAAACTTAAAAACAAGAAGCACTAGGCTATCGCAACTAGGCCATTAAAATTATTATTTTGTTTTAATATAAAAAACTCTAGACGCAGCAAGTATGTTCCCAGACAGCACAGACACATTCTGAGAATATACCAGGAATGTTTGGAAAGAATATTCAATATTCAGAACATTCTCACAAGGTACAATATATATTCATAGAACATTCTATGAACATGAGAATTGGACAGATTCTGTCATACTAATAAGGTTCTTAGAATGTTATAATATAATATTTTTAGGAGCTCCCAGTATCTTCTGAAAATGTTCCACGAACATCCAATGAATCTTCTCAAAATGTTCATACATATACTCATGGGAACATTGTGTTTAAAAAAAGATATACAGCGTGTTTCGCATAAGAAACGACACAGAGCAGGGGCATGTAGGGGAACCTAAAATTTGGTGATTTAACGTAACTTACTCTTATACTAAGGTGCATCCCTAAGAAGTGATAGGCCTTCGAAGTGGGGTTTTAAATTTCGAAAAAAAATCAATATCTCAATAATACTTCAACTTAGAAAAACCAAATTGGGTACACGTTTTGGGTGTACCAACAGCATTAATCGTTGGTGAGTAGATTTCAATTGAAGAATTTCAACGGGTTAAATAGTGGTGATGCATCAAAAAAATGTAACAGAATTTCTTAACCTATTGGCGGATCTAAAAAATTATTATTTCATTTTATGGGGAAGGAAATTATAAAACTTTTTTACTCATGTTATTTTTCAAAAAACGTTTGTCGTTTTCAAGAAATACCCGAATAACTAAAGACACATATATTATTAACGTTACTTAAAATCATCAAAAATTTAATAGAGGACTGTGAAATTATCATGTTGAAGAATTTCTATAACTTATTGATAGCAATTTTTTTATTTCTGTTGTTTGAGTTGTCTGTTTTCTAATAAATTATACTTATTCACACTTTTTTCCTGATTGTCAAATTTGACCTATACATAAGTTTATTGGCAAATATTTAATTTTCGATGATTTTTAGTAAGATTGATAAAATATGTTTCTTTACTTATTAGTGTTTTCCTTGAAAACAACATTTTTTTTTGAAAATAACAGGAGTAACAAAGTTTTAGAGTAAAATTCCTCATAAAATGAAATATGTTCTTAAATCCACCAATCTGTTAAAAAATTGTGACATTTTAAGGATGCATCACCCCTAATAAACCCTTTCAAATGCCTTAATAGAACTCTACTTACCATTGATTAATGCTCTTGGTACACTCAAAACGGGTACTAAACTTGGTTTTTCTAAGTTAAAGTATTACAGAGATATTGATTTTTTCGAAATTTGAAATCCCACTGAAGGCTTATAACTTCTCAGGGGTGCAACTTAATATAGAGATAAGTTGCGTTAAATCACCATATTTTACGTTTACCTACATGCGCCTGCCCTGTGTCGGTTCTTATGTGAAACACCCTGTATACATTTTTTGAATGATACAGAAATTAAGAAAATGCAAAGATATAAAATATTGGATTTCTCTTCAAAATTTACCGATTTTCCACCATTTAACTGACCTTTTATATATTTTCGTATAAGCAAGCCCGAGAGACTAGAATTTGAACTTCAATCACTCACCCTTGTTTAGATTACCATATTGTTCCAGTGGCTACACACACCTGTAAATACAAGTTCAGATACGTAGTAAGTCAACAATTCGAGTATTGCATCTTTATTCAGATTAAGTATGTACTTATAACGAATACAAAGAAATGTCTAAATAAAATATTAATGACACAATTAAAATTTCAATTACATAAAAATCAAGTAAATAAAGATACAGTTCTTGGACTATGTAAAATGTAATAGCCAAATACAAAGTTTCCGAGATGAATAATCACGGTTACCCCCACTGAAGTAACTTGAAATTTGGCTAGACTATTGATCCTACAGGCTTTCAGTGTGGCATTAAAGGAATTGCATTACACAATAGTACTTATACCTTTATAGAATACAACTAAATTGGACAGAACATGCCACAAAATCACACTAACTTGCACTTACACAAAACTACAACTGTCATCGATCAGACCTTTTGACCCTTCCCTTGTATGGTTGCCTTCTGCTCTGCTTCCGCAGACTTGATTTTGACTTCTAAAGCTATTTCAATATCCCAATGCCCAATGTTTGTCACCAACAGCGTGGATATTCTGATTGAGGCATACTTTGGCAAAGTGATTCCGTATCTGATAAATTGCAAGTTTTATTGTATATTCATCTTCCTACCACATGTCCAGGTCCACATTTTCTGCACTGTATAGGGATACTTCTTACAGCATTAACTTCTTCCACAGGAGTAAAAAAGCCTGAGATGTTGGCTTAAGACAATTATTCTTGCACTTTTCCAGTCCATCCACATCAAACTGTGGTGGTTTATATTGCATGACTTAGGTACTATTGAACATAACACAATTTTTAAATTATATATTATATACAATGTAGGTGTACCTAATTAGTAAGATGATCCAGTCTCAAGCAAAATTGACGAACCCATCATATGAGTGTGAACTACAGGAGATGCTTTAAAACTTGTTTCTTTACTAGGTACGTCTTAGTTCTTGATAACCTCACACCATGTTTTAGTTGCTTCTGTACTCTGGATCTATGTTGTTTGCAATTTTACAGTTCTCCGTCTTCACATCACATTATTATTTTTAATTAATTATGTTAGAATATAACCTTATACAACGTTGACTACAGACCATTCATTTTGACATTACTTCTTATTTACGTATAGCGGCCATCCTCCTTCCCGGCGGCATGGACATGCGTTCTATGCCTAAAGAATGTATTGTCTACATATACAATTTTGGATGTGTTTACCATAGACAGGTAACAGAATCAAACATGCAAAATAGTTACAATTATAATTCTCACTACTATACGGCAATCATCATCTATCTTTTTCATTAAATTTTAAAGTTACATAATATTATAAAGACATCTCAAGCACATTCTGAGCGAATATTCCTTATAATAATCTATTCAAATATTCTCAGTATATTGATGAAGAATTTTCTTAGGACGTGATTGAATGAATGTACTCAGAATATTCAAGATTGAAGTTTGAAATTCCATAAATGTTATTAGAACATTCCGAAACAAATATTCTGAAAAAAGAATGTTCTCACATTGTGATTACATTCTGAGAATATCTTGTTCTGTATGGGTTATGGTAGTGAATTTTCATAAGAATTGTACACTATTAGCAAACTTAAAACTAATTCTTTAAATTTAAATGGACCTTGGAGATCGGTTTTAGAGTCCCAGTTAGCGATTATTTGAAAAAATTTCTATTTTATATGGAGTTGCTAAATAAAAATTTGGTCTTAGATAGGTATAATATGTAAGTACTGCAAGTGCCTTTAAAAAAATTGTGTTACAAATTTCATTAAAGTTACAAATGTTTTTCAGAAAAAATAAATGATTTACAAAGGGAATGTACCTGTCGAATTATAAAAATATGTAAGTACTGCAAGTGTCTTAAAAAAATGTGTTACAAATTTCATTAAAGTTACAAATCTTTTTCAGAAAATAATAATTATTTACAGAGGGAATGTGCCTGTCGAATTATAAATATGACAGGTATTCTTCAATATTAATTGCTTGGATGGTTTTGTTAGTCAACCCATCCAGTTTTTGCAAACAATAAACAACAAAAAAGGTTTTTTTATGTTATGGTAGAAAATTTTCGTAAAAATATTTCAAATATGAAAGCTCAATAAATTTCCCATTAAGCCAGAATCTTCAATCTTGAACCTTAGTAACACCTATGTAAACGTACGTGGGTAATAAATTTAAAAAAATAACATATTGAGCTTCGTTTTGTCATAAAAACCTTTTTTGTTGTTTATTGTTTGCAAAAACTGGATGGGTTGACTAAAACAAAACCATCCAAACAATTAATAAGGAAAAATACCTGTCATATTTATAATTTGGCAGGTACATTCCCTTTGTAAACAATTAATTGTTTTCTGAAAAACTTTTGTATCTTTAATGAAATTTGTAACACAATTTTTTAAAGACACTTGCAGTATTTATATATTATATCTAAGACCAAATTTTAGTTTAGTAGCTCCATATAAAATATAAATTTTTTCAAATAATCGCTAACTGGAACTCTAAAACCGATCTCCAAGGTCCATTTAAATTTAAAGAATTAGTTTTAATAATATATCTTACTAATAGTGTACAATTCTTATGAAAATTCACTACCATAATGTACTTGCTGCGTCTAGAGTTTTTTATAATTCGGCAGGTACATTCCCTTTATAAATTATTTATTTTTTCTGAAAAACGTTTGTAACTTTAATGAAATTTATAACACAATTTTTTTAAAGGTACTTGCAGTACTTATATATTATATCCAAGACCAAATTTTAATTTAGTAGCTCCATATAAAATATAAATTTTTTCAAATAATCGGTAATTGGGACTCTAAAACCAATCTCCAAGGTCCATTTAAATTTAAGGAATTAGTTTTAATAATATATCTTATTAATAGTGTACAATTCTTATGAAAATTCACTACCATAATTACGTACTTGCTGCGTCTAGAGTTTTTTGTGATACTGGAACCAATAAGTATAAGTTAGTATTTGTTTCACTTGCCAGGCTATTAAAAATATTGAAGAACACAAATAACGATAAGCATGTGCTACTTACATTTGATCAACAATTATTGTGTCAGAAACTTTAGGACCAAATCAAAAGAACACTTTTTAATAACAACTCTAACATAACATGTTATAATATAAAGAGCTTTATAACAACAAACGTGGCTAGTGGCTACTACTCCATGTAACGATGCCTTGCAAAATAAAACCATAAACAATAAAACGAATCTTAGAATGTTTTGAGGTTAGATTGATATTGAAGATTAAATATATTTCTGGATTTTAATGCTACTGGCGCTGAAGCATCGGAAATTAGTACTGAGCTTATAGTTTTAAACCATTTCATTGAAGTGAAACTTCTATTTGGTATATTTTGTAATATAACAAAACATTTCAGTTTTAATAAATGTAAATAACACGTCGAGTGTCTAACGTTTCGGCGTCGGCAGTCGGCGACTCTCGTTTCGCGATGACAGTTGGCCTACCATGCAGCGGTGTCAGATTGAGTAAATTAGAATTTGTGATAAACCAAATGAGAAATTATTGGTAACTCAACATTTATTAATATTAAGCCACATTTATTAGATGGATAAATTTTTCGACGAACTTTTATTTGTCATTAATAAGTACAAATACGTGTTATTACCATAAGTTTTACATTTTAAGATTTAAATGAAATTTTATTAAATATGACAACCCGACTCCTTTATATTTAATAGCCAGGTGACTGTTGTCTCTATTTGAATTTTCTCTTCAAAATTATGCATTCACAGTCTAACCATCCGTATAAACATTGAACCTGGGAAATACTGTATGAAATTTGAACTGATATCTTAGACTGTTAATTCATTTATTATTTTGATTTTTTAATAACTCCTGTCCTCGTATGCCATTTAATTTGAAATTTGGTTAGCAGTTATATTGTAACGTCTCCTATATATGTGCAAATTTTCATTCTAAACGCTTCAATATTTCAAAAAATATTGCGTTCTCAACATTTTTTTCTAAGAAAAATTAGACGCACGGTGCCCATCTACGAACTCATCCAAGCCATTAACAAAATCAATGTAATATCCAAATTTGGTCGAAATCGGTCAAGTATTTTTTGAGTTAGCGGTTGGATACACACACATTTATATATATACATATATATATATATATATATATATATATATATATATATATATATATATATATATATATATATATATATATATATAAATATATTTACTTAAAAAAATGTGGGAAAGCCGTCAGTTGCAAAATAAAACTCTTTATTAAAAGCCGAGCTTTCGGAAAAGTTTATTCCATTCTCAAGGCTACAACATGGAAAGGAAAAAGTTTACAATTTACTTAGGAAATATATAAAAGTTTAAAATACTTACATCTAACGTGAGTTTTACTATAACTAATTATGAAAATACAAACATGAAAAAAAACCGTTTTTTAAATTTGACTGAAGTCGAAAAGTGCCAAACTGACATATGAAGCTAACAATTGTCTATTTGAATTTGTTTTTTGTTTTTGTCTAGGAAATATAAATAGGGGTAGTGATTTCTAAAATTATTATCTTTCATTAAGTTTATTAAATTGTCGTTAAAAGTAATTTCAAATTCTTCTAAACACATTCTTTTATTACTTAAGGTTTCACAGTGTAAAATGGAATTTTAAAATTTTAAAATAACGTTTCGATATTCAAAAACAATTAATAACATTTTCAGTAAACTCAAAAGTAAGGATGAAATTTCCAAAGTGTCTGGAGTGGTATATTGTATTCCATGTAATAATTGTAGTTTAAGATACATTGGCCAAATAAGCAGAGTCCTTAAAGATAGGATAACACAGCACAAAAGTGATATACGTTTACAAAAAAGAACTTGCGCTTTGTCTGAACATAATCTCGACACTGCCCACAATATAAATTTTAGTGATGTTTCTATTTTACACTGTGAAACCTTAAGTAATAAAAGAATGTGTTTAGAAGAATTTGAAATTACTTTTAACGACAATTTAATAAACTTAAAGAAAGATAATAATTTTAGAAATCACTACCCCTATTTATATTTCCTAGACAAAAACAAAAAACAAATTCAAATAGACAATTGTTAGCTTCATAGGTCAGTTTGGCACTTTTCGACTTCAGTCAAATTTAAAAAACGGTTTTTTTTTCATGTTTGTATTTTCATAATTAGTTATAGTAAAACTCACGTTAGATGTAAGTATTTTAAACTTTTATATTTTTCCTAAGTAAATTGTAAACTTTTTCCTTTCCATGTTGTAGCCTCGAGAATGGAATAAACTTTTCCGAAAGCTCGGCTTTTAATAAATAGTTTTATTTTGCAACTGACGGCTTTTCCACAATTTTTTAAGTAAATAACACTATTACCGTCACGAAAACTTAATACTATATATATAGGTATATAAATTGAAACTGACCCCGGATATGGGTTCTAGAGGCCCTAAGTCGCGCTCATTTGAATTTTTTTTCCAAAAGCCTTACCATCGATACCTCTCTATTAGTGAATTTTCTTAATGAAAATAACTAATAATAAACACAGACTACATGCTATTAGTAACATTTGAATGTTATCTAAGACCTAAAGAGTCTACACTCGAATATGTTTCAGCGATCGGCGAAATAAGTTAATCAATTCTGCAATTTGCTATTTAGCTAGCCACTTACATTTACTTTCCGATACCAATTTCTTGACAGTAAGGTGCCGTATGTGTATATACAACGTTAATAATTCGTTTATTACGAAGCGTCGGTAGCTCATTGGAAGAGTACGTTGCACACTCAGAAGATAAAAACAATGAAACAAACAGAAAACACACAAAACCGCCACCAATAATTTTACGTGGAATAGCGGAAGACCACAAAAAATTTAGGTATTTTTTAGATACCCATGTAAAGAAAGGCTATCACATTAAATACTCTAATAACAATACGAATATATATATATATATATATATATATATATATATATATATATATATATATATATATATATATATATATATATATATATATATATATATATATATATATATATATATATATATATATATATCAGACATAAACGATTACAAAACGTGTAAGGAAAAGCTAATAGCAAAGGAAGCACAATTCCATACACACTCCACAAAGGAAAACAAAACACATGCCTTTGTTATAAGAGGAACTGTGTTAGCCCTAACACCAACGGTAACACGCTCTTCAACTACTCACTTAACAGTAATATAGTAATTCTCCACTCCGATGACCCAACACACCATCCCACAAATAATACTACACCATCAACCATTGATCTAGTCATTATCAAAAACGTAACTAATATAACATAACCCGCCTCTATCGCTGCACTTAACTCTGATCATAACCCAATATTAATTAACCTTAATCACCAAAACACAGAATCGATAAAAAAACGCTGACAACCTTTAAAAATACAAACTGGCGGCAATTTAAAAGTACACTAGATTGACACATACCAGACATATACATACAAACACGCGAAGATATTACCAATAAAATACAAATACTGACTAATACAATAAACATAGCAAAACAGAAACACTGTCAGAAAATAACAATTGACCCATGTAAAGATAATCTCCCTGACGATATACAACAAAAAATTAAACTCCAAAAACAAACAAGAAGATTATGGTAAAACACACATAATCCTATTTATAAAACACAAATGAACACATTGAGCACTGAAATTAAGCACCTCATTAAAAATCACAGGAACGTCATATGGGAGACCAAATTGAAATCTCTCAAAGTACACAACAATTCGCTCTGGAAGATGACGAAATTTTTTTAAAAACAACACAAGTCAATCCCAACATTAATAAGTGACAATAACACATACTTCTCTGACAAAGACAAAGCTAATAAGTTTGCAGAAATATTTGAAAACATTCATACTCTACCTACAAATAACACAACGGAACAAAGTGATATTATTGACTACGTTAAAAATTACATAGAGACGCGCAGTTCACTCTTGAGACCTTTGAGAACAAATTCAAATGAAATTGTAAACATAATCAGAGCTCTTCCAAACAACAAATCTCATAGAAAATAGAATTGTTAAGAATCTGTCACGAAAATCCATTTTACTCTTAACAAACATAATAAATGCCATCTTAAAATTCAGTTACTTTCCGGAAATTTGGAAAACTGCGGTAGTAATCCGTATACATAAACCAAATAAAAACAAAAACCACCCACTAAGTTACAGGCCAATCAGTCTACTAAATTCACTTGCAAAAATTGTAGAAAAAGTCATATGATATAGGCTACAAAAATACGAAAAGACAAATAAAATTACCATTGACCATCAATTCGGCTTTAGAAAAGGTCACAGTACGACACAGCAGGTAGTCACGATAGCAAATGATACCCCTGTTAACTCTAACAAAGACAAAGTCACCACCATGGTCTTATTAGATATAGAAAAGGCATTTGACAAAGTCTGTATTGATGGCCTTATATATATATATATATATATATATATATATATATATATATATATATATATATATATATATATATATATATATATATATATAAACTTATTAACTTTAAATTTCCAAGAAAATTGATTGTGCTTATACATAGCTATCTCACTAATAGAATTTTCCGGGCGAGAATTAACAACACATATTCAGTCACAGAACCTATTAAAATAGGCGTACCGCAGGGTTCAATACTCGGTCCAAAGCTTTTCATCTATTTCATAAACGATATCCCAGTTTTCCCAAAAACGCAACTTGCCTTAAGTATATGCTGATGACACAGCTATATATGCGTATTCATTCAGTGCTATAACAGCATGCAAGCAATTAAAATTCATATAGATGTCTTGAAAACGTTTTTTGATCAATGGAAAATACAGGTAAACTCTTCCAAAACCGAAAATATAATTATTTTCAAAAAAGAGAACGAATAACAGAGTTTTTACACAAATTAGCGTCAATGGAAATAAAATAACCCCACTGACAAAGTCAAATATTTAGATGTGTATTTAGATACAAGACTTTCATATAAAGCACACCTGGATCACATACGACAAAAATGTTACGCTGTCATTAAAACTCTCTATCCTCTATTAGCAAACAGTAATAAAGTTTCCATCAAAAATAAAATACTTATATATAAATCTTTGATAAGGCCAGTTATGATTTATGCCTCACCGGTTTGGTGCAGCGTATCGAAAACAGCAATCAGGCCAATCGAAGTCATTGAAAATAAATGTCTAAGATTAGCAACGAACTCAGACTGGTATACCAGAATTAGCGAATTACACCGTAAAGCAGATATTTGCCCTATCTTAGAATTTGTAAGGAAGGTTTGTCAACGATTCTATGAAAATCAACTTAACCGAAACCCTTTGACAAAAAATATTACATGTAATAAAATTCACAATACTCCGTTCAAAATTAAACATAAACTACCCTACCAAACATTGCCTATCTTCCTGGAATAGATGGGATAATAGACATTGTTGTCGTATCTATGCACTGGGAATATTCAAACATAAGGTCATGGACAGCCCAGGTATCATAACACAACATCTGTGGTTGACAGGTACTGTGACTAATCGTTGTAAATACAACATGATCCTTTTACTGTACATTCAATCTAAACATATGTTTTTACCTACTTTCCTATCATATTTCAGGACAAAATTACCCCCAGATGAATACAAAAATATAATCCTAGAGTAATTCTTTTAATAAGATTAAATACTTAGATACAAATGTAAAAATTAGAGGTAAGTCATATTTCTGACAGGAACTCTAAAATAGCATAAGTTAATTTAAGTTCATTGTATGTATATTTTATATTTTATTTTTGTTAATATGTATACAGAACCAACGTAAATGTTTGCAATAAATAAAGAAATTGTTGAATTGTAGAAAAAAAACGTTGCCTATCAAGCGGACGATGCTAGTTCGATTCCGGCCCGATCCGTTTCTCCTTTTAGTGAATTTTTATTAAGAAAAATTAACTAAATTCAAATGGTGAGACTTCACAAAGATTTTTTCAAATGACCGCGAAAGAGGACCCATAGAACAGATCCGGGGTCAATTTCAATTTTTATATATATGTGTGTGTGTGTTTTTGTTTCTTTAACGTCAGCCTATTTCCGCGACTATGGCCAATCACCGACGCCAGGGAGCAGTTTCACCTCACTATCCTGGGAATTTTGCCGAACTCCTGCCTTTCTGTAAGGAGGATAGGGATCTTTAACGTGCCTAAAAACGCATGGACACGGGACCTACGGCTTTACGCCCCCTCCGAAGGGCGGAACGTGCAGACATTCAACTTGCTCAAATGCAATGCCAGAACCTCGGTTGATGTTAATGTTACAGTTTGTACTAAAAAAGTGAAAGGTGTACGCTGGGATCGAACCCAGTACCCTTCGGTTCAGAGGCACACGTTCTTACCCCTGAACCACCGAGGTTCTTAATTTATATATATATATATATATATATATATATATATATATATATATATATATATATATATGTATAGATATAAATTATAAATATATATATATATATATATATATATATATATATATATATATATATATATATATATATATATATATATATATATATAGAGCTTTCATTAATTCCCGAACCCCATGTGACCGGATTCTGTCTCTCTCTTAGTGGAATATGATTTTATGAGTTGGCAGTCCAAAGAGTGACCAAAAAAACCACTAGACTAGGGACCCTAAAGTTACTAAATCAATTGGCAATTGACAGTTCAGTCCATTGGCGCTCAATTCCCTTTTGACGGTTGCTTTTATTTTATTGTGCATTTTCTAAGTTCGACCAGTGTTTACCTTCTTCAAATAATTTTCTATCTGTTGGACAATAAAAATAAACAATTTTTATCTAAACTTAGCATTTTCATTCCGTTTTTACGTAAGTTAAAAGTGAAGGTATATTAAGGTTATGTTGTTGACGATATTCAACATCGCATGGAACGAAGCCTTACCAACTCTGTTCGTTGGTAATCTGCCCAAACAGGTACATATTTGTTCAATATTACTCAATGCACATTCCTAAAACCGTAAATTAGAAGTTTAAATAATCGGACCTTAATGAGTTTACGTACATTACAAAATGTTGATATCTATACAAAATAAAAGTAATATTTTATTGTTTTTAATTTATTTTTTTAACAATCAATAACAGTAAACTTGCTGTTAAAAATACTAAATAATAAATACATTTAAGACCTTTACTGTTTCCTTATTATAATTTTTATATTTTTTATAAAACCCTAAAGGAAATATGAGACAACATTGGCATCTTAGGCATTTCATTAATTCAGGTTGTACAACCGTGTATGCCTGGTTGCCTAACTTAAGCGGTCATGTGGGGTTCTGGAATTAATAAAAGCCCTGTATGTATATATATATATATATATATATATATATATATATATATATATATATATATATATATATATATATATATATATATATATATATATATATATATATATATACGAAGTGACTAATCCTCGATAGATTACCCGACCTAATTTACCATCATAACCACTGCATTATGTTACACCATAAAGGTTGGAATATTTTCCAACATTTTCCGTGGAGTAATGTACGAAAGATTTGCGAAGGTTGGAATATTTCCCAACATTTTCCGTGGAGGAATATACGAGATCCGGTATGTCAAACGGAATAATTAGTAGAGGGGACAATTAAGCGGCGGCGATTTCGGAAAAGAAGTGTGACCGGATGGAACGCCGACGGAGAGTGGGCAGTTGGATAGTGACCGCGAACAAGCTAGTGCGTCCATCGCAAGGAAGTGAAATTGTAAAGTCTTGTAAAGTTTAAGAGAAGTCCAGTAAGCTGAGTGAGACCGCCGATTCCTGGGGCCACCGCCGCAGCGGTTGCCTAGTGAACATCGTCACCGGAGAATACCCGCAGGTAGGTGAAAGCCTGATTCTATTACCTATGGTCGAAATGTGGAACGCACCGCAATAACACTGGGAACCTTAGAGGGGACCGTTTCTTCCCTGTCTCCGTTGGCGGGCTGCTCTGGGGGTTGGGAGCTGCATTGGCTGGAGTAGATTCGGATAGAGCAGCGACTGGGCTGGTCCGGGTTGAAATAGCTAGGCGGCGCCTGGCGTTCCGGGCGTTCCGGGCCGTCCGCGGCCCCGTTCAGGAAGGGCATAAATCTGGGAACGGGGGTGGTCTTCTTCCGCACCGAACAAGGTTCCCTGAGCGTGCGAGTGAGAACGTGCGAATGATGGACCGTAGATAATACTTGCTGGTGCCATACAAAGCTTGATGCGGTGTTCGACGCACCCTGTAAGTTGCATGCCCGCCTGGGAACACCCGCTATTAATCACTATCTTGCCACCACCCTGCACCGCTTAAACGTTGCCGCTTTAACGTCCCCGTGCAAGCCGCGCGTAACCTTAATTTAAAGCCCAATAATCACCTTTGCCTCTGGCCGCTCATAATTGCTAGGCTTCCTGGTAACAGGACCCCGTTATTTCATTGTGCATATAATTAGTGAATAGAATTTTATTTTAATTTACTCGACATTTCATTTATTCTCCCAGAATATCCACCCAAATACAATTTGACTCCAGTTCTTTAATAAAGACCATAACCAGAAGCCCCGGGGGACTTTGTCTTGACTTAGGAGGACCCTGTCTCCACTAGAAACTACCCTGGGCTAGTGTTTCCGTTGACAGTGACCTGGGAGAAGGGTAGCATCCAGAGGGAGCGCGTTTACTCTCTGACCAACTCTATATACTCTAGGTTTATAGAAAATTGAGTTATTCAAATTTGAAGCATTTAATGAAAATTGATTACCATTACGCACTTGCTGCGTCCAGACTTTTTTTGCTTCCGCGTCTTAAGCGGTTGGACCTTTGCTGTTTTTAAGATTTAAAAATGGTTAATCTTGCTGGTGCATATGGATGCAGTAATGAATGTAATCCACAAAAACTGATTTTTTTTGTGCAAGTAAAAGATATTTAACGGTAATTATGCATATGATCGGCATACGTGATTTCTGAAAAATATTTCAAGAAACATGCCTAAAAGACTCAATGTGTGCATAAGCAACAAGAGAGATGTTATGGAATCAACCCCCTAACCCCCCCCCCCCCAAAGTTACGGGACCTGGAGTGAATAGGGATGCTCGGCGGGGAAGGAAATATAAATAAAAAACAGTAAAAACAACTTAGTTCGACCTCTATAAGCAGCCTTTTTCACTTTTTGTATCAACACTTAACCTATTGGCGGATCTAAAAAAATATTATTTCATTTTATGGGGAAGTAAATTATAAAACTTTTTTACTCATGTTATTTTTCAAAAAACGTTTGTCGTTTTCAAGAAAAACCTGAATAACTAAAGACACATAGATTATTAATGTTACTTAAAATCATCAAAAATTCAATAGATGTCTGCGAAATTATCATGTTGAAGAATTTCTATAACTTATTAATAGCAATTTTTTATTTCTGTTGTTTGAGTTGTCTGTTTTCTAATAAATTATACTTATTCACACTTTTTACTGATTGTCAAATTTGACCTATACATAAGTTTATTGGCAAATATTTAATTTTCGATGATTCTTAGTAAGATTGATAAAAGATGTTTCTTTACCTATTCCTGTTTTTCTTGAAAAAAAAAACAAAGTTTTTGAAAATAACAGGGGTAACAAAGTTTTAGAGTAAAATTCCTCATAAAATGAAATATGTTCTTAAATCCACAAATCTGTTAAAAAATTGTGTCATTTTAAGAGTGCACCACCCTTAATAAACCCTTTCAAATTTCTTAATTAAACTCTACTTACCATTGATTAATGCTCTTGGTACACTGAAACGGGTACTAAACTTGGTTTTTCTAAGCTAAAATATTACAGAGATATTGATTTTTTTCAAATTTTGAAACCCCACTGAAGGCTTATAACTTCTCAAGGGTGCAACTTAAAATAGGAGTTAGTTGCGTTAAATCACCATATTTTACGTTTACCTCCATGCCCCTGCCCTGTGTCGGTTCTTATGTGAAACACCCTGTATACATTTTTTGAATGATACAGAAATTAAGAAAATGCAAAGATATGAAATATTGGATTTCTCTTCAAAATTTACCGATTTTCCACCATTTAACTGGCCTTTTATATATTTTCGTATAAGCAAGCCCGAGAGGCTAGAATTTGAACTTCAATCACTCACCCTTGTTTAGGTTACCATATTGTTCCAGTGGCTACACACACCTGTAAGCTCAAGTTCAGATACATAATAAGTCAACAATTCGAGTATTGCACGTATATTCAGATTAAGTATGTACTTATAACGAATACAAAGAAATGTCTGAATAAAATATTAATAAAACAATTAAAATTTCAATAACATAAAAATCAAATAAATAACGATATAATTCTTGGAGTTGCCAAAAAATGTAATAGCCAAATACAAAGTTTCCGAGATGAATAATCACGGTTACCCCCACTGAATTAACTTGAAATTTGGCTAGACTGTTAATCCTGCAGGCTTTCAGTGTGGCATTAAAGGAATTGCATTACACAATAGTACTTACACCTTTATAAAATACAACTAAATTGGACATAACATGCCACAAAACACACTAACTTGCACTTACACAAAACTACACTTGTCATCGATCAGACCTTTTGACCCTTCCCTTGTATGGTTGCTTTCTGCTCTGCTTCCGCAGACTTGATTTTGACTTCTAAAGCTATTTCAATGTCCCAATGCCCAATGTTTGTCACCAACAGCATGGATATTCTGGTTGTGAAGGCATACTTTGGCAAAGTGATTCCATATCTGATAAATTGCAAGTTTTATTGTACATTATCTTCCTACCATATGTTCTGGTGCACATTTTCTGCACTGTATAGTGATACTTCTTACAGCCTGAGATGTTGGCTTAAGAAAATTATTCTTGCACTTTTCCAGTCCATCCACATTAACTGTGGTGGTTTATATTGCATGACTTAAGTACTATTGAACATAACACAATTTTTAATTATATATTATACAATGTAGGTGTATACCCATCATGAGTGTGAACTACAGGAGATGCTTTAAAACTTGTTTCTTTACTAGGTGCGTCTTAGTTCTTGATAACCTCACACCATGTTTTAGTTGCTTCTGTACTCTGGATCTATGTTGTTTGCAATTGCACAGTTCTCCGTCTGCACATCACATTATTATTTTTAATTAATTATGTTAGAATATAACCTTATACAACGTTCACTACATATGCCATTCATTTTGACATTACTTTTTATTTACGTATAGCGGCCATCTTTCATCTTGCCATCTTCTTTCCCGGCGGCATGGACATGCGCTCTATGCCTAAAGAATGGATTGCCTAAACATACAATGTGTTTACCATAGACAGGTAACAGAATCAAACATGCAAAATAGTTACAATTATAATTCTCACCACTATACCGTAATCATCATCTATCTTTTTCAAAAAATTTTAAAGTTATATAATATTATAAGGACATCTCAAGCACATTCTGAGCGAATATTCGGTATAATAATCTATTCAAATATTCTCAGTATATTGATGAAGAATTTTCTTAGGATGTGATTGAATGAATGTACTCAGAATATTCAAGATTGAAGTTTGTAATCCAATAAATGTTATTAGAACATTCCGAAACAAATATTCTGAAAAAAGAATGTTCTCACATTGTGAGAACATTCTGAGAATATCTTGTGCTGTATGGGCCGTAGCTTTTTGGGGGTTGAAGGGACACCATTTTTCATGTTGTTTATGCACTAAACGCTCTACGAAGCAGACCTGAACGATCTAACCTTACCTAACCCGACCTGACTTGATCCGGATCCTGACCTGACCCGGATCCTTACCTAACCTATACCTGACCCTAGACTGACAAAAAAAAACGTAGAGGAAAACCGAAACAGCAGAAAAACATGCATTTAAAAAAAATCTTATGATTTAAAATATTTTTGATACCGCTAACTATTCCTCGAGACGATCAATGGGCTCTATCCTGAATCTCTATAAGCTACACAAACAAATTTTGTTAAAAAATAAAAAACTATTGTGAAAAAGCAAAAGCGACTACTTAAAAATAAATCCCCATAATTGTAAAGATGTTTTATACTGCTAGGAAGTACATATTTTTTGAGACATTTAGAATCAATACAAATTTTTCTAGAAAGATGTATAAAAGTACTTTCTCACAATGTAAGAACGTTATTTTTTCAGAATATTTGTTTCGGAATGTTCTAATAACATTTATGGAATGTCAATGTGCCATCTTGAATATTCTGAGTACATCCATTCAATCACTTCCTAAGAACATTCTTCATCAATATACTGAAAATATACTTATAGATCATTATTCAGAATATTCACTGAGAATGTGCTTGGGATGTCCCTATAATATTATAAATAACTTTAAGATTTAATGAAAAAGATTGATAATAATAATGAGTATGGGTAGGTATATAGCGGTAATAATTCTAATAGGTACTTTACCCACTGAGCAAGGTAATATTGCATTAACATTGCAGAATCTTTGCCAAAGCAAGTGTAAGTTTGATAGATAACTTGCAGAAAGCTTCCTGCAAGTTTGTTGCAAATGGCAAATCTTCCCCCCAGTGACTTTACATATGTAAGTGTTTCTTTTGTAACTTTACTGCAAGTTTATTGTAGTGAGCTGTTACAAACTTTTTTTATACTTACAATGTTAGCTTACAGCAAGCTTCAATTTTAAAAGGGCCTAGCAAAGTTGTAAAATTTAAACTTACATTTGCAACTAATCTGCAATTGTATATGTTATATATACAGTGCAAGTTTGTAACTTGGGATAATTCCAATTAATCTACTTCAGCTTTTTTTCAAAAATGCTCGGAGTCAGATAATATTCTCAGTTACAATCTTTTCAAAAATATATTATACAATTTGTGTAAAATGTCATTGATAATTTTCGTAAAAGACAACCTTAGCTTTTTGTTGACTATTTTTAAAGTACACACCAAGCAATACAAAACCACCAAATTTCAAATTTTATTATAAATCTTGAGTTCAAAGCACGAAAAAAAATTGTGTAGTTATCAACGACTAAAAATTTTAAATCTGCTGGTTTTCTACAACTTCACATGTAAGAACTTTAAAAATAGTCAACAAAAACGTAGGGTTGATTTAAAGAAATTATCGATGAAGTCATTTTTCAAATATGGTACATAATGTATAGATTTTTTAAAAGACTGCAACTTGAAATACTAACCAATGTGTCCAAGCATTTTTGAAAAAAAGAAACTGTATTTGATTAACTAAATTTATTTCACGTTACAAACTAATACTGAATATAGATATAGGTGTATTTATACATAATATATATTTCTTATAAAACGGTAAAAAAAGACTTAAGACAATGTTAATTAGAATAAAATCTTTATTACATAAAAAATTAAAGACGTACAACATATTATTCATTTCTGCTGATAGATATATAGATTTTATTGACCATCAAATGTAGATGGTAAGTCACTGTCTTTATAAGTACCGACTATAGTTACTAGATAGAGATTGTTAAGACATATAGCGAGTGTCCATGTTTAGCCTAAAATGCAGTTCTAGTCAAAACTCAGCGACAAAATAGATAACTTGAACTCGTTATATCGTTATTAATTGACCGATTTCAAAAATTATTTTTTCTAAATTAATACCAATTAATTGTTTTTGATATTGTTTTACTAAATAACTCTGTCGTCTAGGAAAATGTGTGAAACACCAATAACAAAAACGAAGTAGCATTACTTATTTTGAGAGGCGATAATTTTTTAGCTTCTAAAATATGTGGTAACATATGTGACATAAAATAAAGTCAACATATCAAATACTATTGTGAAAAAAGAAATATCTAAAATGGTACGTTCATTTCGATTTTAGAGAACATTTAATTAAGCAAACGTAAGAATATGCAATGGATAAATCAAGTGAATGGAAATGAATACAACTTCAATACGAAAATAGGTTAAATATGGTGACACTCTCAGAAAGTGTTAACGCATATGTCTGAACTATCCCTATCGAATAAGTATAGTACTGTGTTCATTCAGAAACATTGAATTAAAGTAAAACAAGATTATGACTACAATGAATTATGTATATATAAAAAAAGTCTGTAGCTAGTGTAACTTGCCTTCCAAAGCTTTTGCCTAACGCGCTCACACACACACACACACACTACACATTAGTTTAGAGCACCAATAAATTCCTTCATCTTGGTTTTTGTTTTATAACATCCACTAGTGCCTACTGTAATTTTGTTAGTGGGAGCATCTTAATAACATTAGGTAAAAAGCTGAGGAACTTGATTCTCAGGTAATCAAACATCTGCTTTGTTTTCTCCTTTTTGTGCAACTGTATTTTTAATTCATGCCTGCACCTGGTATTGATGTTGCGAGCTTTATCATTCACTGTCCTTATTGCTCTTTTTTGCATGATAAACACATGTTTCGCTGCTGACGAGTTAACCCATATGAATGTTCCATACGATATGATACTGCGACAATGTACAAAATAAGCAATCCTGGCAACTTGATGGGTACTGTACTGTTCCTTATGATGTCGATTGCTCTGGATAAACCTCATTCTTCCATAGGTCAATCATATTTAACGTTTTAAAATGAATTGGTCTGACCAGGTAAGACATCTCCAGGCTGCTTCTAAGGACATAACAAAATTCGTATTTAGCAATTAGGTTTTCTGTTTCGTTGAGTATATTTTATAAAAAGAAACAAAAATATAAATGCAGCCATTTTAGAATACTTCACCGGCGATCCTTAAGTAGACGGTTCCCAAGGATCGCCGCTGTTTTAGGGATTCTTACTTGACATGTTTGCCGATATACTCCATGTTTCATTATCTACACTCCAGACAACGAATTACTTAATTACCCAAAATTCAAACAATTCAGGCTACAATAAGAGTGTTTAATCTTTAAAACTTCCAGAAAAATAAATAGGCAATAGACATAGATCAAATAACAGCTTATGATATAAATATAATATAAACAACAATCCGCCATTAATAATTAATACCGGGCGCA
The DNA here is from genome assembly GCA_964006375.1 of Tillus elongatus. NCBI lineage: Eukaryota > Metazoa > Arthropoda > Insecta > Coleoptera > Cleridae > Tillus > Tillus elongatus. Next base: position 66,054,583 of record OZ023268.1, read on the forward strand.
TTGTCAGAGTCAGTTCGCTGTTGGCGTTAGTGTTGTATGTTGCTATTGGACAACGATGACATACGATCGAACATACACGAATACGAAAATGGAGGGAATTCAAATAAATGTTTATTAATTAAAACAAACTTTCAGAAACATTACAATTGTAACTTTACGTGAGCTTACAAATGGAGAAAAACAACAAGCCCGCAAAGGAGATATTACATTTGTAAGTTATGTTAAAGTTTCATTTGTAAGTTTGCATTGGTTTTTTGGCTGCAAATATTTAGAAATGTTGCAAACTTAACTTGCCTAATGGTAAATTATCTAACGTTGCGGTAAGCTTGTAAGTTACCATGCTTAGTGGGTATAATAGGTAACTATTTTGCATGTTTGATTCCGTTACTATTAAGATTCATTTACGCAATAATGCGTTAATATAATATACTACAATTACGTTTTGAAAATGTAATAATTTATTTTTGTCAATTAGAAATATAATATACTATTTATTTCATATATAAGTAATAAAGGTACATATTGAGAAACTATAGATGAAACATTTGCACAATCTACAGTTCGGAATAAAAACTAACCTTTTTACACTCTGCTTTGATGACTTTGAGGAATGGAAAATGCATAAATAGAAAATATATGTATATCCGCGCCAACTGTATTTATATATCCGCGCCACTCCGCATTTGCGCAAATATTCTTACTGTAAACTTGCCGACAAAGACACCACAGGCATGGCTACAGCAAGTCAATGAATGACATAAGGTGAGAACTAGTTTCGGGTTTGGTTTTAGCGTTTAGTGAGTGCAGGGCTGCCAGACCTAGGGAAATTTCCCTATACCTAGGGAATTCAGAGCCCGCTCAGGGAAATAGGGAGTTTTATTTAATTCTAAATAAAATCTAGGGAAATCTTAATATCTGTAAGAAAATGTTTAATAACAAGATGAAAAAAAAAAACGAAAACAAACAATTTCAAAAATTTTACAATCAATTGCACCAACAATCCGCTCGGAAAAGCATAAAAATCTGGGAATCACAAAAAAAAATGTTCTTGCGATTCCCCATGAGTGAAGTGGACTCTGAAAGCATAAAAATCGGAGAATCACTAAACATATTCATGGGATTCCCCGTGAGTGACGTGGGCTCAGAAAGCATCAAAATCGGGGAATCACTCAATAATATTACTGTGATTCCCCCTCAGTGACGTGGAATCACATGAGGTGATTTTTTACGGAGGGAGAATAACTCGGGGAAATACCTCGGCTAAAGTATATATAGCCTCGGGCGGTTTCTCTTTTCTCTTTCTCCATTTTTATGTAACTGTGTTAACTCTGCCTTTGTGAACTTGGTGTTTGTAAAATAAATACCGAATTAATATTTAAGATTGAAAGTACTAAACATAGAATTTCTTTACAATAGGTAAGTACTAAATATCCTGTAATAATAAATTATAATAATAATAAATATCAATTGATTAAACCGAAACGTTGGAGTAAATAGTAAATTGTTTCAATGAAAATGTAATCGTCTTACTATTAAATATAGCTAGTTACTTCAAGATACGATCAGTAAAGATAACCGCAAAGATTAAAAATATGTATGTATGTATGTATGTACCTAGTTTTTTTTTTGACACAGAAGGGGGAAATGCTCATGCAGACCCCATTCACGGCCCTGTTGGTGCCGTAGGATATCGGGGTACTGTGAGACGGTACTCACTAAATCCCCTCCCTGGGAGTACCGGACCTTAGTCCATACTTCCGTCGGAAAGATTACACAAAATGACTTTTTGGGTATTAGGGAAATATAGGAGAATTTCGGCAAAAAGTCTAGGAATAAACAAAAAATCATCTGGAAACCCTGAGTGAGTGATATTCTGTCCTCTGTCCAATTTAGAATATGACATATCATAACTTATTTGGGTTTGCCTTCAACTTCCACAGAAGTTACGTTACCTAAAAGGTAAGCTTACTGTTTTAAAATTACCAATCGTTTCATAACCTACTATCAAGTTCCCTTTTTACACTGCTATTTATATATCATTACTTCTCTTGTTTCTCACACAACATGTGCGTTTAGATGTTCTTATTAGTCCTATGCTTACGTACATGTCAAATTATGTGCTTGCAGCTTCTTTCTACCTTCTAAAAAATATGTATTTTCTACTGTTTCAGCTTACATCAGTTACACCAAAAGTATAAATTGCTGCAGTACCTCTACAATGTTGATGCTTATAACCGCTTCTCTGTACATCAGCCCTAAGGATTGTGCTTTGCTTTCGACTTCCACAGAAGGTATGTTATCTGAAGCAATGAAGTACGATTCAGCTCCTGTTTTTCTGGGTTTATCGCATGATCACGGTGACTTCACCATGGAGGCACTTATAGCCACTGATTAATACATGTCACCAGGATTTGGGTTTACTTCCACACAAGTTTGCCTAAATGAATTAAGGGATCACTGAGTTGCCCTGTCTTTGCAACTAGGGAACGTTCAGAATGACTATACCATGGATGTGCTTACCACCACTTCTCTATACACCTGCCACAAGGTTTTCAGGTTCCTTTCAACTTACATGCAAGTTCTGTTACACAATATAAAATGCTAAATAAACTGTAAATGAATTATCATCTTACCTCAATAACGCTAGTTGTGTGGAAAAATAGTTCCTTCGCCTGTTGTTTTGATTAATGCCATCTTTACCGGTAAATACACATTGTTTTTCATTTATATATTAACAAGAAAAAAGGCACTATTTTCACAAAACTGATAGGTTCCAATAAGTGAGATCAAGGCAGTGATGTGTCAGTGAACATTTGTCTGTTTTCTCTATGTTTCAGCAAATTTATTACCATATTTCATACGAAATATGCACTGCGTCCCATCTCAAATTCCATTATTCATATAAATACAAACTGAAAAGTTTTGAATGCACTATATAATCTAATTAACACACAGCATCACATAAGTGTCACAAGATAGAACTTTTTTCTTCTTAATATATAGCTATCTCTTGAGGCAAATATTTATGTGCCTTAATTAAGTATCTAGGTGGCGATGAATTCAACTCATTGGTTTTAGAGTGTTGTACACATTTGACCGAATCTGTATATTCAATAGTTTCCGAGATGCCTGTATATGGTGGTCTGTTCATGAAGTGACACCTGGTATTTGGCTATTAAATTTTGTGGCAATTCCAAGAATTGTTATCTTTATTCTATTTTTATGTTGTTGACGTTTTAAATTGTTTTAATAAATTTTATTCACAGACATTTCTTTGCATTTATAAGTACATACCTAACCTGAATAAGTGTGAAATACTCAAACTGTTGACTGAAGTATCTGAACGTGAGTTTACAGGTGTGCGTAGCCACTGGAATAATGATGGTAACCTACACAAGGGTGAGTGATTGATGTTCAAATTCTAACATATGTGTGTGTTGGGCTTATATGAAAATATATACAAGGCCAGTTAGATAGAGGAAAATGAGTAAATTTTGAAGATAAATCAAATATTTCATAGCTTTGTATTTCCTTAATTTCTGTATTAATCAAAAACTGTATACAGGGTGTTTCTCATAAGAACCGAGACAGAGCAGGGGCATGTAGGTAAATCTAAAATAAGGTGATTTAGTGTAACCTTTGTTGCACCCCTGAGAAGTTATAAGTGGGGTTTCAAATTTCGAAAAAAAGCGATATCTTCATAATACTTTAACTTGGAATAATGAAATTTAGTACCTGTTCTGAGTGCACCAAGAGTATTAATTAAAGGTAAGTATAGAGTTCAATTGAGACATTTGAAAGGGTTGATTAGGGGTGATGCACCCTTAAAATGTCAAAATTTTTAGCATATTGGTGGATTTAATAAATTATTATTTCATTTTATGAGGACTTTAAGTTAAACTTTTGTTACTCCTGTTTATTTCAAAACACTTTGTTTTCAAGAAAAACACGAATAACTAAAAAACATATTTTATCAATATTACTAAACATCATAAAAAATTCAATATTTGCCGATAAACTTACGTATATGTCAAATTTGACAATCAGGAAAAAAGTGTGAACAAGTATAATTTATTAGGAAACGAACAACAAATTTAAAAAAATGCCACCCATAAGTAATAAAAATTCTTCAATAATTTCATAGGCATCTATTGATTTTTGATGATTTTAAGTTTTAAGTAACATTGATGAAATACGTGTCTTCAGTTATTCGGGTTTTTCTTGAAATTGACACAAGTTTTTTGAAAAGTAAAAAGGTAAAAAGTTTTAGAAATAACTTCCACATAAAATAAAAGAATAATTTTAAATCCTGCCAATAGGTTAAAAAATTCTGTCACATTTTATGGGCGCATCACTCCTATTCAACACTCTGAAATGCTTCAATTGAACTCCACTCACCACCGAATAATGCTCTTGGTACACCCAAAACGTGTACCAAATGTGGTTTTTCTAAGTTAAAGTATTACTGAGATATTGATTTTTTTCAAAATTTAAAACCGCACATTGAATGCCTATAGCTTCCCAGGGGTGCACCTTAGTATAGGGGTAAGTTGCATTAAATCACCATATTTTAGATTCTTATGCGAAACACCCTGTATATCTTTTCAAAGAACGCAATGTTACCATTAGTATATGTATGAACATTTTGAGATTTATTTAATGTTCGTGGAACATTTTCAGAACATACTGGGAGCTGTTAAGAATATTATAAATAACATTCTGAGAACAAATAAGTACACTTGGAGAACACCCAAATCACCACAACACATATTTCAGAGACCTTACGATCGTTTCGTTGACCAAGTCAACATCTTCAGAGGAAGAAAAATTCTAACATAAAGAACTAGATCCCGTATATTTATATCGCGTCAAAGAAAACGAACTAGTCCGAAGGAAAGTTGTCGTCCAAGAACGATCGTTTGTTTATTGCGCAGTGAAACAGGTCGGAGACCTGCTTTAATCTTTTGGTCGACAAATTTATGACCCTTATCTAATATAGGTTTAAAAAGGACCGGCGTTCTTTAAAGAAACAGCACGTTTCCCTTCGATCTAGAAATTTACTATGTGGATATTGGTTTATGCCGATAAAAGACATCTGGTGAGATAAACAACATAAACCCAAATCATCTCTTTTAAAAATAGAAAACTAGAACCCAGATGTCTGTCTCACCGTGTTACCTTTAACAAAGGAAAAATAGTTCAACTAAAATACTACACAAAAACTATATATTGATTTTAATTCTACGTGAAAATATTTATATTGACTACATAGATACAAAAACCGAACAGGTATTTAAATCAAGACAAACAGTGATTAGTATATGTATAAACCGGTCGAGTTATTGACAATAATTTATTATTCTACCAGACTAATTATGAGTATTTAAGCGGTCAAATGCAAAGAGCAAACAATGGGCTAGAAATTACAGGTGCCGCACGATTTAATGAAGTTTTGTTCTTAATAGACCTTAATATAAAAATACTTTCTAATGAATCAAGCATAGTTTGATGTCTGACATTTTTGACAAGTTTCAAATTTTCTTTGTCAATGTGGTGGTTATTATCCCATATATGTTGTGCCACACAAGATTTGTCTACACAATATTTTTTGGGGACTTTCGGATTAGAAACTTGTCACTTTCTAATCCGAAAGTCCCCAAAAAATATTGTCTCCCGAAAATCCATAAACCGGGAAAATTAATGAGGCCTATCATTTCGGCTATAGATTCTCCAACATATAACTTGGCAAAGTGGTTGTCAAACGAGTTTAAAAGACTACCTATTAAACAGAAAAGTTGTTCGGTACTAAATTCTCTTGATTTTATTGATAAAATTAAAGATGTTAAATTATTGGAAGGAGAGATTTTGATGTCATTCGACGTGACGTCATTATTTCCTAGTGTACCCACAAAACAAACGGAGTATTTGGAAGAATTATTAAAATTGAACAATATAAGTCAAGACGTCTGCAAAGAATATTTAACTCTAACTAGCCTTTGTATAAAACAAAATATTTTCCAATTTAACAATGAGTTCTTTGAACAAACTGAAGGCACAGCTATGGGCAATCCATTATCGCCTTTTATTGCAGATTTGTTTATGAGTAGATTTGAGACGGATTTAAAAAATAAAAGTGGGTATTTCCCTGGAGTTTGGTGTCGTTATGTCGATGATATTTTTGCAGTGTTTGACACAAATACATGTAAGGTAGAAGAATTTACTGAAAAACTAAATAGTCAATTTGATTCAATAAAATTTACCCACGAAATAGAAATTAACAATAAACTTTCGTTCCTAGATGTACTAGTTATTAAAAATAAAAATAAAGGCTCGCTTGAATTTGATGTCTATAGGAAGGAAACGGCTACTATTAATTATATTCCTAATGACTCACATCATACGTTTGGACAAAAAACGGCTAGTTTCAATTTCTTAGTAAATAGATTGATAAATTTTCCGTTGAGTAAAAATAGATTTAATACAGAATTAAAATACATAAAACATGTGGCGAGATATAACGGTTACTCGGATGGTTTAATAGACAAATTAGTTAACAAACACAGAACAAAGAAGTTGATATCTGAATGTACGACATTTAAGAATGTTAAAATCGAGAAAAAATTTGTATGTTTACCTTATGAACCACGAATCACAAAGGGTTTGGAAAGTATTTTTAAGAAAGCCGATTTACATTTGACGTTTTCGACGAAAAGTAATTTAAAAAATTTGTTGGGTAATACGAAAGACAAAGACAAAGTCACTGAAATGTCCGGAATTTATGAGATTAGTTGCAAAGATTGTGATCTTAAATACGTGGGCCAAACTAGGAGAAACATAGCCACCAGATTTCGTGAACATCTCGCACAGTTACGATATGGTACGGTAGACAAATCTTGTGTGGCACAACATATATGGGATAATAACCACCACATTGACAAAGAAAATTTGAAACTTGTCAAAAATGTCAGACATCAAACTATGCTTGATTCATTAGAAAGTATTTTTATATTAAGGTCTATTAAGAACAAAACTTCATTAAATCGTGCGGCACCTGTAATTTCTAGCCCATTGTTTGCTCTTTACATTTGACCGCTTAAATACTCATAATTAGTCTGGTAGAATAATAAATTATTGTCAATAACTCGACCGGTTTATACATATACTAATCACTGTTTGTCTTGATTTAAATACCTGTTCGGTTTTTGTATCTATGTAGTCAATATAAATATTTTCACGTAGAATTAAAATCAATATATAGTTTTTGTGTAGTATTTTAGTTAAACTATTTTTCCTTTGTTAAAGGTAACACGGTGAGACAGACATCTGGGTTTTAGTTTTCTATTTTTAAAAGGGATGATTTGAGTTTATGTTGTTTATCTTACCAGATGTCTTTTATCGGCATAAACCAATATCCACATAGTAAATTTCTATATCGAAGGGAAACGTGCTGTTTCTTTAAAGAACGCCGGTCCTTTTTAAACCTATATTAGATAAGGGTCATAAATTTGTCGACCAAAAGATTAAAGCAGGTCTCCGACCTGTTTCACTGCGCAATAAACAAACGATCGTTCTTGGACGACAACTTTCCTTCGGACTAGTTCGTTTTCTTTGACGCGATATAAATATACGGGATCTAGTTTTTATGTTAGAATTTTTCTTCCTCTGAAGATGTTGACTTGGTCAACGAAACGATCGTAAGGTCTCTGAAATATGTGTTGTGGTGATTTGGGTGTTCTCCAAGTGTACTTATTAGTGCTCATCACAGGTTCCAGTTTTCACATAGTGAATTCTGAGAACCTTATTAGTATGACAGAATCTGCCCAATTGTCATGTTCATAGAATGTTCTATGAATATATTTCGTACTTTGTGAGAATGTTCTGGGGATGTTTGAATATTCTTTCGAAACATTCCTAGTATATTCTCAGATTGTGTCTGTGCTGTCTCTCCCTCTCTCTGTGTGTGTGTGTGTGTGTGCGTGTGTGTGTGTGTGTGTAAAGAATGTAGCATACATATAACCATATAATGTATCTGTTACAGATATACGAGTGCATCTAACTGCTGACATTTCTGATATCAATTATGTTATATGAAAGTTACTTGATACATAACTTTAGCTATTGAAATAGCAAGTTTTATGTAACATTTATGTATGATTTTTAACTGTGTTTGCTGGGTTACACTTTCTTTGGAAAATATTCTGCTAGGTTGGTGCAATATTATCTTGCTCAGTGGGTTACATATATAAATTACTGATTGTGTAGAAATACATTTTTAACCCCCTGGATAATTTAAATGTAACTTTCCACTTAATTTTTGCATAACTACCTATATATTTTTTAGTATCTCACTAGCAACTTTCACATTAAAGCTACGGGAAAGCTTTATCTGTTATATGATAATTTTACCTGGCATTAATTTTTCTTGTGATGCGACAATAATAAAATTTCTGTGTCTGTATTAGTTTATTTAAAATAAGCAGTAAATTAATACATTTATTCTGCAAACAGGAATATATTTATTTTATAATGCTATCTCATTATCATCGATGTAAACTTAAATTCCACTCACGAATTGTAACTGAGTTTTGTCAAACATGTGAAAAACGTTAGTCATATAAAAATTTTAGTTATACCTACAGATGTTATATGAAATATATTTATTAACGTTTCTTTACATTACTTTTAGTTATAAGTTCAACGTTTCCCTAAAATACAAAGTAAAAACGTTAGTTTTGATACTTTTATTCACTTTTTTGTGACAGAACTTGTTCAGGCTTAATAATTTAGTAATACAGTGATTTTTAACCTAAAGTAAGCCTAGTAAGTATGTAGTGTGTACTAGTTATTTATCAGACATCCTATTTTTTTTAAATAAATAAACTCAGGGCTTAAAATCGTAATGTCATATAAGAAATCTTTTAATAATGACATTACCTATACTTATTTATTTACATATTTAATCCAAGACAGACTTTAAGCCCGATTACATAGATAACTACAAAATTGATTCCACTAAATCTTAAAAAAAAAATTCAAATGATTTACATACTATTAATTAATATCACTAATAATATAGAAATCCTTAAACATAAATAGAACATCTAAAGATATCTTCAGACATACAAAAGTGTATTACTTTGTGGCAAGTCTTTAAACCAATGTTCTTTAAAATATATTCTCGTAATAGAAATAACACAATGAACTACCATTATATAACTATATAAGACAATGTAATGTAGAGAAATACACAGAAACTCTGTAATCCATGTTATTCTTGGAATCTAGGTCGCCGATCGTAAGCTTCAAATACTTTTTGCTTTTTGAGATCCTGTAACAAGAAGAACTCATTCGATTAAAATGTTCTGTTTATTATTTCAGAATTACTCTTAAACCTATTATTCGAGCTTTGCATTAAAACTATACACTTCATCATACCCAGATAGTACTTAAAAATGTATTAAAAAACTTTGAAGAAAGGGACAAACAAATGCTGGCAGTTACGTAAATAGTTACTATGTGTACCATCCTAATGACTGCCCTACATTGGCGTTAAATAAGTAACTTGACATAACACCTATTACTTTTAAAAATATTGTATAACATGCATGTTGTAGTACCATCATTTTAGATTTAGTATAAATATTAAATTGTATTTATTTTATATTTTAGTAGTAAAAAAATGTATATATATATATATATATATATATACATATATATATATATATATATATATATATATATATATATATATATATATATATATATATATATATATATATACATACATATATATATATATATATATATATATATATATATATATATATATATATATATATATATATATATTCAGAAAGATTTCCGCGGTCTTTAATGTGAGACATGCTTGGTTCTCGGGTTAAACCGCGTCCAGAATTTATGGAAACTCGACGTTTCGGCTCCTGTTTTGGAGCCATTTTCAAGAGGTAAAGGAAATATGTAAGGACACTCTAAGGCCTCAATCTGCCTACTCCTTAGAGTGATGGACAAAGGTGGGTAAAGGAAATATGTAAGGACACTCTAAGGCCTCAATCTGCCTACTCCTTAGAGTGATGGACAAAGGTGGGTAAAGGAAATCTGTAAGGACACTCTAAGGCCTCAATCTGCCTACTCCTTAGAGTGGTGGACAAAGGTGGGTAAAGGAAATATGTAAGGACACTCTAAGGCCTCGATCTGCCTACTCCTTAGAGTGATGGACAAAGGTGGGTAAAGGAAATATGTAAGGACACTCTAAGGCCCCAATCTGCCTACTCCTTAGAGTGGTGGACAAAGGTAGGTAAAGGAAATATGTAAGGACACTCTAAGGCCTCAATCTGCCTACTCCTTAGAGCGGTGGATAAAGGTAGGTTGGGTTGTTGTAGCTCGATTACGGAGTCTCAATCTGCCTACTCCCCAAATCTCGCCGGAGATCGTCTGTGAGGTCTCAGTGTGTTCAACCCTAGGCCTCAGAGAGATCTGGCAGTTCGTTGTAAGTCTTGTCTTATATATGTCGTTCCGTCTACCTGTTACGTCATCAGTGAAAGTAGTGGGGTCACCGTCAATTAAGTGGGGGGCTTTGGTCACGGTATCTAGAGGAGGATTAAGAGGGTCACCGGCATTTGTTGAGTCAGATAATGATGCAATAAAATTGTCTGTGGAGTTTATTTCCTTTTTGTGTGTTTGTAAAGAAGATATAATAGGTTTCCAAGTAGTCGGAAGGCGAAGACCATCATCTCTCTTATTTAAACAATCGGGACGTTTTTCAATCTCGATTGCTTCGCGGATAATTCTCGTTTTGAAATTGTAAACCGGTGCTATTGTTTTGGCATTATCGAAGTCTATTTTGTGCCCTGTATGAATATGATGCATGGCCAGCGCCGATGAGGGGTCGGATTTTCTAACTGCGAGTGTGTGTTCGTATATTCTATTGTGGATGCGTCTGTTTGTTTGTCCTACGTAAGTTCGGCCAACATTTTCATGGAAAACTTCGAGACACAAGCCCTCAATTCATCCCAACTTAAACCAACGTGTTGGTTAAGATACGTTGACGACATTTTCGCTGTCTGGCCACACGGCAAAGAATCTCTACACGAAAGCCCCTGACTTAATTGACGGTGACCCCACTACTTTCACTGATGACGCAACAGGTAGACGGAACGACATATATAAGACAAGACTTGCAACGAACTGCCAGATCTCTCTGAGGCCTAGGGTTGAACACACTGAGACCTCACAGACGATCTCCGGCGAGATTTGGGGAGTAGGCAGATTGAGGCCCCGTAATCGAGCTACAACAACCCAACCTACCTTTATCCACAGCTCTAAGGAGTAGGCAGATTGAGGCCTTAGAGTGTCCTTACATATTTTCTTTACCTACCTTTGTCCACCACTCTAAGGAGTAGGCAGATTGAGGCCTTAGAGTGTCCTTACATATTTCCTTTACCCACCTTTGTCCATCACTCTAAGGAGTAGGCAGATTGAGGCCTTAGAGTGTCCTTACATATTTCCTTTACCCACCTTTGTCCATCACTCTAAGGAGTAGGCAGATTGAGGCCTTAGAGTGTCCTTACAGATTTCCTTTACCCACCTTTGTCCATCACTCTAAGGAGTAGGCAGATTTAGGCCTTAGAGTGTCCTTACATAAATTCTGGACGCGGTTTAACCCGAGAACCAAGCATGTCTCATATATATATATATATATATATATATATATATATATATATATATATATATATATATATATATATATATATATATATTGAAATATCCTGGTATATTCGTGCATTATTTTCTTTCGGACCCGTCAGCAATTAGTCATTTTATTGGCTTTTAATGTTTATTAAATAACTCTCATACGACAAGTGAAATGCCAGATAAGGATTGTATTTTTGTGTTTGTTATGCCCTGTATAGAATTAATATTAGGTAACAGTAAAAACGATGCATAAGGAAGGTTTCGATCGGATTGATCTAGAAATTTCAATATATCATTTAAGCCGATAAAAACGAACCACGTTAAAAAAACTTTCACACGCTGTGCAGGCAAAGGTCAAGATATAGGTCGCACATTGAGATCACTTGTCACAAATCATATTCCTTGAAAGCGAATGAAGAGCTCAGTTCAAGCATTCTTAAAAGGGTTTTGTCATTAGAAAATAGTTAATTATAAGAAGTCTGTCTAGCTTCATGGGAACGTATTATATTTTAATTAGAAGAAGGTATACTACAATGTATCGAGGCAGCGAGACAGTTTTTTATGTGCACTATGTGTTTCGACGAGATGCGAGCGAGCACGTACGCAACAATTAGGTCGATAATTATGTACATAGCTGATATCTTTTAAACCGTAGTGACTAGGCCTGGAATTATTTGTTCTCACGCTCGAGGCGTGGTGGATTCATATAAAAGGATGTACGATTGGAACATAGAGAGAGACTTCATCGATATCTTAGAGTTGTATTTTCTGCAAAGCTGTCTTCGAACTTAAGGTTCTTTAAGCAGACTTGTGGACACTGTTTGCTGGGAAGCCCTGTGGTTAGTAGGCACAGCATACTATCGCAATGATCAATTCTGGCAGATTTATGCTGTGTTAAACACTGTGGGGTTCCTAGAACCTCGTCTGAAGTCAGCTGGTTATAGTGCGGAAATTCCATAGGTATTTTCCATAGCGTACTGGCGGAGAAAGCCTATGGTAAACACTAGCGCCATGAATAAAATTCGAGCGAGAGTGTCGAAGTAGGGGACCTCTGCTGGTATTGTTAACGCGAATCTCACTACACCCCCCGCACATAGACGAGACCCAGGAGTCGAGCCGCCGTCCCCGCTTGGAGGCCCTGCCGCAGCCTGTCGGGACAAGAAGTAACTCAGCAAACGGTGAGTGTACCTTTAAAATGACATATGCTATAGGGTGTCCCTAAATTGCTTATCCAATTTGATATATTTAAGCAGAAACTTGATCCCTGTAAGTTTATTTGCCTGCATATTATTTAAATAAATTTATTCGTGCATTAAATGTTGCCAAGTTTGTTATATTTAATCTAAACTTGAAACCTAGCATTTTATTTACTTACATATCATGTATAGAAAGTATTTTTTGCATCTAAATGTTGCCAAATATGTCATATGTAAACTAAGCTTGAAACCTAGCGTTTTAATTGTGAACATATAATGTACAGAAAGTATTTTTTTTGCATCTAAATGGTACCGAAATCGGCGTATTTAGACTAAACTTGACCCCTAATATTTTGGTTGTTTGTATATCGTGTAGAGAAATTATTTGTGCATTAAAAGTTGCCAAGTTCGATTTAAACTAAAACTTGAGAGCTGGGATTTTGTTGATTTGCATATCATCAAAGCGAAATTATTCGTGCATTTAAATGTATCCCAATTTGGTAGATTTAAATGAAACTTGAAATCTGGACTGTTATTTGTTTGTATATTATGTGGACAAATTATTTGTGTGCTTAGATGTTGCCAAATTTAATATATTCAGACTAAAACTTTAAGTCTGGAATTTTGATTTGTTTGCATATAGTGTAGAGGAGTTACTCTAGCACTGAGCCGTTGTCAAATTTAATACATTTAAACTAAACCTGAAACCTAGTATTTTGGTTGGTTGCATATTATATGTAGAAATTATTTGTGCAGTTAAATGTTTCCAAATTTTAATATGATTAAACTATAACTTGAAATCTGGAATTTTATCTGCTTGTTAGGTAAATAAATAATCTCTACATCTAAAAACGTTGCCAAATTTAATATATTTAAACTAAACTTGAAACCTAGTATTTTAGTTGGTTGCATATTATATGGAGAAATTATTTGTGCATTTAAATTTGATAAATTGAACTGAAACCTGAAATCTGGACTGTCATTTGTTTGCTAATTATGTAGAAAAATTATTTCTGGGTTCAGATGTTGCCAAATTTAATATATTCGGACTAAAACTGGAAGTCTGGAATTTTAGTTTGTTTGCATATAGTGTAGAGGAATTACTCGAGCATTGAGACGTTGCCAAATTTAATATAAACTAAACTTGAAACCTAGTATTTTAGTTGGTTGCATATTATATGTAGAAATTATTTGTGCACTTAAATTTGATAAATTAAACTGAAACCTGAAATCTGTGCTGTTATTTGTTTGCATATTATGTAGAAAAATTATTTGTGCGTTCAGATGTTGCCAAATTTAATATATTCAGACTAAAACTTAAAGTCTGGAATTTTGATTTGTTTGCATATAGCATAGAGGAATTACTCGAGCATTGAGACGTTGCCAAATTTAATATATTTAAACTAAACTTGAAATTTGGAAACTTATTTGTTTACATTATGTCGAGAAATTATTTGTGCCGGTAAATGTTACAAAATCTGATATATTCATACTGAAACTTGAAGCCTGCAATTTACTTTGTTTGTATGTCATTCAGATAAATTACTTCCACATCTGAAGTGTTGCCAAATTTACTGATAGGTAAACTGAAACTTGAAATCAGAAACGTTACTAGCTCATGCCGTATTTAATGAAATTACTTTGCATTTGAAAACAAATATCTTGTTCCCACCTAATGGAATTTAAATTTGAATCATGAAACCAGAATCATGTAGGTCTTTATAATATAATTTAAACCTAAATCGTGAGACCAGAATTATCTAGCTCTTTACAATATAATTTAAATCTGAATCGTGAAACCAGAGTTATGTAGTTCTTTACAATATAATTTAAATCTAAATCATAAAACCAGAATTGTATAGCTCCTTAGAATATAATTTGAATCTGAATCGTGAAACCAGAATTATGTAGCTCTTTATAATATAATTTGACTCTGAATCGTTAAACCAGAATTATGTAGCTCCTTATAATATAATTTAAATCTGAATCGTGAAACCAGAGTTAAGTAGTTCTTTACAATATAATTTAAATCTGAATCATGAAACCAGAATTGTGTAGCTCTTTATAACATAATTTAAATCTGAATCGTGAAACCAGAATTATGTAGCTCTTTATAATATAATTTAAATCTGAACCGTGAAACCATAATTATGTAGCTCTTCATAATATAATTTGAATCTGAATCGTGAAACCAGAATTCTGTAGCTCTTTATAATATAATTTAAATTTAAATCTGAATCGTGAAACCTGAATTATGTAGCTCTTTATAATATAATTTAAATCTGAATAGTGAAACCAGAGTTATGTAGTTCTTTACAATATAATTTAAATCTAAATCGTTAAACCAGAATTGTGTAGCTCCTTAGAATATAATTTGAATCTGAATCGTGAAACCAGAATTCTGTAGCTTTTTATAATATAATTTGAATCTGAATCGTGAAACCAGAATTATGTAGCTCCTTATAACATAATTTAAATCTGAATCGTAAAACCAGAATTATGTAGCTGTTTATAATATAATTTAAATCTGAATCGTGAAACCAGAGTTATGTAGTTCTTTACAATATAATTTAAATCTAAATCGTAAAACCAGAATTGTGTAGCTCCTTAGAATATAATTTGAATCTGAATCGTGAAACCAGAATTCTGTAGCTCTTTATAATATAATTTGAATCTGAATCGTGAAACCACAATTATGTAGCTCCTTATAATATAATTTAAATCTGAATCGTAAAACCAGAATTATGTAGCTCTTTAAAATATAATTTAAATCTGAATCGTGAAGCCAGAGTTATGTAGTTCTTTATAATATAATTTAAATCTAAATCGTAAAACCAGAATTGTGTAGCTCCTTAGAATATAATTTGAACCTGAATCGTGAAACCAGAATTCTGTAGCTCTTTATAATATAATTTAAATCTGAATCGTGAAACCAGAATCATGTAGCTCTTTATAATATAATTTAAATCTGAATCGTGAAACCAGAATTATCTAGCTCTTTATAATATAATTTAAATCTGAATTGTGAAACCAGAAGTACGTAGCTCTTTATAATATAATTTTAACTCTGAATCATGAAACCAGGGACAGGTAGATCTTTATAATATAATTTAAATCTGAATCATGAAACCAGGAACATGTAGCTCTTTATGATATAATTTAAATCTGAATTATGAAACCAGAAGTATGTATCTTATTTAATGTGAATTAATTATGAATCTGGAAACCAGAAGTATGCAGCTCTTTAGAATATAATTTTGAATCTGAAACTTGAAAAACGAGAGGTCCGTAGCTCTATATAAGATAATTTGAATCTGAAATTTGAAATCAACAGTATCTAGTCTTACATAATACAATTTTGAACCTGAAACGGGAAACCAGCAATATCTAGCTCTATATGAGGTAATTTTAAACCCGAAACTTAAAACTGAAGGTATGTAATTCCTTTTCTGTGTAATATTGAAACTGAAACTTGAAGTCAAAAATATTTGGCACACTTTTAATGCACTTTGAAACTAAAACCTGAAGTTAGGAATCTCATTATTTTGTATGTTACCTGATGAAATTGCTTTGTACCTGAAACCGACATCTTGGCTCCCCCTTTTATATTAAACTAAAACTTGAAATTGAGAATATGTGGTGTGCACTGGACGGTTCGGAAAATAAAGCAAAGGGATATAGAATAAATGAAGTACTTCCCCCTGTGTTCTGATAAAGTTGTGTAATTATTCTCCTTGTGTCTAGAATGACATTCAGGTGAAGCCTCGTTTCACGAAGTGCCACGATCCGAACATTTAAAACCTCCAGTGAGGCATAGCCCAAGAAGGACTTCGCGATTTATCACAATTTTGCATGACTGAAACGAGACGGCAACCTGAAGGTCAGTAATTAGTTGAAAGCCTTGCGATACACGTCATAATATTGGGCGAGGTAGTAATAGGTTTGTTACCGTCTCCGCTTAGTCAGTCAACAGTGATCTGGCCTGAATTACAACAATACCTTCCCCTTGCGCCTCCTAGAGCCTACAGGCCCAAAACAAAATAATTTTCAAGCGGTATTTGGGTGAACCTTCTACTTCTTGACCTGCCAAACCTCCGAAAATCTAAGACCTCCAGTGAGGCTATAGTCCAAGAAAGGGCTCGCGGAAAATCTTAACTATGGCACCATGGAAGTGGAAAAGGCAACCCAAATGCGCAATGCGTCATTTCCTAGTGACCAATGGCCACATGAGAGACGTAGAGGGAGGAGTCGGTAAGCCTCAAGTATATGCCCGGGTGTGGTGTCCTGTTCTGCGGTATTGCTCAATCAGTCCCACGGTAATAAAGCAAAAACAAACCAATACTGAAATGTGAACGATGAAACCAATAAAATCTAAATAATGAATATTGAAATGAAAATATCAATCTTTAATTCTACGCTACTGTGGGAACTGAGAGCGACATCGGAGACCTTGATCCACACCAGGTCATCACCCCTCCAAGCGATCCAAATTTTTTATGCTAGTGCATTCCCCATATGTGTAATATTAGGCCCAGCCGTGTGATTCCTCGTAGCAATAGGGCGCATAGATGTCTGTGCTTTCATGTCCGTTTCACTGTATTGGTCAAATAGGAAACTTTGTTAAATAAATTAAGTGTGTACGATATATAGCGTTTCTCTCACAATGTTTCAATCCCATAGTCTGAACTAACACAACCTGGTCCTAACCATAGATTTTCACGCCTTAATCCATCCTGGTAGCCATCCTGGTAACCCAGAAAATTAGTCATTCTTAGTAAACAAATGTAGAGGCCTTTAAAGTAAGGTAAGTGAATACATTTCAGGTCATCTGTAGTAATTTAATGTAGTCCGGGATTTAATCACATATTAGTCAACCATGCAAGACAGACTAAGATGCATTTTCTTTAAAATAAAATATGTTTGAATTTGGTATTACACAATATCATGCTCTGTTGCCATTTTAGTTGCATTGTGCTCTTTTGTTTGTAGAAATTTAATTAGATTTGGGGATATTACAATATATATATATATATATATATATATATATATATATATATATATATATATATATATATATATATATATATATATATATATATATATATATATATATATATATATATATATATATATATGAGACATACTTGGCTCTCGGGTTGCACCGGTCCAGAATTTATTAAAACTCGACGTTTCGGCTCCTCTTTTGGAGGCCTTGTCAAGAGACAAAGGAAATATGTCACTTTAGCCCAATTAGATGAGGAACGCAGACTCATGGAGGGTTCTGTCTCCGTGGATCTCCAAAAAATATTAGACTGGGGAAGTAGAAATATTGTACAAATCAACCCCACCAAATCTCAGTCTTGCTTTCTTTCTCATAAAAAATACACCAGCTCTAGACCCATCACAATGAACAACCAAGTTATACAAAGTAATGAGTCCTTTTCTCTTGTTGGCATTTCTGTGGATCGAAATCTTAATTGGCACCAACATGTCACATCAATTGCAGAAGCGGCTGCTAAGAAATTAGGTTTCCTATTTCGGGCTCGCAAATACTTTTCACCAGCTAATCTCTATACCTTATATACTTCACAAATAAGGCCAAACCTCGAATACTGCTCCCACATCTGGGGTGCAGCTGACGCTTCTACACTCGCTATCCTGGACTCTATTTAAAAGAGCTTACGTCTCATCGGTGACCCTACCATCACCCAAAGGCTGCCATCCCTTGCCCACCGACGTGCCGTGTCACCTCTCTCTCTTTTATATATGTCTGCACAGGCACTGCTCAAAGGAGCTTTCCTCCATAGTTCCCCCACCTGCTGCCCCCAACAGATCTACCAGGGGAACAGAGCGAATGCACCCTTTTACTGTCCAGGTCACCAGACATAGAACATCTTGTTATGCCCGCTCTTTTGTCCCGAGGACTTCCAAGTTGTGGAATTCTTTGCCGGCACATGTTTTTCCTTCTCCTCCAAACCTTCAAGTCCAGAATTAACAAGTTGCCTCTTTCCTCCTTGTCAAAACTCACGGTACGATAATATTTAGGCTGTAAGCCCTCGTGGTGTGTTGTTGAAATAAATAAATAAATAAATAAATATATATATATATATATATATATATATATATATATATATATATATATATATATATATATACAACGATCTTTTAAATTAATATCAGAGATGCTTTTAACAAACGACATATATAATTCAAGTATTAATATAACACGGTCGATTTATTATGCATTTGTTGTGTGTTTACCGAATTTGAACAAACACCTAGAAAACGTTATGAGAGAGAGAGAGAGAGAGAGAGAGAGAGAGAGAGAGAGAGAGAGAGAGAGAACTCGTATATATAACAAGTAATGCATTGACGTAATTAATTCTTGGCTACAGTTTTTAATAAATGATAGTATCACGGTAACTGGGATCGCCTCCGGCATATTATTACGTTATACAATTTATATATCTAAGAACCGTCTAGCATGTAAATGTGCATAACGATAATCAACGAACTCTATACTTAAAAGGGACATCCATTGACTATAACAGGTACATACTTCTTGAGATGAGTTTGCACGGCTACAACAGAGATGGATTGATGCCAGAAAACAGTTAATGATTTCTGTTGAATGTTACCGTTATACATTAAATTAACAAAATTTACATATCTAATTTAGGAAAACATTTACAATAAACAGTGTACCAGGAGTGTTCAATAATAACATAGATTTAAAACAAAAAAATCAAATATGATGTATAAACGACGGGGTGTTCACTGCAATTAAGAATGGAATTTAAACACAAAGATGTATACGAGGGGCATTCAATAACAACATGTATTTAAAACAATATATATATATATATATATATATATATATATATATATATATATATATATATATATATATATATATATATATATATATATATATATATATATATATATATATATATATATATATATACACGAAGGGTTACCTATTACGAATGGGGCTTTTTAAAAAACACACACACACATATTACAGGTACTGACACACTGAACTGAAATGTCTTTGTTGCTGTTTAACATATGACACACGCAAACATGATGCGTTTCGATGGTGGGGGTGTACCCTTTGCTCTTGTTTGAGCTTGTACATGATGTTGGTTGAAAGGATAGTTAGATACATGACAACTGTCGTAAACAAACCAGTCTTGTGTTAGATTCCAAAAAGGTAAGAAACATATAGATTTTAGCTCCTGTGTGTGTTAAATGCGTAAATACTTGCGGCTATGGCGTTTTGAATTATTGGTGAGTGGACAACAAGAAACAGTTGTTATAATATTTTGCAGAATACGGTGCGTTTCAAGTTGAATCCGCTCAATAGCAGTGGCATGAATGTTCCTGAACAATGGCTTAAGAACGGTATGCAGGAAATTTACAACAGAGTGATTCGAAACTTGAACACCGACACCAAAGTGGGATTTACATTCTCCGGCTTGGACAGAGATTATCATGTGCCAAAAGCTGTCACTTTTGACGTTCGAAGAGGTGTGGTCGGAGTTGCACAAGATGTATCAGAGCAATAAGAGGGCCGTCGAAGGTGATGCATTCACCATCGCAGCCACCAGCCTAGGATCGCCACAACAACAGGACACTGCTCAAGCAACCACTTCACAAGGTTCTGATTTTTTGTCGAAACAACACGTTCCGGAAACGAATTAACAAGTGAGTGAAGAGCAAGTTATTACGCGACCAACAACACCAGCACCATCACCAGCACCACTGACACAACCACCACCAACACCAGATGACAAACAAGAACTGGATGATGATGATGAGGGTCTCCGTTGTTGTGCCATCTGTTCAAAACGATATCCACCAACATAGAGAAGCTGCTGTGATAAATGTTTCATCAAAAAAGGTCACAACTTGGGAAAAAGGCTGCCGTACAACGCACACTCCTGGGAAAGTTATGAAAATTTCTTAAAATGGCAATACACATACGACAGGAGAAAGGTTGCAAGTCCGCACTGTAAGAAACAAATGTTGAGAACATCCATATATAGACACAAGCAAATATGCCCAAAGAGACCAGATGCTTATCTGGTACCCGTACCCGAGTAAATAGTATGTCACCCTGTACATACGGCCATATCAGAATACATATGCATACTTTAGCAAAACACAGGAAAAAACGAAAAACAAATAACTGCCAACAAGGCTATGACTCATACCCAGTAGGATGACATCATCACTTTATTCGTGTTTGAGCTTGCATAGAAGCTGGTTTGTTGCTGTACGTAGAACAAGTTGTAGCTAATCAAAACAACATGGTGCAGAATAATAGAAAACGAAAATCTATCAACACAGAAAATGCTGGTGGTGCTGTTGGTGGTGGTAAAAAGCTTAAAGTGTTGCAAGATGTCTTGGTGGCGAATGCAGTTGAAAGTATTACAACAAAAGAAGAACCCAAAACGTTTGATAATATCATAGGTGAACTGTAAACAATCTACTCAACAACAACAGACACAAGTTACCAAAATAGTTACGCAGATATCATGAATGCTGTATATCCTACAAACATACAAACAACCGAATATCAGCCTACACACGACGAGCTATTCAATCAGAAGTTGGTGGAGTTAAATCAAAAAAGTATGGAGAAAATTAAAAACACAAGACTGTGAGCTCATAGGTCAGACAACGTTTTCTCTTTTGCCAAACGGAGCAAAACACTCACTGCTGGTGTGGACCCACTGTTAAAGTTTCTGTCCATGGTGAAGGTTTCGCAGAAAAATTGTAATATACCTGTGTTTTTCGATATGTGGACATTTGAGGAATTTTTAAACCTGTTACCTACCATAATTTACAATATGGAAAACCAGCCAATGGGCACAGACAAAAGTGGCGAATCATATACACTAACTAAATACTTGGTTAAAATGCAAAGGAAATCAGTGTTTTACGTTTAAGCTGTGTGGTGATGGATATGTCAGTAATTTCAACTTAACCCTCAAAGCATTGAAAATAATAGAAGACATTGATTGTGTGGTTAGAGACCGGTTATTAGAATAACGTTTTAGCAATTTCTTTGACATGGACATATTTATGGCTGACATTAGATCGGACCTGTCTAAATTCAGAGACCAGGCAGTCATACCTTGTGCCTTCTTCATTGCCAAGCTAAAATACTCTGAGAACCTGTGTTTGGTGTGTGAATTTATTGCCAAATATCAACTTGTACTGAAAGATATGCTGACTTGTAACAGATTTTAACACAACATTGATAATAAAGTAATTTGTAAAAATCTCTGTGTGTGTTTCATCAACTGTTTTTTCTGACACAACCAATCTGTTGGCGTGAATGCATAAAGGAGGGTTTGAAAAAAAATACTTTTAACATGTTTCCTTTATTATAATAATAATGATAATAACAGTTTATTGTACAATAATTACAATAAATCAGATTACACATAATGTGCAGTTAATAACCTAATAAACAATCCAATAAACAAATCCTTCCACAAAAGTATTTTATACTTGTGCGTGGGCTGACAGTACATGAATATTACAAGACCATAAACAAAACATTGCTACATCATATCACAATACATACATACACATGCATACACTGAGGCACACATCCATCCATACACACCCACACGCACGTACACACATACACACACACACACAAACACTCGCGCACACACATCTGTGCATACCTACCCATACTTTACAAACCTCTATCTCTCCTCACAGGCGCGTGTTAACATGTACACCTTTCTGCGCTTACACACCTGCACCCCCACACCGCATATACGCAAACGCGCTTACACACACACACGCGCGCGCACACCTCTTTTCACCCACAGCGAAATGCTGTCTGTGTATTGAGCTACTACCCAAGCAAGTGAAACAGCAAACATTCTCAAAACAAATGCAGTGGCAGGCCGTTGAACAATCACTGTTGGTCACTCTGTGTTGTACTAGTTTTTCAAATCCACCATTTGATGTGCTTTCAATCTGGGCATTTCTCCAATCCAACTCGCCAATCTTTTAGCAAACGAAGCCCTTGACATATTTGTATTCATAGCATAATATAATGTATTTAATGTCTTTGGTGTTGACCCAAGAATTATGGGTCTTTTTAAAACCGAGCCATTTCATATAATACTTGGTGCCTTTTTTCTCAACACTCGTTCGATTAACTACATGTCAGAAGATAAAGTCTTTTGTAGTTCTTGCTCGTAAAACGATCCGCTGATTGACTTGCCTTGCATATCTTCTACTAAATACGTCACTGGACTGCTTGGTTGCACCGTTGCGACCTTAAACAATTCTGCGGACCAGCGCGGTGTATATACTTTCTCGAATATTGTTTTTGCCTTGCTTATACGTACATCACCCACTTTAAATTTAGTTTGTGCAGACACCGGGATAGGATTGCAGTAGACCTGCTTACCAATAGCTGCTTCGTTTTTCCTAGTGACATCCTGAGGTTTGACACCTGTGGTGTGATGAATGGTTGCGTTGTATGCAGCTGTGACATCGGACAGAATATGTAGCCACTTGTAAGAACCAGACAAGTAAACGTTTTTATATATCTTCTCTTTCAACGTACGTATGACTCGTTCAACCATTGCCGCCTTCTTCACACTATACGTACTGTAATGATTGATGCCGTATTTGGTCATTACGGCCTTAAATTTGGCGTTGTAGAACTCCCTGCCAAGATCTGACTGTATGTGGGAAGGTGCTGTGCTGTTGGCTAAAATATCAGCCATGGCTTTAGTCACCTCTTCGGAATTTTTAGATTTAAGCGGACGCGTCCACACATACTTTGAAAAAAAATTTATCACCACCAGAATGTACTTGTATCCGGAGTTTTCACGATGATAGTTTGTAAACTCGGCCAAATCATTCTGCCACAAGTCATCCAAACCTCTAATTATGGCGCGCCTACGTTTAAAATTGATTCTAGCCGGTTTATACAACTCGTTTATAATTTGTTTCTTGGCATCAGATAGTTCAGCGTTACGTTGTTGGCGTCGGCAACGCTTCATGGCGATGTTGGATTTAAAAGCATCCACTTGTCGTGCAAATCTTTTAGATTTTTGTCTATTTCACCCAACTTCTTCTTTAGCTTGTGGCTCTTTGACAGATCGATATCTTTTAAAACTTGAGCTGTTATGGTCTTAGTTAAATTGTTCAATTTCTGTTCAAATTTGTTTTTCAAATCTTCCAACTCTGGCTTGTGCACAGCCTCTACCACTATAGTTATTAGTTTTTGTGCCACTTCACCTTTATGCTTCAGATACTCAGCTTTATGTTTCTGATAGTCGTTCACCCAGGCATCAACAAATGTTTTAGTTACGCCATCTGTGGGATCGATAGGGTTGGCGACGTTACACAATCTATGGTTTTGCACATCAAAATCACCATTTGCAGTTTTTGGGAAAATCTCACGTTGAACCACTCGGCTATGTATAGAGTGGTTGTTGTTGTTGAAGTTTGCAGCAGTACGATCAAACTTGTCGATAGACATGATGAAACTGATGATTAGCGTGTGCTAGCTCTTTATATGATGTGAGCCTGCTTCGGTTCTTCTAGGATTGACTGTATTTCATTGTTATGAGCATTATTGCCAGCAACTTGGGAAGCCATCAAAAGTCGAAGTCAGTCAATCAGTTCGTTCACATCATCCCAGTACACATATTATTTCTGTTTCTTAGTATGCAGCATGTATGGCATGCCACGATCTAAAGTTAACGAGGAAGATCTGGTCCTAGCACCTGCTTGTTTTTCCAAAATTGGTTTTATTACCTGCTGATATTTGATAAAACTGTTTCTTATAACGTCTTCTTTAGGATCGTTCAATTTTCTGTGCAGGCTAGTAACTTCCATAATGTCTGCATAGTCACGTAAAGCTTGCAAATTTTGCGTGGCAGCGAAAACAGGTTTTCTCAAAAATATCTATTCCAACAGATGATTAGTGCCGTTATATCTTCCATTGCCAACCATAATCTGAAAGCTTTGTCTGTTATTAGCGTCTATGTTGACGATGAGAAATTTAATAGGTTTGTTGCCGAGCATCCAAGTGTTGGTGGCTTTATCATAAATCATAAGTAACACCATATATTGAATCACGTGACTGGTCCTCTGTGAAATATTTATCAACATAGTATCTAACAGCTGTGGGATATGAACTCAACACTCGTTCTTAAATGGCTTTCGGTGTATTTGCTGCAGCATCTAGTTCACTATAAGCTTTCGTTGCCCATAATTTAGGTTCAGGTGCCTCTGCTTCCAACTCAAACGTTTCATCATCGCTAAGGAATGGAACTTCCTTCTTTGCTGCTGCTGCTAGTGGTGGTGGTGGTTTCACATCAACCTCAGATTTAATCGGCTGCTGCTGCTGCTGAGCTGTTTGAGCAGGGGCCAATGCTGAGACTGCTGTGCTATTCGATATAGCACTCAACGGTTTTAACAGAGGCTTATATAAACGCTGTAACGTTTCATCCGTTTCTGTTTTGTCCAGTTTCAAAGCTAAATATTTGTTTCGAATAATCTTTGATATATGGGCTATTTTACGTTTGATATTTGGTGGCTGTGTTGATAGTTTTTTCTGGCGAGGACGACCTTTAGATTTTTTCGCCATGCTCACAGTATGTTGAACACATGAAGACTAACACACACACACACACATACAGACATTAGTTTAAATATATATATATATATATATATATATATATATATATATATATATATATATAAAGTGATCGACGCCTTTGCGATACCGTCCTTTTGCTAAATCACAATCTTTAACGATCACCATCACATCATGCTTGGTCTGCCAACATTCACCACACAGTGTCTTGAACTTTTCAAAAGTCGTATCAGTGGTCACATGATCGTCGTACACATGTTTAAGATTTGTTTCGTCCTGTTTGAATAATATCACGACGTTTGCGTTGTCACGCACCAGTTGTTTTGGTACTTTGCATTGTCTGACAAAGATAGAAGGAATCAATGTTTTTATGTCTGCCCATGCAAAAATACGATTTTATTTTATCTTGCTTGTCACCTGCCACATCGTCAAAGATAAAGATTGGGTTGCCTAAGGCATCTGCCGGATCTAGGATTTCATCGTTTTCACTATACGGATAGTAACCAACACTTTTTGTACCAACCAACACCTCCTTTAACATCTTGTATTTCGGTTGATACAGAGACTTTGAATACACATACACGTTTGCAAACTTTAAATCGTTTGCTTCAAATAATAAACTCAGCATGACATTTGTTTTGCCGCATCCACTTGGACCACATATCGAACAGCGCACCGTGTCGGGTAACAGAAGACCGTGTCTGTGTTGTGTAGCTGTTTCCACACGTCCAAGTTTGTAACTGGTAGGGTTGCTGTTGTGTGTTTTACGATACGCATCGTTAACTAGACTAACACCAACCTGTTTGCTGTAAGAATAAATACTGGTGATTAATACACCAACGCTTTAGTATCAATGTTGGTATTTAAGGGTGAAGGTCTCGTCAACACACTCATCAACTAATTGCCTGTTGAGTTACACATACCAGGTTATCAGTTTTGTGGGCCGGGTACTAAACTTAAAGAACGTCTTGGCAGAGGTGATCAAGGTATCAATCATTTAGATTGTGCCTGTCGCGACCACGACATCGCCTACTCTCAATCAAAACAGTTGAGTGACAGGCATCGAGCAGACCAGGTGTTGGAACACCGCGCCAGGGAACGAGTCAAGTCGACAAATGCAAGTTTTGGTGAAAGGGTGGCCGCTTGGAGTGTAGCAAAAACAATGAAAGTTAAACGAAAACTTGGGATGGGTGTGAACAAATGCAGAAAAGCTAGTAATGCTGGTGCTGGTAAGAGAAAAGTTGGTGGCAAGGTGCCGTTTAAAAACATACTGGGTTTAATGCGAGGCGCTATCGATGTGAGTGAACAAGTGCCATCTCTGAAAAATCTGCTACATGTAGCGAGAAAAGTCATCAACAATGCTGGTGGTCGCAAGAAAGTTAAGGTACCTCGTGTTATTCCTATACCTAAAAGCGGAGGCTTCCTTCCACTGCTGCCTCTGATATTTGGTGGACTATCTGCTCTTGGAGCTCTGGGCGGCCGTGACGCAGGCATTGCTAAGGCAGTTAACGATGTCAAAGCAGCCAAACAAAAATTGGAAGAAGCCAAACGTCAAAATCAAACAATGGAGGCCATTGCTGTGGGTAAGAGAGGCAGTGGTGTGGGTGACGGTCTGTTCATGAAGAAACAACGTAGCGGCTACGGTTTGTATTTACACAAGCCAAAAAACGTGTAACAACTTTACCAGCAGGACATCTACCAAATGTAGATCTTGTCAAGTTTGCTGGTAAAATGAAATCCCATATTTTAGAGGTGTATACATGCGAAATAAGCTACCTCGCAATGGACCACGTAAAAACGAATCGTTCATTATGAATTTGCAAACAAACAAGGAGCCAGGCAGTCATTGGGTTGCTGTGAGAAAACGTGGTGGCATCGACGAGTACTTTGACTCGTACGGAAACTTGAAGTCTCCTGTAGAGCTGCAACGTTACTTTAAAGACTATTCCATATTGTATAATCATGCTGTGTATCAAACATATAATACTTTTAATTGTGGTCACTTGTGTTTACAATTTTTGCAATAAAATACTCAAACAGTAGCCTGTGTGTATCAGTCATGTCGCTAACGTTCGAGTTGAAAGGCTCTACATCCTCCCTGTCATTGGAAATATTTCCACCGATAGTGTTGGATCCACGGTTTGATCATTCGTTGGCACTCTCAAATTTTCACACATACAACACCATAGAGGTCGGTTGTAATAAGTTGCATTTTTATTTTCCATTCGAAGCCAAACCGAAGAAAAACGGTGTGCTACAAGAAATGTGTGTGTGTGTGTGTGTGTTGTATCATGGGATGGTTTTGAATGTTTTATTCATCAACCACAGACTTTTATACTAAAGTTTCGTTTCGAATCATAACCACACCCAGTGCGGCAAACCTACAGGTGATAACTATATTCGCAGTTTCTTTGAATTATAAGTGAAATCCAAATGGATACATATATCCACAATCTCACGTAAACACAATCATTACATTAGTGTTACCAATATACGCCTACATGATATCTTAAAAACATACATACCTTCTTTCACCCACTGCTTCACACATACAATCCAAACATACCTACCTAATCTATACATCAAAATAAATATTACAATATAATTTTAGTTACTATACTTTTATTTTAAAACTGATTTTCAATTTCTATATAGGCACATAATCTGTTTTTTTAAAATAATTATTCACCTTTTTTGTTTTTGTTTTGTTTTATTTGTTTTTTGTTTTGTTTTTTAAGTTGGTTTTTTATGTATATATTTTTTTTTAATATTTTTTTTTCATTTTTTAAATACTTAAATTTAAGGAATGACTGGGACACATTGTCGCCTAGGGACCCGCCAAGGCTCATAGACATACTGAATTGGGCCACGGAAAGGCTGGGTATACAAAAGGACAGACATTAGGATTTATGTTCAGTACATTGATATAATTTTATTTTATTTTCATTTATATATACACATACACACATACATGTACATATATACACATATATACATATACATTCTTATAAACCTACATCTATGTTCATGAAAAATCTATCTATTAATTTATATACATCTATGTTATTTAAGCTCAGAATATAGTTTGTGTTTAAAGGAAGCTGGATCTCTGTTACTTGTTTTATTCCCGATAAAAACTGCAATCTTTGTCTCTCATAATTCCTGCATGAAAACAATATGTGATCTATGTCACAGACCGTTTGTTCATCACAGCTGCAGTACGGTGTGGATTCTACACCTATTCAATATAAGTGAGATCTATATCTACCGTGATTATTCCTGAGCCTTATTATGGTGGTTAAAGCTTTTCTATGTAAACTAAATATTGTTTTTAGCTGACTTTCTTCTGGTAATTTGGGATTAAGGAGTTTATATCTGTTGGATGTTTTCTGTGTATATGAGAACCATTCTCTTTCCCAAATAATTTTGATTTTTCTTTTAATGTCAAATACAAATTCTGTGTATGGTAGCTTTATAACCTGATGGTGCCCCTGAGTTGATGCTGTTTTCGATAGTTGGTCTACATCTTAATTACCCTGTATATTACTGTGAGCTTTAACCCATAAGAAAGTCACCTTGATATTAGGGTGTTCACAAATATTTTTCCTGATGTTTCTCAACGATGGATGGTTATTAATATGCACGTGACTGTATTGTATTGTTTTAGCGGCTGATTGGGAGTCAGTGATAATTAAAGCCTTTTCTACTTGATTTTCCACCACCCAGTTAACTGCTTTTTCTATCGCGTATAGTTCCGCTGTATGTATAGATGTTAAATCCGCTAGTTTAAACATATCGTGGGTTTTTCGTTTTTTTATTAAATAAGCTGCTCCCACTCCCTTTTTACTTTTGGATCCATCGGTATATATACACAAATAGTCTAAAAACTTACCGTGTATTGTCTTCTTAAATATAATCTGATTTAATGATGGTTTGTCAGTGTACTCAGGAATGTGTACCTGCATTGGCTGTACCATAGATTTATACGGTAAGTTAAGTGTTACTGGTGGTGCTATATGTTCGTACATTAATGTGTTGTAATATGCCTGAGTAAGTGGTGGTTTGCTCTTACTTTTCCAATATTTGTTCGTCAAAGTTTCAATAAATAAACTATGTAATTGATCTACCAACTCTTGATCTGTACTTCTCATTTTTAGCTGGAATTTTTCCGCCGAATATATTATTCTTAGATGCATCGGGGGTTCTAGGGCTTCAGCAAATACAATATCTATGGGTGTTGACTTCATTGCCCCGATTGCTATTCTGAGGGCTACAAGAAATAATAATTCCCAATGGAGCTTATGAAATTAGCGATCTGGAACGGTGCATCCAAAACGAAATGGCTCGTATCTATCTAAAGTTGAATAAGTTGCATGCGAGTGCTGGTGTCGCAGATGCAAGTAAACTGTTTACTTTGAAAGCCAACAAAACACTTTGAAGTGTGAGATACAGTGCAAATACGACATTGATTTGACAAAGGACGCCTCAATAGCTCCTCTCTTGGGTTTTTCCTTACACAGATCCCTCATTAAGGATGAGGTGCACGAATCCGATTTGTCCGTGAAGATTGTTAAAGTGAAAACGATCCCTTTGGAGTGTAACATAGTGAGCGGATCTTGCCACGATGGCAAACCGACACATACTCTATACGAATTTGCTCTGATGGTTGATCCCGGCTATGCAATCGACATAATTCCTCACAGTATACTGTTTCTGCCCATCAACACACGCATCATTTCCCATATAAATGTAAACATCATCGATCAGAATGCAGTGCCTGTGAACTTTCAAGGTGAAGAGATCATCGTGATATTGCAATTGAGCAAGACACCGGTGGTATGTTAGTTATAAATAACAGTGACGACGGCGAGCAACAGCAGTCAGTATCTTCGTTACCTGCATCACAGACGGTTCTATCCTTGGAGAACGCACAGTTTCTAAAATCATTGAATCAATGTTGAGCAAACTAAATCCATCAGATGAGGAGAAGTACACACGTACGCTGTGCAAAGCAGATCATTTGATTACAACGACACATGTGAGTTTGCCATCAACCAGCAAGATGTGTTTTACGATTGGTCTTTGGCAGCTCTCCTGATTAGCGGTTCTACTGAGACAACGGGTACAACAGCGAATGCGGCAGCTAATTTGTTCTCCTCTGTGGCCGTTGAGATGTGCAATCAGATTATCGAACATGCTAGAAATCCTGGCATCGTTACAGCAGTCCGCATCTTATTACAAGCAAACAGCGATGAAGCACGAGCTCTCATCCCAGCTGGCTGGCATCCGGTTACCTGTGCAATATTTTCAAAGATTAACGGTGTTGCTTAGCCGCTTGCTGGTACGTATCACTCGCGGTCAGAACGATAAAAATTGCTATATTCTGAGCGGCGCACAAGGTGCCGACAAAGCTATGAAGTTTAACATTGAACATATGGCCTTGCAAGTCAAGCACGTCCATCGCAGTGATGTGATGCAACAGCAGCAGTTGACATCAGTCGCCCAAGATAAAAAGATTCTTATAAAGTTTAGAAAATGGGAGATGTACGAATTACCGAATGTGAGTCGTTCAACCAACGACTTGTGGTCTGTGAAGACCTCCTCAAACACCGAACGACCTCTCTTTGTTATTGTCGTCTTTCAAACAGAACGCCACCACAATCCGAGAAAAAATATCAATCAGTTTGATCATGTGAACTTTCGAGATGTAAGACTGCACCTGAATTCAAAACAAACACCCACCGAAGGTATGAATCTGAACTTTCAACAAGCAAATTGTCTGAAAGCATATAGAAACATGATTGAATTTCAACGGGCATATCTCGGCAAAGAATTGCAGACTACGTTGGATTATAAAGCTTTCGCAAACTTCCCATGTTTGTGTTTGATTGTTCAAAGTATACGGATTTCATCAAACCGTCCACTGTCGATATGAAATTGGAGATGGAAAGTAACCAGAACTTTCCAGATCACACTAAATGTTTCTGCATAATTATACATCATTGCATCATCGAATACTCTTCACTCTCTACCGTTGTGCGCTATATCATCTGAGTACAAGGCACCTACCTCCACCACTCTTTCTCTGCGGGGCTATATAAGCCAAGATGGAACTATAGTGAATGGGCAGTGTCAAGATGAAGTTCGTCGTTGGCGACACTCAAGGTTTCTGTCTGCCTGAGTTCACACCCAAAGAATTGGCAATATATAATGGGTATCATACGGTGCATCATGTCTTTAAGCCGCCACAACCAATACGTTTTCTGTCTGCTGATGTAATCAAACAAGTAAAGTTTCTGCAGACCCGTCATCATTGTATCGACTATAATTATGGTACTGTTTATTTGGAAGAGCTGCCAAAAATATCCTGGTGAAACATATTGTTGAACAACAAGTGGATCGAATCTATGTGAAAGGCGAGAATAAACACATATTTCTGTCACAGATGCTCCTCACTTGTGGCTACCGTGTGAACGTGATCAATTTGGAAACAAACGTGGATTGTCCGAAGCTGGTGCCAGACATTCCTTTGTGTATGCATCACTCACCAGGATACACTAGAAGCTGTATATGTAGCATAAATAATTGCATGTTGCTATTTCGTTATATTGTAAGCTTAATGCCTTAATAAAGCTGTAAATTATATATGTTTTTTCTGCCAGCACCCTCACAATCCTTAAAACTAGTAAATAAAACACATGTGTTCATTTTATATATTTGTATTGGCAAACTCGTTTGCAGAGAAGTGCTATATTTAAAACAAAAGTACGTCAACATGAATATGGTAAGACATGTGAGAAAGCCAGTGGCTATAAAGACAAAAATATACTTTGAAGTGAACAGCTGGGCGTCAGTCAACACAAGAGTGCTGCAATCAGATGTCTCACCACGGCTGCCATTCTCAAACAGAAACATAACTATGTAACGCACCACATCAGATGACATGCTTTTGGATGACATATTGTACGTTGCAAGCGGTACGAGGTCATTGTTGTGTAGATATGCTGTTGTTTAAGAGCTGACCATATCATGCAGTCATCGGTGTCGAAAGAAATTCGTACTTCTGTTACCTTGGATGGTTTATGAATATACAACATATTCTGACACAGTGCTGTTAAGATGATGAAACCTGCTTTAAAAGGTACCATCGCGAATGTTATGGATGTGTGTGAATACTTGCTCTTGAGCGTAGTGCAAACCCTTCAACATGTAATATTTAAATGCTAGTGTTACGGTGTTGAGTAAAGTTTTTATAGTTTGGATGGTCTGCGGTACATTGATGTCCCACTTACCCAGATCGTTTAATATTTGCACTATGTTTTCCATAAAACACGTGTAAGTCCATGCAAAGTGTGATTCTTTCAGATAGTCCAGTCTTGCTTTAATCAACACCTCAAGTCCAAGCAGCTGTTCCACACACTTTTCGTTCAAAAATAGATGCATAGATGTGAAACCATTATCGATGCACAGGGCTTTTTCACTTAGTACGTTTGAATAGGTTATGCGACAGTAATTAAGATGATGCACTATAAATCTGTTAGTTGGTTCGTCTTTACCTTTAAGATATTTCCTACACAACTGACGTATGTTGTCTAGGAAATTGTAAAAATTTCACTCTTCCAATGCTAAATATTGGTTTTCTGCATCCAGCGACAACGGATTGACAAATTTCACAACATTTGTAAAGTCGTTTCTTGCACTGATGCCGGTAATCAATTTCAAGGATCGTCTAACAGTAAAAGTGGTTTCCATCAACAGCCTGTCGTCAGCTTGATACTTGTTAAATAATACTCTTCTCTTTTGGTGTTCTGTGAAATCGGGACCGTCGTTTTCATCAACCACATAGTCCTCGCTGTCGTTGTTGTCACTCTCCGACATCTTCATGTTAATACAATCACAAAGAGACATGTTTTCACAAATTCGTTGACGTTTCGACTGACACTTGATGGGCATGCTAAGTAGGTTTTGTTGTTCTCCCACCACAGCCTACGGTTGTATGGTTCTGCTTGGTTTACTGGTAAATTTTAAAAATCTATTGCCATCACTAAATACCGTATCATATTTCGTGCTATACTCCATAATCTTCCAGATGCTTCTGCCAGACTTTAACAAACTTTTCTACAGCGACACAATTGGTTGGCAAACTAGCGAAATATTCTCCGCAAATTGTATATAACATGTCCCCCGCATCTGTTCTGTGAAGTTTTCGTGTGAGAAAATCAATGGCTTTAGTACGTTCAGCATACTCAGCATCAAGAGATGTGTAACGGTGTTTTAATATATCTTCCAGATGGTCTGCAAAACAGTAGGTATCATCGCAGCTTCCAAACTCGAATTCGTTATTAAATCCTTCTCTCATCGTCTCGAGTGTTTCGTGTTTAAGTTCGGCCTCGGTTGGTGGTTCAATTTCTATGTTCCTTGTTGCAAGGGTGTCCTCATCATAATAACTTTTGTATTGGTTTTAGCTTTGTCGGGTAAATATTTGAAAAATGGTTGACTTGCATCGGCTCTCGGCTTGCATTGAATGAGGGTCAATGCAAAAAATTGTGTAGAACAACCGTTAACTAAATATACATCACACACTATATGTCTACTTTCATATTCTTCGGCTTCAGACTTACGACCGTCTCGATAAGCTTCTTTTTGTATCTTTAACACTATCAGTCTGAGTATTATGTCGTCTTTCTCGCTATATCTTCTCGTTTTACCTGCATATCACATCTTCTTGTGTAAACTAAGGCTCTGCGGTGTGAGTGTCTGGTTCATCGTAATAACGTTATGTATTGATTTTTTGCTTCTTGTATATATTTGAAAAATGGTTTGTTTAACGGAGCTCCTGGATGGTATCAGTAGATAGGGCGCCACCTGGGACCATCCCCTCCACTTTTTTTCTGCGCATGCGCGATGACGTCATGCGCATGCTCTGACCTGTGACGCTGTCAACGTCAGGTGTCAGACCTGACAGCTGTCAACGTCAGCTGTCAGACCTGTCAGATGTCAAATCTGACCTGTCACATCTGTCAAACGCGTTCCAAGATGGCTGACCTGTGTCCATAGACAGCCGCAACCCCTGGTTAGGTCTCTATGGAACTGTCTTATGTCACATCTGACCTGATGACGTCAAATGCCCCAAGATGGCCGTTCCTGATTTACAGGGGTCTGTCATGATGTTCCATAGATAGCCACACACACAGCACACAGGTTAGGTTTCTATAGAACTGTCTTATGTCTGACCGGAGATGTTCCAAGATGGCCACCTCTGTCCATAGATAGCCCCAGGTTAGGTATTAACTGTCTTATGTCAGATGACGTCAGATGTTCCATAGATATCTACAAGTTAGGTTAGGTCTCCATGTGTGTGTGTGTTTGTTGAATACCAGCTGTCTGATTGTTTATTAAGGTTATGTTTGTATTTGTTTATTAAGGTTATGTTCGTATGACATGCTTATTACCAATCAGCTGATTGTTTATTCAGGTTATGTTCACACACACACACACACGTGTTGATTACCAATCATTTGATTGTTTATTAAGGTTATGTTTGTATTTGTTATGTCGTCAACGTGTTATCTGTTTGTTTATTAAGGTTATGTATGTATTTGTTTATTAAGGTTATGTTCGTACACACACAGCTGTCTGTTGTTTATTGTGTTGGTAAGATGTGTTGTATTGAAGTCTGTTGAGGTCTTGAATTACGTAGGCGTTTGTTTTATCTAAGTGTTTTATATCACAGTGAATCTGAATTTATTTTATATAGGGAGTGATCAAAAAAAAACACAAGTAACAAACTCGATTTAAAACATGAAAACTAAACTTTGATATACGAGGATTGTTTTATAAGTATTGTTTGAATGCAAACATATTGGTAAATAATATAAGAGTGTACTTACATACAGCAAGAGACGTCATACTTGTTTCACAGCTTATCACCTACTAAACAGGTGTGTATGAATTTGGTCTTTTGGTTGAGCTTGTACACGTTGTTTGAAAGCATAGAACACACACACATAGGTCATGACTGCACGAAGGCTTTGCTTAGACTGACAGACAGAAAGGGGTTAATCAAAAAGCAACAAAATAAAAATAAAACAACTGATTTACTTACAATAAAAATTTATTAGGATTAATTAAGTTGTACATATTGATACATAAATAACATACTATTATTACATAATGGCTCTACCGATGCCCGTTAGAGGTTTATATTCCAATACACTGTCATGAATAACCAAACAATAAACACGCGTATTTTTAGGGAAGTTGGCGTGACTCATAAACTCCACCTTAATGTCCACCGTTGAAGACTTGATTGACTCGTTCTGGTGCTGACAGTCAATCACAAATAGAGCTCGGTCTTTAAACTCGTCATAATTCAAGATAGGCTCCGACATGTTTTTATAACAGAAGCTTTTTTGAAAATCTGTATACATGCTATAGGCTTCTGCATATTTCGATTTCTCAAAATCCATATTCATAGATTCATAAGGGTAGCATTCTGAATTTAGAAACACTCGGAGGTCCAACATACCAATGTTATCGAAATAGTCTGGCCTCTTCTTCACGTTGTCCTTACGATCTGTTTGAAATGCTATAATCACATATCGAGGTCTTTCCAAGTTGGTTGCAGTTTTAACAGCCCACACATCTCTGTTGATATCTCTGAGTGCTGGTAACTCATATATGTCCCATTTGCGGTATGCGAGAAATATAGAGGTGTCTTTTGCTATTTTATCCAATAGTTCCAATTTCATTTTATCATTGGGAAAGACATGTTCTACCTTTAAAAACATATTGGTTCCGGTAATTTTTGCTCGTGCCGTACCTGTGCTGTAATAGCCGTTGGAATCGTTTCGACTTCTTGTAAAGCGGAAAGTATGTTTGCCACAGAGAACTCCTTTGAAATGATGAAAGAAACTGAAGAGGAACCAAACAGGTATGAGCATGTGAAACTTGTTATCATTTAAGGTGATGTGCTCCGACGACACATTCAGACCGGCGTTGCTAAGAGATTGGGCTTCATTCTTACTGAACGATAGCAGACTTTTGATGAGTGTTGTGGTGTATGGGTCTCGCACTCGTTCCACTTCCTTGTTATTTAACTCATAGGTCATTGATTCAAACAGAGCTGCTCCTCCATTATTTGACAGATAACAAGCACCAGTGGCATTTTGGACTGCTACAGGTTCCAGAGCACCTTCGATTATTAGAGCTGACTCGGCCAGACATACGAACGCATCTTGTTGGTTGATGGCTATTTCAATTTCATCGCTGTTACCAAACGATTTAGTTGGTGAATAGTAAGAGCGCAGCTCTTCTCGATCGATGGCATCATCAAACACGGGGTCTTTGAATATTTCTAGTTTTGACGACATGATAACCCAGGCTTTGCAGGAACTCAATATTATCGGGACGAAGCGTACCCTTTGACGTGTCTGACTCAACTGAATTTGTTGTGGTAGATGCACTTGCTTTTATATCTTTAAAGACCAACATACTAAGCACCTTTTATAAGTTTCAAGCGAACAGACACCTCTTCACCTTGAAAGTTCACAGGAACTGAATCTTGGTCGACGATGTCGATGCTTATATTGGAAATCTCTTGCTTGTTCACCGGCAAGTAAATTAAATTTTTAGGTTCTATGTCGATTGCGTAGCCAGGATCAACCATCGGAGCAAACTCATACAGCGTATGTGAGGGTTGTGTGTTATAATAGGAACCAGACACAATATTGGTTTCTATGCGAATCTGTCTAACATCCACTATTTCAACAGGTAAATCAGATTCATAAAAGGTGTCCGGCTGAAGAACTTGTTTTGAAAAGCCCAACATTCGCCCAATCGAACCATCAAATTCAAAACTGACATTTGTATAACACTTTAGTCTACATTTGATGGTGTTCGGATTAGGTCTCAGAATCAGAGCCTGTTGCTTTTGTTCGTGTGTTGCTGTAGCACCAACAAGTTCATTTTGAAGTAACTCTTCCAAGTGTGTTATTTCATAAGCACCGGTGGGTATCGTGATGGTTCGCCAACCGGTTCCTTCTTTTACATGAAATTTGTTTTTACCTTCATAGATGTTGGGTATGTTGTTGTAGGTGTGAAAGCCTATCAAGGCAACAGCATAATTACCATCCAAAACAATTGGTGGATGGTAGTCTGACGACAGATGGGAGCTGCGGTCTTTCAACACGAAGGTGTGCGCCATGACTGATACACACAGGTTACTGTTTGAGTCTTTTATTGCAATGGTTTTTGCAGATACAACCCATAACCGTAGCGCTGTTTCTTGAGATACATGCCTTTGCCCAGTCTCTTGCATTTTGGCTTAAATTTCAAGCCACTCCCTCTCCTACCCATCGCGATGGCTTCCATTGTTTTGTTGTGCCGTTCTTCCTCCTCCAGTTTCTGTTTCGCAGACTTGGCATCGTTCACGGCTTTGGCAATACCTGCAGCACCACCACCCAGAGCCCCTAGTGCTGACAGCCCACCAAATATCAGAGGCAACAGCGGAAGGAAGCCTCCGCTTTTAGGTATTGGAATAACTCGAGGTTTCTGCACATTCTTACGTCCACCAATGTTTCTAACGATTGTATGAGCTATATCAAACACGGCGTTCTCTGTTGGAATAAGGTTTCTATCTTTTATAACTTCCTCAATCAGACTTAGTATGTTTTTAAAGGGGACCTTCTTCTTTGGCTTCGAGTTGATTACATAAAGCCCCTCATCAAGTTTTCTGTTAACTTTCATGTTGTTTGTAACGCCCCGCAACGTTTCAGCAAAACCTGTATCTGTCTTTGTTAATAACAACCCACACTCTGTGACACCAACATGCATACTGACTGGGTGTCTCACTTGCATTCATATATATATATACACACACCCAAATAAAATATAGTTTAGTTTAAGTTAAGATGCGTACCAGAAAACACGCTTCTGCCTTACCCATTACAAATATAGACGATGTTGTTACGGACACAGCTCAACAACAACTGAGGCATGGTCCTCTCTTTCCAAACACCGTTCGCTGTATCATATGTGGTCCGAGTGGGTGTGGTAAAACTAATGTCATGCTGAGTTTGTTGTTTGAAGCAAACGGTTTAAAATTTGATAACGTGTATGTGTATTCAAAGTCTCTGTATCAACCGAAATACAAGATGTTAAAGGAGGTGATGAATGCAACAAAAGGTGTTGGTTACTATCCTTATAGAGAAAACGATGAAATATTAGATCCGGAAGATGCCAAGGACAACTCTGTGTTTATATTTGATGATGTAGCTTGTGACAAACAAGATAAAATAAGAGCATACTTCAGTATGGGCAGACATAAGAATATTGATTCATTCTATCTCTGTCAAACATATACACGAATACCCAAACATCTGGTACGTGACAACACCAATGTTATTGTGTTATTCAAGCAAGATGAAACCAATTTAAAACACGTGTACGACGATCATGTGACCACCGATATGGACTTTAAACAATTTAAAACTATCTGCTACCAATGCTGGAAAGATAATAAGTATGGTGTGTTGGTGATTGTGAAGGAAAACGATGTACACAAAGGTCGATATAGAAAAGGATTCGATAGATATATATTATTCTAACAAACAATGATAGACAGGGCAGTCAGCTGTCTAACACAGCTGTCATACAGCTGTCATACAGCTGTCTAACACACAGCTGTCTAACACACAGCTGTCTAACACACAGCTGTCTAACACACAGCTGTCTAACACACAGCTGTCTAACACACAGCTGTCTAACACACAGCTGTCTAACACACAGCTGTCTAACACAGCTGTCTAACACACAGCTGTCTAACACACAGCTGTCTAACACACAGCTGTCTAACACACAGCTGTCTAACACACAGCTGTCTAACACAGCTGTCTAACACAGCTGTCTAACAAGACAGACGGATATCGTGATAAATAAGAAGACATGTACCATGACTGAGTCAGTATATGTTAAACCACCACACAACCTGTATCGCTCAAACAAATGATTAGACCGGCTGGTAACACCGACCAGTTGTAGCACAATGGAAGTGTTGGGTAAGGAAGAGCGAAAAGTTAAGAAAAGGATTTTACAACTTGCTGACAATATTCGAAAAAAACATTTAATGCTTAAACTTAACAGAGCCGAGAATGATGATGCTCTGCAACGTTTATATAAACCACTTGTTGAGCCCCTAAGTGAAATATCTAAAAACACAGCAGCACTGCAGCAGCAGCAGCAGCCGCAACCACCAAAGGCTGAACAAATCAAAGACGAAGTCGATATACCAGAAACGAAACGCCAAGTAGAGTTCCTGAAAGACCATGAAGTTTTTGAAGCTGAACCAAGGGAAGAGGCTGAGGAGACAAGTTCCGATGAGGATATCCCAACATTAGAAGAGCTTGAGGCAGACCTACAAACTGTCACATCAACCCTGCATATCAAGAATTTTTGGAGCAATATCCTGACCGAGTTCGATATTATGTAGACAAGTATTTTACTGAACCACCAAGGCTCGGTACCATTGATCAAACGTATGGTGCCCGCTACGCTAAAGATACCGGTAACTGGAGTCTTGGTAACAAACA
The DNA here is from genome assembly GCA_964006375.1 of Tillus elongatus. Lineage (NCBI taxonomy): Eukaryota > Metazoa > Arthropoda > Insecta > Coleoptera > Cleridae > Tillus > Tillus elongatus. Next base: position 66,094,731 of record OZ023268.1, read on the forward strand.
CTTAGACTTTACTGATGCTGAGATTCAACTGGGCCAAAGGAGATACCCGCAAACACAAGGTTTGCTAGAATTGTTATTTATGAAAAGACCCCGGGGGTATACTTATGACGATCTTCAACACTATAGAGATATTCTAGAAGCAACTAGTGTTCATAAAATGAACTATGATCCTAACGCACGAACCAAGGGTTGTTCCTCTGAAAAGTATCTGACTCTAATAAAACCAGTGATAAATCCACGAGGTCGTAGATCGTCAACTCCTCAAGGTTTTGGTTACACCTACGAGGAAGACGATGACGACAGCAACGCCGGACATCTTAACAAAAAACAAAAGACTGAACTTAAAACTCAGAGTGATAAGAGCTGCGATAGCAACGGCATGAGCCCTAACAACAACATCAACACCAACAACTATATGATACAAAATAACAAACAAATAGAGTAGGTAAAACCATGATTGAGACCCAGACAGGAAGTGGGGGCGGAGCCCCCCTTCCCCCAGGGGCGGAGCCCCACCCCTTGTGGGCGTGGCCACGCCCCAAGATGGCGGACCCAAAATGGCGGAACCAAAATGGCGGAACCAAAATGGCGGAATAAAACATGGTGCCTTTCGCTTTTAAAGATGGTTGAAGACTCCATTATTTAAAGATACGTCACTCCAACCTTTAGAGCCGACAAATGAGAGTGAGGTTGATAAGCGAGAATAATGGTATAGGTCGAAGACTCCATGATTTAAAGTTACGCCCCTATTAAAACAAACCATACATAAAGCTTTTGTTATTAGACATAAGACATAATAATTAATATGTTTAATATTAGAGGCGGAACCAAAACGGAGGAACCAAAATGGCGGAATAAAAAAAGTGGCGGAATGAAAGATGGAAGCCTAACCTGTGATACCTTAAGCTGACATATATACCCCTGACATTATAAAAAATGGCGGCTTTCGTTCTTAAAGATGGTGCCTTTCGCTTTTAAAGATGGTTGAAGACTCCATTATTTAAAGTTACGTCACCCCAACCTTTAGAGCCGACAAATGAGAGTGAGGTTGATAAGCGAGAATAATGGTATTGGTCGAGGACTTCATGATTTAAAGTTACGCCCCCCATTAAAACAAACCATACATAAAGCTTTTGTTATTAGACATAAGACATAATAATTAATATGTTTAATATTAGACAGACTATTAGATTTCGCATAGAAATTAGCCGAACGCCACAATTGTTATATGGGTAGGTTCTAAAAATAACACACAGAGGTCGTTGGCAAACAAAAGAAGGAAGTTCAGAAACAAAATAGACAACAGGTTCAAATAGGAAACCAAACTTAAATATCGTAGAGACAATAGAGGTCGCTGGCAAAACAAAGAAGGAAGCTCAGAAACAAAATGGACAACAGGTTCAACTCTTAAAAATAGGAACTTTTGGTGGAATGGTCGGGTCAGCTAGGGCTCCCGGTCGCCTAGCTGACCCGACCATTCCACCACCCCGACTCTTAGTTGACCCGACTGGTCCACCACCTTGTCATGGAGCTAACCCGGTATTAACCTGGAAAAGCTTAGAGGTCTAACCTGGGCACATGCACCACCGTTTCTTGTGACGTCACTCGCTTCCAGCATCGTTTTTATTTATAGCGTCAGCTGTGACTGACCTGGATGGTTGATCAACTAACCTGGCCGCATCTATTTTTAAAAATTGTTCAAAGTCCATGTCGGCTGCATCATGGTCGTCGTAGATGTGTTTTAAATTGTTTTCTTCTTGTTTGACTCAAAAACATTCAGCTTATGTTCCGCAAAAGAGTGACTGTTACACATCTGCTAGACATGTGTTAGACATATGTCTGCCCTATTAGACAGCTGTGTTAGACAGCTGTGTTAAACAGCTGTGTTAGACAGCTGTGTTAGACAGCTGTGTTAGACAGCTGTGTTAGACAGCTGTGTTAGACAGCTGTATGACAGCTGTATGACAGCTGTATGACAGCTGTCTGTCATGTCAGACAGCTGTATGACAACTGTCGTTGTTGTCTGTTGAATATTAAGACGTGAAGCGTCCACTAAGGTTCAGTCGTTAACCAACAGTGAAGGTGAAAACAATAAGTTGTGTTGTCTGTGTTGTTTGTCGAATATTAAGACGAGGAGCGTCCGCTAAGGTTCAGTCGGTAGCCAACAGTGAAGGTGAAAACAAATAGTACCTGCTAAACTTTGTTCTTTAATAAACACGAGGCTAAACTTCGGTCCTTTAACCAACACAGTCAGTTGTGTAGCACGAAACAATGGCATTCCAAATACTTGAAGATACAGTGACCTCCAATAAGAAGTTTAAACTTGATAGACGAAGCGTATGCTTTAGACTACAAGATATACCTGACGATGTCAACGATCCAGAGAAGTGGGTCAAAGATCGTATTAAAGATATTGTGTCATATAGTCCATGATGTCGATCCCGAAGACAGAGTGGGGTTTACCTTTAGCTCGGAGGGGTTCGACAAGGGGGCTGCTCACTTGCCTTTCAGAAAAGCAAAGAATGTTGTTTTCGAAGACATTTGGTTCCTACTGAGTAAGATATACCAGAGTAAAGGACCTGGTTTTCGTTCTAATAGTTTTCGAATGACGATGACTCAAATGAAAACCGCTAAGCCTTTAATACATGTCAATTAAATATCTTAACCCATCATTACCATCATATATTCAGACACTTGTACGTAGCTTGCAAGCCTTCAATATAAACACGTACCAATTCAATCTCTTAATCCATTATTAACATCATAGGTTCAGAGGGGTCCACTTGTAGATAGCTTGCTATCTCTACGCCCCTCAACGTTGGTTGGTTGGTTGGGTGGTTGGTTAGTTGGTTGGTTGCACTTTTCATAGAAAAGATTGGATATCCAACAGGCTAAATTTAGAATGAAATCTTTGCAACCATATGTACCACCTATCAAGTCGTTTACAATCTGAGCTCCACCCATTTTTTACCAAGTATGTAGCGGTTGTAGGTGTTAGTTGAGATGTTGCTTCCGACACTTCTAGGGGGCCAGTATTCCGGCTCCCTGGAGATGAGTCTAAGTGGGCTCCTTTGGTTGAAATATTAAGGGTATCGGTATTGGTTGGTACATAGACTGATATGTTCGTATACTTAAAACTTAGTAAACTCAATAAGGTTATGAATACGTTTCTCCTCAGACACATCTGTTATGTACGTCGGTTCTATTTGTCTTACGGTGTTTCACTTCTGTTAAAGAGATTTACAGAATTTGCATCATATGGTGTGTTTAGGATCACTTCGGTATCGGAATGTTTGTTCTTAATGTTCTTATCCTTTTACTTCGGTTCCTTGAAGATTGGTTCTATATTTCTGATTAAATTCGCTTACGCAGAAATAAAAATTGTTGAGTTTTTCATAAAAATGAATGGTTATGTAGCAAACCGAATTTAATATCAAACATATTAAAGTCCAACAAGTGTTTAGCGGTTGTTGGTGTTAATTGAAATGTTGCTTCCGACACTTCTAGGGCATCGGTATTCCGAGCCCCTGGAGATGTCTCTAAGTGGGCTCCTTCGGTTGGAACATTTGGCATATCGGTATTCCGATAACCCAAATGTTCCTTCAGCTGACTGTTGTAATAGGCAATCAACTCTTTAGTTTTCTTATTTTCCAACCAATGACACATAAAGCCACATCTCAAGACAGTTAGTTAAGAGTGTTGTATGACTAAGATTACTCTTGAAATATTTAGGATATCGGTATTCCGGCTACCTAAATGCTTCTTTAGCTGACAGTTGTAATAGACAATCAACTCTTTAGTTTTGTTATTTCCACCCATTAACACATAAAGCCACGTCTCAATACAGTTAGTTAGAGTGTTGTGTGATTAAAATTACTCTGAAATGCTAGTGGCACCCATTTTTACCAAGTATGTAGCAGCTGTAGGTACCAAGTCAACCCCCTTCTGCTTGTTGTTGTAATAGACAATTAACTCTTTGGTTTTCTTATTTTATATCTCATAAACATAAAAGCTACACTTTAAGATACTTAGTTTAACTGGTCACATGGCTAAGATTACTCTGAAATGATAGAGATGTGTTGGTTTAGGGTAATTGAAGACTGTTCTTCAAGACATATTTACTTTGGTTTGTTAGGTACGCTTGACAGCTGCCTGTGCCGTCAACTTCAATAAGTCTAAGAGGGTGTACTAAAATTTGTCTGTAGTACGCATCACTTGATGTAGTCAACATTTAAATACGCTATTTAATACTGTTCTTTATGGTATGGTTGAAATTTTCTCTGAAAGTAACTTCATTAAGTCTAAGAGAGAGTGTGTTGTTTTTAGGTGTTAACACAGCTTGTTCTGACTTACTTAAATATTATATTTCTTCTGTTCAACAAGACGATGATTTTGAGGTGTTACACATGTATGTAGCTCTAAGACTGGCTATACCGGAAGTGTCTACCGGAAGTAACATTTTTATTGAATATGCTATTAGAGTTTGGTTTGCTGAACACCGTGCATGTATTGGTTGTATCGTACATCTCACCGATCTTCCGCGATAAGGGTTTGAAGTTTTTTATCTCAGTTTCTTGTAGACCTTGTTACGAAACATACATTTTTGAAGTCGGTTCCTTTCTATCACTTTCCGTTCAAAAGATATAAGGATTTAAAGTTTAGACCGGAAGTGGTCATTTTATTGTATATTCCAATTTGGTTTGGCCTCCTTAACACCGTGCATGTATTGGTTCTATCGTACATCTCACCGATCTTCCGCGATAAGGGTTTGAAGTTTTTTATCTCAGTTTCTTGTAGACCTTGTTACGAAACATACATTTTTGAAGTCGGTTCCTTTCTATCGCTTTCCGTTCAAAAGATATAACGATTTAAAGTTTAGACCGGAAGTCGCCATTTTATTGTATATTCCAATTTGGTTTGGCCTCCTTAACACCGTGCATGTATTGGTTCCAGCGTACATCTCACCGATCTTCCGCGATAAGGGTTTGAAGTTTTTTATCTCATTTTCTTGTAGACCTTGTTACGAAACGATATATTTTTGAAGTCGGTTCCTTTCTATCACTTTCCGTTCAAAAGATATAACGATTTAAAGTTTAGACCGGAAGTGGCCATTTTATTGTATATACCAATTTGATTTGGCCTCCTTAACACCGTGCATGTATTGGTTCTATCGTACATCTCACCGATCTTCCGCGATAAGGATTTGAAGTTTTTTATCTCAGTTTCTTGTAGACCTTGTTACGAAACATACATTTTTGAAGTCGGTTCCTTTCTATCACTTTCCGTTCAAAAGATATAACGATTTAAAGTTTAGACCGGAAGTGGCCATTTTATTGTATATTCCAATTTAATTTGGCCTCCTTAACACCGTGCATGTATTGGTTCTATCGTACATCTCACGGATCTTCCGCGATAAGGGTTTTAAGTTTTTTATCTTATTTTAGTCGCCATTTTTTAATTCTGCTTACTTAGACGAGTAACATGACACTAAACACGTGGGGTTAGCTTAAGAAAGGAATTGAACCTGTAACCAACCATTGTTTCTAAGCTTACTGTTTAGTTATTCAGTACCTCTTTGTATTTGTTTGACGCTACCATATCAAGGAGCATATATCAGGAATCGAACCTGTATCTCTTTCAAAATAAAATCAACTACTTGCCGCGCCCACACATAAGGCTAAAAAAGTTCCTATTTTTAAGAGTTGAACCTGTTGTCCATTTTGTTTCTGAGCTTCCTTCTTTGTTTTGCCAGCGACCTCTATTGTCTCTACGATATTTAAGTTTGGTTTCCTATTTGAACCTGTTGTCTATTTTGTTTCTGAACTTCCTTCTTTTGTTTGCCAACGACCTCTGTGTGTTATTTTTAGAACCTACCCATATAACAATTGTGGCGTTCGGCTAATTTCTATGCGAAATCTAATAGTCTGTCTAATATTAAACATATTAATTATTATGTCTTATGTCTAATAACAAAAGCTTTATGTATGGTTTGTTTTAATGGGGGGCGTAACTTTAAATCATGAAGTCCTCGACCAATACCATTATTCTCGCTTATCAACCTCACTCTCATTTGTCGGCTCTAAAGGTTGGGGTGACGTAACTTTAAATAATGGAGTCTTCAACCATCTTTAAAAGCGAAAGGCACCATCTTTAAGAACGAAAGCCGCCATTTTTTATAATGTCAGGGGTATATATGTCAGCTTAAGGTATCACAGGTTAGGCTTCCATCTTTCATTCCGCCATTTTTTTTATTCCGCCATTTTGGTTCCTCCGTTTTGGTTCCGCCTCTAATATTAAACATATTAATTATTATGTCTTATGTCTAATAACAAAAGCTTTATGTATGGTTTGTTTTAATAGGGGCGTAACTTTAAATCATGGAGTCTTCGACCTATACCATTATTCTCGCTTATCAACCTCACTCTCATTTGTCGGCTCTAAAGGTTGGAGTGACGTATCTTTAAATAATGGAGTCTTCAACCATCTTTAAAAGCGAAAGGCACCATGTTTTATTCCGCCATTTTGGTTCCGCCATTTTGGGTCCGCCATCTTGGGGCGTGGCCACGCCCACAAGGGGTGGGGCTCCGCCCCTAGGGGAAGGGGGGCTCCGCCCCCACTTCCTGTCTGGGTCTCAATCATGGTTTTACCTACTAAATAGCCTATGCGTATTGGAATGACATAAACGAGTTGGTTGACAGACTTAGACTTTTAGTGGCTTCCCAAGTTGCAGGTAATAATGCTCATAACAACGAAATTCAGTCAATCTTGGAAGAACTAAAAGAAGCTAGTGTTATCACCTAGTAAGCCCACAGCCATGAAGAGACACCAACGACAACAACAACAGCACCAACGCAACACTGAACCATCTAATGTTAATAATTCTATAAATGTATTCCAACAAAGAGTTTACATACTTGTACTTAGAATCAAATAAAAGTCTTTGTTAAAATTACTGTGTTTTTATTTTGTAATACAATTAAAAAGTATGTCTTAAAGCAATAATATCCTGAACAAATTTATCTTGTGGTACATCTGCTATACGTAGGTTGTTTCTATGTGCTGTAAGGTATTTCACTTCAGTCTTTCTTCTGTTAAAGAGATTTACTGAATTTAGATCGTACAGCTTGTTTAGGATCACTTGGGCGTCGGGGTGTTTATTTTTAAAGTTCCTCACAGCCCTGGGGAAACTTTTCTTTTGTGTTCTTACGGCATGATATGGATAGGGGGCGTCTTTCTCGTTTCTTGCAAGTAAACCAAACACACTTATTTTTCCCAGGTTACTTGGCTTTGGGGATATATCTTCAAGATATTCTGTGACTTTAGCATTTGTTTCTCGCATACGCTGCAACTCATCATTTATCTCGATTAATTTTACTTCAATCGCATCTAGGCTGTCCCTGTATTTCTGATCAAATTCGTTTAGGAAAAAATCATAAATAATTTGGTTGCATTTGGCATAGAACTGATTGGATATCCAACAAGCCAAATTTAATATTAAATCTTTACACACATATGTACCAGATATCAAGTTGTTTTCAGCCTGTCTCCCACCAAAGTCCACCAGATATGTAGCTGTTGTTGGTATTACTTGAGTTGTTGCTTCCGTTTTTAAGGGGCCAGTAGTCCGGCTCCCTGGCGATAACTCTAAGTAGGCTCCCTCGGTTGAAACATTCGACATGTCGTCATGCTGATACCCCAACTGTTCCTTCAGCCGACTGTTGTAATAGGCAATCAACTCTTTAGTTTTTTTATTTTCCAACCAATGTCTGAATCTTTTCTCACCACTCTTACACAATTTTGTGGCATTAAAATAACCAGTGTTTTTATCGATAATAAGTTGAAAGTCTCCAAATAGACCATACCAGAAGTTGTCTTTAATTTGCTGGTAACACACATCACTTAATGTAGCCATTTTGAAACAGATTTGGGTAGAGCAAACTGAAGCACGTCTTTTCTCAACGACAACCGAATTGTGAATGAGCTTAAGAGTGTGTAGCCACTTTATATATGCTGCCACAATAACCGTTTTTAAAACTATATTTGTTTTCACAGAAACCTTACTAAATGTGTGTGTGTCTACAAATACGTTGTTTCTTATGGGAAACCGTGTCAAAAGCTATATATTAGGCTAAAATACATAGAATCTTATGGGAAATAGGAACGATTTAAGATGTGAGCAGGGGCCTTTTCTACAAACACAAATAATGTGATGATGTCATCCTTTCGGTTATGTCTGTATTCTAGACAAGCTCAAACACGACTGCAGGGGGTGATGTCATGCAACAGATATAACACAAGATAACATTTACCAAGGTCATCAACTTACACGTTGTTTACCTCTAAGAGGGCCTCTCTCTTGCGTATATTAAACAGATACACTGACAAGCTCAACCAGAATCAAGGTTAACAACTGTAAAACGTTGTTTATCCTTTGTGGGGCCTCATTCTCTTACGTCTGTTTGTTAAACACCGTGTACAGACTCAAACAAGATTATCTATGATACTTGTTGGGCAATCAATTGTCTGTCTGTTTCCTCAACATAGGAGACACTTGAACCAAAGAACATGGCTATTTTGCTACGTTTTAGCAGTGTTACACGCTCTAACTGTTGTTAAACAGCTGTCTGTCTGTCTGTCTGTTGTTACACACATCTATCAGTCTAAGCAAAGACTTCGAGCTGTCATGACGTGTGTTCTATGCTTTTAAACAACGTGTACAAACTCAACCAAAAGACCAAATTCATACACACCTGTTTAGTAGGTGTTAAGCAGTGAAACAAGTATGACGTCTCTTGCTGTATGTAAGTACACTCTTATATTATTTACCAATATGTTTGCATTCAAACAATACTTATAAAACAATCCTCGTATATCAAAGTTTAGTTTTCATGTGTTAAATCGAGTTTTGTTACTTGTGTTTATTGATCACTCCCTATATAATATTGTTTGGATTCACTGTGATATAAACCACTCAGATAAAACAAACGCCTACGTAAAACCAGGTCTCAGTTTTATTACATATACTAAACAGGTTGATTAGCATATCTATATGTAAATACGTTTTGTTATTAATAGTTTACTTCAAACGTTTTTGTTTTTAGAATTTGATATTAGATATGTTAATTGCAAACGTGTTTAAATGTCTTTTTACTATAAATATACCATTGTTTTAAAATTACAGTTCCTATTTTGTTAAATTGGGAATGTAATAGAGATACCCTCACACACACACACTCATCAGCCTGATAAACAAGTTTTATGTAACAGGTTTTTGTTTTATATATACAACCGTAAACAAACTTTCACCGTGTGTCTGCATAGCATGATTGGTTTAGGGACGGGTACATATCTTAGTAAGCTGTATGGTCGGGGGTTCAAATCTAATTTCAGGCGAATGCTTTTCTTTCAAATATCATATTTCAAATTACCCCAATATATCTTCCTCATATATGTATGTATGTGCTAAACCGAATGACTGTGTCCAACAGACCTCTCCCCTCGAGCAAGGGAATATTCTCCGACTCTACCAATTTACAAATAGAATGTTCCCTTGCTCGAAGAGTCAGATCTCTGGACATAACAGACATAAATTTTCGAATAAATTCAAATTTCCCGCCAAAAACGAAATACCCTAACAACTTCAATACAACACATCTTACCAACACAATAAACAACAGACAGCTGTGTGTGTACGAACATAACCTTAATAAACAAATACATACATAACCTTAATAAACAAACAGATAACACGTTGACGACATAACAAATACAAACATAACCTTAATAAACAATCAAATGATTGGTAATCAACACGTGTGTGTGTGTGTGTGTGAACATAACCTGAATAAACAATCAGCTGATTGGTAATAAGCATGTCATACGAACATAACCTTAATAAACAAATACAAACATAACCTTAATAAACAATCAGACAGCTGGTATTCAACAAACACACACACATGGAGACCTAACCTGACTTGTAGATATCTATGGAACATCTGACGTCATCTGACATAAGACAGTTAATACCTAACCTGTGGCTATCTATGGACAGAGGTGGCCATCTTGGAACATCTCCGGTCAGACATAAGACAGTTCTATAGAAACCTAACCTGTGTGCTGTGTGTGTGGCTATCTATGGAACATCATGACAGACCCCTGTCAATCAGGAACGGCCATCTTGGGGCATTTGACGTCATCAGGTCAGATGTGACATAAGACAGTTCCATAGAGACCTAACCAGGGGTTGCGGCTGTCTATGGACACAGGTCAGCCATCTTGGAACGCGTTTGACAGATGTGACAGGTCAGATTTGACATCTGACAGGTCTGACAGCTGACGTTGACAGCTGTCAGGTCTGACACCTGACGTTGACAGCGTCACAGGCCAGAGCATGCGCATGACGTCATCGCGCATGCGCAGAAAAAAAGTGGAGGGGATGGTCCCAGGTGGCGCCCTATCTACTGGTATCGAATGAGTGCCAAAGCAAAAAATTGTGTAGAGCAGAACCCACTTAAACATATGTCACACAACTCGACTTTATGTCCGCTTTCATAATTTTCCCCTTCCGAATCACGTTCGTCTGTATACGCTTCTTCTTGTATCTGTAACACTGACTCTTTTAATGTAAATTCACAGTCTTCTTAGATCAATCTATTTTTATGTCCATACTACAAGAAACTGTTAAACGTCATGGTTCAACAACTAACTAATAATACAACCGAACTTGTCCGCTCATTTTTACCTACGACCTAGCATGTGTGTGTGTGTATGTGTCTACAAATACGTTGTTTCTTTTGGAAAAGTGTCAAAAGCTGTATATTTGGCTAAAATACATGGAATCTTATGTAAAATAGGAACGATTCTCGATGTTAGAGGGGGCCTTTTCAACAAACTCAAACAGAAACGAGGTTGCGCAATGGAACGTGATACCTTTCACTTGTCACGGTCTAACAACTTTGAAAGTAGGTCACCGATAAGATATAACAACTGTAGACAAGCGCAAACATGATCGCAACCGATAACGTCCACTTATCACGGTCTAACAAGTTTGAAAGTAGCTCACCGGTAAGAAACGAGGTAACTCGCAACCAATAACGTTCACTTGTCACGGTTTAACTTTGAAAGTAGGTCACCGGTACGAAACGAGGTCAAGCAGGCGCCCACTTGTTGCGGTTTAACTTTGAAAGTAGGTCACCGGTACGAAACGAGGTCAAGCAGGCGCCCACTTGTCGCTGTTTAACTTCGAAAATAGGTCTCCGATAAGAAATAACAACTGTAGACAGGCTCAAACAGAAACCGAGGTAACTCGCAACCTGATACCTTTCACTTGTTATGGTTTCACTTTTACAAGTAGGTCATGCAGGTAGGGAATGACAATACACACAGTCGGTAAATATTTTTTATTTTCATACATTGATATGTTAATCTATGTGTCAGCAGTTTGGTTTGTTAAACAAACCCAGATAATATTTTTGAATAAGTTACACTATATAATCATCATCCTAGTCTTCAACATTTGATGGTTCCTGGTCGTCGTTGTCCTTTGTATAGCTGATAATCTTCTGTAATAGCAGGCTGAGTTGTTCATATAGACTGCGGGTAAGGCACTGAATACCAAATATAGATACATCTTTATGACCAATTGTAACCATCTAATTGGTAAACTCATCAAATTCGTAATATTTATTTTTTCTAAACAGGTACAAATGACCGTTTGTGTAACGGAACACTCCATCAATCTTGGCTGGGAATTCGGGAGAAAAGGTATTTATAAAACATGCTTCTAGTCTATAGAAAATGGCTCCATTCTCACCGATGATTTCATACATGTTATCCGAATGAAATATAACGGTTTTTCCTGTATATGTGTTTACCATTGCACCTATCCGGTCAAACTGTCTTTAGATATGTGAGATTACTGAATATGCCAACGCGTTTGGCCTGTATGCTGGGAAACACAACAAGGCTTAATGTTCCGTCGTTGGTAAACATGACCACTTCTCCACTAGGTCGCTGATATATATGTTTAACTTCTTTAAAATTTTTCAAATGTGGTAGCCAAGTTGTCACAAGTTTTGCCTCTTGATAGCGATCTTTCATATTGTCCAATGGGACGACCCACACCCATTTCTTATGAAACAGATACATGTTGTGGTTAATAATAACCAAAGGTCTGATCTTGTCTATATAATTACACAGGTCCATACTTGATTTGGTTGTTTTAGGTTTTGCTGTGGCCGTCTTTGGTTTCATCATCATCAGTCTTGTGGTAGTCTTTGAGGTCAGTGGTCTCAGCTGTCTTTGGTCTAGTCTGTGTTGTTGTTGTAGAGCGTTCCCCATACAACTATTGAATTCGATGAATATCTTCAGCAGATATGCCGGATCCAGCATACGGATACATAAGAGAGTTTGGGTCGAAGGAGTGTTTGAGACCTAAACTGTGTCCCAGCTGGTGTAGAATAACCAAATAGTATGAGTCATCCGATGAGTGCGGTCGAAGGTTCCACGTGAGATTATTGCTTATGTGGATCTCAACGGGTGTGTTGTTATCATTTGGAAAATAAGAGTGCCCTAAAACATCACCACCAATTGGATATCTACACGGTTGCCCACTTATCAAGTAACGATGTTGGTTTTCACAAAAACTTATCACTATGTTGGCATCCGCATAACTGTTTGTTCTCACAAAATTCAAATCAATATGCTGCTCCCACTGTTTGAATGCTTCTTGTGTTAGCACGATTACCGTCGGATCTAAATGATGTATGTACCATTTCAATGTTTTCTTTTTCCATTTAGGCTGTGCTGTTAATAATACACTCTGGGAAAAATCTTCTTCACCGCATCGTTTCCGCTTCATCAGGTTGATGTCTGCACTAGTCAGATTGTTACTTTCGGGTAGCTTGAAAAACGTTTGAAACGTGTTTAAGGCATCCGTGAAAGCTCGTGTATTCTGTAACATCGTTGGCCGGCCATTGTTAATGGTATCGTTGCTTAAATAACCATATTTGATGAGATAATGGATGGCCACTTGTGTGTCTGTTTCACTTACATCATCTCCACAGGAGGCACCTAGACAAAGAACACATATTCTCAAAAGTAACTTGAACATGACTGTTCGCTTCGTTTACCAGTGTTACACTGAGCAGCTCTCACTCTAACCGTTCTTATATAGCTGCCCGTCTGTCTGTTTGTTCCTCACACACACACACACACACACACACACACACACACACACACACACACACACACACACACACACACACACACACACACACACACACACACACACACACACACACACACACACACACACACACACACACACACACACACACACACACACACACACACACACACACACACACACACACACACACACACACACACACACACACACACACACACACACACACACACACACACACACACACACACACACACACACACACACACACACACACACACACACACACACGTTAGCTAGCAACGTCCTAACCTACCATTCACATGAGCTTACCATATGTAAAACATTACTACAAACTTCCATATGGTAAGCTCATAACAAACAAGCATGTGTACAGACATTCAACATATACAACATGTGAGACTGTTGCTTGGCAACCATTAACCTAAGAACACAGTCGGCTAGCGGACAGCAGCCGGCATAATCTTACAAACAAACAACAGATGCGTGTGTGCCTTAACCTAACATTCTCGGATAGCGCGAAGCAGTTTGCTTATATGTCAGACTTAACTTCAAATTAACACGTGGTGAGCTCCTTACAACCATTCGCCTTACGGACAGCTGACATAACCTAACAACACATGCGTGGCTTACATTCTCGGTAACGGGCAGCCGGTACTTGTTCAACCACATGGCGGCAAGCGTACATCTTGGGACATGTGACGTCGGCGGGCAGATGACAGCTGACTCCCGGCATCTTGGAACATGTGACGTCAACTGACAGGTTACCCGCCACTCGCTGACAGATAGTGGCAGCGACCATCTTGGCCATCTTGGAACATGTGACAGGTTACCCGCCATCCATTGACAGCTGACAGCTGTCAGCTGACTCCCACCGTCGTTACGTCATCTGTTAACGCATGCGCAGAAAACGTGGAGGGGTGGTCTGAGGTGGCGCCCTGTCTACTTCTGTCTGCTCTTGTTGTGGTGTAGTGGTTTTTTGTTGTGCGTTTCTAATGTTTCGTAGTATGTTATTGTTGTATTAGTTTTCTAGCAATGCCTGTCTTAAAAACTTTAATTCTTTACAACTGTCTAACAAGATAGACAGTTGTCTAGCAGGATAGACAGCTGTCTAGCAGGACAGACAGCTGTCTAGCAGGACAGACAGCTGTCTTACAGCACAGGCAGGTGTCTATCCTGTTAGACAGTTGTCTATCCTACTAGATAGTTGTCTGTCGTTGGTTGTACCTTGGAGAGATTGGTCTGCTTTTGGCTACGATAATATAGATGCATATGCGATCGTGAGTTTTACCATAGTTTGGTATATCCAAAAGGTGGATGTATCATAATAAAAGGTGTGAACGACTTGTGGCAGATTGACTTAGGCGAGTTTACTGACTATCATCGAGAAAACTCTGGCTACAAATACATTTTAGTGGTTATAAATCGATTTTCAAAGTATGTGTGGACTCGTCCACTTAAATCTAAAATGCTGAATAGGTGACTAAAGCTATGGTCGATATTTTAGCTAATAGTACAGCCCCTCTAACATTCAATCTGATCTTGGCCGAGAATTCTATAACTCTAAATTTAACAGCTTAATGGAAAAATACAACATTAATCACTACAGCACTTATAGTGTGAAAAAGGCTGCAATTGTGGAAAGAGTCATATGTACCTTAAAAGAAAAGATATATAAAAACTTTAACTTATTTGGTTCCTACAAATGGTTTAATCCACTACCTGATGTTACGGCTGCCTACAACGCTACTGTTCATCGCACAACTGGTGTAAAACATCAAGATGTTAAATAAAAAAAACCTCTGGACGCAGCAAGTGCGTTATGGTAGTGAATTTTCATAAAAATGTTTTTAAAAGCAAATATGTTTTTTCAGAAAGCAGGCATCAAATTTGGTTACCAGTATAATCTATATATTAGAAACAATGTGGCGTGTTTCATCAAAATAACTTTATTGTTTGGAAATGTACACAAATTTCCGAAAATAAACTAACATTGTTCCCGAAAAAACTGGTTTTCTGGTCAACCTTATAGGTTAATAGCAAATTGATTAATATTTGAAGCATTTAATGAAAATTCGCTACCATAACGCACTTGCTGCGTCCCGAATTTCTTTTCTTACAAAGATGTATTATATTTCGATGGAAAATGCAAAAATGCAATAACATAGGGCGTGTTCGTTAACAAAAAAGAACATTTGAATCACTAACGACTTATGGACCACCTGTAATTGTGGAAATATTTTTTAAGATGTAGCTCAATACACCTTATAATTAATGTATACAACTTTTTTCCTAACTTGCATAATAACGAATATATTGAGCTTTAATAATTTTTTACGAAAATTCGACCAAAATGATATACCATTAAACGATAAACTCTATAGCCAACACTACTGCTAAAGCATCAGAGAAAGGGTCTATTTGAAATGAATTTTCTGGGAATATTTTAGTAAAATGAAGGACAATGACGATTGAAACTAAGAGTTCAGGCTTTGTAAAACATTATTCTTGAGACATTTTCCCCGAATAGACCATATTAGTCAGGTTCATTGCCTAAATATTACCAATTTTGACGTTATAAATCGCGACTTTGACCTTTTGAGGAAAACCCAAATTTACGTTTCTTTAAATGCCTCTAACTTTTTTGTCCTTTAACCTACAGAGCTAAGTTTTCGTAGGTAGCTTACGTATAATGATATAAACCCGTGTACAAAATTTCGTCGTCCTTACTCTGTTAATTCTGGAGATATATTTTTTTTAGAATGAAAACTCAAAATTTTCCCGTAAAACCTCGTCCGATTTTCCTGACTAACGAACTTATCCAAGCCATTTACCAAAGGAAGGTACATGCCAAATTTTATCAAAATCGGCCCATTATTTTTTAAGTTATCTGTGTGATACATACATATATATATATATATATATATATATATATATATATATATATATATATATATATATATATATATATATATATATATATATATATATATATCTTTCGGTATCGGTGTTTACCGCGACATGCTGCATTAGGATACCTATCGGTGTTTAGCGCACCAAATTTTACGAGAGATCGTGCAACAATGTAAATTTTCTTGTTGAGGGTCTCTAAACCACGTTAAATGCTCACACATTGTTTATTTTACTGCTATAATATAAAAATTATCAAGAAGCCTATGCGGTGTTTTATGAGTCTTAATTATTCTATGACCAGACATATCAGGATGTAACTTATACTTACCTACTCATTATTAATTTGACTAGATACCGTGAGACTCTGGAAATATATTTTATTAGGTTCACATTAATATTTGACATGAAAATAAAAGAAAAATATTAATCAATGATTACTTCATTCTTATTTTATTTATTGCATTATTAATATGTGTTTTCTTGTTTATGTTTCATAAATAGCATTTATAATACGTACCTACCTAATTCAAATTTGAAAAGACGGCTCAGCGTCTTAGTAGGCTATGAACATCGAAGTTTTGGACGCTATTACCAGAATGGAAAAGCTTTGTTTTCCTCATTTGCATGATATGGGTGTGTAAATCAAATAATTTATTGAATAAACACATAAGAGAATCAGAAGAAGTCTGTGAATAATAGTCAAAAGTACTAAAGACATCCGAAAATAAATATATTAGTTTGTTAGCTTAATAGGTAGAACCAACTTTTCACCTAGAAAATTTTAACAACTTGTAACTTTGTAGGTGGGTACTTGTACTTGAGGTCGTAACATAAAAAGAACGCTTCATATACTTTACGTCGCCAAAGTTAAGATTCGATACAGAAATCTTTTTTTTAAAGGGCATAAAACCATCATCAAAAATAGTTTGTTGCATCAAATAAAATAACCCCTTTTCTGAAAAAACGCCTTTAATATTTCCTTGCGGCGATTGATTATTAATTCAGTATGTATTTACAGCAAACAAATTAGAAAAGCTTTTTTTATATCGAAAACGACTTGCTTTATCGTGATGCAACAAAACATCTTTTTTGGTAGCTTTACGATGCTCTTGACTATTCTGCATACAAAATTGAAAAAATACTTGCGATAAGAAAGTTATAGGTAATTAAAAAATTGTGAAAAAAAATAAGTTTGAGGGCCTGTAACTCTATGATAGGATACCCTAATCTGCACCCTTACGTAAGACAATACGTAGATATTAAATATTTAGATGAATCCTAGTAAGGAATTATTACGTAATATCTATTCGAATAAGTTTTGATTCCGAATAGGTATTAATATCATTAGCATTGAGTATAACACCAATATATTAGTCAATGTAATTAATTGCAGTGTGTGATAACAGATGGCGTGGTTCCGACCTTTCTACCATATACAATATCACTCCTATAGATGGGAATCTCTAGAAGTGGGTGTAAATCGTAATACACTAGCGCTCAGTGTCGAGTGTATAAACTATTTTGTTTGACAGGTCAGTTATGCAGATGGCATATAATGACTTGTATCATTGATGGCATGAGTGGTTTGTCTATGGATAACATTTCGTTTGTTATTGTTTTTATAACCTACAAAAGTCACTTACTAATGAAAACATGTGGAAGGAATTTTCTTTTTACAGTTCCGTTACAAGTGGAATAATATTTGGTAAATATACACACGTTTCTACCAAATCTTATAGGTACCAGTGGCACGGGAACTGTAAAAAGAAAATGCGTTAGCTTTCATTCGTGTTGTCGTTGCCGTTTGGAACACAACACACGAACATTTTCCAAAGTTATATCACTTTACATTTGATACAACTTCAAAAACAATGTCTGTGAGGCAATCTCAAAATTGAAAAGGAGATTACAAAACGCGTTGTCATTGGTTGGCGAGCGTGCAAACCACAGTCGCTTCAAACAGTTCAAAGATTCAACTTCGTTTTCCTATGTTCAAATTTAAACTTTTACTACCCATTTACTACTGGTCATTAACGGTTTCTGAACATGCGCACTAGACAATGGCATCGATGGCAGTGCTAGGTGTCGCGTGTTAATACTAAAAATGATAACTTCCCCTTCCACGAAAGTGAACACGGCCTGGTCTCTACTCCGTCTACTCCACATTAATTTTTAAAACAGCGTTAGATGACAGATGGCGCGGTTCCGAATCCGTCCATTCCGTCATTAACTCACAGTGATTCCGTCTTAGACTAGGTTAAGGATTCCGTCCTCAGTACTACAGATTAATTTTAATAACAATGTTTAATGGCAGGTGGCGCGATTCAGATTCTATATTAATTTTAGCAACAATGGCGGTTGGGGGGTGGCATAGCGGGGCGTGGTTCCGATTCCGTCAACCCCCTATCAATATTAATTAAAATTACTTTTAATACGTTTTAATGACAGTACAATCAGCCTTATTGTCTTCGTTAGGTATCGTAACTTTACTAGGAACCATAAATAGAAGTACTTTACAATAATAATAATAATAATATAAAGTCTTAACTCCACAATAGTATTTCATAGATAAAAGATTCTGAAGAGGATTTAATTGCATAGGTAAAAGGTTGTTCTTTGCCTTATACAATAAAAAGAAAAAAACGAAATACTTAATACTCACAGTGTGGACATGCAACTGACATTTTTTGTATAAGCCATAACTTGAGATGCTCTAAAATCTCAATTCGTTTTTAAATGGTGCATTTGTGAGTTAAAATCATCATGGATTATTGGCTAAGAGAAATGAACCTTTTTTAGCAATGACCCATTGGAAATTATAGAGTATGGCGGTTGCCAGACGTTTAACCACACTGTGACTGTGGAGGAAATATTAAGTGCACATATTATAGTCTTTAAGTATGTGATTATTTCACTATAGGCTAACCTGCTACCACAGCATAAAAACTATACTGCAGGTTATCTCTCCGAGATCTCTATGTATAATTAGTTGTGACAAAATCTGAGCTTTCTGGATGAGAAGTTAGAAGTCCTGGATGGCTTAGAAAAAATTGCTGAATTATTGAAGTTGTTATCGTTACTATTTCATAAGATTTCACAAAGTACCTGACACAAGAGCAGTAGCTGGTCCGCTATCCATGTATAAAGTACAATGTTTAAATAATTCGTTATGAAGTCCAAATTCCGTAAATCTTAAATAACTATGACATGTACATTTCAAATTTAGACACTCTACTGCGTTTATATGCTAGTACAGGCAATAGAGAATTTTTTTCTGCATTAAACTACAGGAGTTTTTTTTTTAATAGGTAGGTTCAGAATTACGTACTGAATGTAAAAACACAAAATCCTTACACATT
Organism: Tillus elongatus; assembly: GCA_964006375.1. NCBI lineage: Eukaryota > Metazoa > Arthropoda > Insecta > Coleoptera > Cleridae > Tillus > Tillus elongatus. The sequence goes on from OZ023268.1 coordinate 66,114,213, forward strand.
AGGAGGGCGGAAGTGCCGCCATTTTGAGAAAAACCGTTTCGACCTATATCACCATAACTGTGTACTTTAGGCCAAAAATGCTCATGACCTTTATTGTAGATAATTGCATTTCTCATCTTTTTTGTTAAATAATTTTTTTTGTATCACTCACCGTTTACAACTTATACGACTATTAGCATTCATTTATTGACATTTTTACCTATATCTTTGTTAATAATTGCTTAAAAAATAAAATGCTTATAACTTAACTTTTCAATCGATAAATTTGCTAGAAAAAAAATTAACTCCTGTAGTTTAGTGCATTATGGACAAGAATAACAGGCTCCTCTATTGCCTGTACTATGCAGCGTGTTACGCAAAAAGGTTTACAAACTGAAGGAGACTATTGAGGATCTTAGAAAAATGATAAAAGCTGTAATAGACATAATATTGTTCTAAAACCTTTGGTTTTCAAGATATAGGGCTTTAAGCTTGAATTTTCTTATCGTTTTCCGCTAATATCTCAAAAACGAGTCAGTATTTGAAAACCATATTTTACACACCTGTTGCTACTCCAAAACTGCTTTTTTTTCTGTTCTAATTTTCAGTTTCCAAATCTTGTCAGTGGTGCAGAATTGAAGTCCGTAAAAGTTTATATGTCCTAAAATTTCTACGCCACTGAAAAAATTGCGGTTTTTACTTATTTAAGATGAGAAGGGACTTTTCAATATAAAAGGTACTCTTTGTTCGAAACTCCAAAGTGCACGATTTTCGAGAAAATCTACCTTTTATGTAGAAACACCATGTAAAAGTGTAGAAATCTATCGTTTGTTTTTCCTAGAATCATTTATGTATTTACAATTTGGTATCCAATATCAGTAAAAATAAGTATTTGTGTTTTTCTGCATCAAAGTCAATTTTTCTCGAAAACCGTGCATTTTGGAGTTTTGAACAAAGAGTACTTTTTATATATAAAAGACCTTGCTCAATCTAAAAAATTCATAAAAACCGCATTTTTTTAGTGACGTTGAATTTTCAGGGCATAGAATCTCTGACGGGCTTAAATTCTATACCACTGACAAGTTTTGGAAACTGCGAATTAAAAAAGAAAGAAACAGTTTTTGAATAGTAAACGATATGAAAATTTTAGATTTCATAGACTACCGACGCCTTTGATATATTAGCGAAAAACGACAAAAAACTTTAAACTAAGTTTTAGAACATATGTTTACTAGAACTTTTATCATTTTTTTAAGATCCACTGTCACCCGCTTCACTTTGTAAACCTTATTCTGCAACACCCTGTATATCTGTGACTATTGTCAAAAGTTCAGTTCTCAACCTAAATGACGGCGTGCGCGTACGATGGGACTACCAATGGAAAAAAATCACGTGTAAAATAAAAGATCAAACAGGCCTAGCATAGTTTTTTTTTAAACTTAGTACCGAGAATTTATATATAAGTATATTTTATAAAATAGCTCACCAAATACGATTATACTCCATAAAAGTTTCTCATTCTTAACTTTAAAATAATAACGTTTGTGTAGGTTTTTATAAGCCGAAAACCTCACATGCGCGAACACACTATAGTGTGTTTCATAGAATAACCATTACTCTATGGTGTTTGCGCAAGAAGATTTTACTCTAAAGTTAAATGTCATACTTAGAACTTATAATAACAATCATTTATTATGAAAATCTTGTAGCGTTCTCGGAAGTTTGTCGGCTTGAGAAGTTTTCTAATTGATTACTGCTTTTTTATAAAATGGCACAATGAATACGATTATACCCCATGATACGAGATATATGATAATGAGACTACCTATTTTTAGAACAGTCGCGCGCATGGTGTCAAGTGGTGAGTCCAATGCAACAATAATATGCTGTCGTGCAGTGGGGTTTGACGTTTCATCACAACCTCTTAACAAATTACGTATTTTATCTTGTGCGTATATACAAGTAATATAAAAATTAAAAATATTAAATTTAGTGCTGCGACCTGTATTATATGAAAAAGACAATATAGGCGACGAAGTGCAATGTAACTTCAACCGCATTTAACTAACGTATAGAAACTTTTTGATTGCGAATGACTTTGTTTTTAATGTGTAGTTGGACTTCTATAACGTTACTCACCACGTGACGTCATTGGAGGGGCGGGGCATATGCGCAATATCATATCTCTTCTAAGTCATTATATCATTATTATACCCTGTGTAGAGATCTCCATAACCTCAAAACCATAACGTTAGTGTAGCATTTCGTAAACCAAAAACCTCTAATGCGCAAACACTAATAATCGTTGATTTTGAACTATATTAACAAGTTGAGGTTTGCCTCTCTGAATTTATACATATTCTCTCGTTTTCATACTGAAATTTGAGTATTTTGGGCCTCACGAAGCTAAAGTTATTCGGAATAAAAATTCACGACTGATTTTTATGCATTTATAAGACTGAGATTAAAATAAGACTAGCTTTGCATTTAATATTAATTGCGCTGTTCAATCACATCACGATATGGATGATTTTGTCGTTTGGAGGTTGATTTTGAGGTTACGGGGAATTCTACATAGTATATAATTGTATTCATTCTGCCACTTTATGGAATAACTGTAGCGAATTATCAAACTTGACAAGTCGTCAAACTTACGAGAATGCTGTGAGAATCTGATGATATACAGGGTGTTACAGAATAAGGTTTAGAAGCTAAAGGGGGTGATAGAGGACCTTAAGAAAATGATGAAAGCTTAAATAAACATTATCCTAAACCTCTAGTTTTGGAGGTAGGGTGTTCAAGTTACAATTTTTTTTATTGTTTTTCTCTAATATCTCAAAACAGCTTTGGTATTTGAAAACCAAATTTTACACATCGTTTACTACTAAAAAACTGCTTTTTTCTGTTCCAATTAACAGTTTACAAAACGTGTCAGTGGCGTAGAATTCGAGCCCGTCAAAGGGTCTAAGCCCTGAAATGTCTACGCCACTGGAAAAATTGCGGTTTTTATGCATTTTTTAAAATGAGCAGAGTCTTTTAAAAAGGTACTCTTTATTTAAACTCTAAAGTGCACCGTTTCCGATGAAAATTGACATTTATGCAGAACAACACAGATATTTTTACTTATAAAAGATACCAAATTGTAAATAAATGATTTTATGAAAATACCATAATTTATACAGTTTTTACGAGGTTTTTCTGCATAAAAGGCAGTTTTTCTCGAAAACGTTGTGCTTTAGAGTTTTGAAAGTACCTTTTACATGTAAAAAACTTTGCTTATTCTAAAAAATGTATAAAAACCGTAATTTTTCTAGTGGCGGGGAAATTTCAGGGCATAGAACCTTTGACGGGCTCAAATTCTACGCTACTGACGTGTTTTGAAAACTGCTAATTAGAACAGAAAGAATCAGTTTTTGAGTAGTAACCGATTTGTAAAATTTGGTTTTCAAATACCGAAGCGTTTTTGAGCTATCAGCGAAAAAAGATAAAAAAATTAAAATTCGAAAACCCCGTATCTCGGAAACCGAAGGTTTTAGGACATATGTTTAATAAAACTTTTATGATTTTTTTGAGGTCCTTAATCACCCTCTTCAGTTTGTAAACCTCATTCTGTAATATCGGTTTTTCGTAAAATCATTTATTTACAATTGGGTATCCATGTCAGTAAAAATATATGTGTTTTTCTGCATAAAAGTCGATTTTTTTTGAAAACGGTGCACTTTAGAGTTTTGAACAGAGTGCCTTTTACATGTAAAAGACCCTTCTCATTCTAAAAAATGTATAAAAACCGCAATTTTTCTAGTGGTGTATAAATTTCAAGGTCTAGAACCTTTGATGGGCTCAAATACTACGCCACTGACACGTTTTGGAAACTGCTAATTAGAATAGAAAGACGCAGTTTTTGAGTAGTAACCGATGTAGAAAATTTGGTTTTCAAATACCGAAGCGCATTTGAGGAGATAGCGAAAAACAATTAAAAAAAATTGAAACTTGAACACCCTGTATCTCGAAAACTGGAGGTTTTAGGACATATGTTTATTAAAACTTTTATCATTTTTTTGACGTCCTCTACCACCCTCTTCAATTTGTAAACCTTATTCTGTAACACCCTTTATAGGAATGTACTTAATATTTTTTTGTAATTTGATGGCTGGAACACAGGAACACATTATTCAGAATTACCGCAAAATGGTAATTTTGCCTATTAAAAATATTTCCAGCGTATAAACCAAACCCGAAGACCGAAATGCATCAAATATAATATGTGATTGGTTAGACACGGATAAGAAGCACAGAGAAGAATGACAATAAAAAAGACATCTTCACTAATAATGAGTAGGTACTACCAAAGACGAAAGTAATAATTACTCTCGTCTAAACAATTATTGTTTATAATGTTGCGTATAATCAGTTTGGTCCGTGGTGGAAGTCCCACCACGGTTCCGTCAATAACCAAGGAAGACCTATACCATTCGCTAAATAGTCAATGCCTGTAACTTATCTATGGTTTAGTCAAGGCGGTCTCTGTAAGTTACAGGTACCTACAACAAACCAAATACAGTTTCCTGTAATTAAATGATCTTGAATCATTACTTGAATCTTGGGAACTAGAAAGCAGCCTGGAAGCGAATCATGCATATCACAAAAACTAATTATTAAAGAAAATTATATGTTTCGTTGTTTAGATAAACTTAATATTTTTAATGTGTGATAATATCTGTCTTACTTTTATTACACTTTATTAACATTATTGTTAAAATAAATTTAATTTGTTTAATCTTATGATACAGGTAAGTACCTATAGTACTTGATATATAGGTACCTACGTTGTTTAATAAACATTCTTGGCTTAAAAATTCGAACATAGATAAAATATTAATATCTAGTAGGTACTTAACGGGAAAACTATAAAAATAAATCCCTTACTTTTTACCTTCTTAAACCCTTGTCACCAAGTAAAAAGAAAGAGATAAGAACCTCTTATCATAAGAGATATATTTATATAGGTATACTTTTATTTTTAGGTTGTATTAAACATTATAATATATTTGTACCTTGTACCTAAAAACAGCCGCATTGAAATTTCATGGAAGTCGACGTCCGACATCCAAGAAGTAAACAAAGATTGAATGTAGGTATAAATCGGGATAATGAAGGCTGCTCAAATTTCTTGAAGTACCTAATCAAACATAATAGATACGTTAATTTTGGAATGCAGGAGGAGCAATACTTTTGAGGCAGCTCTATAATACACTAAATATGAACGCATTATATTGTGACCCTTTAGGTGTCGGTACTTCATTCTCATGTCAAGTTCCAAGTTAATTAAGTTACAGCTTGACCGAAGATTTCTGCTGCTATAAATGCATACCTAATTTCATCCGCTGGTTTAAGTATCAGTACAATATGAAGTATGGAAATAAGTTTAAAATTTACGCTGCAATTCGTATCTATTGAGAATTAAATTTTTAGGTTAAGTATCGGTACTCGGTATCTTACTTGTTCGTCGGTTTTTCATAATATTAGTGTGTTTTCGCATGAAGGTTTTACGCTAGCGTTATACTCTATATTGAAAACTTATTAATGCAAATATTTATTATTAGAATCTTGGGGCATTTTCGAAAGTTAGTCGGAGTGAAAATCTTTTAATTGCCCAGGTTTATTTCATAAAAGAGCTCAACGCATACGCTTATACCATAAAAAAGTTACCTATAACCTCAAAATCATAACGGTAGCGTAGAGTTTTATAAGCCGAAAACCTCCCATGCGAAAACAAACTACCTAATATGATTAGGTCAAATTAATGCGACCTATATTATCTAAAAAAGACAGTATAGGCGACGAAGTGGTATGTAACTTCAACCGCATTTAACTGACGTATAGAAAAGTTTTGATTACGAATGACTTTGTTTTTAGTGTGTAGTTGGACTTCTATAACCTTACTCACCACGTGACGTCATTGGCGGGGGCGGGGCATATGCGCAATATCATATCTCTTCTAAGTAATTATATCATGATTATACCCTGTGTAGAGATCTCCATAACCTCAAAACCATAACGTTAGTGTAGCATTTAGTAAAGCAAAAACCTCTAATGCGCAAACACTAATAATAGTTGATTTTGAACCATATTAACAAGTTGAGGTTTGCCTTAATAATGCAATAATACTTTCTCTGAATTTATACATATATTCTCGTCTTCAGACTAAAATTTGAGTATTTTGGGCCTCACGAAGCTTAAAATTATCCGGAATAAAAATTCACGACTGATTTTTATACATTCATAAGACTGAAATTTAATTTTATCACATCACAATATGGATGATTTTGTCGTTTGGAGGTTGATTTTGAGGTTACGGGGAATTCTACATAGTATATAATCGTATTCATTCTGCCACTTTATGAAATAACGGTAGCGAATTATCAAACTTGACAAGTCGTCAAACTTCCGAGAATGCTGTGAGAATCTGATAATATACAGGGTGTTACAGAATAAGGTTTACAAGCTAAAGCGGGTGATAGAGGACCTCAAGAAAATGATAAAAGTTTAAATAAACATATGTCCTAAACCTCTAGTTTTCGAGGTAGGGTGTTCAAGTTGCATTTTTTTTAAAATTGTTTTTCGCTAATATCTCAAAAACGCTTTGGTATTTGAAAACCAAATTTTACACATCGTTTACTACTAAAAAACTGCTTCTTTCTGTTTCAATTAGCAGTTTACAAAACGTGTCTGTGGCGTAGGATTCGAGCGCGTCAAAGGTTCTAAGCCCTGAAATGTCTACGCCAATGGAAAAATTGCGGTTTTTGAGTAGTAACCGATTTGTCAAATACCGAAGCGTTTTTGAGCTATCAGCGAAAAACGATAAAAAAATTAAAACTCGAAAACCCTGTATCTCGGAAACCGAAGGTTTTAGGACATATGTTTATTAAAACTTTTATGATTTTTTTGAGGTCCTTCATGACCCCCTTCAGTTTGTAAACCTTATTCTGTAATAGCCTGTATCTCGTTTTTTCATAGAATCATTTATTTACAATTTGGTATCCAATGCCAGTAAAAATATCTGTGTTTTTCTGCATAAAAGTCAATTTTTCTCGAAACCGTGCGCTTTAGAGTTTTGAACAAAGAGTACCTTTTACATGTAAAAGACTCTGCTCATTCTAAAAAATGTATAAAAACCGCAATTTTTCTAGTGGTGTATAAATTTCAAGGCCTAGAACCTTTGACGGGCTCAAATACTACGCCACTGACACGTTTTTGAAACTGCTAATTAGAATAGAGAGACGCAGTTTTTGAGTAGTAACCGATGTACAAAATTTGGTTTTCAAATACCGAAGCGCATTTGAGGAGATATTAGCGAAAAACAATTTAAAAAAATGAAACTTGAACACCCTGTATCTCGAAAACTGGAGTTTTTAGGACATATGTTTATTAAAACTTGTATCATTTTTTTGAGGTCCTCTACCACCCCCTTCAATTTGTAAACCTTATTCTGTAACACCCTTTATAGGAATGTACTTAATACTTTTTTTTTAATTTGATGGCTGGAACACAGGTTACACCATTATTCAGAATTACCGCAAAATGGTAATTTTGCCTATTAAAAATATTTCCAGCGTATAAACCAAACCCGAAGACCGAAATGCATCAAATATAATATGTGATTGGTTAGACACGGATAGGAAGCACAGAGAAGAATGACAATAAAAAAGACATCTTCACTAATAATGAGTAGGTACTACCAAAGACGAAAGTAATAATTACTCTCGTCTAAACAATTATTGTTTATAATGTTGCGTATAATCAGTTTGGTCCGTGGTGGAAGTCCCACCACGGTTCGGTCAATAAACAAGGAAGACCTATACCATTCGCTAAATAGTCAATGCCTGTCACTTATCTATGGTTTAGTCAAGGCGGTCTCTGTAAGTTACAGGTACCTACAATAAACCAAATACAGTTTCCAGTAATTAAATGATCTTGAATCATTGCTTGAATCTTCGGAACTAGAAAGCAGCCTGGAAGCGAATCATGCATATCACAAAAACTAATTATTAAAGAAAATTATATGTTTCGTTGTTTAGATAAACTTAATATTTTTAATGTGTGATAATATCTGTCTTACTTTTATTACACTTTATAAACATTATTGTTAAAATAAATTTAATTTGTCTAATCTTATGATACAGGTAAGTACCTATAGCACTTGATATATAGGTACCTACGTTGTTTAATAAACATTCTTGGCTTAAAAATTCGAACAAAGATAAAATATTAATATCTAGTTCTTAAACCCTTGTCACTAAGTAAAAAGAAAGAAATAAGAACCTCTTATCATAAGAGATATATCTATACAGGTATACTATTATTTTCAAGTTGTATTAAACATTATAATATATTTGTACCTAAAAACAGCCGGAGTGAAATTTCATGGAAGTCGACGTGCGACAACCAAGAAGCCAAGAAGTAAACAAAGATTAAATGTAGGTATAATCGGGATATTGAAGGCTACTAAAATTTATTGGAGTACCTAATCAAACATAATAAATACGTTAATTTTTAGGTTAAGTATCGGTACTCGGTATCTTACTTGTTCGTCGGTTTTTCATAATATTAGTGTGTTTTCGCATGAAGGTTTTACGCTAGCGTTATACTCCATATTGAAAACTTATTAATGCAAATATTTATTATTAGAATCTTGGGGCATTTTCGAAAGTTAGTCGGATTGATAAATCTTTTAAGTGCCCACGTTTATTTCATAAAATAGCTCAACGAATACGATTATACCATAAAAGATACGTATAACCTCAAAATCATAACGGTAGCGTAGAGTTTTATAAGCCGAAAACCTCCCATGCGAAAACAAACTACCTAATATGATTATGTCAAATTAATAATACTTGCTTATAGTACCTACTTATCAGTTAATAATAATAGTAGGTAGAGGTAGGTAGTAATAATTATTGGTGGATTTACAAGCAGTAAGTTGTAGCTAAGTAGGTTCTTAATGAACAACTACTTATTTATTTTGTATGCCATTTAATATAAAAATAAAATACAGAAGTGCCAGTAGGTAGGTAGCTAGGTAAATGACAATTTTTACGAAAAACAATTATAAATTATAAATAAAAATTAAGTTGTACCTGTATCTCCTAAAATATAAGAAATTCGTTCTGCGCGTTAGGCCATTGATAATGTTAATTGATTGCAATTAATGTAGTTGACTGAAGTCATTTTCAGACATTGAACAAATTAGAAAGTAAAAATAGCTTATAAAACACATTTGATCAAAATCAAATAAAGTAAAATGTTGTTAATTGATACAGTTTTACTGATATATATTAACATTTAATGTGAGATCCCTACATAAAATAAAAATATAAATGGTCTTTTAACGCAGTGAAAACTTTTAAATCTGGCTACATCGCATTGCACCGCTAAAAACCTGAAGAAAACAGAACCTTAAATATTTTTAGCGCGACGTCGCGCTATACACCGCCTTGTCGAGCTAACCGCCGATAGAGCAAAGAAAACGGCGCGCTTAACACCGATACAGATATATATATATATATATATATATATATATATATATATATATATATATATATATATATATATATATATATATATATATATATATATAAACGTATAAAAATTGAAACTGACCCGGGATATGGGTTATAGGGGTCCTAGTTCGCGCTCATTTGCAAAAAATTTTTCAAAATTCAAAAGTCGGGATCTCCCCATTAGTGAATTTTTTCTACGAAAATTCACTAAAATGAAGAGACTATTAAACAAGTCTACTCAAATATTAAAGTCAGAATAAATTTACAGTGGGTTATGTTGTATGTTTCTTGGATAAATGCATATGATGTTAAATATGTTTATATTTAATGTATTAATGTACTTAGAACAAAAGTGTTTTTTAAAATTAATGTTTTTTAAATTTTTTTCAATGTGACATATATTACAATTTAACTTAGTAAACATTGAAACAAATTCTCACTTCTGTAACATTTGGTGGTTTGTAGATATAAAACATATTTTGGCTTAGTGCGGTCAGGATGATAAAACCTGCTTTAAAATGGGCCATTGTATATCGTGTGTATTTCTTTAAAACGATTAAGTACTTGCTTCTTTGCAAAGTGTAAGCATTCTAACATACAAACTCGAAATCTTGATTCATAGTCTTTTAACATGACTTTTATGAGTTTTACAACCTCCTCGTCACACGGTAGCTCCTTCTTATTAACACATTTGAGAACATCAGCAACACAGTAGAGGAAATCACCAAGTCGAATATCAAACTTCAAATTACTTAGAAACTTCACCTTTTCGTTAATGATTTCAACTAGATCTAGTAGCTGTTGAACTGCATCTTCGGTTAAATAAAAAGTAACAGAGTCATCTGATATTAATATGCCTTTACTGCTTAGTATTTTAATTGGTTTGACGATACATACTCCAATATTTTCAGGTTAGATCTTATTATCTTTGGTAAAGTACTCTTCAGCTGCTTTTGTCAGTGTTGAAATAAAATAATCCCATTCCCATGAGCTAGATGAGATTATTATATTTGGATTTGGGGGATATAGGCTTGTATTTACAATTTTAATTATTGGAATCACTCCGGCCGCTTTTGATAAACCAATTGCAACACTTAGAGCTGAAGTAATGGCATACCTTGTTTCTAGCAGCATTCTACTTTCTTGCTTAATCTCACTAATATTCTGTCGCAGAGCTGCATCAATTTGACCCCAATAACAATCTTCACAAATATCGTTAGTAGCAGGTTTGATGATCTCAGGACCATCATTTTCATCTATATTATACCGTTTTCGCCTCTATTCTGGATCTGTGACTCCAGAATCATTACTATCATCGTACAACATGTTGATACAATTATAATTACGTACACCGAGTATCTTCAACATTTAGATTTGAACTAACCTTATTGCTGCATGCTTTGTTGTTAAATAGGTTTCGCTGCCCTCTTCCCCCCTCTTCATGTACTCTCATTGGTTGTATTTTTCCTTTTTGAAAACAAATTTTACAAACATGTTCGAGGTGCTCCAATGGGTTCAACACTCTCAGCATTGGATAACATTTTCATGGAAAACTTCGAGACACAAGCCCTTAATTCATCTCAACTTAAACCAACCTGCTGGTTAAGATACGTTGACGATATTTTTGCTGTCTGGCCATACGGTAAAGAATCTCTAAATGAATTCCTTTCTTACCTAAATAACATCAACCCCCAAATTCAGTTCATTATGGAAATAGAAAATAATGTTTCTTTGCCTTTCTTAGATGTACGCATCACCAAAAACCCAGTCAGAGGATTTTCTTGCACGGTGTACCGAAAAGCAACCCACACTAATCGTTATCTTAACGCCCGATCTCAGCATCACCCATCACAACTAAATTCCGTTGTTCGAACACAAATAACACGATCCCTTAGATTAACGGACAACCGCAATAAACAGACACAATTGAACTTTTTAAGACAGGCATTGCTAGAAAACGAATACGACAACAATAACATACTACGAAACATTAGAAATGCACAACAACAAACCACTACACCACAACAAGAACAGAGAGAGTCCACACAAGAACACACAGCGCTTTTAAATTAAAAATTAAAAATTAAAGGTGTCACCAACAAAATCAGGCGAATTTTTAGATCCCATAATATCAAAACCATATTCGCAACATACCAAAAACTGTCAAATCTGATAAAAACTCCCAAGGATACGATTCCAAACGAATCCCACGGAGTTTACGTAATTCCTAGTTCCGACTGTTCCCGAACTTATGCAGGACAAACAAGTAGACACATCCACAATATAATATATGAACACAACCTCCCAGTTAGAAAGTCCAACCCCTCATCGGCGCTGGCCATGCATCATATTCATACAGGACACAAAATAGACTTCGACAATGCCAAAACAATAGCACCGGTTACAACTTCACAACCAAAATTATCCGCGAAGCAAACGAGATCGAAAAACGTCCCGATTGTTTAAATACGATAGATGATGGTCTTCGTCTTCCGATTACTTGGAAACCTATTATCTCTTCATTAGAAACACACAAAAAGACAATAAATTATATAGACAATTTTATTTCCCCATTACCTGACTTAACAAATACCTACAATCCTCTTAGTCCTTTTAGTACTGGGACGAAAGCCCCTGACTTAATTGACCGTGACCCGACTAGTTACACTGACAACCAAGCAGGTAGACGAAACGGTACTTACAATACAAGACTTGCAACGAACTGCCAGATCTCTCTTAGGCCTAGGGTTGAACACACTGATACCTTAGAGAGTTTTACTAAATTCTGGACGCGGTGCAACCCGAGAACCAAGTATGTCTCGCATTAAAGACCGCGGAAATCATTCCGAATATATATATATATATATATATATATATATATATATATATATATATATATATATATATATATATATATATATTGTATTTAAATATTGATTTTTATTTATACAGTTTACACACAATGTATGATGTATGTTTATACAAATCTTGTGTATATTTGTATGATTTTTGGTGTGCTTACTCAATAAATGTTTTATGATTGTTCATATTTTATTATTTAATCAATGCACATATATAGTGAAATATAAAGTGGATTTACCACCTGTTTTTGTAGTGTAATGTTGGTTGCATACTCTCTACCAACATCGTCATTCATTTGTTAGTCAATAGAGCAATATGATATAGCTAGATTCTTGCCTTTTGTTTAAAAATACTACCAAATAAATTTACCTTTTTTTGTTATCCCTGGCTCCGTTTCTTTCCTGATAATCTCTATCTCAGTAGGTCGGTTCTATATAAATTTAGAGAAGAATAGCTTGCTTTATGTAAATTAAAATTTTAACTGTGTTTGTTTCCCTCCTTTTTAGTGAATTTTCATTAAGAAAATTCACTAATATTTTTTTTATCGACTCAAAGTAATATCTCCCATATACTTAAACTCGTAAAAAACAATTTATTCAATAGATTTATTTTAATTGATTTTAAATGATATCTTAAACGGATGCTTCTAGTTTTTTTAATTTTAAGAACAATTTTAATGCTTAATAATTATGACAAATTTCTGTGACGACTGTTTTACAAAATGATTAAAATAGTTCTATAATTTCAAACACCGCAGATATCGCGCCATCTATACTTTGCTTTTTAACTAGCGTTAGAATACAAAGTTGATTTCTGTTCAAGGTGAAATAATCTCGCTTTTCCCCACCAATATTATTACTCTTAAATAAGTGTTTTACAGTATAGCTTGTCTGTGTTATTGAGTATTCTTCCCTTTATTTTAATTTAAACAGTAATTGATTGATTTAAAAATACCTGGTTTCCATGGATGATTTCTAGGTAAATTTTGAAGTGATTATTCTTAATGCCATTATTTTCCTGGATACATTTGTACTCTGGAACATGAATTTACTTCTTTTATGTTGCTTGCAGATCAATTGCAAAATATGTATGCACAATTATTTCAATAGTCTTCAAATTCTGTCTGAATGGAATACTGACGCCTGTTTTTTTTCGCGTTCTATTAAAAAACAATCTCCTCATCTAAAGTGGAAGTCGGAAGTAGTCTACAATTAATCTTGAACTCTTGATTTCCTTTTTTCATGGCAGGCTGTCTTGAATTAATTATCGCCTTTTGACAGGTGTGCATGTTTTTAAAAGCCCGGTAAGTGTGAATTATCCATCTTATAATTATTTTCTTAATATTAAATGACATTTTGCCTAACTTCACTAATTCTATACAACAATAACACTAATTTAAAATGAAAACACTTTCAATGCTGCCATATTGATTTAAAGTCTCTCAACATAAACACGTTCGTTTTGACAAACCTTAGGCATTTGGTTTTTAAACACACATTCTTATATAGTATATATAGAATGTTTTCATTACATCTTATTTTAAATTATAGGTGAGTAAATATCTTTTTGAGCAAACTTCTTTGGTTTTACCGACATGTTTAAGCTAAACATATACATTTAGATATGTGGCTTAATTAACCTTTTTACTGAGATAATATTCCAAATTTTTAAGGTTATAAATCTTAAAATTGTTCTTATTGATCGTTTTAATGAACCATGGTTTTTCTATCTATCATTGCTCACTTAACTAGCACTGATTAACAATAATAGATAAACTGTTTTTGTTTTAGTGTGAAGAAAATGTTGAGTGATATGGAGATGGACATAATTTGAAAAAACCCATATACATCACGTGTAAACTGTAAGTATTGCACTTACTGCTGACCTATGGTCCAGTGTTACTAATAATATTGCTAAGACAACCCCCCAATATGCCTATATCTGAGAATTTATACGGCTTAACAACATAATTGGAATTTAACGTCATCAACTTAAATTACCGTAAAGGTTTTCCTTTTTGTTTTGTAGTGAAAATTATTTCTACCCCTTATTTACAATCTGATGTCCGAATAGTTTATATTGTGCTATTTCCCAACACACACACACTCACACATACACACACATACAAGCATTACATTTATTGTGACGGACATACCGTCATCCCGGAATATGACGGATTTGAAGTGGCACAGTACAATTTGTTCCTCTTCGGTTTCTGAGATGGCAGTACCGTGCTGATTCTACAAACACTTCTTCCTTACAGAGAAAATTGAAGATAAAGAGATCCGTCACATTTGTAGTTCTTATTGCAGTGTGTCAAATGTCTGCCAGATATATTGTAATTTGGGACTGTGTTAAGAAAAACCGCCAGAATAAATGCAGTGTCAACAATGTGTTACATGCCTCTCGGTACAGTGTTGCCACGTGGCTCTTTGAATATCAATTTATTCTAAACTTGCATATTTCTGTTTACATTTTACAGCGTGAATCACATATCACCCGTACATGGTAACAGGCAATAGATAATATCACTTGTAAACTGTATTTGCCTATAAAGCATCTAATTTATTGCGTATTCCATGCGTGGGCCAACAAACTCATTTTTAAACGGGATCAGCTAAAGAGAGAAATAGAGACATAAAGACTTTTACTCTGGATTCGCAATTGCTTATTTTCTTCTCTGTACTCGGTGTGGCCGCTATATATATATATATATATATATATATATATATATATATATATATATATATATATATATATATATATATATATATATATATATATATATATATATATATTTGTCTATGCGGAAGTAGCTGGACCTTTCTCTCTTGGGATTTATATATGTTTATAAGGAAGTAGCTGGACATTTCAGCCATAAAAATTGATATGTCCAAAAGGAAGTAGCTGGACCTAACCTCACAGTGTTGCCGCACTTTTTAGTAGGATATATAAAAGTTTTCTGGTTAGTTTTATGTTGTACGCTTAAACAGGTAGCATTACGGTTTTAAGGTCTGCGTGCTAGTATACAAAGATGATATGTTTTAATTAATACATTATTTATTCTCTTTACCTTGACAGTTTTACAGTGAAGCACTTCGTGAATAATATTAAAATTATAAAGGTGACTACAAATTATTTTTAAATTATTTGCCTACATAAATTATCACACCGGTGTGGTAAAGCAAAAAATGATAAAAGACAAATTTTGTGTTGTAATTTTTTACCAGTTATTTTAAATTAAATAAATTGTGTATAAAAATGTATTTATGACAGTCTTGTCTAAAAACACACATGTTTTATTTCAAAATGTAATACATAGAGTTCCTAGAAAACAAAATTATTGTAATTAGTTATCTGGATCTGAATACATTGCATGTGATCTGTTTTCATAATGGAAGTAACATAATTCAAACTCTTAACAAAACTATGATGACCAAAGCTTTTGCATAAGTTACATATGATTTTTGTGTTATGGTTTGATGAACGTGAGAAATCAGTGAAAATAGTTGTCGTAAATAAATAGAAAATGCAGAAAAAGTGGAGAACTCAGGAATTTAGTAGAAGAAAATTTGTACAAAGTAGGCAAATTTGTAAAATGTAATATAAATAGTCATTGATGTATTTTTATGTTATTTTATTTTAATATAGCTAAAAAGAAATATTTATCATATTGTCTGTCTTTTTTGTGCTACTAGAAATGTAAGGTTTTAGAGACTGGGGAGTTCGTTTGTTTAACACTGGACAATTTTCAATCAGAAGTTCACATTCAGCTATCGAGGGGTTGCTTCCGTCCTTTAAATGTCTTCTAATGGTCTCCTTAACTGCTTCTCTTTGAGGAGAACTCCATCTTGGTCGTGCTGCTGTGAAACAATAATCATAGAAATTAACTTTGTACAATGGGTGAAGATTGGAACCTGTGATGAGCACTGATAAGTACAATTTGGAGAACCCAATTCACACATAATACAGTTTTTTGACCCGACGATCGTTTCGCTAACAAAGTTATCGTCATTAAGGGGATGAATAAACTTAGTTTAGTCAAATTTTAAAAATTAAAAAATTACTTTAAGGAAGACGCAGAAATTGAATATATTATTCCTTTAGTTAGAGGAAAACAGTAGCATATTGTTTATGCTAAGCTTATAGTAAGAAGCGCAACAGTGATAGAGTGTATACTGCGGAAGCTACTTTTAACGGGTGTTTCATAATCATTGTTTATTGTTAACTTTAAATACTTGATATTTAAATTTCCGTACAGGTTAACGAAAATGCAGCAAACAAAAGGCTTTTCCTTTGCCTAAAGAATAACCGTGTTATATGTTATATTTTCTAAATTTTATCAAATTATTGATCTATTGATATAATTGTTTTCAATTTTTGATCATTTTAAATGTTTTACCTTAGAATATAAATTTTTGCAAATTAAATTTTATGCACCCCATAAAATCCCATCTAACAGGAGAGGAGTCATCCGACACGATAATTTGTATTTTATAATACAAAATGCAACAATGACACTTCCCACACATTACATTATAGTCTCGGCTCCCATAATGCCTTTTTGTAGGGTGTCTTGGTTCCAAAATTATAAATATATGTACTTACATTATTTAACTGTTATAGTAGCTTCATAATAAACGTTTAGTTAACGCACATCGTCTAGTGGGCAGTATCCAACCCCCTTGCTCCGCAATTGCTTAAGAAACCCTTTAAGAAAATTCGGATATAAAATGTTTCTAACCACAAGGTCATTTGATTAATAAGTACACCAACAAAACATAATGTAGGCTCTGTCTAAAGGAAGCACTGGTAATTTAAAACTTACAACTATTTAGTCTGCCTAAGAAATGAAACTTGTTTTAAAAATTTTCTGCCAAAGTTTATTCTCAAAAAATATTCCGACCGAAATTTATAAATCGACATGGTGTCTAAATTAATAAGTCAGTCAA
Organism: Tillus elongatus; assembly: GCA_964006375.1. NCBI lineage: Eukaryota > Metazoa > Arthropoda > Insecta > Coleoptera > Cleridae > Tillus > Tillus elongatus. The sequence goes on from OZ023268.1 coordinate 66,131,566, forward strand.
ACTAATCCTGGACTATTTTTAGTAATTATAGTAGATGTTGGGGCGTAACGTACTTAAAGGGTTATTATTATTATTATTTTTTAATTTTTCAACAACACACCACGAGGGCTTACAGCCTAAATACTATCGTACCGTGGGTGTCAAGAAGGAGGAAAGAGGCAACTTGTTAATTCTGGACTTGAAGGTTTGGAGGTTCTGAGGAGAAGGAAAAACATGTGCCGTCAAGGAATTCCACAACTTGGAAGGCCTCGGCACAAAAAAGCGGACATAACAAGATGTTCTATGTCTGGTGACTTGGACAGTACAACGGTGCATTCGCTCTGTTCTTGGTAGATCTGTTGGGGGCAGCAGGTGGAGAAACTATTGAAGAACGCTCATCTGAGCGGTGCCCGTGCGGATATCTATAAAAGAGAACGATGTCACCAACGGCACGTCGGTGGGCAAGGGATGGCAGCCTTTGGGTGATGGTAGTGTCAGCGATGAGATGTATAGCTCTCTTCTGAATGGAGTCCAGAATAGCGAGTGTAAAAGCGGCAGCGGCACCCCAGATGTGGGAGCAGTATTCGAGGTTTGGCCTTATTTGTAAAGTATATAAGGTATATAGATTATCTGGTGAAAAGTATTTGCGAGCCCGTACGAGGAAACCTAATTTCTTAGCAGCCACTTCTGCAATTGATGTGACATGTTGGTGTCAATTGAGATTTCGATCCACAGATATGCCAACAAGTGTAAAGGTCTCATTACTTTGAATAACTTGGTTGTTCATTGTGATGGGTCTAGGGCTGGTGCATCTCTTATGAGATAGAAAGCAAGACTGAGGTTTGGTGGAGTTGAATTGTACAAGATTTCTACTTCCCCAGTATAATATTTTTTGAAGATCCACAGAGGCAGAACCCTCCATGAGTCTGCGTTCCTCGTCTAATTGAGCTAAAGAGACAGGCTTAGAATATTGTATATTTGAGAGGAGGGTGCTGTCGTCCGCGTAACTTTGAACTGGGTTAGATGTGCTAGAGAGGAGGTCATTGATGTGGAGAAGAAACAAAGTAGGGGCTCAAGCTGAACCTTGAGGGACTTCTGCATTAATTGGATACAGTTTAGGGGAATGGCCATCCACGACAACAGAAATGCTCCGGTTGGAGAGGAAATTTGCTGTCCAGGTACAGAGTTTTGGTGGTAGGCCATAGACCTGAGGTTTATTAAGCAGCGTTGCGTGCCAAACCTGGTCGAATGCTTTGGATATGTCTAGAGCGACAATCTGGCATTCACCGTGTAGTTTCATAGACTTGTTCCAAGAATGGGTGACAAAGGAAAGGAGGTCGGCAGTTGATCTGCGCTGACGGAATCCATACTGCCTGTCGTGGATTAGACTGTGTTTTTCAAGAAATTTTAGTAATTCGGTGTTTATATACTTTTCCATCACTTTAGAGACGTCTGAAAAGAGAGAAATAGGCCTGTAGTTGCTAGGAAGTGCTTTGGATCCTTTCTTGGGGACGGGTTGTACTCGAGCAGTTTTCCAGTTACTAGGGAATATGCCTCTATTGTAAGATGTCTAAAACAGACAGGTCAGGACAGGAGCAAGTTCTGGTGCGCATCTTTTGAGAACAATTGCTGGGATCTCGTCAAGGCCAGATGCTTTCCTGATATTAAGAGAAGAGAGCACCTTTCGTACCTTTTTGTTTTGTTTTGTAATATAGTATTTCGAATTAAAATTAATCCAAGTCCTGCTTTTTTTAGAAGATAACACAAAAACTTAATTCGAAAATAGGACGAGGTGTATAATGACTGTTGTTTTATAAACTTACGAGATCTACTTTTAGTGTTATAGAGTTATATATTTTAGATTATTGTATCCAATTGTTGCAAAAGATATTTTACAATTATTATCAAAAAGCCTGAGTATTTGTGGTAGGAAAGTATGCCGCTGGATCCAAGGGTACTGGGTTCGATTTCCAGGGTTCCCCATTCATTTTTTCAGCCCCTACTGTAAAATTATCATTTTGTTGGAGCAGGTTGAATTTCTGCAGGTTCCGATTCACTGAGGAGTCGTGAAGTCGTTAGTCCCGTGTACCGAGCGAGGTTGTGCACGCTGAATATCCCTACCCTCCTTATAGAAAAAACGGGGTTCGGCCAAATTTAAAGGAAAGTGAGTTGAAAGTGCTCCCTGTGGTCGGTGATTGGCCATAGTCGCAGAAATACGTCGCCGTTGAGGAAAAAACAAAAAAAAGATAAACAATTATCAGCATTATTACTGCCATGTTACACAATGCATGTTGGTAACTTAGAATACATTCAGTTAATCAAATACACCTTTTTCAAATGCGCGAACACGTCAATTAGTGGTTTTTAAGCTGTGATCTTTCTTTAATAATGTGAAGTTGTCCCAAATTTGAGATATGACGTCGATAATTTGTTTAACCGACAATCCTACTGTTTTGTTGACTATTTCTAAAGTACATGTCAAGTTATGCTAAACCACCAAGTTTATATTCCTTCCCACAAAAATATACATTATATTATTTTAAAAACAGAAATAAAAAATAGATAATCTAAATCAATTTTCTTTAATAAATACTTAGGTTGTTCTCGATTGACTATTTGTTAGTAGTATAAACGGAATTGAAATTCGTTTTACACATTTCTGGTTATCTTGGGAAAATAAGTCAACATTCATTTCTTATTTGTGCTACTAATTCCTTTAGATTTATAATAATAAATAAATAAAAATTTAAAATCTGCTGTTTTTTTCAAATTAATGTGTAGGTTAAACCTATCTAACAAAAACAAACTAGAGTAGGATTTGAAAAAAATATCGATGAGGGCGTACCTTAAATTTGGCACACACTGTATGTTATTTAGTTTATTTTTTGAAAAGAGCGCAACATAAAATGTCTATCGACATGTCTCCGAATTATTGGAAAAAGATAGCTGTAACTGATTAACTGAATTTATTCCATGTTTTAAACTCCCGATATATGTATATATCTGTCAAAAAATTATACTGGCAGGTTTAGGCAAACAATGTAAATATTTTTTATTATAAATAAAAAGTCGTAGGGGTTGAAACAGTGAAGCCAGAGAAGTAGTCTCCAAGTCTGTATGTAGTATGGACAAGTTTCACCAAGTAAGGGCAACAACAATCAATGAAAAAAAAGAATTTGTCTTAAGTGTTTTGCAATAACATAATAACACTAAACCAATCGTTTATTATTAACATAGTCATAGAGGAAAACTAAATTTTAGTATGTATTATTTGTTATTTTGGTTACATGTACCCAAATGACAAATATTGGACAATAAAGCCAAGGCCCCAATATAAAAATAGACACAAAAACAAGTTACGAAAGACCTAGTGTATAGCAACCTAAGCAAATTATTTTTTGTCACACTCTGGAAAATAAAAGAAAATCATTTGAACATTGAGATACTTATTACTAAGTTTTTTCAAATATGACTTATTTTTTGATATTTACAGTTAATGTGCAAAATCATAAAACCGCAAAAGTATTACCAAGGCCCTAATCTATAATAACTCATGCAAATTATTTTTTGTCACTTTTGCAAAAGTGAAAAAATACATATGAAGATCGAAATAGCTATTACCACGTTTATTTTTTCGCATTTGCAGTAGATGTGCCAAAATCACAAAAACGAAGATCGGGATAGCAATTAAGACGTTTCCGAAATATAAATTAATTTTTGATATTTGCAGTAGATGTGCCAAAATCATATAAACACAAAATGACTACCAAGGCCCTAGTGTATAATAAGATTGCAAATTATATTTTGTCACCTTTTGAAAAAGTGAGAAAAATACATATGGAGATCGGGATAGCAATTAAGACGTTTCCGAAATATGAATTATTTTTTGATATTTGCAGTAGATGTGCCAAAATCTTAAAAACACAAAATGATTACCAAGGCGCTAGTATATAATAAGAGATGCAAACTATTAGTGTCACCTTTTGCAAAAGTGAGAAAAATGCATATGAAAATCGGGATAGCAATTAAGACGTTTCCGAAATATGAATTATTTTTTGATATTTGCAGTAGATGTGCCAAAATTATTAAACAAAAAATGATTACCATGCCCTAGTGTATAATAAGATATGGAAATTATTTTTTGTCGCCCTTTGCAAAGGGAGAAAAATGCATATGAAAATCGGGATAGCAATTACGACGTTTTCCAAATATGTATTATTTTTTCGAATTTGCAGTTAATGTGCCAAATTCATAGAAACAAAAAATATCACTAAGGGCCTGACGCATAAAAGCTCATGCAAATATAAAAAAATGCATTTGAACACCGGGATAGTTACTACCACGTTTTTCATTTCAACATTAATGATTCTGTGATACTTACTGTTAATGTGGTAAAATCACAAAACCAAAAATCATTACCAAGGCCCTTTTATGTAATACCACACCAAATTTATTTTTTGTCACCCTTTGCAAAAGTAAAAAAAAAAAGAATTTAAACATCGGGATAGCAGTTAAGAGGTTTTCCAAGAATGTATTTTTTTTGAGTCAATGTGCCACATGAAAGGCAACTGGAAACCACCTTATTTTAATCTATCGTTGCGACTACTAAGCGACTTTGCCTTCAGTCAGTGAGTGAGTGATACAGATTATTTTTATTATGTTTTGGAAAAATGATGAATTTAAATAAATTTAATAAACATGTTGTGTATACAAAGAAACTACTCCAATCTCGTTATAAGAATATGTTTATTATAAAAATTTGCTATAAATTAGGTTTAAAGTGCAACTTATTTTTAGTGGCATAAATCTTGGTTACATAGAAGACATAAGAAGACTGTTTCTTATGCTGTACTGCATACTTGAACAATGCAACATAAAAATTATGAGAATCTAATTAATGTTAGTCACTCTAGTATAGCAGCTGGTGGCTGGTAATATTCAAATATTAAACCTAACATTGTTTCTCAAATATTATGTATTTGTATATAAAAGCGTCGCATAGATAAAGAACGTTTGGGCTTTGATATACCGCTTTTACGACGTTGATCCCAGAAAGTTTTACAGCTCTGTTTCTGTACCCTCCTTTTGTAAATTTCAAAGCTTTTACCTGACCTGTCAAACATATGTTTAGAAAAAATTGAAAAGTAACTGTAGCACAGCATAATCAATCAATTATTATGTTGTGACTGTATATTAGATTTTAGCGCGTTAAAAAATCTGCAACTTGAAAAATAGGAATAGAGAATAGAATCATATTCAATTCATTCTAAAACTGTCCGAGTTGAGAGTTGTGTATGCTGTAGTATTATACACTAGGGCTTTGGTAATAGTTTTGTGATTTTATGATTTTAAATGTAAATATAAAAAAAAGATTCCTGTTTAAAAAATTGCAAATGTCAAAAAATAATGCATATTGCGGAAACGTCTCAATTGCTATCCGGATCTGTTTATGCATTTTTTTACAAAGGGTGACAAAAAATCATTTGCATATCTTATTATACACTAGAGCCCTGGAAGTCATTTTTGGTGTTTATGATTTTGACACATGCGAAAAAAGAATACATATTTGGAAAACGTCTTAATTGCTATCCCGATTTTCATACGAATTTTTTTCACTTTTTCTAAAGGTAACAAAAAATAATTTGAATATCTCATTATACACTAAGACCTTGGCAATCATTTTTTGTTTTTATGATTTTGGCACATCTACTGAAAATATCAAAAAATAATTCATATTTCGGAAACGTCTTAATTGCTATCCCGATCTTCATATGCATTTTTTTCGCTTTTGAAAAAGGCGACAAAAAATAATTTGCATGGTTTTTCATACTTAAGGGTTTAAGTAATATTTTTTTGTTTTTATGATTTTGGCACATTAACTGCAAATGCGATAAAATAATAAATATTTGGAAAACGTCTTAATTGCTATCCCGATCTTCATATGCATTTTTCTCACTTTTGTAAAGGGTGACAAAAAATAATTTGCGTATCTTATTATACACTAGGGCCTTGGTAATCTTTTTTTTTTGTTTTTATGACTTTGGCACATCTACTGCAAATATCAAAAAATAATTCATATTTCGGAAAGGTCTTAATTGCTATCCCGATCTTCATATGCATTTTTCTCACTTTTGCAGAGGGTGACAAAATATAATTTTCAATCTTATTATACACTAGGGCCTTGGTAATCATTCTGTGTTTTTATGATTTTGGCACATCTACTGCAAATATCAAGAAATAATTTATATTTTGTCTCTTCCAAAACATTATTTTTACAAACCACCTGTAGATTTTTTGCTATATTACATGAATAGTAAGTAACTTATGCAATAATCATTTTTAATCCAGAAATTCGTAAGAAGTATCCTGACGATATTATTATTAAATAAAGTCTTAAGTAACCTCATGCTTTTTGCGGTCCTAGTGTACATAAAATTCACTAAAACATGTAAATATTTAAATAGAATTAATATTTTGAGCATTTGGCAACACCGCACAGGCGCATTAATTTTTACTTTTAATGTTCTCATGAAATAGGTCCAGCCAATAACGCATGTACATATTAATACCAGCATGTTAATAGCTGGACGTCCAGCTATTGCACGGTTGGTCCAGCTATTATACACTTGGTATACGAAATGGTCCAGCTACTTCCGCATAGGCATAAGTATATATATATATATATATATATATATATATATATATATATATATATATATATATATATATATATATATATATATATATATATATATATATCCGTCTGATAACTCAAAAAATAATTAACGGATTTCAATGAAACTCGGCAGGTGCCTTTATTTTATTAACGGCTTGGATGAGTTCGTTATCCAGGAAAATCGGACGAGGTTTTCCGGGAAAATTTTGAGTTTTCTTTCAAAAAAAGTTTTTTCTCTGAAAATAACAAAGCTGCTCTAATGAAATTTACTATATGTGTTTCCTTGGGAGAGGCGTTACTACGTACCAAAATTCAAATTTCTATGTTTTTAGAAAATTAAGTTATTCAAATTTTAAATTTTCTTTCGAAAACAAATTTTTTCTCCGAAAATTATTTTAATGAAATTTGGTGGATATTTTGCCGTAGGAAAGACCTTACTACATATCAAAATTAAACTTTCTAAGTTTATAATAAATTGAGTTATTCAAATTTGAAGCATTTAATAAAAATTCACTACCATAACGCACTTGCTGCGTCCAGAGATTTTTTTTACTTGAGAATTATGTACTCCCTCCTTTGGGTTGGCTACTATAATGTATAGCATCAGTAAGTACATTCTTTAATGCATTGTCTATATATATATATATATATATATATATATATATATATATATATATATATATATATATATATATATATATATATATATATATATATATATATATATACGCATTTGCCGCTTTTCGGGGACGTATAAAAGTGTATAAAAGTATACCGTGTACAAATTTATACAGCTTTAATCAGTGAGTGCAGCTTTTTGGAGGCTAAAAATATTTGTCTCTGGGTATAAATTTATATTTAATTGAATTGCTTAAAAAATAATCTTGACAGAGACTCTTTTAAACAAGGATTGATTACTTCAGGTGTATGATATCGGTAACAAGTGTACTAACTTCTTTGCAAAATAAATCTATAACAAAATAACACGTTGAATCTTCTTCAACCAGCTTTAAAAAAGGATGAGTAGGGTTTTGACGTTATTATGTTCAGATAATCCTGGGGTGGTAACATTAAGTTGTTCCTGTAGTCGGTTTATTGCCTTTTACTAAATAAGGAAAATTAAGATTGAAAAGTCACAATTTTGACCTGACCTGACAGTGGCATTTCGTTACCAAATAGTCATTGGTCATTGTTCAGAGAATGCAACAAGCAAAAATACAAAATCTCGTTCTTAACTGAATCATTTAATTAGACAATGACACTCAATTTTAATATAAAAAAATCCCAAAGAGGTTTTCCTGTTTATACTTAATTGTGCTATTTAGGATATGCAACAAACCAAAATTATTAGAACCTGTGATTTTTTGTGGTTAGAGGACCTAACGTCGGTTTACTCATTTTCAACACAAAATAAATCTCTAATTATCTGTAAATATGTTAAAGACGAATAGCCTGCAAATTTATATTCAACTCCTTAATGAATAATAGGTTACAATGACGGGGTTGACTATAACCAAATTAGAACTAAACTATAAATGAAAAATGCATTCCTTAAAAATTGGTTTAAGAATAAGACACCGGTTCATAATTTCATATTACATATTTTCTAGTTAGTGTATAAAATTATATTTGAGGTACAGCTATTGGTATATTTAAAATCAATATTTATAATTATTTCTCGTATAGCGCTTCTTTGAAGACGGTTTAACTTTCTTTAGGGAATCGATAATTTGATACACCTTAAACAACAGGTACATATGGTCAAACAGGCAGATACAGGATATACAATGGCTTTGAAAACAGCTGTTTGCATTTACCACATTCCGTTAAGTCAGACTCCTTTTAAAATGAGTCACTACAGAGAAACAAAATAAATATGAACAGTTCCATTTCCATGGCACCCAGATGACATACGGCAAACAGAAATAAAAATTAACTCTTTCAAATAAAATATTTATTTCATTCCTTACTATATAAACAATAGTGTATCCAAATACTTAAGTTTTGTTGGAATTATCTAATATAATATAGTAATGTAAAGCTGACTTAAGATAATCAGATACCAGTTGTTTTTAAAATGCATGCATTTATTATTAGTGAATTTTTATTTTAAAAAATCACTAATAGAGAGGTATCGATGGTGAGACTTTGCAAAAGATTTTTCAAATGAGCGCTAACTAGGACCTCTAGAAATCATATCCGGGGCCAGTTTCAATTATATATATATATATATATATATATATATATATATATATATATATATATATATATATATATATATATATATATATATATATATATATATATATGTATGTATGTATCCGTCTGATAACTCAAAAAATAATTAACCGATTTCGATGAAACTCGGCAGTAGGTATAGATGGTATGTTCTGGAACCACCACACACCACACACCACCGGTGGTGGAGGTGGTGGAGCCACTGACCGGACCCGACGGCCCCCGACCTAACCCGAGCACAAGGTGGTGGACCCGACGACCCCCCCGACCTAACCCGAGCACAAGGTGGTGGAGCCACTGATCAGACCCGAGCACCTCCACCACCTGACTTCGTATTTAACCCGAACAAGTAGCGAACTAACCTGAGATGACGTAATCAAAGTCAAAAGCCAGCTAACCTGTATTATGCAAACGAGGAACCGCCATTTAAACATGACGGCGAGCGCATGCGTACAAGTAATTTGTTATTTATGCATTAAAGTCCTACGTGTTTGGTGTCATATCACTCGTCTAGGTAAGCAGAATCCAAATTTAACATATGTACATGCGTACAATAAAAAATTTATATTCTTAAGTCGTAGTGAAATCGGTTTGATTTAAAGAATCTGTTGAAAGAAGAGCTGGCAACAATACATCTAGTGGTAGCCGCGATATCGCTTCCAACTATGACTATATTTAGCATTTCCCGAAATTAACCTTGTTAGCCAACATATTTTCCTCGCAGCTGTTGAAATAACCTTGTGAGCAATTCATATTTCCTGTTTGTGGTTTTGTTTCCGTTGAATGACCTTAAAGTCATATGAAATAGATAAAACTCCAGAATTTTTTTGTATAAAAGGTTGATAATTTTAAATCAAAGGTGGGGATATAATTATAAAAACACCGAGTGACATGCAAGCACATCAGTCTACAATTTGCTCACAGTAGTTATTCTTAGTAGTTATAGTAGTGTACTTGTTCTGTTCAACATGTATGGTATCGATGTTAACGATGGACCTGAGTCCTTCAGATCTGCTAATAACAGTGTTTGTGAAAATTGTTATTGGGGTCAAGTTGATGCTGCTATGCGCCAGAATATTATTGAGATTAAGCAAGAAAGTAGAATGCTGTTGGAAACAAGGTATACTGTTAACCCCTCTCTAAGTGTTGCAATTGGTATATCAAACGCTGCTGGATTGATTCCAATAATTAAGATTGTAAATAATAGTCCGTATCCGCCAAATCCAAATATAACAATCTCATCTGGCTCCTGGGAGTGGGACTATTTTATTTCAACACTAACAAAAGCAGCTAAAGAATACTTTACCAAAGGTAATACGATTGAACCTGAAAATATTGGAGTATGTACTGTCAAACCTATTAAAATTTTAGACAGTAAAGGTATATCAATCTCAGATGATTCTACTACTTTTTATTTAACCAATGATGCGGTTCAACAACTACTAGATCTGGTTGAAATCATCAACGAAAAGGTGAAGTTTCTAACTAATTTTAACTTTGATATTCGGCTTAGTGATTTCCTCTATTGTGTCGCTGATGTTCTCAAATGTGTTAATAAGAAGGAGCTACCGTGTGACGATGAAATAGTAAAGCTTATAAATATTATGTTGAAAGATCAGGACCCATCATTCCGAGTTTGCATGTTAGAGTGTTTACACTTTGCAGAGAAACAAATACTTAATCGTTTTAAAGAAATACACACGATATACAATGGGCCATTTTAAAGCAAGTTTTATCATCCTGACAGCACTATGTCAAAATGTATTTTATATCTACAAACCACCAAATGTGAAAGAAGTGCGAATCTGTTTCGACAGCGACGGCTGCATGAAATGGTCTGGACTTTCAAGAACACATCTACACAACGATGAGGTGATTGAAGTTTCAACATATAACATGTCCAAAATTAAGAGTGATATGGTGCGCTATAAACTTATGTTCTTGTTTGATAATGGTACCCGTAATGAGACATCTGATTGGAGAACTCTCATATTAACCGATTCTTATCTGTTCACTTCAAATTATATTTCTATGTTTATGTCAACTGGTTTTCTTATGTCTTGCTATATTTATGCTGATGTACTTTTGTTTTAAATATAACACTATACCTAAAGGTATCTATCGTAAACATTTTTGTTAATAAAGATATATAAGCTGAAGATTTGTGTTTTTATTCATTAGTTAAGCATCTATAGTTAAGATGAGATACTGTGAATCGTGCTCGTTACAAGTGAAAAAGAGTGCTTTCTCTGGGCATTTACGTAGTGAAATTCATAAATCAAAAGTATGTGAACCATGGCAAGTTGAACAAGTGCAGATGTTAACTCAAGCTTTTAAAAACAGAATGGCTACCTATCGTATATACGAAAAAGGTATTGATATTAAACAGTTTATGGAAACAATAAGACATAAAGTGTTTCATCTGATGGAAGCTGCTTTAGCTAAGCATAATGAAATTAAAATGAATTTAGAATTGTTTGGTTTGTATGTACTCCAAAGTCGAAATAAAAAAGAAATGAAGTCATTTAATACTAAAAATAAAAATGTTACAGTGTCAACTAATTTTGAAAGTATATATCAAGAATTCGTCGACGAAATTTACACAAAAGCTTTAGAGTTTGCAGAAGCTGAAAGCGGATGGATGTTGGAACAGCTAATGTGGTTGGAAATAAATATTAATAAATACAGCTTCAAACGATAGTGGTATCAACATCTATAAATTGTTCACTACACACTGTTAAACTCATTCAAAATTTAGTTATCGTAGAGGTAAGACGTGCTTCAGTTAACTCTAACGTATCCAAGTGCTCAGTAGTGTGTTTAAAATGGCTACATTAAGTGATGTGTGTTACCAGCAAATCAAAGATAACTTCTGGTATGGTTTATTTGGAGACTTTCAACTAATTATCGATAAGAACACTGGTTATTTTAATGCGACTAAGCTGTGTAAAAATGTAGGAAAAAACTGTATCATTGGTTGGAAAATAAGAAAACTAAAGAGTTGATTGTCTATTACAACGGTCAGCTAAAGAAACAGTTAGGTACCCGGAATACCGATACCCTTAATATTTCAACCAAAGGAGCCCACTTAGACTCATCTCCAGGGGCTCGGAATACCGATGCCCTAAAAACGGACGCAACATCTCAAGTAACATCAACAACCGCTACATACTTAGTGGACTTTGGTGGAAGACAAGCTGAAAACAACTTGATATCTGGTACATATGTCTGTAAAGATTTAATATTAAATTTGGCTTGTTGGATATCCACTAGTTTCTATGAAAAGTGCAACCAAATTATTTTTGATTTTTTCGTAAGTGAATTTAATCAAAAATACAAGGATAACCTCAAAGAAATTGAAGTGAAATTAATGGAGATAGATGATGAAGTGCAGCGTATGCGAGAAACAAATGCTAAAATCACAGAACATTTAGAAGATATATCTCCAAAACCAAGCAACCCTGGAAAACTTTGTGTTTTTGGTTTGCTTTCAAGAAATGAGAAGGATGCTACCTATCCATATCATGCTGTAAGGACTCAGAAGAAAAGTTTTAAAAGAGCTGTCAAGAACTTTAAAAATAAACACCCTGATTCCGAAGTAGTTTTAAACATGTTGTATGATCCAAATTCTGTAAATCTCTTTAACAGAATAAAGACCGAAGTCGAATACCTCAAGGCGAAGAGAAACGATCTACAGATAGCAGATGTACCGCAGGAGAAGTTTATTCAGGATATTATTGATTTACGACATAAATTGTAATTGTTCACTTAGCTTAATTGTATGTAACCAGATGAAAAAAATAAAATAACATTATTTTAATAAAGACTTTTATTTTATTCTAAGTACATTAATACATTAAATATATAAGCTTATTTAACATCATCTGAATGTATCCAAGAATTATGAGATTTATCAAAACCCAGCCATTTTACATAGAGCTGCTTGCCTTTCTTCCTCAAGATGCGTTCAACCAGATAGATGTCTGTTTGTTTAGTCGTTTGTAGTTCTTCCTCGTAAAACCCTCCCCTGATTGGTTTCCCCTGCATATCTTCAAGAAAGTATGTTACTGGATTTGTGAAATGAATACTAACAATCTTGAATAATTCTGTTGACCAGCGAGGTGTATACCCCTTTTCAAATTGAGCTTTTGCTTTACTTATACGTACAACATCACCCACTTTAAATTTATTTTTGTTAAACACTTTCAGATTTGAGTAAACTTGTTTCAGAATAGCTTTTTCATTTTTCTTGTTAACATCTTGAGGTTTTACACCAGTTGTTCGATGAACAGTAGCGTTGTAAGCAGCAGTGACGTCAGGTAGTGTATTAATCCACTTGTAGGAACCAATCAAGTTGAAATTTTTATAGATCTTCTCTTTCAAGGTACGTATGACTCTTTCCACCATTGCAGCCTTCTTCACACTATAAGTGCTGTAGTGATTGATGTTATATTTTTTCATTAAGGCGTTAAATTTTGAGTTATAGAACTCGCGGCCAAGATCAGACTGGATGCTAGAGGGCGCTGTACTAGTAGATAAAATATCAGCCATAGCTTTAGTCACCTCTTCAGCAGTTTTAGATTTAAGAGGGCGAGTCCACACATACTTTGAAAAACAATTAATAACCACTAAAATATACTTGTAACCAGAGTTTTCTTTGTAGTAGTCTGTAAATTCTGCTAAATCAATCTGCCACAAATCATTTAAAACTTTGATTATTGTACGTCTACGTTTAAAATTGATTCTTGCCGGTTTATATAACTCATCAATAATTTGTTTTTTGGTATCAGATGGTTCAACTGTTTTGCGTCTCATGGTGATGTTGGATTTAAAAGTATCCACTTATCATGTAAATCTTTTAGTTTGCTGTCTATCTCACCCAGCTTCTTTTTCAACTTGTTATTCTTTAACACATCAATATCTTTTAAAACTTGAGCAGCTATCGTCTTGTCTAAATTTTTCAATTTGTTGATGTTGGATTTAAAAGTATCCACTTATCATGTAAATCTTTTAGTTTGCTGTCTATCTCACCCAGCTTCTTTTTCAACTTGTTATTCTTTAACACATCAATATCTTTTAAAACTTGAGCAGCTATCGTCTTGTCTAAATTTTTCAATTTGTTTTCAAACTCGCTTTTAAGAGCAGCTAGTTCTGATTTATGTACAGCTTCAAGGGTTATAGCGATAAGACTCTGTGATACTTCATCTTTATTCTTCTTATACTCATCTGCCCACACATCGACAAATTTTCTATTCACACCATCAGCAGGCTCGATAGGATCACCTACGTTACATAATTTGTGGTTTTGCAAATCAAAATCACCACTATCAGTTCTTGGGAAAATCTCTCTTTCAATAATTTTAAACTTAGAACCTTTATTGGATTGGGAACGTCCGAACTTATCGATAGACATTTTTATACTAAGCACTAAGGTAGGTATATCTGTGATATATGTAGGTATATTAGGCGATAACACCAACCTCCTTCAGTTCTTCAATGATTGACTGAATTTCATTGTTATGAGCATTATTACCAGCAGCTTGGGAAGCTACTAAAAGTCTAAGTCTATCAACCAACTCATTTATGTCATCCCAATAGACATATTCTATTTGTTTGTTATTTTGTAGCATATAGTTGTTAGTGTTGCTGCTTACATTCTGAGCTCTAGGTTCAGTTTTTTGTTCTGCGTTATGATGTGTGTCGTAACCAAAACCTTGAGGAGTTGAGGATCTTCGTCCTCTTGGGTTTATAACTGGTTTTATTAGAGTCAGATACTTTTCCGAGGAACAACCCTTGGTTCGTGCGTTGGGATCGTAGTTCATTTTATGAACACTAGTTGCTTCTAGAATATCTCTATAGTGTTGAAGATCGTCATAGGTATACCCTCTAGGTGTTTTCATAAATATCAATTCTAGCAGACCTTGTGTTTGCGGATATCTCCTTTGACCTAGTCGAATGTCATTATCAGTAAAGTCCAAGTGTTTATTGCCAAGACTCCAACTACCAGTATCTTTAGCGTAGCGAGCACCATACGTTTGATCAATAGTAGCAAGCCTCGGTGGTTCAGTAAAATACTTGTCTACATAATATCGAACTCGTTCAGGATATTGCTCCAAAAATTCTTGATATGCTGGGTTGTTTGTGACAGTTTGTAGATCTGCCTCAAGCTCTTCAAATGTTGGGATATCCTCATCAAAACTTGTCTCTACTTCTGGTTCGGCTTCAAAAACTTCATGGTCTTTAAGGAACTCAACTTTGGGTTTCTTTTCTGGTACCGCTTCTTCTTTGATTTGTTCAGCTGGTGACTGCAGTTTAAGCGTTGATGTATTTTTAGATATTTCACTCAGTGGGTCAACAAGTGGTTTATATAAACGCTGCAGGGCTTCATCATTCTCAGCTCTACCAAGCTTAAGCATTAAATGTTTTTTTCGAATGTTTTCGGCAAGCTGTAAAATCTTTTTCTTGATTTTTCTCTCTTGTTTACCCATCACCTCCATCTTGCTAAAGTTATTTGTTTCGTGTTAAGAGATGCAAACAGTTCTGTGGTTTAAGGTGTACTAGCTTTGAATTGGTTGTATGTCTGCCTATCTAGTGTTAGGTATCTAACACAACAGGTAGACCCGGTTGTTAGACAGGTTGTTAGACAGGTTGTTAGACAGGTTGTTAGACAGGTTGTTTTAGACAGGTTGTTTTAGACAGGTTGTTTTAGACAGGTTGTTTTAGACAGGTTGTTTTAGACAGGTTGTTTTAGACAAGTTGTTTTAGACAGGTTGTTTTAGACAAGTTGTTTTAGACAGGTTGTTTTAGACAGGTTGTTTTAGACAGGTTGTTTTAGACAGGTTGTCTGTCTTGTTAGCTGGTTGGTTGTCCTGCTAGACATCTCTTTGTTGTTGTTGGTTGTAGACCATTAGATTAATATGTAGCTATCGAATCCTTTTCTATATCTCCCTCTGTGGACTTCGTTTTCTTTTACAATCACCAACACACCATACTTATTACCATTCCAGCATTGACAACATATATTTTTAAATTGTTTAAGGTCCATATCAGTGGTCACATGATCGTCATAGATGTGTTTTAAGTTCGTTTCATCTTGTTTAAAGAGAATCAAAACGTTAGCGTTATCACGTATCAGATGTTTGGGTATTCGAGTATATGTTTGACAGAGATAGAATGAATCAATATTCTTGTCTCCCCATACTAAAGTATGCTCTCATTTTATCTTGTTTGTCACAAGCCACATCATCGAATATAAACACCGAGTTGTCCTGGGCTTCTGCTGGATCTAATATTTCATCGTTTTCACTATATGGATAATAACCAACACTTTTTGTAGCATCCAACACCCTTTGTAACATCTTATATTTAGGTTGATACAGAGACTTTGAATACACATACACGTTATCAAACTTTAAGCCGTTCGGTTCAAACAATAAACTTAACATAACATTTGTTTTACCACACCCACTAGGACCACATATGATACCTCTAACTGTATTTGGGAAGAGAGGACCATGCCTTAGTTGTTGTTCTGCTGTATCAACAACATCGTCTATATTTGTAATAGGTAAGACAGAAGCGTGTTTGATGGTGTGCATCTTGACTGGAACTAAACTATATTTTTCGAGTATGTATATAAATATAGACATGTAAGCGGATCACACAGTTAGTATCAATGTTGGTGTCACAGGGTGAAGGTCTTGTAAACACAGCTATTAACAAGCTACCTGTTGAGCTGCACGTTCCTGGTTATCAATTTTGTGGTCCGGGTACTAAACTTAAAGAACGTCTTGCTAGATGTGATCAAGGTATCAATCCTTTAGATCGTGCTTGTCGAGACCACGACATCGCTTACTCTCAATCAAAAGAGTTAAGTAATAGGCATCGAGCCGACGAAGTGTTGGAGAATCGAGCTTGGGAGAGAGTCAAGTCAAAGGACGCGAGTTTTGGTGAAAAGTTAGCCGCTTGGAGTGTTACAAACACCATGAAAGTTAAAAGAAAGCTCGGTATGGGTCTTGATGTAATCAACTCAAAACCGAGGAAAAAAGTTCCCTTTAAAAACATTCTTAGTCTGATTGGAGAAGTTCTAAAAGACAGAAATCTTATTCCATCAGAGAATGCTGTGTTTGATATCGCTCACGCAATTGTTAAACAGATTGGTGGGCGCAAGAATGTGCTGAAACCGCGAGTTATTCCAATACCTAAAAGCGGAGGCTTCCTTCCACTACTACCTTTAATTTTTGGTGGTCTGTCAGCGCTAGGTGCTCTAGGTGGCGGTGCTGCAGGCATTGCTAAAGCAGTTAACGATGCCAAATCAGCCAAACAAAAACTAGAAGAAGAAGAACGTCATAACAAAACGATGGAGGCTATTGCTATGGGTAAGAGAGGTAATGGTTTGAAATTAAAACCAAAGTATAAGAGATTCGGTAAAGGATTATATTTGAAGAAGCAGCGTAGCGGTTATGGGTTGTATTTGCAGAAACCAAAAAACGAGTAAGATGTTTACCAGCAAGACCTCTAACAAATGAAGATCTTATGAAATTTGCTGGTAAAATGAAAATTCCATATTTTAGAGGTGTATACATGCGAGATACTTTGCCATCGAATGGGCCACGCAAGAATGAATCACTTATCATGAATTTGCAAACAAACAAGGAACCTGGCAGTCATTGGGTTGCAGTTAAGAAACGAGGTGACACAGCCGTGTACTTTGACTCATATGGAAACTTGAAGCCACCAGTTGAGCTGCAGCGTTACCTTAAAGACTCTACTCTAATGTACAATCATGATGTGTATCAGAAATATAATACT
Source organism: Tillus elongatus (assembly GCA_964006375.1). Taxonomy (NCBI): domain Eukaryota; kingdom Metazoa; phylum Arthropoda; class Insecta; order Coleoptera; family Cleridae; genus Tillus; species Tillus elongatus. Next base: position 66,149,270 of record OZ023268.1, read on the forward strand.
AATAATTGTGGTCATTTATGTTTAAAATTTTTAAATAAAAGCCCTAAACAGTAGTATCTGTGTTTCAGTCATGTCGCAAACCTTCACGTTGAAAGATCGCAGTTGTCATCTGTCAACAGACTACGATCCTCCAATTGAATTGGATCCAGGTGGTAGTTATGCAGTTGCTTTGATAAGGTTTTGTTTTCACACATACAACAACATACCTAACATATATAAAGGTAAAAATAAATTTTATGTAAAAGAAGGAGCTGCTTGGAGAATCATCACGATACCTACTGGTGCATATGAAATAACACATTTGGAAAACTTGCTTCAAAATGAACTTGTTGGTGCTACAGCAACACGTGAACAAAAGCAGCTAGCTTTGATTCTAAGACCTAATCCCAACACCATTAGATGTGAAATAAAGTGTTTCACAAGTATCAGTTTTGAATCTGATGATTCGATTGGGCGAATGCTGGGATTTTCAAAGCAAGTTCTTCAACCAGGTGTCTTCCATGAATCTAATTTACCTGTTGAAATAGTGGATGTTAAACAGATTCGTATAGAAACTAATGGAAAACCTTCACATACGTTATATGAGTTTGCACCGATGGTCGATCCTGGTTATGCAATCGATATAGAACCTAAGAATCTAATTTATTTACCAGTAAACAAACGAGAGATTTCAAATATAAGCATCGACATCGTGGATCAAGATTCAGTTCCTGTAAACTTTCAAGGTGAAGAGGTGTCTGTTCGCTTAGAGCTTAAAAAGATTGCCTAGAATGCTAGTCTTTAAAGATATAAAAGCAAGCGAATCTACCAAAACAAATTTAGTACAATCAGCTCCTTTGAAGCATACACTTCGTTCCGATAATATTGAATTCCTTAAAAGTCTTGGTTATCATGTCATCAAAACTAGAAATATTCAAAGACCCCAAGTTTGACGACTCCATTGATCGAGAAGAACCTAGGTCTTACTATTCATCAACTAAATCGTTTGGTAACAGCGATGAAGTTGAAATAAACATCAATCAGCAAGATGCATTCGTATGTCTAGCAGAGTCAGCTCTAATAATCGAAGGTGCTCTGGAACCTCTAGCAGTACAAAATGCTACTGGTGTCTGCCACATGTCAAATAACGGAGGAGTAGCTCTGTTTGAATCAATGATCTATGAATTAAATAACAAGGAAGTGGAGCGAGTACGAGATCCATACATTACAACAAACATCAAAACTCTGCTTTCGTTTAGTAAGAATGAAGCAAAATCTCTTAGCAATGCTGGGTTGAATGTATCATCAGATCACATCACCTTAAACGATAACAAGTTTCACTTGCTCCTACCTCTTTGGTTCCTCTTCAGTTTCTTTCATCACTTTAAAGGAGTTCTCTGTGGCAAACATACTTTCCGATTTACAAGAGCTCGAAATGATTCCAACTGCTATTACAGCACAGGTACAGCAAGATCTAAGATAACTGTAACCAACATGTTTTTAAAAGCAAAACATGTATTTCCAAACGATCAAATGAAGCTGGAACTGATGGATAAAATAGCAAAAGACACATCTATATTTCTCGCATATCGGAAATGGGATATATATGAGCTACCATCACTCAGAGATATAAACAGAGATGTGTGGGCTGTTAAAACTGCAACCAACTTGGAAAGACCTAGATATGTGATTATAGCGTTTCAAACAGATCGGAAAGATAACATAAGCAAAAAAGGTGACTTCTTCGATAACATCGGTATGGTAGATCTACGAGTGTTCCTAAATTCAGAATGCTACCCTTATGAAGCTCTGAATATGGATTTCGAAAGATCAAAATATGTTGAAGCCTACCAGATGTATACAGATTTTCAAAAAAGTTTTTACTATAAAAACATATCGGAGCCTCTTTTAAATTATGATGAGTTTAAAGATCGAGCTCTATTTGTAATCGATTGTCAACACCAGAATGAATCAATCAAGTCTTCAACAGTCGACATCAAAGTGGAGTTTATGAGTAAAGACAATTTTGCTCCGAGAACTAGGGCCTACTGTTTAATTATTCATGATTGTGTATTTGAATATAAACCTCTAACTGGTATTGTAAGAGCCATTATGTAATATTTTGTATGTAAATCTTATTACTCCTAATAAATTAATTGTATTACAATCGAGTGTTTTATTTCTAACCTTAAACCGATGTCTAAGAAACAAATTTGGTGGGTTTACGATATAAAAAACATATATTTCAATTTTATAATAAAATAATTTACACCAAATAACTTATATAAAAATTCGCTACCGATTCTCTATTTAAACTAAAGCCGTCATATGATCTGGGAAGCGAAATAAAACGTTATGATTTTAGTGCAAACGCATTAGTGCATCAGCTGATTACCCGTTATCGCAAGTCTTTCCGGTTTAGGTGAGTAACCCGCTATTAACAGTTTAAATCATCAGCCGGGCGCGGTCATGACAATTATGTGTTTAATAATTTTTGGAATCTTACCTAAAATGCATCAGATGTTTAAGTGTATTACTGTTTGATTACATTTAAATAAAACAGGGTTATTTTTTAATAGCTGGAGAGGCTATATGTCTTACATAACGCATTTCCCTTTTGTAAATCTGTTTACAGGTGTTATTAATATGGAACTAGTTATTTTGTGTAAAGCGTGAAAATTGGTGTTGGTGTTTTAAAAAATTAAGTGCTAGTGTGGTCCTATGTCTGAAGGCGATGACTATGTTTGGTGAGTTGGTCTACCAATTTTTACATAAATAAGCTAAACGCAGCAAGTGCGTTCTGTTAGCGAATTTTCATATACTTCTCAGGTTTGATAAGTGGTTTATATTTTATTGCTAATAATTAAATTCTTATTACACATGTTATTTTAAATGGCTGTTCCTCGTTTGCCTAATACAGGTTAGTTGGCTTTTGAATTTGATTACGTCATCTCAGGTTAGTTCGCTACTTGTTCGGGTTAAATACGAAGTCAGGTGGTGGAGATATTCGGGTCTAGTCAGTGGCTCCGCCACCTTGTGCTCGGGTTAGGTCGGGGGCCGTCGGGTCCACCACCTTGTGCTCGGGTTAGGTCGGGGGCCGTCGGGTCCGGTCAGTGGCTCCACCACCTCCACCACCGGTGGTGTGTGGTGGTTCCAGAACATACCATCTATACCTACTCTCGGCAAGTGCCTTTCTTTTATTAATGGCTTGGATGAGTTCGTTATCCAGGAAAATCGGACAGGGTTTTCCGGGAAAATGTTGAGTTTTCTTTAGAAAAAATTTTTTTCCCCGACAATTACAAAGCTGTTTTAATGAAATTTAACGAATATGTTGCCTTGGGAGAGACCTTACTACGCGCCAAAATTCAACTTTCTAAGTTTATAGAAAATTGAGTTATTTAAATTTGGACATCTGTCGCAGTTTTCCTGGACACCTTATTTAAAATTTTACAATTATTGTGTTTTCGTAATATATTAAGTTTACGTTCCACCAGACAATACAGTAAATTGTTTACTTTTTTACATTAAATAAAATAATAAACCATATATCCTGTGGTATTTATTTCAACAAAAAGGCATATAACTGGCCCAACCCTTAAAGTGAAACTTAAATTAACGCCAATAATAAGACCACTTACCTTAAGGTAACATTATGATAATTTTTTGGTGATAAATACTTATATTGGGCATGCAAGTTTTTGTTCAAATAATTATGCCGATTCATATCAAATGAGAACAATAACTTATTATCGGGTGCATTTTAATTACAAATATTTGACAATATAACAAATACACTTTCCAAAATTCAACCAATTTGTAACAAATAATAATTCGGTCTCATACACGGTTTTGATGAACCTTAGTGTTTTACCCACGATGTAATCCCTAGGGCCACAAGCCTTTAAACTAAAAGGCTAACACACCGACCAAAAAAGTACTCTAGGAAACAGCACTCTAAAATTAACTTGATCATACAGAGTGTATCTTCAATATTATTACATTTTTATTAAGTTTTAGCTAAGTGATTTCACCCGGTAATGTTAATGCAATAACTGACATTTTAAGCTTCCAAATTAAACTATAATCTACAAATTACTTTATGCAACACAATTCTTTATTAGATATATTTTCTTTTGAGTGGCCATAAGATTGTCTTAAAAAAATGACTCTAAAAATACCATTAAAACTTAAATGACTTAAAAACCGCCAATTTTAATCATTTCTCTGTCCTACAAGTCTCTTAAAATGTTTAGTAAAATCTAAAAATGCATTACCTATATTGTTCTATTTAAAATAATGAATTGGATAGCAAATATCAGCTAGACAGAGAGTTGTATATCAATGGGAGTATTTTTAATGAGTGGGTAATTAGAAATAACGCATAAGAGCTAACTTATGGAAATAATTCAGTTAAGCCTTTTATCCTGATGAAGGGTCAATGCGCCAATGTAAGTCCTACAAGTCTCTTAAAATGTTTAGTAAAATCTAAAAATGCATTACCTATATTGTTCTATTTAAAATAATGAATTGGATAGCAAATATCAGCTAGACAGAGAGTTGTATATCAATGGGAGTATTTTTAATGAGTGGGTAATTAGAAATAACGCATAAGAGCTAACTTATGGAAATAATTCAGTTAAGCCTTTTTTCCTGATGAAGGGTCAATGCGCCAATGTAAGACATTGTGTGCCTTCAACATCAGATGTCAAATGTTACGCCTTCCGAGCAATTTAAGTGTGACGAAATATATAGTCTGCTGCAAAAAGTTTTTGTTTGTGAGAGAGATAATGACAACTATTTTATGTAATATAAACTTAGCGCTTCGTATAGAAACATCTTCTGATTACTTTTTTATCAAAATCAATAACTCTGTAAGTTTGATTGTTTCTAAAGTCCTTATTTAGCCAAGATATAGACTGTTTAAAAATTGACTTCGTCTCTTAGAAATTATAAAAAATTTGCTTTTAAAATTGTCAATTTTAGAAATGTCAAATATAAATGAAGATGAGCTTGAAATCTCAATATGTAAAATTTAAGAAAGCAGTAGATAATATTATACAGAATATTCATGTTTATACTTTTAATGAATAATGACCTCCAAAGAAAATTTTTACTTTTTAAATAATTTTTAAGAGATAGATTCACTAGACTTTTTTTGGATACCCAGCATTTATATATAGTTAGTGTCCAGCAAGCCGCGTAAGTTATTAAATGTAATAAGATATTTGCTTGATTAATAAGTACACTTAGGAGAGCCCAATTTATCACAACATATTTTTCTGACCTGACGATCGTTTTGTTAACAGAGTTAGCGTCATCAGAGTGATGGATAGACAAGTGGTTAGTTTATTAATCACTCTGATGACGCAAACTTAGTTCAAAACGATCTTCAGGTCTGGTCAGATAATAAGATAATAACAGCTTTATTAATAGGTAAGTACACTTTGGGTAACCCAATTCACCACAATATATTTTCTCACCTGAGATCGTTTCGCTAACAAAGTTAGAGAGGGATGAATCAACTAATCGGTTAGTTTATTAATCACTCTGATGACCATAACTTTGTTAATGAAACGATCGTCAGGGCGGAAATATATGTTGTGGTGAATTGGAATCTACAAAGTGAACCTATTAGTGTTCATCACATGTTCCAGTCTTCACCTAGTGCTTGCTGTATTTCCACCTGAACTACAACAATATATAATGTAGCGTTTATATTCTTTCACTTTACAAAAAAATAACATTTTGTTACTTTTATTAAAGATAATACAGTTTGTAAGTTGCAAATATCTTACAAATAAATTTAAACTCTTCAAAGTATGTGCAGTATAGATTTATTTATGACAGGCGTATTAACCAATTACAAAAAAAAGTATATGAGCTACCTTGATTGACTATAAGACATTTTATAGATGATCATAATAATGACACCAGCTGTTAAGATATTTTGATTATACTAAATAAACGAACTTATAAAATGCTAGACAATTTGAGGCATACAAAATAGGCAACAGTGAATTAAGAGTTTCGTATATATTTTTATTAGGAATTCAACATTTTAGAGCCTAATAAGTACAATTGGAGAACAAAAATCACCACAACACATCTTTTTAAAGACCAGACGATCGTTTCACTAACAAAATTTAGCGTCAGCAGAGGATGAAAAGAAGTTTTTCATCCTCTGATGTGCTAACTTCGTTAGTGAAAAGATCGTCAGGTATTTAAAAAGATGTGTTATGGTGATTTGGGTTCTCCAAGTGTACTTATCAGTGTCCATTACAGGTTCCACTCTTAACCGAGTAGAGCCTATAGAACTTAATTCACCACGTGTTTAAGGCCTGTAATTTTTTTGCTAATGTACTTGGGATATTTATTCTGCAATAGACTAATTGCCCTGGATGGAAGCTAACGTGTAAGGGAAATTATAACTATTGAGCTAACAACATAATGTATTAAAGTTAATATGTAAACATATTAAAGAAAAGACACATTTTATACCAACCGCCAATTGTCCTCATAATACACAAAAGACATAAAAATCTTGTGAGGACTGTCCCCACAACATAAGAAAGATATATATATATATATATATATATATATATATATATATATATATATATATGCTTAAATGATGATGAAAACAAAATAGTACCTGACATGACAATTTTTTTGAAGAAATTGCGTTATTTACTTTAAAAAATGTAAACGTAAATTTAATAAGAAATAAGAAATATTTCTCACCGTTTTTATTTAGGACGAGTTTTCGTTAGAATAATGAGGTTTTAGAAAATAATGAAAACTTGATTTTGTGATTTTTGATACGTTGTCATGTAACTATTTAACAGGTGGAACAAAAAGTAAAGTCAAAATCATTTTTTAACACACTAGATGCCACATTTTGTGAAAGATGGATGGACCGTCGAGGAGCCATTGTGTGGCCACCGCGATCCCCAGACTTAAATCCCTTGGATTTTTTCTATGGAGTTATTTTAGATCGAAAGTTTATTTCAAGAGACCAAATAATTTGGAGTAGCTACAGCAAAGAATTCGTGCTGAACTGGAGCAAATTAGTCCAGACATTTTTTAGCGCAGTATACAAAGTGTTTGCACTCGTATCGGTCAATGTCAAATAGTAGGTGGAGAACAATTTCAACATTTGCGCTAGATTTTGTTTGTTTTCCTTGGTTCAATATTTTTTCCATTAAACTCACGTTTCCTAATTTTAAAGTAAATAACACTATTTTAAAAAATGTGGTCAGGTACCGATGTTTTCATCATCATGAAAGTAGTAAGCAAATCTATGCAAAAACCGCAAAAAATATGCTTGAATTTAAAAAACTTATAATGACGTCACCGTTCAGAAATAGGTGTCGTAAATGTAATTTTTATGTCATAAGTTGAAAATTGAATAGATGAAATTGACCTGTCCGAGCGTTTTTCTTGAAAAAATTTAATAACGCATTTATAAATCATGTTCCAAACTTTATCATCACACTGTATATACTTATATATATATATATATATATATATATATATATATATATATATATATATATATATATATATATATATATATATATATATATATATATATATATATATGTATCACACCGATTACTCTAAAGATAATGATGAAGATTTTGATGAAATTTGGCAGGTACCTTTCTGTGGCTTGGATAAGTTTGTTAGCCAGGGAAATCGGACCAGGTTTTCAGGAAAAAATTGGTTTTTCTTTCGGAATTTTATTTTATTTTATTTTAAAATAACAAATTTATAGCGACAAGATTTGGCACATAGGGTTACGTTATAAAAATAAACTATACACCAAAATTTAGAGCTCTGCGTTACAAGAAAGAAAATTAAACCTAAGCATTGAATTAAAACAAATGTTAGGTGCCAGATTATTTTCATGAAAATTCATTACCACAACGTATATTCTGCGTACATAGTTTTTTAACTTTCGAGGGTAATTAGTTTTAGTATTTACAGAAGTTTCAATTTCTGGCATCCCCTTCCCGTTACATGGGTAGTTTTAAGAACAGGAAGATCAAACTACTTTCCCCTATGTCTAAGTGTGAAGTACATCTGTCTGTGAACTGTGAAATACTATGTCAATGAATGTGGACACTACAGGTGTAACATTCAGACGGAAGAACCGACGGATGGACAGCCAATGCCTCGTTGAAAAGATTTTGTTTTTTAAATCGAAAACTAACAAAAAACCGAGCTTTTAATTGGCATTACTTTGTACAATAAATCAGATTCGTATTTATTTACAATAAAATCAGCAAACATAAACAGCAGGGCTCAAGCCCAAGGCTCCCGCGTTCAACTCACGCCAAATTATTTGTCAGTACATACTGTAAATTAACATTAGTCGAGGTTGTGGCATTGTGTTTGAGCAATCTGAACATCTGCATGGTCAGCGCTTAAGTGCGGGCGTTAAGCTGCCAGTCCCATGTACCATGGGATGTTATGCACGTTAAAGATTTCAGCACAGAATAACAGCTGTTTGATGAAACTAAAAGTTTTCTAATAAACAAACCCTAAAACGTTATATTATTCGAGTTTTAACGAAAAAATGTCAAGGTTTAGTGAATTTTTATTTTAAAAAAATCACTAATAGACAGGTATAGATGGTGAGACTTTGCAAAATTTTTTTCAAAGGAGCGCGAACTAGGACCCATATCCGGGGTCAGTTTCAATTTATATATGTATATATATATATATATATATATATATATATATATATATATATATATATATATATATATATATATATATATATATATATATATATATATATATATATATATATATATATATATATATATATATATATATATATATATATATATATATATATATATATATATATATATATATATATATATATATATAACATTTGGAGACCCAGGTTTATATGAACTTTTTTTTATTGAAATGTATGTGCACCTGTAATATAGACCATCATTTTTAAAACACCCTGAACATAACTGATAAAAATTGAAACTGATCCCGCATATGTGTTCTACGAGTCCTAGCACGTGCTGATTTCAAGAAGTTTTTTCAAAATTCAATAGTCGCAATCTGTTCATTTGCAATTTTTTTGCTAAAACGAGCTTATAATAATTTTAGCTGCTTTAATAAAGTATCTTAAAATTATAAAAAGTTTTAACTCCCAGAAATGTCGATATAAACTGTGAGAAAGGACATACCTTGCTTTTCAAATATTAGCCACTGATATTGTACATTCACCTATCTTCGCTATTTGGTTTTCAAATATTGAAAGTTTTGTTGATTGAACAACTGTTTGCTCAGGCAATATAGTTTTTGGTTCTCCAAGAGGTATGGTATGAATTTCTGCAGTAGAATAAGGAATATTCTTAACTATCGAAACAACTTCTCTATCTTCAGGTTCAGTTTTGATTTCTACTACAGGCTCAAGTACAACTTCATGATGAACAGCTGTTTCATCTAGTTCAATATCTGTAACGACAATTTAATTTTGCTTACATGTGGTTTTACAGTGACATAATGTATTTTTGGTCAAATACATTAATATTCATGTTCTATATAAAGAATATAATACAATAAACAAAATAACAACATGATAATAACGATTGCATAACAAAATATCCAAATTGAGCAAGTACTTAATAAAAAAGAAGCATATCTGAAATCATCTGAAAAAAGTCAATTTTTGAAAATTACAAAATAATAATTATTAGCCTTAGCAGATTTTAGATAAGCTGATTGCAATAATTTAAACCATTATCAGTCAAGCTTAAGTAAGTTTCTGACTACAAGAATAATCGCTAAATAATTTTTTATAACATAAAATTGATAGTAAACCTATGATATATAATTTCCAAGATTATATTCAATAAGTGTCAGTTCGGGTCTTTAAATTCTACCAAAGAAGTCGACTCTTTATTGGACTCTGTGCCACCAAAATATTTAAAAAACAATTAGTATCGCCCAAATAATAACTACTAAAAATTCAAAATAATTTTAAGGAAACTTACGAAAATCACATTTATTCCGAATAGTTCAAAAGTTATTTTTTTAGGGTAAAAGAAAAACTTAATGATGCATACCTACATTTAATAACTTTGCAAACATAGAACGATACAAGCATTACAAAACATAATTGCTTAAAGTTGTTACTTTTAATGACGACCTAACTTTAAATTCTTTTAATACAATAACAACTAACCACCATATTTATAATTTAAATCGCTCTAAAGTAGTTTTTGTTGAAAAGTTGCGTACACATACGTAGTCAGTTTATTAATAATAATAATAACAATGCTTATTGAATCAGTATAAAACGATAAAACAACGTAATGTTTGACAAAGAAATGAGTACATACAATAAATCGAAACTATTATCTTAAAGACTGTATTTTATTTTTTAAGGTGTTGTGTTGTAATGTTGTAAACATAAGTGTACAGTGAATCAACCTTGGGATGAATTGGACGTTATTTATTCAAGAATTAAATAGGTAATTCATAATAAAGGTAGATATGTGTTTAATTTAAAAAAAATTATGATCCATACAAAAAAGAAGCCAAATTACCCTAAATATATTTTTAGATGCATAGTGCAGCAATTTGTAATGTATCAACGTGCAAAAAGAATGCTAAAAAGGCAAAGGAAAGTGAAGAGACACTTTCTTTCTTTTCTTTTCCTAAAGAGCCTAAGATTCAAAAAGAATACAATAGCTAGACCGCTACAAGTGCAGGCCCGATGGTAGTCAGCCGCTTTGCTAGTGAACTCCTGCTCTGGGGAAGACCACATTTGCGGAACGGAAGCCGCGGTTCCTCGGCGGACTTTATCTCGTAAGGTAAAGGCAATTACCCCAAGACAACAAAATAAAACGGGCGTGACAGCAAGACAAACTCACTACACACTAGGATTCTGAATATTATGTTCTGTCTACGGAATTGCACTCACACGCTGCACATTGACACTTGGTGGAAGTTACCCCCATGGAGAAGGCATTCATATTCTGGATAACCTTCCCTTGTGGAGGTGGGAGGTTAGACGTATACTCCCTGTACACTACCTGGTTCCGCACCGAAATGGCGACCCTGTCGTACATCTAACAATATTTCCTGATGAACCTTGGCAAAACCAGACCCCTAGGGACCAACTATCTCCACGATAGTTTTGCTGAGATGCTACTTCCACAGGGTAGTCCTCTACCATTTCTTCCGTCACTTTAGGGCGTCCATTTCCCCTCCAAAACATTATACTAATAATATACCAAGTAAAGTGGTGGCGTTCGAGTTGACCCCCTTTTCCAACAGAACCGAACAGCGACCCACTCCCGAACCCTTCGGCAGACAGCGTTAAATAATAATGTTTAATGCTGGCGCCGGAGTATTAGATGGTCATTAGAGAACTAATTGGAATTCGAAGTGAAATCAGCTGCCAGAGAAAAAACAGGCATTGCAATAAAACTACTTACTTGTACCTAATTCGTAAGATGATTCAGTCTCAAGCAAGTTTTGGGAGGCTCTTCGTCGGCGTCAAATACAAGAGATGCTTTGAAACCTGTTTTCTTACTAAGTGTGTTTCAGCTGTTCATAACCTGATACCATATTGAATACCGTACTTCTGTGGGTCTTTCTTGTAAAGGGATCCATCAATAAACTCACCATAGCCGGCGGAGCCAAACTCATACACTTTTTGTTATTATTAGTAATATATGATTTTGTTGTTATTACTGATAATAAAAAGTGTATGAATTTTGGCGCCGCCGCCTATGGTGAGTTTATTGATGGATCACTTTACAAGAAAGACCGACAGAAGCACGTCTGATAGATAATAAAAGAATTCAGTGATTTCCGCCAAACGAAATATGTTAATTTTTGTGTCGTTAAACCACCCTCAATCGTTATAAACCGACTACGTGCAGAAGACTGTAAACAGAGTTTTAGATGTGAGATATTTAGAATTATACATTATCTGATGACGCTAACTTGGTTAGTGATGTGTTGTTTTTATTTGAGTCTTCGAGTGTATGTATTGATGCTTTTCAGAAAATTCTTAGTTTTTCTGCTATCGGTCAAGCGTTTACGGTATCCCCAGGCTTTAAAAAAATGTATGCAGACTGAACCTAGAAGTTTGTGTAAAGCACCAGGTCTAAAATGTGCTCTGAAACAGTTGGACAAGTTTTTACATCTACAATATTAAATAAATTAGGGCAACCACAATCAGTAAGCAAGGCTTACCTTTTATTCTCCTATTATCCAATTCTTTTATAAAGGGCCTGGTTAAGTATTCAATGTCACCAAATGGAAGATTTGAAAAATCATATTGTTCCATTTTTTCTTGTGAATCAGTTGATTCTAAAGCGGATGAAGTAGTTGACTGATCGGGTTTCTGAGCTGAAACTTAAAATACTAGTTTAGTTAAAATCTAAAATATTGAGAGGTGGCTATTATATATATATATATATATATATATATATATATATATATATATATATATATATATATATATATATATATATATATATATATATATATATATATAGGGTGTTTTAGAACATGTGTCGGAAAACAAAGCATGAGGTTCCTTGTCTCTTTCTAAGAAAAAAAATCCTATTTACATGGATCCTCAAATGCGCATTTTTCGAGATACAGCGTGTCAAAAAAATGTATTAACTGTAACTGTCAATAATATTTAATCACATATGCATTAAATTTCAAAGGCCTTATCAACGGATTGTGCCGAGCGATGCCGAGGTGATCGTTTCCGTCAGAGCAGCCGTAGATGAATTTTAATGAAAACCAAATGTCGTCAACAAAACATGATAGCTATTATTTCCATATTTCTTATCATAAAATGCACTTTTTTTGCAAAGCAGTTAACGTTAGAGCATTTGACCTAGAGTACCTTTTTTGTGTAGGAAACAGTGGCGGTTAAAATGGGCTTTTAAAATGGTAATTTCGTTAGTGCCGTAGAAATAAAAAACCTCACATATTGCTAAAATCTCTTGCGCAAAAGGGTATCTTAAAAGAACAATGGATTTATTTACCCCTTCCAACAATTTACAAGGCCCTGCTTGTCTTCAAATTATGAGCAAAATTAGAACTGATAAAATATTAGTCTGTACTTTATTTATTTATTTACCCCTTTAATAATTTACAAGGCCCTGCTTGTCTTCAAATTTATGAGCAGAATCAAAACTGATAAAATATTAGCGTATATTTAATTAACTATCCACATAATATCCCTGTGGTATACGTTGACTTCCCCTTTCTAGTTGTGCTTAAATTTTCTAAACCTCCCAACCAATTCTTACTCCAAATCTCTTGACTAAACTACTATAATTTGTCCCTTAAACATAAGTTTACTCCGCCGTACAGTTAGTTAAAAATAATGTGCAAAAATAATTGATAATTTCTGGCTTAGTTTAGATTTAATTATGCTTATGCTAAAACCCTCCGGTACAACCACCATGTATGTCCGGTTTTGCTTATTATCCTTGACAAGAAAATAATTATATATAATACACCCCTTTTCCCTCTTCTCTTTCTAGGTTGAATTAGATAGCGGACACTAATGATTAAGTAATGTACTTCGGAATAATCAGAAGATTACTTCCTTTAATAGATCTATAACTGAACACCGTGTATTCACTAGTTCTCTGGCTTTTACCGCCTAATCCCGAGTTCCGCGCTTCAATGCCTTTAACCCCTGTGTCAGCACTCCGGCATCGGTTTTTTCCAAGTCCTTTTGTAACATTTACCTCGGTCAAGCGACTGTTTAATATTCGCCGACGTGTTGGATTTTATCAAATCCGCGTTTTACCAACACCGCGTCGAAGTCTCTGTCAGGTATTTGCTGACGTTAAGCTACGCTCTGCTTCGGTTTTAAATTCGTATTCGAGTAATTTTAAAGTTGCAATCATATACTTGATTTTCTTTCACAACATTAGGACAATTGTTTCAATGCAACCAAATATTAAATTAGCAAATTTATGCACTGCATATAGGCTGTCCCGTAATTGTAAACTCCAAAACAATTAACAATATTATTAGATGGTATCTAGTCCCTACACGGACTGTCTCGCAATTACAATTCCCACTTAAAAAACCCCCTATTTAGCGGTATCTATGCGTTCTATAGGCTGGCCTATAATTATAGCTGTCCTCTTGGACACTAGCCAAAAAACTAAGCAGGTAGCGCTGCTTACAATATTAATGACAAGTTGTGTACAAAATCTGAGTTCTCTGTCTCAAACGGTTTCTGAGATATGGTCAGAAAACTAAATAAAAACATATTTCTTTGACAGCGTGTATCTCGAAAGCGGCGCATTTGACGATCACTATCAACAGGACCTTTTTTTCTAAGTAAGGCATGTTTTGAAATAGCCCGTGTAAATATATATATATATATATATATATATATATATATATATATATATATATATATATATATATATATATATATATATATATATATACATATATATGTATATGTATATGTAAACTGTAATTTATCAATGTTATAAAGTTGTTAATGTTTATGTAGTGAATATAAGTATAAAAAGTCTGGGCGCAGCAAGTGCGTTATGGAAGTGAATTTTCATAAAAATATTTTTAATAGCAAAGATGTCTCTCTAATGCAAGCAGGCATCAATCTGGTCACTGGTATAGCCTATATAGTAGAAACAATGTACCATATTTTATCAAAATTACTTATTGTTTGAAAATGTATTAAAAATTTCCGAAAATAAACTTAAAGTGTTTCCGAGAAAAGTAGTTTCCCAGTCAACAAACCTTAGGCTAATAGCAAATTAAGTTATTGAAATTTGAAGGATTTAACGAAAATTCACTACCAAAACGCACTTACTGCGTATCGATATGTTTTTTACAAACGCATCATATTTTGATAACAATGCAAAAATGCACTAATATATTTTTTTAAATGCCTATACCTTTGTTGTCTTGTAAGTTACAGACCAAAATTTTGGTACATGGGTCACTATTTATAATACAAACATGCGTACCAAATTTGATTGCCCTTACTTTTTACTTCCAAAATCATAAATCTTTTCCAAAAGAAAATACAAAACTTTCCGGGAAAACCTGGGCCGATTTTCCTGGCTAACGAACTCATCCAAGTCACTTGCAAAAGGAAGATACTCACAAAATTTGATCAAAATCAAGCCAATATTTTTTGAGTTATCGGTGTGATGTGAACATCCATACACCATAACACACACACACACACAAAGTTCATCAGTAAATATATTGAAATAGAAACTAACTGCTTCCAGTAAAATTCCACACTACCTCAAAGGTACATTTGAGTTTTCCTTGCCTTCTAATAATCTTGTCGGGCTATATTGCCCTGGATTTTAAAAGGCAGTTGAGAACTCTATTACCTTTGAGGTTATGTAGAATTTGAAAAAAGGGACATATATAATAGCAGTGTTTCAGTGTATAGATGCAGTGGACTTTTAACTTCAAATAGTTATAGTTTCTATTTCAGTACGGAAAATTAACGTCCACAAAGGGCTGACACAATTAATAACAGTAAATATATGTAAGGTTGTAGATACTTCAGATTTGTCACTATAGTTGTATGTAGACGATAAACATTATTTTTTATATTTTGACTGTGTATTTATTTTGCTTTATTACAGTTGCTGTTGATTTAGCATTTGCTGGACACAAAGAGGCAGACTCTGCCAGTGAATGGTTTCGTCTGAGTCGGCTTCGATATATTCGAGTAATCAAAAGGAATGCAGTATGATTTTTTAAGAGATTTTTTTTTGTTTGAAGTTTTTGCAGTTTAATTTAAGTTTTAAGAATATATTTTTTTATATATACCTTATATAAATAATATACGAATTTATTTAACTATTTTCAAGTGTTTTTATAATTCTTGTTGCTAGAACTTAATTACAAAACGAATGCTTATTTTTGATCTAAATGTCTACACTAAATTTATTTTCAATTTAACAATCGGTAAAAAATTCATATAATAGAGAAACTTGATTGATAAATTGAGAGTAAATTAAGACTAGGCATATTAAAAATTATAGCATTAATTTAGTAATGTAAGTTCTATATAGTAAAAGGAGGGCTGACACTTTTGCAGATATATATATATATATATATATATATATATATATATATATATATATATATATATATATATATATATATATATATATATATATATATATATATATATATATATATATATATATATATATATATATATATATATATATATATATATATATATATATATATATATATATATATATTGAGACGTCCCTGCTCTTGGACATACTGTACATTATAATTTTTTATTAATACAATTAATTCTCCGTCTGCAGGTGTCGATGCTAGAATTTAAGTAAATAATAAGTACCTGTAAGTTGCAATTATATTTTGTGTGGTATTTTCCATCATGTCGTGGTGTAGTGAAGATTGGTAGTCGGCTTCACCAGTTTGCTTGTTATCAAATGTAGTATGTGTGTCTGTTTTTCTGTTGAAAAGGCTGAATAGAGATAAACTAGATTATACACTGAAAAGTGATGTCTTAATAACCATGTAACAACAAAAATCCATTTCGTTTAAGGTTATTAGATTTGTGTGTATTCAAGTAGGCTATAAATAAGGGGAGATTTCACCGTTATGCACCCTCGAAGGGAACACAGATAAAATAATGTCATTCTCTAAAATCGACCTGATGACACATTTAAAACCACATGTTTTCTCTAAAGAGGTGATGGGTGGTCTACATAATGGATTAATGGCGCCTGGGCACCCTACGCACGAAATCTGCCATAAGAAAAAAACTCTCACGTGAAATATTTGAGTCGTATTTAAAATGTGTAATTAAATATAATAAGTACACAAGTAGCCACAAAACCTATTTAATGTTCCAATTGGCTGATGTGTACCCTGTCGTAAGGTGAAACGCATCTGACACTTCAGTTATATAGGTCAAAAAGGGAATGTTGCCTTTAAAAGCAAACTCTGTTGTTTTAGGACAATATTAACATGCAATTTATCGATATAAAGAAAGCACACATAAATAGTTTATGTAAAAATAGATGCACTGCATTCTTTGGAGCATGCTTGCAGTAATTAGAAGCGGTTTGGCAAAATTTTAAATGTTATAAATTTGTGCAGATTGGAACCTGTGATGAGCACTAATAAGTACAATTTGGAGAACCCGATTCATCACAATACAGTTTTATACGTGACAACGTTTCGCTGACGAAATCAACTTTACAATTTCTGGGTAAAAATTGATGTACCTGTTTATTTACACAAGTAATTAAAGGTCAGGCATCGGAGATTAAATAAAAAGTCAATATGCTATGTTTGTTCGTACAAGTGAGTAAGAGTCAGGCTTTGCCACGCTGATAGGCTAGCTTTATTATCGTTTAATTGAATTTGAGATACTTGTTAATATTGAATTTGAGATACTTGTTAATGCAAGGAATCAAAATGATACTTGTGTCGTTTAATTAAGAGAAAAATATAATATTATCGCTAACGACAATATGAGCAGTTTTTCTGCACTGTTCGGGCGGGTGTGAAAAGTAATCATTTTTACAGTCTGCGAATTTAAATGGTAGGGCCGGTGGAAATGCTTCATAAAATAAATATTTGTCGCTATATTTGTAAGTCTATTTTAACAGGTAGCTTGAAATTATCCCTGATACTATGCTTCATGAAATGAATATTAGCCACTATATTTTGTAAATATACATTGACAGATAAATTGAACTTTTTTCACTCATGCACTAGTTGTCTCATGTTGATTATGTAGAATATTGTAATTGATAATAAGAGTAAGTACCTTTGTAGGACATGAAGTAATTTTCTGTGTAACATTGTAAGTTCTTAGAATATTTCCTTGAATATTATGCAATTGTCGTTGGTCTAACTGAAAATGTAATGTCAATAGGGAAACTTGGTACAAGCGAGGGCGTGCAGAATGCATGGGAACACAGGCCTAATATCATCATATAGCGCTGCTATGTATAACATATATTGTATTGAGAGCAGGGGGAACCTCGCCGTAATCGACCAACCTCAGCGTCGCGTAAACAAGGAAGAGGTGTGTGAGTTATATAAAAGCAAGTGTGTTTCGTATGAAAAGTCAGACGGAGTCTCCCAGTCTTACCCCGCTTCAACCTTCTGATCAGGCATTCATTTCTGCTAATTACCAGCCACATACTTTTTATTCTAATTACCCTGCCCTTGTGGACGAGCGTTCGCTGTTTGAGAAACTCCACGTCTATGTTATGACTCGTGGAGCTTGAACATCGTATCGCAAATTCATAAGTAAGCACTCATTACCGGCCACATACAGTACTTATCCTCATTACCCTGCCCTTGTGAATAAGCGTGAGACCCCACGTCTGTCTCACGACTCGTGGAGCTTAAATACCGTTTCGCAAGTTTATAAGTAAGCACTAATTACCGGCCACATATATTGTTTCTTCTAATTACCCTGCCCTCGTGAATGAGCGTTCGCTGTTCGAGAGATCCCACGTCTGTCACACGACTCGCGGAGCTTGAGCATCGTTTTGCAGGTTCATAAGTAAGCACTAATTACCGGCCACATACATTATTTCTTCTAATTACCCTGCCCTCGTGAATGAGCGTTCGCTGTTCGAGAGATCCCACGTCTGTCACATGACTCGTGAAGCTTGAGCATCGTTTCGCAAATTCATAAGTAAGCACTCATTACCGGCCACATACAGTATTTATTCTAACTACCCTGCCCTTGTGGACGAGCGTTCGTTGTTCGAGAGACCCCACGTCTGTCTCACGATTCGTAGAGCTTGAATATCGTTTCGCAAATTCATGAGTAAGCACTCATTACCGACCACATACAGTATTTATTCTAATTACCCTGCCCTTGTGGACGAGCGTTCGTTGTTCGAGAGACCCCACGTCTGTCTCACGATTCGTGGAGCTTGAATATCGTTTCGCAAATTCATGAGTAAGCACTCATTACCGACCACATACAGTATTTATTCTAATTACACTGCCCTTGTGGACGAGCGTTCGTTGTTCGAGAGACCCCACGTCTGTCTTACGACTCGTGGAGCTTGAACATCGTCTCGCAACTTCAGAAGTAAGCACTCGTTACCAACCACATGTAGTAATTATCCTAATTACCCTGCCCTTGTGGACGAGCGTTCATTGTTCGAGAGACCCCACGTCTGTGTCACGACTCGTGGAGCTTGAATATCGTTTCGCAAATTCATGAGTAAGCACTCATTACTGGTCACATTCTCTTCACTAAAATTAACCTCGCCCACTGGTTTACACCTTCAGGCCTATCAGTCATCACGGGCTTCCTTCAACAGCCCTAGATGATCCCCTTATTACCGGCGAGTTGCCGCCACCTCCGTTGACTGCACGAGCATCAGACTAATACCCCTATACTTCTCGGCAATTAAAATATCCCAGCCTGCCCACGAGTAATAATGTCCAGCAGTGAGACAGAGGGTGAGTCTCTTTCATTTACTTATGTACTTTTAGTGTCAGGACAGAGCTGTAGTTGATGACCGTAATAACGTGGGATAAATCGCGATATCGGGAGTCACGCAAAGGTCTTAACTGTCCTCTAAGAGATGACTAAATGTCAACATAAAATGTCCTATTTCATGCAGTAAAACGTTTAGTTATACTAGAAAATTGCAGGAATGATTCATGCTCATTATTAAAATGTATTTATAGGCTAGGTATAAATTGTTTAAATAAACTGTTCAAATGTGTCTTATGTAGGCATAGAACAGTAATGGTTTATGCTCATTGTTAAAAGGTATTTCTAGGCGAGGTATAAATTATTTAAATAAACTGTTCAAATGTGTCCTGACTTGGCATATAACAGTAATGATTCATGTTCATTATTAAAATGTATTTCTAGGCGAGGTATAAATTAGGTAAATAAATTGTTCAAATGTGTCCTAACTTGGCATATAACCGTAATGATTCATGTTCATGGTTAAAAGGTATTCCTAGGCGAGGTATAAATTATGTAAATGAATTTCTCAACTGTGGCTTAACTAGGTATAGTACAGTAATGATTTATGTACATTGTTAAAAGGTATTTCTAGGGAAGGTGTAAATTGTTTAGATAAAGTACTAAAATTGGCATAGAGTAATGACTCATACACACTGCTCAAGGGTATTTCAAGGCAATGTATAAATTGCTTAAATAGACTTTTCAAATAAGTGTTGACCTAGCATAGTTAGGGTAATTCGATACCCACAATTCGCGTCAATTGCGTACTAGCCACTTCGAAGCAGCTTGGCTTCAAATGAGTGTATTATTCTTCTGACGTCACACAGGCAGGCATTAACTGCACCGAATAGAAGTCATAGTAGGGGTCATTTACTCGCAAAGAGGGGTAGATGTACAGGCCCAGTAAGCACATGTTCGTTAATTAAACGTTTAAGAGGAAACTGCTACCTTACGTTTAATTTTGGTAAAAATGTCGCCCGAATAAACATATAATTAAACCAATATAAAAACGTTTTTTATACATGTATGTTTTAACGTTTAAATATACGCTTTTCTTACATGTTTATTAACAAGGATTTTACAACGTTAATTTAACCATCATCTGTAATGGAGAATATACGTTTATAATTACTGTTTATCAACGGAAATTTGTAACGTTAAACTATTTGCCGTTAATAACGTAAAATATACATTCTTTATACATGTTTATTAACAAGGGTTTTGCAACGTTGATTTAACCATCATCTGTCATGAAGAATATACGTTTATAATTAATGTTTATCAACGGGAATCTGTCACGTTAAACTGCTTGTATTAACGACGTATAATAAACGTTTGAATTACAACTAATGCATACCTACAAAATGGTAGTTTTTCAACCCAGCTGACAGCAGAAGATGAGTACGATTAATTTTTTGACGATGGCAACTTATAGGACAAACGATCATTAGGTGTAGAAGTGTCAAACTGGACTCCATTGCGGTGTAGATAATAACTTTAAGTGTTCATTGCTCATCAAAACTTCAAAACTTGCTACTCTGCTAAATTTTATAAACCTACCATTGACAAATTATTATTTATGTTTATAATTTTAAATGGGCTTTATAAAAATGGATTAGATCACAAGTTAAATGTCAAATAAAAATAACTTTATTTAAAAAACAAAAATATATTCCAAAAAACTTACATTTCATTATCAAAAAACTAAAACAATACCACATTCTAAAAATATAACAAACTTTTTCAATTATAGCGTCTTAATCATGAAGTAAAAAATATATTTTCTAATTTTTTTGTCACCTCAACCAAAAAAAAAAGTATTGCTCCATTAGCTTTTTGCTCTGGACATTCTCGAAGTAGCTAATTTCAACCAATCCTTAACAGCACAAAAGATTGCTCTGTCGCTTCTTTCACGTTGGGGAAAATTTAGCTTTGCAACATCTAAAATTATAAACTAATAAATAGAAATAAATATGTCATGAAATTGTGATTACCATATACTACTGCCATTAGTCTCGTTGGTTCGAATGATATATATATATATATATATATATATATATATATATATATATATATATATATATATATATATATATATATATATATATATATATATATATATATATATATATATATATATATATATATGTACATGCATCGTGCAAATTAAATTAAACTGGGGAAAATAAACAAATACATCAGAATTTATAAATGCTAAACTCATAGCTAACCATTATTACTCTCATTCGAAAGTTTGATTCACGAACAATCAAAATATAGGAAAAAAAGGTGTATTCATAAACTGTATACAGACTTGGAGAATACTTCTCTGGCTTCACTGTTGGTTTTTAGTGGTGAAGGACGTAGCCAGCGCGTGAGCTAACTGGAGCAAGTGGCCCTTCGAATTCTGGAAGTTCTAGGATGTTCTTCAATGCTTCTGTGACTATAGTTTCGCTGCTTGACAGCATTTTCAGACAGATTAAAATTGAATTAGTACGAAATCATGACCACTACAAATAAATATCTGTTGCTATGTTATGATATGATGTTTTGATCAAAAAATGTTTATCAAATTGAAAATAAAATGAAACACAGATGACAGATGAGGTTTTCAAAATGTCTATGTGATGTATGTCAATATTTAACATAAAAACTAGAACTAGCCTATAATAACTATGATAACAGTTACAACAATAAAATAACTAAACAATAACAGTATAAATGTAGTCTCTATACAACGAAAATATCGACATACATCAACTCATTATTTTATAATCAATGAATTGAAGTATTCATAAACGTTAAATATACGACTAATGTCTCAATAAAATTAAACTGGAAAATATGAGAAAGCAACCAACATGGCCGATTTTAAACACGCCGGCTAAATTCATAAGTCCCAATTATTTATTCTACCTAATAACGCTATATAGCAATCAAAATACAAGAAATGTGATTAACTTCGACAACTTTTAAAGACAATTATTACATATTGTGATACAACTTACCTTGACCCAACTTCAAGATATAAAACTTGACACTTTGAGCTGCACTAACTGTACCTATTTCCAAAACTTTTTAGGGAAATCGCTACAGGATGATAATCATTCTTTGTGAATGTGTATAAAACAATTATAAATTATAGAACAGACCACTATTCACCATGACATACAAGTGTCACGTACTGAATATAATATTTAATAACATCTAATTCTAAACACCATGTTTACACACTGCACGCCATCACATCACCTGTTCTGTTTCTATTTCCATTCGTTGTTCGTTCTCGTTGAGCATGCGCACAAACACTTACTAATTTACAAGGCCATAATATTAAATATGTTTTATGTATTACACAGTGGAATACAAAAGACAAAATAGCTCCTTTTAAAGCATACCCGCATTGTCGAATACCTCTCAGATTGATTATGTGACAAAAAAAATTAAAAATCCAGGAAAAAATATAACCTATACCTATAGGTACATAATATAAAATATATCACATAAAATATCTCACGCTTAAAAAATATCTAGTAAGATACGTATATTTTATGTATAAATCCCTACTTCATGTATGTTTTTTATAGGCGAACCTTGTTGAAACTATGTCTAAATATTATGTTTAAAAACAATTAATTAATAACGTCTTTTACAACGATAAATTGTTAAGTACTTTGCTTTTTTAACAAAAATTAGAAAAATAGTGGTTTTAAATATATCGTTTATATCACAAAAAATATCTCTCGCTTAAAAAATGTCCGGTAATATACGTATATATTATGTATGAATCCCTTACTTCATGCATGTGTTTGATAGACGAACTGTGATGAAACAACCTTTAAATATTATGTTTTAAAACACCTAATTATTAACGTCTTTTACAATGACAAATTGTTTCGTTGCTTTTTTTTTACAAAAATTAGGAAAACAGTTGTTTTAAATATAACGTTTATATCACATAAATATCTCTCACTTATAAAATGTCTGATAAAATACGTGTATTTTATGTATGCATCCAAACTGCATGTAGGTTTTTGGTAGGCGAACTGTGTTGAAACAACGTTTAAATATTATACTCTTCATCAATTAGATCTTCACAACGAGAAAATTTTTATGCTTTTTTTTACAAAAATTAGGTAAATACCTGTTTTACATATAACGTTTATACCACACAAAATATCTTTCGCTTATAAAATGTTTAATAAAATACATATATTCAACGTATTAATCTCAACTAAACGTAGTTTTTTGATAGGCGAAATGTGTTGAAATAACGTTTAAATATTATGTCTAAAAACTCTTCATAATTAACGTCTTTACAACGAAGAAATGGTAACGTTGCCTTTTTAGCCTGGAATTCAACGTTAATTTTTATAACTGATAACGTTTTTTCAACGGTCTTTACGTAAAATAGACGTTTATTAAACGCACGTGTGTTTATTGGGGGGAGGCTAGCAAGAAAGGAAATTCCCGGAATGTACGACTAGTTGCTCGATATTAAGTCAGTCTTGTAAGGTTTTACTCTCTTGCTGACTTCCCACTATGTCTTCCCGCGCTTGCTTACTGAATAACAAAAGGGTTAACATGTCTAAATGAATCTTGCGTTTCTTGAGCTGCACATAAATATGATATTAAGACCACAATAGCGTGGCGCCTCAACGATAACCTAAGACCGCAATAGCGCGGCCCTCAGCTTTAACCAACAAATAAATCACATATATTTTGTGCATAATAGAAATGCAAAAGGCAATTTAGCATGCATTGTAAAATACTAATGAGCTGGACATGGAGGGGAGTCATGGAATAAACAGGCATACATGTAAATTATACATGCGTGATCTGGTTGATTGCTTTTCAGCGCGAACAGACGAGTAGCGGACAAGTCGCGAATACATTTCACTATCTTCTCTGAGCTCTCTATGTTTGTGGTTATCCATTTAAGACAACAGGTATAATTATTAGTGAAATTGAGAATGAACAAAACTAAGGGTTAACTAAGACAAAGATCATAACTGAAAATCAAATAGGTATCATATCCAAATAACGGAAACCATATTATTTTAGAGAATGCTTGGCGTAGAGATGTGTATATGTATCGCAGGTCAGTAACGACTCGTCCTAGTTACGAACAGGGAATCAGCGCTCAATACGGGCTCTGTAAGTAACGCGTCCTTAATTTATTGATGAATATTATTACCTTGCCCTGGTGACGTCGGAATCTTTACTATTAGGGTATTTGAAAATATATCCATTTTTGAGGTCATGCAATAAACTTGTTAAGTCGAGATCTGATTTTTCTTTCTTCCCTTCACCCTCATGCAGTAAAAATTAGATTTAATGATGTGCAATAGTGAGAAAGTGAGCATAGGAGTAGGTCTTGTGCTATCATGACGTAGGAGACGACCACTATGCGATCACTGGCCATATATTTTAGGTAATTCTTTTATTGCAAACAAGATAATCAAAGGTAAAATCATGTATTGTTTTGTGCTACAAATGGTGGTACTTAACAGTAACATTTAACAGTAAATATTTGTGTTGCGTAAATTAAAAAAATAAAATGTCGAAATGTAAATATTAATAAAAAGAAAAGTAAAGAGAGGGGGAGGTAATCTCAATATATATATATATATATATATATATATATATATATATATATATATATATATATATATATATTATATAGACAAAACTGGTGGAACTGGATGCATAGCCTGGTTGCACTTTTTAAGTTTGTCTGCTTTGGAGTATGCCCGTTGAAATTATGCTTAGCGTAAAATTATGTGACCGCGGAAGTCCTCGAGTAAGATTATTGTTACATAACTTTTGTATTACATATGAAGAAACCTGTGATAGATATTTTACATTTACAATCTTATTTTATATGCCTTATATATATATATATATATATATATATATATATATATATATATATATATATATATATATATATATATATATATATATGAGATAACACAAAAGGTACTTGAAAAGAAATTGTTTGTAATCATGCTTACATAATATCTAAGGAACAGATGTTATGTAAAATACATAGCGCAGTGTTACATAACAATATGGCACATAGACAGAAACACTGAAAATGACATTTGATATTACATGCAGGTTACATGTACCCTACTTGTCATATAACAGCAATTTGTATAGAACCGTATGTGTTATAATTTAGACATATCGATTATGTAACTGTGTCTGATGGGTATGAGATAACACATTTGGAAAACTTGCTTCAAAATGAACTTGTTGGTGCTACAGCAACACGCGAGCAAAAGCAGCTAGCTTTGATTCTAAGACCTAATTCGAATACCATTAGATGTGAAATAAAGTGTTTCACAAGTATCAGTTTTGTGTAACCGTTTAAGGAAAAAAGCCGACTTACGACCGAGAGTATTTATTCGATGGTTGTCCGCGATTGATATCTCGCGACTGACTTCAAGTGGATCTTTATCCGGATGATAGTGAGGTCACCATTACCCACCAAACCTAACCTAATTGCACTTTATCTCTCAGATTTATAATTTTATAAGATATAGAACACTTTGTATGGTTTGAAGATGAAAGGTAATCAAATACTTACTCCTGTTCTGCCCAAAGTTCTAGATTCATGAGAACTTTGAGTCAGAACGTTGTTACTACATTACTTAGATAATTTGAAGTTATCTAGGTTATATATATATATATATATATATATATATATATATATATATATATATATATATTTATATATATATATATATATATATATATATATATATATATATATATATATATATATATATATATATATATATATATATATATATATGAAGAATTTCCAGCTACAATGCTAACAGAGTTGAAAAGGTTTAGTGAGGAATTGTTATTCAATCAAACAGGTATTAAAAATATAAATACTTATTGACATTAATTATCCGTGGGAGTTGCTTGAATTAAGACTCCTTGTAAATCAAATAAACATTGCACATAACAAGAAAGAAAATGAACATTATATGTTACAAGAAAGAAAATAAACATCAAATGTGAAAATAATTACTTTTCTATTAAATCTACCAATGCGCTCAATTTTAATATGTTGGGTAAACTTTTAATTGGTTTGTTTATTTACTTTAAGATAATTTGTGAGGGAAGCTCAGCTTTTGCAAATTTCAAGTGAGTATTAACTATTGCAAAATGAGAGTTTACAGGCTAGCGTTTGTATTCTAAAACATTTGGGGGTTAGAAAATTTCATGAGCAAAATATTGACTAATTTAAATAACAGTAATATTTCTGATTAACATAATTGACAAAATATGAAGATAAGATACAAAACACATTTATAATTTTTGACAATCTCACTGAATATGGTTTTAATTTTGACTGAATAAAAGTTTATGCTGCAAGTTAATGAAAGATTTAACTGACGTAGGAAGGTTGTATCTGTTTAGTTTCAAGGGTCACACAGAGAAAACTGAAAATGACTTACATGTCGGGCAGTCGAATTTCTGGACCTACACCTATGATTCCAAAGGTCCCAATTCACCTGTTGATTGATTGCGGAGACTGCATAGGATAAGATCAGCATTCTGCGCTCACCATAGGCGCTTAGTTTCTCCCAAGAGAGAACTCAGGAAGTGATGGAAAACATCTTCGTGGGTGCCGACCAGATAAATTGTACGACCATGTACTATAAAGATATCAGGCCCACCTGGGGCTGAATCATGATACACTTGAGACCAAACAGTAGGAGGTACTTCACTTGAAATTTCTGCGACCAAAGATATAGCTGAGTGCATACGGGAATATCAGACAGGAACACTAATTTGTCTCGAAGACTGAGGTTGAAAATCTGCTGTAGGAAACTGAACTTATTCACCCGAAGCCACGACTGTCACTGCATAAGACACAAGGGATTCAATGTTCAAACTACTTTTTTCGCGAACGGGATATTAATTCCCGCCTTAAACCAAAATGAAAATACCTGTAACACTTACAGACAACTATACTAGTCGATATTAACCGCGCAAGTTAATATTTTAATTATTTTTGCCCGATAAAAAGCTCTACGCTTTAGTTGATTATGTTGATTCGAAGGCAGTCGGCGTAGAACTCCCTCGATACAGCATTGACGCGTCCCGATCTCAGCTAGTTTGGCGCGTTTTCTCTAACGTTCGTTTTAACATGTTCTTCCGTCCCTTATAAGTTACTCATCTAGCTCCATGTGTGTGAGGGAGACAGGGCGAAGAATCTATTTTTCTTTGAGTGCGGAGGTTCCTATGCTGGGGTTCGCGGTCTTCAACCGCCTTCCATTACATCATCGTAACGTAAACCTCTATTTTACCAAGAAATGGTAAAATAACAATGATCATTTTCCATAAAGCAAATATTGTGCTCGTTGATATTTTAACTTGAACGTACATAAAAGAAATGCAGTAGGAGCACTGCGATGGTAAAAGTCATTAGCGAATTTTCAATAAATAATTTTGAAACCAAAACTTGAATTGCCTCTCAGAAATAAATTCACCTGTTTTTATTTGAGGTTCTCCTTATGTCAGTAAGGGAGTCACGGTGGTGAATAAAACACAACCGTTACAGCTGATGATTCGATTGGTCAAATGTTGAGATTTTCGAAACAAGTTATTCACCCAAGTATCTTCTATGAATCTGATTTTCCTGTTAAAATAGTGGATGTTAAACAGATTCGTATAGAAACTCATATTGTGTCTGGTTCCGACTATAACGGAAAACCTTCACATACGTTATATGAGTTTGCACCGATGGTGGATCCTGGTTATGCAATCGACATAGAACCTAAGAATCTAATTTATTTACCAGTAAACAAACGAGAGATTTCAAATACAAGCATTGACATCGTAGACCAAGATTCAGTTCCTGTAAACTTTCAGGTGAAGAGGTGTCTGTTCGTTTGGAGCTTAAAAAGATTGCTTAGAATGCTAGTCTTTAAATATATAAAAGCAAGTGAATCTACCAAAACAAATTTAGTACAGTCAGCTCCTTTGAAGTGTACACTTCGTTCCGATAATATTGAATTCCTTAAAAGTCTTGGTTCTCATGTCATCAAAACTAGAAATATTCAAAGACCCCAAGTTTGACGATTCCATTGATCGAGAAGAACTTCGGTCTTACTATTCATCAACTAACTCGTTTGGTAACAGCGATGATGTTGAAATAAACATCAATCATCAATATGCATTCGTATGTCCAGCAGAGTCTGCTCTAATAATAGAAGGTGTTCTGGAACCTCTAGCAGTACAATATGCTGCTGGTCAGTGCCACATGTCAAATAACGGAGGAGGAGCTCTGTTTGAATCAATGATCTATGAATTAAATAACAAGGAAGTGGAACGAGTACGAGACCCATACACCACAACAACCATCAAAACTCTGCTTTCGTTTAGTAAGAATAAAGCGAAATCTCTTAGCAATGCTGGGCTGAATGTATCGTCAGATCACATCATCTTAAGCGATAACAAGTTTCACCTGCTCCTACCTCTTTGGTCCCTCTTCAGTTTCTTTCACCACTTTGAAGGAGTGAGAACTCCCATCATTTCGAGCTCTTGTAAATCGGAAAGTATGTTCACCACAGAGATGTGGTGAACATACTTTCCGATTTACAAGAGCTCGAAATGATGCCAACAGTTATTACAGTACTTGTACAGCAAGATCTAAAATAACTGTAACCAACATGTTTTTAAAAGCAAAACATGTATTTCCAAACGATAAAATGAAGTTGAAACTGATGGATAAAATAGCAAAAGACACATCTATATTTCTCGCATATCGCAAATGGGATATATATGAGCTACCAGCGCTCAAAGATATTAATAACGATGTGTGGTCTGTTAAAACTGCAACAAACTTAGGAAGACCTAGATATGTGATTATAGCATTTCAAACAGATCGGAAAGACAACGTAAGCAAGAAAGGTGACTTCTTCGATAACATCGGTATGGTAGATCTACGATTGTTCCTAAATTCAGAATACTACCTAATGAATCTCTGAATATGGATTTTGATAAATCAAAATATGTTGAAGCCTACCAGATGTATACAGATTTTCAAAACAGTTTTTATTAGAAAAACATGCCAGAGCCTCTTTTAAATTATGATGGGTTTAAAGATCGAGCTCTATTTGTAATCGACTGTCAGCACCAGAATAAATCAATGAAGTCTTCAACAGTCGACATCAAAGTGGAGTTTATGAGTTAAAGACAGAACCAGAACATACTATCTATACCTACTCACCTCACCGGCAGTTTATATTTGAATGTTTCTTTAATTCACATTGCCGCAGTCTATCCTCTAGTCCTCTTACATTGCTCTGTTTTGTTTAGATATCTACCCTTCTCTAAAAAAGTCTCCTTTTGGATACAGGCTGTGCAATACAAAGTTCATTAGCCCTGCATCTTGCCATTGTCCAACTTCTCATTAGTTACACTTAATAAAAAACGTCCCCGCGTTTCACTGCTAACACTGTGTATCTTTTTAAAATTTATGGACAAATTTTTTTTTTACCTTATATACCTACTTTAAATTTACTTATTCACTAGGACCAAATAAAAATTATTTTTTGTTAAACAAAATACTATGTATAAAAACAAAGCGTTGCGTGTTCTTTATATTATAACGATCTTTACTAGTCAACCAAAACAATACAAGTAAAGAAAAGCATTGTTCTGTATTCCCTTAATTCTCATGATATTTATTATTTAACCCAAAATATTAAACACTCTTTGAAATGTACAGGGCATTTAAATATTAGGATGCATAGATTTAATATACATGGCTCGTTTTTCTCCACAAAAAGGCTTATATTTTTATGAAATATTTGCTATTTATAGCAATATATATATATATATATATATATATATATATATATATATATATATATATATATATAAAAGTTATATGACCAACACCAACTGTAATATTCCGTTATATAAAAACTGTATTAATCAGCGTTCTCACGGCATGGTTGTTATTGTCGCAGACGTTTGTAGCAATCTTGCATAAAATATTATGTTTCATTCTCCTTCTATGTACAGGGTGATTCTTTATAATGTCGCCCCCCTTTAACTTTGTTATTTTTAGTGTCCCAAAAAAATTGAAAGTATGGTTATGTAGGTGCTAAAAAATACTTTTTTTCTACGAATAAAAAGATTTTGAAAAATGATCAGTATACAGGGAAAACCAAAAAGTTCATTTTTTTCAATGGATCACCCTATATATGAATTTATTTTTCGATTCCTCGTAAAATTCTAAGCATAATTTATATAACATACCGTATATTTAAAATGAATAGTTTTTGAAATATTCGCATTTGAAACGTTATCATCACAAATTTTATTACACCAAAACAACTGTTACAAATCAAGAAATCTAACAATAAATAATATAAGAAAAACAGTTTCTAATTAAATATAACGATGCTCTACTGGGCCTCCATCTTCTTCAACACATTGTATAAGGGTTCTTCGCATTTTCTCTAATGAATCTGTTATGAATGCTGGGTTATTTTCATTTAAACTAATAATTTCATTCCGTATCAAATCTTTAAGATGATCGAGGTTTTCAATTTGGTGGTCATATACACGGTTTTTTATATAACCCCAAAGAAACGCATCTATAGGTGTCCAATCGGGGCTGTTTGCAGGCCATTTAATTGGCGCATTTCTTCCGATCCATTCAGGAAACCTTTCACTTAGGTAATTACGTACAGCACGAATGTTGTGAGGGGGTGCTCCATCCTGTTGAAAAATTATATTTTGTAATATATTTAAAGGCAAATCGTTTAAATATTCTTCAAACTCGTTTTCCAAGAAATCTAAATAGCGGCCTCCATTTAAAACAGTATCAAAAAAATACAGACCGATAACTCGATCGCCCAGGATACCATACCACACCTTCACGGATTGTCGTCCTTGAAACTTAAATTCCCTAAAAAATGTGGATTCTCTCTTGCCAATTGTCTGGTATTTTTTTGTCACGGTATGTTATAAAAATTATGCTTGGAATTTTACGAGGAATCGAAAAATAAATTCATATATAGGGTGATCCATTGAAAAAAAATGAACTTTTTGGTTTTCCCTGTATACTGATCATTTTTTTATACGTAGAAAAAAAGTACTTTTTAGCACCTACATAACCATACTTTCCATTTTTTTGGGACACTTAAAATAACAAATTTAAAGGGGGGCACATTATAAAGAAACACCCTGTACAATACTTACTGTAAGTTTTAGTTAGTTAGAATCTAGGATATTTCCTGTTAACATCTAAAGAAAAAGTTCTGTTATTCGATATTGATTTGTTTAAAAAAGGTATAATCAGTAATCGATAATATTAGTGGCGCAGTTCGTAGGATAGCTAATCGTATATATTGATAATATTTGATTCGTTTTTAAGATTAATCAGCTATCGAACTTTCTAACACACTTGGTCGATTGAGTAGCTAAGTGAAGTGTTTGAGACTGAGTAACAAGTGTTCCAGTGCATCGAGCAACAAACGAACCAGTTCTGATAAGATACTCTTGTGTGTGCTGAAGAATTATCAGGACCTATGGCAGTATTGATTATTTTACTGTAAGTACCTTTATGTCTTATAGGGTGCCTAATTATTATAATAACTCTGATAGTTCGGATTCTGATTCTAGCTCATTAGCTATAGGAAAAAATCAAAGTAAAATAATTATAAATTCTAATAAATCACAAATAACCAATCAAGTAAATATGATTAAAATGACAGTAAACCAAAATGAAACTCCTGCTCTAAGGTCAGAGTATCTTGACATGTTACCTGAATTTAGCGGAGAAACAGAACTATTACCGCGATTTATAAATATCGCAGAAAAATTAGTTGATAAATTTTATAATTTAGAAAATATTGAGGACTTTCAAAATGAATATTTGATGTCTAGCATTTTGTCAAAAAACAAGGGTGAAGCTGCTATAAATATATCCTCCTGTGCTGTCGAAAATTGGAGATATTTAAAAAGTGCTCTGTTATGTACGTACGCAGATAAAAGATACTGTTATAGTTTAAATATTGAAATGACTGAATGCAAACAGGCGCACAATAAAACGCCGTTTGATTTCTATAACCGTTTACAGCATTTACTTAATTTACAAACTGCATATTTAACCACACATTGTACTTAAGGCTTGATGCATTCTCGCAACAATTAGAACCGTAGACCGGTTTCGCTCTCATTAGAGCTCTTCAGTACGGCATACTAATTGCAGCGAAAATACACCTACAAAGTAATACGGCTATAGTAGCCAACCTTTCAACACTGAGTGGTGGACGTGCCGCCACCTAGTTGCGGAACCAAGTAGTATGTTGTCACGCCAGCTCCAAATACAGTATACAGTCTCTATTTTTTAACACTTTGTGTTATTTGGAGCTGGCGTGAGAACATACTTCTTGGTTCCGCAACTAGGTGGCGGCACGTCCACCACTCACTTACACATTGTACTAAAATCGAGGCAAATATCTTAGTAGGTTATTTCCGAACATTTGCACTCCGCATATTATTACGTGGTTTAAAAGAACCGATTGGATCTCTTATGAGGACTAAAAATCCTATAGATTTAAATACGGCGCTAAAAATGTTAACCAATGATTTTCAATTAGAAATTAACAAGGCTGAAAAACAGAATATACGTCCAAAATTTAGATATCAAAATAATCAAAATACTAATTACAAACCAAGAATGCAAAATCGTCACCCCAATTAGCAAATTTTCCTCATAACCCTCAAGCTCCTTTTAATCAAAGAAAACATTTTAATAACATATCAAATTTCCCTAGAGGAAACCAACTTCCAAATCAAAATTGAAATGTTTTTAGGGGTAACGAAAACAGGAATTATTTTAAACCTACACCAATGAGTATTTTGACAAAAAATACCTTTCAAAATCATTATAGGCAAAATCAGCCAAGAGCAAACATACAAGAGCTACACAATATCGAAGAACCTGACACAGCAGGGCCTTCGATCGAGTTTCCAGAAGAAAATGATTTTTTGGAAACAGTGCCTCGGAAAACCAAATTTCTCAATAATGAATTTAACAGATAATGCTAGCGAACTACCTCACGTCATCTTGTCGGAAAATAATTTAAGGGTGCTCGTTGACTCAGGGAGTACGAGGTCATTTGTAAAACCAGAAATTGCAAATGCATTCTACTTCAGGTCAATTAAAAATGACTCTTTCTAGGTGTCCACGGTACATGGAACATCTGTAGAAAAATATAGCACATTAGTGCCTTGTTCAAAAGTGTTTGCACATAAAACAGGCACGTCACTAAAATTCTACTTATTTGATTTTCATAATAATTTTGATTGCCTCCTGGGCTTAGATAATTTTTAAAGTATTGAACGCTTCGATAGATTTTAAAACTAATTTATATAATACGAATTCTATAGTAGTACAACTGAGATCCGAACAGGTAATAAAAATAGATATAAAAAATGTTAAGGAAGTCGAAGTGATTATTCCATATACAAAAATTAAAAACTTAGAAATACCGCAATGCGTTACTAAGGTACGTAATTATAAGGCAATTTGTACTATTCTTAATCCATCGGAAGATGCGGTGACTTTAAAATTAAATGAACCAATATCTGTAGAAATGTTCGATGAATGCGAGCAGACACACAGTTCTAATTTAAACACGTATAATGGAGACTGTAGTATAAGTAGTTACATTAAGATGTTATGTTGGTAAGATGCAGTTTTATGTTAAGTTGGTAGCAATGAAAAGAGACAGGAGATGACAGAAGACAAGAGATTGGGATGTAAGATGTAAATTGTGACAGAACTAATAAAGTTGTTAATTGTTTTAATAACGTGTTTTAATCAAAGAAAAACATAAAAATACATGGCGCAGTCAAAGTAAAAGTTCCCAAAGTGTGTAGTTGACGTGTTTTCTAGTGTTGGAAGAATTTTCGAGTTGTTTGATGGGTGAATGTGTACTGTAATTTTCCGCCAAAATGTCTGGTTTCAATTTGCCTAAACCATTAAAAATGACCGGGAATCTCGGTGAAAACTGGAAAGCGTTTAAGCAAGCATTAAATATTTACCTCAGAGCTTCAAGTCTGACATCAAAGCCTGATGACACAAAAATTGCCATCTTATTAAATTGTATTGGCGATGATGGTTTAAAAACCTACAATAACTTCAAGTTTGTCGAAGGTGAAGAGACATTTGAGGCCGTCTTAAATAAATTCCATGAAGTTTGTAATCCAAAGAAGAATATTTTGTATTGTAGATATCTATTCTATGAGAGGTCCCAGAAGGTAAATGAACCGTTTGAGTCATTTCTTATTGATATTCAAACATTAGCCAGAGATTGTGAATTTATGAGTGAATCTGAAATTGTGAGAGATCGACTTGTATTTGGATCTGCAGATAATGAAACGAAACAAAAACTAATTAGAATGGAAAATGTGTCATTAGAAGAGGTTGTCAAGTTGTTCAAGGTAGCTGAGTTGGAGAAAGCCCAAGCAAACAATGTGTGTCAGCTTCCTGATGATACAGTAAGTATCAATAAAATTCAAAAGTATCCAGAAGACAAGGCATTAGAAACACCTAAAGCAAATATTAATACCCAGAATAGACTGTGGTCCAGAGAATTAATAAAGTGTAGTTGGTGTGGCAGGGTCCATGAATATGATAGAAACAGATGTCCTGCAAGGGGGAGGAAATGTGCAAAATGTGGCATAGAAAATCATTTTCCAAGTGTCTGCAGAACTACGATGAAGAAAAATGTGAAGGAAGTAAATATTGAAGAAAGCAATGAAGAGGAATATTTTTGTGAGTCCATAACAACTTCTAAATTGGTGAATACTATTTCTTGGTATGAAAAACTCATTATAGAAAAGTCAGTAGAAATTAGATTTAAGCTGGACACAGGGGCCGAGGTAAATATTATTCCTTTAGGTTTATTTGAATCAGTATGTCGAAATTCCGATAACAAATTGAGAATTAAGCAAAATGTTAATTTGAAATTAGAGGCTTATAATGGCTCTAGAATTAAAGTTTTGGGAGAAGTTGACTTAAATGTACTAGTTAAAGACAGAAAGTTAATGTTAACATTTGTAGTTGTAGAAAATAATCATACTCCTATATTGGGTTTGGAAAGTTGCATAAAGCTGAACCTTGTCAGTAAGGTTAGTCAGATAAAAACAGGTAATGATTTGACAAAAGAAGAAATCTTTAAAACTTATAATAATGTTTTTGGGGGAATTGGCAAATTTTCTCAAGAATACTGTATTAAATTAAAAAAGAATGCAAGTTCGTGGTCAAATCCACCTCGCCGGGTGCCATTGAAAATAAAAGATAAGTTGAAAACAGAATTAGACCGTTTGTGTGATTTAGATATAATTTGTAAAACAAAAGAATCTGTTGAATGGGTAAATAGTCTGGTGATTGTAGAAAAGCCGAATGGAGACCTACGGTTATGTCTTGATCCAAAGCATCTTAATAATTCAATCATAAAGGATTACTTTGAAATTCCCAAATTAGAAGATTTAGCTGCAAAATTAAAAGGTGCAAAATTTTTTAGTGTCTTGGATCTTAAGGATTCATTTTGGCAGATCCCATTAAGTAAAGAAAGTTCCAAATATTGTACTTTCTCTACACCTTTTGGTTTGTATTCCTTTAAAAGACTTCCATTCGGATTGAATATATCAGCCGAAGTATTTCAGCGTTATTTAACAGAAAGCTTCCAAGACATAAATGGTGTTCATGTTTATATAGATGATTTGCTTATATATGCTGATTCTGTAGAGCAGCATAATCAAATTCTAGAAAGAGTTTTAAATAGAGCTAGGCAAATTAACATAAAATTTAATAAAAATAAGTTTCAATTTCTGTTGGATGAAATTAAATACTTGGGCCATAAATTTAGTAATGGCCAAGTAAAACCTGATCCTGATAAAATTAGTGCAGTTATAGATTATGATGTCCCCAAAGATAAGAAAGCACTACAAAGATTCTTAGGATTTATAAATTATTTGAGAAATTTTATTCCAGATTTTGCTAAAATTACTTACCCATTACGAGTATTATTAAAAAAACATTCAGAATATGTTTGGGAAGAGTTAATACATGGTAAGACTTTTAATGATTTGAAAGCATTAGTTTGTAATACACCAGTACTGAAAAACTATGATCCAGATGCAAATTTAATAATTCAAACTGATAGTAGTAAATATGCAATTGGTTGTGTCCTTTTGCAAGATGGTCATCCAGTATGCTATGCATCGAAAAGTTTATCTGACTGTGAAGTTAACTATGGTCAAATAGATAAAGAATTTCTTGCTATTTTATTTGCATTAAAAAAATTTCATAATTATGTTTATGGAAAGCATGTCATAATTCAGACAGACCATAAGCCATTAATATCTCTGATGAACAAAGATATCTGTAAAATACCTTCCAGTCGGTTGCAAAGAATTAAATTGAAGATAAGCATTTATGATATTGAAGTAACCTTTGTACCTGGGAATAAGATGCATATTGCAGATGCAATAAGTAGAGCTTCATCAAAAGCTAAAAAAGATGACACTGATAAATTATTGAATAATGTAATCCATTCCATAAATGTCTCTGATGAAATTACAGAAAAAATTAAGTTTCATACAGATAAAGATACTGTATTAAGTAAGTTGAAATATTTTCATCAAGAAGGTTGGCCGATTTCCTTTTCTAAGTGTGAAAATCAACTGCAGTGTTATTTTCAATTGAAAGATTTGATCAGTGTAGAAAATGATCTGATATTTCTTGACAATAAAATAGTGGTCCCTGCAAATATGACACAGTATATTTTGAAAAAAGTTCATAAAGTTCATTTTGGCATTTTAAAGACAAAATCCCGTGTTAAATCTTTATTTTACTGGCCAAAAATGGATAGGGATATTCAAGATTTTGTACAGAGCTGCCCAGTGTGTAAAAAGTTTAGCAGTCGGAATCCAAAAGAACCGATGATTGTTGAAAAACCATCTGAATATCCATTTCAAAAAATTGCGACAGACATATTAGATTTTGGGAAAGATGCTTATTTGGTTGTAATAGATTATTACTCTAAATGGTTGGAGTTAGTTAAAATAAAGCATAAAGATTCTAAAACTGTAATAAACATTCTTAAGCAAATATTTTCCATACATGGTATTCCAGAAGTCTTGCGATCAGACAACATGCCATTTTCTTCGCTTGAATTTGATGACTTTGCCAAGTCTTGGAATTTTAAAATAATAACATCAAGTCCATACTACCCAAGAGGAAATGCATTAGCTGAAAAAGGAGTTAATATTGCAAAAAATTTGTTAAAAAGAAGTGTAGAGGAGGGATTAGACATTAAACTTTTGTTACTGGAATATAGAAATACATCAATTTTAAACTCAGACTTTTCTCCTTCGCAACTGCTCTGTAGTAGAAGAACTAGAACTATTTTGCCAATTCATACAAATCTACTAAAGCCCAAAATTGTTGAAAATTTTTATAAAATTCAAAGTAAAAAAGACGATATGAATAAAAAATATTTTGACAAAAATGCAAGAAAAAGACAATCAAATTATAGTAATGGACAAAAGATTTATTATAGACAAAACAATATTTGGCTTCCTGGCACATTTATACAATACGGTCAAACTCCCAGAACCATAATTTTTTATGATAGTAATAATAAAATTAAACGAAGAAATAACATAGACATTAAGAGTGATCAGACTATCTCTAAAAATATACCAGTAGAAATAAAAATAAACAAAAGTTGTCAGTCACCAGATAAAGAATCTGGGTACTTTTCAAGTTATGGTTCTGTGACTTATGATAGGGAAGAGAATAGTGAAACATGGGATGAAGTGTTGTGTAATGAAGAAGAAAGTGAAAGCAGTGTTGAACCAATGAAACAAGAGGAAATCCGGGATAGTGAAACAGTGGCTAATAATAAAAATATGACAACTTGTATAAAACGTGAAAGAAGATTGCCTACTCACTTTAAAGACTTTATTCTCCAGTAAAAGGGGAAGATGTAGTATAAGTAGTTACATTAAGATGTTATGTTGGTAAGATGCAGTTTTATGTTAAGTTGGTAGCAATGAAAAGAGACAGGAGATGACAGAAGACAAGAGATTGGGATGTAAGATGTAAATTGTGACAGAACTAATAAAGTTGTTAATTGTTTTAATAACGTGTTTTAATCAAAGAAAAACATAAAAATACAGAGACAATTATAACTTCGATTTATCAAAAATTCGCACTACTCATGAATGCCGAGGAAAAACGCGAAATTTTGAAGTTAATAAAAGAATAAGAACATATTTTTCATCATGAAAACAAACCCCTAACTTTAACTAATAACATAAAAGATAGAATTTGAACAAAAGATGAACTACCCGTTTACACAAAGTAATATCGTTATCCAGAAGTGCATAGACAAGAAGTGCAAAAGCAAAAAAAAAAATAGAGCAAAAAATAATAAGACCATCATTTTCTCCGCGGTACTCTCCTATCTGGGTTGTTCCCAAAAAACAAGAAGCCTCAGGTGAGCGTAAATGGCGTATAGTCATTGACTATAGAAAGCTTAACGAAAAAACTATCGGTGACAAATACCCGTTGCTGAATATTAATGAATTATTAGATGCCAATACTTTCCCACATTGGATCTGGCATCTGGATTTCATCAGATCGAAATGTTCGAAGATGACATCCCAAAAACCGCCTTTAATGTCCAGAATGGTCATTATGAATTTCTCAGAATGCCGATGGGCTTGAAATGTAGTCCAAGCACCTTCCAGCGCGTACTCGATAATATTTTACGTAGAATACACAACGAAAAATGTCTAGTTTATCTGGACGACATTATAATTTTGAGCAATAGTTTACAAGAACATATATCTCGGTTACGAGACGTGTTCGAGTGGTTGAGCAAAGCAAATTTTAAAATACAATTAGACAAGTCCGAATTCCTAAAAAAGGAGGTAGCATATCTCGGACATGTTGTGACCCCATCTGGCGTAAAGCCCAATCCAGACAAAATTAAAGCGGTTAACAATTTACTTACACCAAAAAATACGAAACAATTAAAAGATTTCTTAGGACTTCTGGGGTATTACAGAAGATTCATTAAATACTTTGCTGAGGTTACAAAACCCCTTACTATATGTTTAAAGAAAGGCGCGATTATAGATATAAAGGATCCCGATTATCTAAACTGTTTCAACACGTGTAAAGAATTACTAATTAACGAACCGATTCTTTAATACCCCGATTTCACAAAGCCTTTTGTACAGTCTACAGGCGCTAGCAATTTTGCTATTGGTGCTGTATTGTCTCAAGGAAAAATTGGTGTCGATTTACCTTGCGCTTACGCGTCAAGAACATTAAGTACCCCCGAGACAAACTACTCAACGATTGAGAAATAATTATTGGCAATTGTGTGGGCTGTCAAATATTTTCATCCATATCTTTATGGCAAAAAATTTCAAATAGTAACAGACCATAAGTCACTTCAATGGCTATCCTCCTTGAAAGAACCAAATTCTAAATTGCTTAGATGGCGCCTTAAGCTTGAAGAGTATGAATACGAAATTACTTATAAAAAAGGAACATTAAATTAAAATGCGGACGCTTTACCCTGTATATAATTAAATATTTTAGATGACAATAATGCACAAGATTCAAGAGCCATATTTAAATATATGGAAAATTTTAATAAGGAAATTCAGGCTAAAAATACAAGAAATGCAATCTTTAATTGTAGAAGTCGAAGATATAGATAATACTGTCGATGATGACATAACTATTCATTCAAACCACGAAAATCCTGTAATTGGAGTACCAGTAGTCGAATATCCAGTTAATTTTGGTAAAAATCAAATAATGATTTCAGAACTAAACTTTTCACCATAAGTACCGGTATTTGTAAAATTATTAAAAGATTATATAGTGCGAAAAGTAAAATATTACTTATATTTTGAGATCCATTGTATGAGAAATTTAGTGCTGTTCTTGAGATGTATTTTAAGAACTCAGAAATTAATATGATTAAGTGTACACAAAAATTGATCGATATAGTAAACGAAGATGAAGTAAATACGATTCAAAATTACCACGAAAGCAAAACAAATCAGAGGCATTAATGAAACTGAAAATCGAATTAAAAATAAATACTATTGGCCTAATCAAAGGAAGTCTATTCAAACGTATATTAATGAATGCGAAATTTGTCAGATAACAAAATATGACCGACGACCATTAAATTTAAAATTTAATGTCAAGCCTACTGCAATCAGACCTTTTCAAATATTACATATTGATTGCATATCACTCGAAAATGTAAATTTTTTAACTATAATTGATTCTTTTTCAAAATATGTACAAGCTTACAAATTAAATTCTGCACAAGCTATAGAAATTGTAAATAATTTAATCAAGTACTTTACCCACCACTGTATACCAGAACAAATTATACTGGATAATGCAAGTGAATTAAGAGCTCTTTACTTAGAGAATTATTGAGCTCCATAAGGTAAAATTACATTTTATTAGCTCACAGCATCCAGAATCAAATGGACTAATTGAACGCCTTCATTCTACTCTAGTTGAGCATATATGGCTTTTTAATAACCAAAATGAATATAAAAAAAATAGCATAGAAAAGTAAAAGTAAATTACGCATTGTTAGCCTACAACAATACAATACACTCTGTAACAAATCTTAAACCCTATGAAATAATAACTGGTCATTTGGGAATAGATTTCCATTTTAATTAAAAATAGATAAACAAATTGTTAATAACTATATAGAAAACCACAACGGGAAGATGAAAATTCTCTATGAAAATTTAAATAAGAAATTACTTGAGAAGAAACAAACAATAATTCGAAAGTGTAACATGAGTAGGGATGAACTACCCGAAATTCCGGAACAAGTATTTGTTAAAAATAAACAAATGCAATCGAAAAACAAAAATAAATTTAAACGGAAAAAATAACTATAGTAAATACCGATCTAAAAACTGCAAAAATTAATCCTAAGCATAACAATACTCATGAAAAAATTCATTTATCAAATATCAAAAGGCCGAGAAAACAAACTTATAAGTTTAAAAATCTTCCAGGTCCCTCTAGATTGGACAAGGAGCAGAAATAAGACATCAGCCATAACCTTGGCTTATTGCCAATCAATTTAGGTCCCGAAAAGTTGCAATGGACAGAACACACGTTTGTACGCTTTTATGATTTAAAACTATTATACGATGAGTATAATAATTTAAACACTCAGTATAGTAATATTAGAATTAGTGTTAATAATAGTGTTTTTAATCTAGAATTAGAAAGCTATGAAAAAATAGTCAATATAGCCGTAGTAATATTAACGATAAGATAAAAAATATTTTTACTCATTCTAGTAATATTAGAAATAAGAGAGGTCTTGTGACTGAATTTGGTACATTAGTCAAATACGTGACCGGCAACTTAGACG
Organism: Tillus elongatus; assembly: GCA_964006375.1. Taxonomy (NCBI): domain Eukaryota; kingdom Metazoa; phylum Arthropoda; class Insecta; order Coleoptera; family Cleridae; genus Tillus; species Tillus elongatus. Next base: position 66,191,288 of record OZ023268.1, read on the forward strand.
CAACAGACGGCAAAATAATTGATGATATCTTATAACATTTACGTACAAACCAGCTGCGATTACAAGAACAGTTAAACATGTAGTATAGCGTTGGTCATAACATTATACAAAAATTCAATAGTACAGTTCGAGATATTAAGCATAATCAGATTTCATTCAAATCAAGAATACTCCAGTTAAATGAAATAATTAAAGTGTGTGGCTACGCATCAAAATGTTCTTTTTGCTAAAGACTTGTATAATCAATTAATCGTGCTGTACAACATTATATGTAATTTACTACAATATATTGAAAATTCTCTCACTTTTTGCAAACTCAATAATATTAATGCTAGCGTAACGAAACTTCATGATTTATTTTCAGAATTACAAAAGATATCCTCATTTTATAACGAAAAAATTCGTTATGAATTAAAATACGAAAACATATTAAATTTTGAAGCCATTATGAAAATTTATTGTAAAGTGATATATTTTCTTTCTGTACCTATTGACTATGAGGAAATATTTGAACTTCACTATTTACTTCCAATTGCAACAAAATACGAATCAGAACTCGTAAGAATAATTCCTGATGTCAAATATTTATTGAAATCAATTAAAAACCCCAATAATAAAATTGTAAAGGCTCTCAGTCACATATGTACCGAAGGTAAAATATTTCACTGCTCGAACAAAATACAAACTAACCGTAGGGCCTTATGCGAAGAACAAATGCTCACCACAGGAAACTCTTCTCAATGTCAGTTCATCAAACTGGACATAAAAAGCAACAACCTAGAAATCATTCCTGAAATAAATCAATATTTGGCAGTATTTCCCACAGAAGAAACTCTGGAAATTAATTGCCAAAAAGAAACATTGACCAGAAAACTTAAGGGAATCTACATGTTGAAGGAAAACGGTTGAAAGATATTCTTCAGACAACAAGAATTAGCGTTCCTGGAGAAAACATTTGGAAAGCCGTTACTGTTCAACGAGTTGTAACTAAAATTAAAACAAGAGAATATACCCATACTCAAAATCGACTTGAAGACCCTCAACCTAAAAGACATTACGGCACATCCCATCATACCAATTTCAGGAGAGTTGAACGCAAATTATTACAACCCTAGTTTATGGACAATAGTGCTTTACATTGTGTTTTTAATTTTGATGATCTGTTTTTCCGTGAAGTGGTTTCAGGCTTACAAAAATAAACAGGTGTCAGCTGATGAACCAGGAATTCAACCTGCACCCGGCAGGTCAACAACTCAGCTTCCAGGACGAGCTTCATTTTAAGGATGGGGGAGTTATATGACCAACTGTAATATTCCGTTATATAAAAACTCTATTAATCAGCGTTCTCACGGCATGGTTGTTATTGTCGCAGACGTTTGTAGCAATCTTCCATAAAATATTATGTTTCATTCTCCTTCTATGTACAATACTTACTGTAAGTTTTAGTTAGTTAGAATCTAGGATCTTTACTGTTAACATCTATAGAATAAAGTGTTCTGTTATTGGATATTGATTTGTTTAAAAAAGGTATTATCAGTAATCGATAATATTAGTTATATGTATCCAACCAATAATTTAAAAAAATACTTCACTGATTTGAAAATTGTCTAGGTGATTGAAACGAAAATTTACAACTTAAAAGAACATAGACAGACGTGGTTGTATGCCAATTTTAAAGTCGTTTGATCAAAGGAAAATACAGTTATTCGAAATTAATAATAAAATAATCTTTGACAACACTTCAGATTATGTAATGCAATATCTACAATGCTGGACAAAGACAGATGACGTTATCTGTACTGCTCAACTATTTAAATAAATCGTAGATAAAAATCTTAACAATGGAAGTTATTGCAAGATGTCAGACTCTGAGAACATTGTGAGAGATACGACAGAGACGCCATATCGGTGCAGGACCAGGTAGTATGTTGTCACGACAGCTCTAGTTGACACAAAATTTTATAGATAGAGTTGTGTAAAATGTACAACCAACTAACAATTTTGTAAATTTTCAGGCTTGGACCATTTCTTTCCTAATATCGGGACTAAGTTTGCGTCCAAAAGCGCTAAATTTTAGCATGCGAATGTATACTAATAAATAAAAAAATTAACGAAAGTGATTCAATTTGCTTAAAAGCAATCTAGAACGACGTTTCATTATGTATAAATATTAAGCTTCCCATTCTTCACGTTCACGGTATTTAAAATTAAATGCCGTCTCTCTCTCTCCCGCTCTCATAGTTTAATCTGACCACACGTAGCTATTTGGCACAGAGAACCGTGTACGCTTTGCGCATCGCATAACCTCGAAATCGACTCCGCTGATGCTAATTGCTAATACTTTATTAGGATCTTATAATATAAAAAAGTTCGGGACGCAGCAAGTGCGTTATGGTAGTGAATTTTCATAAAAATGTTTTTATTGCAAATATGTGTGTTTTCTTTTTAAGAAAGCAGGCATAAATTTTGGTTTCCAGTATAACCTATATAGTAAAAACAATGTGCCATGTTTCATAAAAATAACTTTATTGTGTGAAAATGTACAAAAATTAAAGTGTTCCCGGAAAAACTCGTGTCTTGGTCAACCTTACAGGTTAATAGTAAATTGGGCTATTCAAATATGCAGCATTTGATCAAAATTCGCTACCATAACGCACTTGCTGCATCCAGAATTTCGTTTCTTACAAACATGCATTATATTACGATGGAAAATGCAAAAATGCAATAACATAAGGCGTGTTTGATTACAAAAAAGAGAAAATGTGTATCACCAACGACTTATGGGTGATTGTAGAAATATTTTTTTAAGATGTAGCTCAAGACACCCTATAATTAATATATACACATTTTCACATATCTTGTATAATAACAGATATATTGAGCTTTATTGATTTTTTACGAAAATTCACAAAAATTATATACCATTAAACGATAAACTGTATAGCTAAGACTACTGCCAAGCATCAGAGAAAGGGTCTATTTGAAATGAGTTTTCTGGAAACATTTTAGAAAAATGAAGGACAATGACGGTTGAAACTAAGACTTCAGGGTTTGTAAAACATTCTTCTTGAGATATTTGATTTCCATAGCCCGTATTAGATTCAAGTTATTTGCCTAAATGTTGCCGATTTTGACGTTTTAAATCGCAACTTTGACGTTTTGAGGAAAACCCCAATTTATTTTTCTTTAAATGCATATAACTTTTTTTGTCTTTTGACCTACATAGCTAAATTTTGGTAGGTAACTTACATATAAGGATATAAACCCGCGTACCAAATTTGGTTGCCCTTACTTTGTTAATTCCGGAGATATAAATTTTTTTCGAAAGAAAGCACAAAATTTTCCGGGAAAACCTGCGCAGATTTTCCTGGCTAACGAACTTATCCAAGCAATTTGCAAAAGAAATAATTCACCAATGTTAATCAAAATCGGCCCATTATTTTTTGAGTTATAGGTGTGATACATATATATATATATATATATATATATATATATATATATATATATATATATATATATATATATATATATATATATATATATATAAACATATAAAAATTGAAACTGACCGCGGATATGTGTTCTGGGGGGCCTAATTAGCGCTCATTTGAAGAAATTTCTTCAAAATTCAAAAGTCGGGATCTCCTCATTAGTGATTTTTGTTTAAGAAAATTCACTAACAGCTAGGTACCTATATTCTAAGGTTAATACAAATAGTAGGTAAATAATAACCCAACTTTTAATTTTAAGTTAACAACAAAATACTGTAGTAGTATGTTATGATTGTAACATCCGCTGAAACAAATATGAAAGTGATAGGTAAACTGCATGCAGCTTGTAGATATTGTATGTATTATGTAGTGAACTCTATACAGAATTCAGTGGTAGGTATTACCAAAAAGAAACAAAATTATTTTAAGAAGAAATATACCTACCTCAAACTCAAACTAATACAGTTAGTACTTATAATATCTAGGTAGTCACTACAAAGTACATACCCAGACAGCACAGACACATTCTTAGAATATACCAGGAATGTTTGGAAATAATATTCAAACATCCCCAGAACATTCTCACAAGGTACAATATATATTCATAGAACATTCTATGAACATGAGAATGGGACAGATTCTGTCATACTAATAAGGTTCGTAGAATGTTATTTATAATATTCTTAGGAACTCCCAGTATCTTCTGAAAATGTTCCGCGAACATTCAATGAATCTTTTTCAAATGTTCATACATAACTCATGGGAACATTGCGTTTTTTAAAACGACATGCAAGGTGTTTCGCATAAGAAACAACAGAGAACAGGAGCATGTAGGGGAACCTAAATATGGTGATTTAACGCAATTTACCCCTATACTAAGTTCATCCCTGAGAAGTTATAGGCCGTCAAAGTAGGGTTTTAAATTTCGAAAAAAAAAATTTAATATCTCAGTAATACTCTACCTTGTAGCCGGATCCTCAAGTTGGCAAGGTTGTTAGGAAGAAAGAAGAAGAAGAGACAGAGTGACAGTAGGTTAAGAGAGTTAATGGAGACAAGAGTAGATTGTAGAGAATGGTAATGTTGGGTTTTGTATTGGAATTGTTATTGTTATGTGTTGTTTTAATATAATTTAGCGGTATTATCCCGATGTGTCGTTATTTCGCCAGCAGGCATCGAACCTACGGCCTTTCGACGAGACTTCTCGGCGCCAAGGAGTTCTCTCGAGGCTACAAACTTAGAAAAACCAAATTTGGTACATATTTTGTGTGTACCAAGAGCATTAATCGTTGGTAAGTCGAGATCAATTTAAGCATTTAAAAGGGTGGAATAGTGGTGATGCACCCATAAAATGTGACATAATTTTTTAACATATTGGCGGATCTAAAAAATTATTCCATTTTATAAAGTAAATTATAAAACTTTTTTACTCTTGTTATTTTTCAAAAAACTTTTTTGTTTTCAAGAAAAACTCGAATAACTAAAGACACATATATTATCAATGTTACTTAAAATCATAAAAAATTCAATACATGGCTGTGAAATTTTCATGCTGAAGAATTTCTATAACTTATCCATAACATTTTTTTTATTTCTGTTCTCTGAGTTGTTTGTTTTCTAATAAATTATACTTATTCACACTTTTTTCCTGATTGTCAAATTTGACCTATACATAAGTTTACTGGCAAATATTTAATTTTCGATGATTTTTAGTCAGATTGATAAAATATGTTTCTTTACTTATTTGTGTTTTTCTTGAAAACAGTTTTTTGAAAATAACAGAAGTAACAAAGTTTTAGAGTTAAATTCCTCATAAATTGAAATATTATTCAACACCCAGTATTACATATACTGGGTGTTGAAGTGGATACTGTGATGTGTCAGCGGATACACTGACAGCTAATATGGATACTGAGGATAAAGGGGAAGGGGAAGCCGTCAAGGCAGAGCTGTCCCTAGACCCGGATGCGTTTGAGAGTCGTACCAGCTGGGTATACAAGCTGAAGAAAGGCGAGGTCGACGTTGAGTTGGCCAAGTTTAGGTTGGTGTGCTCTGGAACGGTCGAAGAGAAAAAGCGACGTTTAGTTCAGTTTATAAGGGAGGGTCGATCGTCTCCGAACCCGATAACTTTACAGCACCCTCCGGTGTTTACGAATACAATGGCGAAACCGATTGATGAAATCCCGAATGTGGCCGGATGGCACATTCATTTTGATGGTAGTTCCGATCCGGAAACTTTCATGGAGAGGCTAGAGGAAATGAGGTCGTTGTATAATGTGACTCCTGAAAGTCTGCTCCGTGTCTTGCCACTGCTGTTGGAAGACAGGTGCCTGTTATGGTACCGGAATAATAAGACTTCGTGGTCGACCTGGAAGGATTTTGTGAATAGCTTTCGCAAGTTCTATTTTCCCAGGGATTACTATATTAACCTGGAAGCAAAGGTGAGTCGCAGGTGCACCGCAAAGGCGAAAAGGTGTTGCAGTATATAACAGATATACGCACCCTGATTCGTCGTCATGGGAAGATGACCGAAGAACAGGAACTGTCGTGGATTTATAGGAACTTGTTGCCTGAATATAAGCAAATGCTTTGGCAAAAAGATTTCACGACTGTGGAAGCTTTTGTAGAGTCTGCCACTGCCGTAGAAGAGGTTCTGTACGAGGTGAATTCAAAAGCGACCGGCCCGACAAAGGCGAAAAACTCGGTAAGTTCCAAAGTTGGAACGGGTGTTAGCCTAGAGGCAAGAGACTCCGGAAGACAAGTACAGTCTTCGTCGAGTTCGCAGCCGAAGGGACACGAGAAGAAGGTTCATTTTACCACTCGGGCATCTAGACTGGATAGCGCAGCGCAATGCTGGAAGTGTGGGAAAAGGGGACATTGCCGCAGTCAGTGTCAATCTGTTGCGAAGCCGCGCTGTACCAGATGTGGCAAGCAAAGTCTGTGGTCCCGAGATTGCCCCTGTTCCCTGTTTGAAAACTAAAGAGGGGGCAGTGTAGGCTTGAACCTATTGGCGGCCCCGAAGACCGAAACCCCGCAAGACAAATGGGTGCATGGTTCTGACACAAGGCCCTTTCTACTGGTCAAGGTAGAGGGAAGAACCTTCAATGCACTGATATATACCGGAGCGACAAGGTCGTTTATTCGTGAGTCTGTGACCGCATGGTGCAGACAAGTGGGATTGGTATCCTGGGAAGAAAAAGGTCTGTCTACGGGAGTGGCTGATGGAACAATGACGCCCATTTTGGAAATGTTCCAATTGAGTCTGGGTATTGACTCTGGCGTTGTGCAAGCGAGATGCTTGGTCCTGCCGACTCTGTCCGTGGATATGGTGTTGGGGATGGACGTGTTAGGAGTCCATGATCTGGTTCTCGATTTGAGAAATGGCACCATCATGATCAAGAATTTGGATACCCAAGCCCGAGTCGACCAATCACAACGAACAGCGGGTCAAGTGGCAAGTATGGAAGAATTGTATAAACCGCTAGCTCAGATAGAGGTGTACCCGAGAAAACAAGAGCTGAATGAAAATAAGATTAGGCAGAGGCATGATATAGGGAGTAGTAGGCATAAGGCAAGTGTTCCGTTGCCTGCTCAGATTTCCTCCCCAATCGCCAACTTGGATGTGAGTTGTCGGAAGGGCGCAGATGCTAAGGTGACCGATTTTGGTGCCGAAGGCAAGCAAACCTACAGACAAGAAATTCGAAGAGGTGTCAACGCATCCAGATGCCTGTCCCGATTATTGCATCCGTGGTGATCGCTTGTACCGTAGCTTTCCAAATCCACGTAAATGTAACACACGGAAGCTGTCCCATCCCTGGAAGCTGTGTGTTCCAAAACAGCTGCGCAGACGCATTTTAGGAGAGGACCATAATGCTGCGGCAGCTGGACACTTAGGAATTGCGGAAACAATATCTTCATTGGCCCAGAAATATTACTGGCCACGTATGTTTCGCGAGGCTGCGAAATATGTGAGAAGCTGTGTAGATTGTCGAAGCTACAGAGTGTCCCAAAAGAGACTGTCCCAGAAATATGAACCCTGTGAAGCTGTCAGCATAGACCTGCTTGGTCCAGGGCCTAGATATTCCAAAGGCAATTGCTTGACGGCAGCTATAGAGGATAGGTTCGCAAGAAGGACAGAGCACCGAAAAAGTCAGCGTGCAAAGAAGAAGGTTAGCATTGGAAATGGTATGGCGGAGCCGGAGGCCGTCGCAAGTGTGGCCGAAGAAATGCAGCCTGTATATAAGCGCAAGTTATGTTGGCGCTGTGGCCAATCAGGTCACATGCGGTCGCAATGTGAAGGGCGACCGTGTGTATTTTGTTACCGATGTGGCAAGCGAGGAACGCTGTCCCGAAGATGTCCTTGTTGGAAGAAACAGCAGGCCCGGGAAGAGAAGGAAAACGCCCCGCAACAGGCAGTAATCCCCTATGTAGGAGTTAGCTCTCGATCCGTGGGCATACAGTGCTTGCTGATGGAGACCATCGTGGGAGTTGGTGAAGCTGGTGAAAAACGTACTCGACGTGGAATTCCACCCACTTGCTAGTGGTGTCTCCAGCCAATTCTCCTCGCCTGCGCATTCTCTCTCCCTTCCCCAATTTAAACACTTGTACAAAGTGAAATGTGAAACTGTGCAGTGACAGTGAAGTAGGTTAAGTTAGTTTTAGGTATCGCTCCGTTTTGGCCTTGTGGTCAAGCGTGGCCTAGAGGTTAAGGATTATGTACAGTTAATTTTAGGAACCTTTAATTTTTGATTTGTACTTTCTTTTGCGCGGCGTTGGCGTTATCACAGTAGTCTACTCAACGAATTATGTTGAGGAGGTTGAGTAGTAACAAAAGACTGCGTCTTTTGTTAACCGAAGACGGGGGGGTGTAACGAAATCCGATTTATTGCGGTTATTTGAATAGCTAATAAGTCGTTTAGGCGGTATAAATAACGGATATTTGTTGGACAATAAATCTGACTCATTTTAAATTAACATCAAAGTATGAAAATTCGCCAGAGCCAACACGTATTTCTTGTGGAATGGATCGCTGTACGCCAGTCTGACAGGCGCAATAAGATGTATTCTAGGCGCATGTCAGCGAACCGTGGAGAACAGACGCAACGCGAGACAGAGGGGTTCGAATCATCGCCGTGACAACAGGTAGTCGTCGACCGTACCGTTGCTTTGTAATTTATTAGAACGTTAGTCAGGTGTAATACCTGGAGGAAGATTATTCCGTGTCGCTATAGAGTAGCGAAAAGGCCGTGTGTTGGTCTGTTATTAATAAAGAATAATAGTCTAGGAGGACTGTGTTCTGTAAAGGTATCAGTTTACCAGGTTAGTTATCACTTCGGGAAACGTGCAGAAGTATAATTTGTAAATGGTTAAACTGGTTGTGTTTTATTAATGCTGTTCTATGTGAAACCGTGGAGAACAGACGCAACGCGAAACAGAGGGGTTCGAATCATCGCCGTGGCAACAGGTAGTCGTCGACCGTACCGTTGCTTTGTAATTTATTAGAACGTTAGTCAGGTGTAATACCTGGAGGAAGATTATTCCGTGTCGCTATAGAGTAGCGAAAAGGCCGTGTGTTGGTCTGTTATTAATAAAGAATAATAGTCTAGGAGGACTGTGTTCTGTAAAGGTATCAGTTTACCAGGTTAGTTATCACTTCGGGAAACGTGCAGAAGTATAATTTGTAAATGGGTAAACTGGTTGTGTTTTATTAATGCTGTTCTATGTGAAATATTAACAGCGGAGTTAGGATTTCACGTGTATATAGAGTGTACTGGATTTAGTAGTGACCAAATAGTCACGATTGCCCATCTAAGGGAGATCTAAGTAAGGTAAATAATTATGCCGTACTGTAGTGGAATTAGGGTGTTTTAGCGAATCAAAGCGTACTATACAGGGTGAACCGCGATCTCTTGAAGGGACGTACGTCCTTTGGGAAATCGTGTATTTATTCTGGAGGGTATGCGCTCGCTAAACTAGGTGGTTAACTGACTAAAGTGTCCAGCCTAGGTAAGGGCCAAGCTGGTCACGTTTCGTACCCATATAAGGGAAACGGGAGCACGGACAGTGCTGATTTAGGGTAGTATTTAGGGTGCCCGACATCGTGTGCTGTATTGGTGCGACTATGTTTGCTTTGAGGGACGGTAAAGTCCTCGGAGGAAGCAGAGATCAATCCAGAATGGTACGCAATCGCTGGGGGCATTGTAGGCTAGTTAGGGTGTTCCATATTAGGTAACGAATTACCTAGTGGTATTCATTAGCGAGTTAGGGCCGTGTAAGCGTGGGAACCGTTTGTTTGCTCCCGTCGCGGATCTATTCTCCATTTGAGGTTTGGGGTGTCCTGCTTTACGCTTGCCGTGCTTCGTTATGCTTTGTTTGCTGTGCTAATGTTAGCCGCTCGCTTAATTAGCATTAATTATTATGCGTATTATTTTAGGTGAATATCACTGTATTTTTAAATAGTACACATTTGTGGTATCAATTGTAAAAGAATGTCTTGCCAGAGATAACACTATCTGAATTGAGATATGTGTCTCGCATGATTTGTAGCCAATTTTTAGTTTTAATTATTTGATTGATTTTTATTGTTGCCGATTTCATTTTGTAAATATATTGAATGTTATTAGAGAGCTTTTAGGTAACTAGTTGCGTTTCACTGCACTGCCTGTAGGCATTTGTACCAGTGTACATGTGTTAGGGCTAGAATCCTGTGACGGATTGCGACTAGCGTAGGCATATCGTAGTCGATAGTTGCCTGTTTAGAGTATTTCTGCTTTCAACTTTATATGTTAGGGAAAACAGCCATTATTCGGGAGTAAGTGATTAAAACCCACTTACTCCTCGAGAACTCTACGGGACAGAATAACTTACGACCCCTGGCTATAGTTTTCGTCTCCACTCGAGTTACCCTGGGACAAGGCTGTTATGAAACAGTAGCTTTGTGGTGCTCTACGAGGGCCTTAGCAGAAGTCCTCACGGGGATCTGACCCCGTCCTATTCAATAGGGAACAAAGATGGCGCCCGAGGATAGTTTAATTTAAAACGTTTAAGTCTCGCCCGAAGGACGGATTGGCAAATTATCCGTCGGGCCATCTGCTGAGCCGGAGTTCATCACAATATATATATATATATATATATATATATATATATATATATATATATATATATATATATATATATATATATATATAATACAAACGATGTCAGTTTTATATGACTTAGATTTACAGTTGATTCTTCCGCATTTGAAGCAAAGAGCCCAACTATAAAATATCAGATCGGATGTAAAAATAAAAATATGGGACTTGCTACAACGCTGTCAAGAAATGAGTAATCTGTTTGAAAGGCAGCACTTAAATGAGGACAAAGAAGCGCAAGGTCCAGCTGAAAAAGTCACCGTTGGAAAGAGAGGACGATGTGAATTTTGTAAAAAGACTGACAACAAGCAACGCGTTCGATGCCATTCTTGTAATGCTTCTTTGTGCGAGAAACATCGCACTGTTGTGTGTAATACATGTGTCCCAAATAATTAGACCTTATATTCTTACATTGTCATGAATGTAGAACCTCGGTGGTTCAGGGGCAAGTAAGTGTGCCTCTGAACCGAAGGGTACTTGGTTTGATCCCAGGGTTCTTCTTTCTTTTTTTTTCAGTACAAACTGTAACATTAAAATCAACCGAGGTTCTGACATTGTATTTGAGCAAGTTGAATGTCTGCACATTCTGCCCCTCGGAGGGGGCGTAAATCCATCGGTCCGGTGCCCATGCGATGTTGGGCACGTTAAATATCCCTACTATGCTTACAGAAAGGCGGGGATTCGGCAAAATTTCCAGGATGGTGAGGTGAAACTGCTCCTTGGCGTCGGTGGTTGGCCATAGTCGCGGAAATAGGCCGACGTTAAAGAAACAAAACACACACACTCACACACACATTTACATGAATGTTCTTGATAGAAAAAAGTGTCATGGTATGTAAGATAAACAGTCAAGAGAGAAGGTTCCTAGTTATTGTTGGTTTGTAAGACTGAAGTTTAGAGGTCTAAACTACATATGTTTTGCTTTTTATTATTTTCTTATGAAGAATTTTGTGTTCCTTCCTTGTAAGTTTTTAAGGTTTCTTACAATAAAAGTTAAATTTTCTATAACTTGTTATTCTTTGTGTGTTCATCTCGACACCTCAATAACCGACGTTATTCGGAAACACACTTTTAATCTTTTGATAACTTCGCATTCGCACTTCATTATTCTCGTAATCAATTATTATTTGGTTCTTTTCTAGCTCATCCGTACCTAATACCACTTAATACTCTGTATTTGACACTATTAATAACTCTAACTGCATTTCTAAACCCTTTAATTCTACTGGAATAATAGCAACATCTTCTACTCTACAAATTTTCTTTCCCCTTAAAATTGGAAGTTTTAAATTTTGTATCAATTATTCATTAATTAATAAAGCGTGTGTTCCAGTATCAATCGTCATTTTAATTTTATTCTTTTTTAAAATTCGCCTCAACAAATATCAGATCTCTAGATTTCTGTGTATCCTTTTCTCTCTCAAAAGCTATGTACTCCCTAGGATGTTCATCTTTACACGAGTTATATAGCTTCAGAGGTACAAGTATTTGCTGATTTAAAAATTTTGGTTGTTATTGTTATTTTCGGTAGATGCTGGTCATATTTCATCCCGGTCATTTTCCTTGTGATATTGGGTTCTTTCAATTGGCATTGTATTCATTCTTGGATTATTTTTATATCCTTGCTCTCGTGTCGGTCCATTATTCCCTTGATTATTTCCTTGTTGCTCTTGTTGGCGATAGTTATTTCCTGGTGTTCTTGTAAAATGGTTCTTCCTTCTATCTTGGTATCGACCCTCTCGCTGTCTCCTATTGTTATTCTAGTTATTATTATTTTGGTAATTTCCACAGAACCTTCCCCTTCCCAAATTATTTTCTATCGTCTTGTTGTCTTAAATTGTCATAATTATTTTGGTAATTATTTGATGGTTCTCGCCATCCTGCATTATATCCTCTTATATATAATTCTTTTCTTTCATTCGGTTTTCTTTATGTTTCCTAATTTTTCGCAGTTCTCTCTACTCTGCTCAGACAGTTGGTCAGCTCATCCAACGTTTCGATAGTTAGTATGCCGATCGTCTCGGCTATCTGATTTTTATAGTGCCTGGCTATGTACAACACAATTTTTTCTTCAGTCATTTTCGGTTGAAGGTGTTGAGCAATTTTATACATTTTAAAAGCATAATTTACCAGGTCTCTCACTTTGTTGCAATCGGAATGGCAAAATATAGCTGTTCTTGAACAATGGCTTGTTGAGAATATCCCCAGAATTGTTGTAGGAATTTTTCTTTGAAGTCTTCTTCATTTACCAACTGTTCTTCCTCGCTTACGAACCAGATCAAAGGGTTTCTCAATAGGTTTCTATCATTTCTTTTTTGTCCTTCATCTCAGGTATATTCTTGATTTGATTCATTATTGTTTTAAAAGATAACTTCGGGTTGATATATTTTATATCCCCATTCAATTTTGCACCGTTGCATACTTACTTCGTATGATTGTTAGCATAGTCTGTGTTATCGTTTGTTGTTTCATAATTTTACGTAATTTTTTTAGTAGTAGTAATATCTTTATTATTTAACGTTCCCTCAAAACTAATCATTTTTCCAATATCGGTTTTTACTTCCTCCTTTAGTTCTTTTACACATTCGTAATCATTTATCAAACGCATATTGACTTCTTGTTGGAAATGTTCTAGTTTTCTTCATCCACATCATGCATTCTTTTTATTTCAACATGGTGTTCACCTTCTACCTTTTTAATACCAATTAGTTCACCCGTCTGTTTTAAGCTCTCTTGTATCTCTTTTTAATTTTCTTGTGTTTTATTTTCTAGTCCTACCTGCACTTTCTTTGCATCTCTTCTTTCATAGTTTCCCACTTTGTTTCCTGTTCTATTATTTTGTTTTTTAGAATTTCAAACTTCTCATTCACTTCATATTTGATGCTGACCTCCATCCTTCCCATCTTGTCTTGCATATTCACTTCCAGTTTTCCTATATTTTGTTAATTCTTTATTAAATCTTCTTTTATTTCTTCCACTTTATCTTTTATGTTCTTTTCCATTTTTTCTATACTGTCTTGCATATTCACCTCCATTTTTCTAAAATATTCTAATATTATGTCCCTACATAGTCACGTTTGCTTCCCTGTTCCTTGTTCTTTCTCACTTTCTTGTTACTTCTAACATTCTCCCCCATTTCATTCACATTTCTATTTCCTTTGGAAATAACTTCGGTTGCGCTATCTTGCCCCTTCTCTTCTGCGCCTGGAGCTAATTTCAGCTCAACTTTTCCCCGATTTCTTCCTGAGAAACTTGTGTCTTCTCTACTTTTTCCGTTATCTTAGTATTCTCTAATATTTCAATATTTTTCTCTCCTCTAGGCTGTGTTGTCTTAGAAGGGTCACGGCTCTTCTTTCCCCCCTGTTTTGCAGTTTGTTCAGGCTTACTTCCCCGTATAGGCATTTGTATTTTATTTTATTAAATTATACATATGAAAATTTATATGTAAAACGTTTTTATATATAAAACGTTATGCTATATCTATAATTTGTAATCAAGCTATTCGAGCTCCCCATTATATTTATTTTGTTGTTGAAAGGGGTTTTACTTAGCATTTTAAATAAATTTATTGTAATAGGTATGTAAAAGTATAATCAAGCCCCACGTTTGGCGGCGAGTGTTATATTATCTTAGCCACAACAGCTATTGTAGGATTCTTATTATAGTGTTGCGTAATTGTATATGATATAATGTTTTTGCATATTAATAATTTCTTATATATTATATGTTATCTCTGTTAGAACTGTTAAATTTATCCGTACTTTAAAGTTTATAATGTTTATATATCCATAAATGTATCAAATCGGATATTGGAATAATTTGATATATATATATATATATATATATATATATATATATATATATATATATATATATATATATATATATATATATATATATATATATATATATATATAAATTTATTATTCCTGTTCCAGAAGACAATAAAAACAAATAAATAATTTTTTATACATATACCTTTAATAATACAAACTTGTACATGGATCTTACCTTGGTTTAAATCTACCGGCGCTCTTATATTTCTCAGGGCTATGTTCTGCCTTTCCACGGTTTGTTTTATTTTTATTTTATTTATAGTTTTACTAATCCCCATTATTCATTGTTATTCATGTTTGAAATTCCCCCAAACACTCAGATAAACATTGATATCCTTTTGTACAATTTAGAAACAATTTATCAAACAATTCTTTGGATTCATTCATAAACTATCTTAATTTAAAATTTAGCATGAATCTTTTTATAGAGTCTTGTCTCTTATTTTTATTACCGATCTTACTTTTTTAATCTAATAATAAACATATTTTTATAGTACATTCATCAATGTTCAATTATATAAATGCTTTTTTTGTAATTCCTGATTTGAATACCGTATTTAACCACTCCTTCGAAACTAGTCTCTTCACCGATCGTAATTTCTCTATGTATTGGCCACAATGTTTGTATTCCTCTGTATACAATTATTCTTATTATTATTATGCTTGATAATAATTAAGTTAAAATGTAGTTGTTTGTTTTTCTAATTACGGTTTTATTGTATTTTAAATCAAAAACGTTCATGTACGTATCAAATTCGGCTTGGTTACCATAAGTACAAATGGGTATGTAAATTGCATTTTGATATTATAACTATTTTTACGACGAAATGTGACATTGATTTTACCTAAAAAGAATTAACCTCGGTTTGTCTCACCTTCAAAGTATTCTTACTGGTATTTTCATTTCAAATAACTTTTTTAATTTCATGTCTAATTTTACTGAGCCTCCTAAGCGTCTTTCCAATACCAACGAAATTTACAAGAGAGATTTTAATTATTTCTGTTTTAAAACAATAACATTTCCATGTCAAAGCATTCTTAATCGAGATATGTATTCCCAGACAGCACAGACACATTCTGATAATATACCAGGAATTTTTCGAAAGAATATACAAATATCCCCAGAACATTCTCACAAGGTACAATATATGTTCATAGAACATTCTATGAACATGAGAATTGGACAGATTCTGTCATACTAATAAGGTTCGTAGAATGTTATTTATAATATTCTTAGGAACTCCCAGTATCTTCTGAAAATGTTCCATTAAATTTCAATGAATTTTCTCAAAATTTTCATAAATATACTCGTGGGAACATTGCGTTTTTTAAAAAGATGTACAAGGTGTTTCGCATAATAAACGACAGAGAGAAGGGGCATGTAGGGGAACCTAAAATATGGTGATTTAACGCAACTTAACCCTATACTAAGTTGCATCCCTGAAAGGTTATAGGTCTTCAAAGTGGGGTTTTAAATTTCGAAAAAAAAATCAATACCTCAGTAATACTTCAACTTAGAAAAACCAAATTTGGTACACGTTTTGGGTTACCAAGAGCATTAATCGTTGGTGAGTAGAGTTCAACTGAAGCATTTTAAAGGGTTGAATAGTGGTGATGCACCCATAAAATGTGACAGAATTTTTTAATCTATTGGCGGATCTAAAAAATTATTATTTCATTTTATGGGGAAGTAAATTATACAACTTTTTACTCTTGTTATTTTTCAAAAAACGTTTGTTGTTTTCAAGAAAAACCCGAATAGCTAAAGACACATATATTATCAATGTTACTCAAAATCACCAAAAATTCAATAGATGCCTGTAAAATTATCATGTTGAAGAATTTCTATAACCTATCGATGGCAGTTTTTTTATTTCTGTTGTTTGAGTTGTCTGTTCTCTAATAAATTATACTTATTCAAACTTTTTTACTGATTGTCAAATTTGACCTATACATAAGTTTATTGGCAAATATTTAATTTTTGATGATTTTTAGTAAGATTGATAAAATATGTTTCTTTACTTATTCGTGTTTTGAAAATAACAGGAGTAACAAAGTTTTAGAGTTAAATTCCTCATAAAATGAAATATTTTCTTAAATCTACCAATCTGTTAAAAAAATGTGACATTTTAAGGGTGCATCGCTCCTAATCAACCCTTTCAAATGCCTTAATTGAATTCTACTTACCATTGATTAATGCCCTTGGTGCACTCAAAACGGGTACTAAATTTGGTATTCCAAGTTAAAGTATTACAGACATTGATTTTTTTCGAAATTTGAAACCCCACTTCTCAGGGCTGCAACTTAATATAGGGGTAAGTTGCGTTAAATCACCATATTTGACGTTTACCTACATGCCCCTGCCCTGTGTCGGTTCTTATGCAAAATACCCTTGTATACATTTTTTGAATGATCCAGAAATTAAGAAAATGTAAAGATATGAAATATTGGATTTATCTTCAAAATTTACTTATTTTTCACCATTTAACTGACCTTTTATATATTTTCGTATGAGCAAGGCCAACAGGCCATATATGCTAGAATTTGAACTTCATTCACTCACCCTTGTGTAGGTTTCCATATTGTTTCAGTGGATACACACACCTGTAAACTCAAGTTCAGATACGTAATAAGTCAACAATTTGAGTATTGCACATTTATTCAGATTAAGAATGTACTTATAACAAATACAAAAAAAACGTCTCAATAAAATATTAATAAAACAATTAAAATTTCAATAACATAGATAGACAAGATACAGTTCTTTGAGGTGCCAGAAAATTTAATAGCCAAATACAAAATTTCCGAGATGAATAATCGCGGTTACCCCACTGAAGTAACTTGAAATTTGGCTAGACTATTGTTCCTACAGGCTTTCAGTGTGGCATTAAAGGAATTGCATTACACAATCGTACTTACATCTTTATAGAATACAAGTAAATTGGACAGAACATGCCCCAAAATCACACTAACTTGCACCCACACAAAACTACAACTGAAAGTGATCGGTCAGACCTTTTGACACTTCCCTTGTCACCAATAGCTTGGATATTCTGGTTGAAAAGGCATACTTTGGCAAAGTGATTCCGTATCTGATAAATTGCAAGTTTGATTGTACACTCATCTTTCCACCATATGTCCAGGTTCACATTTTCTTCACTTTATAGTGATACTTGATACTTCTCATAACATTAACTTCTTCCACAGGAGTAAAAAGCCCGAGATGTTGCTTAGACAATTTTATAGATTTGCAGTATTCTTGCACTTTTCCAGTCCATCAGTCCATCCACATAAAACAGTGGTAATGGTTTATATTGCAGGACTTTGGTACTATTGAAAAGAACACAATTTTTAATTATATATTATACAATGTAGGTGTACCTAATTCGTAAGATGATCCAGTCTCAAGCAAAATTGGCGAACCCATCGTCAGTGTCAACTACAGGAGATGCTTTAAAACTTGTTTCTTTACTGGGTTTTAGTTTACCTGACACCATGTTTTAGTTGTTTCTGTACTGTGGATCTATGTTTGCAATTACACACTGTTCACGTCACATTATTATTTTTAACTAATTATGTTAGAATAAAACCTTATACAACATTGATCACAGACCATTAATTTTGACATTAATTTTCATATACGTCTAGCGGCCATCTTGCCATTTGCCTTCTCCCCTTCCCGGCGGCATGGACATGCGCTCTATGCCTAAAGAAGAGATTGCCTAAATATACAATATGTTTACCATAGACAGGTAACAAAATCACACGAGCAAAATAGTTACTATTTTAATTCTCAACACTATACCGCAATCATCATATATTTTTTTCATTAAATTTAAAAGTTATCTAATATTATAAGGACATATCAAGGGGTCCATAGAATTTATCATAAAAGAAGGATATAGTACAGGAAAGCGATATTAAAATAATGTGTAATACCGACAAATATATTGTAATGTATATTTATTTCAACTGCAAGCCATCCTACCAAAATGTAATTGTACGGGATACGGGTATTAACTTCCTCCACTGTTAAAATATTTGCCTAGCATAATATTGAGGCCAACCGAGAAATGCTAATATCGAAAAGATCTATTACAAGTACAATTCTATGACCATACTCTTCTATACATCGAAAGATATAGTAAAGGTATTGTATTGTAACAGATAACACGAGAGAGAAACAGATGTGGTTACAGCCTACTGTCTATTACGTTCTGGACGTTGTACGGAGAAATTCCTAATACAGTAACAGCATAGTAAAAACAAAACTGTATTAAATATTCTTCTGTTACAGCAATAAATCATCAAGCATCGTTTCATATTACAGGCCATTGTAGT
This sequence comes from Tillus elongatus, assembly GCA_964006375.1. Lineage (NCBI taxonomy): Eukaryota > Metazoa > Arthropoda > Insecta > Coleoptera > Cleridae > Tillus > Tillus elongatus. The sequence goes on from OZ023268.1 coordinate 66,210,086, forward strand.
ATAATAAAAGGATATTAAAACTGCAGACCGTAGTGTCCAACGGCGAACTGATCAGAAATGTATGTACCTGGGCCTCGGCTGTGTTGCCGCTGTTCAGAATTTTTCCCCGCAATGGAAAATATTTTAGTCCCTGTAACTGTATATGTTTAAGTAATATTAAAATGCATTCGCATCACCAGTTCTTATATAATGAATATTAAGTATTATTTAAAAAAGCTATAGTTATATAAATGGTAATAGGGTATTTCAGGAAACTTTATATACGTATGATAAATATTATGAGCTCCAAAGAGAGATATGAAAGATAATATCGGCTAGTACCTATTCACATAAAATCAATGAAAATGTGGACAAAGAGATACCCATCGTCATTTTTTAGTGAATGTTCTTAAAAAAATTAACTAATGAGGAGATCCCGACTTTTGAATTTTGAAAAAATTTCTTCAAATGAGCGCGAGTTATGTACCCAATTATCGCTGACTAATTGTTATTTAATACTTATCAATATCCTTGTTCTATTTTGCAATGTCAGTGATAATATTTAGTATATAAGGAGATTTTGTCAATAAGCACGCACTTCTGTTACTGTACGAGTGCTGTGTGTATCAGCCAGTTCCGGTAGCTTAAGTCAGGGTTGTAACTAAAGGGTAGAATAAAGAATAATAGTTGTTTTTAAAAATTCAATTTCTACCCCGTCAACCCTTACTGGCGCATCGTCGTTCGGGATGTTTTAACTGGCAAAACTGTAGTAAATCCATAGGTAGCAGCCCCCAGCAAACCCCGGTGAACAAACCTACGACTGCAACAACAACAAATTCAAAGAACAAGTCCGCAGCCAATATAGCAGACGTTTCCTTGAAGCCAGAAAAGTAAGTCCACAATTTTCCTATATACAAATTTCCTTTTATATCGATTTTCCAATTATTACATGCATTGGTTTATGTAATCTACATATTTTTGCATTACAAATTGTGTTTACAATTATTATATGCATTGGTTTATGTGATTTTCATATGTTTGCATTATAAATTGATCTAATTATTATATGTATTGGTGTATGTTATTTACCTATGTTTGCATTACAAATTGTGTTTCCAATTATTATATGCATTGGTTTAGGTTATTTACATATTTTTGCATTATAAATTAATGATATAACGGGAATAAGCTATATTTTTGGACATTTATTTATTTATTTTTATTTATTATATGTCAAACGACAAACAAGTTGAGATAATATCTGAGATTTGCAAGGAATCAATATTTTCATTGCCTTTACTGAATTTAAGTGATATTCATAGTGAAAGCAGCATTGACGATAGCAGTCTATTAAAAGATATTTTTAGCTCTTCAATTTTATTTAATAGTGTTGAACCTTCGGCTATGATTAATTCAAGCGGGTCAGCCTCCGGGTCAAGTTCAGACTCAGTACTATCAAAAGTTAAAATTTATGGAGATGTCATCCCAAAATTTGATGGCAGCTCAGACACGTTACAAGTATTTATTAACAGAGTAGACAAATTTTACGATAAATACGGAGACACACACAAGACGATACATTAAACGATTATACATATTGCGTAATTTTAAGTAAACTATTAAGCACCGCCGAATCATTTATCAGTACACGTCCTGATATCCAGGATTGGCCTACATTAAGATGGGCATTACAAACAAAGTTTGGTGATCACACTGATAGGTTAACTTTATCGCATACCTTTAAATTTTTAACATTAAATCAAAAAGAAACATTAACGGATTTTATAGAAAGAATTAAAAGCGTTCAAACACGTCTAAATTTAAAGATACAGGCAGACGATACTCTGTCTGTCGCACAAAGAATTGCACATATTGAAATTAACGAACAAACTGCCCTAGAAGTATTGTACAATAATTGTCCAGCCATGCTACAAACTATTCTAGAGGTTAAACAATTTAGAACATTATCTCAGGCAACGCCTACGATAATTAAATATGTTTCTAAACATATAAATAAAAATAATTTTTCTAACACACAAAATGTGTTACCGAAAAATAATATTAAAATGCCTACAGCATTTAGACCACCTTATTATGGTCAACAAACACCTATAAGAAACAATAATACTTTTGCATTTAATCAGCAACCTAGAAGTAATTATTACACAAATAATAGGCAATTTACGCAGCCAAACAGGCCTCAGCAGCCACAATATCATCCTTCAAATATGCCTCAAAGACCACCAGTTACGCCGCAACAAAATCAACCAGCAACAAGCTTTAGCGCGATTAACCGGAATTTTAACAAAGGTGTTACAAACACGGGAAATAAAAATTTCCAACAGTCTCAATTTCAGAGGTGGCGAAATCCTCAAGTAAATTTAACAGAATTAGAAAATGAGCAGCATTTTCTAATGCAACCCGATAACCCGGAATACACGTACGAAAATGATCAACAATTTTCAGATTTTTATGACTACGAACAAGAAAATATGAACAGCGATCTATCACAAGTTTTGAATGAAGAAAATTCTGATGAAAATTTTCTTTTACCAGCCTCGGAACAAAATTAGTGGAAACTAACCATAATTTAATCACATCTAGTTTACCATACTTAGAAATTAGTGGTTTAAAAATCCTCATAGATTCAGGCGCTACTAATTCATTAATAAATCCCAACATAGCGTATAAATATTTCAGGAACGAAATTATAAATGAAGAATTTACTATCAAAACTATAATGAATCACTTTACACATAATCAAGTAGTGATAACAGACTTATTTCAACCAGGACAATACTTAAAATTTTATGTACTTAATTTTCATGAACATTTCGACATACTATTAGGAACGCAAACTTTAGAAGAACTAAACATGATTTTAAATTATAAAACCGGCAACGTTTTACTTAATAACGAGGAATATGAATTATTCAGGTATCAACCACCTGCATTTAATTATTTTCAGACAGAAGTAGAACCAGAGCAAACGACAGTGACAATTCCTGTTAACATAAAAAAGGGAACAGTCGTTATTCCACAGCAAGATTTAGGTCATTTTAAAATTCCAGAAAATATAACTACCGTAAAAAATTATAGAGTCACTGTACCTTGTATAAAGAGCAACAATAATAAATTTACTTTAAGTCTTAGCAAACCCTTAAAGGCGCATCATATTAATTTAAAAGAAATACACGTATGCCATGCACAAAAACATCAAGCAAACCCTAAATTACTTGATGTAATTTTAGCAGAAAAATTAAGTCATCTTTCACACAAAAAATATGAAATTTTTCAGACGCTCTTGCAATACAGAGACGTATTTTACCAAGAGAATGACAAACTAACTTTTTCATCAATAGTAAAACATAAAATCCCATTAAATTCAGATACACCTGTTTTTGTGAAACCTTACAGATTTCCGCATACACAAAAATCGGAAATTAAACAACAAATTGACGAATTACTTCGTCATAACATTATTTCAGAGAGTACCTCTCCTTATTCAGCACCAGTTTTCCTTGTACCAAAGAAAGAAGGTAAAGATGGTAAAAAACAATGGCGAATGGTCATTGATTTTCGCAAACTTAATGAAAAAACTATAGAGGATAAATTCCCTATACCCAATATTGCCAACATATTAGATATTTTAGGAAATTCCAAATTCTTTTCGAAGATTGATTTAAAATCGGGATACCACCAAATAGAAATCGATGAAAATGATAGACATAAGACAGCATTTTCAACCGAAGATTCTCATTACCAATTCATTAGAATGTCCTTTGGATTGAGGAATGCACCAGCCTGTTTTACCAGAGTAATGTCAGAGGTCCTTAAGGGCCTTATAAATAAAATATGCCTTGTCTACTTAGACGATATTATAATCTTAGGCAAAGATATACAAGAACATATGCGTAATTTAATAACAGTTTTACAACGTCTCAGACAACACCATTTTAAAATACAACTCGATAAATCTGAATTTTTCCTTAATGAGATCGAATACCTAGGTTTCCTGGTAACGACCAGAGGAATAAAGCCTAACCCCAAACTGATAGAGAAAATTAAAAATATCAGCCTTCCAAAGACACCAAAACAAATCAAAAGCTTTTTAGGTCTATCCGGTTATTACCGAAAATTCGTAAAGAACTACGCAACTATTGCAAAACCATTAACGGAATGTTTAAAAAAGAATGCCAAAGTCGAGCATACTCCCAAATTTATAGAAGCTTTCGAAAGAATAAAACAAATTTTATGTAATGAGCCAATTCTCATTTATCCAGACTTCAGTAAAAAATTCGTACTCACGACAGACGCTTCAAATGTCGGTCTAGGCGCTGTATTATCGCAAGGACCAATCGGAGCAGATAAACCCATAGCGTATATATCAAGAACTCTTAACCCGAGTGAAATCAATTACTCTACAATAGAAAAAGAGTGTTTAGCGATCGTATGGGCAACGAAACAATTTAGACCTTACCTTTACGGTACGCATTTTACAATTATTTCAGACCATAAGCCACTGCAATGGCTTTTCAATATCAAAGAACCCAACTCAAAGTTAGTGAGATGGCGTTTAAAACTCATGGAATATGATTATGAGATTATCTATAAAAAAGGTAAACTCAACGCGAACGCAGACTTTTTGTCACGATTGGAAGCTCACCCGATACAAGTGAATGACACCCCCGATGATCTTTTGTCACTTTTTGCTAATCCAGGTGACGTATCAGAACGTACACCCTTAGACATTACAGACTTAGATAGATTATTAAATGTACAAGAAATTGTAACCCCATCAAAGGTTAAAATTTTATCAGACCTACAAATAATACCCCCTAGTACAGAAACACCTAATTTACCTATAAATGTCGAGCCAATAAATAACCAAACTAATAATGACAACGAAACCGTTCATTCGCAAGAAGACGATATTTCTGCAGAATTAAAAATAACTGACAGATCATTAAATTCCTTTAAAAAACAATTTTCCTTCAAACTAGGTTCTCAGCCTACTATAAAAACTTTACATCCTTTTAATAAACAACGCATAGAAGTCCAATTAACACGGAATAATTTTGAAACTGAAATCTTAAACATTTTAAAAGAATATGCAGATCCTGCACATATTACGGCTATATTTGCCCCTGATTCCGGTATGTACGAAGAAATTGCAACCGTAATCAATAATAATTTTTCTAATAACTACAAATTCCTATTTACTCAAGTATTACTAAAAGACGTAACAGACGAAACCCAGCAGAAAATACCAGCTGAAACGTTTATTTGTTACAGATGTACCATCTTCAAGTACACCTGTTAGTAGCAGTGTTAATATTAGTGAGCCACAATCTAGCAACAGTACCTAAAATCGAGATTAAAACGTTAGAAAATAATCCTGGAATCCTTCCACTAAAATTAGGTCCTGCCCGTGTGCAATATTCACACCACACATTTATACATAATTACCCCATTAAAATACTTGGTGATAAAACTAATCAACTAGAAAAATCAATAAATACTTTTCATAAGAAAACCGAAAACAAATTAATTATGACACATATGATAGAACTGGAATATGTTGAGCAACAAATAAAATATTTAAAGTCTCAATTACGTAATATACACCCTAATATATTAGACCACACAGATAGACAAAAACGTGGAATTATTAACGCCTTGGGCTCAGTTTTTAAATTTGTGTCAGGCAATTTAGATGCATCAGACGGTGAAAAATATGATAAGGCTATCCATGAACTAAAATTAAATCAAGAAAACATGATAACAAACTATAATAAGCAATTGTCGCTAAATAAACTATTAATAAATAATTATCAAGAAACCATTCATAATATGTCGGCTAATTTCAAACGAATACAAGAGTGCCTTGAAATGATTAAAGGTGAAGACCAACATTATGCAAACACTTTAAGTATGTTTAAAATCGGTATAATTGATATCAGACAAATTGTCGATAATTTGATAACTGCTATTAGCTTTGCTTCTTTAAATACTTTACATTTAACAATTATTGATGAAACCTCAGTGAATGAGATGAAAAATGATTTATCCAAATATCACAGCAAAGATAATTTTTATTCATATGACAATATACTTTTCATTAGAACAATTACCGTTAATTATTACATAAACGAAGAGCATGTAGTATTTCTACTCCATGTCCCACTAATAAATCCAAAACCATTTAACCTTTATCATTTGTACTCTATTCCAACTACCAATTTAACCACCATCATTCCACCTACCTCTTATGTGGCAATGACGGAAGAAACAATTGTTTACCTCAAAAGCAAGTGTTTAGAAGTACAGCAAGAGTACTTCTGTAAAATCTCACACCTTGAGAGAAATTACCAGCAAGATACCTGCATCAAGAATCTTTTGCAAGTTAAAGAAGACCCTCAATGCCTTCACGTTCCAGTCGACATCGACGACATCCTAGTAGAAACCATCAGCGACGAAAAGTACCTGTTCATCGCACCTTCCGAAACATTAATACACGAGAAGTGCGGTAGCGAAGAAGTTCATAAACTTAAAGGCACCTATTTAATCACAGTGCCTTATTCATGTAAATTCATAACGAAAACATTTGAATACGCCAACCTAGAAGGAACTTTACAAGAAGAACCTGTGTATCTACCACCGATGGATAATAGTGTTGTTTCAGATATTAAGCCTATTCACCTGAACTTAAAATCATTTAATTTAGATCAGTTATCTAAATTAACTTTAGATCAAGAACAATTGTCACCAATGTCATTTATTTCCAGTGATACGATTTGGACTCATTCTAATTTACCTGTATACTTGTTAATCTTTGTAATTTTAGTAATTACTTTAATATGGTGTAAGTGTGGAGAAAATGTAAAATATAAAATGCAGCAAATTTATAAAACTAAAAATAGTGATGCTTTAGATAATAATCTACACCATCTAAAAGAAGTAATTTATAATTTTAAGCATATATGTGTGTAAACCATTTAATTTTGTAATATGTATTATTTTTAAACTTTGTTACCCTTACAGCACATGTATGTAAACCTTTTAATTTTAACCTGTATCTTTATGTTTTTTCAACGTCAACTTTAGAACCCCTAAAGTTTCCTCTTAAGGGTGGAGGAGTTATGTACCCAATTATCGCTGACTAATTGTTATTTAATACTTATCAATATCCTTGTTCTATTTTGCAATGTCAGTGATAATATTCAGTATATAAGGAGATTTTGTCAATAAGCACGCACTTCTGTTACTGTACGAGTGCTGTGTGTATCAGCCAGTTCCGGTAGCTTAAGTCAGGGTTGTAACTAAAGGGTAGAATAAAGAATAATAGTTGTTTTTAAAAATTTAATTTCTACCCCGTCAACCCTTACTCGCGAACTAGCCCCCCTAGAACCCATATCCAGGGTCAGTTTCAATTTTTATATGTTTATATATATATATATATATATATATATATATATATATATATATATATATATATATATATATATATATATATATATATATATATATATATATATATATATATATATATATATATATATATATGTATCACACCGATAACTCAAAAAATAATGGCCCGATTCTGATCAAATTTGGTACATACCTTCCTTTTGCTAGTGGCCTGGATAAGTTCGTTAGTCATGACAATCGGCCCAGCTTTTACCGGAAAATGTTGTGTTTTCTTTATATCTCTAAAAATAACAAAGTAAGGGCAACTAAATTTGCAGTGCTGGTTTCTGTCCTAAATAATATTCTATGTACCAAAATTTAGATCTCTACGTTAATTAAATCTGAATGAAGAAAGTTAAAACGTCCAAATTGAGAATTATGGTAGGAGTACGAATATGAGTGAAAAATATGACAAGAAATGACTAAGAAGATCCTACATATGTGTCTAAGTTTATTTCGTTGAAATATGAGCAAAAAATCCATTGCAAATCAAAATTGTTTTATGTAAATAGTAAAGTTAGACGCTTAACATGTATTACGAGATATATACCTGCTAGCTGTTTGTACATATATGTACATATCACGCCGATAACAAAAAAAAGGACCGATTTTGATTACATTTGGTGAATACCTTCCTTCTGCAAATGGCTTGGATAAGTTCGTTAGCCAGGAAAATTGGCCCCGGTTTTCCTGGAAAATTGTGTGTTTTCTTTCGAAAAAAAATTACATCTCCGGATTTAACAAAGTAAGGGCTACCAAATTTGGTACGCGAGTTTATATCCTTATAGGTAAGTTAACTAATTTAGCTCTGTAGGTCAAAAGACAAAAAAGTGATAGGTATTTAAAGAAAAATAAACAAGATATGAAAAAATTGTATATATTAATTATAGGGTGTCTTGAGCTACATCTTAAAAAATTATTTTTACAATCACAGGTTGGCCCATAAGACGTTGGTGGTACAAATTTTCATTTTGTTGACCAAACAAGCCTTATGTTATTTCATTTTTGCATTTTCCATCGAAATATAATGCATGTTTGTAAGTAAAGAATATCTGGACGCAGCAAGTGCGTTATGGTAGCGAATTTTGATCAAATGCTTCATATTTGAATAGCTCAATTTGCTATTAACCTATAAGGTTGATCAAGAAACGAGTTGTTTCTGGAACACTTAAATTTTTACATTTTCAAACAATAAAGTTATTTTGATGAAACATGACACATTGGTTTCACTATATGGGTTATACTGGTAACCAAATTTGACGCCCAATTTCTTTAGAAAAAACACATATTTGCTATAAAAAACATTTTAATGAAAATTCACTACCATAACGCACTTGCTGCATCCAGACTTTTTATTTTTGTTAATCTCATTTTACTTTAAAGTTATCTAATCAGATTGTTGTTGTTCCGAAGATTTTTTAGTGAGTTTTTGTCTAGAAAATAAAAGGAGATGAAAGCTTTAAGACTTAATTCAATTTGAATATCTGGTTGTTTGTTATTGCCCTAACTTAGAACTGTTCCATATTTAATACAATCGTAGACTTTTCCCGTGACTTCACAAGTGCCTGTTTTAGTGAATGTTCTTAAAAAAAACTAATGAGGACTAAATTTAGAAAAAAATTCTTGAAATCAGCGCGAAGTAGGCCCCCTTGAACCCATATCCAGGGTCAGTTTCAATATATATATATATATATATATATATATATATATATATATATATATATATATATATATATATATATATATATATATATTTGGCTGGACACCAAGCTAACGTTCGCTGAGCAGGTTAACCAAGTGGCTCAGAAAGCCGAAAAGACAGTTGTTGCCCTAACTAGACTACTACCCAACATCGAAGGTCCCAGGGCATCAAAGAGGAGACTGTTAATGAGTGTCGCAATGTCGCAGATATTGTATGCTGCCCCCACGTGGCACAGTGTTATTAAAAACAAAAAGCTTGTACAGAGACTCACAATGGTGCAGCGAATACTCTCCATTAGAATATGTAGCGCCTATAGGACAATTTCAGCAGAGGCTGCGGCTGTGATTGCAGGAGTGCCACCAGTGGAGCTGCTTATCCAGGAGAGACAAGAACGATATGGCGGTCTAACACGAGAAACTGCTAGGTCTCAACTGATGACTAGATGGCAGACGAAATGGGAGAACAGCACGAAAGGTCGCTGGACCTGGAGGATTATTCCAAATATTAGAACCTGGAGTGAAAGAAAGCACGGAGAGGTGGACTACTTCTTGACCCAAGCATTGTCGGGCCATGGCTGTTTTGGCAAGTACCTGTACGAGCGAAGGAGGAGGGATACGGAGTCTTGTGACTACTGCGGGGCGATTAACGATGTAGAACACACTCTATTCGCCTGTCCAAGATGGGAGAATGTCCGAAAGGAATATGCCCAAGCCAAGAGGGAAGTGTTTAACGCCAAATCTATGGCGAGCAGCTTGCTGGAATCCCAGGAATGCTGGAACCTAGTGCACACAGTGGTCCGAAAAAATTATCGAGACTAAAGAAAGGGAGTCCAAGAGATGAAGAAGGAGGCAAGGCAGAAAAGAAATGTCTCTTGCTTACAGTAGTGGCAAACTATTTTAAAACGTGTTGTGTTTTATTTGTTTATGTGCTGTATATAGGTACATGTTGTGAGTATGATTTGTATGTATTGTATTATATATTGTAATACCTATGTTATGTATTATATTAAAGCGAAGACAGCCAATGCCTCGAAGTAATGCAACAGCGGTTCCGAGGCTGCGGCGGTTCAGGAGGGCCACTTGTTTGGTTAGCCCCTATTGGCGCCAACTACGCCCTCAAAAAAAATATATATATATATATATATATATATATATATATATATATATATATATATATATATATATATATATATATATATATATAGTTAGAGGCATTTAAAGAAAAAAAAGTGGTTTTCCACAAAACGTAAAAATTGCGATTTGAAACGCCAAAATTGGCAACTTTTAGGCAAAGAGCCTGAAAGAAATTCTGATTGTGTAAAGAGTGTTCTGCAAACCCTTAAGTTTCAGCTTCAATCATCATTGCCCTTCATTTTAATAAAATATTTCCAGAAAATTCATTTGAAATCGACACTTTCTCTGATGCTTTGGCTGTAGGTTTAGTTAAGTTTATGGTTTAACGGACTATAATTTTTAGTTAATTTTCGTAGAAAAAATTCGTTAATGAGTAGACCGAGGCTTTGGATTTCTAAAAAGATTTCTTCAAATGAGGACAAACTAGGCTTCCTAGAATCCATATCCGGTTAACTTTCTGTTTACATATATACAGGGTGACGCATTTCTACGGAAAGGCTCAATAGAATTGTTTTTATGCAAGATACGAGAAAAAATTGTATACGTGACTTATAAGGTGTCTTGAGCTGCATCTTATAAAATCATTTTGACAATCACAGGCTGACCCATAAATCGTTGGTGATACCTCCATTTTGTTAAGATTCCTTAATGCATTTTTTGCATTTTCCATCGAAATGCATGCTTGTAAAAAAAATCGAGACGCAGTAAGTGCGTTTTGGTAGCGAATTTTCATTAAATGCTATAAAATTCAATCACTTAATTTGCTATTAACCTAAGGTTCGTCGGCTAGGAACCAAGTTTTCTAGGAAACACTTTAAGTTTTTTTTCTGAAAATTTTTGTACATTTTTAAGCAAGTTATTTTGGTAAAATATGGTACATTGTTCCTACTATATAGGTTATACCGGTGACCAAATTGATGCCTGCTTGCATTAAAGAGACATATTTGCTATTAAAAACATTTTTATGAAATTCACTTCCATGACGCACTTGCTGCGTCCACACTTGTTTTTATTATACTCATTTTGTTACATTGTCGGAAACGTATCTCTATTTCTCCAAAAGATGAAAATCAATTTTTGATGTGGTCAGACGATAATAATGAAATTAATATACGAAATTGTTTTCTGTTAATGCAAACGTTTTTGATTCTGTTATCTTTACAGTATTAGTGAATTATCTTTAAAAAATTCACTAATGAGGAGATCCCGACTTTTGAATTTTGAAAAAATTTCTTCAAATGAGCGCTAATTAGGCCCCCCAGAACACATATCCGGGGTCAGTTTCAATTTTTATATGTTTATATATATATATATATATATATATATATATATATATATATATATATATATATATATATATATATATATATATATATATATATATGTATATATATATGGATGTTAATTGCACTTGTTGATATTAAATCCATACGTAAACATCTATATAATATACTTTATTATTTCACTAACTGAATAAACTATATGATACACTTAACTATAAAAATTACAACAGTACATGAGTACATAACAGATAACTGACCGAGCATAGAGGACGTGTGTTCACTGTAGAGGTTGGTAGCGAGGAGGAGAGAGAGAGAGATCGCCTGGTCTCTCTTATATATCGTAGTTCTTGACAGCTGGCTGTCGCATAACGTAACGCAACGTTTAACTGTCAAGAGTATTTATGCAGAAACATAGACTAGTGTTGACGGAAACACTGAGGTCGGAACCACCGCCATATACTCCCCTCTCAGTGGCAACGCTATTAGTTCAAGTATCTTCGTGTAAATCGAACTCTACGTCCATGGCGTGTAGTTTGAACGGGAACGGGAACTTCACTGTCACTTTCAGTTTCACTAGGTGTTGGACTTTCACTGTCACTTTCAGTTTCACTAGGATGTCTCTGAGGCTGGAAAGTTGTCTGTTCGTTATCACAAAGAATAAATGCGGGTTTAAGACGGTCAACAGAAATTGTCTCTTCTCCGTGTGATTTCTTTATTTTGAAGACTTTGTCAGTTCGGGATAACACTTCAAAGGGGCCGTCATAAACTGGTTCGAGGGTTTTTCGCGGAATATCAATGCGAACAAAAACAAAAGGGGCTTCCATAAGCTTAGGATGGACAAATACCTTTTTTGCAGTATGATGTTTAAAAGGTCCTGGTCGAAGTTTCCTTATGTCTTCTCTCAGCTGAGATATAAGTGGTGGAACATCATGAGCTTGTGTGCTGTTGAAAAAGTCGGTGGGAAGTTTGATTGATTCTCCGTAGACTATTTCAGCGGGTTTTGAGCGATATTCTGGAATTATGTACGATCTGAGTCCTAGTAATACAATTGGCAATTTAGCGACCCAGTTTTCGTCCATATGAGCTTTCAAGGCCTGTTTCAGAACTCTATGCCATCTCTCGATTACACCATTTGCTGCTGGGTGGTAAGCTGTGGTCTTTATGTGGTCTGCACCTAGTGTTTTAGTGAGGTGTGTGAAAAGGTGGCAATCGAATTGTTTACCTCTGTCTGTGGTGAGGTATTGCGGAACACCAAAACGAGAGATCCAGCATGATAAAATAGTGTTTGCTACTGTTTCTGCTGTAATATCTGACAATGGAATTGCTTCGGTCCACCGAGAAAATCTGTCTATTATTGTTAACAGATAGCGTTGACCTTGTGATGGTGGTAATGGTCCCACAATGTCAACATTAATATGCGAGAATCTTCTCATGGCTGGGGTGTATTGTCCAATGGCACTGGAAGTGTGTCTCCATATCTTGACTTTCTGGCAGGGAATGCAAGTTTTAGACCAAAGAGATACATTGCGTTTCAATTTGGGCCAACAAAATCTATCCTGGACCAGATCGACTGAAGCTGATATGCCTGGGTGAGATAAATTGTGGATAGAATCGAAAATCATTCGGCGAAATTTGAGCGGAATGAATGGGCGAAGTTTCTTTGAAGAAGAATCGCAAATAAGGTTCAATCCGTTGTCAAGAGGCATGTTTTGAAATTTGTATGAGGAAGATTTAGACTGCAGAAGGTGTTTGAGTTCCTCACAAGATGACTGAGCTTGCGCAATTTCTTGGAGTGACACAGTGGAAGAAAGCGAAATTGTTTCAATGCGAGAACAATAGTCTGCGGGGATGTTTGTAGGACCTGGTATGTAGCGAATGTCTGTGGTAAATTGACCTAGGAAGTCTAAATGTCGTAATTGCCTTGGAGATGCTTTATCGACGCGTTGTTCAAAAGCGTATGTCAAAGGTTTGTGGTCCTTATAAATGGTGAAATGGCGACCTTCTAGGGTCTAACTCTAAAGTATTTAACTGCCTGATAAGCGGCTAGAAGTTCGCGATCGTAGGTGCTGTAAGATTTTTGGGCTGAAGTAAGCTTTTTAGACTAGAAACCTAGGGGTTATAGTGTTTGATCACGTAGTTGTTGAAGGGAAGCACCTACGGCATAATCAGAAGCATCGACATGGAGAATCAGTGGTAGCGAAGAAGACGGATGAGCTATTAGTGTAGCGTTTTTTAGTGCCTCTTTCAAACGTTCGAATGCTTCTCGAGTCTGAGGAGTCCACTCGATTTTACGTTTGTCACGTTTTTTGGGATTCTGGCAGAGGTCGAATAGTGGTTGCTGAATTTCCGCAGCACGTGGAAGAGAACGACGGTAGAAATTTATGAGACCTAGAAATCTTCTGAGTTTTTCAATGGTATCGGGAAGAGGTAGGTCGGCAATAGCTTTGATGCGTTCAGGAAGTGGAAATAATCCAGATTTATTTACACGAAAACCTAAAAATGAAATTTCGGCCACTCCGAATTCACATTTAGATGAATTGATACGGATGCCGTTGTCTTAAAGTGTCTGAAAAAGTTTTGCTAGATGCTCTTGATGTTCTTTTTCAGAGGCAGATGCAACGAGAATATCGTCAATATAGGAGTAGTCAAAGTCAAGATGTCTTAAAATTGAATGTAAATATCTTTGAAATGTTTGTGCTGAATTACAAAGGCCAAATGGGGTTTTAACAAATTCGAATAACCCAAATGGGGTTATGACTGCTGTTTTGGGAATATCTTGAGGTGCTACTGGGATGTGATGGAAAGCGCGAATAATATCCAATTTTGAAAAGATACATTTGCCTTCTAACTGGGCATTAAAATCCTGCAAATTTGGAATGGGATATTTGTCTGGGATTGTTTTAGCGTTTAGTGCTCGGTAATCCCCACATGGTCTCCATGAGCCATCCTTTTTTTGCACCATGTGGAGGGGGCTTGACCATGGACTTTTGGAGGCTCTACAAATTCCCAAGTCCATCATGTGCTGGAATTCTAGCTTTGCTTGAGCTAGCTTTTCCGGGGGCAATCTTCTAGCTTTTGCAGTGACAGGTGGTCCTTCCGTACTTATAGTATGGAAGAACTCAACCTCTGGAAGGTTGCTAGAAGAAGTTTCCTTAAAAAGGTCAGGAAATTGTTGTAGCAATTTGAAGTGCTGGTGTGTCGGGTCTACGAGATGAATTTTAGAATTAATTCCTGGTGGTGGGTTAGCACCGGCCTTAGAGAGGTTTGTCTTTGTATCGATTAAACGTCTATGTTTCATATCCACAAGTAAAGCAAACTGCGCCTATAATTGGTTGCTTGATATCGGCAAGTGTGCAGAACCTACGGCGTAAACCTAGATCCAAATCTAATAGTTGTTCGCCATAGGTATGAATAGGGGTCCCGTTTGCAGCATACAAGGTACGTTTCGATTGAAATTTCCGTTGGTCGTGACTGGATGGAATAACTGAAATATCCGCTCCAGAGTCGATTAGAAATTTCATATTGGAGCGTCTATCAAAAATAAAAAGGCGGCGTGTTAGGTGGCTCTCGTCTCCTGCCGCGTGAAGGGAGTGCCTTATTAGTTTTTCCGACACATGTTTAGCTTTAAAATCGCAAGGTTGGATGCAACGTTTGGCCTTGTTGCCAAATCGTTCATGATACCAACACGTGGAGGTTGAGGAATTTGTGTTTATGGAATTTCGAGAAAGCTTGGGTCTTTCTCGGGAGGTAGATCGGGAACGCGTTCGCAATTCGTTGTCTGATGCTGCTAGCTTCTCTAATTGCGCTTCTAACTTGGATAGCTTGTCGGGCTTGCGTGACTGAATTTCAGCCACGTTGTATTTATCTCCGGAATATTCCACGATTTTGTTTGCTATAACCGACAAATTTTCTAGAGAATCGTTGCTCGAAGCCAAAATTGAACGAACGTTGCCCGGTAAACGTTGTAGAAATAAAGTTTTAAGGAAATCCTCTTTAACCTGACTACCGGCTAAAAACTTCATTTCGCGTAAAAGTTGCGATGGTTTTCTGTCGCCTAATTCTACTGTTAAAAGTTTATTTATTTTGCGACTTTCGGACTCTTTAAATTCTAATAAAAGACGTTTGGATCTGAATAGTGGGTTGATGATAATGGTTGGGTTAAAAAATCTGAAATTGACTCTGCGACATCAGGATCGAGTATAGCGAGTACATGACTGAATTTTGTCTTTTCAGAACCGATCTGCGATATATCGAACTGGGCGTCAACCTGCATTTGCCAGATTTTCACGTTACGTCTCCATATAGGAGGTAATTTTATTGCAACCCTTGCCATGATATTGCTGCTTGAAGAATCTTCGGCCATTGTGAAAAAAATCAGATAATTTTTAAATTAGAAAGGACTGACCTGTTTAGATATTCGTTTTCTGTATGCATGGGCACGTGCGTGGAAGTTAGGCGACGTCGGCTGGAACATCAGGCTCGGCATCTTCGGCTTGCGGCACGGGGTCACCAATATGGATGTTAATTGCACTTGTTGATATTAAATCAATACGTAAACATCTAATATACCTTATAATTTCACTAACTGAATAAACTATATGATACATTTAACTATAACAATTACAACAGTACATGAGTACATAACAGATAACTGACCGAGCGTAGAGGACGTGTGTTCACTGTAGCGGTTGGTAGCGAGGAGAGAGAGAGAGAGAGAGAGATCGCCTGGTGTCTCTTATATATCGTAATTCTTGACAGCTGGCTGTCGCATAACGTAACGCAACGTTTAACTGTCAAGAGTATTTATGCAGAAACATAGAGTAGTGTTGACGGAAACACTGCGGTCGGAACCACCGCCACAATATATATATATATATATATATATATATATATATATATATATATATATATATATATATATATATATATATATATATATATATATATATGTATGTATGTATGTATGTATCACACCGATAACTCAAAAAATAATGAGCCGATTTTGATTAAGTTTGGTGAATAAATTCCTTTTGCAAATGCCTTGGATAAGTTCGTCAGACAGGAAAATCTGCCCAGGTTTTCCCGAAAAATGTTGTGTTTTCTTTCGAAAAAAAATTTATATCTCAGGAATTAACAAAGTAAGGACAACCAAATTGGTACGCGGGTTTATATCCTTATAGGTAAGCTACCTACCAAAATTTAGCTATGTGAGGCAAAAGACAAAAAATTTATAGGCAATTAAAAAAAAAAAATTGAGGTTATCTTCAAAACGTCAAAGTTGCGATTTAAAACGTCAAAATCATCAACATTTAGGCAAATAACTTGAATCTAATACGGGCTATGGAAATCAAGTGTCTCAAGTAGGATGTTTTACAAACCCTGAAGTCTTAGTTTCAACCGTCATTGTCCTTCATTTTACTAAAATGTTTCCAGAAAATTCCTTTTAAATAGACCCTTTCTCTGATGCTTTGTCAGTAGTGTTAGTTATATAGTTTATCGTTTAATGGCATATAATTTTTATCGAATTTTCGTAAAAAATCAATAAACCTCAATATATCCGTTATTATACAATATATGAAAAAAAAATTATATATTAATTATAGGATGTCTTGAGCTACATCTTAGTAAAATATTTCTACAATTACAGGATAGCCCATAAGTCGTTGATGATACAAATTTTCTTTTTTTTAATCAAACACGCCTTATGTTATTGCATTTTTGCATTTTCCATCGAAATATAATGCATGTTTGTAAGAAAATAAATTCTGGATGCAGCAAGTGCGTTATGGTAGCGAATTTTGATCAAATGCTTCATATTTAAATAGCCCAATTTAATCTTTATTAATCTATAAGGTTGACCAAGAAACGAGTTTTTCCGGGAACACTTTGAGTTTACTTGTGGAAATTTTTGTACATTTTCACACAATAAAGTTATTTTTATGAAACATGGCACATTGTTTTTACTATATAGGTTATACTGGTAACCAAAATTAATGCCTGCTTTCTCAAATAAAAAGAAAACACATATTTGCAAAAAAAAAACCAATTTTTATGAAAATTCACTACCATAACGCACTTGCTGCGTCCAGAGTTTTTATCATTTTAGTCTTGTTTCGCTTTGGATATATTATGAAAAAACATCGTCAGGATTATCCATTTTGAGGTCTACAGCTTCCTTAGGATCGATTTTACGTGACATGGTTATAGAACATTTTTCATATTTTTATTGTTACTTTCACCCTCCGAAATTTTTTACACCATTTCAATCACATTATATATATATATATATATATATATATATATATATATATATATATATATATATATATATATATATATATATATATATATATATATATATATATATATATGTTTATTTATTTCGGCGGCTTCTCGTCGGGCGTGTTGGGCATGGGGGCGCCATGTTAAGTGTTTGTCGAGGAAAACCCCGAGGTATTTGGCGGAATCTTGCCAGGGAATTAGTCGGTTGTCTAATCAAACGTGTTCGTGAGGTGTGTGTCTCCTCTAGGAAAATAGGACTGCTGAACATTTATCGG
The DNA here is from genome assembly GCA_964006375.1 of Tillus elongatus. Classification (NCBI taxonomy): domain Eukaryota; kingdom Metazoa; phylum Arthropoda; class Insecta; order Coleoptera; family Cleridae; genus Tillus; species Tillus elongatus. Next base: position 66,228,210 of record OZ023268.1, read on the forward strand.
GGTTTATGGCTAGACAAGATTTCCTATACCAGCCTTGTAGCTCGTCTACGGTGGTCTGAAGTAGTTCGGTTATTATCATCGGCTGAGTGGAGCTGCTGAGGATGCTAGTGTCGTCTACGTACACTGCGTATGTCACGTTTAGGGGCGCTGTCGGAATGTCTACGACACGTATATTGTCCAGCAAAGGGGAGATAGCAGAACCCTGCGGGGGACCAGCCGTGGCTGAGTACGTTCTAGATCTGGCTCCCAGATGTTTGACCTGAAACTTCCTCTGTTACAGGTATGACCTGGTTAGCAGAATCAGAGGAAGATGATAAATAATTGGTAGAAGTTTATTTAGGAGGCCCGCATGCCAAACGATATGAGCAATGTCAAGATATATTGCACCAGTTGACTTGTTTTTATTAAAGCCTTCGGTGATATTTTCCACCACACGGAGGACATGGTCTCTGGTGGAGTGCTGGTGTCTGAAACCGAATTGCTCGTCGCGGAGGGTATGATTTTCAGAGGTGACTGAAGCTAGACTTATCTGGATCAGTTTTTCAGAGATTTTGCAGATGACTGATAGTAGGCTAATGGGCCTGTCGTTCTGAGGGAGCAACGGATATTTGCTGGGTTTCGAGATGTTGGTAATATCGGCAAGTTTCCACATGGAAGGAATATGTTTAAATCGCACCATGGCATTCATAATTGTAACTAGGAATACCACGGCATTGCGGGGAAGGCTTTTCAGGGCTACGTTGGAGATTCCATCGTTTCCCGCAGCTTTCCTTTTTTTTAATGATTTGAATATTTGGGAAACTTCTTCGAAGGTTGCGGACTCGATAGTTATGTCTGAGGTAGCGCGAAGCGCACTCGTGACATATCGGTGCGTTCTTGCTACGTGCGACAGATCACCGTTGTCATAAATCGGGCTGAATTGCAACTCCAGATGATCTGTGAATGCACTTTCTCTCTCCGCATCCGTGTATACGACACCGTTGCGGCCGTGATCTGGGGATATCGGAAGTTTTTGGGAGCGAAGGGTGTTTGCCATTCACCAGATGGACTTGTCTTGGGCAGACAGGGTTTGCAGGCGTTCCTCCCAACGGTTGTTGCGGAGTTCTTGTAGGGTAGATCGTACTTGTTTGATGAGTCTGTTTGCGTCTCGTTTGTCGGTGGGGTTTCCGGTGCGCTGAGCTAGTCCATGCACGCGGTTCTTTTCGAGTATTATTTCTCTGATACTGGACGTTCGTAATTCCAGCAGTTAAAATCTGGGCGCAGCAAGTGCGCTTTGGTAGTTAATTTTCATAAAAATGTTTTTAATAGCAAATATGTGTGTTTCTTAAGAAAGCTGGCATCAAATTTGGTTACCAGTATAACCTATATAGTAGAAACAATGTGCCGTGTTTCATCAAAATAACTTTTTTGTTTGAAAATGTATAAAAATTTCCGAAAATAAACTTAAAGTGCTCCCGAAAAAACTGGTTTCTTGGTCAATCGTATGGGTTAATAGCAAATTGAACTGTTCAAATTTAAAGCGTTTCATGAAAATTTGCTACCATAACGCACCTGCTTCGTCCAGAATTTCTGTTCTTACAAACATGCATTTTATTTAGGAGGAAAATGCTAAAATGTTATAGGATGAGGCGTGTTCGATTAAAAAAAAATTGTATCACAAACGACTTATGGGTAGAAATAATTTTCTAAGATGTAGCTCAAGACACCCTATAAGTAATGTATACAATTTTTTTCGTATCCTGTCTAATAACAAATATATTGAGCTTTATTGTTTTTTTACGAAAATTTGACAAAAAATCATATGTTATTAAATAACAAACTCTATAGTTAAACTACTGCCAACGGACCAGAGAAAGGGTCTATTTGAAATGAATTTTCTGGAAATATTTAAGCTAAATTTTGGTAGGTAATTTACCTATAATGATATAAACTCGGATACCAAATTTGGTGGCCCTTACTTTGTTATTTTAGAAGAATTTTTGAAAGAAAACAAAATTTTCTGCGAAAACCTGGGCCGATTTTCCTGGCTAACGAACTTATCCAAGCCACTTGCAAAAGCAAGGTATTCGCCAAGTTTAATCAAAATCGGCCCATTATTTTTTTGAGTTATCGGTGTGATACATCTGAATACATACATACATACATACATACACACACATATATATATATATATATATATATATATATATATATATATATATATATATATATATATATATATATATATATATATATATATATATATATATAAATATACCGAATTTTTTTAAACAAAATTTACTGAAATGACGACAACATTATCATCAAAATAAATGTATTAAAAAAAAAGGAGTCCAGATTCTTTACGAGTAACGTTGGAATCGGATTAAGGTACAGCTGACTTTATGTTTTAGAAAATAGAACAACAGTTCTCCAGGTGCTTGATGAAGTTGTTGATACTCTCAAATTATCTGATAAAGAAGTATTTCGTGATATAGGTACATCTTGCACTAAGATTTTTTGCAGTTTTGCCTGCCAGTGTGGAATCTGACGAAAAGTGTTTTTCCACGTTAAGAACGTTTAAAATTTTACTCAGCTCAACAATGGGACAACGGAGGTTTGATGGACTAGCCTTCATGCATGAGGATCAGAGCATTCCTACAAGTTACGAAAAGATTTTGGAGGGATTTGTGAAACGAAAAAAAATACAGAACCTTCGCATTACTCTGATTTCGAGTTTGATTTTTTCATTGTTTGTAGTGAATTTTCGTAGAAAAAATTCACACGAGAACTTAAAAAATAATGCTTCGATTCTTATGACATTTGGCAGGTACCTTCCTTTTTGTAAGTGGCTTGGATAAGTTCGTTATCGAGAAAACTTGGATCAGGTTTTCCGAGAAAATTTTGGGTTTTCTTTCGGAAAAAAAATTATTTCCGAAAATAACAGACCTATGGTAACCAAATTTGGAATGTAGGTTTATGTTATAAGCATTATATTATATACAAAACTTAGATCTATATGTTACAAGAAAAAAAAGTTATAAGCATTTCATAAAAAAAATATGTGGTGCAGATTTTTTCTATGGAATTTCACTATCATAACACACTTGTTGCGTCCACACTTTTTAGTTTCTAATGTGGGAAACATTTACTTTTTTTATTAATATTTTGGCAATTTTTTGTTCAATTGTTTTAATTCAATATAGAGCGCTTGGGGTCCTTCTGCACACCGATCTGGCACCGCTGCTCTTTAAACATGACAGTTCCTTGCATTTCTAAAGATTTCTGACAAGGTCCCTTTTATTATCAATGGTATATGGAGACGTTCCAATAGTAGAATGCAGTGTGATATTCTCTTTATCTCATAATGGGATATGCTAGATACTACTGAATATTGTCCTAGGTACATATTTTAAAAGAAGAAAAGGTTCCTATATTTGTCTCTTACCAGGAGACTTTCATACTATATTTTCATCTTAATGTCAACGGATCTTACAGCATATTTATGGTTCCTTTAAAGTATTTCATATATATCTCCGGTGGTGTATTTTTATTTGTAATAGATTCGGTCTGTACAAAAAATACTGTAATAGGTTATTCCTGATGTTAGAAATAATCAATATAGGCAAGTTAGAGATAATGCTATAAAATTATGCTACCATTTTGCTGTACTAGTAACCGTTGTATGCTGCTATATTGCTGTATTAGGAAATACTTTCCTATAATTTTGTTTTTGCGGTGTTATTGCTGTAATAGGAGTTTGTCGGTAAGATGTTTCTAGTGTATGACAGCGTCACGGCATGATTTTGTAAATAATGTTAATTTACTTTACTGTGCCCTTCCTTTAGGATAAAGTACGCACCCCCCATCTCAAGCACATTCTAAGCGAATATTCGGAATAATAATATATTCAAATATTCTCAGGTATATTGATGAAGAATTTTCTTAGGATGTCATTGAATGAATGTACTCAGAATATTCAAGATTGAAGTTTGAAATTGATTGGCGTTTTTTTCAGAAAGGTAGTCGAAGAGCTGGACAAAGTTGTTGTCAGAAGGTGACCGGTATATGAAACAGATAAACTGTAATTAGAAGAACAAACAACTGCATTTCAACTTTATTATTATCATTCATAATAATATAAGAATTAATAGTATACACAGGAGTACTAACATTGTGGCCAATACATAGAGAAATTACGGTCGGTGAAGAGACTAGTTTCGAAGGAGACCACCAGAGGTTAAATAAGGTAATCAAATCAGAAATTACAAAAAAATGCATTTATATAAAATTGAACATTGATGAATGTACTATAAAAATATGTTTATAATTAGATTAAAAAAGTAAGAACGGTAATATATATATATATATATATATATATATATATATATATATATATATATATATATATATATATTGTTGTGTGTGTGTGTGTGAAGAGCCTCGGTCATTCAGTGGTAATATCGTGTGCCTCTGAACCGAAAGGTACTTTTTTTTCACCCTCAGGGCTCGTCTGTGTCTTTACGGCCCCGATAGCACTGCAGCCTTTGGCTTATTGTGCATGCCTTTAGCCTTTTCTACTCCACCTATTCCAAAATCACTGTGCCTTGAACTAGTCTGCACAGCGATTGGTAGGGCGAAGCCTTATATTGCTCTGTCTCTGATCTAGACTGACCGTAGATCAGTTGTCTTTTGCGGGCCAGAGCTTTACACTCGAACCGCCCCATTTTATGCAGGTGTTTCTTGACGGCCATGTGTGCCGTCAAGAGACCTCTTATGTTTCTGAGCTCTCCTCTGCTAAGATTTAGCAGTTCCACAGCTCTCTTTGACCTCGGTTTGTCAATTACTGACTTCCCATGTCTGAGCCCTGGACAGTCTGCCCAGTACACCTTGTGTTCGTTTCTGACCCAGGACTTAATGGCTCCCCTGGACGTGCTCTTTGTTACGCCCAGAATCGGTTCTGGCACCATAAATGATTCTTCTGACCCTCTCTTCGCGAGACTGTCAGCTCCTTCATTGCCTTTGACCCCCGAGTGCCCGCCACCCAGATGAGGGTGACCTCATTCTGCCCAGCCAGGTCGCTCGTCTCGTCTCGGCACTCACTTATCATCCTGGAATTTACCCGTGGGCTTCTTAGGACCTTAAGGGCTACCTGGCTGTCTGTGGTTATGAGGATCCGCTTGTTGGTGAAGGCCCTCCTTTGGTTCTCCCACACTTAGTGCAGGATGGCGTGCATTTCGGCCTGAAAGACCGTTGCATGGGCTCCGAGGGAACTACTATGACTTACTCTCGGTCCTTCCGAATAAACACCTGCGCCTGTCCCACGCTCCCCACCGGATCCGTCCATGAACCAGACCGGCGCCTCCCGTGGTAAGCGCGGCGTCTCCCCCCGCCATGCCTTGCGGTCGGGGATTTCCACTGTAAAATTGTCTTCCCTGCAGATTCTCGGGCTCGCGAGATCTGACCTCAACGGTGGTCTGACCATCCTTGTGTACAGCCAATGGGCCATACTAGGTCTTAGCCCCACGTTTTTCCATATAACCGCCTAGTGACGGCTAGGGTCATAACTGCCTTATGCAGTTTTTTTCCAACATGAACATTCCAGGTTAGCTTTGAGTCCAATACGACCCCAAGATATTTTGCCTCCCCGAAAATTGGGATGTTTCTACCGTATAGACTCAGAGTTCTGTGGTTCTCCCACTTCCTCCTCCTCTGAAACGGTATGACGGTTGTTTTATCAAAGCTCCACCGTCCACCTTTCTACCACTTTCAGTGCTGTCTGCATGCGCTCCCACACTGACTGTGTAACCTTTCCTCGGACGATGACGAAAATATCGTCCGCATAGCCCTGTACCTCGTACCCCCTCCTGAGAGCCTCGCTAGCAGGCTGTCCACGACTAGGCACCAGAGCAGGGGAGACAGAACACTCCCCTGCGGACGCTCCGCCGCGACCCCACCAGGAGTGCCCGTCCCGCGAGTGAACACCGCCCTGTCTCTGAGCATGGAACCGATCCACCTGCAGCAGGTCCCCTCTATTCCACGCTCGCTTACAGCTGCCAGTACCGATTGAAATGAGGTGTGGCTGAGGCCCCCTCTATGTTTAGGAAGACCCCCAGCGCCACCTCCCTGTTCTCCAGCGTATTCTCCAGGTTCAGCACCAGTTGGTGCAGTGTTGTTTCTGTTGAGACTCCTGCTCTGTATGCATATTGTCCGCAGTGTAGGGGCTATGCCTCCAGTACACCGCCCCTAATGTGTCGGTCGAGCAGTTTTTCCATTATTTTTAACAAGAAGGACATGAGACTTATTGGCCTCAGGGACATTGTCTGGTCTGCTGGACGCCCAGGTTTAAAAATGAATACAACCCTGGCTAGTCTCCATGCCCTCGGAATGTACCCCAGGCCAGGCTGGTAACTTACAAATGCTTACCGCAACGTTAGATTATTTACCATTAGGCAAGTTAAGTTTGCAACCTTTCTAAATGTTTGCAGCCAAAAAACCAATGCAAACTTACAAATGAAACTTTAACATAACTTTCAAATGTAATATCTCCTTTGCAGTCTTGTTGTTTTTTCCATTTGTAAGTTCACAAGTTACAATTGTAATGTTTCTGAAAGTTTGCTTTAATTTGTGAACATTTATTTGAACTCCCCCCGTTTTCGTGTTCGTGTATGTTCGATCGTATGTCATCTTCGTCCAATAGCAACATAGCAACACCAACTCCAACAGCGAACTGACTCGTGACAAAGCGCCCGGCAATAATGAATAATGGCAGATTGTTGTTTATATTTATGATAGGCTGTTATTTGATCTATTTCTATTTATTTTTCTGGAGGTTTTAAAGATTGAACAATGTTATTGTAGCGTGAATTGCTAGATTTTTGGTGTAATTAAGTAATTCGTTGCCTGGAGTGTGGATAATGAAACATGGAGTATATCGCCAAACATGTCAGGTAAGAATCCCTAAAACAGCTATATACTAAATACATGTGTGAAATCAATAAAATTAATCACTTTTCTGTAGCATAATTAAATTTTGGTATGTCGCTATTGGTGAATTATTCTCAAATGGCTGTTCCTATTTCTACTTTGGTTTCTTCTTATGAAATCTACTCAACGAAAAAGAAAACCTAATTACTAAATTAAACTAATTGCTAAATACGAATTTTGTTATGTCCTTAGAAGCAGCCTGGATATGTCTTACCTGGTCAAACCAATCCATTTTAAAACGTTAAATATGATTGACCTATGGAAGCATGAGGCTTATCCAGAGCAATCGACATCATAAGAACAGTACAGTACCCATCATATGGAACATTCATATGGGTTAACTCGTCAACAGCGGAACATGTGTTTATCATGCAAAAAAGAGCAATAAGGACATTGTGTGCGTAGGTCCAAAAAAAGCTGCCCTGATGTATTCGAGGCCAATGGGATACTTAGGTACCCTTACAGCCATATTTTTCTTCAGTATATGTATTCAAAATATCCAGTGAATGGTGAAGCTCGCAACATCAATACCAGCTGCAGCCATGAATTAAAAATACGGTTGCACAAAGAGGAGAAAAGAAAGCAGATGTTTAATTACTTGGGAATAAATTCCTCAATTTTCTACCTAATGTTATTAAAATGCTCCCACTAACAAGATTAAAGTAGGCACTAGTGGATGTTATAAAACAAAAAACCAAGGTGAAGGCATTTATTGGTGCTCTAAACTAATGTGTATAGTGTTACATACTATTTGTATTCATTCTTTGTAGTGTGTGTGTTGCTATGTGTGTGTTAGGGAAAAGCTTTGGAATTCAAGTTCCACTAGCCACAGACTTTTTTTATATATACGTAATTCATTGTAGTCATAATTTTGCTTTATTTTAACTCAATGTTTCTGAAGGTACTCAGACATTGACAGTACTATACTTACTCGATAGGGATAGTTAAGACATGCGTGAACACTTTCAGAGAGTGTCACCATATTTAGGCTATTTTCGCATTGAAGTTGTATTCGTTTCCCTGCGCTTGATTTATCCATTGTATATTCTAACGTTTGCTTAATGAAACTTTATCTAAAATCAACATGAATGCAATATTTTAGATATTTCTTTTTTCACAATAGTATTTGATATGTTGACTTGATTTTATGTCACATATGTTACCATATACTTTAGAAGCTAAAAATATTCTTGCCGCTCAAAATAAGTAATGTTGCAGAAGACTTCGTTTTTGTTATTAGTGTTTCACACGTTTTTCTAGACAACTAAGAGTTATTTTGTAAAACAATATCAAAAACAATTAATTGGTATTCATTTAGAAAAAAGAATTTTTGAAATCGGTCAATTAATAACGATATCACAAGTTCAAGTTATTTATTTGTCGTTGAGTTTTGCCTAAAACTGCATTTTAGCCTAAACATGGGCACTCTCGCTATATGTCCTAACTATCTCTATCTAGTGAATATAGTCGGTACTTATAAAGGCAGTGCCTTACCATGTACATTTGATGGTCAATAAAATGTATATATCTATTAGCAGAAATGAATAATATGTTGTAAGTCTTTAATTTTTTTATGTAATAAAGATTTTATTCTAATTAACATTGTCTTAAGTCATTTTTTACAGTTTTACAAAAAATATATATTATGTATAAATACACCTATACATATATTCAGTATTGGTTTGTAACTTGAAATAAATTCACTTCATCAAATACAGTTTCTTTTTTCAAAAATTCTTGGACACATTGATTAGTATTTCAAGCTACAGTCTTTCAAAAAATCTATACAGTATGTAAATATTTGAAAAATGACTTCATCAATAATTTATTTAAATCAACCCTAGGTTTTTGTTAACTATTTTATAGTTCTTACATGTGAAGTGGTAGAAAACCAGCAGATTTAAAACTTTTATTCATTGATTCACTACACAAATTTTTTTTGTGCTTTCAACTCAAGATTTATAATAAAAATTTGAAATTTGGTGGTTTTGTATCGCTTGATGTGTACTTTAAAAATAGTCAACAATGAGCTAAGGTTGTCATTTACTAAAATTATCAATGACATTTGACACAAATTGTATAATACATTTCTGAAAAGATTGTAACTGAGAATATTATCTGACTCCGAGCATTTTTGAAAAAAAAGCTAAAGTAGATTAATTAAAATTATTCCAAGTTACAAACTTGCACTGTATGTATAATATATACAATTGCAGATAAGTTGCAAATGTAAGATAAATTTTACAACTTTGCTAGGTCGTAAAATTGCTTGCTGTAAGTTAACATTTGTAAGTATAAAGAAAGTTTGTAACAACTCACCACAGTAAACTTGTAGTAACGTTACAAAAGAAACACTTACATATGTAAAGTCACTGGGGGGAAGATTTGCCATTTGCAACAAACTTGCAGGAGGCTTTCTGCAAGTAATCTACTAGAGTTACACTTGCTTTGGAAAAGATTCTGCAATGTTAATGCAATATTACATTGCTCAGTGGGTATATATATATATATATATATATATATATATATATATATATATATATATATATATATATATATATATATATATATATATATATATAGCTACAAACCGAACTGGCAGATGTAGTTTTCTATATGGCAAATTAACTGAGTTATAGAGTTAACATTTTTTAATTCTTAAGGAGGCCAAAGGGGAGTAGTACAATACAGTTACAGCTTTTGTGATAAACGCAACTTATTTACGTTAATGATAACAAAAAAAGTTTCTTTGTGTTAAGGAGCCGAAAAAATTCGAAATGTTAACGTTGAGGTTTATACCCAAAAGACGCCAAGAAGTTAGGACGTAATGCAGTTGATAATTCATTATTACATTTCTTGTCATATATAATTGACAAATGCCACATCTAGCTTTAAGTTGACATATTTATTCATTGATAACTACCCAAATTTTTTTCATGCTTTCAACTCAAGATTTATAATAAAAATTTGAAATTTGGTGGTTTTGTATCGCTTGATGTGTACTTTAAAAATAGTCAACAAAACGCTAAGGTTGTCATTTACAAAAATTATCAATGATATTTGACACAAATTGTATAATACATTTTTGAAAAGATTGTAACTGAGAATATTATCTGTCTCCGAGCATTTTTGAAAAAAAGCTGAAGTAGATGAATTTGAATTATCCCAAGTTACTAACTTGCACTGTATATATAATATATACAATTGCAGACAAGTTGCAAATGTAAGTTTAAATTTTACAACTTCGCTAGGCCCTTTTAAAATTGAATCTTGCTGTAAGGTAACATTTGTTAGTATAAAGAAAGTTTGTAACAGCTTACTACAGTAAATTTGCAGTAATGTTACAAAAGAAACACTTACATATGTAAAGTCACTGGGGGGAATATTTGCCATTTGCAACAAACTTGCAGGAGGCTTTCTGTAAGTAATCTTTCAAACTTACACTTGCTTTGCAAAAGATTCTGCAATGTTAATGCAATATTACCTTCCTCAGTGGACCCTCCCTTCTGATAAGTATCTATACATAGAGGGTAAATAAAGCGAAGATGATGAAACCGTAGGAAATACATTATTATTAATTAACAATACCATAGCACACGTGTTCGCGGAAATTCGTTATGAGTTAATGATAATTTATGAATTGTGATAAATTTAGTGCGCAATGTATGGCTCACTTCAACTGTGAAAGGATATGTATCAGTAAATTCTAATGGCGGTGTCAATTGGAAAATGCCGGATGGTTCCCTAAAAGCAAAGGAAGAGAAACTGGACGTCTCAAAATTGATGGTAATGGACATTTTAAAGTTTGCATACCTCTTTCTCATTAAATGAGGATTTTCGAAGATTATCGTAAGGTTATTATGAATATTAAACAGCCAATAAGTTCTCATTAGAAGTACTGACAACTTAGATGCAGTGGTCTACATTGAAGATCTCAACAATGTCTCTCTGGTAGCAGATAATCCTAAAATTCAACTTGATAAAATATACTGGAACGTTCCTTATGTCACAGCTTTCATTTCTCAAAACTGCACGTGTCTAAACTATTTGTTGTAAAACGTTGAAATTCCAAGCTTTTAGAACTTGGGAGTTAATAGAATTTCAAGCTTCACATCAAGTAACAAGGCATACAAGCCGGTGAAAACTAGTATGAAAGTCGAATCGCTAACTTACATAATTGCAGGTTTTCAAACAAGGAAATGTTAAAAAAGGTATGGGCAAGTTTGATCATTGCAATCTATGAAACTTCATAGTTTCCCTCAATAGTGAGAGATATTTGTACACAAAACTTGTGTAGCAATTATACAGGAACTACATTTCTTTTTTTACTTTGCGAATGCCTTAGAGTGAAAAAAATTAATGACATGCACATCTCTTCATTCTCTTACACATAAAAAATTTAACGAAGTTGAAAAGCCTAATATAGTGTCACTGTGTTATGAATAGGATGTTCAAAAACTTTTATGAAGTTAAATGATGAATTTAAGATTAGTTCTTGATGTGCAAGGCTTCAAATTATATCATATATAAAAATTTCATCCTAAAGAATTAGCATCGTGTATTGGATCAAGGATTTGCCTCTACATATTCAAACCATCTCTCAGTATAGATTCCCCAGCACCGGATTTACCAAGACATACTAGATGGCTAATGATTCATCATCACTGCATAGGTTGGATAATAGGTTTCACTTCAGTACACAATTTGTGTCAAATTATCAACGCCCCACAAGAAATGTTGATATCCTGCACGTGAAAGGAAAATAAAAGACTTCTTACACTGGAAAGTATTGTACCATACCAGCCTTGGAACTCGATGAACAACCGACAATACAATCAGCGTAACCTTCTTGTTTCAATCACTTAAAAATTCTTTGTGTTTGCTCACTTACAATTTTTTGTTACCTATAGAAATATTTTCTAATGAATTAAATCGATCCAATAAAACAATAGTTGAAAAATATTTTTTAATTATTGAATTGGCTATATAAAAATAAAACAAAGGATAAGTTTGAAATATTATTTATCAAACTAGGACATGTTTCTAAAAAGCACAATAAAGTAAAACATGAGGAAGTAAATTTCAAAAATCGAAATTCCCTAACAAAATGGACAATGCATTATAAAGTGCAGAAACATTCATAGTAAATCTCCTTTCTTCTTCTTTACATACAAAATCTTTTAGACAACTTGTTTAACGTATTTTATTCTCTGCATAATCTTTCTCCCTTTCTTGCATTAGTGAATGCATAGGTATCTCCAACACACCATGTAATGCATATATTGCTTTCAACTTCAATTTAACTTTCTTTAAGATTAAATATATCAACTCATATATTAATTACACTTTACACCTAAAATTCAATAGTTAAGTGTTCACCAATTTAAAACCTTTCATTCTCCCTCCTCGTTCACAAAAAGCGACCATCCTCGATTCTTCCAGCACTTTTTTTATGCTCTCACTGTGCACGCGTCAAGATATGTTCCCAAAGGATACCGAAAGTACTTCATAAATAGTTAGAATTTGAAATCCAATCATGTGTTCATCAAATCCACTATAACTCACAATCACACTTTTATTTCATGTAACCGAATCTTCGTGATAAGACTTTTATATTTGGCTATCAGCGCCAACTTATCACTATTTAAGACTTCTTTCTTCTGCAAGCCTTTTTATTATTGATTCAGTTCGTGGAAAAGAAAACTTAGAGCAGATTCAAAATTAATTTTCTTAATAACGGCTTTCTTTCAACCTAACTTAATTTTATTATACTATAAATCTCAGAGAGATGTGTATCTAAAACAAAACTTTACCCGCTATATACCAACTCTCAAGCTCAGCCAGGCTGGCCGAACGTTACAAGGCGAGAGAGGGCGTGGGTTCAAATCCTACATCTGGTATTTTTTGTGCCCTTGAGAGGAGTTTACCTTGAGAAAGGGCGGAAGACTCCTCCTCTTCCGCCCTTTTACTCTTAGATAAGGTGGCTGTGAGAAAAGGGTCCTTGGCCTTGAAAGGGGGACTGTTGTAAAACTCACAACTATACACTACTTATCATATAGTAAACTACTAATTATATGAATAATAATAAGTACCTTGATGGAGGGTGTTTATTAAATTAATTACACATTTAATATTTACCTGGATGTATTCTTGGTCTACCGCGTGTTCTTTTTATTAAAGGTGGTGGGGCTGAAAATGATAATCAAAATGTAAATAGTAAATAAGTATCACTTTGATGTCTATAATTTATTATAATTCACCATTTTATCATAATTTACAAGCTTGAGGAAGTAGCTTTTGGAGATATTATTCAAAGTAAGAACTTTAAAACTATGAATGTAAAGCAGATGTAGATTTCTTGTAAGCGTGATAAAATATTTTTAAAAGGCCATACTGATGTAAAAAAAATTTTTTTTTGTTAAATTAAGTATAAGAAAAATATGACACTCGGTGGCGACTCTATGGTGTCCGTTGGTATGTTACGTTAAAACAGAATAATAATAATAATAAAGTTGATCTGTTAACCACTCTAATGCTCAGTTTCACAATGCTTAATTAAATATTTAACGATAGGTGAGTTAATCAAGACTTCAGTCCACCAATTACAGACTACGATTCGGGTTTTTGCCATGACAATCAAATATTCTGAAGCTGTGATTGTATTAAGCCTTCATTAACTTACCGGTCGTTTAATATTGAATCGAGCTTTGTGAAACTGGGCATAAAAGTCTCAATTGCTATCCCCGTCTTAGAATACATTAAATTGGCGACGAGGTAAAAATTTAAGTAGTAGGAATGGTGACAATTGGTCAAATTGAACATTTTTATCCACAAACGTCAGAATTCACATCCTATGTGGAGCGAATGGAACAGTTTTTTATAATAAATGCTGTGTCAGAACAACGTAAGATAGCCACGTTCCTCAGATCAATTGTGCCAGCTGCATATACTGTTCTCAAGGATTTACTTAGTCCCGAATTACCCAAAGATCCCATACATATATTCTCATAACATTCTCGCAATGTGAGAGTGTTCTTTTTTCAGAATATTTGTTTCGGAATGTTCTAATAACATTTATGAATATTCTGAGTACATCCATTCAATCACATCCTAAGAAATAAATCATTATTCGGAATATTCGCTTAGAATGTGTTTGAGATGTCCCTATAATAATATAAATAAATTTAAGATTTAATAAAAAAGATTAATAATAATAGTGATTATATGGTAGGTACAGCGGTAAGAATTCTGATAGGTAACTATTTTGTATGTTTGATTCTGTTACCATTACAATTCATTTACTCAATAATGCGCTAGTTACATTAAATAATATAATCCAATTACGTTTCGAAAATATTATAATTTATTTTTGTCAATTAGAAATGTAATGTAATACTATTTATTTCATTTGAAAAATTAAAAAGTTATTTTTGTCAATTAGAAATGTAATATAGTACTATTTATTTCATATATATGTTATAAAGGTGTATATTGACAAACTATAGATGAAACATTTGCACAATCTTTACAGTTCAGAATAAAAACTATCCTTTTAACACTCTGCTGGAGAACCTCGGTGGTTCAGGGAAAAGAACGTGTGCGTCTGAACCGAAGGGTACTGGGTTCGATCCCAGGGTACTCCTTTCACTTTTTCAGTACAAACTGTAACATTAACATCAACCGAGGTTGTGGCATTGTATTTGAGCAAGTTGAATGTCTGCACGGTCCGCCCTTCGGAGGGGGCGTAAAGCCGTCGGTCCCGTGTCCATGCGATGTTGGGCACGTTAAAGATCCCTACCCTCCTTACAGAAAGACACGGGTCGGCAAAATTTCCAGGATAGTGAGGTGAAACTGCTCCCTGGCGTCGGTGATTGGCCATAGTCGCGGAAATAGGCCGACGTTAAAGAAACAAAACACACACACACACAACACTCTGCTGTAGATTTGATGAATGAACAATGCATCAACAGAAAAGATTTGTATACCCGCGAGTTACCTTAGTCAATAACAATAGACCTTTATACATACATTTTAGCTACCGAGGACAGTAGACAGCCCAGTAAGCAATATGGAAATACCCCTGAGAAAAAGTAGCAATAGATATGAATGCACAATGAATGATATTGAAAAAAACCTTTTCAGCTGATACAGTTAATTTCGAACCTCTAAGAATGCCTTTTGGACTTACTGGGGCACCAGCCACATTTACCAGACTGATGCAGCACGCTTTAAGCGGTCTAATAGGTAAAACATGTCTGGTGTATATATATATATATATATATATATATATATATATATATATATATATATATATATATATATATATATATATATATATATATATATATATATATATATATGGATGACGTAAAAAATTCATACAAAATTTTGCCCACGTTACAAAACCGCTAACCAAATGTTTAAAAAGAATTCGAAAATAGATTTAAACGACGAACAATCCGTGAACGCCTTTAACTCATGTAAAGTTATTGATGAATTCACCCACACTGATACCTCCGGACTTTTCAAAAGAATTTATTCTAACAACCGACGAATCAAATGTAGCCATCGCTGGCATACTAAGCCAAGGAGAACCAAATACCGACCGACCTATAACATAAGCAAGCAGGGCATTAAGCGATACGGAATCCAGATATAGTACTATTGAAAAAGAACTATTAACTATAGTATGAAATTACTTTAGACCTCACATATAAGGCAAAAAATTTACGTTATATACGACCACAAAATTAAAATGGCTATTCTCCCTAAAACAACCAAATTCAAAATTGCTGAAGTGGAGATTAGAGTTGGAGGAGTATGAATATAAAATAGAATATAAAAACGGAAAATTAAACTGTGCAGCAGACGCGTTATGAAGAATTCAAATAAATTCGATAGATATAGAAAACCAATCAATTATAAATAATATAAGGAACAGGAAGAAATTATAAGTATAGACGATGACGATACGAAAAACTCAAACGCATATTCGTACTCGGCACCTGCCATGCCGATATTAGAAGAAGTAATTAGCAGTAAAACAAATAAGATATTTTTCGCAACTTCAGAAACCCCAGAAATATTGCCAGTTAGGAAAGATAAAATAAATCTCATTCATGCTAGCATAAACTTAGATGACCCAAATCAAACAGAAAACTTTATAAAAGAATATTGCCCATCTCAAAAGAAGTATTATTGTGTCTTTATAAACCAACGGGGTTATGAATCAGTGAGTTCGGCAATTAATCAAGATTTCAATAACGTAGAGTCGACTAAATTTTATAGTTTAGAGGCTAGAGAGGAAATAAATGAGAAGGAACTCAAAGACACGAACGAAAGAGCAACCATAGAGGCGTTGATGAAACATATATGAGAATGAGAAAAAAAGTATTACTTCCCAAATCTAAAGAAACAGAAAGTCTGGCAATAATATCATTAGAACACACACCCACACCATCTAGGCCTTTAGAGATATTACACCTCGACACTTTCCAAATTTAAACCTCTGAATTATTGACAGTAGACCCCTTTAGTAAATCCGGCCAAGCATTTCCAATAAGAAGTAAAAATGCGACAGAAATTGCAAAAAATGTGATCAAATACTTTTCTCAATATGGTAGCTGTAGAACCGTGTGATCTCTGACGCAGGAACCGAGTTCTGAAATATAGTAGTGAAAGAGCTACTGAAAGCATACCAAATCGAATTACACGTGGCAGCACCGCAAAATCCTATGTCAAACGATCCGATAGAAAGATTTCAGAGCACAATTAGTGAACATTCTAGATTATTCAAAACAAAATTCAAAGATATGAAACCTATAGACCTAATACCTTTTTGTACATTTGCTTATAACTCATCAATACACTCGCAAACGTTAAAACCACATTTTGAGCTAATATTCGGATATACCCCCGAGTTATTTAACTACGACCCTGAAGTAATATTTACACGAGAGTACAACACAAAACAGAAGGAACCAATGAAAATTATTTATGACGCAATACACTACAGAATCGAAAGTTCAAAACTTTACACTTTGAAACCAACTAACAAAAATACAAATCAGCCCTTTAAAGAAGGAGACGTGGTATACAAAAAGATTCCACCGGGGTTCCATAAAAAGCACAATAATCCTTTCTCGGGAACTTACTCAATAATCTGGCTATTAGAACATAACAAAGCCATATTTTATATTTTAAATATTTTAAAACTGACAATCAATTGCCCATATAATAGATCTCCGTATATCAGGTTCTTCATCCTAGACAGAGCTAAATCACATTTACAAGACTTGACGAACAGGCATACTACCAAGACAAAAAGGAACGGCATACTCAGGAAACAGTAAATGGAAAATGTTACACCTATATGACTTAAAGCAATTATACGTGGACTATAACAGAATAAAGAGCTATTACGCTGACACAATACAAATCTTAAATGGGGATTATAAACTAGAATATCATAACTTTATTTTACAATTAGCTTTACGATAACTAATATAGATGACGTATTTTATATGATTTTTCCGAATAACATTAATAATTATCATAGTAATAGGCAAAAAAGATGAATTAGCAACGGTTTAGGCTCAATAATCAAATCAATTACCGGTAATTTAGACGCCGAAGACGGCGAAAGGATTTATCAAGCTTTAAACATATTGAATAACGATCTAAACGAAATGCACGAATTTACGAAAGCACAAATGCCTTTAATGATAAAGGCAATCTCAGAATTTAACCAGAAATTGATTCATAACCAAGAAGCAACTGATACCAGAATTAACGAATTAGAGTATACAATAGTTAGTTTAAAAAGCGAAAAATTTACAATTTTTCATAGAGTTAAACACTTGGAATTTTTGACGCAAATGGGTTAATTACTCAAGAATATACAATAAATAATTCTAACAGCTGAAAATGCAATTACATTCTCAAAACTAGGCGCTTATCATACATCAATATTAAAACCAAAATTTATGTTTAAAAAACTAAATAAAATCCAAAATCAAATAACAAATTCAAGATTAATAATTACAGATTACCCCTTTGCGAAAAGGTGTTTAAAATCAAAACAGTCCAAATCGATTTTAAAATTATTTGTCAAATAGATATACCACTAATCCATAAATCAGATTATATGTATTATCAATTATACACCTTACCTGTACCAAAAAATCCGGACACATTTACAATGATCATCGCAAGAGCCAAATACCTTATCCTTAGTAGCAAACAATATGCATACAGGGACGAAAAATGTAAAAATTTAAAGAATCAGTTGTATTTATGCGAAGAGGACAACCCAATAACACTCAATGAAAGCAATCCATGCGAAATTAGATTAATCAACTTTCAAAAACGAATCAATAACTGCAAACAAGGAGTAGTCAAAAGTAATAAAACAATGATTTGAAAATATGGTAACACCCAGTATATCATTATAGCACCAGAAGAGACGAAAACAAGAGTGACCTGTGAAGGACAAGAAGAGACCACCCATACAGCACAAGATATTCTCAGAATGCCCTCACAATGTGAGAACATTCTTTTTTCAGAATAATTGTTTCGGAATGTTCTAATAACATTTATGGAATTTTAAATTTAAATCTTGAATATTCTGAGTACATTTAATCAATCACATCCTAAATTCTTCATCAATATACTGAGAATATTTGAATAGATTATTATACCGAATATTCACTCAGAATGTGCTTGAGATGTCCTTATAATATTATATACCTTTAAAATTTAACGAAAAAGATAGAAGATGATTACGGTATAGCGGCGAGAATTATATTAGCAACTATTTTGCATGTTAGATTCTGTTACCTGTCTATGGTAAACACATCAACAATTATATATTTAGGCAATCCATTCTTTAGGCATAGAGCGCATGTCCATGCCGCCGGTAAGGGAAGATGGCAAGATGGCCGCTAGACGTAAATAAAAAGTAATGTCAAAATGAATGGTCTGTGGTCATCGTTGTATAAGGTTCTATTCTAACATAATTAATTAAAAATAATAATGTGACGTGAACACTGAGAACAGTGTGTAATTGCAAACATAGATCCAGAGCACAGAAGCAACTAAAACATGGTGTGAGGTTATCAAGAACTAAGACGCACCCAGTAAAGAAACAAGTTTTAAAGCATCTCATGTAGTTCACACTGACGATGGGTTCGCCAATTTTGCTTGAGACTGGATCATCTTACGAATTAGGTACACCTACATTGTATAATATATAATTTAAAAATTGTGTTATGTTCAATAGTACCTAAGTAATGCAATATAAACCACCACCACCACAATTTGATGTGGATGGACTGGAAAAGTGTAAGAATACTGAAAATCTATAGAATTGTCTGAGTAACATTTCAGGCTTTTACTCCTGTGGAAGAAGTTAATGCTGTGAGTATCACTATAAAGTGCAGAAAATGTGGACCTAAACATATGGTGGGAAGATGAATATACAATAAAACTTGCAATTTATCAGACAGGGAATCACTTTGCCAAAGTATGCCTTTACAACCAGAATAGCCATGCCGTTGGTGACAGATATTGGGCATTGGGATATTGAAATGGCTTTATAAGTCAAAATCAAGTCCGCGGAAGCAGAGCAGAAAGCAACCATACAAGGGAAGGGCCAAAAGGTCTGATCGATGACTTTCAGTTGTAGTTTTGTGTAAGTGCAAGTGAGTGTGATTTTGTGGCATGTCCTGTCCAATTTAGTTGTATTCTATAAAGGTGTAAGTACTATTGCGTAATGCAATTCCTTTAATGCCACACTGAAAGCCTGTAGGATCAATAGTCTAGCCAAATTTCAAATTACTTCAGTGTGGGTAACCGTGATTATTCATCTCGGAAATTTGTATTTGGCTATTACATTTTCTGGCAACTCCAAGAACTGTATCTTTATTTATTTGATTTGTATGTCATTGAAATTTTAATTGTTTTATTAATATTTTACTCAGACATTTCTTTGTATTTGTTATAAGTACATACTTAATCTGAATAAATGTGCAATACTCGAATTGTTGACTTATTACGTATCTGAACTTGCATTTACAGGTGTGTGTAGCCACTGGAACAATATGGTAACCTACACAAGGGTGAGTGATTGAAGTTCAAATTCTAGCATATATGGCCTGTTGGCCTTGCTTATACGAAAATATATAAAAGGCCAGTTAAATGGTGGAAAATCAGTAAATTTTGAAGATAAATCCAATATTTCATATCTTTGCATTTTCTTAATTTCTAGATCATTTACAAAATGTATACAGGGTGTTTTGCATAAGAACCAACACAGGGCAGGGGCATGTACGTAAACGTAAAATATGGTGATTTAACGCAACTTACCCCTATATTAAGTTGCACCCCTGAGAAGTTATAGGCCTTCAAAGTGGGGTTTCACATTTCTAAAAAAAAATCAATATCTCTGTAATACTTTAACTTAGAAAAACCAAATTTAGTACCCGTTTTGAGTGTACCAAGAGCATTAATCAATGGTAAGTAGAGTTCAACTAAGGCATTTGAAAGGGGTTATTAGGGGTGATGCACCCTTAAAATGTCACAATTTTTTAACAGATTGGTGGGTTTAAGATAACATTTCATTTTACGAGGAATTTAACTCTAAAACTTTGTAACACCTGTTATTTTCAAAAACCTTGTTGTTTTCCAGAAAAACACGAATAAGTAAAGAAACATATTTTATTAATCTTACTAAAAATCATCGAAAAATAATAATTTTCCAATAAATTTATGACAATCAAGAAAAAAAGTGTGAATAAGTATAATTTATTAGAAAACTGACAACTCAAACAACAGAAATAAAAATTGCTATCGATAAGTTGATTCTTCAACATGATGAATCTATTGAATTTTTGATGATTTTTAGTAACATTAATAATATATGTGTCTCTCGTTATTCGGGCTTTTCTTTAAAATGACAAAAGTTTTTCGAAAAATACCAAGAGAAATAAAGTAATATAATTTACTTTTTTAGATCCGCCAATATGTTAAGAAATTCTGTCACATTTTATGGTGCATTACTACTATTCAACCCTTTGAAATGCTTCAATTGTACTTTACTCACCAACGATTAATGCTTTTGGTACACCCAAAACGTGTACCAAATTTGGTTTTTCTTAGTTGAAGTATTACTGAGATATTGTTTTTTTTTCGAAATTTAAAACCCCACTTTAAAGGCATATAACTTCTCAGATATGCACCTTAGTATAGGAGTAAGTTGCGTTAAATCACCATAATTTAGGTTCCCTTACATGCCCCTGCTGTGTTGTTTCTTATGCGAAACAGCCTGTATATCTTTTTTTAAACGCAATGGTCCCATGAGTATATGTATGAACAGTTTGAGGAGATTCATTGAATGTTCGTGAAACATTTTCAGAAGATACTGGAAACTCCTAAGAATATTATAAATAACATTCTATAAGAACCTTATTAGTATGACATAATCTGTCCCATTCTCATGTTCATAGAATGTTCTATGAATATATATTGTATCTTGTGAGAATGTTCTGGGGATGTTTGAATATTCTTTCGAAACATTCCTGGTATATTCTCAGAATGTGTCTGTGCTGTCTGGGCAAATTTATCAAGTGAACAAAATTATCAACCCTTAAACCGAAATGTCAATTACAAATAGGAAACCAAATCTACAAACCCAATCAGTTAATATCTAAGACCCAACAAATTATCAACCTTCCAAAAATATAAGTTCAACCAGAAGAAGCACCAAAATTTCCAATCAACTTACCAGAGCTAAAATTAGTTAACGTTTAGCTATACGTCATCAACAACATCCAAAATCAACTCCAATCCATAAGAAACATAATTCAAAACAAAATCAATCTACCAATCTACTACAATATTTGGGGCATTCTACTATATATGGTTTTAGTAATAGCAGCCACAACAGCAGCCATAAAGTTCGGCATAAAGAACTTGAAGAAATTCAAGATAGAAGACACCGCAAAAAACCAAACCGGCTTTCCAATGAAAATCTTGAACGAACCGTAGCTCCGTTCTTCAATAGGGGGAGGAGTTAACTTAGTCGATAACAATAGACCTTTATACATACACTGTAGTTACCGGGGACAGCAGACAGCCCAGTAATCAATATGAACATACCCATGAGAAAACGTAGCAACAGAGATGAATAAACAATGGATGCTACGTCCACAGAAATGCGCGTGCGTCCTGAAAGTCACCTTCTTCAACGGACCACGTCTAGTTGGGAAAGCTATAAGTAGGCACTCATCCACTGGAGAGTGATTCATTCATTCTTTTCCTTCACTCGTCAGTCTGTAAGTCATGCTATTTATCACATTTACGTTGATAATTTATTCTTATATACATATAATTTTTGTAACTAAGTTTTAAGTGTAATATTTTTATAATCAATTAATAATTTGTTTAAAAAAGTTTTGAGTGTTAACAAGAAAGTTAACTCGCATCAACATAAATAGGAACGAAAACCCTAAAATTCGGCACTCCGCGTTTGCGCAATGGAATGATTCTTACTGCAGACTGCAAGACGCATGACAGCAGCAAGTCAATAATATATGACATAATGGCATGAGAAACTAATTTCGGGTTCGGTTATAGTTTTTAGGTTTTTGTTAAGTACAAGTGAGTGCGATATTTCGTTTTCTGTTCAATTAGTATTTTATAACTTATTTGGGTTTGCTTTCAACTTCCACAGAAGTTACGTTACCTAAAACTGTTTTAGAATTCACATTCGTTTCATGGAGGTGCTTACAACCACATTAATATATGTCACCAGGATTTTGGTTTGCTTTCAACTACATACAAGTTACGTTGCCTAAATGAATTGAAGTATCACTGAGTTGATCTGTGTTTGTACCTAGGGGACGTTCACAATGCCTTTATCATGGAGGACGGAGGTGCTTACCACCACTTCTCCGTACACCTGCCAGAAGGTTTTCAGTCTTCTTTCAACTTACATGCAACTTACGTTACATAATATAAAATGCTAAACTGTAAAATAATTATCATCTTAACTGAATAACGTCTTATGTGAAAAAATATTTCCCTTCAGCTGTTGTTTCGATTCATGCCATCTTCACCAGTAAATCCACACTGTTTTTCATCCATACAAGAAATAAGGCACTATTTTCACAAAATCTATATGTTCCGACAAGTGAGATGAAGGCAGTGAACATTTATCTGTTTTTTCGATGTTTCAGCTAATTTATCAAACGAAAGACGCACTGCGCCCCAACTCAAATTCAATAATTCATAGAAATAACCACTGAAAATTTTTGAATCCACTATATAATCTAATTAACACACAACATGACATAGGTGTCACAAGGTAGGTCTTTTTTCATGTGAATATATGGCTATCTCTTAAGACAAATATTTATGCTCCCTAATTTCTTTATCACTGCATTTTTAGTTTCGACTGATTAATTATAAAAAAATAAATGAGTTGGTTATTAAGGTGACACCTCATAAACCACTAAAAGCCACTAAAGGTATCTAGGAGGATAGGAAATTAAGATTCGCCCGAACAAGAAAATATTAGTGCTTTTACAAGATTAATTTGTTGCTCTTCGATATGACAAAAATTCTACAGATCACTAGATCGTGAAAAAATTTGACAAAACTTTATTTTACATTTTTTTGCCACCTGCGCTATTTTTCTTTTAAGTATCTATGTGCCCATTAATACAACTCGATTGTACAGTGTTGTCCCCCTTTGACCGAATCTGTATATTAATAGTTTCCGAGCTGGCTGTATATGGTGGTCTGTTCATGAAGTGACATCTGGTATTTGGCTATTAAGTTTTATGGCAACTCCAAGAATTGTTGTCTTTATTTTATTTTTATGTTGTTGAAGTTTCGAATTGTTTTAATAAATTTTATACAAGTACATACCTAACCTGAATAAATGTGCAATATTTAAACTGTTGACTTACTAAGTATTTGAACGTGAGTTTACAGGTGTGTGTAATCACTGGAATAATGATGGTAACCTACACAAGGGTGAGTTATTTCAGTTCAAATTCTGACATATATGGCGAGTGAGCCTTGCTTATTGTGACGACACATTTATACACAAATTATGTAGTTCACGGTCCTTAGATTTTTGTTTAAAGAAGGTTTACTCCTTCTTGCAGGTTTTGGCTGATGTTCAGTATAGCTATTTGGCTATGGGAATATATACAGTTATTTACACAAACACTTTATTTACATTGACGAAAACACAATATATCAACTAACATGAAACCTAGTTTACTTGTATACACTTATATACATATTATGTACAACTGTCACGTCGTCGATCTCCTCGCACCACAGCGAAAGAGAGAGAGAGAGAGACAAGACGGTTCAGCTAACAAGGACTTTCGCACGTTAACTCCACCTAGGGGCAAGTCTTGGGGCACGGACTTACGCAGCCCAAGAGAGAAATAGGGGGAGAGGTCGGTTCGGCTAAAGCGGACGTGTGCACCTTAGCTCCACCTAGTCTTGGGACACGGACTTACACGGCCCAAGAGACTGGGAGGGGAAGATCGGTTCAGCTAAAGAGGACGTACATACTTTAGCTCCACCTAATCGCAATACTTGGAGCACGGACATACACGGCCGAAGAGAATGGGAGGGGGGATGTGTTTAGCTAAATAGGACGTACGCACCTTAGCTTTACTGAGTGGTAGGTGTTGGACACGGACATACACGGCCCAAGAGAGGGAAATAAAAAGAAAATGACTCTTACCCCTGGGCAAACTAAACTGCGGCGGCACTGGTGCACTGCAGAACGGCTGGCTTACTTACTAACTAACTCACTTGATAACTCACGGACAGAGTTACTACCGGTGTACAGTGTAAGCGTTCTTATAATATATATATATATATATATATATATATATATATATATATATATATATATATATATATATATATATATATATATATATATATATATGTATGTATATCTATGTGTGTGTGTGTTACATCAGTATTCAGAATATTCGCTTACAATGTGCTCGAGATGTTCTTATAATATTATATAACTTTAAAATTTAATGAAAAAGATAGATGATGATTACGGTACCAGTATAGTGGTGGAATTATAAGAGGAACCATTTTCCATGTTTGATTCAGTTACCTGTTCTGTGTTAAACACATCCGAAAATTGTATATTTAGGCATAGAGCGCATGTCCACACCGAAGGTAAGATGGCCGATAGACGTAAATGTAAATTAATGTCAACTTGAATGATGTTAGGTCATGCTGTGTAAGGTTATATTGTAACATAATTAATTAAAGATAATAATGTGACGTGAACACGGAGAACAGTGTGTAATCACAAACATAACACAGAGTACAGGCGCAACTAACACATGATGTCAGGTTATCAAGAACTAAAAGGCACCCAGTAAAGAAACCAGTTTTAAAGCATTTCTTTTAATTGACACCGACGAAGGGTTCGCCAGTTTTGCCTGAGACGATCATCTTACGAATTAGGTACATATACATTGTATAATATATAATTTAAAAAAATGTGTTTTTCAATAGTAATAGTAAATTATGCCATATAAACCACCAGTTTAAAACTTTTCCAGTAGATAAGGCAAATAAGCTGGAAGATGTTCTCGGTTGTTTTGATGAAACCAAAGACAAATATTACTATGGAAACGTTAAAATTTTACAACTTCTATAAAAAATCAGACCATTTACTCTTTTGTAACGGAACTTAAAAAGCAACCCGCTAGTTATGGATGTATATGTATAATTACAAAAATCCATACACAGGTTGAACGATCAAAAATAAATTAATTCTGGGTCTCTACGACAAGCAAGTACAACAAAGGATTATTAGGGAAACTGATATTACGCTATCATAAGTGCAAGAATACTGCAAATTAATAGATTTGTGTACACAACATCTGAGGCTTTTTACTCAGGTAGAAGAAGTTCATGTTGTAAGAAGTATGAGAAGAGCAGAAAATCTTGACCTGTACATATGGTAGGTAGATGAGCTGTGTACAATAACACTTGAAATTTATCAGATACAGGATCACTTTGCCACAGTATGCTTTCATATTCGAGAATATCCAAGCTGTTGGTGACAAACATCGGACATCGGGATATGTAAATATCTTTAGAACTCAAAATCAAGTCCGTGGGAGCAGATCAGAGAGCAACCATACAAGGGAAGGGTCAAAAGGTCTGATCGATGACTTTCAGTTGTAGTTTTGTGCAAGTGCAAGTGAGTGTGATTCTGTGGCATGATATCTCCAATTTAGTTGTATTCTATAAAGGTGTAAGTACTATTGTGTAATGCAATTCTTTTAATGCCACACTGAAATCCTGTATGAACAATAGTCTAGCTAAATTTCAAGTTACTTCAATGGGCTAATCGCGATTATTCATCTCAGAAACTTTGTATTTGGCTATTAAATTTTCTGACAACTCCAAGAACTGTATCTTTATTTATTTGATTTTTATGTTATTGAAATTTTAATTGTTTTATTAATATCTTACTCGGACACTTCTTTGTATTTGTTATAAGTACATACTTAATCTGAATAAATGTGCAATACTCGAATTGTTGAGTTATTAAATATCTGAACGTGAGTTTACAGGTATGTGTAGCCACTAGAATGATGATAACCTACACAAGGGTGAGTGATAGAAGTTCAGATTCCAACATATATGGCGAGTTGGGCTTGCTTATACAAAAATATATACAAGGCCAGTTAAATGGAGGAAAATTATTACATTTTGAAGATAAATCAAATATTTCATAGCTTTTCATTTTGTTAACGGGAAGCGAAGGATAATTATAGAGGTAAAAACTTCGAACTAAGCATATAGATAACGGTATATTGATAACGAGGTTAATTCACAAACTTAATATTTAAAAATTATTATATAACAAAAAAAAAGACTTACATAGTTACTGGTATGTTGACTATTAAGGTTAACAGTGTTTTGTTGTGTATTAATGAACAATATTTATAGTAATTCTATCTAGTTTCTGACCTTCCTAACTGCCGATTCCATCAGTTTTCGATACCTTGTACGTTTGCTAATTTGCGTTTGTTTATTTGTTGACATAACAAATGCAATAGCATCAATGCCAATGTTATTCATACAACATTGACCTCTAATCATTTTAATATTTATTCCTTAGTTTAGATTGATTTCTTAATACTAATTTTACTTGTGATTTTATTGATCTTACTAGTTATGTTTTTTATACGTTTTCTACTGCCCTTCTGTAATTTCCATAGTTCTCTGAACATTCTGCCGCGTTAACAAAGGGCGATTTCCGCATCCGTGGCGTCTTGTAACCTGCTTAACTCAGCCATTTCTATAGGTTTGACTTCGAGGTAGGTCTTTTCGACATCCAGTTTTCTGTTCTTCGACTGGGCTGCTCTTTTCTTAACTTTCTTCTGAACCATACGTAGGATGTAGATGGCTGCTACAATTGCTATAGCTACTGTTGCTGCGGTAGCCAGGCTTGTTATAATGGAATGATGTGTGACCGTGCGCCATCGAATTCCTTGGAGATGGTCCTCCTCTTGTTCTTCCTCCTGAGCGATGTCCGTTAGATCATCGGATAGGCGGACAACTGCTTCTTGGAGAATTATTACTGGACTAATCGGGGATTCAAAAAACGTCAAATTGGTTGGGACTGATTTCACGACCCCGCCTAGGATTGGTACTCCCTCGACTTGTTGGGGAGTTAGCACCATTGTTTTGGTCTTGATGATGCAGTCTTGGGAGATGGACAGGATGCCATACTGTTTCATAGTAACTTCTTCTCTTTGGCCCTTACAGATGATTGCGACTCTCGCTTCTCGTGGGTTGATGAACATCTATGAGTTTTTAGTGTACATCTGTTTCCAGATTGTCGACTTGACTTTCTGGTGATGGATTGGGTATGCTACTTTGTTTTACCTTTGGTATATCTCATCTATGATGCAGTTGTGGTTGCTCTCCATGCTTTTTATCATGGCCGGAGAACATACATATAAATTCTCGGAGATAAGTAGGCTGTTGGTGAGTTCCTTGTCTGCTATCTGGAAATATCGTTGCGTGTTGTAATCTATTCCTAGGATTTGGTTGGGCACCTCCATGGCCCAATAGGTTTCGTTCGCAACCTTATATGGGATCGGGGTTACCTTTATCAGCATGAATTGTGTTACTTCTGTCATCGTAAAGTAACTGTACAGGTGGATATATTTCTCACTGTGACCAATTTCTGACTTGAGTATAGGGTATGGAATTATTTCCAGATGTTGTGGTAGTTTTCTCGTTGTACTTATGATTCGGTCAATGTGCGCTGGTGAAATAAAATCGTAAATGTTGGCTTGGTTCACATGTATGTTTAGCAAGCTTCTGTAATGCTGAGTCAGTTCATCGAGATACCGCTCCGCTATTTGGTAAACACTTAGTATGTGAATATTTAGGGAATTCTTGTCTACTGCTTTGTACCAGGGCTTCATGTTGTTAATGGCTTCCAGACCTTGGTTCAGCTTGGACTCGAACTGTCTCAACGTATGGTGGATTCTCTTCTCGGTGTCGTTGAATCTGGATAATGATTGTAGCATTAGTCTTGTTTGATGATGGGATGCTGCAATTAGCTCCTGTTGGTTCTTGTCTAATTGATCTATGTCCTTGTATACATCGTCATTGACTCCAAATACGGAAGTTAGGAATTGCCCTAGGATTCCTCTTCTAACTCTCTTTCGAAGGGCCGTATCTAACCCTGCTTTTATCCATGATAGTTCGACTTGCTTGACCTTAATTTGTGTCATTAACAAAGCACAATCAATCGAGTCTGAAGAAATGCTTTTGCTTTGTTTGCAAAACTCTTCCAACTCCACAACGACTGACTTGGCTGCCTTTGTGTCGTTGGCGAGCTTTGCCTTTTCGAATCTCATTTCAATCCTAAATGTTCCTCTTTCTATTTTCGCATGTGCTATATGCTCAATGTAGAACCCTGGCTGTGGGTACTCAATGTTATACAACTTTGTGGCTGTCGTTCTTCCTATCGCGATCATGAATAATATTGATATTATGGCTGTCTTCCATTTTTGCATCGGAGACTTCCTTTTACTTTTCTGCTGCTTCGATTGTTCTTCATGATGCTTTTTTCTTTTTTCTTCTTCCTCATTGGGCAATAGGATCAGCTTGTGTATTGGCCTTTCCATTGTTATTCCCCCTTATTTCGGCTACCCTTGGTACTCCTTGTTTGTCTGGGTACGTTTTTACTATTCTACCCAGTGGCCATTTTTCTGCGCTGTTGTTGTCGTCTTTTATTAGAACCATGTCGCCTGTTTGCACGACATTTTTCTTGGACTTCCACTTGTGTCTTTGTTGTAACTGATGGAGATATTCTTTATGCAAAGTGTCCCAAAAATCATTTCTCATTTTCTGTATTGTCCTCCACTTTCCTTATAGATTACCATCAATGTTCTCTGAGATGAGTGTTGGTGGTGCTACCAGTTCTCTCCCTATGAGGAAATGGCCGGGAGTCAATACTTGAAATTCGTTGATATCATCGGATAATGGACAAAGTGGTCTTGAATTTAAACATGCTTCTATCTGGTGAGTTACTGTGGTTAACTCTTCATAAGTTAATCTTGTTTCTCCAATCACTCCCTTGAGGTGATATTTCACTGATTTCACTCCTGCCTCACAGAGCCCCCCGAAATGAGGTGCTGAAGGTGGTATAAAGTGCCACTGCAACCCCATGTGTGTGGTACTCTCCTAGATTTGAGGTTCTTTGCTGATTTTTATGGCTTTTTTTTGCAGTGTTGAGTCGGCTCCTACGAATGTTGTCCCGTTATCACTATACATGTGGGAACACATACCTCTTCTGGATATGAATCTTTCTAAGGCTGCCAAAAATGCCTCAGAGCACATGTCGCTTACGACTTCTATGTGAATTGCTTTTGTTGACAGATATACAAATATTGCCAGATAGCCTTTGTATGCCTTTTGACCTTTGCCTTTTGTAGTTCGTACTTGCATCGGACCTGCGTAATCCACTCCAGTTTGTGTAAATGCCTGAGTGGCCGTGGCCCTTGCTGCTGGTAATTGATCCATTAACTGCTCCGCTGTCTTTGCTTTGTAACGGATGCATCTTATAGAATTGTTGATTGATTTCTTGACACATCTCTTCGCGTTCGTGATCCAATATTTTCTTCGAATATATGCTAATGTTTCTTGGTTGCCACCGTGGAGGGTGTTGTTATGTGCTTCTCTAATGATTAGCTCCGCCATATGCGACTTCGAGTTTATAATTATGGGGTGTTTTTCCCCATAGGTCAGTAAGGAATTTTCCAGTCTTCCCCCTACTCTTAGTATTCCATTTTGGTCGATAAATGGATTCAGACTTGCTATTGAGTTTTTCTTGTCCACCGATTTTTTTCTTTGTAATTCATTGATATCTTCAGTGAACTCTGCCTTTTGCTCCATTCTTATCATGCTGTCTTCGGCTTCACTCATTTCTTTTGTCTCTAGATATCCGTCTATCTTGTTGTTTTTTTCTTGTGTTGTGGGTAAATCTTTTGCAATATGCTATTACCCTAATCATTTTCCTAAATGATGAGAATTTTTGATCAGATTCGTTGCCTATGCTTGTATACTAAGGCACACCATTACTTTTGCCTTTTTTATTTCTCCTAGTACTTCGTGTGGCTTTTCTTCTTTAATTGGGTAATCTGGACCTTGTAACCATGTTGGCCCTTGCCACCATAACGGTAGGTTTACAAAATTCCCTGGGTTTATGCCTCTGGATATGACATCTCCCGGGTTTTCTTCTGACTTCACGTGGTGCCATTTGTCTTCGGTAATTAATTGTTGAATTTCTGATACCCTATTTGCAACAAAAGTTTTCCATCTATTCGGATCTCCCTTTAGCCACCCTATTACAATCATCGAATCTGTCCATGCGTACACATCGATTAGTTCCAACTGGAGTGTTGTTATTGCCCTTTTCAGTAATTTCGCTAATAGGTGTGCTGCACACAG
This sequence comes from Tillus elongatus, assembly GCA_964006375.1. Taxonomy (NCBI): domain Eukaryota; kingdom Metazoa; phylum Arthropoda; class Insecta; order Coleoptera; family Cleridae; genus Tillus; species Tillus elongatus. The sequence continues at coordinate 66,259,218 of OZ023268.1, forward strand.
TTCTAATCTTGGAATCGTCGCTTTTGTCTTTATTGGAGCTACCTTTGACTTGGCTGTTAGTAACGATATGTAGCTTTTACCTTCTTCGTTGGTTGTTTTTACATAAATTACTGCCCCATATGCTGCTTCTGATGCATCCGCGAACCCATGGACTTCAATTTTTGATTTATTCGATGTTTGTATCCATCTTGCTATCGTTATTTATTTTACCTCATTAAATTCCTGGATGAATTTGATCCATTTCTTTTGAATGTTAGTGGGTACTATTTCGTCCCACCCTGCTTGACTCATCCATATTTCTTAAATTATCAGTTTGGCTTTGATTATCATTGGCGATAGCCACCCTAATGGATCAAATAACTTGGGTGTAGCTGATAATATTGCCCTTTTTGTCACCTTCCCTGTTTCTCCTAACTCCAGTTTTAATTTGAACACGTCTTCCCTTGGTGTCCAGTATATCCCAAGTGATTTGTCTGTTCCATTGTCTGGTAGCTGCAATACCTTCTCATTCTGCAACTCTTTTGGAAGTTTTGCAATCACCTGATATTTGTTACTGGCCCATTTTCTTAGCTTGAACCTACCCAATGCGAACATCTTGTTGAGTTCTGTCTGCAATAATGTTACTTCTTGCCCTGACTCGGCTCCCGATAGGAGATCATCAATGTAGAAATCCTCCTTGACTACCTTTGCTGCAATCGGGAATTTTTCTTGTTCGTCATCTGCAAGTTGCTGGATGGTTCTAACCGCTAAGTATGGTGCTACTGCTGTGCCATATGTCACTGTCGTTAGTCTATATTCCTCCCAGGGTTGGTTTTTTGCTTTTCTCCATAATATCCTTTGATATTCTTGGTCGTCTCTTGCTATTTTTATTTGGCGATACATTTTTTCTATGTCCGCCTTTATGGCTACCGGATACGTTCTTCATTTTAATATGATGTCGAACAGTTCTGGTTGTAATCTTGGACCGACGTGCATTCTTTCATTTAGACTGATGCCGGTGCTACTCTTACATGAGGCGTCGAATACTACCCTTAATTTGGTAGTAGTGCTATCCTCACGGACTACTGCTTGATGAGGAACATAGTATTTTCCTCGTTTTTCTTCGATTCTTGGTACCTTTTGCCCAAGTCGATATATTCTTCCATAAATTGGATATATTCTTCTCCTAAGCTTTTTTGTTTCTCAAATCGTTTCTCTAACTGCAGTATTCTTGCCATTGCTCTGTTTCTCCCACTTCTTGCACTTCTGGTTTAAATGGAATTTTGACTGTATATCTCCCATCTTTTCCTCTTGATACCGTTTTTTTGTAAAATTCTTCACAATCTTGTTCTTCTTTTGTTTTGTTTTTTACTTCCGGTACTTCTTCCAATTCCCAAAACTTTGAGATTTCATCTTTCTCTGTTTGTGTAATCATGCTTGTTACCTTGACTTCTTCCTTATTTTTTGAATTCGTAAAAGTGCCTGAGATTATATATCCCAGTTCTGTATTCTGGCCCATAAGCCCGTCGTCTGTTTTTCTCAATCCTGCTAGCAATATTTGTCTACATTCTTTGGTTCCTAACAAAATATCTATTGGTCCCGTTCAGTTAAATGTAGGGTCAGCTAGGATATAATTCTTTCAGGTTTCTATGTATACCTCGAAGGCTCTACTTGGCATTGCTAATGTGATTTTTTGTATCACAATCGCTTCTGTATTCATACTGAAATGGCTTAAAAAACGAGGAGCACACTGTATATCTACTTTGTAGTGCGATTTCTTCTCTTCTCCTCCAAGCCCAGATATTTGTGTTTCAACTCTCTTAAATGGTAGGCCTAATATTTTTGCAGCTTGATAGGTTATAAATGCCCCTTGAGAGCCTGAGTCTACCAGTGCTCTCAAGTGTTGGTACTGCCCTGTCGCTGTCTTGACCTTTATCATTTCTGTTGATAATACTGATAGATTGTTTTGAACACTTACATTTGACTTGACCTCTATGGCTTCTTTTGTAGGGCGGTGATCTCTCCTGTCATTGCTGCTTCTATGTACTAGCGTGTGATATTTGAGTTGACAAATCTTGCATTTAATGGGTGAAAAACATTTATCTTTTGAGCTGTGTTTTAAGCAGATTGAACATAGCTCATTTTTTCTTAGAAATTGTTGTTTATCATTTTGCTGTAATGATTTAAATTTCCCACAATCTATTATTACATGATAAGTTGATTTGCAATATTTACATGATTTTCTAGGATTTTCATATTGAGGGCTTTGTTTGAAATTCTTTCCTGATTCTTCATTGTACTGTGTATCTCTTCCTGACCTTTTGGAGGCCTCTATATTCTGGAATCTTGAACCCAGGAACGATGACAATTCATCTAACTTTTGAACTTCCATTGGATTTCTTACCGTTGCTTCATATAACTCGCTCGTTCTTGAGTCCCATTTTTTCGTAATTATATATATTATTATTGGGTCCCATGAACTTGTGTCGATGTCCATTGTCTTTAGTGCTTCTAAGCATTATTTGATGGTATTGTAAAGGTTTTTTAATTTTTCTGCTGACTCATAAGTTATGATGGGTGTTTCTATGATTTTTTCGACTAATTTGGAAACTATTAGCCTTTTGTTGTTATACATTTCCTTCAACTGTTCCCATGCTGCTTTATAATTTGCTTCGCTTATCTGGAAATGTTGTATCGTTCTGCTAGCCTCGCCTTTTACTTGGGTTTTTAAGTATTGCATTTTTACAATGTTAGATAAGGACTTATCTGAATCTATTACATTTCAGAATAGCTCTTGAAATGTTGTCCATTCTTCATATTTTCCTGTGAAGATTGGTATTTTTATCTTAGGTAGTTGATTGCTATTCTGCTCCGACTTTGGTTGTTTTTGATTTTTAATTGACTTTGACAGCTTGTCTATGGCGTTCTGGTACCTTTGCTTTAACGTGTCATATGCTTCATCTTCTCTTTCTGATTCTGTTAGTATTTTTATTTAAAACCTATTGTCTTCAATTTTGTCACATCGTTTATCTATTTCATTCATCATGCTTTCATACCTGGCGAGTATATTGTCTTCGTCCATCCTTTCTGCCTGCTCCAGTAGTTGATTGAGTTCGTTTACCATAATTTTCTGTATTTTCGTTAATCTTGTGCATTCTGGAGTTTCCATTCTTTCCATACCATTTTTCTCTTCTCTTAGTAATTTCGGAAGATACATATCTGAAGTTTCTTCTGCCGAACCTTCTTCAAATTCAGCTTGTAATCGTAGTTTCATTGCTTGTATATATTTTTTGATATCATTATGAACTTTCTCCATTTGTTCAAAATATCTTGTCTCTTAATAAGGGTGTTCTAGTGGCCCTAATGCTTCTAATTGTCTGTTGTTTGCTATCGCTTTGGCCCACTCCTTTTGTAATAAATTTTCCTTTTTTTCGAACCCTTCAAGTGTTCTTCTATTTATTGGTTCTTTTTTCATATTTGTTAATAAATTATTTATTGATTTACCTATTGCCTCCTGGGCTACTGCTAGGTTATTGACTTCCTCTATTATGCTTCCCTAGTTTTCTTTGGTTTAATAAGTTTTGTGACTTTGTTACCTTGTCTGATGCTTAGTTCTTCTTTGATTTTGATTACTGGTTGCCTGTGACCTATATCTTGTCTTTAACCCTGTATTGTTGTCTTTGACCCTGTATCTGCTTTACTGGAACTGACCTTCTTTCGGTACTGCCCTGTATGCTTCTGTTTATTTGCTATATTGGAACTGACTTTCTTTTTGGTGCTGCCCCGGACTTTTCTGTCTTGTTTATTTGCTTTATTGGAACTGACCTTCTTCTGGTACTGCCCCGGATGTTTTCTGCCCTGTATTTTTGCTTTATCGGAACTGATCTACTTCTGGTACTGCCCCGGACGTTTTCTGCCCTGTATTTTTGCTTTATTGGAACTGACCTTCTTCTGGTACTGCCCCGGACGTTTTCTGCCCTGTATTTTTGCTTTATTGGAACTGACCTTCTTCTGGTACTGCCCCGGACGTTTTTGTCCTGTTTATTTTCACTACAATAACGGGTATTTGGGGACTTGGGTTAAAGGATATTTGATAAGGTTTAAGTGAGCACTGAATTTTTCACTGGCACTGGTTCTTTTTCGTCGAAGGGCCCTGCTCTTCAACTACTCTTGTCTTCGAAGGACCATGTTAACGGGAAGCGGAGGATAATTATAGAGGTAAAATTGTCGAACTAAGCATATAGGTAACGGTATATTGATAACGAGGTTAATTCACAAACTTAATATTTAAAAATTATTATATAACAAAAAAAAAGACTTACATAGTTACTGGTATGTTAACAATGTTTTGTTGTGTATCAATGAACAATATTTATAGTAATTCTATCTTATACACAGATGGCTCAAAGAATCGGGATGGATGTGGTGCAGCTTTCTTAACACAATTCAACGAATCCAGAAAATATAACATATGTGGGAAGGCTTCCATTTTCACAGCTGAACTGATCGGGATCCAGAAAGCAATCGAATGGGCAACAGAAAATAAGATAGAAAAGGTTGTAATCATCAGTGATTCACAGTCGGCATTAATAGAATTAAAAAATAGTCATAAAAAGTACATTAATAACATCATTATAGAAAAAATTAGACAGCTCTACCATAAATATAAAAAACACTGCACAATAAAAATTTTGTGGTGCAAAGGACACTCTAACTTAACTGGAAATGAATTGGTGGACAAAATTGCCAAAGAAGCATCAATTAAAACATCATCGCAAGAAATAGATATCCCGTTTACTGACTTCTACCCAGAAATTAGACAATATATAAGAGCTTTATGGGAAAAAGAATGGAAACTTTATGTCCAAAAAATCATGCAACAGATATTGCTCTACCCACAATTGCCATCAGGAAATCAAATAAAAGAACTCAATTTCCCAAGAAAAATCTTAACCACGATAATTAGAATGAGATTTAACCACGGTAGATATAAATCTCATCTACACCGAATTGGCATCGAGAACTCTCCATTTTGCAACTGCGATGGAACGTCTATCTGCGACTTGGATCACGTAGTATTTTCATGTTGCAGATTCAATTCCCAACGAACTAACCTTATAAATTCTTTAAAAACAACAGTGAATATTAAATTCCCGGCAAATGTAACATACCTGCTAAGTTTTCATGATAAAAATGTATTCCTATTGTTGTATAGATTCTGTAGACAAATAGATTTATTATTATAATAGAACATCATGCATACATGTATAACAAAACTGTTAATTAGATTAAGGGTCCTACTGTCTTTCCTTTATGTGGATCCCTCCTCTCCGAGGTCCAGTCTGTCTGTCTGTGATGCCTTGAAGGGCCCCTAGGCGTTAAAGTGTCCCTGTTAATCCTTATAGAAATTGAAAAAAAAAAGAAACAAAAAAAAAAACAAAAAAAAAACCAAAAAAAAACCAAAAAAAAAACAACCAAAAAAAAAACAAAAAACAAATTAAAAAAAACAGCAAAAAAAAGAACAACAACAAATACAAAAAAAGGAAAAAAATATTTCTTATTTATAATAAATATGTGTATATATGTAAGTATGTATATATGTGTGTATTTACAAACTTAGTGTAAAGGAAAATGTTAAACTTTAATTATTTTAAAATATATACCTGCATTTGTGTGTAGGTATGCGTAATTAAGTGTGTACATGCTGAGATTGTATTTACGTTATTAAAAATAACAGACATAATAAAGTAAAAAATACAAATCTCAAACGAGAAGTTAAAAAATCTGTGGCTAATGACAATTCCGTCGAGGCCATACCATCTTTTTTACCACCACCACCACCACCAGTAATTCTATCTAGTTTCTGACCTTCCTAACTGCCGATTCCATCAGTTTTCGATACCTTGTACGTTTGCTAATTTGCGTTTGTTTATTTGTTGACATAATAAATGCAATAGCATCAATGCCAATGTTATTCATACAACATTGACCTCTAATCATTACAATATTTATTCCTTAGTTTAGATTGATTTCTTAATACTAATTTTACTTGTGATTTTATTGATCTTACTAGTTATGTTTTTTATACGTTTTCTACTGCCCTTCTGTAATTGCCATGGTTCTCTGAACACATTTCCTTAATTTCTTTGGCATTCAAAAAATGTAAACAGGGTGTTTCACATAGGAACCTACACAGAGCAGGGGCATGTAGGTAAACCTAAAATGTGGTGATTTAACGCAACTTACCCCTACGCTAAGTTGCACCATTGAGAAGTTATAGGCCTTCAAAGTAGGGTTTTCAATTTCAAAAAATCAATATCTGTGTAATACTTTAACTTAGAGAAATCAAATTTGATACACATTCTGAGTATACCAAGAGCATTAATCGATGGTAAGTAGAGTTCAATTGAGGCATTTTAAAGGGTTGATTAGGGGTGATGCACCCTTAAAATGTCACAATTTTTTAACATATTGGCGGACTTAATAAATTATTATTAGTGAATTTACTTTAAAAAAATCACTAATGAGGATATCCCGACTTTTGAAAAAATTTCTTTAAGTGGGCGCTAATTAGGCCCCCTAGAACACATATCCGGGGTCAGTTTCGATTTTTATATGTATATATATATATATATATATATATATATATATATATATATATATATATATATACATATACATATATATATATATATATATATATATATATATATATATATATATATATATATATATATATATATATATATATATGTTAGACACACTTCTTTGGTTTTAACACTTTAATGAACGTATAAATTTACAAAACCAAATGGTAGCCTAATGCTTAAGGTGAAACTAAAATATATGTTGTGAGGTTTAGCTAATTAGTCACACACGTAACTACACTTTCATTGTCTACTCTCACGTTTTAATTGGTGTGGTTCTTCGTCTTACAATCGTCGTCCGTCTTTTACGTCTTCCTTACTTCGACGCCTACTCTAGCGTTCCTGCTACCTCTCTTGACTACTGTTCGTCGTACACTACTTCACCCTCCCTCTGCTCGGCGCTCTCCGCACTAGCAACCTGTGGACTACTGCGTCACCATACACGGCCGTTCCCGGGTGGATATAACACTCGGCTACGCTACTCCTGGCGGTGTCCTCGTCGCCATTGTTAGGCTCTATGTCATCCACTGAAATTCCGTCTTCCTCAGAAATTTCGTCATCCTCGCTGTCGGGTTGATCTAGGGAACACCATGGCTTCATTGCATCCGACGCAAACGCTGACTTAAAATTTCTCTGAGTGCGCTCTGCTCCAGGGATATCATCTAATAGATATCGATCATGCCCCAGCTCTGTTATCACCTGATACGGGCCCTTGTACTTCGGGTTCAGCTTACGTGATTGTCCTGTAGCTGTTGGGTCTCTTCTTACTAATACCAAAGCTCCTGGAAGGTACTTCCTTGGCGTCTTATGTCGAGCATCATACCATTTCTTACTCTGTTTTTAATGCTTGCCTATGTTTTCCAGCGCTTTGTCTCGTAACTGCTCTAAGTTCTCGCATCTGAGGTCGTCTTCGTTGGATAACGCTAACAATAATTTTCATCATCATTTCTCGGATGAAAACCAAACCAAAGTTCGTGTACTGTCTTGCCAGTCGTCTTATTCACTAGATCGCTCAAGGAATACTGAATATGCTGAAGCTTATCGTCCCAATCTCTACTATCTTCTGCCTCACTCGTTGTGGATAATGCTGATAATATCATCTGATTCTGTCGTTCCACTTGTCCGTTAGCTCTAGGAGTCGCAGTTGCATTCTTGATATAAATTATCTGATTTTCTAGACAGAAATCTTCAAATTATCTTGAAGTGAAAGCTGTACCTCTGTCGCTGATCAGTCGCACAGGCGTTCCAAAATAACTAAATATCTCTTTTCGAACGCCTATGACCGGTTTCGCCTTCGTGATTCTCACAGCTTGTTTGTAGTGCATTTTATAGTAAAGAATAATTACAGTTAATACAGTTTATGTGATAACATGTTTTAATTTAAATGGGGGATTGAGATTAGACAAGGTTGAGCTGGACACTTACAGTGGTTTATCTTTTATTGCACAGGTTTAGAAACTACAAGCACGTCCTTTTCTGCTGTCAACTAAAGCGGTGAGTGTCGATTAATATGTGTTTGTTTACTTTAAAAAAAATATCCTGACAGCCCTTTATCTGTGACTTGTCGTGTGTTACATGCTTAAGGTGAAACTAAAATATATGTTCTAAGGTTTAACTAATTAGTCACACACGTAACTACACTTTCATTGTCTATCTAACGTCTTATTTGGTCTACTTCTTCGTCTTACAATCGTCGTCCGTCTTTTACGTCTTCCTTACTTCGACGCCTACTCTAGCGTTCCTGCTACCTCTATTGACTACTGTTCATCGTACACTACTTCACCCTCTCTCTGCTCGGCTCTCTCTGCACTACCAACCTGTGGGACGTACCGCGTCACCATACACGGCCATTCTCGGGTGGATATAACACTCGGCCACGCTACTCCTGGCGTCGTTGTCGTCGCTATTGGTAGGCTCTTCGTCATCCTCTGAAATTCCGTCTTCCTCATATATATATATATATATATATATATATATATATATATATATATATATATATATATATATATATATATATATATATATATATATATATATATATATATATATATATATATATGTATTACACCGATAACTCAAAAAATAATGGACCGATTTTGATTAAATTTGGCGGAAACCTTCCTTTTGCAATTGGCTTGGATAAGTTCGTTAGCCAGGAAAATCTGCCCAGGTTTTCCCGGAAAATTTGATGTTTTCTTTCGAAAAAAATTATATCTCCGGAAATAACAAAGCAAGGGCAACCAAATTTGGTACACAGATTTATACAATTATATGTAAATTATCTACCAAAATTTAGCTCTATAGGTCGAAAGACAAAGACGTTATAGGCATTTAAAGACAATTATATTGAGGTTTTCCTCAAATCATCGAAGTTGCGATTTAAAACGTCAAAATTAGCAACATTTAGGCAAAGAACTTGAATCTAATACGGGCTATAAAATAAAAATGTCTCAAGAAGAATGTTTTACAAACTCTGAAAACTTAGTTTTAAGCGTCATTGTCTCTCATTTTACTAAAATATTTCCACAAAATTCATTTCAAATAGACCCTTTCTCTGATGCTTGGCAGTAGCCTTAGCAATAGAGTTTATCGTTTAATGGTATATAATTTTTGTCGAATTATCATAAAAAATCAATAAAGCTCAATATATTCCTTATTATACATTTTACAAAATATTTCTACAATCACATGATGGCCCATAAGTCGTTGGTGATACAAATTTTCTTGTTTTTAGTCGAACACGCCTTGTGTTATTGCATTTTTGCATTTTCCATCGAAATATAATGCATGTTTTTAAGAAAAGAAATTCTGGACGCAGCAAGTGCGTTATGGTAGCGAATTTTGATCATATGCTTTATATTTGAATAGCTCAATTTGCTATTGACCTATAAGGTCGAGCAAGAAACGAGTTTTTTCGGGAACACTTTAAGTTTACTTTCGGAAATTTTTGTACATTTTCAAACAATAAAGTTATTTTGATGAAGCATGGCAGATTGTTTTTACTATATAGGTTATACTGGTAACCAAATTTGATGCCTGTTCTCTTAAAAAAAACACATATTTGCTATTAAAAATATTTTAATGAAAATTCACTACCATAACGCACTTGCTGCGTCCAGACTTTTTCATTTTATGAAGAATTTAACTTTAAAACTTTTGTTACTCCTGTTATTTTCAAAAAACTTTGTTGGTTTCAAGAAAAACACGAATAGCTAAAGAAATATATTTTATCGATGCTACTAAAAATCATAGAAAATTCAATATTTGCCAATAAAATTATATATACGTCAAATTTGACAATCGGGGAAAAAGTGTCAATAAGTATAATTTATTAGAAAACAAACAACAGAAATAAAAAAATTGGTACCGATAAGTTACAGAAATTCTTCAAAATGAAAATTTCATAGGCATCTACTGAATTTTTAATGATTTTAAGTTTTGACTTACATTGATAAAATATGTGTATTTAGTTATTCGGGTTTTTCTTGAAAGCGACAAGTGTTTTTTGAATAATAACAAGCGGAAACATTTTTAGAATTTACTTCCCCATAAAATGAAATAATAATTTTTTCAATCCGCTAATGGGATAAAAAATTATGTTACATTTTACGAGTTCACCACCATATTGAAATACTTCAATTGAAATCTACTTACTATTGATTAACGCTCTTGGTACACCCAAAATGTGTACCAAATTTGGTTTTAGTGAATTTTTATTAATAAAATTTACTAATAGAAAGGTATTGACGGTGAGACTTTCGGAAAATTTCTCCAAAGAACACGAATTAGGGCCACTGGAACCCATTTCTAAGGTCAATTTATATATATATATATATATATATATATATATATATATATATATATATATATATATATATATATATATATATATATATATATATATATATATATATATATATATATATATATATATATATATATATATATATATATATATATATATATATATATATATATATATATATATATACAACCATCCACTCAAAAAATACCTTACTGATTTTGACCAAATTTGGGAATTACCTTTATTTTGTTAATGGCTTGGATGAGTTCGTTCATCAGATCTTGACGCCAAATTTTTCTTAACAAAAAATAAACAAATATTTTTTAAACGCAATATCTCTCAAATGGTTTAAGTGATTGAAACGTAAATTTATAACTTAAAAGAACATAGACAGACGTGGCTGTGTTTCAAGTCTTTCGATCAAAGAAAAATAAAGTTATTCTAAATTAATATTAAAATAATCCTCGACATCACTTCAGATTCTGTAATGCAATATCTACAATGTTAGACAAAGACAGATGACCTGTACTGCTATTCTATTTAAATAAATCGTAGATAGAAAACAATGGAAGTTACATTATTGGAACATGTCCGCGTGTAGAAAATTTAGGCGTCTTACGACAGGGACGCCATCTCGGTGCGGAACCCGGTAGTATGTTGTCACGACTGCCCTAGTTAACACAAAATGTTATAGATGAAGACGTTTACAACGCTTAATATTTTACAACTGACTTTTAATTAAGAGCAGAAGTGGTAGTTATAGAAATCTCCGTGTGTTAGGCTACTGTGTCCTTACTTGAACATTTTTAAATTATTAGCATGGCTCAGAACCATAAAACAACGTTATCTTCTGTAGTTATTCAATATCCTTAGTAGCAAGAGCTTGACCAATAAGGAATAGTGAACCTCATGATATAATGACTTAGAAGAGATATGATATTGCGCATATACCCCGCCCCCTCCAATGACGTCACGTGATGAGTAACGTTATAGAAGTCCAACTACACACTTAAAACAAAGTCATTCGCAATGAAAAAGTTTCTATACGTCAGTTTAATGCGGTTGAAGTTACATTTCACTACGTCGCCTATATTGTCTTTTTCAGATAATATAGAACCCAGCACTAAATTTAATCTTTTTCAGTTTTTTATTAAATATATATACGCACAAGACAAGTAAAATAAAAGTCCGGACGCAGCACGTGCGTTATGGTAGTGATTTTTTATCGAAATAATCTGGTAACAAATATTTTTTATAGCTTTTTTTTCAACATATAAATATAAATTTTGGTATGTAGTTTCCCTTTAATATCGCAAACGTACGTACCAAATTTGGTTACCATAGCTATTATATTTTTTGAGAAAACAATTTTTACCGAAAGAAAACCCAACATTTTCCAGGAAAACCAGGTTCGATTTTCCTGGCTAACGAACTTATCCAAGCAACTTACACAGGGAAAGTACATACTAAATTTTATCAAAATCGGTTCATTATTTTTTAAGTTATCGGTGTGATACATACATACATACATACATATATATATATATATATATATATATATATATATATATATATATATATATATATATATATATATATATATATATATATATATATATATATATATATATATACATACATACATACATATATATATATATATATATATATATATATATATATATATATATATATATATATATATATATATATATATAACATCTTCAAAATCAAAAGTCGGGATCTCCCCATTAGTGAATTTTTTATAAGAAAATTCACTAATTAAGGGGAGCACTCAATTAGCATTGAGAATACACAAACTTAAAAAAAATCTGGAAGCAGCAAGTGCGTTATGGCAGTGAATTTTCCTAAAAATGTTTTTAATAACAAATATGTGTGTTTTTTTAAGAAAGCAGGCATCAAATTTGGTTACCAGTATAATCTATATATTAGAAACAATGTGCCATGTTTCATCAAAATAACTTTATTGTGTGAAAATGTACCAAAATTTCCGAAAGTAAACTTAAAGTGTTCCCGAAAAAACTCGTTTCTTGGTCAACCTTATAGGTTAATAGCAAATTGAGCTATTCAAATATTAAACATTTGATCAAAATTCGCTACCATAACGCACTTGCTGCGTCTAGAATTTCTTTTCTTACAAAATGCATTATATTTCGATGGAAAATGCAAAAATGCAATAACATAAGGCGTGTTTGATTAAAAAAAAAGGAAATTTGTATCACCAATGACTTATGGGCCACCCTGTGATTGTAGAAATATTATTTTAAGATGTAGCTCAAGACACCCTATAATTAATATATACAAATTTTTTTCATATCTTATATAATAACGAATATATTGGGCTTTATTGATTTTTTATGAAAATTCGACAAAAATTATATACCATTAAACGATAAACTCTATAGCTAAGGCTACTGCCAAGCATCAGAGAAAGGGTCTATTTGAAATGAATTTTCTGCAAATATTTAAGTAAAATGAAGGACAATGACGGTTGAAATTAAGACTTTAGGGTTTGTAAAACATTCTTCTTGAGACATTTTATTTCTATAGCCCGTATTAGATTCAAGTTATTTGCCTAAATGTTGCCAATTTTGACATTTTAAATCGCGACTTTGACGTTTTGAGGAAAACCCCAATGTATTTTTCTTAAAATGCCTATAACTTTTTTGTCTTTTGACTTACATAGCTAAATTTTGGTAGGTAGCTTACTTATAAGGATAAATAAACCAGCGTACCAAATTTGGTTGCCCTTACTTTGTTAATTCCGGAGATATAAATTTTTTTCGAAAGAAAACACAAAATTTTCCTGGAAAACCTAGGCAGATTTTCCTGCTTAACGAACTCATCCAAGCCATTTGCAAAGAATTTTTTCACCAAATTTAATCAAAATCGGCCCATTATTTTTTGAGTTATCGGTGTGATACATATATATATATATATATATATATATATATATATATATATATATATATATATATATATATATATATATATATATATATATATATATATATATATATATATATATATAAACATATAAAAATTGAAACTTACCCCGGATATGTTTTCTGGGGGGCCTAATTAGCGCTCATTTGAAGAAATTTTTTCAAAATTCAAAAGTCGGGATCTCCTCATTAGTGAATTTTTTTTAAGAAAATTCACTAAAAGTAGGGAATACGTTCGCCGACATTTAGAGGACGTTTATATTCATAAACTTGATTTGATCATCATGCCACATAATCACAGTATAGTATTCTCATCTTAAAAAATTACCTCCAACTGCATGCACTTAAATATTAGCAAAATATGTAATTTCTTAAGAGGTTGTGATGAAACGTCAAACCCCATTGAACATAGTATTGTTGCATTGGACTCACCACTTGACACCATGCGCGTGACTCTTTTCAAAATAGGCAATCTCATTTTCATATATCTTTGTACTGTGAGTGAATCTTATGTGTAAATCGTCAGATGCGCAGACGTTGCACAACGTACACCGTACTCGCTACTACTGGCTGACGTACGTTATACATTCGGATGCCGATTCCGCTTTCCCGTTTCAATGTTGTTTCTATGGAGCTGGCGTCGAGCAGTTCAGTTATGAGTTTGTCATTGTTAGTTGTGAAATGTCAATTTAGTACCTAGTCACTAAAACTATGTGAAATATAGAAAATTATTATTGAATTTTCAGCTTTTGCATGCTCCCTACCTAAGCGTACCTCTAATACTAATACATCTAGTTCTCTCCCAGTAATTTATACGTTTTTAGTGAACTTTTATTTTTAAAAAATCACTAATAGAGAGGTATCGATGGTGAGACTTTGCAAAAAAATTCAAATGAGCCCAAATTTGGGCCCCTAGAACCCATATCCGGGGTCAGTTTCGATTTTTATATGTTCTTTTATTAATAGCTTGAATGAGTTCGTTAGCCTGGAAATCGGACAATGTTTTCCGAGTAAATGTTGAGTTTTCTTTCGAAAAAAAAATTATTACAAAGCTATTTCGATGAAATTTGGTGGATATATTGCTTTGGGAAAGATCTAACTATGTACCTAAATTCTGCTTTCTAGATTTACAGTAAATTGAGCTATTCAAATTTGAAACAGTTATATTTAATATCACCCCTTTTTATTGACAATGATAAAAACTGGTTTATAGGTATGAAATCTAGTATGTCTGAGTCGTTACCTATCAACGGAACATTTGATATTCTTTCGCAGGTCAGTTACACGCTGTAATTGACGTTTATCGTATATTATTAGAGCGTTTTCAATTTCAGTTGACAAATTATTTGTGTTATTTGGGAATTTTAATATACAAGTGCAAATTATTCCTTTACGATTTTATTAATGTTAGTGGGTGGACTAAACAGTGTTTGTGATGTTTGTCAGCAGATATAAAAGATCGAAGTTTTACAAAAAGGACTGATATGCAACAGGTTAGTTATTTTCTCTCTGATGCTTTGGCGGTAGTTTTAACTAAGTTTATGGTTTAACGGTCCATAATTTTTAGTTAATTTTCGTACAAAAAATTCGTCAAAGAGGAGACCCCGACTTTAGAATTTTAAAAAGATTTCTTCACATGAGCGCAAACTAGTCCCCCTAGAATCCATATCCGGGTTTACGTTCAGTTTTTATCTGTTTACATATATACAGGGTGACGCATTTCTACAGTAAAGCTCAATATAACTATTATTATACATGAGACGAGAAAAAATTCTATAAGTTAATTATAGGGTGTCTTGAGCTGCATCTTATAAAATTATTTTGACAATCACAGGCTGTCCCATAAGTCGTTGGTGGTCCCTAAATATTTTTTTTCGAACACCATTATTTTACTGCATTTTTTATCGAAATCTGTTCGTAAGAAAAAAATCTAGGCGCAGTAAGTGCGTTTTGGTAGCAAATTTTCATTAAATGCTTCAGATTTCAATAATTCAATTTGCTATTAACCTAAGGTTTGTTGGCTATGAAACCAACATTTAAAGTTTATTGTCGGAAATTTTTTGTACATTTTCAAACAATAAGTTATTTTGATAAAATATGGCACATACTATATAGGTTATACCGGTAACCAAACTGATGATTGCTTGCATTAAAAATACATATTTGCTATTCAGGGCATTTTTATAAAAATTCACTTCCATTACGCACTTGCTGCATCCAGACTTTTTATTAATTAGGAGCTTTTATTCGCTTAATTACAGGTTTGTTTTTATATTATTTTGCGCAATTATACAGTAGTGAAATTCGTGTTAGAAATGTCTATTAGTCAAAAACTTCCAGTTTTAGTGGAATACCTATCCTACTGCCTTTTCTCAAATTAAACAGTAAGCATTCATAAATAATATCTCAACATAGATTTATTTTCATTATCCATTTTTTTAAACAGGGGAATATTTCAAACATTTTATTGTGAAGTATATAACATCGAATTTGCAAATATTATATTCCTACCGACCTATTTACAGTTATTACAATGCTAAGCCGTTCTATATAACGGCTTACTTTTATACTTATTAAAACTTGCTTGACATGATATTTCATAAACTGATTCTGATTACGAGAAATGACTTTCTTGTTTCTTGGAAGCAAGTTTTTGTATTTTACACAAAATTATTAGTTTTCAAACTTCGATGACAGTTTATATGCACCACTCGTAACAAATAAAAGTGTGGACGCAGCAAGTGCGTTATGGTAGTGAATTTTCATTAAAATGTTTTTAATAGCAAATACCTATGTGTGTGTTTATTAAAGGAAGCAGGCACCAAGTTTGGTTACCAGTATAACCAAAATAGTAGAAACAATGTGCCATGTTTCACCAAAATAACTTTACTGTTTGAAAATGTACAAAAATTTCCGAAAGTAAACTTAAAGTGTTCCCGAAAAAACTGGTTTCTTACCATTAAACGATATTAAACGATGTTGCCAATTTTGACGTTTTGAGGAAAACCCTTTTTTTAATGCTGATAACTTTTTTGTCTTTTAACCGACAGAGTGAAATTTTGGTAGGTAATTTACCTATAATGATATAAACCTGCGGACCAAATTTGGCTGCCCTTACTTTGTTATTTCCGGGAGATTTAATTTTTTTTCGAAAGAAAACATAATATTTTTCGGAAAACCTGGACCGATTTTCATGGATAATTAACTAGTCCAAGCCACTTGCAAAAGAAAGGTATTCACCAAATTTAATGAAAATCATCGGCCCATTATTTTTTAATTTATTGGTGTGATACCTACATATATATATATATATATATATATATATATATATATATATATATATATATATATATATATATATATATATATATATATATATATATATATTACTAATTGAGGGTTTATAATGTATAATTATTGTGTATGTTTGTAAATAAAATTAATGAAAATTCGTGATTGTAGTATTATTTACTCTTCCAAGTGTTGGAGTGTATTTATGGTGGTTGATAAACTAAGGAAAACTTACTATGTGTTCATATATTAATATATTTACCGGTTTCTTTTTCTTATTTCTTACCTCGGCTACCCAGACAGCACAGACACATTCTGGGAATATACGATGAATGTTTAGAAAGAATACTCGAATATCTCCAGAACATTCTCACAAGGTAGAATATATATTCATAGAACATTCTATGAACATGAGAATAGGACACCATTTAACTGGCCTTTTATATATTTTCATATAAACAAGCCCAACAGGCTGGAATTTGAACTTCAATCACTTATCCTTGTGTAGGTTACAGTTCAGATACATAATAAGTCAACAATTCGAGTATGTACTTATAACAAATACAAAGAAGTGTCTGAGTAAGATATTAATAAAACAATTAAAATTTCAATAACATAAAAATCAAATAAATAAAGATAGAGTTCTTGGAGTTGCCAGAAAATTTAATAGCCAAATACAAAGTTTCTGAGATGAATAATCGCGATTACCCCACTGAAGTAAACTGAAATTTAGCTAGACTGTAGTGATTCCGTATCTGATAAATTGCAAGCTTTATTGTACATTCATCTTTCCACCATATGTTCAGGTCCACATTTTCTGCACTTTATAGTTATACTTCTCACAGCATTCACTTCTTCCACATGAGTAAAAAGCCCGAGATGTTGCTTAGACAATTTTATAGATTTTCAGTATTCTTGAACTTTTCCAGTCATGCCATCCATATAAAACGGTGGTGGTGGCTTATATTCCATGGCTTAGGTACTATTGAAAATAAAACAATTTTTAATTATATATTATACAATGTAGGTGTACCTAATTCGTAAGATGATCCAATCTGAAGCAAAATTGGCGAATCCATCGTCAGTGTTTACTACAGGAGATGGTTTAAAACTTGTTTTTTACTTTTCGTTTTAGTTAACCTGACACCATCGTTTAGTTGTTTCTGCACTCTAGATCTATGTTTGCAATACTCCTTGTTCACGTCACCTTATTATTTTTAATTAATTATGTTAGAATAAAACCTTATACAACATTGATCACAGACCATTAATTTTGACATTAATTTTCATTTACGTCTAGCGGTCATCTTGTCATTTTTCATCTTCCCTTCCCAGCGGCATGGACATGCGCTCTATGCCTAAAGAATGGATTGCCTAATATACAATATGTTTACCATAGACAGGTAACAAAATCAAACATGCAAACTAGTTGCTATTTTAATTCTCACCACTATACGGCAATCATCTATCTTTTTAAATAAATTTTAAAGTTATATAATATTATAAGAACATCTCAAGCACATTCTAAGCGAATATTCGGAATAATAATCTATTCAAATATTTTCAGCATATTGATGAAGAATTTTCTTAGGATGTGATTGAATGAATTTACTCAGAATATTTAAAATTCCATAAATGTTATTAGAACATTCCGAAACAAATATTCTGAACAAAAAATGTTCTCACATTTTGAGAACATTCTGAGAATATCTTGTGCTGTATGGGTAGCTATCAGACACTTAAATGAGCAAGATAACACAGTCTGAAGAAGTTCTAATGAGTTCAGGCCCTAAATAAGATATTATTCCTTTTTTTTAAATATAACTTTGTAAATGAAATTAAAATTCATTGAATTTTTGTAGATTCTGCCCTTGTATGTATATAAAATAATCAAAATAAAGCCCTAATTTTTATTTTCCTTGACAAAACAGCAATATAACTTTATTCAAACTAAACAAATGTGACAAGAATATTCTTATAATATGCCTAATCACTTTAGAAAATTACTGTTTATTAAAATCTAAGAACCCCTACAATTTTGGCCAATATTTTACTCAAAGGTTTGTTATTTAAATCTTTCCAAATTTAAACTAATTGATCAATAATTTTTCATTAGAATGGATAAGCCTGCAGCACTTTTACAAATGAAATTGTGATTTGCCAACTAAATTACTTTTATATTTTTATAGGTACAAAGTACTTAATCTTAGGCAATTATTTTCTGTTTGCTGTTATGTGTGTTACATACCCCACTAACTCTCTTGGTTTGTTTGAACCCCGATCTTCGCGCCTCAGGTGATGGTCTTTATAACTATTTTCACGGTTCGATTACAGTAAATAAAAATGGTGGTTGCTTTAGTTGTTTTATGACGCCTTATCTCTTTAATGGGTTCACTGAATTACTATTGCTTTATTTGAAAATGTGCCCTATACAGTTTTATGTATATAAATATGAACGTGGCTTTATCGTTTTCTGTGTCTACCGCCAAAAGGTTTATTTTCTCTCGATAGCGTAAGTAATTATGTTTATAACTTTTGAAAAAAATTCACTGTTTGTTCCCTCTGGAACCCCTGGGCTGTTCAACTTCTATCACTACTCCTTTTGCACTTAAAAATTCGAATCTTTCGATTAATTTACTCTGAAAATTCCTCCCAGATGCTTACTCTTTCAAATTCTTAAAAAGTTGTTATTTTTTTCTCCGTGTAAACAGCCGTTGCTACAGTTTCCTCTCTCGCCCTTTAAAGTCTCTTACATTTTTGTTCGCAGGCATTGTTGTCAAGATTCCTGACAATTTTGCTTTACCTAAATTCATTCTCAGCTTGACAGCTTATAATTAAACATCTGTTTAAGAATTCTTACAAACTATTTCTTAATCTATCAAACATCAAAATCTCTTAACGTAAAATTGACATCTATCAAAACGTACCTTATCTACAATAAATTCTTTATAATATTTTCCTGTCTTGTTGAAAAAATTGCTCAGTTCATATCTACACTTGTTTTCAAATAATCTTGTTGCACTTTCGTTCTTATCTTGTCCTTTCTTTCGGTTTAATGGGCACCTTACATATACACTTATTTCCTTATAAACTAAGTTACACTAATTTATGTACACCAACTTTTGCTTCTATCTTTTAATTCACATATACATACTTGGGGTAATTAGATTCGTCTTGTTGAATTTATACAAGGTCTTATTATATGCCAAACAGTATGTTTTCCTTAGGTCATACAGTGTTCGTCTCTGTGTGGTCCGTACGGGTGCATTCAAGTCTTTGCTGGCTTTAAGTGTATAATTATGTAAATCTATATACGTGTGGATATTTTCTGTTACCGCTCTTATAAACCATCTCAACTTCCCCAATAACAAAATTGCAAAAGCTTTGAAGAAGGTCTCTTCTCAAGCTTTCAAATTTTTTTATTTAACGCTTTCAATCATCATCCAAAAACATAAAAAAAATAATTTCTTTGCAAAATTGTGGGTTTAAACTTATATACTTATGCATATACTAATAGAGAATTTAGTATTTCCTCAGTTAATGCTTTACCTAGTGTTTCAGATAAAGAAAAAAATCGAAACGATATAAACTTCAAAATACCCTGTGAAATGACGTCTGGAATGAAATTCCCATGTTCTAACCACATTAGTGGCGTGCGGTCCATGGAAGCAAGGGAAGCGTTGCTTACCTTAAAATAACGACTACATACCTAAACCGCATTATTTAAAATCCCTTTTGTATTTTAAGTATTAAATTTGAAACTCTGAAACTAATTTAATTATTACAATTTTTATTTCGCAAGCTCACACACATAATTATTTATTATGCATCATACTGTATTTGTATATACGCTCCTAGCAAGTACGTCGTCGCAGTAAATGCGCCAGCGAACAGCACGAGTTGCAATGACTTCGGTTAAATACACGTAGTCAGCAGGCAACTTTATAAGAAACCCTAGCTCGACGGATGTACGCGTATTTTTAGAACGTGTTGTACTAGGAAGACCCGGTGCACGTATAAAGTGAATGTCTCTGATTATTTCGTAGATATAAGCAGTTGACTATGTTAAATACATGGGCATTTTATGATTATTAATATGGCTGCAAGTAGATCAGCTTTTAACAGCGGCGTCGGTGGGGGTGGGGATTTACAAACTTTACAAACAAGTGGTAATAATAACTGTGATTGTATTGTGTGTTTTTGATAACCAAAGGATTTTCAGGTTTACCGTTTGCTGAAAAACTTGCTATTATTAATAAAGGTAGGCCGAAACCTGCTGTAAAAAACTTAAACCCAAGAATTAAAACATGTACTCGACATTTCAACGCGGAAAAAACTTATAAACAATATGAATGGTTAATGGGTTGTGAAAACAGGAATAAACTGTTTTGTTGGCCTGGTAGTCTATTTGTGACTAAAAAGGGGGTGTGGAATAAAAGTGGGTTTTCCGACATGAATAATCTACGTAAAGTAGTAAAAAGACATGTTATGTCTAAAGTGCATTTACATACCATTTTAAAATTAAGTGTCTTTAGAAAAGTGCGAATTGAATACGCCGTTGACAAGCAGATAGAAATTAGTCATCGCCAACACAATGAACTGGTTGATAAAAACAGAAACATATTAAAATGATTTATTGATGTTGTGTGTTTGCTTGGTCAGCATGAATTGGGCTTCCGGGGTCATGACGAAACAACTACATCTACAAATAAAGGAAACTTTCAAGACCTAGTTTCTTTAATAGCCAAATACGACATTTATTTAAAAAATAACTTGGAACAGTCTAACGTTTTTCGCGGGACATAAAATCGCATTCAAAATGACTTAACTTCGGCTGCTGTCACTATTATTTTGAACATAATTAAATCTGCATCTTAGTGACCTGAAATTTCTTGAATTGTGTAATTTTGGAGGATTTAAAGGGATACTTTTCCCAGAAGATTCATTCAAATCATTATTTCACCACTATGGACATTATTTTGACAAAGCCTTATTACGATTAGAACTTACAGTCATTTATGAAACCGATGTTATAGGCACAAAAACTAACGCGAGTGAACTTTTAACTTTCTTAAAACAACCAAAATTGGAAAATGCATATTCTGAAGTGTTCAAATTCTGTGAATTAGTATTAACAATTACTGCTACTAGTGCATCTTTAGAACGAAATTTTTTACATTGAAGCGTATCAAGAGTTTTGTTAGGAATTCAACAGGACAGGAAAGATTTTCCCAAATTTCAATTTTGTCAGTTGAAAATAAACTCGTCCAGTAAATGTCCCAGAATCCACAGTTTTATAACGACATTATTAAAATTTGCCAAAAACGACAGAAGAATTGAGTTACACTACAAATAGGTAAGTTTCTGAGAATTGCTTCCCGTATTTGAAATGTCACCGCACGCCCCTGAACCACATTTGTTCGACTGCTGTGGAAAGTTCTTCAGCCATTTGACTTGTCTGTCGACTGGAATGTTCCTGATAAGAATTAAGTTTTTCCCATTGAAAAGTGATGTCATTCTGCTGTTGCTAAGTACTGCTCATGCTGTCTTTTCCGCAGGATTTATTTTCCTGATGACATATCTGCTGCCAATTGTTCCTGATTGCTGTAGTCCCAGTGCTACATATAAATAGTGTTTACCTACTAGTGATTATGGCCCCTTTTCAGTGTTAGTGCTGTGTTTCAAACATTGTGTTCATAGTGAAATCACCCATGGCCTGTCTTAGTGTTGGCTTGAGCCTTAGTGAACAGTGCTTCCTTCAACTATAAGAAAATTCACTAGAAAACGTCATATCAGTCTCAATAATTACCAACGTAGTGATACTGTTAACGTTGAGTCGTGACAAGCATTGATGTTGCATGTATATAGAGACATGTTGATCATCACTGTCAGTCTTACTATATAAATATCAACTCACCTGCGTGCATTAAAGAGTGATCCATGTACATCTGACTGATACGCAGTCATTACTTTGCATGTTTGCATAACTTTATATATATATATATATATATATATATATATATATATATATATATATATATATATATATATATATATATATATATATATATATATATATATATATAAGCTATATTGTTTCTTGTTATTCGAGCTTCGTTCATGCATCTAACCCGTTTCTTCAATTAATAATTTGAATAACCCAATTGTTTTGAGTTCTGCTAGTTGCAGACTGTGGACATCTAACATATGGTCTTGTTTTACCAAACATATTTTATTTATCAGAGTGTAGGCTTTTTTAGTTACCAGCAGTGGTCTTCTGTTCCTTCCCTATATTTTCAAGTTCTTTTTTATAAATTCAACGATACTTGCTACGTTATATACCTTTTCTATTGGCTCGTCTCGACATTGTTTCCTACTGACCTTACTGGCATTACTTATCTTGCATCTCATTTGTGTCCCTGGCATTCGTGCTTATATTCTTTCATCATTCCCCTACTTATATATGTGGGCATTATTATCATTATTGTACTTCATATTACTTCCTATTTCACCATAACTATACTTCTTTATAAAAATTTCCATCTCTTAATACTTCCTTAACTTCCTTGCTATTTACACGATTATTTCCTGCTTCTCAATTTGCATTACTGATAATATTTTCCAGCTTGCTTCAGCTTCCATCATATATTCCAATGTCGAGTCATCTTCCAACCCTTTGTCGAAGTTTCTGAAGCTGCATCTTCCCTAATCTTTACTGACTTTCTTGGTTTTTACTTCATATATTTCTCTGGAACTTGTCTCCACTACTTAGTTGGTTTTATATTGTTTTGCTTGTTTGACTTGCAAATCTGCTGCCTATCTTTCGTCAAATTCATCCCCACGCTTTAGCTGATTATTAATTCACTTACTTTTTCTATTAGACTACATTTTCCTGTTGCTCTTGACATTAGTTTTAATTTTGAATTTTGACGTTATTATGTTCTAACAATTTCAAATAGGCAGTTTACCGACATACTTAGGTCGATTGTTTTGAATTTTGCTGCTGTCGTTTCCAAAAAGTTTCTAAAATGCAGTTTAACGACATATTTAGATCAATTGTTTGAATTTTGTTGCTGTCGTTTCAAAAAAGTTTCTAAAATGCAGTTTAACGACATACTTAGGTCTATAATTTTTGAATTTTGCTGCTATCGTTTCCAAAAAGTTTTTAAAATGCAGTTTAACGACATACTTAGGTCGATTGTTTCGAATTTTATTTCATCCACTTATCGTATTTGCTCCATTGCCTCAAATTTTTAGGCGTCTGCGACATTAAATATGCCTCTGATCTGACCTGTCTGTGTACTTTTCTATTGTCCTTGCCGTTCGCTTCTATCATTTTTGCTGCCATTTGTTCTATATCGTTATGCATTTTTACTGCTGCGTCATCTCCACATTCGTTATTTTGTCTTCTTCGTTGCTCATTATTTTCATCAGATTCTTCTCCTTGTCTGGGATCATATTCTATTTTAAAGTCATCGTTGCAATTACTCTCTTTCCTATTGCATTTATACCTGTTCGTGCCATCGTTACCATACTTGTTTTCACGTCGATACCTATTAATTCCTTTTTTTTTTCCGTTTAAATTAGTCTCCCCTATTCTTGAATTCTCTAGGTTTTCTCGTTTCTGTTTATTTCTTTTATTCCCTATACCTTGTCACTCTGCGCTTGTCCATTCATGTTCAAAACTTTGTTCTATTTCTTCTCTTATCCTTTAATCCCCAAGTTCAGATTTATATCTGTCTCTTCTCTCAAATTCTACAATTTTCCATTAGTTTCTCTCAACTTTTGTTCTATTTCGATGTCATATTTGTCCATTTTGCATTTGCTCATGTTTCTAGCACCTTCCATTCGCTGACTTCTTTCGTTCACTTTCTCTATAATTTTCTTTATCGGTTCATTATTCGCTCTGATTTTCTTTATTATCTTACGTACTACATCCATTTCTGTCTCTACTTTACTTTGCAACTTTCGTTCTGCCTCGTTTTTCCCTTCCACCTTCATTTCTACACCTTTTTTCACTTCTTGTATATCATTTTCAAATTTTTCTGTGAATTTTCTATCTATATTATCCAATCTCTCAATCACATGCCTCATATTCTTCTCTTAATCTATAAACTTTTCATACTTTTTTTTATTTACTTATTATGCCTCTATGTTTATTCATATACTATTTGTCTACGCTGGTGTTATTATTATTATTATGTTTTGTATAAACGAATTTATTATTAAAACAAATTATTTCATCACTGTCACTTGTTTGAGTTTTAGGTTTGATTTTGTATGCTCATATTTTATTTGATATTCACGTTTAACCCCTACTTCAATTTCAGCATAGAATACCAGATGAGTAATGAAATTGACAGTTTTCTAATAATCAAAACCTGAAACGTTATACAACTCGAGTTTAAAACAAATCAACTTTCATCAAATCAACCCTCATTCATCCCCTACGTCCTGGAGCGATTTTACTCAGAAACAATCCCAACCATTCGTTTGTCAGGTTCTAACAGTACACCAAATTTAAAGACGATTTGTCAATTCATTCGAAAGTTATCGTGCCTATTAACAGACAGACATACAGACCGACAGACAAAAAAATCTTCGTTTCCAAATCACGTTTTCTATGTCTTTTGACACTTTTTACGCCGTTGCAGCGGAATAAAAAACTTCTGTCACCGTTAGCATACTTTCACACGTATTGACGGTGTCGAAAAAAAAAGTGTTCTGCCTAAAAAAGTCGCCAAGACGATTTTTGTCTGTTTTTTGTTAGAAAATTGTTAATTGCCTAAATAGTACATTAACCCTTACGTAGATAACGAAATTGTTTTGTATACAAATATTCTCTTTTTGATTAATATTTCTAGTTATCTAAAAGGGTTATCAGTGAATAATCGGTACACACATATCATATTTTAATTTTACAGTGTAGTAAATACAGCAGTCGGGGTCAAGGAGTCGCGGGCCAAAGGACTCCAGGGGGCAAGTTGAGGAAGTGGGAACAACAACATAAACTTTCGATGAAGCTTTCCCCAAGACCGTCATGCGCGGTGAAAAGCCGCATCCTGCACGAGGTGGCCCTGCTAATAACTAAACATGACGGATCTAGACAAGGAGGTTGAACTTAACTCCTCCAATCTACGGTGTCACGTGACCCGTGCCTAGGGATGGATGGCACCAGGGCGATGGTGTCGTGAACGGAACCTCTGGAGTACCGGGCAACCCTCCAGAGTAACCCGCCTTACACCACACGGGGTTCTGATGGTGTGGACAGTATTTCCCCCATTCTCGTGGGAACAACATGAAGTTCATAAATACATATAAAACAAAACAAAAAGACAAAATATTTCTTAAAATATGAAACAATAGCATTGCTAAAAAAGCAATTTTTAAAATAAATAAAATGTTGTTATCCTGGATTGAGGATAAAACCGCGCCTTATTCCATTTGCATTCAAAAGCTTCAGTACAATTTCTATCTACGAACCAAGAGTATTCATGTACAATTCTCGATATTCAGCAGTCATTAATCGACATCTTATCAGATTTTTCTTCACGTTGCTGATGAATGACCAAAGTGGTTGAGCCAGTCTACAGGACACTATAAAGTGCCATCCGGTTGGTTGTTCGCCACAATAACTGCAGAAAATATCTTCGACTTGCCCAATTTTTTTAAGATACGATCGGCTAGACGATTTTTGGCCAAGCTGTATGCAAAACCTCTTTTGTATCCTAATGCAGGAATGTGTAAAAACAGCTCCATTTGATGGTATCATCAGTGCAGGGTCCATGCAAGAATTCATTTGTATTCAAAAACTGCAATATAAGATGTTGTAGCAACGATAGTTTGTCCATAAGACTGATATTATATTTTCACGTTCTTCACTCTTAAAAGATAAAGTCATCATTCTTGTAACTAAGTCTGTTGTCGACAGTTCTGAATTATACAGTTGCAAAAGGCTGGTTTTAATGTAGACATAATTTTTTATCAGTTGATTCTTAATGCAATTGTTATTATCAGGAAGTTGTAGCTCTTCTATTAACTTGAATCTGTTTTCGTATAGAAGATCTCCTATGGTGTATATGCCAAATCTAAACCATAGACTAGATACAGTTTCATCAAGGGTATCTGTTTAATCTCATTTATTAAGGACGGAAAGTATTTAATAAATATGTCTACTGAACGAAAGTAATTTAGAACAGTGGTGAGGAAAGGGGAGTTGGTAACGATATGACAATCAGCATTTACAAAGAAATATTGCCATGATAACTTGGCCAGTGAAGTAGAGCGGAGTAGGTAGGTAAGTCATAACCGTCATCTAAGGATGTTTTGTTTGGGCTGTAAGGTACTTGATCGCAAAGTTTACTCGGAATAAACGTACCTTAGAAGGCACATGAACTAAACCGAGACCACCGAATCCTATAGAAAGATAAAGATGTTTAGCTGTTAGCCAGTGCTTTCTAGAGACTCAAAAGAGTTTATCAAGAATTTCTTGTATTTTTGACAAATAATTTTCAGTAACCGATAATACCTGAAAGGCATGCCAAAGACGAGGAGCAATTATCTGATTTATCAACAATACTATTCCCCTCCATCAAAGTGATGAAAATATGTGTTTCCACTTCTCAGCTCGAGCATTTAAGCTTGTCAGCGTATCTATAAATTCATGACTGACTACATCAATGTCGTGTTTAAACGTAACACCGAGAATTTTTATATTCCCAGAAGAAAAGGGAATTCCGCTGTGATTTGCAAAGGACCCTTAAGACTACCTAACCAATAGCCTAAGCATTTCTTCTGATTCAATATCGAACCTGAAATGTCGGAATACAGTTTATAAGAAGTAAGTACAGTGGTGATTTCCTGTGGCGAAGACATTACTACGTTGACATCGTCAGCATGTGCTGTAACTTTCACACATAAACCGAAATTTGCATCTGGTATTGTATAACCCGTTATTCCTTAGTAACACTAGTATCGGTTCAATGCAAAGAGAAAACAAAATTCCTGATAATGGACAGCCTTAACGTATACCGCTAGTAACAATAAGAGGAGCAGTTAACAACGATGATACACAAAACATACATACTGCTGCGGTAGATAACATTTTTATACACGCACTAATATAGTCACCTAGGTTGTAGACCTCTAAGATATGAAATAGCTGTGTTTTATTCTGTCAAATGCCTTGTTTTGGTCAAGCGACAGAATGCATATGTTGGTGCTAGATCTGTTCACATGTGCTATAAGCTCTCTATACAAGTGGAGAATATCGTATCTTGATCTACCAGGTATGCAGTAACTTTGATCAGGGTGTATTAACTTATTGTCCACCGTAGATAGTCTGTTAGAAATACATTTGGCTATTATTTTATAGTCCGTTGTTAACACGGAAACAGGTCACCAGTTATCAAGAAGTTCTTCTTGGTCTTTTTTATGTAACAGAGACACTACGGCTGATCTAACCGATCTTCTGATAAGCCCTCTGACAAGAGAAGCATTAACCATGTTTAAAAACGGTATCTTTAATTTTTCCCAAAAGGTTATTAAAACTCCGCGGTTAGACCGTCAATGCCTGGTGATTTATTTCTATTTAATGACCTAAGGGCAACAGTTAGCGCATTCAATGTCATTGGATTTTTAATAGTTTGTTTTTCTGTTGCACCTAGTACAGGAAGGCCATCAAAGAGAATACTGCGTTTGTCAATTGGTTGTTCGGGAGTATTATAAATATGGGTATAAAACTCTCTTACTATTTTACACACTTCTAAAGGATTTGATGTTATACCGTTGTTTGTTTGTAGTATTATTATAAGATGTGTTCTCTTGGATACTATAGGCAATATAATTTTAGCAGTGGGTTTATCCGCGTTATACATTTCCTCTATAGCCAATGAATCGAGTTTATTTTGACTGTTTTTTACGTTGTCACGCATTTCTTCATTTAAATTAACGACATAAACAGTGTTGCTTTCATTGTCAGAAAGCATGCGATTTAAACTTTGATATAAGAGATTCAAATAGGCACTCTCACGTTGCCACTTTTGTTTTATATAATGTCTTGTAAATGAACCGATGTCATGTTTAAGACTTTCCCAAAAGGTGAGTGGACCACCGTTATATATATATATATATATATATATATATATATATATATATATATATATATATATATATATATATATATATATATATATATATATATATATATATATATATATATATGTATATGTATGTATATATATATATATATATATATATATATATATATATATATATATATATATATATATATATATATATATTCTTCTAGGTAAGTGTTAAAATACACTGAGTCGTCTAATAGGGTATTGGGAAAACGCCATATGGGATAGGTCCTTCTTGACTCCCCTGAATATGGATACGACAATACACGGTTATCGTAAAACGCTGCTAGGAGCTTAGAGGTGGCTACTTGATGGAGCAGATTATCGGTACAATAAGGTCGGCCATTTCTGGAAGCTAATCCCCTTGTGTAGTTTTATATATATATATATATATATATATATATATATATATATATATATATATATATATATATATATATATATATATATATAATTTAATGAATGGTGTATAACTATATTTTTCAGAGTGTTAGAAACAGAGCTATTTAGTAGGTATAGATAAGGAGTTCTGGAGCCGCCACCCTGGAGATATAATTATAAAAACATCGAGTGGCAAGTAAGTACATCAGTCTTTGTCTACAATCTGCTCACGGTAGTTATACTTAATAGTTATAGTAGTGTACTTGTTCTGTTCAATATGTATGGTATCGATGTTACCGATGCACCTGAGTCCTTCGGACCTGTTAATAACAGTGTTTGTGAAGATTGTTAGTGGGGTCAAATCGATGCAGCTCTGCGGCAGAATACTTGTGAGATTAAGCAAGAAAGTAGAATGCTGTTGGAAACAAGGTATACTGTTAATCCATCTCTAAGTGTTGGAATTGGTGAGTAGATAGTCCGCCACCTGGGACCATCCCCTCCACTTTTTTTCTGCGCATGCGCGTGACGTCATGCGCATGCGCTGACGTGTGACAGTTGACATCTGACCTGTCAGATTTGACAGGTGTCAAATGTCACTGACCTGTCAGGTGTCAATGTCAGTTGTCACCTGACCTGACAGTGTTGACAGATGTCAAATGTCAGCTAACCTGTCATATGTCACATCTGTCAAACGCGTTCCAAGATGGCTGACCTGTAATAGACAGCTGCAACCCCTGGTTCTCTATGAAACTGACCTGTGATGACGTCACAAGCGTTCCAAGATGTCTGACCTGTGTCCATAGATATCTACAAGTCAGGTTAGGTATTAACTGTCTTATGTCTGACCTGTGATGACGTCACAAGCGTTCCAAGATGTCTGACCTGTGTCCATAGATATCTACAAGTCAGGTCTCCATGTGTGTGTGTGTGTGTTTGTCGAATACCATTTGTCTGATTGTTTATTAAGGTTAAGTGTTGTATGACATGCTTATTACCCGCCATCTGATTGTTTATTGAGGTTATGTTCACACACACACACACACACACACACACACACACACACACACACACACACACACACACACACACACACACACACACACACACACACGTGTTGATTACCAGTCATCTGTTTGTTTATTAAGGTTATGTATGTATTTGTTTATTAAGGTTATGTTCGCACACGTGTTGATTACCAGTCATATGATTGTTTATTAAGGTTATGTATTTGTTTATTAAGGTTAGTTGTTCGTATACAGACTGATTACCCAGCCATTTTGATTGTTTATTAAGGTTATGTTTGTATTTGTTTATTAAGGTTATGTTCGCACACGTGTTGATTACCAGTCATCTGAACAAGTGTCTCCTGTGTTGAGGAAACAGACAGAGAGACAGACAGACAACTGATTGCCATTGTTGAAGCTTGTACATGCTGTTTGAAAGGATATAACACACGTCATGACAGTTCGAAGTCTTTGCTTAGACTGACAGATGCATGTGTATTTGAAAGAAAAGCATTCGCCTGAAATTAGATTTGAACCCACGAACCTCGAATCGGCCATAGACAGCTTTCTCAGATATACACTATCCCTAAACCAATAGCTCCACAGACGCACACGATAAAAGTTTGTTCGCTGTTGTATATATAAAACAAAACCTGTTGTTGTTGTTTACATATGAGGTTAGGTGTTCGTATACATGTTGATTACCAATCATCTGATTGTTTAGTAAGGTTATGTTTGTATTTGTTATTTGAATGCAAACAGACATAATAAGAAGAGTGTACTTACATACAGCAAGAGACGTCATCCTTGTTTCACGACTTACCACATACTGAACAAGTGTCTCTCTCTCTTGTATTGAGGAAACAAACTGATGTAAGAGAGAGAGAGAGAGAGGTCTTACAAAGGATAAACAACGTTTTACAGTTGTTAACCTTGATCCTGTTTGAGCTTGTCTGTGTATCTGTTTAATATACGCAAGAGAGAGGCCCTCTGAAAGGTAAACAACGTGTCAGTTGATGAACTTGGTGAATGTTATCTTGTGTTATATCTGTTGAATCACCCCTGCAGTCGTGTTTGAGCTTGTCTAGAATACAAGGGTATCGGAATACTGATACCCTAAATATTTCAACCGAGGGGGCCCACTTAGAGTTATCGCCAGGGAGCCGGATTACTGTCAGGATATTATTGCTTTACGACATACTTTTTAATCGTATTACAAAATAAAAACACAGTAATTTTAACAAAGACTTTTATTTGATTCTAAGTACAAGTATGTAAACTCTTTGTTGGAATACATTTATAGAATTATTAACATTAGATGGTTCAGTGTTGCGTTGGTGCTGTTGTTGTTGTTGTCGTTGGTGTCTCTTCATGGCTGTGGGCTTACTAGGTGATAACACTAGCTTCTTTTAGTTCTTCCAAGATTGACTGAATTTCGTTGTTATGAGCATTATTACCTGCAACTTGGGAAGCCACTAAAAGTCTAAGTCTGTCAACCAACTCGTTTATGTCATTCCAATACACATAGGCTATTTGTTTGTTATTTTGTATCATATAGTTGTTGGTGCTGATGTTGTTGTTAGGGTTCATGCCGTTGCTATCGCTGCTATTATCACTCTGAGTTTTAAGTTCAGTCTTTTGTTTTTTGTTAAGATGTCTGACGTTGCTGTCGTCATCGTCTTCCTCGTAGGTGTAACCAAAACCTTGAGGAGTTGAGGATCTACGACCTCGTGGATTTATCACTGGTTTTATTAGAGTCAGATACTTTTCAGAGGAACAACCCTTGGTTCGTGCGTTAGGATCATAGTTCATTTTATGCACACTAGTTGCTTCTAGAATATCTCTATAGTGTTGAAGATCGTCATAGGTATACCCTCTAGGTGTTTTCATAAATATCAATTCTAGCAGACCTTGTGTTTGCGGATATCTCCGTTGACCTAGTCGAATGTCATTATCAGTAAAGTCCAAGTGTTTATTGCCAAGACTCCAGCTACCGGTATCTTTAGCGTAGCGAGCACCATACGTTTGATCAATGGTAGCGAGCCTTGGTGGTTCAGTAAAATACTTGTCTACATAATATCGAACTCGTTCAGGATATTGCTCCAAAAATTCTTGATATGCAGGGTTGGATGTGACAGTTTGTAGGTCTGCCTCAAGCTCTTCAAATGTTGGGATATCCTCATCGGAACTTGTCTCCTCAGCCTCTTCCCTTGGTTCAGCTTCAAAAACTTCATGGTCTTTAAGGAACTGTACTTGGGGTTTCGTTTCTGGTATATCGACTTCGTCTTTGATTTGTTCAGCCTTTGGTGGTTGCGGTTGCTGCTGCTGCTGCAGTGCTGCTGTGTTTTTAGATATTTCACTTAGGGGCTCAACAAGTGGTTTATATAAACGTTGCAGAGCATCATCATTCTCGGCTCTGTTAAGTTTAAGCATTAAATGTTTTTTTCGAATATTGTCAGCAAGTTGTAAAATCCTTTTCTCAACTTTTCGCTCTTGCTTACCCAACACTTCCATTTTGCTACAACTGATCGGTGTTACCAGCCGGTCTAATCATTTGTTTGAGCGATACAGGTTGTGTGGTGGTTTAACATATACTGACTCCGTCACGGTATATGTCTTCTTATTTATCACGATATCCGTCTGTCTTGTTAGACAGCTGTGTGTTAGACAGCTGTGTGTTAGACAGCTGTGTGTTAGACAGCTGTGTGTTAGACAGCTGTGTGTTAGACAGCTGTGTGTTAGACAGCTGTGTGTTAGACAGCTGTGTGTTAGACAGCTGTGTGTTAGACAGCTGTGTGTTAGACAGCTGTGTGTTAGACAGCTGTGTTAGACAGCTGTGTTAGACAGCTGTGTGTTAGACAGCTGTGTGTTAGACAGCTGTGTGTTAGACAGCTGTGTGTTAGACAGCTGTGTTAGACAGCTGTGTTAGGCAGCTGTGTTAGACAGCTGTATGACAGCTGTTAGACAGCTGTATGACAGCTGTTAGACAGCTGTATGACAGCTGTTAGACAGCTGTATGGCAGCTGTGTTAGACAGCTGTGTTAGACAGCTGTGTTAGACAGCTGTATGACAGCTGTGTTAGACAGCTGACTGCCCTGTCTATCATTGTTGTGTTAGAATAATATATATCTATCGAATCCTTTTCTATATCGGCCTTTGTGTACATCGTTTTCCTTCACAATCACCAACACACCATACTTATTATCTTTCCAGCATTGGTGGCAGATAGTTTTAAATTGTTTAAAGTCCATATCGGTGGTCACATGATCGTCGTACACATGTTTTAAATTGGTTTCATCTTGCTTGAATAACACAATAACATTGGTGTTGTCACGGACCAGATGTTTGGGTATTCGTGTATATGTTTGACAGAGATAGAATGAATCAATATTCTTATGTCTGCCCATACTGAAGTATGCTCTTATTTTATCTTGTTTGTCACAAGCTACATCATCAAATATAAACACAGAGTTGTCCTTGGCATCTGCCGGATCTAATATTTCATCGTTTTCTCTATAAGGATAGTAACCAACACCTTTTGTTGCATTCATCACCTCCTTTAACATCTTGTATTTCGGTTGATACAGAGACTTTGAATACACATACACGTTATCAAATTTTAAACCGTTTGCTTCAAACAACAAACTCAGCATGACATTAGTTTTACCACAGCCACTCGGACCACATATGATACAGCGAACGGTGTTTGGAAAGAGAGGACCATGCCTCAGTTGTTGTTGAGCTGTGTCCGTAACAACATCGTCTATATTTGTAATGGGTAAGGCAGAAGCGTGTTTGCTGGTACGCATCTTAACTTAAACTAAACTATATTTTTTGGGGTGTGTATATATATGAATGCAAGTGAGACAAAGGCATGTATCTCAAGAAACAGCGCTCCGGTTATGGGTTGTATCTGCAAAAACGATTGCAATAAAAGACTCAAACAGTAGCCTGTGTGTATCAGTCATGGCGCACACCTTTGTGTTGATAGACCGCAGCTCCCATCTGTCGTCAGACTACCATCCACCAATTGTTTTGGATGGTAATTATGCTGTTGCCTTGATAGGCTTTCACACCTACAACAACATACCCAACATCTATGAAGGTAAAAACAAATTTCATGTAAAAGAAGGAACCGGTTGGCGAACCATCACGATACCCACCGGTGCTTATGAAATAACACACTTGGAAGAGTTACTTCAAAATGAACTTGTTGGTGCTACAGCAACACACGAACAAAAGCAACAGGCTCTGATTCTGAGACCTAATCCGAACACCATCAAATGTAGACTAAAGTGTTATACAAATGTCAGTTTTGAATTTGATGGTTCGATTGGGCGAATGTTGGGCTTTTCAAAACAAGTTCTTCAGCCGGACACCTTTTATGAATCTGATTTACCTGTTGAAATAGTGGATGTTAGACAGATTCGCATAGAAACCAATATTGTGTCTGGTTCCTATTATAACGGACAACCCTCACATACGCTGTATGAGTTTGCTCCGATGGTTGATCCTGGCTACGCAATCGACATAGAACCTAAAAATTTAATTTACTTGCCGGTGAACAAGCAAGAGATTTCCAATATAAGCATCGACATCGTCGACCAAGATTCAGTTCCTGTCA
This sequence comes from Tillus elongatus, assembly GCA_964006375.1. Lineage (NCBI taxonomy): Eukaryota > Metazoa > Arthropoda > Insecta > Coleoptera > Cleridae > Tillus > Tillus elongatus. Next base: position 66,294,058 of record OZ023268.1, read on the forward strand.
ACTTTCAAGGTGAAGAGGTGTCTGTTCGCTTGAAACTTATAAAAGTTGCTTAGTATGTTGGTCTTTAAGGATATAAAAGCAAGTGCATCTACCACAACAAATTCAGTTGAGTCAGACACGTCAAAGGGTACGCTTCGTCCCGATAATATTGAGTTCCTGCAGAGCCTGGGTTATCATGTCGTCAAAACTAGAAATATTCAAAGACCCCGTGTTTGATGATGGCATCGATCGAGAAGAGCTGCGCTCTTACTATTCACCAACTAAATCGTTTGGTAACAGCGATGAAATTGAAATAGCCATCAACCAACAAGATGCGTTCGTATGTCTGGCCGAGTCAGCTCTAATAATCGAAGGTGCTCTGGAACCTGTAGCAATCCAAAATGCCACTGGTGCTTGTTATCTGTCAAATAATGGAGGAGCAGCTCTGTTTGAATCAATGACCTATGAGTTAAATAACAAGGAAGTGGAACGAGTGCGAGACCCATACACCACAACCATCATCAAAAGTCTGCTATCGTTCAGTAAGAATGAAGCCCAATCTCTTAGCAACGCCGGTCTGAATGTGTCGTCGGAGCACATCACCTTAAATGATAACAAGTTTCACATGCTCATACCTGTTTGGTTCCTCTCCAGTTTCTTTCATCATTTCAAAGGAGTTCTCTGTGGCAAACATACTTTCCGCTTTACAAGAAGTCGAAACGATTCCAACGGCTATTACAGCACAGGTACGGCACGAGCAAAAATTACCGTAACCAATATGTTTTTAAAGGTAAAACATGTCTTTCCCAATGATAAAATGAAATTGGAACTGATGGATAAAATAGCAAAAGACACCTCTATATTTCTCGCATACCGCAAATGGGACATATATGAGTTACCAGCACTCAGAGATATCAACAGAGATGTGTGGGCTGTTAAAACTGCAACCAACTTGGAAAGACCTCGATATGTGATTATAGCATTTCAAACAGATCGTAAGGACAACGTGAAGAAGAGGCCAGACTATTTCGATAACATTGGTATGTTGGACCTCCGAGTGTTTCTAAATTCAGAATGCTACCCTTATGAATCTATGAATATGGATTTTGAGAAATCGAAATATGCAGAAGCCTATAGCATGTATACAGATTTTCAAAAAAGCTTCTGTTATAAAAACATGTCGGAGCCTATCTTGAATTATGACGAGTTTAAAGAATGAAGTCTATTTGTGATTGACTGTCAGCACCAGAACGAGTCAATCAAGTCTTCAACGGTGGACATTAAGGTGGAGTTTATGAGTCACGCCAACTTCCCAAAGAATACTCGTGTTTATTGTTTGGTTATTCATGACAGTGTAATGGAATATAAACCTCTAACGGGTATCGTTAGAGCCATTATGTAATAATAGTATGTCATTTATGTATCAATATGTACAACTTAATTAATCCTAATAAATTTTTATTGTATGTAAATCAGTTGTTTTATTTTTATTTTGTTGCATTTTGATTAACCCCTTTCTGTCTGTCAGTCTAAGCAAAGACTTCGAGCTGTCATGACGTGTTTGTTAAACAGCTGTACAAGCTCAAACAAGGTTCTATATGATACTTGTTGGGCAATCAATTGTCTGTCTGTCTTTTATTACACAGCTCTGTCAGTCTAAGCAAAGACTTCGAGCTGTCATGACGTGTGTGTGTGTGTTAACAATCAACAACAGCGTCTATATGTTTTGTTTGGTTCAAGTGGATGTCATTAAACAACTGTGTTATTTCTATAACGACCCCCATTCAAGACCTCAACAGACGTCAGTGTGTGTTAAGCCGTGAAACATGTATGACGTCTCTTGCTGTATGTAAGTATACTATTATATTATTTATGTTTGCATACAAACAATACTTATCAAACAATCCTTGTATATCAAAGTTTAGTTTGATGTTTTAAATCGAGTTTTGTTACTTGTGTTTTTTTTTTGATCACTCCCTATATAAGTTCAGATTCATTATAATAGGAAACACTAACATAAACAAACACGCATACATAAAACCAGGTCTCCAGTTTTATTACCCCATTAAACAAATTCATTAACATATCTACATGTAAATACGTTTTGTTATTGATAGTTTACTTCAAACGTTTTTGTTTTTAGAATTTTATATTAGATATGTAAATTGGAACGTCTTTAAATATCTTTTACTATAATATATATATATATATATATATATATATATATATATATATATATATATATATATATATATATATATATATATATATATATATATATATATATATATACTATTGTTTTTAAAAGTTACCGTACCTATTATATATTCAAATTGGAATGTAATAGAGATACCACCCCTGCCCACACACACACACACACACACTCATCAGCCTGATAAACTCGTTTTAAATTATCATATGTAACAGGTTTTGTTTTATATATACCACTGCGAACACACTTTCACCGTATGTCTGAATAGCATGATCGGTTTAGGGACGTTTGCATATCTTAGTAAGCTGTATGGTTGGGGTTCGAATCTAATTCAAATCTAATTTCAGGCGAATGCTTTTCTTTCAAAATCATATTTCAAATTAAAATCAAATTTCAAATTACCCGCTCAATATCTTCCTAATATATGTAAGTGTGTGTGTGTGACTAAACCGAATGACTGTGTCCAACAGATGTCTCCCCTCGAGCTAGGGAATATTCTCCCACTCTACAACTTTACAAATAGAATGTTCCCTAGCTCGATGAGTCAGATCTCTGGACACAACAGACAGTAATTTTCAAACAAATTCAAATTTCCCGCCAAAAACGAAATACCCTAACAAACTTCAATACACCTTAACAACACAATAAACAACAGACAGCTGTCCTTAATAAACAAATACAAACATAACCTTAATAAACAAACAGATGATTGGTAATCAACACGTGTGCGAACATAACCTTAATAAACAAACAGATAGCACGTTGACGACATAACAAATACAAACATATCCTTAATAAACAAACAGATGACTGGTAATCAACACGTGTGTGTGAACATAACCTCAATAAACAATCAGATGGCTGGTAATAAGCATGTCATACAACACTTAACCTTAATAAACAATCAGACAAATGGTATTCGACAAACACACACACATGGAGACCTAACCTGACTTGTAGATATCTATGGACACAGGTCAGACATCTTGGAACGCTTGTGACGTCATCACAGGTCAGACATAAGACAGTTAATACCTAACCTGACTTGTAGATATCTATGGACACAGGTCAGACATCTTGGAACGCTTGTGACGTCATCTCAGGTCAGTTTCATAGAGAACCAGGGGTTGCAGCTGTCTATTACAGGTCAGCCATCTTGGAACGCTTGTGACAGATGTGACATATGACAGGTTAGGTGACATTTGACATCTGTCAACACTGACAGGTCAGGTGACAGCTGACATTGACACCTGTCAGGTCAGGTGACAACTGACGTTGACAGCTGTCAGGTCAGGTGACATTGACACCTGTCAAAACTGACAGGTCAGCTGTCAACTGTCACAGGTCAGCGCATGCGCATGACGTCACGCGCATGCGCAGAAAAAAGTGGAGGGGATGGTTCCAGGTGGCGGACTATCTACTTTGGTGTATCAAACGCCGCTGGATTGATCCGAATAATTAAGATTGCAAATACAAGCCCGTATCCACCAAATAATATAACAATCTCATATGGATCATGGGAATGGCATTATTTTATGTAACACTGACAAAAGCAGCTGAAGAATACTTTACCAAAGGTAATAAGATCGAACCTGAAAAGAATGGAGTATGTACCGTCAAGTCTATTAAAATACTAGACAGTAAAGGTATATCAATCTCAGATGATGCTGTTATTTTTTATTTAACCGAAGATGCAGTTCAACAGCTACTAGATCTGGTTGAAATCATCAACGAAAAGGTGAAGTTTCTAACTAATTTTAACTTTGATGTTCGGATTAGTGATTTCCTCTATTGTGTTGCTGATGTTCTCAAATCTGTTAATAAAAAGGAGCTACCGTGTGACGATGAAATGGTGAAGCTTATAAATATTATGGTAAAAGATCAGGAATCATCATTCCCAGTTTGCATGTTAGAGTGCTTACACTTTGCAGAGAAGAAAATACTTAATCTTTTTAAAGAAATACACACGATATACAATGGGCCATTTTAAAGCAAGTTTCATCATCCTGACAGCACTATGTCAGCATGTATTTTATACCTACAAACCACCAAATGTAAAAGAAGTGCGAATTTGTTTTCACAGCGACGGCTGCATGAAATGGTTTGGACTTCCAAGAACACATCTATACAACGATGAGGTGACTGAAGTTTCAACATACAACGTGTCCAAAATTAAGAGTGATATGGTACGTTATAAACTTATTCTTGTTTGATAATGGCACCCGTGATGAGACATCTGACTGGATAACTCTCATATTAACTTATGTGTTAATTTCAAATTATATTTCTATGTTTATATCAACTGGTTTTCTTATATGTCTTGCTATATTTATGCTGATGTACTTTTGTTTTAAATATAACACTGTAATTAAAGGTATCTATCGTAAACATATTTGTTAATAAAAATATATATGCTGAAGATGTGTGTTTTTATTCATTAGTTAAGCACATGTAGTTAGGACGAGATACTGTGAATCGTGCTCGTTACAAGTGAAAAAGAATGCTTTCTCTGGCCATTTACGTAGTGAAATTCATAAATCAAAAGTATGTGAACCATGGCAAGTTGAACAAGTGCATATGTTAACTCAAGCTTTTAAAAATAGAAACGCTACTTATCGTATATACGAAAAAGGTATTGATAATAAACAGTTTATGGATACAATAAGACATAAAGTGTTTCATCTGATTGAAGCTGCTTTAGCTAAACATAATCAAATTAGAATGAATGTAGAATTGTTTGGTTTGTATGTACTCCAAAGTGTTTTTTTTATTGTACACAAATATTTACAATCAGAACCACCTAATATATTATATACATTAACTAATATGTATATACGTTGAGTTCTGTAAGTAAATCGGCTGACGAGAAATTGACATGAAGGAATTACACCCATTTGTGCTATCCGGCATTTGTAAATTTATTTCATACCTGCCGCCATAGATCTAATGGCCACTTTCTATTCAGTCGGCTGGTTTGGTTTTTAAGCAATGGTCTAACGACATCATTTGGATGTGCTTCCAGTTTTTGAAGGTGTTCGTGTGCTCTTTATATTTAGATCTCTGTGAAGGGTGTGGTTGCTTACATACCAAGGCGCATCTGTTATGATGCGAAGGGCTTTGGACTGAAAGCGTTGAACTAGGGTAGTGTTGGATTCTCTGGAGGATCCCCAAAATTCTAGGTCATAGGTCCAGATTGGCTTGATTATAGCCTTGTAAACCAGAACTTTGTTTTCTGGCAATTGGAGCTTTTCTACCTATTATCCAGTACAGTCTGACGGTTCAGAGTGAATGTGACATGCGATGACTTTGCTTCATCGATCTTTATCTTCCATTTGTCTAACCATCTTTGTAGCAATGATAAATGATTTTGTATATGATGGCTGGCTGTTCCAGGGTCCTCATTTACACACTGTATGGCTGTCATCTGCGAATGTGGACATGTCAGTTTCTTGGATAGTCGGTATATCTGAGATGTATAGTAGATATAGAATCGGACCGATCACGCTTTAATTTGAAAGTATCGATCTGATAGATACGATTTAAAGATGAGGTAATAGTGATAAGGGAAGGATTTCTTGATTTTTTACAGGAGTCCTTTATGCCATACTCTGTCAAAAGCTTGACTTACATCTAGGAAAACTGAAGAACAGTATTTTTTTTGTTTCTGTGATTTTTTGCGTTATATTCACGAGTCTGAGACATTGTTGAACTGTTGAGTGCTGTTTTGTAAATCCAAACTGGTGTTCAGGAATCCAGTTCTCTTGGTCAAGTTCTCTTAGTAAGCGATTAAGGATGAACCTCTCAAGTACTTTTGATAATATGGGCAACAGACTTATAGGTCGATACGACTTTACCACTGTGGGAGGCTTTCTTGGTTTCAAAAACATCAATATTTGGGCAAATTTGAGCTGCTTGTACCAATAGTCTAACCGTAATATCGCATTGAAGATTATAGTTATAAATTTGAGCGCTTGTTCTGGTAGTTCGTTAATCACCGTGCCAGTAATAAAATCTGGTCCAGGTGATTTACGTTTGTTTAGCCTCTTTATTTGTTCCTTGACCTCTCTAACTTCAAATTTACGGATTGGAGGAGACAGCTGTAGCGGTATGTCAAGATATTCCTCTATTTATGAATCAGGTTTATCTGAATAAGGTTGGAAAACTTCACCAGGTGCCTCCAGTTCCCCGAATGGGTGGTATATCATTTTGAGGACTCCTATAGCTTCTCGCGGCTTTCCATATGGAGTGATCTTGGCCATTTATGTTATGTATGTAATAAAGGAATGTTTGATTTCTAGTATTTTGTAATTTACGCTTCAGCCTGTTAGCAATATTGTTGTATCGTGTTTTGTCTACCGGGTGATGAGTTCGATGCCATATAGCCCCAGCTCTTCGTTTTCTGTAAGCAGTTCGGTCACCTGCATCGGAATGCTACCTAAGTCTTTGACTTCATCCTCTACTTTACGTGTGGCATTCCATGCAGCTTGTTGTATCGTTGATGTTAGGTGATTTGTTACTTCTTCCAATTCTTCTGGTATTTTTATAGTTATTGGTGGTTGGAGTTTGTCGTTGATGTATTCTCTAAGTTTCCAGTTTGTTTTTGTTGTGTAAGACTGGTTTTGCTTTCCTTCTTATAATTGTGGCACTTACCGTTGCTACGACTGGCGTGTGATCAGATGATAGATCCAGACAAGATTGTGCTTCTATATAGTTTTGTGATAACCCATTGACTACAAAGGAGTCTAATAAGTCGGGAATTTTGTTTGGATCTGTAGGCCAATATGTTGGTTCTCCCGTGGATAATGTACTGTAGCTCTTTTCTATTATAAACTTAGAAAGTTCCCTACCTTTCGGTGTTGTCAGTCTTGAACCCCAACTAGTATGTTTTGAGTTATAATCCCCACCAGCTATAAACTTGTTACCTAAGGTTACAAAAAAGGATTGAAAGTCTTTTTTTGTAATTCTATGTATTGGCGGACAATAAACTGCTGATACTGTTAGTAGATTAGGGAGCTTGTTAACTTGGATCGTAGTAGCTTGCAGAAAATCTGCTTGGAATTTTGGCATCTCATAAAGTGGCAATGAGATTCTAATTATTATTGCGGTACCACCATGAGCTGTGGCGTCTGGATGTTCAGTGTAGTATATACTATAGTGTGGTATTTTTAAGTGTGTTCTGTCCGAAAAATGTGTTTTTGATACGAGCAGAATGTCTATTTTGTGCATAACCAGGAATATCTGTACTTCTTGTTTTTTGGCTTGGAGGCCATTGGCGTTCCATAATGCTTTTTTAACAAACTGAGACATTGTTAAGCCAGTCTATTAATGACAGTCGACAACATGTTTAGAATCATGTTATTCTTGAATTCGTTCAAAAATCGCACCGGTGTTATATCATTTTGCTGTTGAAATCATTATACGTAGCGTTGTTTTGCCTGTTGTGCTCATCATGATGGAGTGCTTGTGTATAAGAATGATTGATCTCTGACCTTTCGGGAGCTTTTGTCTGGCTAAGATGATTTCGCTAGTTATTGTCATGTACTGAGGTATGAAGCGAATTTTGCTGATTTCGCGAGGGTTGCTGCCGTAGATCTGGTTTATTTTTGGCTTGGAGTTCTTTATAAACTTGGCAACATTTATAATTGGATGGATGAGGACCATTACACAAAAAGCACTGTCTTACAACTGTTTGTTATTTCAATTAATATTATTAGCTTTACGCGTTTGTATAGGGCGCGCTGGTGTGTGTGTGTGTGTGTGTGTGTGTGTGTGTGTGTGTGTGTGTGTGTGTGTGTGTGTGTGTCTGTGTGAGTGTGTTTGTATTTAAAGCTCATTCTTAATAGCATTGAGTACCCCCTCATGTATATATATATATATATATATATATATATATATATATATATATATATATATATATATATATATATATATATATATATATATATAATATTTGAAATTTCTTCTTTTAAATCGAGTTTGTTTATCTTATTATTGAACATTCCTCATATACGTCATACAGTCTTAGTAAATATATTTTGTTCATCTTATTATTGAACACTCCTTGTATTTGTTTGCCAGCAACCGGCTATAACGATATCTAGACCAACGTGATACCTTTCTCTCTCCTATATTAGTTGCAAACACGTTTCTGTTGATAAGGATTATTCAGATGTCATAATTAAACCCTGTGCCGGTAATCTGTGTTATTTTATGCTAAACGAAATTCGCCTCTAACTTTATTTGTCATATGGCACATGTATAGTAATTGCTAATAGCCATTCAGGTAGCGAATTTCGTGTAAATAATATTATACCTTTTCTTTTACAGAACATTTGCGAATTAGCAATTAGTCATTCATCTAATAAAACTATCCAATGAGTTAGTTAGTCTAATAACAAATGTATAAGCTTTTATTTGAACATGTTAATTATTAAGTGTTTTATGGTATCAAAAGAGACTGTGTGCGACATCTATGTTATAACCTGACAAATAACGTCTCCAAGCATGTAACTATTATCGTAATTATACATGTTTTAAGTGAAACCAACGACTATTCTGTGAACTCGAGATCTACCCACGTGCATATACAAGCTAAACAAGTATCATATGTACTGCAGAAAAGCATCATATATCACACACAATAAATTTATAATAAATGGGCTGTGTTATTTTAAACTATTCAACATACTTTAATATACCACATATATGTATGTCGTTTGCAATTTCAGATATTATTTGACAAGCTAATTTATATATATATATATATATATATATATATATATATATATATATATATATATATATATATATATATATATATATGTATGTATGTATATATATATATATATATATATATATATATATATATATATATATATATGTATGTATATATATATATGTATGTATATATATATATATATATATATATATATATATATATATATATATATATATATATATATATATATATATATATTGCTATGATAAAAAGCTTAAGGCAGTTTGACATTGAATTAGAATGAATTAGAAAATTTAAAACCTAATTGAAAAGTTAAAGTTATGTCTTTCCGGTAATCACAATGAAATATTTATTTGTAACAAAACTAACTGTATTTATTAACTTTCAATATGTAAATAAAGACAGTATCAAGTGTTAAGCAATATGTACAATTAGCTGAATAAGTAATTTATAAAAAGTGTAAACAAATGTTTTAGGTTAAGATAATATAATCAGTGAGATAGAAATTATGAACTTATCGCCAATAAACATAGTGTAGTACTAACCTTTTGAGTCAAGCAGTAGTTATAAAAATTCATGAACTTCAAGGGGAAGTCATTGTTTTGACTAATGTGTAGATAAACTGCTTTTGATTGGGTTAGGTGACAATCATTTTGAACATTTGAAATTAATCATATCGGATCGGCAGAGAGGAATGACACGATATCCCGCATCTTCTAGATCAGAGAGAACGTTTTAGACAGTCAGAGCGACACCACGCTTTTAAAAACATCCATTGTGTATTCTCCAAATTTAAAATAAAACTTGTGTTGAATGTCCAGTTATAGTGTTTAAAAGGTACAGTGAAGTCGGTATCGTCGTCACAATGTGTCCACGACAAAGAATAACATCTCCAGCAAATAATTCAGTGTAATCAGCATGCATCTGAACTAGAAGCCAGAGTTATATTACAGATTGAAATATAACTCTGTTTCTCACAAATGTAAACAGAAACTACTCAAACAAGTAAGACAAGTGTCAATGAGAATTTTACGACGTAAATGTCATTTAAATCAAACTTTTATAAGAAAAATAATTTCGGCCGATAAATAGGGAGATTCAAAATAATATCAATAGATGTCGCAACGATATCGTCTCTAGAATATCATAATTCAACCATCAGCCATTTTAACAAAGCCCGTTGCCATAGAAACAGAACCACAGTTTTGCGGAAGAGTGTACAATTAACAGTTGAATTAAAGTCGGTTCGAACTGCAAAATAAAAACTTTTAAGTCATTATTAAAATTGAATGGTCAATAAATGAGAGGATTCAGTAAGAACTAATAATGTTAAATGCTAAATAAAATTGTTTGTATTGTTTGGTAATTTGTTTAACTAGAAAACCTTTGCTAATAGAAATTAAGTTATTAACCTGAAATATCTTGTGGTTTAATTGCATTTCATATCAGATTACATAATTTTAATAAAGCTTTAATGAAAATTTGGTCACAGGTCTAAAAGGTGGAATTTTCACTTGAGCCCACTAAATCCCTAAAGAATAAAGGCTACATAAAGCCGAGGATCAAAGAAAGAAAACAAATTAAGTCAAATAAAAAAGGTAAATTTATTCAATGTAATATAAATATAAATTCGTTTAATAATGCTTATAATTCTTATAAGATAACAAAATTTTTACTTGTATATATATATATATATATATATATATATATATATATATATATATATATATATATATATATATATATATATGGGTGTTCTAAAAGTGTGAGAATTTGAGTTACAAATTAATTTAAATAATATTGAACCCTATCAATATAAATAAATAAATTTAAAGGCGCCCAACAATATAAGCATATATAATCTGAGATTTAATAAGTAATATACATAACAATACTAAATATACAAACTGGGAGTATATAAATCTACAAATATTACACGTACAATTTCACAAAGTACACTTAAAATTATACATAAATGCTCATAAAATCTTATACAAAATTTATACCCACTATAAACCATTACAATTGATATATATATATATATATATATATATATATATATATATATATATATATATATATATATATATATATATATATATATATATATATATATATATATATATATATATATATATATATATATATATATATATATATATATATATATATATATATATATATATATATATATATATATATATATTGATACGTTAACACTGCTATTTTCATCTACCCCCATGGTCCTAACGTATCCATGCACGCCTGCTATTCGGAGGCCTCAGGTTCAATTTCAAGCTGCCACTTCAGCACGATTTTCTTTAAACGAATTCGTTTCAAACTCTCTGTCTCTATCTCTTTCTCGAGCTCCATCTGGCTAGCTCTCTCTAATGCTATGTGTGTGTGTATAGAGTACAAATAATAATAATAATTCCAGCAAATGTATGTACTATATACATGCGCAGACCCAAAAACCTTTTCAATAAAATTCAATTAACCCGCCAAAACTGAGTAACATAGCAACAAACACGATAACATACCATCAAACATACGGCACATGTGTCTACTTAACCTTAACAAACAATAAGAAATATTGAACATGTGTCAAACATAACCACAAATTTCCAGATGGTGAGCTCATAACAAACAGCCTAACAAACGTGTGCAGACTTATAACATTCGGCTGGCGGAGTCCTAACCTTACATTCGGCACAGACCCAACACGTGGTAAGCTTATATGTAATAATAATAATAATAATAATAATTTACTTGTCAAAAAACACAAAATACAGAAAAAATACAATAGTAGCATTTTACAGGAAAGATAAATTATGCATGCACTATAAACCAAATTAGGTTCGTGTGTGCACATAAATAATAAAATAAATATATTAACTTAAGCATGAAAATAACATAAAAAACAGAAAAGAAAAGTAGAGTTAATTAAATTAGGATAATAAAAGTTATATACACACTATGAACTTAGAGTAGTTTTTCTCATTTATACAACCTTATTTACAAAAAATAATCACCTATAAGTATCTTTACAAAAAGCAAAGTTTACAACATTGCAAAAAGCATTACATAAGTAATTGTTATTAAGAGTTGATCAAAATATCCACTCAAGTTTACAACCAAATAAAACAATGCTCCATGAATTTATCTTTATTTTTAAGAAACCAACTTTTAACCATTTGTTTGAATAATGTTTCCCAGTTATACAAAACTTCGACATAAGACAGTTTATTAATTTAGTGCCTACAAATGAAACGTGACGCTGTCCAAGTGTAAAATACCTAAAGGGGACAATTACCTATTCGCTAGAGATACCACGGTCATTTTATGATGGTTTATTCTTTGTTGAAAGCTATCCCTAGAATTCATAAACTTAAGTACCGACAAGGCTAACAATTCTTTTATTTGGAGAATTTCACTATGTTTGTAGACTAGCTCCGAAGGGTACAAGATGTCTTTGTCAAGCATAATTTTTATTGTCCATTTTTGTGTCGAATAAAGTTTAGTAAAATGAGTCTTATATGCTGCGTCCCAAATAACAATACCACAATTTACAATAGATTCTACAGTGGCCTGATAAAATATTTTTATCCATTTCCATTCAAGTATATCTTTAAGTTGTGAGAATTTGTGAATAGTTTTACGAATACTGTTGTTAACATAATTTATATGGATATCCCACTTAAGTAGTTGATCGATATGAACACCTAGATATTTTACACTTTCACACTTATCGATGCTATCAAAGTGACCTGTGTTATTGTAACTTTTAAATTTAATTTTATTAATATTCGGCAGCACTGTCTTAGTTTTTTCAAAGGTCAAAAATTTAGTTTTAGTTAAATTGAGTAAAAGTAGATTCGAATCTAACCATGATTTGATATTTGAAAGCCCTGAGGATACAGCTCACAGTACTTCGTCCCATGAATTATGAAAGAAAATTACCGCGGCATCATCCGCATAGCATACCATTTCTCCTCCTATGTCTACATTCATTAGGTCATTAATGTAGATCAGGAACAGAATGGGGCCTAAAACTGTTCCTTGGGGGACTCCAGTTTCAGCCCCAATCTGATCACTAACATTGTCACCTATGCGGACTCTTTGTTTTCTATCATAAAGATATGATTTTAAAAAGTCGAGAGCAAGACCCCGTATACCAATTTATTGCAGTTTTATCAATAGTAAATCATGTGACACTGTATCGAATGCTTTCTTTAAACCCAGGAATAGACCAATACATTTTTATTATTATTAAGAGACTCATATAATTTTTCAGTTACATTTATGATAGCATCTGTAGTCGATAAATTTTGCAAAAAGCCAAACTGATTTGTATTTATAATGTTGTATTTATTCAAAAATTTCATTAGTTGTGCTTTAACGCATTTTTCGGCAATTTTACTAATTATACTAGTTAAAGCAATTGGTCTGTAATTATTCATATCCTCTTTATCCCCATCCTTATAGAGTGGAATTATAGTGACAACTATTAAGTATCCAGGAAAAATACCGCTTTGTAAAATTATATTTACAATATGAGTTATTGGTTTAACCAGGTATACATAAAACATCTTTACAATATTATTGCTGATATTATCATAACTTATACTGTTTGCCTTCTTTAAAGAATTTATGTGTTTTGTAATTTCGTATTCAGATACAGGATAGAAAAACGAGTGGGGGTTATTATTAATTAAAGTAGTATCTGGTTGCACTTGATTGTTGAAATTTGCATTCTTTAACTTGGTGGCTATGGTAGCAAAATAGTTATTAAATTCAGATGTAACTTGCCCGATATCATTTACTTTACTATTGTTTTCGAGACAAATGCCTTGGATACAGCTATTATTACTACCGAGTTTGTGATTAGTGATTTTTTAAACATTTTGCCACATTTTCTTTGAATTTTGTTTAGATGATTCAATGAGTTTACTGTAATAAGCTGTTTTCATTTTAGTAATAACTTTGTTTAATACGTTTCGGTAGGTTCTATATTTTGAAGATGCTGCAGTGTCAGTAGGACATATTTTGGAAATAATGTGAAGTTTTTCTCTAGTTTTCATTCAGTTAATTATTCCTTGAATTATCCATGGCTTAATCTTATTATCATTTTTAGAAATATTTTGTATAGAAGAAGACTTTAGAATAAATTTGTTAAGTGTGTTAAAGAAAACCTTCGTACAGTAATTAGGATCATTAGAGTTGTAAAGCTTTTGCCAATTTTCAGATCTTATAAGCTGTCTAAGTTTATCGTAAGCGATTTTATTGCAAGGTTTACGGTAAGTGTGTTTCTTAAAAGAAAGCCCATCTAATCTCAAATTGAGAACAATTGTTGCATGGTCGGAAATGCATTCATTTATGACTATAAACTTTTCAACCAAAGAAATATTTTCATGTGCTAAAAAGAGATGATCAATGCATGTGTGACTATTTTTTGTTCATATTATAGTAACAGCGTCAATGTGTTTTGTTAAGCCAAACTCACACAGTAAATGAAGATACAAGTTTGTAATCTCTCCTTCATCAAATAAGTTTATATTTATGTCACCTGCAAAAACATTACATCTCACGAAAGATGCAGACCGAAAATATTTACTAACATCAAATACAAACTCTTCCTTATCAAGAGAAGTGAGCCTATAAGTCGCAGAGATACCAACCGTTTTGTTTTCATTTCGTATTAAAACACGAAGGAAATTTGTTTTATTTTCAGTGATTATTAAGCAGGATGCATTGAGTGAACTTTTAACACATATTATACAACCGTCACATTTATTAATTCGGCCATTGTTGTAAAAAATGTCATAAGAGTTTAATTTAAAGTCATCAATATCATAAATTTGCCACGTTTCAGATAAAATAATAACATCAAAAGTTATTTTAGCAGCTTCTAGGAATATTTGGAGATTATCAATTTTTTTTGTATACTACTTATATTAAAATGTATTATATTTAACTGGGTTTCATTATTAGATAATTCAGTACATTCTGTAATACTATTGTAAACATAGGTGCTATTCTTACACTCGTCAATGATTGTTTGGCATATGCCATTCATTGTGTATAGTCGCTTTATAAAATTTTCACTTAGAAAAAGTGCAGCTACATATAAGATAAGACAAAAAAATATATAAAAAAAATTAAAAATAGTTCAGACCCGGACATATAGCTGATCTCCACATAGCCCTGTGGAAATAAAATATAAATTAATGAAAATACAAATAACATATGTAGTAATTTTTTAAATAGTTCAAGATCAAAAAAATAGGCTACACGAAATAAAAGCGATAAAACAAAGTATGAAAACTAAAATACTAAGCTATTTACCAAGTAGTGAAGAACGAATAAAGTTAGTGACACGATTTGTGCGTAAATTCCTGCCAAGATATTAAGCTTGAAATTTTTTTTAACTGAATCACCAATTTTGAAACATACAATTCCATTACTTGTCCATGTATTTCTAAAACCATACTTTTCTGTAACCTCCCTCATAATCCTCTATCTATTATTCGTTAAATCTTCCTCAATAGTCACTTGAGTTCCTTTAAGAAGTCTTTTGTTGTTAAAAATGGATACTTTGTCCTGATAATTAACACACTTAAGAAAAATGGGTCTAGGTTTGTTTTCGGTGCGTTTCCACATTCTATAACACTGTTTCGGGGTTGCTATATTAATGCCCATTTTTTCAGCAGCAAATTTTTTAATTACCTCTGGCGTTTTTTCATAATGTTCTCTCCCTCATAATCATCTGTCTATTATTGGTTAAATCTTCCTCAATAGTCACTTGAGTTCCTTTAAGAAGTCTTTTGTTGTTAAAAATTGATACTTTGTACTGATAATTAACACACTTAAGAAAAATGGGTCTAGGTTTGTTTTCGGTGCGTTTCCCAATTTTATAACACTGTTCGGGGTTGCTATATGAATGCCCATTTTTTCAGTAGCAAATTTTTTAATTACCTCAGGCGTTTTTCCATAATGTTCTTCCTTTAGCCCATAAACACGCACATTACACCTTCTATTTTGTTGCTCGATATGATCTAGTTGATCCTCCAGGAAATTAATTTTAAACTGTTGTTTCTGAATTAGTTCCTCCCGAACTTTGATTCGGTCTAAACAACTATTTAAGGCTAAGCTAATTTCCGAGCTTACACGACTTGCGACACTGTCACATATTTTATCGAGAAAAATGTTTGAATTAAATAATTTTTCTACCAGATTTTCGACAACACTAGAGATATCACTTTTTTCACTTCTATCACTAGGCGCACTTAAGGATTTACGCTGATTATTATTTCTTAAATTATGCTGACCACCAGTCATTTTCAAGGACTAAAACACAGTAAACCCTGACAGTTGTTTGTATAGGGGAGTTTTAAAAGTTGAGCGAACCCCAGGTAGAGAGTCAGATCAACGTCTACTCACTGTCGCGTCTCATGCTCGAGTGTCATAACAACATTCGGCTAGCGGGTAGTCGGCATAACAACCAACCTAACCTAACATACAAGACTGACCCTCAACAAACAATTAAACATTCAGCATGGGGAATCGACACATGTGAGAACCAATACGTGGTAAACTCATAACAAACAAACATAGTCTAACAAACGTGTGCAAACTTAACCTATAACCTTCGGCAAGCGGGAATTGGGAGTCCTAACCTATAACATACATCGCAGAGTCAACACGTGGTGGTGGTAAGAGTGTCGCCTGGTAACCAAAAAACAAACAACAACAAACACGTGGTGAGCTTATATGTCATAACCTAAGAGCACACTCGGCTAGCGGGCAGCCGACATAACCAAACAAACAACACATTATGCAGACTTAACCTAACACTCTCGGCTATCGGGCAGCCGACAGCCAATATAACCTAACAAACACACGTGTGTAGGCTCAACCTAAGAAACACATTCAGCTTGCGGGCAGCCAACATAACCTAACAAACAACACATACGACTTGTGCCTTCCACTAAGATTCTCAGCAAGCGGGTAGCAGGCACCTGTTCAAACAATAACACGTGTGTGTATAGCCATAACCACACATTCCCGCATGTCGACGAGCGGGAAGGCGACCACCTTGGGACATGTGGCGTCAGCTGACTCCCGCCATCTCACAGATAGTGACAGCTGTCAACTGACAGGTGACAGCTCAGCTGCCAACTGTCAACGCATGAGCACATAGGAAGGGGCTTATCCCCATCCCTCCCAACTCTGACGTCACAGCCAATCAGAAGGCTCGGATCGGCGGACTGAGGCACTATCTACTTCTATTCTATATTCCAAATCGTTCATTCTCGCTACTATGGCTTCTTGGTTATGGTTCAGGTTGTCTATTGTTTTATTAAACTCTGATATAGCTTTTATCATTAATAATGTTTGGGAGCTAAAAAGTTGATATACTTGATTTTGATCTTTCCTCAAAATTTAGAGCTTAATATTCAGAGCTTTATATATTCTGGAGCTGTCATCCGCATGTATGTTTCCAGTTATTGATTTGAATGTTGATCCTAGTTCGTTGATTATACCTCTTTTGTTTCTAATTGTTGTTGGAAATATTCGATAAAATGTGTCATCAATATTGCTAATTGTGAAATTAATTGTTAAAATAACATTTTTATATTTCAACTACACATTCATTACGCTTATTATGTTGTCGAAGTAAGTTTTTAGTCTGTTAAAGTCGTCGTATAGTTGTCTCAGGTCATGTATATAAATCATCCTCCATTTATCGTTCTCTGACAAGGCTTGTCTCAGTTTACGTGGTAGTATGGCTGGATTGTCTGTTAGATCTTCTAATTGTACCTTTACTCTTGTGAAGAGGATGAACCTGCAAGGCGAATATTACGTAAATGGGTGATCGTCTGTTCGTCAGTTTTGTAGTTTAGTATTATGGCTTTATTATGTTCTATAAGGGAAATTATTGAATAAGGTCCAGTGAAAAGGTTTTTCTGTTATTTGTGAAATCCTGGAGGGATTTTCTTGTACACTATGTCTCATTATTTAAAGGGTTGGTTAGTATTTCTATTAGTCCGTTGTAGCGTTTTGTATTTTGTGTGTTCGATTCTATCCTGAATGACTTCGTAAATAATTTTCATTAAATTTTTATTTTTCATTCTTGGGTGATAATTACTCCCGGGTCATAATTAAATAATATAGGTTTATAGCCTAATATTAGCTCAAAAGGTGGTTTTAATGTTTGCGAGTGTATGGAGGCGTTATATTCAAAAATACAATAAGCCATTGAGTCTATTGGTTTCATTTCTTTAAACTTTGTTTTAAATAATCTATAGTGCTCAATTATTGTACTGTGAAGTCTTTCTATCGTACGTTTGACATAGGCTTTTGCGGTGTTGTCAAGTGTAACTTCATTTGGTAGGCTTTTAATGGGTATTTGAGAATTCAGTCCCGGCGTTCCAAATTATCGTTCTACAGCTTACAGCTTTCGTATTGAGAAAAGTGTTTAATTAAACCTTTTGAGATTTCTGTTGCATTTTTACTTTTTATCGGAAATGCCTGCCCGAATTTACTAAAGGGGTGAATATCGTTAAAAATTGAGACGTTTCAGTTTGGAAAGTGTCTAGCTGTATGATTTCTAAAGGCGTAGATGGTGTGGGTGTGTATTCTAGTGAAATTTGTACCGGATTTTTGTTGTATTTACAAGTTTTGCATAACTCGCAATTTTTAATGAACCCTTCTGTTTCGCTTTAAATTCAGAAAATAGTATTCGCATTTAATTCTTAAATATGTCTCGTCAGCATCTCTATGATTGCTTCACCCTTCGTGAAATAATACAATTTTTTCTTGGAGTTTTTCTCTGCTATTTATTTCTCCTCTAGTTTCTAAGCATCTGTAAAATTTAGGTGACTCCATGTTATTAAAATTTTGGTTGATTGTCGAACTTACCAGGTCATCATCTCGTTCATTTACAAATAGACAGTAATACTTTCTTTGTGGTAGGCAATATTCTTTCATAAATTTTCGTTTTGACTTGAATTGTTTAAATGAAAAGCGGCATGAATAAAATTCCTTCTGTCTTTTCTTACTGATAAAATCTCAGGAGTTTCGGCATTCTTAAATAATATCTGATTTGTTTTACTGTTGATTATTTTTTCTTCTAAGATCGGCATGCCCGGCGCAGAATATGTATCTCAGCATTGGAATTTCCTGTCTCTCCGTCACTTTAAGTTATAACGTCGTCGTTTTCGTCCACATTGGTTATTTACGTCTAATGGGTTTATTTCTACTCCCCAAAGTGCATCCGCTGCATTATTTAATCTACCTTTTTATATTCTATTTTGAAATCGTATTCTTCTAGTTTGAGTCTCCACCTTAATAATTTTGAGTTAGGTTGTTTCAGAGAAAATAGCCATTTCAATGGGTTTATGGTCTGTATATGTTGTACATTTCCTGCCGTATAGATAGGGTCTGAAGTATTTGTGGTCCATACTATGGCCAGTAGTTCTTTTTCTATCGTGCTGTATCTAGATTCTGTCTCGTTTAATGTTCGGCTTGCGCAAGCTATTTGTTGGTCTGATTTTGTATCTCCTTGGCTTAAAATCTCAGCGATTGCCACGTTTGATGCATCTGTTGTCAAAATGAACTGTTTTGAAAAATCTGGAGGTATTAATACTGGTGAATTGATCAAAATGTCTTTACATGTATTAAAGGCACTTATGTATTCTCTGTCGTTGATATTGATTGTTACGTTTTTCTTTAAACACTTAGTTAACGGTTTTGTAACATGAGCAAAGTTTATCTATAAATTTCCTGTAGTAGCCTAAAAATCATAGGAACGATTTAATTTCCTTTAGTGTTGTGGGTATTGGAAATTTTCTTATGGCGTCTAGTTACCTAGGGTTGGGCTTGATGCTCTCTAGCGTTACTACATGTCCCAGGAATTCCACTTCTTTTTGCAGAAAGTCGCTTTTGTCTAGCTGTATTTTCAAATTACTTTGTCTAAATTGTTCGAATACTAAGCTTAATGTTTCTATATGTTCTTGTAATTGTGTCGAAAATACTATCACGTCATCCATGAATACCAAGCAGGGTTTTCCTATTAAACCGCTCAAAACGTGTTGCATGAGTCTGGTAAACCTGGCTGGTGCCCCTGAAAGACGGAACGGCATTCTGAGGTACTAGTAATGACCTGTATCGGTGCTTAACGCCGTTTTTTCTAATGTCATTTGGGTCTATTTCAATCTGGTGGTAGCCCGAAATTGAATCTATGGTCGAAAAGTATTGTGCACGCCCGAGTTTATCCAGTATCTCTTCGATTTTGAGTGCCTATCAGGTATAATTTTTTCATTTATCTTGCGGTAATCTACGACAATTCGCCATTTCTGTTTGCCACTGGCATCTGATTTTCTTGGATCACCCATATCGGACTATTATAAGCGCTATGGCTGTTTTAATTATTCTTTGATTTAGCATTTGATTAATTTGTTTGTATACCTCTGGTTTGTGAATATATGGGTATCTATATAATTTTGCGTTTATTGGTAGGTCGTCTTTTAGCTTAATTTTGTGTTTAATGACGTTTTTATGCGTCAGCGGTTCATTGTCTTTTGCAAAAATATCTTAAAACTCCGTACATAGATCAATTAAAATTTCTTTCTCCTGGCTATTTAAGTGATCTATCCTAATTTGATCTGCAATATTTTTTGTACGCTCCCCGTATAATTTTTATTATAATTCTGGTGATGCTAAAGTTTTTTAATATCTCATTTGTTTTATTCTGAATTTAATCCGTTATATATTTTTGTATCATCCTCGTATCGCTGTTATTTTTATTTCCACGATACTCACATGTGTTTAGCGAAACTCTATCTCTTTAACGTTTCTTGTAGCGGAACATTTCTCCCGTTACATTCAGGAGCCTTTGCAATCATTGGTCAGCATTTATTCTCTTGTTGTGTTGATGCCTTATGTTAAGTTCAAGTTCAGTAAGGCGTCTGTTTATTGTATTACTTACATTAAGGTGATTCATTTCGTCATCTGCTTCGATGTTTCGATTTATTCGATTGTTATTGCTACTCCTGTCGTTGGCCGTGCTGTTATCGTGACTATTTGCACAGGGAAAGCTTATTCTAATACTTCCATTGATTAAATTGAGTCTTTTATTTTTAAAATCAAAGTTCGCTTGATTTTTTGTTAAAAAGTCTATTCCGATTAGGTCTACATAATTATTATTAAAGTTGAACAAACCAAATTCTTGTTCACTATCCGTTAGTGATTTTAAAATTATTTTAGCGTGATTATTGTGGCTGGAGTAGCCATGCGCTGATTTTATCAAAAAGGGGTGATCGTAAATATTATTATAAAAGTTTGTATATGCTATGGAGGGGTTTAAAAGGCCCTTAGTACTACCTAAGTCGAGCAGTCTTTTTCTGGGTAATTATTTTATTGTGGCGTACGGTGGTTGGGATACTGTGTTAAAATTATTAACATCTATTACGGTTCTGTTCTTGAGCTCCTTGCTATTGGGAAGTTTAGATGCTGTTCATCGCATCATTCGGAGGGTCATGGTTCGTTATTTGTTACGGCATAGTTTAATTCCTCTGGTATAAAATTTTGTCTTTGTTCAAAATCATTAGAAGGCAAAGGATTATTTGTTTCGTTATAGTTTAATTCCTCGTATGAAATTTTGTCGGTGATGAAAATTATTGGAAGGAAAATTGTTCCGTCTATTTTGTGAAAGTTGTCGGCTGAAATTTGTATGTCTTGTGTTACCACTGCTGACATCCACAACTTGTGGCTGTGTTCTATTATTGTCATTGGGGTTGTACGAGTATTGATTTGAGGGGCTTCTTGGAAATTGTTGGTGAGATGTTTGGGGTCTATTTGAATTATAGTGAAAAGGTGCACGACAATTTTGCTGCTGGAAAAGTTTCTGAAATTTAACGTTGCTAAACTTTGGACATTTATCTGGAAAAGCGGCATTTGTTGCTTGTCTTGCCTGTCTTGTTATTGTTATTATTATTATTGAAATTTGATTTTTGTAATAATTTGTCCCTATATTCATAATTTTCCTCGGAAAATATAAATTTTAACGCTTGTTCTATGCTGTCTGGTTGAGTGGATCGCACGACCATAGCTAGCGGATTTTTAAGCCCCCGATAAATGCTTTGAGTGTCTGTTGCCTGTATATGTTTTGTTTTAATGCTAAAATGCCCCCGTTGCGTTCGTCTGATATTAAATTAGAGATAAGTAACTGTTCGATGTGCCTGCATCGGTTATTGAACGCCAAGGCGTCGACGTTATGGTTCTGTTGCAATGTTAGTAATTCGCCCAGTAAGCTAGTATCATCGCGTTGATCCGTAAAGTTCTGAACAATAGCACGTCTTAAGTCTACCAATGTGCTTATGATTTTCGTGTTACTAATTTACCTGGCCTGTCCAGTTAGTTTCGCTGGAATGTAATTTAATCGATATAAATTTGGATTATCTGCAGCATCGAATTGATTCATTACTATATCACAAGCTTATAAAGTGTCCTACATTTGCAGGCTGTCCGTTAAATTCGGTAATTGCCTTAAGGTAAAACTCCTGGAATTGATTTGCCATATTTAAATTGTTTCTAGAATTATTTATACCAGGTTGTTCCACAATATCAATTTTGCCAGTACTAATATTCCTTAATCTATATTCTAAATGTTCTAATTCATCATTATCGCAAATATTATCAATATATAAGGAGTATAATATATATGTATATGAGAGCCTCGGTGGTTCAGCGGCAGGAACGTGTGCCTCTGAACCGAAGGGTACTGGGTTCGATCACAGGGTACTCCTTTCACTTTTTCAGTACAAACTGTAACATTAACATCAACCGAGGTTCTGGCATTGTATTTGAGCAAGTTGAATGTCTGCACGTTACGCTCTTCGGAGGAGACGTAAAGCCGTCGGTCCCGTGTCCATGCGATGTTGGGCACGTTAAAGATCCCTACCCTCCTTACAGAAAGGCAGGGGTTCGGCAAATTTTCCAGGATGGTGAGGTGAAACTGCTCCCTGGCGTCAGTGATTGGCCATAGTCGCGGAAATAGGCAGACGTTAAAGAAACAAAACACACACACACAAATATATATATATATATATATATATATATATATATATATATATATATATATATATATATATATATATATATATATATATAGAGAGAGAGAGAGAGAGAGAAATAAAAGAAGCAAACAACTTACAGAATCGATGATATTGCTGCTGTCTTCATGGTCTCTTCATTGATAGCTTCTTTGGTTGTTAAGCATTGAAACGCAAAGAATCAATATACTTTTGGTTCTTCAGCACTATCCGTTGCGACTGCACCACTTAACTTTCTTGTTAACACACTTCAATTTTTAAAAGATTTTATTAAATTATAATTACACAAAATACTTAGGAATAGAAAAAATAAAAGACAAAATATGGACAAGGTAAAATGAGACTCAAGCAATAACAATGTAACACATATTTCCAGTGGTTATTTCTATGAATTATAGAAGATAAGATGGGACGCAGTACGTATTTCGTTTGATAAATTAGCTGAAACATCGAGAAAACAGACAAATGTTCACTGCCACACAACTGCCTTCATCTGACTTATTGAAACATATAGATTAGTGCCTTTTTTCTTGTTAATATATAGATGAAAAGAAGTGGGTATTTACTGGTAAAGATGGCATTAATGGAAACAGCAGCTGAAGGGAACTATTTTTCAACATAACTGACGTTATTCAGTTAAGATGATAATTCATTTCCAGTTCAATTTAGCATTTTATACCATGTAACGTAAGTTGAAAGCAAACTGAAAAGATTCTAGAAGATGTACAGAGAAGTGGTGGTAAGCACCTCCATCCTCCATGGTAAAGGCATTGTGAACGTTCCCTAGTTCCAAACTCAGTGATACCTCAACTTATTTAGGCAACGTAACTTGTGTGGAAGTTGAAAGCAAACCCAAATCCTGGTGACATGTATTAATAAGTGGTTGTTAGCACCCCCATGGTGAAGTCACTGTGATCGTGCGAGAATCCCAGAAAAACAGAAGCTGAGTAGTACTGCTTTGGGTAACATATATTCTATGGAAGTCGAAAACAAAGCACAATCTATGAGGCTGATTACAGAGAGAAGCGGTTGTGAGCATCAACATTGTAGAGTCACTGCAGCAATGTATATGTTCGGTGTAACTGATGTAAACTGAAACAATAGTAAATACATGTTTTAGAAGGATATAATAGAAAGAGAAGCTGCAAGAACATAATGTGACATGTATGTAGGCAATATGACTAATGAGAACATTTAAATGCACATTTTGTGTGAGAAAAAGAAGAAGTGATTATATATATATATATATATATATATATATATATATATATATATATATATATTGCTATAGATAGCAAATATGGGAGAAAATAGAAACATTATTGTGGAGTAAAACGGGCAATGTACATAAAATTAATAAATCCTAATATTTAAATGCCCTGTATAATTGAAAGTGTAAAATATGTTAGTGCTAAATAAGAAATAGCAGGTAGCAGAATAAAGAACAATGGATTTTTTTTACATGTAGTGCATTTTAAATTTCACGAAGCCAAAGTCCTTATAATATGAAAATAACAGAGCAATAGCCCTGTTTTTTTATTCATAGGATTTTACTGGAATATAACGATTTAATTTTATTTTAGGCAGTAGGCACCTTTGCCCATATTATACATTTAGAATTAAAATAAGTTTTTTGTAAATAGTAATTTTAAGCAAAGACGAAGTGATAGTTAATAAGGATATTTTTTTTTGTGTGTGTGCGTGTCTCCAAAAGGAATAGTGCGAGGAACAAAAAACGTTGAACACTGAAATAACAAAAGGCCTATGAACTTTATTACCGAGACACAGAGCGAACAGGTTTTTTTTTTTGTAACACAGCAAAGTTTATTTAAGCGTCAACGGGAGTTCGATAAAGAGGAGAAGTAAATCAGCCACGAAGAGAATAAGCAAGTGAACCCCGAAGAGAAGAATCAGTAATGCAACTGCCAGGAATAAGATTTCAACTACGAAAAGAAGAAGTAATGCAACTGCGAGAGAACAGGTAATTCAACTAAGAAAGAGAAAAATAAGTGGTGGAAAGAAAATTAAATACCTGGTACGAGGTTGGTCAAGACAGTTAAATAAGACAAAAATTAATTAATAATTACTGCCAAGCTGCCAAATCCTAATGGAAGAACAAATAGATTTTAATAATCACAGAAATAATGGAAGGGTCCATCAAGACAACATTCAGTAAGTCGTTCAAGAACTTTATCGGTATAAAAATAATGAATTTTTTTTGTGAATAGTTTAAAGGATGTTTTCGTTTCATTTAGGATATTAATGTAAATTTTAGTTCACTAAGGGGGATGTAATATAAAGGCCGAGTCATTGTATTATAATTCATTTTGTTAACTAAATTTGATTTTACATATTTGAAATAACCTTTTGTTAATAGAAATTTATTAATTTGATCAATCTGTTTAATTTTGACCTCAAATCAAGAAAATATTACTGATATGGAAAAGTAAGGCAATTTTTCTCCATTAAATAAAAAGTAAAATCAAAAGACCCAATCATGCATAATTTTTTTTGAACACTCAGGAATACTAGAATTCATAAAAACGAAATATTTAAACAAAAATGCTAGCACAAGCACAGAACCCTACACATGAGATGAGAAGAAAATGTAAAATCATAGCAGGAAGTAATTAATCTTTGGCATCATTTCAGGATTTTCAATATTAGCGTTTTTTTTTAAATAAAGACGCAATTGCATTCTCATGCTCTATAATTAAAAGTGCTATCAAGGTATAAAATAAATCTAACTAAAAGAAACCACCCATAAATACCATAGCAACTTTTTGGCGCCCAACGTGGGGCTTAAAAAAAGAATATCATATAATTATCAAAAATTTTAATACCACCATAACATAAAATAAACGTTGTTGGTCGCCAACTAGCAACTTTTTGGCGTCCCAACGGTGGTGCATTAAATTTTTTTTTGGGAAAAAAAAATTAAATTTATTTCCATAAAAGATTTAGAAAATTTTTTTCGCGGCAACGGCAAGGTTTGTCTTTAACATTGAAAATAATATACTAATTACCTACCTTAAATTATAGCAAATTTTCATTCAATTTTTAGTGATTAAATATTTGAAGGCTGATATTAGGGAAAATATTGACAGAAATATTAGCGAACCATTTTATTTCGAGCCGTAACATGAAATTTTAGTATTTTAAGACAGTACAAAGTTATTTTATGATATACAAATTTCAGAGGGGTATTTAAAAGGGAATTAAAAATTTTGTGTACAGGAACATTATCTTGCAAAACAAGGTAATAATTGGTATAATTCCTCGCATTTCTCCACAATTTGTTTCTACAAGAGTAAATAAGCCAGTTTTAATTAAAAAGTGCACAGGAACATTGTCTGGCGAAATACAGGACCGCAAATTAAATATTTAGGGTGATATACTATAGTAATAAAACTTGTCCATACTTAGAAAGGGGGATAATTAAATTGTACATTCACTCTTAAATAAAATTAATAAAGCCTAAATATGTCCGGGGAAAAACAAGAAAATAAAAAACCAATTGGGCCAGAGCAAGAAAAGGAATTAGAAGAAACTATGATCAGCGTATCTGAAGATCCGGGGAAAATGGCAAAGCAGGAAAGAGAAAAGCTTAAACAGTTCAAGGAATGGAGGGAGCCTAAGGAAAGTTCAGAAGAAGAAACTGTATCACATGAAGAAGAAGAAACAGATTATCGGAGCGATGAAACCTTTATAATAGAAGAAGAAAAGGATCGTAACAGCACCGTGATAGAAAACCCCTCTAAACAAACAATAAAAAACCAAAAGGAAGAGGAATCATCAATGGATAAACAATTCGCAGCTTTATGTGATATGATGAGAAAAAACCAAGAAAAGTCAGAAAAAAATCAGGAAAAGTTGGAAAAAAACATAAATGGCAAATTGGAAGAAACGAAAAATGAAATTAAAAATGAAATTAAACAAGATATTTACAGAATAGAAAAACAACAGCAAGAATGTAATAAACATACTGAAGAAAATTTCAAGAGATTATATGAAAATATACAAGAAACCAAAAAAGAAATTTTAACAGGAGTAAATAAAATTTATCAACTGGACACAGGAGTAAAATCGTGCCATGACAAAATACATGAAGAGAAGGAAATGAGGAGGTGCGACTTTAAAAAAGTCGAAACGTTTGTGGTGTCGGTAGACAGAAATGTGGTCCGAGTCAATCAGGAGACGTCTGAACAATTAATTAAAATAAAAAAAGAAATTTAAAATGAAACGAAACAACATATTTCTAAGGCTATTATCATGCCGAACTATAATATGGATCATATGCAATTAGGTAAGGATCCGAAAATGAAATTTGTATTGAATTGTAATATTGGGAAATTGCACACCAAAGTTTTTGTGCAAAATATTACAGATAAATTGCATTTCATCCATAGTGTTAGTAATATAAAAATTATTATAAGTGCCAGACTAACGGGTAATCCATTGTTAGGGTTTTACACGAAAGAAAATGAAATGTCAGAATTGGTGATTTTTGAACAAAAATGTTTGCAACTTTATTTTAATTTCCAAGCAACAAGCTCAGAAAATATAGAGAAATAGAAGCACTGCCAGAAGAAAATATACAAGAAACAAGTCCAGAAAAATACATAGAACAGGAATTACTGCCAGAAGAAAATATACTAGGAATAAGCTTGGAAAAATTCGTAGATACTGCCAAAGAAAAATTAATAACGGCAACACATTATTTTTACTGTATCAAAATTGAAAGTGACCAGAAACAAGAAACTATGCTTCAATGTATTAAAAATTATGTAGAAAATAATAGCAATAGCCGCAATTATAAATTTAGAAACCTTTTCGATAAAAACAATAATTTTCACAATAAATACAAATACAATCATAGTCAGAAATTTTATAAAATCAAAGATTCTGGAAAGTATAATAAATTTAAAACTTATAAACCGAAGTTTAAGGACCAGAACAGACATATTTGGCATGAAAACAAACTAAGTAATGTAAATAATAAGACACGTCATTGCAACTATAGCAATTTTAATTTCAAAAGCAAAAATATAAAATAAATAAAAATTAATCTGCATGAATTTGATCGAATCCGATATGACCTAAGCAGTGAAAATGATAATCGCATGCCGAATAGACGAATTTTAATGTACAAATAAATAATAAAATTACCAGACAAAGAAATTTCTCCTAAAATAAATAAAATTGATTAGATAGAACTATATGACGCAAAGTTGGTCAATATAAAATAAAAATTACAATTAAATCAAACCCTGAGAACAGAAAATAAAACAAGTAGGCATTCTAATAACCCAAAGGATAATTACCCTGAGAACAGAAAATAAAACAAGTAGGCATTCTAATAACCCAAAGGATAATTACCCTGAGAAAAGAAAATAAAGCAAGTAGGCATTATAGTAACCCAAAGGAAAATATAAACTTTAAAAAGCGAATTTTCATAGAAAAATTAAGTGATATTAAATTAGGATCAGTGCTCAAAAATTGAGACAGTTATTGGATATGTCAATTAAAGTAATCGGAATATAAAAATAGGAAGGGGGAAATATAAAAAGTATTGAGTATAAGAAACATGGAATAAGTAGAGGAAAGAAAATTATATAAAAGTTAAAAAGACAGAAACCGGTTACGTACCGAGAAAGAATTATAATTAACAAAAAATAAAACATGTAAGGGTCGGATTGATAGGAAAGAATTTGTATAGATGGTGTAGCGAACAGAATATGAAAAGTATAATGATATAAAGAAGAAATATGATAGATATGTGTGAGAAAAAGAATATGATAATAGAATATATAATGAATAATAAAAGTTAATGTAATGCAAGTATTATGAAATATGTATAGGGGGATTGTTTGAAAAGAAAAAGTATGGAGACCATATATGTAGTGTTAAAAAGTTAAATTATTAGAAGTTTATAGATGAAAAATGTAGTAAATAATCCTATTCCATGGTAGTATATCAATAAATAATAAACATAAGCAAATAAAATCGGTAAAGAAGATACCCACTGAGCAAGGTAATATTGCATTAACATTGCAGAATCTTTTCCAAAGCAAGTGTAAGTTTGATAGATTACTTGCAGAAAGCTTCCTGCAAGTTTGTTGCAAATGGCAAATCTTCCCCCCAGTGACTTTACATATGCAAGTGTTTCTTTTGTAACTCTACTGCAAGTTTACTGTAGTGAGCTGTTACAAACTTTCTTTATACTTACAAATGTTAACTTACAGCAAGCTTCAATTTTAAAAGGGCCTAGCAAAGTTGTAAAATTTAAACTTACATTTGCAACTTTTCTGCAATTGTATATATTATATATACAGTGCGAGTTTGTAACTTGGAATAATTTAAATTAATCTAATTTAATTTAATAATTTAAATTAATCTACTTCAGCTTTTTTTCAAAATTTTTTTCAAATATTCTCAGTTACAATCTTTTCAAAAATGTATTATACAATTTATGTCAAATGTCATTGATAATTTTTGTAAATGACAACCCTAGCTTTTTGTTGACTATTTTCAAAGTACACATCAAGCGATACAAAACCACCAAATTTCAAATTTTTATTATAAATCTTGAGTTGATAGCACGAAAAAAATTGTGTATTTATCGATGAATAAAAATTTTAAAACTTTAGAAAAGCCAACAAAAACGTAAGGGTTGATTTTAAAAAATTATCGATGAAGTCATTTTTCAAATATGGTACATACTGATAGATTTTTTAAAAGACTGCAACTTGAATTACTAACCAATGTGTCCAAGCATTTTTGAAAAAAGGAAACTATTTGATTAACTGAATTTATTTCAAGTTACAAACTGATACTGAATATAGGTATAGGTGTATTTATACATAATATATATTTCTTGTAAAACTGTAAAAAATGACTTAAGACAATGTTAATTAGAATAAAATCTTTATTACATAAAAAAATTAAAGACTTACAACACATTTCATTTCTGCTGATAAATAGATATATAGACTTTATTGACCATCAAATGTACATGGTAAGTCACTGTCTTTATAAGTACCGACTATAGTTACTCGATAGAGATAGTAAAGACATATAGCAAGTGTCCATGTTTAGCCTAAAATGCAGTTCTAGTCAAAACTCAGCGCCAAAATAGATAACTTGAACTCGTGATATCGTTATTAATTGACTGATTTCAAAAATTCTTGTTTCTAAATGAATACCAATTAATTGTTTTTGATATTGTTTTACTAAATAACTCTTAGTCGTCTAGAAAAACGTGTGAAACACCAATAACAAAAACAAAGTATTCTGCAGCATTATGTTTTGAGGCGAGAATTTTTTTAGCTTCTAAAATATGTGGTAACATGTTACATAAAATAAAGTCAACATATCAAATACTATTGTGAAAAAGAAATATCTAAAATGGTGCGTTCATTTCGATTTTAGAAAAAGTTTAATTAAGCAAACGTAAGATATGCAATGGATAAATCAAGCGCAGGGAAAGGAATACAACTTTACTGCGAAAATAGCTTAAATATGGCGACAGTCTCTGAAAGTATTCACACATGTCGTAACTATCCCTATCGAGTAAGTGTAGTACCGCCAATGTCTGTGTACATTCAGAAACATTGAGTTAAAATAAAGCAAAATTATGACTACAATGAATTACGTACATATATAAAAAGTCTGTGGCTAGTGGAACTTGCCTTCCAAAGCTTTTGCCTAGCGCACTCACACACACAGACACTATACACATTAATTTAGAGCACAAATAAATTCCTCCACCTTGGTTTTTGTTTTATAACATCCACTAGTGCCTACTGTAATTTTGTTAGTGGGAGCATCTTAATAACATTAGGTAGAAAATTGAGGAATTTGATTCCCAAGTAATCAAACATCTGCTTTGTTTTCTCCTTTTTGTGCAACTGTATTTTTAATTCATGCCTGCACCTGGTATTGTTGCGAGCTTCATCATTCACTGGATATTTTGAATACATAAACTGAAGAAGAATATAGCCTCTAACACATTTGGGCAGCTTTCTTGTTGCAGCCCTTATTGCTCTTTTTTGCATGATAAACACATGTTCCGCTGCTGACTAGTTAACCCATATGAATGTTCCATAGCATGGGATACTGTTCCACTGTTCTTATGATGTCGATTGCTATGGATAAGCCACATGCTTCCATAGGTCAATCATATTTAACGTTTTAAAATGAATTGGTCTGACCAGGTAAGACATCTCTAGGCTGCTTCTAAGGACATAACAAAATTCGTATTTAACAATTAGGTTTTCTTTTTTGTAGAGTATATTTCATAAAAAGAAACAAAAATATAAATGCAGCCATTTTATAATAATTCACCAATAGCCACATACCAAAGCAATTATGCAACAGAAAAGTGACTAATTTTATTGCTGTTTTAGAGATTCTTACCTGAAATGTTTGTGGATATACTTCATGTTTCATTATCTACACTACAGACAACGAATTACTTAATTACCCAAAATTCAAACAATTCAGGCTACAATAAGATTGTTCAATCTTTAAAACTTTCAGGAAAATAAATAGACAGATCAAATAACAACTTATGATGACGCAATTATAAAAAATGTAAACAACAAACCGCCATTAATTAATGCCGGGCGCTTTGTCAGAGTCAGTTCGCTGTTGGCGTCGGTGTTGCTATGTTGCTATTGGACGACGATGACATACGATCGAGAATACACGAGCGAATTCAAATAAATGTTGTTTACAAATTACAACAAACTTTCAGAAACATTACAATTGTAACTTTACGTGAGCTTACAAAAGGAGAAAACCAACAAGCAGGCAAACGAGATATTATATTTGAAAGTTACGTTAAAGTTTCATTTGTAAGTTTGCATTGGTTTTTTGCCTGCAAACATTTAGAAATGTTGCAAACTTAACTTACTTAATGGTAGATTATTTAACGTTGCGGTAAGCATTTGTAAGTTACCATGCTTAGTGGGTAGATACCCCATAAATTTAAGAAAAGAGTATAACAATAACTGTCAGTCACAAAAGTAAGTCTGGAGGGAAATTAGATATGTTCGAAATAACCAGGGAATGGCATAATTGTCGATCATTTTAAAAAATAAATGATATCATGAATTGCCACAAGATAGATATGTAAAAATAACTAGGAAATGGCATAAAATATCGAATTATAGAGAAAAAGTGAATGATAAATTGCCACAAAATAGATATGTCAAAGTAAAAAAGGAATGTCATAATTGTCGATTTTTTTAAAAATAAATTATATAATGAATTGCCACAAAATAGATAAGTAGAAATAACCAGGGAATGGCATAAAATATCGAATTATAAAGAAAGAATAAATAATAAATTGCCACAAAATAGATATGTAAAAATAACAAGTGAATGTCATAATTGTCGATTTTTAAAATAATAAATTAAATAATGAATTGCTACAAAATAGATGTCAAAGTAAAAAAGGAATGTCATAATTGTCGATTTAAAAAAAAATTCAATAATGAATAGCTATAAAATGTATTTGTAAAAATAACAAGTGAATGTCAGAAATGGCGATTTTTAAAAATAAAAAGCAAAGATGGTCTGTCTAACGATTATTATCCAGACGCACTTTAAGAAAGGGGGAATTGCTATAGATAGCAAATATGGGAGAAAATAGAAACATTATTGTGGAGTAAAACGGGCAATGTACATAAAATTAATAAATCCTAATATTTAAATGCCCTGTATAATTGAAAGTGTAAAATATGTTAGGGCTAAATAAGAAATAGCAGGTAGCAGAATAAAGAACAATGGATTTTTTTACATGTAGTGCATTTTAAATTTCACGAAGCCAAAGTCCTTATAATATGAAAATAACAGAACAAAAGCCCTGTTTTTTTATTCATAGGATTCTACTGGAATATAACGATTTAATTTTATTTTAGGCAGTAGGCACATTTGCCCATATTATACATTTAGAATGTTGAGATTAAAATAAGTTTTTTGTAAATAGTAATTTTAAGCAAAGACGAAGTGATAGTTAATAAGGATATTTTTTTGTGTGTGTGCGTGTCTCCAAAAGGAATAGTGCGAGGAACAAAAAACGTTGAACACTGAAATAACAAAAGGCCTATGAACTTTATTACCGAGACACAGAGCGAACAGGTTTTTTTTGTAACACAGCAAAGTTTATTTAAGCGTCAACGGGAGTTCGATAAAGAGGAGAAGTAAATCAGCCACGAAGAGAATAAGCAAGTGAACCCCGAAGAGAAGAATCAGTAATGCAACTGCGAGGAATAAGATTTCAACTACGAAAAGAAGAAGTAATGCAACTGCGAGAGAACAAGTAATTCAACTAAGAAAGAGAAAAATAAGTGGTGGAAAGAAAATTAAATACCTGGTACGAGGTTGGTCAAGACAGTTAAATAAGACAAAAATTAATTAATAATTACTGCCAAGCTGCCAAATCCTAATGGAAGAACAAATAGATTTTAATAATCACAGAAATGGAAGGGTCCATCAAGACAACATTCAGTAAGTCGTTCAAGAACTTTATCGGTATAAAAATAATGACTTTTTTTTGTGAATAGTTTTAAGGATGTTTTCGTTTCATTTAGGATATTAATGTAAATTTTAGTTTACTAAGGGGGATGTAATATAAAGGCCGAGTCATTGTATTATAATTCATTTTGTTAACTAAATTTGATTTTACATATTTGAAATAACCTTTTGTTAATAGAAATTTATTAATTTGATCAATCTGTTTAATTTTGACCTCAAATCAAGAAAATATTACTGATATGGAAAAGTAAGGCTATTTTCTCCATTAAATAAAAAGTAAAATCAAAAGACCCAATCATGCATAATTTTTTTTGAACACTCAGGAATACTAGAATTCATAAAAACGAAATATTGAAACAAAAATGCTAGCACAAGCACAGAACCCTACCCATGAGATGAGAGAAAAATGTAAAATCATAGCAGGAAGTAATTAATCTTTGGCATCATTTCAGGATTTTCAATATTAGCGTTTTTTTTTTTAAATAAAGACGCAATTGCATTCTCATGCTCTATAATTAAAAGTGCTATCAAGGTATAAAATAAATCTAACTAAAAGAAACCACCCATAAACACCATAGCAATATATATATATATATATATATATATATATATATATATATATATATATATATATATATATATATATATATATATATATATATATATATATATATATATATATATATATATATCAGTGTAAAAAGGCGTAAAAAAGTGAACTTGATAGTAGGCCATGAAACGATGGTTAATGATAAAATAGTGGGCTTACCTTTTAGGTTACGTAAATTCTGTTGAAGTTGAAAGCAAACCCAAATAAGTTATAAAATTATAAATTGGACATAAGGCATAATATCACACTCACTTGCACTTAACAAAAACTTAAAACCTATAACCGAACCCGAAATTAGTTTCTCATGTCATTATGTCATATGTCATTGACATGCTGCAGTCATGAGTCTTGCAGTCTGCAGTAAGAATCATTTCATTGCGCAAATGCGGAGTGCCGAATTTTAGGGTTTCCGTTGCTATTGATCATCAACGCGCGGGTATACAAAACTTTTCTATTGATGCATTTTTCATTCATCAAATCTACAGCAGAGTGTTAAAAGGATAGTTTTTGTTCTGAACTGTAGAAATTGTTCAAATGTTTCATGAATATTTTGTCTATATACCCGTATACCTTTATTACCTATATATTAAATAAATAGTATTATATTACATTTATAATTGACAAAAATAAATTATTAAATTTTCAAAACTTAATTGTCGTATATTATGTAATGTAGCTAGTGCATTATTGAGTAAACGAATTTTAATGGTAACAGAATCAAACATACAAAATAGTTACCTATTAGAATTCTCACCGCTATACCTGCCATAATAATTATTATTATCAATCTTTTTCATTAAATCTTAAAGTTATTTATAATATTATAGGGACATCTCAAGTACGTTCTAAGCGAATATTCTGAATAATGATCTATGAGTACATTCTCAGTATATCGATAGAGAATTTTCTTACGATGTAATTGAATGGATGTACTCAGAATATTAAAGACGGTACTTTCAAGATCCATAAATGTTATTAGAATTAGTCGTCTGGCAGTAATCTGGTAGTGCGAAAAATCACTGTAGATGAAAATATCAACATTAACGTCTGCAACGAAACTGTCATTCCAGTGTACGAGCTGAGAAAGGAATAGGCGACCCAGTTATTCAGCCAGAAGCAACGGTAAAAGGAATTATGGGAGAAATACAAGACGAAGCGTGTATAGGCCATGTTTGTGCGAAGCAAACCCAGAAAAAGGCCAACAAACACAATTTTTGGTACCGAGCTGATGTCGACGGGAAGATTTGTTCAAGTAGAAACACCAAGAAAAGAGCAATTGTGCAGAACAACCAGTGCAACGTAAGAACTTTGCTTGAAGAGAGCTTCAACATAGTGACGAAAAGGGAAGCCACCCATACTGATGTCAGAAGGCACATACGAGTTCAAAGCAACCGCATGAAGGCCCGTTATGACACGTAAGCCAATTCGGCTGGTTTCAAAGAAGAAGATCGGGTGTGGTTCTAAAATCCAGTACGACGCAAGGGACAGTCACAGAAACTACAGAAATTATGGGAAGTTGGTCAAAAGGACCAATGACCATTCAGAAAAGCCCAAAGAGCAAGATGAAGGTGGTCCATATATAAAGGCTTACCTCATACCGAGAAATGTGAGAACGGTCGAATGTAAGAGGTGGGCAGTGTCACACCCGTCTCAATGAGATTTATGTTTATGAACCCTATTACTTCTATGGTCGCAGGCAGGTAAACTGTGTTGGTAACAGCGAATACTCTAGTTATATTTCGAGAAAGAACTGCAAATGACATATATTGAACAATGTAGAAAGGTCTAGGACTACTCTATGTACAATATAAATAGGCGAGCCAAAGATAGAGGGAGTCAATCAGTAGTGAGTTAGTGTTGGTGTATAATAAGCGATCATAGAAGGCGTATAGCGGAATATAGTTATATGGACATTTAGTAACGGAGAAAAATATCTTAGTTGTGATGGTGGTGTTGGAAAATGGTTGGTTATAATAAACTAGTAGTTTCAAAAGCTGTGTTTTGTTAGTCAACAAATCCAGAACCCTGAAGAACGTAACATTATATTCTCCAAGTATCTAAGTAGCGACATTGATGCTGCAATCAAGCACAGATCAGTCTATGTTCTGTGGTGTGGTGTCACAATATGTCAGATATACGTGCGCAATTGCTTGTCACTTATTTTAGTATTATGTGTTATAAATATGTAGATGTTTGGTAGTAGTTGTTACTATTATCCTGCATTTTTCTTTTTTTTTTGTACTTTAACGCCAGCCTATTTCCGCAACTATGGCCAATCACCGACGCCAGGTAGCTTAATTTTACAATATATACTGAAAAAGTGAAGAAGGAACACTGGGAATCGAACCCAGTACCCTTAGGTTCAGATGCACATTCTTACATCTTTTTTTTAATATTCCAACAACACACCATGAGGACTTATAGCCCAAATACTATCGTACCGTGGTTGTCGACAAGGACGAAAGAGGCAACTTGTTAATTCTGGACTTGAAAGTTTGGAGGTTCGGAGGAGAAGGAAAAACATGTGCCGGCAAGAATTCCACAACTTGGAAGTCCTTGCGACAAAAGAGCGGGTATCACAAGATGTTCTATGACTGCTGACCTGGACAGTAACAGGGT
Organism: Tillus elongatus; assembly: GCA_964006375.1. NCBI lineage: Eukaryota > Metazoa > Arthropoda > Insecta > Coleoptera > Cleridae > Tillus > Tillus elongatus. Next base: position 66,330,873 of record OZ023268.1, read on the forward strand.
GCATTCGCTCTGTTCCCCTGGTAGATCTGTTGGGGACAGCAGGTGGAGGAGCTTTGGAAGAAAGCTCCTCTGAGCAGTGTGCGTGCAGATATTTATAAAATAGCGAGGGGTCACCAACGGCACGTCGGTGGGCAAGCGATGGCAGCCTTTGGGTAAGGGTAGGGCCAGCAATGAGACGTATAGCTCTCTTCTGAATGGAGTCCAGGATAGCGAGTGTAGACGCGGCAGCCGAACCCCAGATGTGGGAGCAGTGTTGGAGATTTGGTCTTATTTGTGAAGTATATAAGGTATAGAGATTAGCTAGTGAGCGCGGAAGAGGAATCCTAATTTCTTAGCAGTCGCTTCTGCAATTCATGTGACATGTTGGTGCCAATTGAGATTTTGTTCCACAGAAATGCCAACAAGTGAAAGGGACTCATTACTTTGTATAACTTGGTTGTTCATTGTGATTGGTCTAGGGCTGGTGTATCTTTTATGATAAGCAAGAGTGAGATTTGATGGGGTTGAATTGTACAAGATTCCTAGTTTCCCAGTCTAATATTTATATATGGTATTAAGAGAAGAAAGCATCTTTCGTATCTTTTGAGTTTTGAAAATGATATCCGTCATTTTATCCGCGACATTGGGGACTGATGGTGGTTGGGACTGATGGTGGTTGAACATTTGGAGGTTGGTTGAGAGTATAATTGCCGGCAAACAACGAGGCAAAACGTTCAGCCTTGCCCAGGGCGGTAGAAACAATTTCATCCCCTGAAACAAGAGGTGGGAACGTGCTCTTGCAGAAATTATTCCTAATAGATTTAGCAAGAGTCCAGCAGAGTTAGCTGCCGCTGGAGCTTGAGAGGACTTTATTTTAATGTGTTTATTCAACGAGTTTTTTGCCACAAAAAGAATGCAGACAAAGCGGTTTCTTGCGTCGTTAAATGCTTGACGGTTTTCTTGACTGGGATTGTGTAGAATCGCTTTGTGAGCTTTGACCTTTTAAAGTCTGGCCTTGTCACATGATTTAAAAAACCAGGGATTTGAGTGGCTGAAAAGGTTTTCTACGTACGTGGAATAAATAATTCAGCTTGGAAAGTTTTGGTGACGTTTTGTGAGATATCAGAGGGGTCAGGATGAGAGAAGCAGACAGACGCCCATGGGAATGAGGAAAAGTAATCCCACATTTCGTCCCAGTTTGCGGAGTTGTAGTGCCAAACGATACGTGGGTGTGATGACTGTGAGACCTCGGGTGTGTTGTGACAAAGGATAATCCGTGTGATGTCCCTAAATGAGCACGAAAAGGATACCAATCATGTTCGTTACAGACATCCAACGGATGTCCTATAGATTATTTTGTGCTATTTGAGATATGTCACTCTAATATGGAACATAGCGTATAAAAAAGAGTATTACCAAGTTATGCAGCGCATGATTATACGTATAGATTAAGTACATGTATCTCTATAAATAACGACGTTATTTCTGGGCTATCCTATATATATATATATATATATATATATATATATATATATATATATATATATATATATATATATATATATATATATATATATATATATATATATATATATATATATATATATATATATATATATATATATATATATATATATATATATATCTGTGTGTGTGTGTGTGTGTGTGTGTGTGTGTGTGTGTGTGTGTGTGTGTGTGTGTGTGTGTGTGTGTGTGTGTGTGTGTGTGTGTGTGTGTGTGTGTGTGTGTGTGTGTGTGTGTGTGTGTGTGTGTGTGTGTGTGTGTGTGTGTGTGTGTGTGTGTGTGTGTGTGTGTGTGTGTGTGTGTGTGTGTGTGTGTGTGTGTGTGTGTGTGTGTGTGTGTGTGTGTGTGTGTGTGTGTGTGTGTGTGTGTGTGTGTGTGTGTGTGTGTGTGTGTGTGTGTGTGTGTGTGTGTGTGTGTGTGTGTGTGTGTGTGTGTGTGTGTGTGTGTGTGTGTGTGTGTGTGTGTGTGTGTGTGTGTGTGTGTGTGTGTGTGTGTGTGTGTGTGTGTGTGTGTGTGTGTGTGTGTGTGTGTGTGTGTGTGTGTGTGTGTGTGTGTGTGTGTGTGTGTGTGTGTGTGTGTGTGTGTGTGTGTGTGTGTGTGTGTGTGTGTGTGTGTGTGTGTGTGTGTGTGTGTGTGTGTGTGTGTGTGTGTGTGTGTGTGTGTGTGTGTGTGTGTGTGTGTGTGTGTGTGTGTGATCTAACAACATAAAAGGCATAACTAAGATTTATATTAGTAAATCTTAGTTATTATATTATTGTATATTATTTTTTTATATTATTTTAATAAATAAAATATTGCATACAAATATGCTAATAATTAATCTACAAACCTTTAGGGTACTTTCTGGGACGCCCCCTGGATTTCTTAACTGGTGTTCCATTTTTAATATCATCCTTCTTAACTGATTGAATTTTCTGGCTATGAGTATTAACTGACAGTGGTTGGTCAGACTCCTGAAAATTGCAAAATAACAAAACTAATAGCTTAAACGGTTAGCTAGTGAAGTGCGTTACGTGACATAGGAACGCTTTCATTTGCAGCTTAAATAATTTTAAGCCTGTATAAGTGGTTAATAATTACACTAATGTACAAAACAATGGGCTTTAAAGTTTGTTGATGTAGATATTAATAAAACAGTCTATAGGCAGCAAGTGAGTTATGGTAGCGAATTTAGAAAAGCTTTTTCAAATTCTAGTAAGTCAATTATCAGCTATAACCTAGAAAGCTTAATTTTGGTAGGTACATAATAAAGAATTTGCCAAGGCAAAATGTGTAGTAAATGTATTCTAAATAACTTCATTGTTTTTTGAGACATTTTATTAAACCAAATTTGTTTTGGCAAGAATGGTCAGACTGGGACAGTCAGACAGTTGGCAACAAAAATTCAAATTTTACCATAACCCTAAACACGTATAAAATCGCATCTTTAGCTACCAGTGACGTGTGAGTATAATTAACTTGACACTATAATCATGGTAGGTTACAAATGCTTACAAGGAACACTATCCATCATTTAAAAGACTCACAGGCGATTTATAAATGGGCTCTTAAGACAGGGTTAATGCATTAGAGAACCAATTTAATCATGTATCTATATTCCAACTTTTAAAATACATCGTAATAAAGCATAAAAAATAGAGCATAAACGAAATTAATAAACACTACCAGGTGTCACTAACAAAACTATAGATAATATTACGTTTTGGATACTTACATATATTTTGTGGCATATAGGCAACCAAGTTTGAACCCAAAAACCACTATTACCCACACTCGCACGCGGCGCACATCCACACGCATACATAGAGTATATTTCAAAACTTTAATTTTGGACCACAGTTCATCAAACACATTAAAATGCTCTACACTCAAGATTCATGTATGCTTAGAATTTGTGGCATCCTTTCCATCCTATCAGTTTCGAACGAGGTATACAACAGGGCTGTCCATTGCCAGGTGGTTAGAACCCTTTCTCCACTTATTTAGATACAATAGTAATGGTTCTTGCCTACCGCCTACTTAAAATCAAGTTTTCCTCAAAGTTTCAGCGTATGCTGATGATGTTAATATTGTGGTGTCTGACAAGCAAGAGCTACATAAAATGGTGTCATGTTACCAGACATACTCCGGTGCAAAGTTAAATTAAACAAATGTACTGGCTTTTGGCTCGGACCCTTAAAAGGGTCAAGAGACGCACCACTTCGTTTTACCTGGTCTTCTGAAAAAAATAATTTTTGTAAATCTCTTTTAGAAACGATGTCGATATTGTTGACAATTCAATGTTGGACCTTTTAAACGAAAAGCTTGCGAAAATTTGTGATGGATGTAAGGATGTTTTCAGTCGCTTTCTTGGAAGGGTAGGGTGGCGTTGATAATTCAATTTATAGCAACCAAATTTTGGAATACACTTCAAGTCTTACCCATTCCTGTTGAATGATTATCTAGTCTGCAGAATCACTTTATAATCTATTTTAGCTTGAAAGAAAACATTGGCTCACAGACGTAAAACTTCAATTCGGAAACTTTGACTGTTCAAATCTTTGGTTCAGTAATAGATTTTATACATATGGTGATCTTATATACTCGAACTGGATATCTTTTGAAGATATTAGTTTGTCATTATATAAAAGAACACAAAAAAATAATCTTAGAATTAATCTGAATCAGAATAAGCTATACGTTGAAAGATGTTGCGGAAAACTCCTCTCGATCTCGGGGCCTCCAAATGACACTCTACACATTCAGTGTAAAAACTGTTCCGGTTATTAGAGTGTAGTTTAGAAAATAAAAGAAAAATAGTCTGGACGCAGAAGTACGTTGTGGTAGTGAATTTTCATAAAAATGTTTTTAATAGCAAACAGGTTTTTTTAAGAAAGCAGGCATCAAGTTTGGTTACCAGTATAACATATATAGAGACAATGTGCCAGGTTTAATCAAAATAACTTTATTGTTTGAAAATGTACAAAAATTTCCGCAGGTAAACTTAAAGTGTTTCCGAAAAAACTGGTTTCTTGGTCAACCTTATAGGTTAATAGCAAATTGAGCTATTCAATTTTGAAGCATTTAATGAAAATTCGCAACCATAACGCACTTACTGCGTCTAGAATTTCTTTTCTTACAAAGATGTATTATATTTCGATGGGAAATGCTAAAATGCAATAACATAAGGCGTGTTCGATAAAAAAAAAAGAAGAAAATTTGACGACGAAACATTTTTTAAGATGTAGCTCAAGACACCCTATAATTAATATATACAATTTTTTTCGTAGCTTGCATAATAACGGATATATTGGGTTTCAAGATTTTTTCCGAAAATTCGACAAAAATGATATACCATTAACCGATAAACTCTATAGCCAACACTACTGCCAAAGCATCAGAGAAAGGGTCTATTTGAAATGAATTTTTTGGGAATATTTTAGTAAAATGAAGGACAATAGCGATTGAAACGAAGACTTCAGGCTTTGTAAAATATTCTTCTTGAGACATTTTCCTTCCATAGATCATATTAGTTTCAGGTTCATTGCCTAAATATTACCAATTTTGACGTTTAAAATCGCGACTTTGACGTTTTGAGGAAAACCCAAATTTATTTTTCTTTAAATGCCTGTAACTTTTTTGTCCTTTAACATAGAGGTAACAGATTAGTAGGTAACTTACCTATAATGATATAAACCCGCGAGATAAATGGAGCCCCAACAATCTGCCTTTATGATACAAAGTTGCCTTCCCGCACTCAGGACCGTCGAGTCAGCAGTAGAATTGGAGGTACCTGCAAGTATGCAGGCTCAGACTAGCAAGTTGGACGGAATATCACTCGTGGGAATCTACATCAGCAGATCCATTGTCACCTGCAGAGACAATAGTGCCATGCCTAGAGTGTAGTGTATAAATAGGCTGCTCACAAGGATACAACCGTTCATTCTTGTTACAAGTAGTTAGACTGCACAACGGGTGCTAGACTTTAGATCACTTGTAGGTTGATCGTTACCTTTGTCATTATTTTATATTATTCATTTCTGTATTAAGTATTGATTGTTTAAAGTAGTAAATAAATTGTTTTAAAAATTCAAACGTCTTAACCGTAAAGTTACGTGGCGCAGTCGTTAATATTGGTTTAAAAACCAAAAGCATATCGATTTTTAAGCGTTTCGACGCCTAATAACCAACTCGAGCCAAGCAGAACCAAGTTAGAGCAGAAACAGTGGCCAAGCAGAGCCAAATGAGAGCAGAAACCATCGTATTATGGTAAGTTTACTGCTATCTCATTTTTCAATTCCTATATAATTTTATGCAATGCAAGTTCTAGAGCTGGTCAGCTCTTTAATGGCTGGCTGGTGTAGTATACTTGCAATATGGTAGGTGGTAGTGGACTTTTCCTTTACGTGATAGTAAAGGATTTTTTTACGCCCGAGGCAGTACCACCCCGTACATCAAATGAATCAAGGTGAAGTCCCAACGGACGTTTCCGGTTCTGGTGTATGAGTCGGTTTTCCTTATAAGCAAAAATGATGATGGCTCCTCCTTGAACAAAAGATTCCGGAGGTAAAATACCCGCCCATTCGGATCTCCGGAAGAGGGGTGTACAGGGGGCGCCAACATCAAAATTAAAAAACCCTTTCCAATATATGTGGCCTAAATTCTAACCTGAACTCCGTCCACATTTACTCCAGGCTAATAGGCCCCAACTCCTTTTTCTCACCGAAACTCAAATCAGTGCCAAAATAGCCACTAATCACCTTAATTTCCCGGGGTATGAGCTCCTTACTTCCTTTAGATTTCATGGAGGCGTGTGCGCGTACGTCCGTAGCAATCTACCCTGCACCAGACTCCCCAGTTTAGAAGCCGGAAGAAAAGACATACTATGGATAAAACTCTCTCTCAGGGCTGCAACTAAATTCATCGGTTGCATTTACCGGTCACCTTCTGACAACAACTTTGTCCAGCTCTTTGACTACCTTTCTGAAAAAACCGACCATCTGATTTCTAAATATCCTTCCTCCGAGGTCACTATTCTTGGTGACTTCAATGTCCATAACAAGGAATGGCTAGGATCCTCAAAAACCGATCCACAAGGAAGAGCAGCGGAGGCCTTTGCAGTCAGCAATTCTTTAGCCAATATGGTTCAGCAACCTACTTACTTTCCTCGCATCCCAACACACAGCTCAAATCCCTTGGATCTCCTTCTTACTACAAATCCTGACTGCTATAAGATATCAGTCGTGGTCGCTCAGACCACGGCATGATCACTGTTTCTTGCGCAATGCAACCCGAGGTCACACAGTCATCATACCCACGTATCGTTTGGCACTACAACTCTGCGAACTGGGACGAAATGCGTGATTACTTTTCCTCATTTCCATGGGCGTCTGTCTGCTTCTCTCATCCTGACCCCTCTGATATCTCACAAAACATCACCGAAAATATCCATGCTGGCATGGAATTATTTATTCCACGTACACAAAAGACCTCTACAGCCACTCAAAAGTCTTGGTTCTCTAAATCCTGTGACAAGGTCAGACTTGAAAACGTCAAAGCTCACAAAACGCTTCTACGCAATCCCAGTCAAGAAAACCGTCAAGCATTTAACGACGCAAGAAACCGGTATGTCCGCATTCTTTCTGAGGGAAAAAACTCGTTTAATAACCACATCAAAAACAAAGTCTTTTCAAGCTCCAATTGCAGCAAACCCTTCTGGACTCTTGCTAAATCTATTGGGAATAATTTCTGCAAGAGCACGTTCCCACCTCCTGTCTCAGGGGATGAAATTGTTTCTACAGCTCTGGGCAAGGCTGAACTTTTTGCCTCGCTGTTCGCTGGAAATTCTACTCTCAACGCACTTCCAAATGTTCAACCACCAACAGTCCCCAATGTCGAATGACGAATATCATTTTTAAAACTAAAAAGGTACGAAAGATGCTCTCTTCTCTTAATACCAGGAAAGCCTCCGGCCTTGACGAGATCCCAGCAGATGTTCTCAAAAAATGCGCACCAGAAGTTGCTCCTGTCCTGACTAGCCTGTTTCAGACATCTTACAATAGAGGTATATTCCCTAGTAACTAGAAAACTGCTCGAGTACAACCCTTCCCCAAGAAAGGACCCAAAGCGCTTCCTAGCAACTACAGGCCTATTTCTCGTCTTTCAGTCGTTTCTAAAGTGATGGAAAAGTATATAAACACCGAATTACTAAAATTTCTTGAAAAACACAGTCTAATCCACGACAGGCAGTATGGATTCCGTCAGCGCAGACCAACTGGCGACCCCATTTCCTTTGTCACCCTTTCTTGGAACAAGTCTATGGAACTACACGGTGAATCCCAGATTGTCGCTCTAGACATATCCAAGGCATTCGACCAGGTCTGGCACGCAGCGCTGCCTATTAAACTTCCGGCCTATGGCCTACCACCAAAACTTTGTACCTGGACGGCAAATTTCCTCTCCAACCGGAGCATTTCTGTTGTCGTGGATGGCCATTCCTCTAAACTGCATCCAATTAATGCAGGAGTTCCTCAAGGTTCAGCTTTAGCCCCTACTTTGTTTCTTCTCTACATCAATGACCTCCTCTTTAGCTCTCATAAGAGATACACAAGCCCTAGACCCATCACAATGAACAACCAAGTTATTCAAAGTGATGAGTCCTTTTCACTTGTTGGCATTTCTGTGGATCGGAATTTTAATTAGCATCAACATGTCACATCAATTGCAGAAGCGGCTGCTAAGAAATTAGGTTTCGTCTTCCGGGCTCGCAAATACTTTTCACCAGCTAATCTCTATACCTTATATACTTCACAAATAAGGCCAAACCTCGAATACTGCTCCCACATCTGGGGTGCCGCTGCCGCTTCTACACTAGCTATTCTGGACTCCATTCAAAAGAGAGCTATACGTATCATCGGCGACCCTACCCTCACCCAAAGGCTGCCATCCCTTGCCCACCGACGTGCCGTTGGTGACCTCTCTCTCTTTTATAGATATCTGCACGGGCAATGTTCAGAGGAGCTTTCTTCCAGAGTTCCTCCACCTGCTGCCCCCAACACATCTACCAGGGGAACAGAGCGAATGCACCCTTTTACTGTCCAGGTCACCAGATATAGAACATCTTGTTATGCCCGCTCTTCAAAGTTGTGGAATTCCTTGCCGGCACATGTTTTTCCTTCTCCCCCGAACCTCCAAACCTTCAAGTCCAGAATTAACAAGTTGCCACTTTCCTCCTTGTCGATACCCACGTTACGATAGTGTTTAGGCTGTAAGCCCTCGTGGTGTGTTGTTGAAATAAAAAAATAAAAAATGTATGTGTTGTATTGAAATGTTATATGCCTGATTCATAAGAAGAATCACAAAGTTTATCTAATATAGAATATAGATTTAGATCGATCAGTATTAGCGATAATATCGTAACAGTAAATCGTTCTAATTTAGATAGTAATAGTAATAGTAGCAACATGACAGACCAATTCAAAGAATTTTTCTTAAGGCTATCCCAGAATTTGATGGTCAACCAGCCAATGTAGGCAACTTTTTAAAATCTTGTGACTTGGTCATGAATCAGTTCTACGTCGCAAACGAGAATTTGTATATGAATATTTTTTTATTAAATTATGCACAGATAAAATTAACAGGAAGAGCACGGCTTATCGTGAACACTAAGGTAATTAATTCGTGGGCAGATCTGAGAAGTGCCATTGTACAGAACTTTACTGATCAGCGCGATGACAATAGTCTATTAGCAGAAATGCTGACGCTGAAACAACCTAGTGCGCAGGACGCACTGTCGTTCGCTAACAGATGCCGTCATATAGAGCAATTGCTCATATCAAATTTAATCGCAAACGAACATAACGAGGGTGTAAGGTTAATTGAAATGGACACTTACCAGAACCAGACGTTACAAGCCTTCCTCGGGGGGTTATGTAATCCAATGAGGATTGTTCTTAGGAGTAGGTCACCAGAGAGCATAGAGCAGGCCTTGAAATTTGTATTCGCAGAAGAAAATTTCGATTATAGAGACAAAACGATACATAAAAATTTAAATAATAATAAACCGGAAGGACAGAACCGTGCATTTTTCCAGAAACAAAATAACCCGCCTTTTTATAACGTACAATTTCAAAGACTTTCTCAACAAAATCTCAGACCGTTTCAACAAAAAATAATGCTCAAAATAATCAAACAAAATTCCAACCTCGACAAAATCAATAATTCGTGTCGAGACAAAATTTCTCGAGTCAATTTAGAAGACAAAATTTCAATAGTCAACCGGGACGACCCCACATAAATCACAATGTAAACAGAAACTATCAAGAACCCATGGAAGTAGACAGCTCTAATCCGAGACTGCCGCAACAGCCACAAAGGTGCACAGCTCACGTAAATAACACGGAATTTAGCGATAACAATATAAATGAAATAAATTACGATTCAAATTATGTAAATGATGAACTAACTATCACCCGAAACACGTTTAGATTTAAATAATATAATAACCCAGCAATATTTCGTACGTAATAACGAACTTGACATAGTAAACCACATACTAAATGAAAACCAAGAAGGTTATATGATACAGAACAGGCCATTCAGCAGATTAAACAGACAATATGCCTATGAAATCAGAGAGTCAGATGCAAAGGTTATATGAGCCAGTTGCTAAACAAAATAACATTTCTCGTGCAATTCATATTAATCATATAAACAACCACAATACGGGGGGCAATCAAAAACCAATCGTGAACGAGAAAGCAATAATCGAACATATAGATACAAATTATTTAAATGACGAAGAAAAACAAGTGTTAATCAATTTATTATCAGAATATCAGGACATTCTTCTAAATAAAGGTGAACCCCTAACGCACACAAATGTGATAAAACACCGAATAAGGACAACTGATGATATACCCGTCCATTCTAAATTGTACAGATACCCTTACGTACATAAACCGGAATTAGACAGACCAATAAATGACATGCTAAAACAAAAAATCATTCGGAAAGCCACAGCCCATATAGCTCACCTATTTGGGTTATATTTCCAAGGTAAAAAAGAACAGAACAAGGCTATACTACAGACTGAATTTTTATTAAGTAAAAGCCCTACGCGTTTCGGCCCATAAATCTGGCCATCTTCAGGGGGCTTCGTTCTCTTTTTTATATAACAGGAACTGGACTTTACAAGAAATCTATCATAGTGGCTATTTTCATCGACTGTCCCTTTTGTTTCCTTGCACTATAAGGGTGAAGGCGGAAGTAGAAGCATTAAAACCTCAAATCACAGCAATGGACAAACGGCGATACAAATAAAATTTCGCATTTGAAATGGAGGACAGTTAAAAGTCGAATATCTGAATAGAACGGGAAGGGGCCAAACAAATGAGCTACGACTTTTAGCTAAAAGTCAGGTCAGGCGGGATTCGTCCGAATCCAAAGAAACTGGATGCAATAAGGAAATTCCCAATACCTAAAACCCCCAAGGAAATCAAATCATTCCTAGGATTAGTTGGATACTATCGTAAGTTCATAGAAAACTTCGCACACGTTACGAAACCACTAACCAAATGTTTAAGGAAAAACTCGAAAATAAACGTTACCGACAATAGGCATGGATGCAAAATGATAATGTTTTGTATCCTCCTACTATGTCGAAAAGCATAACTATTGGACAATTGATAGTCCCTTTATTAATCTTATTTTTAAAGGGGTAGACATTGATCCAATCCAATCCATAGCAGGTGGTAGTGGAATTTTCCTTTACGTAATAGTAAATGATTTTTTCACGCCCGAGGAGGTACCACCCCATACATCAAGGGGCCGGTGAAGTCCCAACGGACGTTTCCGGTTCTGGTGTATGAGTCGGTTTCCCTTATAAACAAAAATGATGATGGCTCCCCCTTGTACAAAATATTCCGGAGGCAAAATACCCCTCCATTCGGATCTTCGGGAGAGGGGTGTACAGGGGGCGCCAACATCAAGATTTAACATATCCTTTTCGAATATATGTGGCCTAAATTCTAACCTGAACTCCGTCCACCATTTTCTCCAGGCTAACAGGCCCCAACTCCTCTTCCTCACCGAAACTCAAATCAGTGCCAAAACAGCCACTAATCACCTGAATTTCCCGGGGTATGAGCTCCTTACTTCCTTTAGATTGCATGGAGGCGTGTGCGCATACGTCCGTAGCAATCTACCCTACACTAGACTCCCCAATTTAGAAGCTGGAAGAAAAGACATACTATGGATAAAACTCTCTCTCAAGGCTGCAACTAAATTTATCTGTTGCATTTACCGGTCACCTTCTGACCACAACTTTGTCCAGCTCTTTGACTATCTTTCTGAAAAAACCGACTATCTGATTTCTGAATATCCTTCCTCCGAGGTCACTATTCTTGGTGAGTTCAATGTCCATAATAAGGAATGGCTAAGATCTTCAAAAACCGATCCACAAGGGAGAGCAGCAGATGCCTTTGCAGTCAGCAATTCTTTAGTCAATCTGGTTCAGCAACCTACTTACTTTCGTCGTATCCCAACACACAGCTCAAATCCCTTGGATCTCCTTCTTACTACACAACCTGAATGCTATAAGATGTCAGTCACCGCCCCCCTTGGTCGCTCAGACCACGGCATAGTCACTGCTTCCTGCGCAATGCAACCCGAGGCCACACGGTCATCACACCCACGTATCGTTTGGCACTACAACTCCGCAAACTGGGACGAAATGCGGGATTACTTTTCCTCATTTCCATAGGCGTCTGTCTGCTTCTCTCATCCTGACCCATCTGATATCTCACAAAACGTCACCGAAATTATCCAAGCTGGCATGGAATTATTTATCCAACGCACACAGAAAACCTCTTCAGCCACTCAAAAGCCCTGGTTCTCTAAATCCTGTGACAAGGCCAGGCTTGAAAAGGTCAAAGCTCACAAAACGCTTCTACACAATCCCAGTCAAAAAAACGTCAAGCATTTAACGACGCAAGAAACCGCTATGTCCGCATTCTTTCTGAGGCAAAAAACTCGTTTAATAACCACATCAAAAACAAAGTCCTCTTAAGCTCCAACAGCGGCAAACCCTTCTGGACTTTTGCTAAATCTATTGGGAATAATTTCTGCAAAAGCACGTTCCCACCTCTTGTCTCAGGGGATGAAATTGTTTCTACCGCCCTGGGCAAGGCTGAACTTTTGGCTTCGTTGTTCGCCGGCAATTCTACTCTCAACCCACCCCCAAATGTTCAACCACCAACAGTCCCCAATGTCGCGCATAAAATGACGGATATCATTTTCAAAACTAAAAAGCCTGGACGCAGCAAGTGCGTTATGGTAGTGAATTTTCATAGAAATGATCTGGCACAAAATATTTTATTATAACTTTTTTTTCTTGTAACATAGAAATCTAAATTTTGATGTATAGTTTACTTTTTAAATCGTAAACCTACCTACCAAATTTGGTTATCATAGATTTTATATTTTTTAAGATAAAAAATTTTTTCAAATAAAAACTCAAAATTTTCCCGGAAAACCTCGTCCAATTTTTCTAAATAACGAACTTGTCAAATCCATTTACAAAAGGAAGGTACATGCCAAATTTTATTAAAATCGGCTTATTACTTTTTGAGATATGAATTTTTTTCAAATGAAAACTCAAAATTTTCCCGGAAAACCTCGTCCGATTTTCCTGACTAACAAACATGTCAAAGCCATTTATAAAAGGAAGGTACATGCCAAATTTTGTTAAAATCGGCTTATTACTTTTTGAGATATGAATTTTTTTTGAATGAAAACTCAAAGATTTTCCGGAAAACCTCGTCTGATTTTCCTGACTAACGAACTCATCCAAGCTATTAACAAAAGAAAAGTACATGCCAAATTTTATCAAAATCGGCCCATTATTTTTTGAGTTATCGGTGTGATACATATATATATATATATATATATATATATATATATATATATATATATATATATATATATATATATATATATATATATATATATATATATATATATATATATATATATATATATATATATATATATATATATATATATATATAAACATATAAAAATTGAAACTGACCCCGGATATGGGTTCTAGGGGTCCTAGTTCGCGCTCATTTGCAAAAATTTTTTCAAAATTCAAAAGTCGGGATCTCCCCATTAGTGAATTTTTTCTACGAAAATTCACTAAAAGGTACTAAAGATGCTCTCTTCTTTTAATACCAGGAAAGCCTCGGGCCTTGACGAGATCCCAGCAATTGTTCTCAAAAAATGCGCACCAGAGCTTGCTCCTGTCCTGACTCGTCTGTTTCAGATATCTTATAATAAAGGCATATTCCCTAGTAACTGGAAAACTGCTCGAGTACAACCCATCCCCAAGAAAGGATCCAAAGCGCTTCCTAGCAACTACAGGCCTATTTCTCTCCTTTCAGTCGTCTCTAAAGTGATGGAAAAGTATATAAACACCGAATTACTAAAATTTCTTGGAAAACACAGTCTAATCCACGACAGGCAGTATGGATTCCGTCAGCGCAGATCGACTGCCGACCTCCTTTCCTTTGTCACCCATTCTTGGAACAAGTCTATGGAGCAACACGGTGAATCCCAGATTGTTGCTCTAGACATATCCAAAGCATTCGACCAGGTCTGGCACGCAGCGCTGCTTAATAAACTTCCGACCTATGGCCTACCACCAAAACTCTGTATGTGGACAGCAAATTTCCTCTCCAACAGGAGCATATCTCTTGTTGTGGATGGCCATTCCTCTAAACTGTATCCAATTAATGCAGGAGTTCCTCAAGGTTCAGCTTTAGCCCCTACTTTGTTTCTTTTTCACATCAATGACCTCCTCTCGAGCACATCCAACCCAGTTCACAGCTACGTGGACGACAGCACCCTCCATTCAAATATACAATATTCTAAGCCTGTCTCTTTAGCCCAATTAGATGAGGATCGCAGACTCATGGAGGGTTATGTCTCCGCGGATCTCCAAAAAATATTAGACTGGGGAAGTAGAAATCTTGTACAATTCAACCCCACCAAAACTAAGTCTTGCTTTCTTTCTCACAAGAGATACACCAGCCCAAGACCCATCACAATGAACAACCAAATTATTCAAAGTAATAAGTCCTTTTCTCTTGTTGGCATTTCTGTGGATCGAAATCTTAATTGGCACCAACATGTCGCATCAATTGCAGAAGCGGCTGCTAAGAAATTAGGTTTCCTCTTCCGGGCTCGCAAATACTTTTCACCAGCTAATCTCTATACCTTATATACTTCACAAATAAGGCCAAACCTCGAATAGTGCTCCCAAATCTGGGGTGCCGCTGCCGCTTCTACACTCGCTATCCTGGACTCCATTCAAAAGAGAGCTATACGTCTCATCGGTGACCCTACCCTAACCCAAAGGCTGACATCCCTTGCCCACCGACGTGCCGTTGGTGACCTCTCTCTCTTTTATAGATATCTGCACGGGCATTGCTCAGAGGAGCTTTCTTCCATAGTTCCTTCACCTGCTGTCCCCAACAGATCTACCAGGGGATCAGAGCGAATGCACCCTTTTACTGTCCAGGTCACCAGACTTAGAACATCTTGTTATGCCCGCTCTTTTGTCCCGAGGACTTCCAAGTTGTGAAATTCCTTGTCGGCACATGTTTTTCCTTCTCCCCCGAACCTCCAAACCTTCAAGTCCAGAATTAACAAGTTGCCTCTTTCCTCCTTGTGGACACTCACGGTACGATAGTATTTAGGCTGTAAGCCCTCGTGGTGTGTTGTTGAAATTAAAAAAAAAAGAAAAGAAAAATAATACATTGCTCCTTTTAACTCGTGTAAATACATCTTAATGAATTCACCTGTACCTTTACCACCGGATTTTTTCAAAGATTTTATATTAACAACCGACGCTTTAAATGTAGCGATAGCCGGAATATTAAAAATAAAACTGAGTACAAGAAAGAAAAGTTAGACTGCGCAGCAGATGCACTTTCCCGAGTATAAATAAACCCACTGGATATAGATAACCAATCAGTGGTCAATAATATTGACGAAGAGGAAGAAATAATAGAAATAGACGATGACGAAACAGCTAATTAAAATGCAGACTCATACTCAGCACCCGGTATACCGATATTCGAGGAAGAAATCGTTAACAGCAAAACTAATCAGATAGTTTTTAAAAATACAGACAAACCAGACATATTCTCAGTCAGAAGGGAAAAAATAAATTTCATATATGCAAACTTTAATTTAAATGAAGCTGATCAAATAGACATTTATAAAAGAATTGTTTACCACAGAGGAAATATTATTGCGTTTTTGTAAATAAACAAGATTACGAACTGGTAAGTTCGGCAATCAATAAAAATTTTAATAACGTAGAATCACCCAAATTTCATAGAATGAAATTAACGAGGACGAGTTAACCGACACAATAATGAAATACCATGAGGGTAATAGTAATCATCCGGGAGCAGAAGAAACCTACCTGAGAATGAAGAAAACATACTACTATCCCAACTTAAAGAAACATATAGAAGAGTATGTACAAAATTGCGAATTATGCAAAACATGCAAGTACCATAGAAACCCTGTACAAATAGCATTGGAACACCCCCACATAATCCAAACCATTATAAATATTACACATAGACACATTCCAAATTGAACAAGCTATCTTCCTAACAATATTTAAAGTAAATTTGGCCAAGCATTTCCGATAAAGAGTAAGAGTGCAACCGAAATTGCAAAAAACCTAATCAAATAATTTTCACAATATGGAGCGTGTAAATCGCAGACCCAGGTACGGAGTTTTCAAACCAGGTAATTAAAGAACTATTGGAAACATATCAGACAGAGTTACATATAACAACACCGCAAAACGCAACATCAAACGGACCAATCGATTATATATCACAGCACGATTATAGAACATTATCGATTATTTAAAATGAAATTTAAAAATATGAAACCCATAGACTTAATACCATACTGTATATTCGCTTACAACTCGACGATACATTCACATACGTTAAAACCACCTTTCGATTTAATATTTGACTACATACCAGAAATGTTTAACTATGACCCGGAAGTCATAATTACGCAAGAATACAACGTACAACATAAGGACTTAATGCAAATTATTTACGAAATAGTAAGAAGCCGAATAGAAAACTCAAAATTAAAAACCTTACAACGGACAAATAAAAATAATAACCAACCATTCAAAGAAGACGATATTGTCTATCAAAAGATTCCACCGGGATTTCATAAAAAACATAAAAATCCATTTTCAGGACCGTATTCAATAATATTATTAATAGAGCATAACAAGGCTATTTTAATAAACCATAAAAATGACGAACAGGCTATAGCACATTTAAGAAATTTACGTCTTGCAGGTTCCTTACAACGGGAATAACCGCCCAAATACAAGACTTGACAGACAATCCAGGCATGCTACCAAAGAAAATAGGAACAGCATACACTGAGACTAGCAGTTGGAATTTGATACACATACATGACTTGACACAATTACATAAGGACCACAACCAAATAAAAAGACACTACGCAAACACCGTTACATTCATGACGAACGATTACCATTCTGAATATCATAATTTCATATTAACCTTGAATTTTACCATAGACAACATAGACGATATATTTTAAAGGATTTTTCCAAATAATATGTTTAATAACCGACACAAACGTGGCATGATAAACGGACTAGGTTCTATATTTAAATCGATCACAGGGAATCTTGATTCACAAGATGGGGAACGCATATATCAAGCGATAGAAGTCTTAACGACAGACCAAAATAAAATCCATGAACTTTTCAAGTCTCAGAATTCAGTCATGCTCGAGGCCATAGTAGATTTCAATAGAACAATAGTAGGGTTGAGTCATAACCAGGACACAATAGTAAATAGAATAAGTGAATTAGGTAATACAATCGATAGCCTGAGGAGCGAACAGCTAACTCACTACCATCGCATAAAAATTCTAGTATTACTCACACAGCTAGGCCAGTTATTAAACAATATTCAAGAACTAGCACTAACAACAGAAAATGCAATCACTTTTTCAAAGTTAGGAATCTTTCACACATCAATATTAAAACCAAAGCTTATAATAAAAGAAATCAATAAAATACAAAATTATGTAACAAATGCAAGATTAATAACAACCACTGATCTAAATCTATACGAAAAAATATTTAAAATAAAGGCAGTTCAAAACAGTTTCCAAATTATATTTCAAATAGAGATACCTCTAGTAGACGAATCAGAGTATGATTATTATCAATTATACACATTACCTGTCCCTAAAAATACACACACTTTTACCATGATAATTCCTAGAACCAAATACCTAATCCTAAGCAGTAAACAATATGCCTATCGTAATGAAGAGTGTAAAAATTTAAAGAACCAGATATATTTTTGCAAAGACGACAATCCCACAACTATGAATGATCAAAACCCACATGAAATCAAACTAATCAAATTTTAAAAACCTATCAACAATTATAATCAAGAATTAGTCAAAATAATAAAACCACAGTTTCGAGATATGGAACCAGTCAATACATGGTTACAGATCCCGAAGAAACTAACGCCAGAATAACTTGCCAGGAACAGGAGTGGACCAACATAATCAAAGGTACCAAGTTAGTCAACCTTCAACCAAATTGCCAATTGAAAATAGGCACCAAGATCTACAAGACCGGCCCAACAACAGCAGAAACAACAGCTATTCAATCTACCTAAATTAGAAACCCCCATTTCAGAAGATCACGTAAATCAAGAAAAGGTACCTGAACTATCATTAGAAAACGTACAGCTACATAACATCAATCAAATACAACATCAACTTTAAAATATTAAACAGAATATACCAGGACCAATAAAGATGCCGATCCATCATCTGAGTATATGGACCATACTATTACACATAGCTGGCATAATAGCAATAATAACAATAGTCGTCCAAATGGGGTTGAAGAAGAGAAGAACAACAAAAGAAGACAAGGAAAACAGTCCAAGAAACACCGAATCCGGATTTCCCTTGCAAATCCGGAACGAACCATAGCTTCGTTCTTCAAAAAGTCGCCTTCCCACAGTCAGGACAGTCGAGTCAGCAGTAGGATTGGGGGCACCTGGAAGTATGCAGGCTCAGACTAGCAAGTTGGACGGAATATCACTCGTGAGAATCTATATCAGCAGATCCATTGTCACCTCCAGAGACAATAGCGCCACGCGTGGAGTGTAGT
Source organism: Tillus elongatus (assembly GCA_964006375.1). Taxonomy (NCBI): domain Eukaryota; kingdom Metazoa; phylum Arthropoda; class Insecta; order Coleoptera; family Cleridae; genus Tillus; species Tillus elongatus. The sequence continues at coordinate 66,349,642 of OZ023268.1, forward strand.
GTATAAATAGGCTGCTCACAAGGATACAACCGTTCATTCTTGTTCCGAGTAGTTAGACTCTGCAAATCGCGTGCTAGACTAGATCACTTGTAGGTTGATCGTTACCTTTGTCATTATTTTATATTATTCATTTATGTATTGATTGTTTAAAATAGTAAATAAATTGTTTTAAAAATTCAAACGTCTTAACCGTAAAGTTAAGTCGCGAACCAAATTTGGTTGCTCTTACTTTGTAAATTCCGGAGATATAAATTTTTTCGAAAGAAAAAACAAAATTTTCAGAGAAAAAATCCAAGCCACTTGCGAAAGGAAGGTACTCACTAAGTTTTATCAAAATCGGTCCTTTATTTTTGTAGTTATAGGTGTGACAAATAAATATATGAATGTATATATATATATATATATATATATATATATATATATATATATATATATATATATATATATATATATATATATATATATATATATATATATATATATATATATATATATATATTGCTGTGTATAGACATAGGATAGAAATTAGAATAATAATATTAAGAAATAATGGTCAAGTTATTTTAGTAGTGCAATAGAACTAAAGGAATATAATTTAAATGGAAATCTAAAGAGGTTTTATGTTGTTATTTTAAAAGAATAAGTATTAAGTTAAAGTAAAATATATTGATAATGCAGTAGATATCGTGAAATAAAAAGCAAGATAAAGTGAAACAAACAATTTTTGTATGGTTTGCTATCTAGTGATAAGAGACTGGTGGTGAGATTTATGGTGAGGAAGGACCGGTTGGCCAGTTGGAAGGCAAAACAGCCGATAAGGCGAGGGCTGCTCGGGTAGAGTAAACAAGTAAAGGTAGTGGCTCGTGGTCGGTACAGACAATTACCAATAGATAATTCAGTTGGAGAGCGTCGTAGAGTAAACAAGTAAATGTAGTGACTCGTGGTCGGTACCGACAATTACCAATAGAAAAGTCAGTTGGAGAGCGTCGTAGAGTAAACAAGTAAATGTAGTGGCTCGTGGTCGGTACAGACAATTACCAATAGATAAGTCAGCTGGAGAACGTTGAGGAGTGAACAGGTAGAAGGTGCCTGGTCCACAGGAGAAGATGCCTGGTAATAATATAGTTGCCAGGGGTAGTTAAGCAAGTAGATAATGACTGAAAATAAATAAAACAGTTAAAGCTAATCAACCAAAACAACAGAATTTCATAAAAGAGTAGCTTATTAGAAGAAAAAAAAAACAGTTACATGCTGCAATTAACTGTTGTAGGCAATCAAAGAATCCAAATACCATATTTGTGGACATGGTGTACAGGAATGTGTAAGGTGACCGATAATTAACAAGCCAAATCTCTGGTTCTAACAATGCAATCAAAGAATTCAAATACCATCTTTGTGGACATGGTGTACAGGAATGTGTAAGGTGACCGATAATTAACAAGCCAAATCTCTGGTTCTAACAATGTAAGTGATTTGATACTGAATAATATGTTTCTGTTATTTATAACCTATTATGGTATATTATGCAACTAATTTGTCCCTTAATTTGTTATTTAATATTTGTGAATTTTAATTTCAATGGGTAATCACCATTAAAGATGCCTAACTTTGTATAATTAGATTTTCATTTAAATCTCCTATTTGGCCTTCATAATAGAAGTGGTAATGCATAATTAAAATAGAAAAAGACCAAGTAATTAGCAAAGACCAATTATACAAAAAAATTACCAAAAATAAAAAAAACAAGTTGAATCCTTAAAATCCTGAGAGGGCTGAGCAAATGGAAATTAGAAGTAATTAAGACGGTAAGTGAGTAAAATAAATTATCTTCTAATTGACGGGGTAATATTTGCAGGTTTTGGCTTATTAAAAGTATATTAGATAATGATATTGGCAAACAGTGAGTTGCCTGGCGTCCAACGGTACAAATTATTAATATAAAGATATATTAGAAATTAGATTTATGATTAGAAGTAATTAATGTAATATCAGCATCTAATTAGTAATTAACAAATCATTAATTAAAAAGCCAGACCATAGCAAAATGGCACCCAGCCAACGTGGGGCAATAATAAAAACAAAATAGAGCACTATTAGAATAATAATAGACATAATTACTTTTGATACATTGGTAAAATAATAGATAATTAGTTAAGAAGCATACAATTGGCTGCTTCACAAAAACATAGCAATATGATACCCAAGAACGTGGGACAAGTATAATAGCTAAAATGACGCTAATTAACGTAGGGGAAATTAAAGTATTAGAAAAAATTTAAAACATTAAAAAAATTTGAAAACACTAAAGTATTAGAAAAATATTAGAAACATTAGAAAAAAATTAGAAACATTAGAAAAAAATTAGAAGCATTAGAAAAAATTAGAAAAATTAGAAAAATGTTAGAAACATTAAAAAATTTATTAGAAACGTTAGATAAATTTTAAGAGCATTAGATAAATTTTAGGCGTTAGAAAACCCTGTTTAAGACGTTATAAATAGTAAAATAAATGAAAATAGAAATAGAGATTGAAATATTTTAAGCAAAATTTAATCAAAAATAATAGTTTTGGGAAAACAAATATAAAAAACCTATAACAGACCGTTAATATTTGTCAACCTACAACAAAATGTCTCAGGAAAGAAAACAAGTAGAAGCAAGAAGATACATTAGGGAAGAGGAAAAGAAAAAGTATCTAATAAACCCCTTATTAAAATAGGGAAAGAAGCAGAAAAGAAAACGGAAATAGAAGAAATTCCAAAACAATTTAAGGAATGGAGATCACCGAAAGAGATCAATGAAGAAGAAGAGGAAGGACACTCATCACAGGAAGAAGAGGCCTTGATGATGGAGAAAGAAAAAGAGTTAAACATTACAATGATAGAAAGTCCGTCTCAGTCAGAGCGTCCGAACAAAGAGGATGCAAATACATTGCTATTACAACAATTAGCAGTAATGATAAAGAAAGATATAGCAGATATGGGAAACAAAATGGAGAACAAATTGGAAGAAAATAAGAAACAGAATGAAGAGAATAAGAAAGATATAATGAAACACACTGAAAAAAGCGTAAGACAACTTAAGGAAGATATTGTACGATTAGAAGAAAATACTGAATTTAGTATACAGGCGCTAAAAATGACAATGCAACAAAATCAAGAAGAAGTTTTGAAGAAAGTGGACACGAAACCGAAGAAATTTGAGAAGAAATGCAAAGGTTATATATATCATGTACAAGCAGATGTGCAAAATTTAGAAGAAAACTGTAAGGTTTATCAAGAAAAATATGACAGAAAATTGGATGAAGGAATCCAAACGCTCCATGATAAATTGTATGATGAATCAAACACAAGAAACAAGGGGGTAAAAAGGGTGGAGAACATCATCCAATCAGTAGACATAAAAATGAAGAAAATAAATGAAGAAAATGTGGAGGAATTAAAGGAACAAATTTGGAAAGAAGCCAAGTCAGAAATGCTAAAGTCCATGCCTGTACCTGACAGGATATGGTATAGTGCACCCGGTGGTAACAACCCATGTTTACAGTTTGACGGGAATATAGGGAAATTACACCCTAAAGTATTTGTAAATAATATTAAGAATAAAGTCGAAGGTGTACATAGCATACAGGATATGAATGGCATAATAAAAGCAAATTTGGTAAGTGGTCCATTACTATGGTTTTCAACAAAGGAAAACGAAATTCAGGATTTCGAGGCATTCGAAAAAAAATTTTTGAAATTTTATTGGGGGGAACATAATCAAAGTTTGTTCCGGGAAACCTTATATTTTGGCAGGTATAATAGCAGAAGGGACAAAGATTATAATTATTATTGTTTGACTTTGTATAATATAGCCCAACATCTCGATCCGAAAATGTCTGAGGAGGAAATAATTATGTACATAGCTAGACATTTTGACACTCAGATAAGTGAAACAATAGCTATCCAGAACATAAGAAGCTTGGATCAGCTATTGAACTACTTGACTAGAATTGAACGAAGTAGGCGGAGTAAAGAAGAAAATAACCAAAATTATACAGGCCAAAATACAGACTATAGTGGCCGTGAAAGGAATAATGGAAGAAGTGGGGAACAAAATTTTAGAAAAAACTAATTTAGGCAGAACTATTACAATAATAATAATAACAATTATAGAAATAATAATAATTACAATAAAAATGAGAGGCCTAACAATAACAACAGTACTGATAACGCCAATGTAAATAGTAGTAATAATAATCGTCCCTATCCGCCGAGAAGGGATGAGGATCCACCCAGAAATCAATATTGGAATAGTAGAATAAGTGTACCAAACCCTCCAAGCAATGGCGACAATATGTCCAGAAACGCACAGGTATACAGTATGAACCGTGCAGAAAATAAACAGGCTGTCCCTAATCAAAGTGAAGAGAGGGCAGAAATTAAACAGGAAAACCCCATACCACCATTGGAACATGTACCCAATTTCATGCAAGATAGACAAGCACAAAATTTTCAGTAAAACCCACACTCGAAACAACATTAAAGCCCGATAATAGTAAACAAAATTTTAAAATTAAAAAAAAAACGAATATTTTATACGAACATCCAGTGGAATTTATAAATTTGAATGAAAATAAAAGTCAGGACTGTAACGAAAGTAATTTAATTTACATAAGGGGGAAAATAAATAGCAATGATGTTGAAATTTTATTAGATACCGCGTCAGAAATTTCTCTAGTAAATCAAGCATTTGTTGACAAAAACAATTTAAATAATTTAATAGTTAGAATTCCGAAAATATCGATTATAGGAGTGAATAATAAGAAAATAACAGAAATAAATCAAGTAATTAATATAGGGATTAAAATCGATGGCAAAACAGAAATTATGGTGCAATTGTTTGTTATAAAAAATATGGAAGTAGATATTTTATGTGGTAGTGATATGATGTCAAAGTATGAATTTATATTAGATTATAAAAAGAAAATAGTTATAATTAGGAATGAAATTACAGAGATGAAGTTAGTTAAAGATAAAGAAGATATAATGAAAAATAAAATAATGGTTAAAAAGATCAGAAGATTTAAAGATAATTATGATTATAAAAAAAGTTATGATAAATTAGATAGGCTAGAAGAAAATAGTGATGAAGAAATTGTGTTGTATAAAAGAGAAAATTATATGAATGAATTTGACCATATAAAATGTCCAAATGAATGTAAAGAAATGGTTAAGAATTTATTAGAAGAAAATAAGGAATTATTCACAAAAGAAAATCGTTCTGCCAAAGTTTATTTGCATAAATTTGAAGTTCAAAATATACAAGATTTTAAAGTACGTACATACCCAATTCCCTATAAATATAGAAATGAAATTTCAAAGGAAATAGAACAAATGCTTGAAAACGGTATAATAGAAACAAGTAATACGAAATTTATCAATCCCATTGTTATAGTAAAAAAATCTAATGGCGAGCTACGCATATGTTTGGACGCAAGAAATCTTAACAAGTATTCAATTCCCCAATATGAAAGTCCATTAGCAATAGATGCAATTTTTGGAAATATTACACCAACATCTGTGTTTACAAAAATAGATCTTAAACACAGTTTTTGGTTGATTCCACTCCAAAAGGAATGTAGAAAATACACTGGATTTTCCATAAATGGTGTTGTTTATCAGTTTAAAGTAATCCCGTTTGGGATTCAGTCTGCTTGTAGTGGGTTAGTTAGGGCTATACATCAATTGTTAGATAAATATGAAAATTTTGCCTTGCATTATATTGATGATATTTTAATTTTTTCCGAAAGTATGGAAGAACATCAACAACATGTCGAAATAATTTTGAAAGAATTAGATAAAGCAGGTTTAAAACTTAATTTAGAAAAATCTGAATTCTTCCAAGAAAGAGTAAAATTTTTGAGATACATTTTAGATAAAGAGGGACTAAAAATGGATGAAGAAAAGATGAGGGTAATTAAAGAATTCAAAAGACCCCATAATTTGAAGTCATTAAGGAGTTTCTTTGGTTTAATTAACTATTTCAAAAGATTATTGCCGGATATGAGTGAAAAAACCCGGATCCTTAATGAATTACTTAAAAAGGGACATAATTGGAAATGGGGTGAAGAAGAAGGAGACAGTTTCAATCAGATTAAAGATGAGTTTCGAAGAAATCTTAAAGTGTTTCACCCGGACTATAAAGAAGAATTTATTTTGCAAACAGACAGCTCTATGTATAGGTATGCAGGAGTATTGTTACAAGGACGCTTCGGTACAAGAGTTCCTATACAGTTTGTGTCCCGTTTAACCAAGACACATGAAAGGAAATACAGTGCCACCGAAATGGAGCTGGGGGCAATTATTTTCTGTGTGAAGAAATTGCGATGCTATTTATTAGGTGGTAAATTCCGGTTAGAGACCGATCACTCTGCACTGACATCAATTTTAGATAACAAATTTCACAATCAGCGTGTACATAGATGGGCTTTGCTGTTGCAAGAATATGATTACGAAATTGTCCACATAGCGGGAAAAGAGAATATTGTGGCAGATTCATTGTCGAGAGAAGAAGGTGTCACTAAGCATGAGAAGAGAGTAAAAGTGGGCTATAATATAATGATGAAAAGTGCAGGAGATTTTTCCTTAGTACAAATTATAAACGATCAATACAACTTGTTAGATAGCGAAAAGAGGGGGGCAATATTAAAAGACAACATTTATGTCAAAATAATGTATGACTATGAATTATTTTGTATCACACAAAATTTAGTCGAAAATTTGCTAAAACAATTACATTGTAACGAGGCCTGACTTGCGGGGTGAATTATACGCTAAAACGGATCAATGGATTTACAGGAACGGTCCCGGGCGTCAGATTTTAGAGGGTTTACTCCCTACGAGGGTGTCTGCGACCTCGTCACAAGACTCCGACCACCGACGTGGCCGGAGTGCCTGGGTAGCTCCGTGGAGAGGGTCCGGTAGCCTGTGATGTAGCAGGCCGTATAGATACCTCCGGAGTTGCGGGCTTTAATCGCTCCCCCGGTATTTACCTGACCTTCCGAAAGTTTATAAGGGTGTAGCAGATTTATTTAAGATTATGAAACACACTGAACGTAGTTTCCACTCTATTTATTACATTATAAGATTTTACAACACACTGGTATGCTCACAATATGAAATGTACTTATCGCTCTAACTTACTCTAAGACAAGTCGTATTGCTGGTGACGGGCCAACGAAATCACTTATTCCCTACGGAAAGAAAATGCGGGAGTCACGCGGACGGAAACCTCGAGTGCGGTGGTTTACAACCCGTGGATGCAGCCGTTAAATGGGCCAATTGGAGACGCGCTCGTCAAATAGCTAAAAAGGCGCCTAGCCGACGGAGTCGACAACAAGAGATCCAGCGCCTCGACGTCAGGGCGTCGATAAGGAGCGGGAGGGTTACAGGGGAACACCCTGTAAAAGGATATTGTCGTATCCCAACTCGACCTTGGCCTGCTTGTGTACTACAGCGTCCAGACCAGAGTCGACTTAGAACAGTCGTAGTTAATACCCTTAGAAGGTCTGTGTTAAATACAGCATCACCTTCCAGAAGTATTACGACACGCTAACAATGAGGGGATAGGATCGTGAAGGGGAACGGCACTAAATCTCGTGGTCTCGACGTCGACGGGTAGGCACGTGGGGACTGAGGGAAAATATCCGAAAATTCGCTACAATTATATCAAATAAGGCAAAACTAAAATATTCTTACCTCGACGGCGTTAGATAGGCTTATTACGCCACGGACTTGTCTCTCACAACCACGGACAAGAGGGTACCGTATACGGACGTTCCTCTACAACTTCTATAAACTGACTCTATTTCTTGAATATAATTTCCAGCTAAATATTTTTCAACACGCTACGGCAAACGGTGAACTATCTACCTCAGTAGTTAAATTCTCTCTCTCTGCCGTCCCCGGCTGAAACATCTTAATCGGTGGAAGATACCTTATCCTTATCTCTGCAGATATGTTTTTACTCCACCGCGATAATTCGAAAAATGCGTACTTTTAAGAAATGTTAATGATAAAGATACTAATTTTTACTGCGTGGAATTTTTACTAGTATGAATTATATTATATTTATTTTCGAACAGCCGTTTCCAGTAGATACAGCTGTTCTGAAAATATAGACTTCGTCACAACATAATGAACAAGGACATCCTGGCGCTAGAAAACTTTGGTTGTTGTTTAGGGAAAATTATATTGCCAACTCCGATATAAAAATTTGTAAAAGAATAACTCATAGTTGCCATGACTGTCAGTTATTAAAGCATAAAAATATAGCGAATAAGAACATAGTAAAAATAATAACTGCCAAAAACACGTTAGATATAATAGATATTGATTTTTTAAGTAACTTATTAAGGGGAAAATTTGGGTTTAAACATGTACTGGTCATTGTGGATATTTTTTCAAAATTTATTAAGCTATACCCCTGTAGGAAAACCAATGCCAGAGAAACAATAAAATGTTTGGACCAATATATAGAAGAAATGGGAAAACCTAAAAAAAATTTTTTTAGATAATGCCACATACTTCCGAAGTGAGACATTTCTCAATTATGGAAGGAAGAGGGAAATCACTTTAAATTTCACAAGTGTAAGACATACTGCTGCAAACCCCTCGGAGAGATATATAGCGGAAGTAATTAAATTTATGAGACTTTTGTGTAAAGAAGATCATAGGGATTGGGTAGAACAGCTTCCTCAAATAGAAAGGTATTTAAACGAAACACCCAACACTAACACAGAAGAAATTCCATATTTTGTAGTAAAAGGTATTCGTCCGCAACGAAAATGGAAAAAGGAAGAAAATAAAACATATGAAGAAATAAAGGACCAAATAAGAAGAGCAAGAAGAAAAGCAGAAAAATATAAGCGTAAGATACAAGAACAAATTAAGAAAAAGGTGAAATTTAAAAAAGGTGTTCTGGTTGTGATAAAGTCTTTCAAGAAAGTAGAAGGGAGACAAGACATATGCCCAAAACTGTTGCCAAGAAATGAGGGACCATTCATAATAGAGAATGAAAACCCAGAAAATAGTTATGTGCTGAAAGAAACTGACAATGATAGGATACGGGGGGTATTTAATATAGAGCATTTGTACAAATACCATTAATTATAGATTTGAATATATATTAATGTTATGGATGTTTAATTTAAACAAAATTTAATTTCTCTTAGCAGAAAAAATTAATTTTCTTTTGGGGGAATTTGCTATGTATAGACAGGATAGAAATTAGAATAATAATATTAAGAAATAATGGTCAAGTTTTTTTAGTAGTGCAATAGAACTAAAGGAATATAATTTAAATGGAAATCTAAAGAGGTTTATGTTTTAAAAGAATAAGTATTAAGTTAAAGTAAAATATATTGTAGTATACAGTAGATATCGTGAAATAAAAAGCAAGATAAAGTGAAACAAACAATTTTTGTATGGTTTGCTATCTAGTGATAAGAGACTGGTGGTGAGATTTATGGTGAGGAAGGACCGGTTGGCCAGGTGGAAGGCAAAACAGCCGATAAGGCGAGGGCTGCTCGGGTAGAGTAAACAAGTAAAGGTAGTGGCTCGTGGTCGGTACAGACAATTACCAATAGATAATTCAGTTGGAGAGCGTCGTAGAGTAAACAAGTAAATGTAGTGGCTCGTGGTCCGTACCGACAATTACAAATAGAAAAGTCAGTTGGAGAGCGTTGTAGAGTAAACAAGTAAATGTAGTGGCTCGTGGTCGGTACAGACAATTACCAATAGATAAGTCAGCTGGAGAACGTTGAGGAGTGAACAGGTAGAAGGTGCCTGGTCCACAGGAGAAGGTGCCTGGTAATAATATAGTTGCCAGGGGTAGTTAAGCAAGAAGATAATGACTGAAAATAAATAAAACAGTTGAAGCTAATCAACCAAAACAACAGAATTTCATAAAAGAGTAGCTTATTAGAAGAAAAAAAAACAGTTCCATGCTGCAATTAAGTGTTGTGGGCAATCAAAGAATCCAAATACCATCTTTGTGGACATGGTGTACAGGAATGTGTAAGGTGACCGATAATTAAAAAGCCAAATCTCTGGTTCTAACAATGCAATCAAAGAATCCGAATACCATCTTTGTGGACATGGTGTACAGGAATGTGTAAGGTGACCGATAATTAACAAGCCAAATCGCTGGTTCTAACAATGTAAGTGATGTGATACTGAATAATATGTTTCTGTTATTTATAACCTATTATGGTATATTGTGCAACTAATTTGTCCCTTAATTTGTTATTTAATATTTGTGAATTTTAATTTCAATGGGTAATCACCATTAAAGATGCCCAACTTTGTATAATTAGATTTTCATTTAAATCTCCTATTTGGCCTTCATAATAGAAGTGGTAATGCATAATTAAAATAGAAAAAGACCAAGTAATTAGCAAAGACCAATTATACAAAAAAATTACCAAAAAAAAACAAGTTGAATCCTTAAAATCCTGAGAGGGCTGAGCAAATGGAAATTAGAAGTAATTAAGACGGTAAGTGAGTAAAATAAATTATCTTCTAATTGACGGGGTTGCAGGTTTTGGCTTATTAAAAGTATATTAGATAATGATATTGGCAAACAGTGAGTTGCCTGGCGTCCAACGGTATAAATTATTAATATAAAGATATATTAGAAATTAGATTTATGATTAGAAATAATTAATGTAATATCAGCATCTAATTAGTAATTAACAAATCATTAATTAAAAAGCCAGACCATAGCAATATATATATATATATATATATATATATATATATATATATATATATATATATATATATATATATATATATATATATATATATATATACACACATATATAAACCTATAGTCTGAAACCGACCTCGGATTTGGGTTCCAGGGGGCCTAAATAGCGCTCATTTGAGAATTTTTTTTTCAATTAAAAAGTCGGGATCTCCTCATTAGTGAATTTTTTTAAAGAAAATTCACTAATAATTGAAAATTTGGTTCTAAGAAAATATTCAATAAGTAGGCTTTAAAAGGTGCTTAGACCGACGATACAATTAACTGAAAAGCTTTGTCATCTAGACCAACATTCGGTAATAATTTTACAGTAACTTGTAGATTTGTTAAGAATAGATTAGCTGATCTGATATTTTTACATAAATCAGGATATAAAAGTTCAGACCTGTGTCCATGGTGTGCCTGTACAGGTACCTCTTGGCATATCCTTATATCCCGTCCAGAAAAGTAGGTATATATGAGGGGGGGTCTGGAACCTCCTACAGGAGGTCTGACTGCGCATGCGCATGTGCAAGACGTCGTCCAAGGTGGCGGCTGCGTATGACGCCATCCAATATGGCGGATGACAAGTGATAGTTGACAGCTGACATGTGAGATTTGACAGCTGAATGTGACATTTGATAGCTATATGACAGTTGACATGTGACAGTTGACATGTGTCAGTTGACATTTGACAGCTGACATGTGATATTTGACAGTTACATTTGGGAGCCGACCGATGACAGGCGACATATGACATGACATGTGACATATGACATTTGACACAGCTGACAACTGACAGTTAAGTTACCCATAGAATGGCAGTTGATATTTTTTTGAATGACAGTTGGCGGGAAATTTGAATTTTAATGAAAATGTGCGTGCGCGTGTGTGGAGTACATGACCTATGCATAGGTACATTCGTTGATATTAGGAACGACGACAAGGACGACGACGAATGTTCCTATCTACAAGTGATGTAATCCACACATATATTATAGTATGAGAGAGAAAGATATATATATATATATATATATATATATATATATATATATATATATATATATATATATATATATATATATATATATATATATATATATATATATATATATATATATATACTTAAAAAATGTGGGAAAGCCGTCAGTTGCAAAATACAACTCTTATTAAAATCCGAGCTGTCGGAAAAGTTTATTCCATTCTCAAGGATATAACGTGAGTTTTACTATAACTAATTATGGAATAATAAACATGAAAAAAACCTTTTTGTAAATTTGACTGAAGTCGAAAAGAGCCAAAAGTTTATTCCATTCTCAAGGATATAACGTGACTTTTACTATAACTAATTCTCGAATAACAAACATGAAAAAAAAATTGTGTAAATTTGTCTAAAGTCGAAAAGTGCCAAACTTTTTGACTTCAGTCAAATTTACAAAAATGTTCTTTTCATGTTCGTTATTCCATAATTAGTTATAGTAAAACTCACGTTATATCTTTGAGAATGGAATAAACTTTTCCGAAAGCTCGGCTTTTAATAAAGAGTTTTAATTTGCAACTGACTGCTTTCCCACAATTTTTGAAGTAAATAACACTATTACCGTCACAAAAACTGAATACTATATATATATATATATATATATATATATATATATATATATATATATATATATATATATATATATATATATATATATATATATATATATATATATATATATATATATATATATATATATATATATATATATATATATATATATATATATATATATATATATATATATATATATATATATATATATGTTTGGTATAAAGGAAAGTGAACTGTATTTAATTTGAAAGTGGTATTTATTATTAACCTTTTACCTCATTTGAGGGATACAATTCAGGGAGATGTTGAATGTTCGCGGGCCCTGCCGATACTGACATTTACTGATGTGTCAGGTCTCTTGATGCTATTCATTATTGCAGTGGAGCGGCTGTTACCTATTGCAATGAAGCGGCAACATGCCCCCCCTACGTTGAAAGCTCCAGCATTTCAAAACAATTAATATAAGTACAAACTGTGTTTCACAAACAAAAAATAAACATGTAGTTAATACAAGTCATGAATGACAGACATGTTGAACATCAAGGCATAACATTAAAATTGTAAAAAATAACGTAAGGTTCATTGAAAAATAAATAAACAAATATTCATGTGGATATGAGTCCGCGATGGACGGGTCTTGCACAAGTGACGCACTCAACGTTCACTTAACTTTCTTTAAAAGTGTTTCATATCACTCACTCACAGTTGGTAAAGGGCAGAGCTTAGAAAACGCACGTTTGATGACGTCCATGCTGGTCTTCACAGTGGCGACTCTCGTTTCAGCGTCCTGTCCGGGATGAACCTCGACTATTCTACCCATCTTCCAAGACAAGGGAGGTTGGCCATTTGCTTTAACTACAACTAAATCTCCGACCTTGAGTTGATTGCCCTTAGTTGATAACCATTTTGTTCGTACTTGCAATTCCGACAGATATTCTTTCTGCCAGCGTGTCCAAAAGTGTTGAAGAATGTATTGCATTTTCTGGAACTGGTCTAATCGATTTGGAATAGATGTAAGATTGGGATGAGGCAGTGAAACCAGCGATCTTCCTATCGGGAAATGAGCGGGGGTTAAAGGATCAAGGTCGTTGGGGTCACTTGATGGAGGGAAAATAGGTCGGGAATTTAGGACTGATTCTATCTGTATTAACAAAGTAAATATTTCTTCAAAGGTTAGGTATGTATTGCCCATCACTCTTTTCATGTGATGTTTGACTGATTTAACGCTAGCCTCCCAAAGTCATCCAAAGTGAGGCGATTGAGGCGGTATAAAATGCCAGTCGATTTCCATGTCAGATGCCGATGAAACAATATGATCACAATTTGTGTTAATAAACCTTGCAAAATCTCTTAGTTCATTACGAGCACCAAGAAAGTTAGTACCGTTGTCAGAGTATATGTGAAGTGGCATACCTCTGCGTCCACAGAATCTTCTCAGCGCAAGTAAGAAAGAATTGGTTGTCAAGTCTGACACTAGCTCCAAGTATAAAGCTCTCGTAGAAAACATATGAACAAAGCTATGTAAGTTTTTATGAGCTTGGGAGCACGTACTTTCCTGTCTTTGATAAGTATTAGACCTGCGTAGTCGACACCAGTAATAGAACATGGAAAGGAAGGTTTAACACGGGACCTTGGCAAATTTCCCATTTTTGTGTTCCTCTAGCGACAGGATACATTTGTTCGTGACCAGCCAGTCAATCCCTAATATCAATGGTCTCACTAACTCGGGTATGACGAGACAGCAGACCTCGTAGCTGTTATCCCCAACTTGTATGGTGAGAAACATCTGGCGGGTAATTCTCCTAGACTTCTTGCTGAACGCCCCTTGTATTTGTAAAGCTTTCAATGGGAGCACTGGCACGTGTTGCATCGTCTTCTGAAGTCAGTCAGCCAGTTCCTCAGAAATCGCATTGACTTCAGCGCCCGAGTCAATGAGAGCAGCGACCTTTTCATTTCCAATCTTAACAGTGACCTCCGGCAGCCGAAACGTGTTAGGTTTCAAGATGGACTGGGGTGACCCCTGCATAACTTTCAGACCATTTCCGCCCGAACTTAACGTTCCATTCATATCCATCGTACTAATCGGGTCTATGATACCTTGTTGAAATTTCCCTAATCCATTCCAGTCTTCCCATCCCATTTTACGCAACAATCCATAACCCTTGTTGAGAGCGGACAGTCTTCTATTCATAGAGGTACCGGTGGGTCAGGGCAGCGAGCGAGTCGAAGAAGGCGGCCCATCTAATTCGACTCGTTGGCGTTTCCAGATGCTGGTGTAAACTGAATCGCATTTACATGGCGGGAATGCCTGTTTTCTGCAGCAGAATAGGGTGTAGCTCGGGCAGGTCGCGTATGGTGGACCCGTCCGTGCTCATCCCGGTTCAGTCTCATTTGGGAATTTTCACGGAAATTTACAATGTCTTCTTGACATTTTAAGAACTCTGACGCTTTGATTAGGGACGCATGACCCGTCAAGTGGCACAGTGACTGTACGTGCATCAGCTGTTCTACCAACATACTTTCTGGAATTGGGGTAGTGAGAAGCCTAGCCAAACTGACATAGTACGCGAAGTGTTCCGACATGCTATGTTTTTCCGACCAAGTCGTCGTTTGTATTAGATGCCTAGGTTTGTCTTGCTCAAGCGAAGACCAAAATGTGTTGAGAAAATTGCGGCGGAAGTCCGCGTACTCAATCCACTGGGAACTATATATATTTGCCCAATTTCTGGTAGGCCCCTCCAAACAACCTAACACAACGTCAAGCTTTTGTGCCTCAGACGTGCGTGTCTTTACGAAATATCGAAACAGATCCTCTAGAAAATGGACCGGGATTGTCTCTCGGGAACTGGAAAACTTTGGGGGTGGCTCGGGATGTGAGACAACGATTTGGGGAGCAGAAAGAGATGCTGTGGGGCTTTGGTCACCCCGTGAAGCACCCTGGAAATTTTGTGTGCCCGCGCGAATCTCATTTCTCAGCGACTCAAACCTTTCTCGAAGTGATCGAGACTGCTGCTGCAGCTCGAGCGACATTTCGGTAAATGTGTTTATACCCTGGGACAGAATCTCACGCTGTGTTTCATACGCAACTGTTTGCCTCTATAAAATAATGTCGAACATTCCTGCCATTAGGTTACCTTCCATCGGCGCACCTATCGGCGCCGCCATTGCAATCTGGTTTTCCTCGCGGACACCTATCTCTGCTTGTCCACCCACTGGGTATGCTTCATCAATAACCAGAGAAGCTCCGCTTGTCTCGTGTGACCTGTCGTATGCGCTTACGTTTTCTGAAACATACATTTCAGCGGTAGTATTCTATAAAACTAAATTAATTATATTTCTCTGTTCAAAACTCCGATTTAAAATCATTTCTATCTGGCCACATGCAACAGTGTAAGTCGCTTAGCGACATTAAATTTGTATTAACCCAGAAGAAATGTAGGTGAAATCAATTATTCGCCTAATTATTGCAAAATGATGGTAGTTTTACGGCAAATTAATTTGGAATCCTGGTCACGGCTTGTAAGTGTAATTACCCCCCAAAATACCAAAAAACCCTTAAACTTTACTTACTGCACAAATAATATAAAATACAATGAACAATAAAAATCGTAAATGTTGAGAGAATATATCGTTCAGGTCCTCCCAGAACTGAGTATTGACGCAGCTTACAGCTTACACATACACAGCGATTGAAAGAACTAAGAACCACCTACCTTGAAAGCTCTTTTCACATGCACATTAGGTTTTTCTGGGTTACCTTCGCCGTGCGTTCGTGTAGGGCCCTACGTTGAGGAAAAGGGTTCTTATAGCCATGAATCGGAATCTTGTGAGAGAAATAAAAAGCGATTGTTCGTTTAACCTCATTTATTAAATATAATGCAAGCCCTAAACAATTTACAAAGTCAACATCATTAGCTCAGACCCCTTGGCGCCATATCCTGCCAGCTGATTTTTAACCTAGACCCCATTCCTAACAGATGTGTCATGTTGTCGACCTGCCCGCTACACTCGGAGGTGAATGATCGGAGATACGTATTCAGATCTAAAGCACTGCGTATTTATGCTTCAATGGCGTGCGGATTTTAGTTTGATATTTTGCGATGTGTTTTGATTTCAGATTTTTGGTGCCATTTTTCTATTCCATTTTGTGATTTTTGTGGAGCTAATACGTACAGCACAGTAGAATCTGACGCCAATCTATCCGATACATTTCACTCTTCCCTTCACGTCACTGGCACTAATAATAGTCATACGCGTTGGGGTATTGCGCACCTAGGTTGCCTTTTCTTTTTCTATCATGCTTAATAGATTTATACACGTGAGCTTCTACTCGTGCACTAGAGGTCTTTGATCGGAAGGTTGGCATTTCAAGACAGAAAATTCACCTAGGTATCGCTCGGTTCTGTTTATGCTGACAGCTTAAATACCTTATTGGACGTAATGGGAAGGCTTTCCCTACAACTTATATCATCAGGAAGGTCGACTTGATTTGTCATGATAATCCTAACATCCCGGTTACTTCCCTCTATGCGGAGAAATACATGCGCGTGGATTCGACTGATTATCTGGCCTCCAGATTGCCATATCACTACGATCATGCTGAACTTATAAATCGCGGACTTTCATAGTCTGCCTGTATAGCCAGGTCTTGTCGAAAAGTTGGCATTTCATGGAGTGAGACTTCACCTGGATGCCCAATCAAGGCGGAAATGCGAGGTAGTTATAGTACAAAACTTGTCACGCATATGGGGAAGCAAATTCATTGCCATGTAGGCCTACTTACGGACTTTGCTAAACTACAAGATGCATGCCACATCCGTCAAGCTGAACGGTAATAAAGGTCATAGCTTTAAGTTCAAAATTTAATGAAGGTTATAGTTTTTCAATTCAAGTTTCAATAAAGGTTTTAAATTCAGGTTTCAAGTTCAAGTTTCAATAAAGGTTATGGTTTTAAATTCAGGTTTCAAGTTCAAGTTTCAAGAAAGGTCATAGTTTTAAATTCAGGTTTCAAGTTCAAGTTTCAATTTCAAGACCTATTCCTAACTTCACTCTGTCCTACTTTAAAGTGTGAAATATTTCCAATATCGGATAATACGTGTATTGTGGTTTCACTAGTAAAATTTATGTACTTTCTGTTATTCGCTATTTCAAATTCAGCTAGTCTCGGTGCCACAGGGCCTGACACAAATAAACAAAACAAGGGACACACAGATATTAAGAAAACATTCCAATAAAATCTTAAAGCTAATGAAAATTATGAGAGATCGGCCGACATTGTTTTACTTGTTATTTCCTAATTTATGTAAAGAATTTCTTGATACCATTACTAAACTGGGCCACACAGACACCTATATTTTAACGTTAACACATTTAAAGTTAGATATCATGAATGCATGAGTCTAACATACACAAAAATTATCAAAACTAAAGTTCCTACGTTTGTCGCCGCCGACATTACGTTTAGATAAGGTCTAAGCTACGGCATCAGGCGAACGGCCGTCGTACACACCTAATCTTAAGGATAACAGAGTATTTTGATATATATATATATATATATATATATATATATATATATATATATATATATATATATATATATATATATATATATATATATATATATATATATATATATATATATAATTAGGTAACACAAAACTTAAGTTTCCATAAAAATAGAACTTTATTTTAGGGAAACAATACAGTGTGTTACTATTCTAATAATATTAATATAAAATGGAAGTGAACAAGGCAAGTAGATGTGAACTATATTAGTTTCAAATACCGACTGTTAACGCAACATCGTTTAGCAGTCGCAAGTAAAATATGCATACTAAGTAAAATGATTATTATACATTTTATAGTTTATTGTACTTTAAACTTAATTGAAACTAAGCAATGTCTGGTCAATGCCTTTCTCTATAACAGGGTCACTGTGAAATGTACTAATGTCACTTATAGAAGTTGGGTACATGGTGACGTATTTCCTCCACCGTTAGTCTTGAGCACGTCCTCGTGTTCAACTTGGGGTGATTTCTTCTTCTTTAGGAAGGGTGTCCATCTCTTTCTGGACCAAACCAATATAGTGATGATGATGACTACTATTATAAATGTGGTAACACCTATGTGACTTGTATGCAGCATTGGATGTAGTATCTTATGTTGTGGAGCTTCTGAAAGTTGTTGCTTCAATTTTTCAGCATTTTTCAGGTGAACTGGACTGAAGCGGACTTCGTATTTTTCTTCCTTGAGTGGTAATATCAGGTCTGGAATCCACGTTATGTTGCCTGATACGTCTGTGTATATCTCATCATTTACTGTGATTTTACAGTTACGATAGCATTTTGGTGTATTGTTTTTCTCTCGATTTTATTTGGACATTCTTCTATAACTTCGACTGATACATCTGTTGAGATGAGCACGTTGTTTCGTATCTTGATGGACGTCGTGTAGCTATTGGTTACCTTTGCAGAAGGGCAACTCGAGGGTTGATTTAGTTGGCAACTTTTTTCTTGTGGTGGATTTGAACACACTATGGCTTCTGTTATTGATGGGCATCTTTCAGATGTCCATAAGTTTTGTTGGGCTATTTCCAAATAATATGAACTTGGGGGTATAAGGACTTTATGATTTTCTGGTAAAGGAATTATTTGAAAGTAGGAGCCTGGTGTAGGGTGTAAAATCGGGACCTTTAGTAAACAAATGATTGTGTCTCCTGCTGATACAACTATTAATTTAGTAAATTCAATAATTTTAAATATGTGGTTTCTGTCAAAGTTAATTAATTCATTTTTGTTATAAATTAATTCAAGATGCTGTCTTATTTGTGTTAATTCCTTCCAGGTAAATATTTCAATGTTTGTAATTTCATTAAAGCTAAGAGATATAGTTCTTTGAATAATTTTGACACTTTCTAATAAATTTTGGGCTAATGAGATTTGATATTGAATGAAACTCCTTTTTTCCATGTTCGCTAGTTCACAGAATCTGTCAGCTATCATCTGAAGATTTTTGTTAATTATTTTTTGTTCTTCTACAAATCTTTCTGTAATTATATGTGCAAATGAATTTAGAGAGTCTAGTTGAGCCATCATTTCACCTTGATTTAAATATAAGGTGTTTAAATGTTTGTTTATTTTATCGAGATCGTCTTGATCGAGATTTCCGGTTATGGTTTTGATCAGCGACCCTGCTCCGTTTATTAACCCGCGTTTCGTTCTGGAGTGCGTTAATTTCTCAAGTTGTAGATTAATTTTGGAAACTTGGTCATTAAGCATCTGTACATATTCCTTGTTAATAGCAGTGCCATAATTTTCGTTAATTTTTATAGTATTGTTTGTCAACACCCGATAATTATTTTCTAAAACCGATACATTAAAATAAAAGTAGAAATTATGATAGTGATTAATTATTCTAGCTATACCTATATAATCTTTAAAGTATCCGTTAGTGATTATGGGTTTAACTTCTAGTTGATGGACCTGGCTGAGGGCCATCATCAGGGGGATGATGTTCCTGCAAAGAAAATGTCTTTTTCACTCTTTTTACATTTTTCAAATGGGCTGTTTTCTTTTGGGAATCAGGTAAAAGTAATTTGTTTTGATTTACTTGAACTGGATTATGATAAATTTTATATAAAGGGTTAGTTTTCTTTACATAAGGTACTTTAATAGCTACTTGTTCAGTTTGTATTTGCGGTATCTCGTTACCATTTTCATTTCTTTTTCTAAGAATAGTTTCTGACTTTTCTTTAGATTTTTTGTATATTTGATCGAAAAAGGGTAATATTTCTTTAAGTCTTCGATGGTTATATTCTTCATACAATGTTTTATGGGGGTCTATAGGTTCAAGTTTGTCATAAGGGCCGTAAAGAAGGGAAAAGGGACTATGACCTGTTAATGAGTGAACTGATTGATTGTATATTAAAATACAGGTTATCATAAGATCAATAGGTTTTTCTAACGGATTCTCCAACTTCATTGTTCTTAATTTTTCTAATATAGTTGAGTGAAGTCGTTCAACTGGGGAGTTTGAGTTTGGGTTTTGAGAAGTAGTTATGTGTAATTTTATGTTAAATAGGTCGCAGTATTCCTTAAGGGTTGCGTTATCAAATTCTTTGCCAGAGTCACATACGAGGGTTGAAACGTAATTATGATGAGAGAAATAGTGTCTGAGTTTACTTAAAATCGTCAGAGCTGTTGTATCTTTAATGTAATAAGCTTGTGCATATTTACTAAACAAGTCTATTATCGTAAGAAATTTATGGTTCTCAAAACTGAACACATCTGCATGAATTACTTCAAAAGGTCTTTTGGCTAACAAGGGTCCGGAAAAGGGTAATTTATAGGGTCGTCGCTCATATTTGGCTTGCAGACAAATGTCACATTTGTTTATAAAATCATTTATGGATTTTTTCATGTTAGGCCAATAGTAATTTAATTTAAGTTGTTCGTAAGTTTCGTTAATGCCATTGTGGTTATTTTGGTGGTAATTTTGAATAATTTGTTTCTGTACGGTAGTTGATGTAATATTTTCGACTTGTTTATTGCATTTTATTATTTTTACTGAACTGTTAAAAAGAGCTGAGGCTACTAACATAAATAATCTCTCGATTTCTTGGGTTTCGAATAAGATACCGTATACATTAGACGGATTGATTTTTTCTTTAAGAAAGGTGTTAAGGTGTTCTAGTTCATGACCTTCTTGTAAATATATTTTGATTTGTTTATTTTTAAAAAGGTTTGTAGTTATTTCACGTTTTTCCGATCCGTGATAAATTAAAATTTGATTTTTAAAATGATTGATTGGGCCTTCCGATATAGGTAAGCAAAATACAGGATTTTCTAAAGAAGTATGTTGGGTTTGAGATTCGCTATTATTCTGGTCAGGTTGATGGTCGATTCCTAATTCTATAAGGTCGTTGTCGTCCAGAACTCTTAGTTCTGAAGGGTCCGCGTTGCCTAAAAGGGACACAAGATCTATATCATCTTCTACCGCATTGATTTCTGTTCTTGAAAGGGCGTCTGCTACAACGTTATCCTTTCCTTTTTTGTACTTTATTTCGTAGTCGAATTCTTCTAGTTTAAGCCTCCATTTAACTAAACGGGAATTTGGTTCTTTTATCGAAAAAAGCCAAACTAGAGGTTTATGGTCTGTTTCTATAGTAAATTTTCGTCCGAAAAGATAAGGTCTAAAATGTTTAGTGTTTTCCACTATTGATAGTAATTCCCTTTCGATAGTGCTATAATTTCGTTCAGCTGAATTAAGCGTTCTAGAGTAAAATGCGATAGGTTTATTGTCTTGAGACAATACGCCTCCTAACGCTATATTACTTGCGTCGGTTGTCAGATGAAATTCTTTATCAAAATTTGGATATGTTAGGACGGGTGGATTTATTATAAGTTCTTTAGCCTGCGAAAATGCATTGACGTATTCTGGATCATTAAAGTTAAGAGTAGAATCTTTCTTTAGACATTTTGTGAGGGGATAAACAATTTTGGCAAAGTTTTTTATAAAACGCCTGTAATAGCCAACAAGTCCTAAGAAAGCTTTTATTTCTTTTTGTGTTTTCGGAATAGGATAATTTTTTATGCATTCAATTTTGCTTGGATTTGGTTTTACGCCGTCAATTGTGATGACATGGCCTAGAAACTCAACTTCCTTTCTAAGAAAGTCTGATTTATCTAGCTGTACCTTTAAGTTAACATCTTGTAATTTTTGAAATACTTGTTTAATGTGGATAAGGTGTTCCTGAAGGGATTTGGAGAATATGACAATGTCGTCCATATAAACAAAGCAGTTTTTGTACAGAAATTCTCTAAAAACATTATCCATTACGCGTTGGACGGTTAAGGGCGAACTCCGGAGACCAAAGGGTATTCTAACGTACTCGTAATGCCCATTGTTTACGCTAAAGGCTGTTTTCTCAATGCTTTCAGGGGTTAATTCGATCTGATGAAACCCTTGAGCTAAATCGAGAGTAGTAAAGTATGTACACTTTCCTAAGTTGTCTAAGATTTCCTCTATTCTAGGTAAGGGATATTTTTCGAGTATCGTTTTTTCGTTGAGTTTCCTGTAGTCAATGACTAATCGCCATTTTTTCTTTCCAGAGGAATCTAACTTTTTTGGGACAATCCAAACGGGCGAACAAAAAGCAGAGGTAGAGGGCCTAATAATTTTATTGTCTAATAATTTTTGAATTTCCTTCTGTATTTCAATTTTTAGGTGATATGGATACCTGTAAGATTTTACATGTATGGGATCATTATCGCGAGTTCTAATATGATGTTTAATAGCATTTGTAAATGTAAGATCCGAGTTTTCGTGATAAAAAATATTTCGATATTGATGACATAATTTAAATAGTTTTTGTTTTTCCTCAGAATTGAGGTGGTCAGTTCTCAATTGTTGTCTCACGTCGACTTGAACTGAGTTGGGAAATTTAGGTGTTTCTTCAAAATTTTGGATGGGTTCTACTTCAATTTGTTCTGTAAAGTTAATTTCAGCGATTTGTGACTTATTTTTTACTGTACATGGTATAGAACAAAACCCAGATATAGCTTCAGCTATGGATTCTGGTATATGAACTAATTCATTTTCCATTTCTGGAATTAAAACTGTTCCGTCTTCAATATTTACAGGTATTTGAATACGGGTAGTACAAGTTTGTGAAAAGGGTTGAAAATGTAGGGGATTTATTTCAAAATAAAAAGGTAATTCAATTTCTCCAAATTTTACGGTTCTTTTTTCATAATCTAGTTTGGTTTTTAATTTTTTAAAGTCTTCGGAACCTATAAGAGCATCAAACCTCTCATGCCATTTTATTACTCTAAATGAAAATGGAAAATTTATGCCGTATTCTTTTAACAGGGGGTATCTGACATTATCATTTCCTTTTGTAATTTTTCCTACAGATTTTACGGAAAAGGGCTTTTTGAAAATGTACTCTGAAAAAAATTCATATGCAGGGCCCGGATTTATTATGCTGTCTGAAGCTCCCGTGTCCAGAAGAATTTTCAAATTTAAAGATGGCAGGACCAAAAACGGTAATTTGGGTAGTGTCATAATATTGTTTATATCTAGGGTGACAAAGGATTTTCCGAGGCTTCTTCCTGAAAATCCAGATTTTCTGGCTCATTTCCGGAATAATCATTAAGGTTTTCGTTTTCGACACATTGCAAATAATATTCGGGTTGTAATTCGTCAGATACATAATCTGTCATTTCTTGATTCGGATATTCTAGATTACATATTTCCATGGGTGTAGTTTGATCAAATTGTCGATTTTGTCTTTGTGGGGGTGTCGAAAAAGTATTTTTTGTTCTGTTAAATACAGATGAATTTTGAGGCGGCTGATGGCGGAAAACTTGACTATTTGTCGGAGAAATTTTATTTTGTGGTAGAGCTCTCAAATTGGATATAGGTTTACTGGAGAAATTAGGTCTTTGTCGTAAAAAGGGTGGTTGTTGAAATCTATTTACGAAATTAATATTTTGTTGAGGTAACGGTCTTTTTGGTAAAGCAGTTTTTTCTAAAAATGTTAGGGGTTGTTTTTGTGAAGAAGGATGTGATTTATTTCGTAAGCTATTTATGAAATCTGCTTGTTTTATTTCATTATCTATGCGGTGACACTCAAGTAAAGCCGTTTCTAAACTTGTTACATTTACTAGTCTTAAATGACTAAAATACGGTTCTAGTATGCCGACTTTAAATGATGTTACAGCCATTTCAGTAAAGTAATTTTTCTTATAAATTTTAATTTCGGTACCTAAATCCTGTAATTCGATATTCTCATAAAGTGCTTTCAATTTTTCTTTAATTTTGCTATGAAATTCTAAAACTGTTTGATTTTTTGTCATATAACAGGTAGTGAGGTCTGTTAACAAGAGATTTTCAGAGCGTGGGTCTGAATATTGTGCCATAAGGCCATTTTTAATATTTTCCCATGAACTAGTTTCTAGAGATAATAAAATATCTCGAGCATCTTGTACAATTTTTGATTTAATAAATTCGAGTATCATTCTATTGTGATGCTCAGCATTTTGTTCGGTACTCTCTTTTTTGTAATTTATAATAAACAGTTCGCATTGTCTAATAAAATAATTTAAATGTCTACAACCTCCACTGTATTCTGGGATCATCATAGATGCCTGAGATAACAAGGAGATGTCGCTTTTATTATGTGACATGATGACTAAAATAGTTTATTATTTTTTGTCGAGTTAATATTTTTCAGATATCGGGTATAATTAATTTTTAAACGTTATTTCAACTTAAATCTTCAAATAAGCTGATACACAGTATAAAGGTATTATTGCTAAATAGGTTTGTCTGATTTTAATTTATTAATAAAATATTAACGTAAGAACTCTTTAATATCTTAGAGTATTTCGAACCAAAATGGTTTGGAAATACGTGGGATTTAACACAAATAATTTTTGAAATATTTTGAAACAAAATGTTTGAAAATACGATAGCTAATACTAATTATTGATAAGGTATTTCGAAGCAAAAATGTTTGAAAAATACAGTAGATTTAATACTAATTATTGACAAGGTATTTCGAAGCAAAAATGCTTGAAAATACAGTAGATTTAATACTAATTATTGACAAGGTATTTCGAAGCAAAAATGCTTGAAAATACAAGAGATGCAATCATAAATTCACAGTAAAAGATAAAGGAAGGTACTCACAGGATATTCATCTCCTAACAGGCCTTCTTTTGGAGTTTTTCTGGAACTTGGATTACTTTTGGTCACTTGATGTTGATACAATGTTTGAAACTGGAGCGTTTGAAACACTGTTAATTTTTCGGTTCTTTAATGCCAAATAAATTATTGAAATAAACCGGCGATTATTATATTTAATGCCGTTTTGGCATCATGTTCATGCAGCGCCAATTAGGTAACACAAAACTTAAGTTTCCATAAAAATAGAACTTTATTTTAGGGAAACAATACAGTGTGTTACTATTCTAATAATATTAATATAAAATGGAAGTGAACAAGGCAAGTAGATGTGAACTATATTAGTTTCAAATACCGACTGTTAACGCAACATCGTTTAGCAGTCGCAAGTAAAATATGCATACTAAGTAAAATGATTATTATACATTTTATAGTTTATTGTACTTTAAACTTAATTGAAACTAAGCAATGTCTGGTCAATGCCTTTCTCTATAACAGGGTCACTGTGAAATGTACTAATGTCACTTATAGAAGTTGGGTACATGGTGACGTATTTATATATATATATATATATATATATATATATATATATATATATATATATATATATATATATATATATATATATATATATATATATATATATATATATATATTGGGTGGAGTAATGGCAACAAACCCTACAAGTGCCCTTTATAATTATTTTGTTTCAGGGTAATACTGCTGAGGTACGCAAACTTTATTTAAACCGGACAATCTCTCGATAGGGGTAACATAGGTCAAATGCAAGTTTACACTCACCATTGGTGTCGTTGCTTTTCGTCCCATTAGGGCGCTCCATCGTCTCCAAGCGGGGATCGCTGTTCGCTTCCTGGGTTTCGTCTGTTTGCGGGAAGGGCTTTACCATCTTTGAATTTTCTGGCAGAGAAATACGCTTGAAGTTGCCTCGCGTAGGAGGTTGTTTAAAAGTCAGTATACGTGTAAAAGTCGCGGGTTAGGTCCTCCGAAAATACGAAACGCTCTGACTTGTAAAAGTTTCCTGGGAAAACCTCCTTTCCGAGCAGTGTCTCTGACACTGGTACTCGATACGTCTCTTCTGACTTGCTAATGGGGACGTTAAGTCACGAAAATGCCACGAATAATTGCCTGTGAGACAGACACTACGCCTTTCCAGGCGCCGCACCTGAACATCGGCTTTCCTCGAAGCAATGAAGACCTAACTTCGGAGGTGAGACTTGTCCTAAGGCTGGGACACGTTTAAATTCTTCCTTGAATCATACCTGCTTTTATATCGAATTGTTACCCCCTACTCACGTATGATTTGTAATACAGATGCTGTTGTTATGGTCTACGGGATATCTAATGTCTGTATCATAATCGAGCTTACTGCTTATAGTATGGATATAAACAACGCTCCCCACTTGATACCCATGAACGTTGTCACAGCGCGACTTTCTGTACGTGAGGCTTTCATACGGTATTTAATTTAATTTAAATTGTAATCACAACTTCTCGTTAACTTATATGTTATGATTATTTTGCCAGCATACTTATTCGTGATTGCTGCCATGTCCTCAGAAATCTCACACTTAAATTAACATAATTGTATGTTAAGATATACCTATCACATAATAATAGCAGAGCCTGCAATCTAGTGCATAATATACTTTATTACATCTGTTATTAAAACAGCATTAAATTACATTATTCTAACAGTTTCTTTCTACCTGTCTAATGTACATTGTGTGCCCTTTTTATTCCTTAACTTTATCTGAATACAAAAGAAGCTACGGTCTATTTCTTTAATTAAACACAGGGACGTCACCGTCTGTCTCGACATCCGCTAAGCAAATTTGCGTGCATGCCCTATAAAGTAATCACTTTTCCTATATCACACGATCCTCTGATTATTAATTTTAAAAGTGCCAAAAATATTGGACGGTCGGCTAGTATCAAAATTGCACACGGGATTTTCATACCGTGAAGGGTAAGTTAATAAGGGATTCGTAAAAATAAATCAATGAATACACTAGACAGGCCGGCGCCTTACCCATATAGATAGACTGGAACGAAAACAGGTAGCAAGCCCCCTATCTAGTTTCACACATATAAACAACATCTCTTAACTTTGCCATTATAACAAGGATTGTGTTTGTTACCAGCTTTCCTTGAACGGAAGTCTTTTCATTCGCTGTTTTTCTTTTTTTTTTGATACCGGCAAGATCGAGACAAATGTATGTATACATGTATTTTTTTAAGCGAGTAAGTGCATGCATTCCAATGTCTGGATATCTTTACACGGATGCATCAAGACCTAAATTGTCTTCCACGATATTATTATCAGGCCACATTGCCTTACTCTTACTATTTTTATGGCAAAACGCACTCTAATTCTTGACTTAAGTACTTCAACCTTCTCGCGTAAGGCAATCAATGACTTGATGTCGTGATCTAACCCTTGACCTGTCACAACGCTGCGTGAGAAATATCCTCGCTCCAAGTTTTTATATTGTTTCTTTTTTTACCAGTTCGTTATCTAAGTTAACTTAGCTGAAGCCCTAAGACCGATCTGATAGGAATGAAATTTCAACACTATTATTACTGTATGTTAAAATATCCCGTCGTTGCGAAATTAAAGATAATTGAAGCGACTTAAAAAATGCAAACCATACCTATGCCAGATTGATTTCCTTTCCAATAATGAACATTAGAAATGCGGAAAACAAGAAACAGCACTTGTTTGAGGGAATTAGAAATATGTCTGAAAATTGATAGCCGTGCTCGACTATATACCGGGGCTCTTACACAACAACTCTGGCCGAAATAGATCTGCAGCTGAGTATTTACTAATATTAAGAGGTGTCCATTTAACGGGCTAAAATATGCATGTTTGTTAATAATTACATTGGCTAGAGACCCCTGCGCTCTACACAATATATATATATATATATATATATATATATATATATATATATATATATGTATTGACGTCATTTTGGGGTCGCATTTTATACGTATAAAACTTTATACGTATAAATTCTTTAGCATATAACCATCTTTTTGAGGCCATTATTAATACATACGTATCTTTTATCCGTACTATAAGACAAGAGACTATGGTAACTTAAAATTTATATTTACGAATTTTAATTTAAACTTTAATTAGTTTAGGATATTAAAAGGTGTTTATATGTTAAAGCTGCAACATAACCTTAATGAAACGCCTACCTCGTGGAAAATTCGTATCTGCTACGCTTTGTTCTCTATTGTACCTAGTTAGTGTGTTGTGTTGTCTTAAAACAGTAGGATTGTGTGTTAATAAAATACATTCAATATTGCAATTGTAGTGTACTTTTTATAGATTGCATGCTAATATAGAACACTGTATACCATAACCTATAACGTTTTGTATTGTTAAACTGAAATGTTTGACGAAATACATGTTTGGTGCATGAGTGATCTAACGTTTTAGTATTTTATTTGGGCGTGCTTTTCAGTGCATTATTTTCAGTTTCTTGTGTATATATACTTATATAAAAATTGAAAAAGTGTTTACTTTGTTTAAAAAAATTGAGCAAAACATTTTAGGGTTGTTATAAATAACACCCTACAAATAAATTAAATTCAAAATTAACAAATTAGGTGAAAATATTTGGGGTCTTGAAAACGAATTTTAGTTTGAAAAACATTTTGGGAGGATTCAATTTTATGGTAAGTTGGGGCAAAGATTAGATCATTAGATGGAATAAGTAGAAGCAAAAATAAATCTGGTTATGTAAAAATTTGAAGTGTGTACAATTTGGATGGAATTTTCGAGCAGTTTTTTTGGAAGAATGTAATAAAATTGTTTTTATACAGCACAAGCATCAAGCTTAGTGTATATACATGTACGAGTTATGCTAATAAATATTAAAAATATCTATAAATATATCAATACTAATAAATACATATTTATTAGTATTGATATATGAGACCATAATATATCGCATTACATGTGCCACATATTTTTTATTGAAACATTACAAATTATAAAGTTACATACCTATAATAGAATAAGATATCACAATGTGATATACCTGCGACATACTAATCACGTAGCTTTGTTGCTAACATAGAACATATCCAGGCAAACCCTTTGTAATTTATGTGGTGCATCGAGGTGATATTAAAGTCACATTTTTTACATAGTATGTACATTGATGCAATGTAATTGTGTTGACTGGGTTGGGTGAAACATATTTTGGATTTTTAATTCATTTGTGGATATATTGTTAAAGATTTATCAGCGTTGTTTCATATAAGTAAATTATAAATTAACGATAAAAAAATAGCTTCACGTTTTACTTACTTACATATAAAAATATTAGAGTAACCCAATTTAATTAAATATTGTATTTTTTGCATAGCGCATGCACTACATGGGGTAAACTCTGGATACTTCGCTGAAGGAAAATGGTTTGATTTGCACCACGTAGCACACACCAAAATTAGTATATCTCTGGACTCTGATGTGATTTAACGTTAAATGGTATATCGATGAAATCGCATTTTTGACTACTATCTATATAATATTTAGTTCAAGCAGCAATAGTTTTACCAAGATTGAATACCTTTAATTGAGCTTTTGAAAATTGTGTCTGGACAAAATGTCGCGGTATATGAGTGTTACACGTGTATTGTGAACGCATAAAGTAGAGAAGATCTTAGAAAATCTCAAAAACCAAAAGATCCGAAGCCGAGCGTCAGCGGGCTTGCCACAACATGGAAGATTTTCGCGGTATTCCGCAAACGAGTACTTGCTTGAAACAACTGACTAACTGGTGTAAATAACATTTAGTAACATACCTTCGTTGATTTTATTTTAGATTCATATTAGCAATGATACAGAACAAGAGATTTATTCGACGGTCTAAAGGTTTGCGACTGTGGCTCCGACACAACCACCGTGAACTTGGTATCGCAGCGCGCGATTTACGCCAATTCATACATGGGGCTATAATAATGTCGCATCTTTTGTGCTTTTGAGAGTGGGTCCGCGAACGTTTTTCTATTATAAAGTACTTATGCGGTGAAACTTATCCCCAGTTATCTTAACGATAATTTAACTTTTATTAGCAGTAGGTGAGGAATTTCGGTCTCTTACGCGGAAAATCAGTATATTGTGGTCTTAATGGAAGGGTTAGGTTAGCTTCTATGGTGAGCGGACAATTTCAGTGCTTTCACTTCGACGTTAGGTCTACTGTGGCTAGCGCCGAATTTTTTAATTTTCACCCACAAAACCCAGCTTTGTACAAAAATATATAAATTAATGGAATTCTGGTAGACACAAATAAAAGTACTGGGGTACTATTATAGTAGACTTAATATTCAGTTGATACTGCTAGATAGACAAATACCAATTTTAATTAAAATATAAGTGATAATGCACATTCCGCGGCTATGGCGGGTAATCTATTCACTCACTCACTGCTTGAATCGATAAATAATTTCGCCTAAACTACACTAACTTTGGCAGTAACATTTTTATCAGCCTATTCCTAAAAACAACCGCACATTTTACAGGTCCGTACCAGAGTAACAACAGACACATGAGACATTTTACTCAAATTAGGTACTTAGTCGCCAGTTCACAATTAACTAGAGTAATGTTTATCTTATATCATCTTGCTACAATAACACATAACAAAAAAGATACGCATTAATTATTACTCGCAAGTCTTAGGAAGGTAGAAGGGGAGGAAACGTATTATAGATTTTAATTGTAACTTTAGAAAAACATATACTAACATATTAAAATTTAGAGAATCTTGTTATGTGTTATCGTAGCAGTATGATACAAGGTTACCATGACTCTTGTTAATTGTGACTAAGTAATTTAAGTAAAATGTCCCTGTTGCATCATCTTTGTTACTCAATTACGTTCCTGTAAAACGTTCGGTGGTTTTCGTAAATCGACTGCTGGAAATTTGGGTGCCAGTGTCACATCGGTCTAAACTACATCCTTGGTCCTTTCTTCTAGACTCCCTGAAAAGTTCTTAGAGGTACACAGTCTAGCCACTAGATGTGTGACGGTTGTCTACAGGTTGCCATAAAGTTTGAATTTTTCGATTTACTGTAAAACGGTATTCATAATGACTCTAAGTTTTGGAGTCTACTGCCATTGACTATCCATGTAGTCAACGACAGTAGGCTCCAACACTTAGATCTACCTGCATGGTGTTAGTATAACACCAGGAGAAAGGTGGCAAATGAAATGTATCATACGAATTTAAAATGCCCAAAAATTCATAAAACCAAAGCATATGAGGAATCTAATGATCTGGCACATATTGTCACAACTGAAATCCTAAGTTTTACGCAATTTTCACGAAACCAAAATATTGTGTCATGGCAATCATACAAGCATAGAACCCGCTAGTTATTTAGTTTTGAGGCAAATTAGCCAGCGCCATTAATATAGATAAATTTTAGACATATGCTTTAAGTTGTAGTTTAGTTATCGTTCAGCGAATTAATTTTGAGGCAAATTAATCAGCGCCATTTATATACAACAATGTTAAGCATATTCTGTTAAGTTGTAGTTTAGTGATTCGTTGCGGTAGTAGGTAAGTCTCGCTCAAACACATCAATAATCCACTTCTGGCTCAAAAATATATAAATAGAACAACATTTTTATGTATAAACTCTTTTTTATTATTACAATGTTTCTAAACGTTCAGATCTCAAACGGAAAGTAAACTTGTAAATGTATTAAACTTTGTGTTATAAAATACACACAAATAAACTGATTTCTTTATCAGGGAATAATATAAAATACACAAAAAGCTACTTCATTTATGCATATGGTGAAATGGATTTTTCTGGTAAATGATATTCTATGAAAATATTCTGTCGCCACTGACTATTGTGCAGGAAAATGATAAGATATGAACATACATATAAATTTTTTTTCATATTATCTGAAAGGTGTTTCGATATACTTTTTTGCTTCCCAAATAATTATTTCGTCAAAAAAATTCCAATACGTGAATACCAAACGTGATTAACTCAGAAACAATAATTGTGAGTCCAAAAATGTAACATAAAACTTTAGGTACTTTGGTTTTTATGTTTTTGGGACTATTTACCTGATGATCTTGCTTAATCTTCCAAAAGAAAAAAACAATTTAACTGAGATTAAAAACACAATTACTTTTAAGGCCAAAACAATAAGATCAGGACTTACCAAAAGATATATTGTTGTGTAAACTACCTTGTTACTTTTACCCCAAAAATTATTTTCCACACTTGCCTTATCTCACAGATCAGATTACTATACTAAATTGACAAATTGGAAAATATATTTTAATATGATTTTCACATACATTGTGATTGTGAGGGACAGTCAGTAGTAAAGTATATCTACAATATAATAGTCTATTATAAATAAGAGAAGCCTGGGGGAGATAGAGTTTGTTTTCTATCCCCAATGATTGCCAGATAGATTGATCCCATCCTCGCTAATTAATCGGCTTCGTTAATTAGCGATTAAGAAGATGTTGAATATGTGGACTGTATATTTAGACTTTAGGTGCACTGGATTCCAGGAGATTTCAGGGATACACTTGTTATATTTATGTATATGTTGTATTGACACTATTTACACGATTCACGTTAACTATTGTTTACACTTTGCGGTTTTACACTTGGTTGACGAATTACTCAGGAGATTCCCAAATTTGTTAGCTATTAGCCTATTGCATTTACTTAAATGCGCGTATAATGAAAGTTTATTACGTATAATGTTCGAATTTAGAAGAAACACAGAATATTTACGGCACCACTGTACTTGGCACGTACGAAATACACGATCGGTATTTGAGATAATTTAGGTTGAAACACACGAACGGTGTTTAACTTAGAAGATAGGGAGCTCAGAGCGAGGTCCCAAGGAAATAAGAAGATGAGATCACTTTTAGAACTCGTCGAACTGACGAACTTACTTAAACACACGAGCGGTGTTTAAGTTGGAAGATTGTGATCTCAGAGAGAGGTCTCAAGGACCTAAGAAGATGAGACCTATTGCAGAACTGACTTAAACACACCAAACGTGTCTAAGTTGGAAGATTGGGATCTCAGAGCGAGGTCACAAGCAGCTAAGAACATGAGATCGCTTTTAGAATTGACTTATGTTTGGCAAGAGGTCTGCTTCTAAGGAGCTTCCAGGTGGCGCTTGTTGACGTATAAGTTGACATAACATCAGTAGTACAGGATGGCCAACCGGTTAAAATATTAAGAACTATTTATTGCCGTAGCAAAGAAATCCAATAAGTTCATTCTTGGAAGATGTTAAGAAACATGTTAAATACAACTAAAGCTATTTAACTTAAAGGAAAGAACCTTACAGTAAATATTTAACCCTTGTATGGAATTATTCAGTCGTAAAATAACTACAAATATTCTAAGGAGAAGATTTATTATCGATATAGAGGCGACTAGAGCTTAAACGGTTCCGACAATTTACCAACATTTAAAGGATGACAAGAAACCGGCAATTTAAAAAGGTTGGAAAATCCAGAAGGAGGTAACTTCAGGTAGGAGATTAACAATAATTGCAATAGCGGGTAAAAGAAGGTAGGGGCCTACCAGTTGTCTTTCTCCAACAAAACCCACTTCGTCTGACAGAACGAGCATGATGAACATTCAATAACCAAGGAAAACATTCAACTGATACTACGTTCCATTTTGTTATATTATATATGATAATAATTGAAATTTGGTGCATTTACATAGGTCCTTAGAGTCACTGAATCTTCTAAGGAAAGACAGATAGTATGGGATCTGCTGAAGAAGGGAAAGTAATTAGTGGGGGAGGATGTCTTTCTATTGATGGGTCAAAGGATAAAAAATCTAATCATCGAGTGGTTTTATGGATTTCCAGAAGCTAGCCACCGTGCAAGGAAGATATGCCAAGTAATAAAAGCGAGCAGGTAAAGTAGCATTAAAAGTAAAGAGTTACTAGCAGATTGATAAAGCTAGACTAGAAAAACAAAAGGAAAATGAGAAAAGACTGTTAAGAAAATGAGAAATTCTATCTGTTTATATCACAATTTAGAAGATCTACTAAGCTTTGTCACTTTAGTGATGAATAAAATCTAATTAGAATCAAAAAAAGTCTCCGAGGTAGAGCAAGAGACACAGTGAAACCACGTTCAATGTCTTCGGTCAATTTAGAAGCTATAATAGAAACCCTAGAAATGACTTTTGGAAGACCAGATAGTATATTATCTCAATGTTGATAAAAAAAGCAGGAAAAACATGAACACAAAGAGAAAGTAAATCTGATTCACTAGTCATTTTTTCACAAGTTTAACAACCACGATGTAAGTACTTGATACAAAAGCTCATATGAACAATCCACAAATATTAGATGAACTTACACGTAAGCTACCATAATGTTTGAAACTTGATTGGGGTCAGCATACAATGAATAACAAAGATGAAATTGGTTGTTTAAGACTAATTGCAGATTGGTTAAAAGAAAAAGCAAAAATGTAATGTTACATTGACACTTCAGTTTGCAGAATAGAAGAAACTAAAACCATTCATACTACCAGAATTATAAGAGGAAAGAGTTTATTTATTAGATAAGAAAATACTACAAAAGATACACATATGCTCATTCTGTAAAGAAATGCACAATTTACATCATTAAAAATAAGTGTCAAAATGATCGATGTTGTCACAGAAAAAGCTTTGTATTTGTTGCCTTGGACTAATTCATTTCCAGGTAGATTGTTTTAAAAAGAACAAGTATGGTGTTCAAGGCTGTCGAAAATTTCACAACCCTGTTTTGCATAACACAGATGTTGGAAAGTTTGTCTAGAAACCGACACCCATGAAAAAAATATGAAACGTGAGAGTCATGCAAAAACAAACATCAAACATTTTACAAAAAATTCCACCAATAAGTTTAAAGGGTCCAAAAGGTATTACAACAACTTATGCCTTTAACGATAATAGATCTACAGTATCCTTAATAGATGCAGCAATAGCATAAAAACGTGGATAGAGGGCAACAGGAGTCTAGTTGTTACCAATGGACAAATGAACTCACACATTAAGAAGGTGATTCAAAGTAGTGAGTTTAAAAATCTCATAACAAAGGGACGACTCAAAATTTTTTAAAGTAACCGAGTAAGAACTATAAATTTAATGTTATAAGACAACATCCCAACGTAGAAGAACTAAGAAAAATATCCAAACATAAGACAGTTTAATAAAGTTTTATCAGATTGTGAAGAACAATGAACTATCTCAATTGGGCAAGACCAGTCAATTAATAAATTCAAGAAGATCTATTGAGTTGGAACGCAGTTGGCCAGTTTTAACAAAGATACAACTTGGATGAATAGTTATGGTAAAGTAAATGTCAATTCACATAATGATGCAAACTTTATTTATCACTTATGTAACAAAGAAGAATATGAATAAACACACTTGGAGAACCCAAATCACCACAGCATATTTAAAAAAACTCACGATCGTTTTACTAACCAAGTTAGCGGCATCAGATGATGAAATTATTCTGAAGAAGTATTCATCCCCTGGTGACGCTAATTCTTCAAGTGTGCTTATCAGTGCTCATCACAGGTTCCAATCTTCACTTAGCGAAGAATATGAATATCTTAGTCAACTAGTAAAGGACTCATTTAGTACATATTCCTTTGGCATAAAGATTTTAGAGGAATTAGTAGAAACAAAAAAAGATATGAGGTGTAAAAAGATAATGGTAAAGTCTACAAGAAGACCAGATGACGGATTCGGGACAGTATCCAATAATATGTAATGGGGTTAGGAATCTGCAGGGGGTTATAAATCTGTATGGGGGCTAGAAGAAATTATTTTATAAATTTTAGTCCGTTTTAAAAACGTGGTATATAAAAAAAATATTTTAATAATAATTTTCTGCTTTTTAGTCTTGTGTTTCTGCCTCTCTTACACGCTTAATTATTCAGTCTGAAACCTATTGCAAACTGTTAAATGACTAAAGTTTCAAGTCTCTAGCTCATCGGGAACCTGGTTTAAAATCGATTGCAAAATTGGTACCGAACAGACAGACAAGAAAGCGAGTTAATAAAAACGTGTAAATAACGTACCTATACATTCTTTTAATAATGTTTAAATGAAATAAAGATTATGGTTATAAAAGGTAAAGTCAGAGGATAACATAATAAATATGCCCTGATAGAGGTACAAAGGTGTAAATCTGGCAACTGTGTTAAAGTTACAAGCCAAGGAAGACTCAATTGTTGATGTAAACATATATAAGTTCTGGTAACTTGAAATGATCGGTCTAAAGGGTGAGATGATGTTCCTGGTAAAGAGTTTATTAATAAATTTCTTAAGCAGAACGTACAGTTCGGTAAAGACTGGTAACGAAAAAACTCTTAAAGAACCCAAATAACTTCCAGGAACTTCCTACAGTGATCCTAAAGCAATCAATATTTTTTATTTACGGCAGTCACCTGGTTAGAAATGTCAACAGCACTACGAGTTTTTTTAATGCTAGTGCCTATATGCAAAAAATTAATGCTAAGGCTTGAAACGATATACTTTCTGTCCTGGGAAACATAATAACAGATATATTAAAGGTACCTTGAAATTTAGACTGAATTATTTGAATGATTGCAGGCATCGAAAATGCATTTTTTACAAATCATCTTAGCGATCTATGATCGCCACTGCCGCAATTAACATGAAAGGTGATATATCATTGACAATTGACATTACCCGATCTAATTAACTGGAATATCGTGTGCAGCCCGTTTGCAGAATTATTTATTGTCAGCTATACGAAGTAATATTGTGTGTGTTGTGGGTTTTTGTTTCTTTAACGTCGGCCTATTTCCGCGACTATGGCCAATCACCGACGCCAGTGAGCAGTTTCACTTGACTATCCTGGAAATTTTGCCGAACCCCGGCTATTCTGTAAGGAGGGTAGGGATCTTTAACGTACCCAACATCGCATGGACACGGGACCAACGGCTTTACGCTCCCTCCGAAGAGCGGAACGTGTAGACATTCAACTTGCTCAAATACATGTCACAACCTCGGATGATGTTAATGTTACAGTATGTACTGAAAAAATTAAGGAACCCTGGGGTCGAACCCAGTACCCTTTGGTTAAGAGGCACGCATTCTTACCACTGAACCATCGAGGTTCTATGAGGTAATATTTTTAAAGTGATTTTGTGGACGGCCTCTATTATAGCGATTTCTTGGATTAAAGATAATTTGCTGAAACAAAAACCTTACGTGAAATGTCAAGTAAAGGAAATACGCCAACGTAAACATAACCCGCTGATTTAATTACTCGTCCTGTTAAAGCAAAACGGCTTTTGCACTCAAAAGTATGACAACATGGACCTGAATGAGTGAAGATTGGAACCTGTGATGAGCACTAATAAGTACAATTTGGAGAACCCAATTCATCACAATACAGTTTTTAGTCCTGACGATCGTTTCGCTAACAAAGTTAGCGTCATCAGAGGGATGAATAAAAGAACCGAATAAAGACTAGAGCTCCTATTTATGTTAGTTGCCAACCAGTTGCAAACAGTGTCCTCTACGAAAGTATACAGACTGAACCCCCCTCCCCCTCCCCCCCCGGTTGAGTCTAAAATACCTGTACTTAAAATTGCATACCTGCTTTTGTAAGACTGTGTCTTGTTATCAAATATTCCTTCTAAAAAGGACACACTGAATATTAAGATAACAGTTCAAACAATGGACTACATAGAACCGAACCTGAACCTACTCTATTTATCAAAACATTTTTGTTCAAATTTTAAACGAAATATATATTTCGTAAGCAACTGCCTGACATTTTTGATTAACTTGAGATTTTCTTTATCTAAATCATGATTATTATCCCAAATATGCTGAACAATACAAGAGTCATCAATAGTGTCATATCTCAGCTGCGAAAAATGTTCTTCAAATCTAGTTTTAATGGTTCTTTTAGTGTACCCAAGATATTTAAGTTCACAACCCACAACAGACAACGGTTTTGTCTGGATTATGTTTTCTAAAAGTCATAGATTTCGCTAATATTTTCTTTGTTTTATGTTCATTGACTAATTTTTCACTAAGCAGACAGAGTAACCATTATATTTAGCTACATTTTTAATATATTCAAGTTCTCTGTTGTATCTTTCTTTATATAAGGGAAACTGTATTAATATATGAACCAGAAAATTCAAACACGCAGGATAGCAAAAAAATGGTTAACAAAATGCTTGCCTAGTAGTAGTAGCAGTGGTGGGAAGGCCAACGCCAAGCAAGTAGGCCACAATGGGCCCTTTTTGCCAACCCCAGCAACCCAGCAACCATGCTTTACTCTAAATG
This sequence comes from Tillus elongatus, assembly GCA_964006375.1. NCBI lineage: Eukaryota > Metazoa > Arthropoda > Insecta > Coleoptera > Cleridae > Tillus > Tillus elongatus. Next base: position 66,388,102 of record OZ023268.1, read on the forward strand.
CTTGCCTATCACACAAAACAGTTTTTTCAGATTCAAATTCACTTGAATTTATTAATAAAGTTAAAAATATTAAATTGATTTAACGAGGTTTTAATATCCTTTGAATGTGGCCTCGTTGTTTCCCAGTTTTCCTATAAAAGAAACGCTAACGTAGACCACTTGTTAAAAATGAACAACATGGGAAGAGGTCTGCAAAGCATATACAAATTTAACAAATCTTTGCCTGAATCAGAATATTTTTCAATTTAATAATAACATTTTTGAACAAACCCATGGCACAGCAATGGGCAACCCCCTTTACCCATTAATTGCAGACGTTTTCATAAGTTGGTTTGTAACGGGCCTAGCAAACGAAAATGACTGTTTTCCTAGAATATGCTTTCGTTATGTGGACGATGTTTTTGGGGTATTTAATACAAATGTATGCAAAGTAGATGATTTTATTGACAAATTAAACAGTAAATTTGACCCCATTAAAACTTATGAAATGGAAATTAATAACAAATTACCTGTTTTTTTTTTGATGTATTAGTCATCAAAAATAGCGATATTTTAGAATTTAACATCCCCAGAAAGGAAACCACTACTGTAAGTTACATTTAGATTCACTCACACCATTGTTTTCCACACACAAAAAAACAGCTTGAATTTTGTGGTTCATAGATAAATACAGTTTACCTTAAACAAAGAAATATACAACAGAGAACTTAAATGGATTCAAAATGTAGCCAAGTATAATAGTTACTTTATCTGCGGAGTGGAAAAATTAGTCAATATACATAAAGCAAAGAAAATGTTAGCAGAAAATACGACCTTCAGAAAATATAAATCGCACAAAACCGTCGTCTCTTCACCATTTGACCCGCGAATTACAATAGGTTTTAATAGCATTTTTAAGAAAACCAATATACAGCTAATATTTTCCAAACAAAAATACATTAACCAATTTTCTAGGTAGCCAAAAGGATAAAGATAAAACCACGGATGTGTCGGGAATTTATGAAATAGGTTGCAAGGATTGTGAGCTTAAATATGTTGGGCTAATTAAAGAAACATTGAAACTAAATTTAAAGAACATTTAGCGCAACTGAGATATGACACTATTGTAAATCATGTATTGCTCAGCATATTTGCAATAATACTTGTGGCGGTGGTTCCGACCGCAGTGTTTCCGTCAACACTACTCTATGTTTCTCTTGATAGCTAAACGTTGCGTTACGTTATTCTACAGCAAGCTGTCAAGAACTACGCATATAAGATACACCAGGTGACCTCTCTCTCTCTCTCTCTCTCTCTCCTCGCTACCAACCGACACAGTGAAGATACGTTTCTCCACGCTCGGTCAGTCATCTGTTATGTACTCATGTACTGTCTGTGATTGTTTTATAGTTAAATGTATCATATAGTTTATTCAGTTAGTGAAATAATAAAGTATATTAAATGTTTACGTATGGATTTAATATCAACAAGTGCAATTAACATCCATATTGGTGACCCCGTGCCGCAAGCCGAAGATGCCGAACCTGATGTTCCAGCCGACGTCGCCTAACTTCCACGCACGTGCCCATGCCTACAGAAAACGAATATCTAAACAGGTCAGTCCTTTTTAATTTAAGAATTATCTGATTTTTTCACAATGGCCGAAGATTCTTCAAGCAGCAATATCATGGCAAGGGTTGCAATAAAATTACCTCCTATATGGAGACGGAACGTGAAAATCTGGCAAATGCAGGTTGACGCCCAGTTCGATATATCGCAGATCAGTTCTGAAAAGACAAAATTCAGTCATGTACTCGCTATACTCTATCCTGATGTCGCAGAGTCAATTTCAGATTTTTTAACCCAACCATTATCATCAACCCCCTATTCAGATCTAATGAAACGTCTTTTATTAGAATTTGAAGAGTCCGATAGTCGCAAACTAAATAAACTTTTAACAGAATTAGAATTCGGCGACAGAAAACCATCGCAACTTTTACGCGAAATGAAGTTTTTAGCCGGTAGTCAGATTAAAGAGGATTTCCTTATAACTTTATTTCTACAACGTTTACCAGTCAACGTTCGTTCAATTTTGGCTTCGAGCAACGATTCTCTAGAAAATTTGTCGGTTATAGCAAAACAAAATCGTGGAATATTCCGGAGATAAATACAACGTGGCTGAAATTCAGTCACGCGAGCCCGACAAGCTAGCCAAGTTAGAAGCGCAATTAGAGAAGCTAACAGCATCAGTCAACGAATTGCGAACGCGTTCCCGATCTACCTCCCGATAAAGACCCAAGCTTTCTCGAAATTCCATAAACACAAATTCCTCAACCTCCACGTGTTGGTATCATGAACGATTTGGCAACAAGGCCAAACGTTGCATCCAACCTTGCAATTTTAAAGCTAAATATGTCGGAAAAACTAATAAGGCACTCCCTCCACGCGGCAGGAGACGATTGCCACCTTTTCACACACCTCACTAAAACACTAGGTGCAGACCACATCAAGGCCACAGCTTACCACCCAGCAGCAAATGGTGTAATCGAGAGATGGCATAGAGTTCTGAAACAGGCCTTGAAAGCTCATATGGACGAAAACTGGGTCGCTAAATTGCCAATTGTGTTACTAGGACTCAGATCGTACATAATTCCAGAATATCGCTCAACACCCGCTGAAATAGTCTACGGAGAATCAATCAAACTTCCCACCGACTTTTTCAACAGCACACAAGCTCATGATGTTCCACCACTTATATCTCAGCTGAAAGAAGACATAAGGAAACTTCGACCAGTACCTTTTAAACATCATACTGCAAAAAAGGTATTTGTCCATCCTAAGCTTATGGAAACTCCTTTTGTTTTTGTTCGCATTGATATTCCGCGAAAAACTCTCGAACCAGTTTATGACGGCCCCTTTGAAGTGTTATCCCGAACTGACAAAGTCTTCAAAATCAAGAAATCACACGGAGAAGAGACAATTTCTGTTGACCGTCTTAAACCCGCATTCATTCTTTGTGATAACGAACAAACAACTTTCCAGCCTCAGAGACATCATAGTGGAACTGAAAGTGACAGTGAAAGTCCAACACCTAGTGAAACTGAAAGTGACAGTGAAAGTCCAACACCTAGTGAAACTGAAAGTGACAGTGAAGTTCCCGTTCCCGTTCAAACTACACGCCATGGACGTAGAGTTCGATTTCCACGAAGATACTTGAACTAATAGCGTTACCACTGAGAGGTGAGTATGTGGCGGTGGTTCCGACCGCAGTGTTTCCGTCAACACTACTCTATGTTTCTCTTGACAGCTAAACGTTGCGTTACGTTATTCGACAGCAAGCTGTCAAGAACTACGCATATAAGATACACCAGGCGACCTCTCTCTCTCTCTCTCTCTCTCTCCCTCTCTCTCTCTCTCTCTCTCTCTCTCTCTCTCTCTCTCCTCGCTGCCAACCGACACAGTGAAGATACGTCTCTCCACGCTCGGTCAGTTATCTGTTATGTACTCATGTACTGTCTGTGATTGTTTTATAGTTAAATGTATCATATAGTTTATTCAGTTAGTGAAATAATAAAGTATATTAAATGTTTACGTATGGATTTAATATCAACAAGTGCAGTTAACATCCATAATACTCATCATGTAGATAAAGAAAATCTCAAGTTAAAAATATTAAAAACATCAGGCAGTCGCGACAGTTAGATGCTTACAAAAGTAGATATATATATATATATATATATCCGTAGAAAATTCAACAAAAATATTTGGATGAAGAAGTAGGTCCGGTTCTATGTAGTCCATTGTTCGAACTCTTATCTTAATAACCAGTGCATCCTTCTTAGAAGGAATATTTGATAACGACACATAGTTTTGTAAAAGCAGGTATGCAATTTTAATTACAGAGATTTAAGACTCAACAGTAGTGGGTCTGTCTGTATACCTTGTTAGAGGACGCTGTTTGCAACTGCTTGGCCACTAACATATAAATAGGATTTCTAGTTTTTATTCACGTAGTTTTTTCATCCCTCTGATGACGCTAACTTTGTTAGTGAAACGATCGTTATGTCTAAAAACAATATTGTGATGAATTGGGTTCTCCAAATTGTACTTTGTCCCGTTAGAATCCGTATCATTGGAGATTGGCGAACGAATTTAAATATTTCCAAAACTATCGAGCGACCGCTAAAGACTGAAGAAAAGCTTATTTTCGAAATATCTAACTGTAGTGCACGTACAATTAAATATACTAAAAAAATTAGTGTTGGTGTTGACAATATTCAGAATGCTGATATGTATTGGATTCGTGTAACCCAGTATGCGCAATTTGAAAACGAAATAAAGTTCTCATGTAGTAATAGACCTATCAATTCAGTCATCAATTTTGTGTCTCAGTTCGTTTTTAAGTGATGGTGTTTTGGGGATAAGAGTATGTAAAATAAAGACCCCCAAAAAGCAACGTACTGCGCCGACCGATCCAATTGCTCTATCCACTGGATATACAGCCGCATCGCGGCCCATCGGAGGGTGTTGAAAATACAAGATCATCAGGGACAACGCCGCAGGTCATGGGCCAACGAAGAATTTTCCGAAGCAAGTCTTAAAATCAACCGCAGAGGGTAAAGACTTATCGTTATTAGTTCATGTTTATTTTATTCGTGTTTAGGAATTACTTTTCAGTTGTATTTAATACTCAATAAAGTAACTAAAATTTACTGGAGGCTTCTGTTCTAGGTTCCTTAAATCTAGTTAACGTTTTATACAGTAAAGTTGATAGATATAATTAAAAAAAAAAAAGGAGACGCCGAGCTCTTGTGTGAACTTAACATAATAGACAGACGAACTGAAAAGTCTAAAAATGATGGAAATGAAAAAGTGAAATCTTATAAATATAATATTAAAATAATGCCTTATTTATACTTACTGTATTTGACAGAAATTATCCATAATTATTATATAATAGCATATTTTTAGGTAAAACAAGTTATTTATACCTAACGTTATTTATAAAGCATGTCATTTATAGTATTTTTAGCATGGTAACTATGATTTTCTTTTTTAGTGTATATATGATGTTTTCATAAGCTATCATGTAACTTTGCGTTCTGTTTACCAATAAAATCATTACCGCCACTGTACCCAAAGTCTAATTCTGCTTGACTTCAGTAATAACGAAAGCTCCAAGTGCCAATGTAACTAACAACTTTTGTAAAAAGTACTAAATACAGTTAGATCGCCTCTAAGATTGGAGTTAGTTGTAATACTTCCACATCGTGACAACGTGTGGAAGTATCGCATCGCCGACAAAAATTTCAAAAATTTGTTTTCGCTTAAACGTCGTAAAAAGTATCAAAACATAAAGAAAACATGATTTCGAAACGGAATTTTTTGTATGTCTGTTGGTATGTCGGTCTTATCTCTGTCTGTTGGTAGCCACGATAACTTTATATCGAATTGATATATCGTCTTCAAATTTGGTATACTGTTAGCACTCGAAAACGAACGGTTCAGATTGTTTTTGGGTAAAATCGCTTTAGCGGGTGGGGGATGAATGGGGGGTGATTTGGTGAAAATTGACATTTTTCCTTAAAACTCGAGTAATATAACATTTTAGGGTTTATTTATTAGAAAGCTTTTAATTTTATCAAACATCTGGTATTCTGTGCTAAAATTAAATTAGGGGTTGAATGAGTGAGGGTGGAATATTGTTGACAAAAATTTCGATTTTTTGTTTGTTAAACCGGCGTAGAAAGTCAAAGCATATAGAAAACTTGTTTCTGGAACGAAAATTTTTTTGTCCGTCGGTCGGTCGGTCTGTCGACATGTACGTCTGTCTGTTAATAGGCGCAATAACTTTCAAACGAATTGAGATATCATCTTCAAATTTGGTATCCAGTTAGCATCCGACAAAGGAACGCTTCGTTTGGGTAAGATCGCTTCAGGGGGTAGGAGATACATAAGGGGTGCATGGTTAAAAGTGGAATTTTTTCAATAGAACTTGAGAACATAACGTTGCAAAAGCTTATGAGCACAGGAGTACAAATATTTTGTTTGTGGTGAAGTCATGGATCCTAAATTCATTCCATGGGAATGTCTTTCTGCAGTGAATAAATTATCACATCTATGTGGAAGTTATGAATCAATTTGCAGCACTATTCTTTGTAATGGATGACTGATTACTCGTAGTGATTAAATAGGTACGTGTTATGATAATTAACGAATGCGGCACCTTTGCATTTAGCAAATTAAATAGGCGTACGTGAAAATGTACTTCACTTCTGACTAGGTAGGTGCGTTGACTTAGTTTAAAACACAGTTTATAGCCCCAGAATAACTAATGCTTACAATATATTACCTATATGGCAATTTCAACCTATAAAATCAGGTTTGTAGAAAGTAGGATATGGTGATATATGATATACCTGCACATATAGTAGGTATATTATGCATTATATTTCCTCAGGGGTAATAAAAAAACCACAGAAAATTTTTTTAGCCCTTGAAAATAATGTCTTACATTTTACTATAATATTCCTTTTGTTGAGTTGTTATTGTTAAGAAAATATTATATAAATAGATAGATACTGCTTGTGTTGCACACATTGCACCCTATTATATTAATATGTGCTACTTTTACTTTATTTGAATAAATAGTCGTTATGTTGCATTAAACAGAACTAACAACATGTGTTTCGATTTCACCCGTAATACCTGTACATCGAATTATACAATAGTTCTTCCTTGCGTTTGCCTAATTGTATTACACGATGTACGATTCATTATAAAAAATAAACTAATAATAATAATAAATAATAATAATAATTCGTGAATGTTATAGGAACTACGATGAAGCAAAACCGTTTAAATTAACAAGTGGTTTATTTACTTTTAGGTAAACAGATGTTAGGTAAAATGTTAAAGAAAGGTAAAAAAAATATGTACCTGTAATCGTAGCTACATATATCTGGTTTCATAAGAGCAGAAATCTGTTTTTTTATTAATACATCAGGACTGATTTGTATTATTTTAACTTGTTTTTTTAACTTAGTTTATAATGTGATGTAACCACAACTCGCAGAACCCAGTAACCTACTTTTCTAATGCACAATAAGCCAAAGGTTGCAGTGCTATCGGGGCGGTAAAGCCGCGGACGAGCCTTGAGGGAGAGAAAAAAACCTACTTACTACACGGTCATTGACCTGCCGACCTGGTAGATGCATGTGTATTTCAGTTATAAATAAAGGTGGCCTTTAGTTAATAAAGGCGTAATTAACGTTTAATACCCACAATACGTTTGGTAACATTCACGACAGGATTACTAGGTGTACCTATTGCACGTATTTGTGTCTTTCACATATGTTACATTTTAAAATTTACCTAAATATGTATTAAATATGCTAACTACTATTTTTTGGTATATATCCAGGCCCATCCGCGTCACGAGAAAGAAACCCTGTGTCTGAGCTTAGGAAACTATGTTCTGTGAAGTTTTAACTAAACTTTCGGATAAACCCTTTTTATTCGAAAGACATAAGGATTTGAACTTGTGTTTTCTTTATATATTTTGATATGTATGACCGATTGTTCTATGATATTTTTAATTTTATTCCTGACCGTTCTCGTACACATCTTTCATAAATTATGTGACTTCCATAGAGTAACGACAATTATTTAGTAATACTAATGAATAAAAATAAAATGGCTTTAGTCCGTACAAGAAAGTACACTTGTTAGCAAATATTAATGGAAACCCTGCGTCTAGCTTAGTAAATTATCTTCTGCGAAATTTGAACAAAACTTTCAAATAAATACTTTTTATTCGAAAGATAATATTGCTTAGGGAGTTCAACCTGTTTTTCTTTGTATATTTTCACATGTATGACCGTTTGATCCATTTGTAATTTGCATGAAACATATCTACCAGTTGAATGATATTTAATTTTATTCCTGACTGTTCCCATACAAATAAAAAAAAATCGACCACCTTTCATAAATTATGTTAGTTATTCCGTGGAGTACCGAAAACGACAATTGTTTAGTAATTGTCTAATGAATAAAAATGAAATGAATCTGGTCCGTGCTAAAAGTACACTCTTTATCAAATACTAGTAACAGAAATGAGTATGTGAGGTTTACATTATATTATGAAAATGGATGTCTATTTCCTTAATTGTTATCTGAAAACGTTATGCTAATCAGCGAACCAGCTATTCTAGTGATATAGTGTACAAGTGTACATCACGTACTCATTTTTTATTAAATATTATTAGTCAATGGTTCAACAACTTTGTTGTTTCAACATTGGCCAAGCACTTAATATATGGTCTCAATAGACTGCCATTATATTATTATTTTTTTGGCTTTTCCATATATAAAATACTGCTTACAGTTTTTCCTCAACTATTATAAAGTCAGAATGACAAAGATCTAGCTTACGTTAAATAAGTAAAAACACTGTAAACTATAGAAAATAAGTATTAAAATTTGTTGATAGCTATTTCGTTGGGAGCACCATCTGCTGGCACCTAGCTAAAATGCCAAGACAGAAAAGAGCCTTGATGCAATTACAAATTAGTTATCATATTGTGGTAAAAAAGTTCCGCAAATTGAACCATAATTTCCACATAGCGGCGATAATTTATTCTCTCAAAAAGACTTTCTCCTGTAATGAATTTAGGGCTCCTGGCTTGACCACAAAGAAAATATTCATATTCCTGCACCCATAAATTACCGAAACGTTATATTACTCGAGTTTTAACGAAAAAATGCCAATTTTCACCAAATCACCTTTATTGATCCCCTACCCCCTGAAGCGATCTTACAGAGAAACATTTCAAAGCATTCCTTTGTCGGGTGCTAACTGGATACCAAATTTGAAGATGATATCTCAATTCTTTCGAAAGTTATTGCGCCTAGTAACAGACAGACGCACATGCTGACAGACCGACCGACCGTGAGATCGACAGCCAAAAAAAATTTCGTTCCAGAATCAAGTTTTCTATACGTTTTGAGACTCATTACGCCGTTTTAGCAAAAACAAATTTGAAATTTTTGTCAACAATATTCCACCCCCACACATGCAACCCCTAATTTAATTTCAGCACACAATACCAGATGTTTGGTGAAATAAAAAGTTTTCTAATAAATAAACCCTAAAACGTTATATTACTCGAGTTTTAACGAAAAAATGTCAATTTTCACCAAATCACCTACCATTCATCCCCCACCCCCTAAAGTGATTTTACCCACAAAAAAATCCGAACCGTTCATTTGTCGAGTGCTAACTGTGTACCAAACTTGAAGACGATATCTTAATTCGTTCTAAAGTTATCGTGGCGAGAGACATACATACAGACCGACAGACAAAAAAAATTCGTTCCCAAATCATGTTTTCTATGTTTTGATACTTTTTACGCCAAGAGAAAAACATTGAAATTTTTGTCGTAGATGCGCTTCTTCCACACAAGACGATGTGGAAGTTATATATACAGACGAACATATATAATCTCCTCCTTTTTTGAAGTAAGTTAAAAAGACATAACTCTTACTGTAACTTACTAAATAGGGAAATAGGGAATGTGCACTGTTTCTGTAATCATTTCGGTTTGGCCGTTCGGCTCTTGTTTATAAATTGCCACTTAATTTGATTCGAATTTTCATTTTAAAAAATTGCTTATGACTTTCTTATTGGAGGCATTCACTACTGTGGGCAATAATATGTAAAGAGCAGTTTTTTTCTGAAATTATTTTTTAGTATAATAACTACGTATAGGTAACTCGTATCAGCGTAATAGACTGAATACTTGGCAGTTATAAAGTTTAAAATTGTATTATATGAGGATGTTATTTTGTTTTCATACTGACGTGGCAGTTGAGTCTAATTTCTAAAGCCTAAAGAGGAATTCAGTACTTTTAAATTGAGAACATTGTTGTACTTGTAAAATTAGTGAAACAGTCCAAAATTTAAAAAAAATCTGTTTTGTAGATTAATTAAGGATGTAATTGGGCTTATGTTCCAATCCCCAATAAACAATTAGGCAGAGTTCACCAGGCGGCAACAGCTGAGTGTAAGCGCTCATCATTTGCTGACTACCGATACACTTCAGCCTTTGGAGACTAAATAAGGCAATGTTGACTCCAAGCACTATTTTGTGACGTTTGTCTGCCATTTCGCTTGTACAAATCGGCAACTGTTGACTTTCATATGAAGTTCAGCGGTACTGCTGAACGCAAACATTGACTCAACTATTCAACTGTTAGCGCCTGATGAATTCTGCCAGTGTTTACAATTTTTAATTTACCTCAGCTTGTCGACCGCTAAATATCTACATATGTCTCACGGTATAGTAAAAATTAGATTTTTTTATTAGATTACATATAACAAATTGTTTTGTAAAATCTGTTTTGCGATATGCTAAAAAGAAATGAAATATAACCTTTCCTATGATTTTTTGTAAAACCCACCCAGTTTCAGATGACACCCACTTTTCAATGAGAAAATGTGCCGTCGTTATAATTTATTTGATCACATCTGAAAATGAAAGGTATGGCCGCGTGAGTATAGGTTATTAGCGGTTCCTCGTCACACCGCATAATTAAATAAATACATGTATTGACAATAAGTTAATAAAACATAAATATAATAAAACATAAAATACTGTCATTGATTCCCCTAATATTCTTGCGTGCCATGGTCATCCTCTGACTAGACTCTCTTCCACACCACACTATTGGCGCCAACAGCATCGACACTTTGCAGTTAGTGCGGCGTTGTCACATTGTCGCGTTACAAAGGTACCTATTTCAAATAGGATCTGTGAAATATCAAATTTGTGGTATATTCATTTTGGATCTCACGCTTTCTAAGATGGTGGCTAATATGTGTGTCCTATAGGTACCGCTATTTAGGATAACGAACATCTCAACTTGACAATAGTAAAAAATATCCCATTTAATGAAGGTTTTCAGACTTGTCTGGTAGAATGCGCCAAAGGAAGCTGGTAATAAAGCATTGACTAACAGGAAACTTAAATATAATGTCATCTACTTTCTAGAATTTACTCTTTAGAATATGGACAGTGTAATCGTATTTTACTTCCACATCGTCCCAACGTGTGGAAGTATCGCATCGGCGACAAAAATTTCAAACATTTTTCTTCACTTAAACGTGGCAAAAAGTATCAAAACATATAGAAAACGTGATTTGGAATATATATTTTTTTGTCTGTCGGCCTGTATGTCTGTCTGTTTGTTGCCACCATAACTTTAGAACGAATTGAGATATCGTCTTGGAACTTGGTATACGGTTAGCATTTGACAAACGAACGGTTCGGATCGTTTTTGGGTAAAATCGCTTTAGAGGGTAGGAGGTGATTTGGTAAAAATTGACATTTTTTCGTAAAAACATAACGTTTTGGGGTTTATTTATCCGAAAACTTTTAATTTCATCAAACATCTGGTATTCTGTACTGAAATTAAATTATGGGTTGAATGTGTGGGGGTGGAATATTCCAATTTTTTTTGAATAAACCGCGTAAAAAGTCTCAAAACACAGAGAAAACACGGTTCGGATCGTTTTTGGGTAAAATCGCTTTAGGAGGTGAGGGCTGAATTGGGGGTGATTTGATGAAAATTTACATTTTTTCGTCAAAACTCGAGTCATATAACGTTTTAGGGTTTATTTATTAGAAAACTTTTAATTTCATTAAACATCTGGTATTCTGTGCTGAAATTAAATTAGGGGTGGAATGTGTGGGGGTGGAATATTGTTGACAAAAATTTGGATTTTTTTTGCTTAAGCGGCGTAAATAGTCTCAAAACACATAGAAAACTTGATTCTGGAAATTTTTTTGTCTGTTAGTCGGTCGGCATGTACGTCTGTCTGTTACTAGGCGCAATAACTTTCGAACGAATTGAGATGTCATCTTCAAGTTTGGTATCCAGTTAGCACCCGACAAAGGAACGCTTCGAATTGTTTTTGGGTAAGGTCCCTTCAGGTGGTAGGGGATAAATAGGGGGTGATTTGGTGAAAATTGACATTTTATCAATAAAGCTCGAGTAATATAAGGTTTCAAAAGCTTATGGGTACAGCAATACATATATTTTCTTTGTGGTAAAGTCATGGGCCCTAAATTCATTCCATGAGAATGTCTTTCTGAAGCAAATAAATTATCACAGCTATGTGAAAAATATAATTGAATTTGCAACACTATTTTTCATATCTCTATTCCTTTAACTACAGCCAAACTTTCAGATATTCAAATTAGTATTCTCCAATTTACGTTAAACTTTACCCTTGATGACGTCTGTTAAGTCCTTGCGTGCTTAGATTGGGACATGTGACAATAATGTTTTAATCTACGATCATAAAAGATGTACTTTAAGTGTTAGTACAAACACAATCAACTATTTGTACAATTATCGGCATTCCAGTCGGATGCTAGTCAAATGTCTTTTTTATTACAATCGGAATTTTATAAATATTCTAAACCTCACAACTCGACAAATCAAGTGTGGTTAGGATTTTAGGAATTGTTTTTATAACGTTCATGTATTTCAGCGACTATGGCCAATCACCGACGCTAGGGAGCAGTTTCACCTCACTATCCGGAGAATTTTTCCGAACCCCTGCTTTTCTGTAAGAAGAGGCTTTATGCTCCTTCGGAAGGGCGGAACGTGCAGACATTAGAATTGCTTAAAAACAATGCCAAAACCTCGTTCGATGTTAATTTTACAGTATGTACTGAAACAGTGAAAGGGGAATCCTAGGAGTCGAACGCAGTATTCTTGGGTCGAGAAGCACATGTTTTTGTCAATAATACACCGAGGCTCTGTTTGTCTTGTTAATAGTTGACATTTGATATGGCATGATTTTGCACATCAATTGTTTGATGGATCTAGGATAACATTTTGTATCTAGGTTCGTTATTCTCAGTAGAGGGATTGTGCGTACATATCTAGAACAATATCTAAATATAATATCTTTCAAAAGTCTGGATCTAATCACTTCAGGTTTGGCACATAAATTACAGCCAGACCGGATAACTTCCAATATGAGTTGAGTTTCCTTTTTTAATATTTTAACCTAATTTAATTCAGGATATATTTTAGAATCTTGTTACGTGGTCAGAGCATGCTGAGCAAAAACAGCAAGTTTGTCTATCCTGTAAGGTCTTATCAAGTGTTTTTGATATTTTTACTAAATTACTTTCATGTAAGTACCCAGATTGATTTTAATTATTAGCCGTACCATATTGCAATATATGCTCAATAAAAGTGGCTAAGTAAGAGGTTTTCAATTTGTGAATAGTAAATACACATACCTAATAGTTTCACCCAGGCTGCTTGTCAATAAAAGAAAAATCCTTGCTATAATGTCTTCAAACTGTCGCGTTTATGGTTTTAACATAATAATTCTCCAATGCGACTGTTTGGGGACTGTCACTTTGAGGTCGGACCTCAAACAGACGAAACGTCCTCGAAAGGTCGCCGTTAAGTAACGAAGTGACCCCAAAATGACGTCACTCCATATATATATATATATATATATATATATATATATATATATATATATATATATATATATATATATATATATATATATATATATATAATAACAGGCCTTTATTGAAAAAGAAAAGTAACAAAAAGAAATATTACAATCAAAAATGATACATACCAACCCGCACGATGGCGAAGTCTAGCAAACTCTGCTATTCCACTTAACCACCGAACAGATTGTTTACATAAAAACACAAATGCATGGCGAACAAACGCTTTAAATGCAAAAAAGCAAACCCAAACCATTCATAAACCATTTTCCTCACACCGCATCTCCACCCTCGCATCAACATCTCAAGAACTCACCGAACATATACACCGCATACACACACACCCATACACGTACACACACACAGAGAGACAAGCACGCACACACAGAGACAAGCACGCACACGCAGACAAACACACACACAGACACGCGCACACGCTCATGCGCACAGAACAACTCATTCCCCACAGAATCTCGCATTACTGACTACAAAACAAAAACTCTCTCACCTTGTATTTGAACTTATTCATATTATACCGCTTAAAATCATCTGGAAGACAGTTAAGTAGTTTGATGGGACTATAAACAAATGATCTCTTAAACACCGCAGTATGAAATCGTGGTAGACAGAACTCATTTTTATTTCTTATATTCACGTTGTGAGCCTCAGAGCGCAATGAAAAGTGGCGACTTAAATCAGTCGGAACGTCTTGACAAACCAATATTTTATAGACGTAAGTAAGCAAATGAAACTTGAATCTGTTCTCCATAGAAAGCCAGCGCAAATCACGAATCCTCCCAGATACATGCTCTCGTCTACTCAGACCAAAGACAAAACGACAACACCAGTTCTGAACCCTCTGAACTGCACACCTATCCAATGAATCCAAACAGGGCATGTAAACAAAGTTGCAATAGTTGAAGTGAGAGAGCACAAGGGTCTGCGACAACTGAACCCTCAGCTTCATACTCAAAGCATGCCTATTTGAATAGAGCAATTTAAGATTAAGGAACGCCTTTTTTTCTCAAATTACTCACATGTTCCCTGAACCTGAGCCTAGTGTCAATAACCATACCAAGGTGACTAGCCGATTCCACAAAGTTTAACCTTTTATTATTTACCCAAATATTAAGAACAGACTTTAAAAAATGTTCTCTAGACCTGCTACAGAAAAACATAACATGTGACTTACTACAGTTGAGTTTCAGATTATGTTCAAGAGACAAATAGCAAATTTTTGTAACTCACTGCATAATATATTATTGGCGTTATTATAGTCATTACAGTCGAAACTCAGGTGCATCTGAATGTCATCGGCATAGGCCTGAATCCTGCAATGCTGCAAGGAGGTCAAGATGTCCGAAGTATATATCAAAAAGAACAGTGGACCCAGAACAGAACCCTGCGATACACCCGAACGGATCACCAGCTCACCAGATGTTACATGATTATAAGAAACACACTGATTCCTGTCAATTAAATAGGAACGCATCAGACTCAAGGCAGGAGTATCAAAACCATCATATTTCTTGGCACAGAGTAACTCATGACGAACAGTGTCAAACACCTTTGAGAAGTCGAGCAAGACAAGCACACTGGCCAAGCCAGCATCAAGCGCCTCAAAAATATCCGCAGTAACGCCCGCCAGGGCCGTAGCCGTACTAAACCCCGGTCGGAATCCGCATTGAACCTTGGGAATTATCCGCCGATCCATAGCATACTGATAAATTTGTTTCTATAAAAAAAATTCAAATTTTTTTGAAAGAACTGGAAGTATGCTGGTAATGCGCAAATCAGAAAAGACCCGGGGGCTCCAGCACTTAGCAAGCGGTACACCCACTGCCTTTTTCCATAACTTTAGAAAGTAGCTATTTTCTATACAACAATTTATGATGTGCACCATGACAATATCTATGGCTGTCATTGACAACTGCAGCACCCGAGTATCCGTCATTCTAAAAGAAAACTTATCACAGTTATTATCAAATTCATTATTATTATAGAAATTAATTTTGGAATCACAATTAGTGTTGACACTCTGAAAAAATTGAGAAAAGTAAGAGTTTATACTATTAGGGTCAGATATATCATCAGGAATTGCATGATAATTGCCCCTTGAATGTACACTAAGATTACGCAATGCAGTCCACGTCCGGCGCGGGTTGTTCTGAGATGTTATGAAATTGAGGTAGTTATATTTTTCTCTTCTTACAGTTGTCACTGTTAAATTTCGCAACTGTTTATACCTGTTCCAGTCACAAAGAGACTTGGTACTCTTGTACCTCCGCAAAGCCTCATCCCTATTTTTCATCATCCTTTTTAAATCAAGGGTTAACCATTCAGCTTTTGGTTTCGTAACCCTGCGCTCCACGAGCGGCGCGTGTTGCTCAACTATTGAGAGTATAATAGAATTAAACATATGAATCTTTTTATCTATGTCCGACTCCACAAATAATTTGTGCCAGTCAGTGTCAGACAGCTGCCCAATAAAGTCCCCGTAGTGAAAATTTTCAAACTTGCGAAACCCTATAACCCTTGGCTCAGCCCTGACCCTGAGCGACGCAACATCACAGAAAACCATTTTATGGTCAGAAATATGATCTGCATTAATGATACCACACGACACAATGCTGAAAGAATCCGTCACAAATATAGGATTAAGAAGCGTGCTTGAAGTACGCGACACTCTCGTTGGCTCAAATTGTAATCTCCCGTACACACAATATTGTCACACTGGGTGCAAACATGGGAAAGTATGCTGTCCAAGTCTTCAATAAAATTTATCATATCTGCATTAGGAGGTCGGTAGAGAGCTTCTATGGTGTAGAGATTTCCCAAAAGCCTAAATTTTAAAAACAAATATTCAGTTGTGGGACTTACATTAAAATCAAAAATAATTTCTGAGGCGGACAAGCTATCCCTGATATAGGCCGCTATGCCACCACCTCTAGCTCGAGTTCTATCACACCGAAACAGTCTATATCCATCAATAGCAAAGGCATCTTCAGAAACGCTGTCATTTAGCCACGTCTCAGTAACCACCACCACATCGAAACCATTCTCCTGAACCAGCTGTAAGAAGTCGTTGTAGCCCGTAAACATGGACCTAATATTAAGATGAGCGATTTTCATTGTATATGCCAAACAATCGCTACACCTGAAGCAAAGTCAAAAAATAAAAAATCTGCATATGCACAGTCAACGAAATCTACACAAACACAACCAACGAGTAGCAAAAAAACACTATCACTACATCAACATTTAAAATAATACAGCTCATACACCCACACACCCAGACACACACACGCACATACATACACACACACACATACACACGCGCGCGCGCAGACTCACGCACAACACATAGAAAGGCATAAAATTTAAAACTAACTGTAAATTACAGACAGCAATCAAGTAAATAAAAACAATTATTAAAATATAACATCATGTCACAAAATACTATTCAGATAAACTCAGGTAATATTAAAAAAACTAGAATACCATATGTGTCGGCCGCTGGGTTTAAATAAATCTAAACTAAATTGACACATATGATCTGACGAAAAAATGGACTGTATGCGAAAACTAACGACTACAAATAAATCAAATGTAATACCTCGAGTCCGTATGAAGCAAACATATATACATGTATTATAAATATGATGTGATATAACAAAGAAAAACTTACCGGTCAACTGCGGTTTGACTTCTTGGTAAATGCTTCCAGAAAGGAAAGGGATAGACTAGTTAGGATGTAAGGAATCTGGAGGCACTAACAATTCACTTAATAAAAAATATGTCGACTAACAAAACACACATATATACGTCTGCAGTTTCGAGAGGACAACAGTTAGTAATACTTTTAGTAAAACTGCTTAAAGACGTCTACAAAACGACTGTTCTTGGCAGCTTATCGCCCACAGGTACGATAAGATAATTTTTTAATTCCAGTTTAATTTAAAAACAATACAGGGGGTTGCCATCTGTCTCTCGATAAATCAAAATAAAAATTATTCTAGCCAAAACTACTATTTAAACATAATTAACGGAAATATATCGCACAGCGGCGCCAACACACCCCCCGCCCTGAAAGACTGTTTCAGAACGTACCATTGGAATTAAAACAAACAAAATAACAAATTCTAACTGAAAACTAATAAAGATAATACAAGACTAATAAGAAGTAAAAGGTCATTGGGATGGTAGTGGGCATAGTCGCACTACAGGTCTTTTGTAAACGCCAGTTTTTGTTCTGACCTTAGCGACTCTTACTACACCATCAGTACCCGGAAAAACCTCTTCGACAACGCCAACCGGCCAACGAAATGGCGGCACATGATCTTGTTTTAGTATAACTAATGTTCCGATCTCTATGGGCATGCTTGGGACATTCCACTTCTGCCTCATTTGAAGTTGCGTGAGATATTCATTGTGCCATCTTTTCCAAAATGTATGTACCATGTGGTCTATCAAATTTTTACGATCGAACAAACTCCTAGCAGCAGTCTCTTCATCAACAAGAGGCAAATACTTTAATGGGGTAAGAGTAAGAAAATGTGCTGGAGTTAAAGGAAGTGGGTCCGAAGGGTCAGTACTAAGCCAACTAAGGGGTCTACTATTTAACAACCCCTCTATTTGTGTCAGAACAGTATTAAGTTCCTCATAGGTCAAAATTTGAGAGCCAATGACTTTATATAGATGAGTTTTAACAGCCTTAATTTGGGACTCCCAAACTCCGGAGAAATGAGGACTCAAAGGAGGTTGAAATTTCCAAACGATTTTATTCGGAGTGAATTCGGTTTGTAGTGCGTGGTTATACGAATCAGAATTAACAAAGTTATAAAAAGCATCTAATTTATGTTTAGCCCCGATGAAGTTTGTGGCTCCGTCCGAATACATGACTGAACATGCCCCACGACGTGACAAAAAACGCTTAAATGCAGCCAAAAACATGTCGGTCGATAAGTCCGACGCTAATTCCACATGCAGAGCTTTAGTTGCCAAACAAATAAATAAACAAATGTAGGCCTTCTGACTTTTAACTCCCCTCCTTTTCCCCAAAGTTACGAAGAAAGGCCCCCCATAATCAACACCACAATGTAAGAAGGGTTTGGCTTCTGAAACTCGTACCGCAGGGAGATCTGCCATTTTTGGAAACGTCGGCTTGGGATGTTGACGAAAGCAATGATTGCACTTTCGAAGGCGATATCTAACGGCATTTCGACCACTAGTAATCCAATACTTTTGACGTAAAATCGACAAAACCAAATGTGGTCCAGTATGCAAATTTTTTCGATGACAGTCATCAATTAGCAAATTCACAAAGTGATCGTTTCTAGGCAAGAGAAATGGATGCTGCCGATCGAATTCTAAACTTGAGTTAGTAAGTCTACCTCCCACCCTAATCAAACCATCTTCCAAAAATGGACACAAAGGACGAAGACGGGAAGAAGACAATTTGTTCTTTTCCAACAATAAGATTTCGGAATTAAAATAATGCCGCTGAACGACTTTGATTAAACGCAGTTCAGCCGTTTCCAAATCAGAACTTGAAATAATTCCTGAGGTTTTCAGAATTCTAGAAAATCGTAAAACATAAACAGTTGTAAGGATCAACTTACTAAAGGACGAACAATGAGAAATTAATTGATATAATGGGTGTGGCTCTACCTCGGTTGTTACCATTAAAATAACCTTTTCCTCGGGCAATTTCTCATTGGTAGCAGCAATCGAAATAATCGGCCACTGCGACACACTTAACTTCAACCATTCTGGACCTGATTTCCAAACATCTGATTTCATGAACTGTGAAGGTTGCATACCACGAGACAAGCAATCACTTATATTATCAGAACCTTCCACATGAAACCAGTTTTCCGAACTAACCAACTCTTGAATGAGTGACACTCTATTAGCTACAAACACATGCCATCTATAAGGAGGCGAAGCGATCCAACTCAAGGTCACTCTTGAATCAGACAAAGCAAATATTTGTCGTATAGTGATACGAGATTCGAGACTGCTTTTTACAAATTTCAACAATCTAGCTAATAATACGGCTGCGCACAGTTCTAATCGTGGAATTGATTGCACCCTCATAGGGGACACCTTAGTTTTAGCACAAGCAAGCGAAACCTGAACAAAACAATCTGGCGTCACTCCCTTGATGTAGACCACAGCCCCGTATGATTCTTCACAAGCATCGCAAAAACCAATCAATGTCACCTCAGAATCTGTAAAAACACCCAAATGACGAAACATTCGAAAATCTGATAGAAACGGCAATTCACTCTGGATCTTTTGCCACTGATTAAGAATTTTGCCAGTGGGAACTTCATCCCAGTCCAACTTTAGTTTCCACAGCTCCTTTACAATTCGTTTCAGCATTAAAGTAACAGGAGCCAGAAGACCAAGTGGATCAAACAATCTAGCCACAGTGGATAAAACGTTCCGTTTTGTACATATCCTGTGTTCCACATGTATAGCAAACGAAAAAACATCCTCGCTGGGAAACCACTGTAATCCCAATACTTTTAGGCTATCTAAATCGAAACTAACCACCTTTGGTGAACGTTCAGCCCGTGGAATTTCCGATAGAAGCTCCTCTGAATTTACAGCCCATTTAGTAAGCTGAAAATCGCCAGCAAAAAATAAACCAACTAATTCTTGATAAAGAACCCTTGCCTTTTCTAAACTTTCAACACTCGAAACCAAGTCGTCCATATAAAAATCACGATGTACGACTTTCGAAGCTAATGGATATTTTTCCGATTCATCGTGAGCCAACTGTCTAAGTGTTCTCAACGATAAAAAAGGTGATGACTTCACGCCGAAAGTGACGGAATTTAACTGATAGGTTCGAATAGGCTCATCTTGAGAAAATCTCCACAATATTTGTTGAAACCTTTGATGTTCAGCATTCATTCCAATTCGCAAATACATTTGACGAATGTCTGCTGTAAAGGCTACCGGAAACAGACGAAAATTGAGAAAAATGTCAAGTACATCAGACTGTAATTTTGGGCCTGTGTACAACAAATCATTCAAACTAAATTCTGTCGCCGACTTGCAAGAGGCGTCAAAAACACAACGAAGAGGAGTAGAAGTGCTTTCAGGCTTAAACACACCGTGATGCGGAATAAAATAATTAGGAAAATAAATTTCTTTCGAGAGAGACATATATCCTTCTTGTAAATATTCACGAA
Source organism: Tillus elongatus (assembly GCA_964006375.1). Taxonomy (NCBI): domain Eukaryota; kingdom Metazoa; phylum Arthropoda; class Insecta; order Coleoptera; family Cleridae; genus Tillus; species Tillus elongatus. Next base: position 66,408,833 of record OZ023268.1, read on the forward strand.
TAACAGAACTATACTGTTCCTTAAATTTTGGGAACTTATCAAACCTTTTTTCTAAACTATTAAAACGTTTTAATGCCATAGCATAAGAGTCTCCCAATTTGTCAGGACTCAATTTAAAGGGAAGTTTTACGACATATTTCCCAGAAGATTCTCTTTTGAGGGTAGACGAGTATATTTTTTCACATTCTAGATCATCGGGATGTTCGAATCTTTGAACTGGAATCTCCTCCATTTCCCAAAACTTTACCACGAGACTATTCAAGGAAGGTTCAACAGTAGTGTGAAACGAGTGAAAACTTCTGGATTCCGAAATGATCGCTGGAGCTGAACCCATAATGACGTAACCCAGTTTAGCTTCAACTGCAACAGGCATATCTACAGAGCCTGTTACCTTATGGGAACCCAACAAACATGGGAACAATTGTGCTCCAATTATTCCGTCAATAGCACCTGGTTGGTCAAAAGTAACATCTGCTAACGGCAGCTCAAAGAAATGGTTGACAGATTCTCTATGAACCTTAAAAGCAGGCAATCTGTCAGTTATTTTCTCAACTAATAAAGCATCTAACGAATATTGAATATTGGAATCTAAAATAGACGAAATGACAACTGATGCTTTCCCTAATACCGAATTATCATTAGCACCCATGCCTTTAACAAACGAATCACAATTAGAAATTTCCAAATCCAGTTTTCTGGCCAAGTTAGCAGTCAAGAAATGTGCTTGGCTACACGAATCTAATAAGAATCTTGCTCTATGACCCCTACCATCTTGACCAAAAATGTTTATAATCGCAGTAGATAACAAAACCGTCAACCCAAAGTCAGATGCAGATTGTAAAGTCGAACAAAATGTGGATGGGTTTAAGCTATTTTGGAGTGACTCTGAGTTTTCTCCCGATTTATTACAATCTTCTAGACCAATTCTGCCAGAAATATTTTTCCTAACACTCTGTTCATTATCTGTAGATAATTTAGTATTATCATTCTGATTTTTGACAAAATGTAAAAGTGTGTGATGCTTATGTTTGCAAATTCTACAAGATACTGCACTTTTACAAGCAATAACTTTATGTTTAGCAAAACAATTAATACATAAGTATTGATCCTTTATAAATTTAAATCTATCTACAGGCGATTTCGACAAAAACTTATCACACAAAGTCAAAGAATGTTGTTTTACACGACAGCAAATACAATTCTTATCATTGAACTCTTTCTTATTTTCAACAAAAAATGCTTGAGGTTTCGCTTTATTATTACACTGTAAAGAAACTGACTTATTCAATTTATGCAAATTCGGAGTTATGGTATAAATATGCGCTTGGTCTTTAATAAACCCTAGAACTTCCTTGTATGTGAAAATATCTGATGTTCTACGAGAGTTTTCAAAAAGACTTCTAGTTTCGACATCCATTTTAGACCAAATTAAATATGCATACGTAAAATCTAATAAGTCATCAAGTTTTAAGTTTTGCAAAGCTTTAAATGCCGTATCACACTTCTCTAAAATATTGTTTAAACTATTAGACGACGCAGATTGGGCCGGTTTCAAATCTAAAATTTGTTCCAAATAACTAGTTGCTAAATTTTGAAATTTTTCAACAAGAGTGTCCCAAATAATTTTGTAATTAGTACCAGTCGGAGGTAATCCCGAACAAATATTCAAAGCTTTACCGGACAACTGTCCCACCAAATAATTTACCTTGTCGACGTCAGTTAAGTCCGAGCTTTCATGAATGAGACTTTTAAAACATTCGTAAAAGACTTCCCATTCCCTAATATTACCTGAAAACCTAGGCAAACTTAACTTCGGCAACTGAGGAACAGTTTGACGTTTTTCTTTATTTTGACCCTGCGTATTCTGGTTTGAGTCAATCATTCTGCTTGCTGTTACACGCGGATCTTCAGCCATTACTAATATATGACAATATAAGTCGTCAAACGCATCTAATGCCTGAAAACTCGGCACATATTTTGAATCCAACTGTATTTGTATCTCATTAAGCGAGTCAATAATCTGCGTAAATTCATCTTTAGTTTTTTCCAACAATTTTAGCTTAGCTACAAAGTTTTTTAGAGAAGCGGCATCGTTTAATTTTTTACCGAATTCGTATAATGTTTGTAAACGCAAAAAATAAGTTTCTTTTTTCGACGTTAAAAATTTCAGTTGACGTTCTAGTACCTGTTGATCAGTCATAATTACGATTAAATTGAAAGAAAGACAATAGTTATGAACCTAATAACAAATATTAAATAAATGAATATGAAAACGAGCCAATATAAATTCGAAAAATTAAGTACAAAATTTTAATGTTATTCTTTGCACGCAAAGAAAAAACTATCTAGATAAGTACACTATAAGATAAACGACTGGTGTATGATTTACCACCAAATTATCTCCAAACGGAAAGAAACAAACCAAAAAATGTTCGCGAATCGAACCAAATACTATTCTAATCCTTCGGAAATAAGCATGACTACTCATACACCTCTAATACTAATCAAATCCTTGATAGACAGAATGCAACCCAATATTAGTTTAAACTGTGCAAATACCTAGCGTATGTACTAAAAACTGCTCTCCTATTTACAAAAACAACTGACTCGAAGTATTTTAAACAAATTTACAAAACAACGTTGCACTCTAATATCGATTCAAACTCTAATGATCCGGCTCCGGAGGAGCAAATATTATGTGTCGGCCGCTGGGTTTAAATAAATCTAAACTAAATTGACACATATGATCTGACGAAAAAATGGACTGTATGCGAAAACTAACGACTACAAATAAATCAAATGTAATACTTCGAGTCCGTATGAAGCAAACATATATACATGTATTATAAATATGATGTGATATAACAAAGAAAAACTTACCGGTCAACTGCGGTTTGACTTCTTGGTAAATGCTTCCAGAAAGGAAAGGGATAGACTAGTTAGGATGTAAGGAATCTGGAGGCACTAACAATTCACTTAATAAAAAATATGTCGACTAACAAAACACACATATATATGTCTGCAGTTTCGAGAGGACAACAGTTAGTAATACTTTTAGTAAAACTGCTTAAAGACGTCTACAAACCGACTGTTCTTGGCAGCTTATCGCCCACAGGTACGATAAGATAATTTTTTAATTCCAGTTTAATTTAAAAACAATACAGGGGGTTGCCATCTGTCTCTCGATAAATCAAAATAAAAATTATTCTAGCCAAAACTACTATTTAAACATAATTAACGGAAATATATCGCACAGCGGCGCCAACACCATAGTTATCATAGTCAATACACGAAGAATAAATCAACCAAATCAGCAAACTATTGCTAACCCTTCATGAATTGCAGTATAGCACTTATAATAATAATAAAACTATAATGCTAAAGTTAGTACACAAATAATAAGTCAAATAAATCAGAACACTATTGTTAGCAAGAAAGGAAGATAGCAAACAAAAATTCCAAAACATAAAAAACAACCACGAAATGTAAACAGGGAAAGGCTAGCTACGTAAGTAAACAATTAATAACAGTCATTATAACACACCTGCGATGCCCTATAGAACAAATGTAGTGCACCATGCACGTATCTAGGCCTTATTTTTTAGCAGGCAAGTGTCCAATGGCTGGAATATTACCCACAGTATTATTTTGCTTGGTCTTAGATGATGCACTTCTTAAGGTTTTCTTCGGTGTGTCCTGTCTTCTTGTCCTCTCGGTAGGGTCCCCCAGAGTAACCTGTGACTGTCCCTCTTCGCCGGCCACCACGTGTTCAATAGTTGGCGTGGCAGGTGCACTGCTTGGCCCCTCCTTGGATCTTGTCTCAAACTTCTTCACCTGTTCAATTGTAAAAAGCTCGCCGTTGATGTATAATTTTCCCTTCTTTATAAACTCGTTAAGTTGTTTGTCTCTGGCCAACTTTAGGTGTCTTCTCAAAAGCTTCTGCTCCTCTTGCTCTGTCGGTGTATAATCGTCAGTGACGTACACCCTTGTTCCCCTTAGCTTCTGCACGTTCCGAAAAATTTGCCGCTTGGCCTGCCTCCTTAAAAACTCTATTTTAATTGGCTTTTCGATTCCTTTACCAAGCTTATAAATATCGTCAATGTCAGACGAATCAAGTTGTATGTCCAGTTTATCAAAGAACTTCTTACGTACTATATTTACCAGGTCTTCCCCCCTGGCCGATTCACTCTCCAACCCGTAAATTACAACATTATTACAATATATATATATATATATATATATATATATATATATATATATATATATATATATATATATATATATACATTTATTGCTATGGTTTTGTCATTTTAATTGTTGATCATGAGTATTCTAATTATTTTGGGTTTTCCTCTTTCTTATAAAGTACTTATTTTTATTGCCCATTTAAAGGATTAACATTGACAATAAATGAAATCAGTGCCAATATTTCTTTACTTACCGTTGTATCTGCATATTTTTCTGTTATCTCACGGGTAGAGTTCTAAAATTGGGCTAGCATTTTTGTTTTGATGTAACTTATTTGTATTTTTTATATTCATGTTAATCCAGAGTGTTAGAAATTTCGTTCATAATTTAAATTCTTTTCAAAACAGCTACATAAAAAATTATTTATTGTTGTTAATAAATCAAACAAATTAAAGTCTTATTGTAACAGTGAATTAAACTTTATTCTATGACTTTGTCATTAATTCGGCCTTTTTTAGGATATCCCCGTTGATGTTCTAAATATAGACAAAAATCATCAAGGTCATAGAAAAATCCTTAAAACTAAATACACAATGTCAAAATCTGCACATTTATAGTTGCAATATATACAATATGGACTTACTGCCTAAAATATCTCTAATTGTTTCTTCATTGGAGATTTGGATTATTCGCTATTGGACCGTCTATATTTGGATTTTATTATCGCCGCCATTATATTGTGGTGATTAATTATTATCGAGCTTATTTTGAATAGCCCTTTTGTACTGAAAATTCTCTTCTATCTTGGTTACTATTATCTTGTTAATATCCATATACTGCTGGTCTTTTTTTTTGTTCCCTCAGGGCTCGTCCGCGGCCTTGCCGCCCCGATAGCACCGCAACCACTGCTGGTCTTTACCTTACCAATCATTTCATTCGCGTGCAAATTATGTGCCTTGAACCAGTCTGCACATCGATAGGTAAAGTGAAGTTTTATAATGCTCTGTCTCCGGTCTAGACTGACCCAAGGTTCACCTCGTTCATTTAAAAATTACATTATTGGTTGAAACCCTATGTGTTTGGTCTTATTTTAATCGCCTCGATGTCTAGAATTTAAATATCTTGAGGGAGCATGCGCTCACGAATTTTTTTTTATTGGTTTACGTCGTAACGGATTGGTATCATATGGATCGCTTGATTCAAATAATCGGTTAAAATTGATAAACCGAAAAACTCTACATGGTGAAGTTACCTAGGTTCACCTCATTCATTGAAAAATTACATCAAAAATTAGAGTTTGGTGCATGCGTGCACAAACTTTTTTATTTGTTGGTTGAAACCCTATATGTGAGGTGTCATATGAATGGTTTTTGATGTATAGAATTTAAATATGCTGAAGAACGCATGCGCTCACGAACTTTTTTATTTCTTGGTTTAGGCCCTATGTGTTTGGTTTTATTTTACTCGTCTCGATTGAAATAATCAGGTAAAATTAATAATATTAAAAACTCTACATGGTGAAGCTTAAATTGAATTATTTACGATATAAGATGTTCGAGCTGACGTCGCAGTATCCATGTTAGTGAATTTTTAGGTGTATTTCACTAATACTCACTCACCCTTTTTTATGAAAAAAGCTTCCGATACTTATTTTTAATATCATGATTAATTTAATTTTTAAAAGAAAAAAATGCCATAACTTGAAACATGTTTGCTATAAAGCCCCCAACAGACAATTTTTTATGCCGTCTTAACAAAAATTAATCTTTACAATTCTTTCAAGATGTGACTTCACAGACTCCATTCTGATTAATTTTCATGTTTATTTCGCTTAACCTAGTTTGGATGTAGCCGGTGCGTTATGATAATTTAGTCAAACTCCGTCGTCTTTATATATTAAATAACATATTAGCTTTCCGGTAGTTTTTTGTTTTACCATTATGCTTAATATTTACTTTTTTAAACAAAACGTTGAGACGATTTGAAGTAACGCAGCTAGATTTATGGAGTTCTAAATTTTAGAGTGTGCTGTTCATGGTTTCACGATTGACCATCTACCTAGGTGTTTAAAAAATATGCTTGGTGAAAAATTATCTTTTTTTTCGTGAATAGTAGATATATTTTGTTCTGTCCACTCATTTAAAGGACACAAACGTTCAATTATAAGTTATACTCATTTTTTTACCATCATGCTTAATGTATACCATTTTAAAGAAAATTTGAGTCAACTTGAAACATATGATTGTAAATAGGTATGTAGTGCCGCTAGATTTAAATTTGTTATAGGTCGTCTTTAAGACTTTAATTTTAAATCGTGCATGGTTTCGCATTGACCGTCGCCGCCACATCCGCTATTTTTGATAGGTCTCCAGCTATAATTTTTGATTTTTTTCCCTGCCTCTGTCGAAATGACTCAACATTTCAACCGCCAAATGATAAAGACCTTTTGCCTCCGAGAATAATATTCGATAATTTTAATTTGGTTTTCCCGTTAACATGACTCATTTCAACCGATAAATGATAAAGACGTTTTGCTTTTGACTACAATATTTGATAATTTGAATTTGGTTTTCCTGTTAAAATGACTCAACATTTTTCCCAGCTGTAAAGGTGATAAAGACTTTTTTCTCTCTTTACTCATGCGAGCTGATGAAACTTTCAAACGTGGGACCCTCATCAATGATTCTCACCCATTATGGTCCATCCCTCCATTTGCTGTCGCCATAAGCTCCCATTTGTTGTCTCTAAAGGTACGGTGACACAACTTTATATCATGGAAGCGTCATTAATTATTCCCGCCGCTCATTAAGCTCCATCCCCCATTTGTTTTCGCTAAAGACCATTAAGCTCTATCCCTCATTTGTTGTCTCTAAAGGTAGGGTGACGCAACTCTATATCTTGGAAGCCGCGCCAATGTTATTATTCCCACTTATTAATTAATAAAGCTCCGATATAACCCCCGATCGGTTTTGTGCAAAATCTTTCCTTAGCTATTTGTCCCCATATCGGCTGACCAGTGGGCGGGTGGGCGTGATCGATGGAGGAGAGAAGCGCTCTGATTGGCTCAATTGATACAAAATGGCCGTGTTTTGGGTTAAAAATAGCCGCTGTCAGCTCTAAAACGATCTCTGATTGGTCACTTTTATCTAAATGGGCGTGGCCACGCGCCCAAGGTGGAGGTAGTAAGGGGGGTGGTTTTCAAAAATGTGCATTTTGAAAGGGGTGGGTTTTTTGTGTTCCCGTTTCGGCATAGCTTATCTACTATTTCTGATTAAATTCGCTTACGAAAAAATCAAATATGTTTTGTTTTCATAGAACTGATTGGATATTAAATAAGCTAAAATTAATATCAAAGCTTTGCACACATATGTACCAGATATCGATTCGTTTTGAGTCTGAGCTCCACCAATGTTAACTAAGTATCTAGCAGCTGTAGGTGACAAGTGAGCTGCCTCTGCTGGAATATTTGGGTTGCCGGTATTCCGGCCCCCCAAATGTTCCTTTAACTTACTGTTGTAATGGGCAATCACTCTTTAGTTTTCTTATTTTACAATCAATGTCTCAATATTTTCCCACCACTTTTAGACAATTTTGTTGCATTGAAATAACCAGTATTCTTACCAATATTTAATTCTCCAAATAAACCATACCAGAAGTTGTCTTTAGTTTTCTGGTAGCACACATTACTTTATGTAACCATTTTAAACACACTACTAAACACTTGGTTACTCAAGAACAAGCTAAGGCACGTCTTGCCTCTAAGACAACTAAATTTTGAACGAGCTTAAGTGTGTGTGTGGACAACAATTTATAAATGTTGGCACCACTACGGTTTAAGTCTGTATTTATTTATATTTATTTCCAACCACATTAGTAACTCCAACATCCATCCGCTCTCGACTTCTACAATTATTTTGTGTAAATTTCGTTGACGAATTCTTGATATGTGTTTTTAAAGTTAGTTGAAACTATGGCATCCTTGTTTTTAGTATTGAATGATTTCATTTCTTTTCTATTTCGACTTTGGAGCACATACAAATCAAACAATTTTAGATCCAATTTAATTTGATTATGTTTAGCTAAAGCAGATGAAACACTGTATGTCTTATTATTTTCATTAACTGTTTAATATCAATACCTTTTTCGTATATACGATAAGTGGCCATTCTATTTTGAAAACCTTGAGTTAAGATATGCACTTGTTCAACTTGCCATGGACAGCGCCTCGGTGGTCTAGAGGTAAGAACGTGTGCCTCTGGACCGAAGACTACTGGGTTCGATTCCTAAAAATAAATTAACTTCAACCGATGTTCTGGCATTGTATTTGAGCCAGTTGAATGCCTGCACGTTCCGCCCTTCGGAGGGTGCGTAAAGTTGTTGGTCCCGTGTCCATACGAAGTTGGGCACGTTAAAGATCCCTGTCCTCCTTACAGAAAGACAGGGGTTCGGCAAAATTTCCAGTATAATGAAGTGAAGTTGCTTCCTGGCGTCGATTATTGGCCATAGTCGCCGAAATCGGCCGACGTTGAAGTAAAAAAACCTGAAAAAAACTTGCCATGATTCATATACTTTTGATTTGTTGATTTCACTACGCAAATGTCCAGAGAATGTACGTATGTTTCACTTGTAACGAGCACGATTCACAGTCTCTCGTTTTGTTAGACATATTACCTTAATTCAGATTGCTTAACTATGTGATCACTTTACCTATTTATTAACAAACTTATTTGTGATGCATATCTTTAAGTCGAGTGCTGTACTTAGCACAAAAGCAAATTAACATAAATATAGTTAGAAACATAAGAAATCCAGTTAATATAAACATGGAAATATAATATGAGGTAAACAGATAGGAGTCAGTTAACACAAGAGTTCTCCAATCAGCTGTTCCACCACGGCTGCCATCATCAAACGGAAACATTAGTTTGTAACGAACCACATCAGCCTGGATTTTGGACATGTTGTACATTGAAAGTTGGGTGACCTTATCGTTGTGTAGATGTGGTGTTGGAAGACCAGACCATTTCATGGGGTCGAGGAAGTGGAAACAACATGAGCTTTCGATGAAGCATTCCCCAAGACCGTCATGCGCGGTGAAGAGCCGCATCCTGCTTATAACTAAACATGACGGATCTAGACGTGGAGGTCGAGAAAGCACCACCAATCCACGGTGTCATGTGACCCGTACCTAGAGATGGATGGCATCAGGGTGAGTGTGTCGTGAACGAAAATTCTGGAGTACCGGGCAACCCTCCAGAGTAACCCGCCTTGCACCACACAGGGGGTTCTGATGGTGTGGACAGTATTTCCCCCATTCTTGTGGGAATAATATGAAGAAGATAAAGATAAATAAAACCAAAACCAATGAGGCTCGAGGAGTGACTCCGAATACAAACTCATGCCTTGAGTCTATTCCGAAAACGGAGACGAGGCAAGGAGCGGCAGCGTCCGCGCACCCTAGAGGTCTCACGATCGACGTAGATGCGAGGGATCAGAGGGTAGCTTCGGCCACTGACCTGTCCCCAGCACCCAAGCTGGAGGCTGGGCCCCACCGGAGGGAGGCGATGTTCGCGGACTCTGGGGGCCCCTCCACTAGTGAGGACCCTACTGCAGGGGTAGAGGAACTGCCCTGCAGCCCAAGCGCCTTTCCGGGGCGCAAAGAAAGATGCTCCGGAGGCCGCAGAAAATAGCGACCAGGGCGTGGACGGTCCAGAAACCTGTTAAGGCAAAAGAGGGGAGTGCGAGTCAGAAGAGGCCGCGCTCGGACTCTAGCACGCCTACTACAGACAGGCGTCCCAAAAAAGAGCAGGGCCGGAACACCGGCGCAGACTGGCTCTTATAGGGAGACTGCGGAGGCCCTCGGGATGGCGGTGATTGACACACGCCCTCCTGAGGTCACGTTATACCAGTAGAAGGCGGACCTGATCCAGGCTGCGGTGGTAGCAGCGGGAGACTCTATTCAGGAAGGGGGGAGCCTGCCTCAGTTCCTCCAGGTGCGCCTGGCGGGCATGCTCTGTAAAACCTGTGCCGGCCCGCAGTCGCGAGATGGCTGCGGAAAACAATCGGGGGGCTTGGTAAGATTTAGGAGGGGGGGGGGGGAACTTAACAGCGGTCGAGCCCAAGGAACTCCCAAGGAGACAGAAGGTCCTTGTACGGATTCCTGACACTGTCCCGCATGAGACGGTGAACATAAGACCGAAGATCCAGAACCCTGAATTGGGGACACAACACTGGTCGGTTCTAAGCAGGAAGGCATAGGAGAAAGGACAGACTCTCGCCTTCTAGATCGACCAGGCTCGCCTTCTAGATCGACCAGGCGTCTTACAAAGCCCTTGAGGGAACCCCCTTCAAGCATTCTGGGGCCTGGAAAGGGTTATTTTCCGCAACTGGGGAAGCAACCGGGGGTTGATGGGACTTGGGTTCCTTCAGGTCAACCTCCAACAAAGTAGGGCAGCCACGGCCTACTGACGGATTTGAGGAACATGGATGTGGCCCTCATCCAGGAACCGTACACCTATAAAAAAAGAATGAGGGACTCGGCGGAGCTGCTGAAAAGCTCATCTACAGCAGATCCAGCGAGAACCAGACGGCCTGCATTTTTGTCAGGGAATGGATAGAGTTTCTGCCTTTAATGAGTTTCTGTTCCAGAGACCTGGCAACGATCAAAATCCGATGTGGAGGAGCGGATGGTCCGACGGATATTACTGTCGGATCGGCCCATTTGCCAGGACACAGCACGAACCCTCCACCACCCAAGGAATTGGAGCAGCTAATGGTGAGTAGGAGAGCAGGTGGATGGCAGGCCATCACCGGCATGGATGCGAACGCACACCATGAGTTGTGGGGAAGCTCGGGCACAACCTCTAGAGGTGAGTCACATTTACCATTGTCTATGAAATTCAATTTAGACATATTGAATAGAGGTAATAATCCAACCTTCGTCACAACACGGCGTGAGGAAGTTTTAGATCTAGCAGTTTCCACCCAGTTTCTGGGTGACTTTGTTAAGAACTTGTGTCTGGGGAAGTGAATAGCTCAGACCACACATACATCTGGTTTGAAATCGTCAAAGTGGAGAAACAAACGGTATGGTACCGGGACCCTTGGAAGCCGGATTGGGAAGCCTACAGGGCAGACCTAGCAGTGGAACTGTGGGAGGTTAAAAGTATCATAGATAATTCAATAGACCTCGAGATTGCGGCAGCCCAAGTGTGAAAAGCAATCACCTGGGCCTATTACGCCAACTACCCCATGAAAATGAGGGCGCCCACCAGGAACGTTCCGTGGTGGAACGAGGACCTCAGGCAAAGGAAGACGGAGGTTCGTAAGCTGTTCATCGCTACCAACAGGTCGGGAGCATGGGATGAATATAGACATGCCCTACCAAGCTACAACAAAAGACTGAAAGACGCCAGGAAGGAGTCGTGGAGGACGCACTGCGAGGAAGTGGAGAGCAGATCCGAGAGTGCTCGACTACACAAGATTCTATCCAATGGCACTCAGAACAACATAGGCTCCCTTAAAACATCGACGGAAGGCTTTACAAGCTCGGAGGAGGAAACTATGGAAGTTCTACTACGGACACACTTCCCCAGCTGCAACATAATAAACCAATCACCTCCGGACTGGAAACACGCAGAAATAGAGGCGCCGCACAGGCGGGCATACAGAGTAGACTAGACAAACGCTAAATAGGTGGTTACCTGGAACAAAATTAGATGGGCCATTAACAGCTTTAAGCCATTCAAATCCCCGGGATTTGATGGAATAATGTCCATCATGCTCCAACAGGGTATAGACATACTGGCGCCGGCGCTTACCCTCATTATGAGGGCCAGCCTGGCTCTGGGGTATATTCCGAGGGCATGGAGACCGGCCCTACGAGGTACAAGGCTATGCGAAGGCATTGTCATCATAGTCCGAGGACAGGTTACACAGTTAGTGTAGGAGCGCAAGCAGGCAGCACTGAAAGTGGTGGAAAGGTGGACGGTTGGTCAAGGACTCGGGGTGAGCCCCGAGAAAGCAACCGTCATACGTTTACGAGGAGGAGGGAGTGGGAAAACCACAGAACTCTCACTCTACACGGTAGAAACATCTCAATCACCAGGGAGGTAAAATGTCTTAAATAATGGTCACGTTGAATAAATAATGCGTAAGGCAGTCATGACCCTAGCCGTCACTAGGCGGTTATATGGAAAAACGTGGGGACTAAGACCTAGTATGGCCCACTGGCTGTAGACAAGGGTGGTCAGACCATCCCTAATATACACGACACTCGTCTGGTGACTTAAGGTGACACAATCCAATGCCAAACAAAAAATAGGCAAGATCCAAAGGATGGCTTGCCAGGGGATCACAGGGGTCGTGTCTTTAACCCCAACAGTCGCCATGGAGGTGTTGCTGAATCTACCCCCCCCCCCACGTACAATTAGTAATTATGGGGGAGGCCAGGCTAGGACTCTATAGACTAGCCTGCAATGATAGGCTGAAGATCAACCCAGGTTGCAGGGATCACTGCAAATTTCAGGAGCCCATGCTTGTAATGAGGTCAGACTTCGCGAGCCCACGAATCTGCAGGGAAACAATTTTACAGTGGAAATCACCGACAGCGAGGCAAGGCGGGGGGAGATGCGGGGCCTACCACAGGACGCGCTCGTCTTGTTCACGAACGGATCCGGCGGGGAGCGTGAGACGGGGGCAGGCGTTTATTCGGAAGGACCGAGGGTAAGTCACAGTATTTCTCTCAGAGTTCATGCAACGGTCTTTCAGGCCGAAATGTACGCCATCTTGCACTGCGTGTGAGAGAACAACAGGAGCGGCCACACCAACAACCGGATCCTCATAGCCACAGACAGCCAGGTAGTCCTCAATGCCCTAAGTAGCCCACGGGTAAATACGAGGCTGGTAAGTGAATGGCGAGACGAGACGAGCGATCGGGCTGGGCAGAATGAGGTTACCCTTATCTGGGTGCCGGGTCACTTGGGGTCAAAGGCAATGAAGAAGCTGACAGTCTCGCGAAGAGATGGTGAGCAAAACCATTTATGGGACCAAAACCGGTCCTGGGCGTGACGAAGAGCACTGCCAGGGGATCAATTCAGTCCTGGGTCAAAATGAACATGTACTGGGCAAACTATCTAGCGCTCAGACATGGGAAGTCAGTAATTGAGGAACGCAGTTGAAAGAAGGCTGTGGAGCTGCTAAATCATAGCAGAGGACAGCTAAGGAACATAAGAGGACTCTTGACGGGACACATGGCCGTCAAGAGACACCTGCATCAAATAGGGCGGTTTGAGGGGACCTGTCAAGCAGACTCTGCGGCGAGGGGAGGAATCAGCCCAGCATATCTTGTGCGAGTGTAAAGCCTGGACCGCAAAATGCAACTGATCTACGGACAGGCTAGACCGGAGACAGAGCATAATAAAACCTCACCCCCACAGGCTGTGCAGACTCGTTCAAGGCACAGTGATTTTGGAAAGGGTGGAGTAGAAAAGACAAAGGGCATGCACAATAAGCCAAAGGCTGCGGTGCTATCGGAGCGGCAAAGACGCGGACGAGCCCTAAGGGGTAAAATAGACCAATTTATGCAGTTGTCATCAGAACAGATTCGCACTTCTTTTACATTTGGCGGCTTGTAAATATAAACTACAATTTGGCATAGTGAAGCCAGAGAAGTATTCTCCAAGTCTATATGCAGTATGGACAAGTTTCACCAAGTAAGGGCAACAACAATCAATGAATTGATGAAAGTTGCTTTAAAATAGGCCATTTTATATGGTGTGTATTTCCCAAAAACGATTAAGTACTTGCTTTTTTGCAAAGTGTAGGCACTCTAACATACAAACTCGGAATGGTGGTACATAGTCTTTTAACCTAATATTTATAAGCTTCACCATTTCAGCGTCACATGGCAGCTCCTTATTATTAACACATTTCATAACATCAGCAATACAATATAGAAAATCACTAAGTCAAATATCAAAGTTAAAATTAGTTAGAAGCTTCAGCCTTGAGTTGATCATTTCAACCAGATCTAGTAGTTGTTGAACTGCACGTTCGGTCTAATAAAAAGTTTCAGGGTCATCTGAAATTGATACACCTTTACCGTTTAATATTTTGATAGGCTGGACAGTACATATTCCAATATTTTCTGGTACAATCTTATTACCTTTGGTAAATTATTCTGCAGATTCGCACTTCTTTTACATTTGGCGGCTTGTAAATATAAACTACAATTTGACATAGTGGTGTTAAAATGATGAAAGTTGCTTTAAAATGGGACATTTTATATGGTGTGTATTTCCTAAAAACGATTAAGTACTTGCTTTTTTGTAAAGTGTAGGCACTTTAACATATAAACTCAGAATGGTGGTTCATAGTCTTTTAACCTAATATTTATAAGCTTCACCATTTCAGCGTCACATGGCAGCTCCTTCTTATTAACACATTTCGGAACATCAGCAACACAATATAGAAAATCACTAAGTCAAATATCAAAGTTAAATATAGTTAGAAGCTTCAGCCTTGAGTTGATCATCTCGACCAGATCTAGTAGTTATTGAACTACACGTTCGGTCTGATAAAAAGTTACAGGGTCATCTGAAATTGATACACCTTTACCGTTTAATATTTTGATAGGCTGGGCAGTACATATTCCAATATTTTCTGGTACAATCTTATTACCTTTGGTAAAGTATTCTGCAGCTGCTTTTTTCAGTGTTCAAATAAAATATTCCCATTCCCATGAACCAGATGAGATTGTTATATTTGGATTTGGTGGATTCGTGTTTGTATTTATAATCTTAATTATTGAAATTAATCCAGCAGCTTTTGATATACCAATTGCGACATTAGTGATGGATGAATTGCATACCTTGTTTCCAACAACATTATACTTTGTTGTTTAATTTCATTAATGTTTTGACGTACAGCTACATCAATTTGACGCCAATTGCAATCTTCACAAACATTGTTATTAATTGGTCGAAAAACCTCAGGTCCATCGACACCACACATCTTGAACAGAACAAGTACAGTAGTATAACTACTGTGAGCGACTTCAGACAAAAACTGATGTAGTTGCTGGTCACTTGTTTTTTATATACTTATACCCCACTTTTGAAATGTTTCTTATCGGGAAACGCTATCAAAAGCTATATAATTGACCAAGACTTATGAAAATTACGTACGGTTTTCGATGTAAACAGGGGTCTTTTTAACATCACATTCAAGCTTAAATAAGGACATTCGCCGGAAATGAAAACCACTAACAGGAAATGAGAGCTGCGCACGAGGTCATTTCAGCAGGAACAGAGATAATAAAATTGTAAACAGGATCATTTGCCGAAAATGCTAAGCACAAGAAGAGTTGAAAACGATGCCGTCCTTTCCAATAGATGAGACCACTGGAAATGAGATCATCATGCTTTGTCGCCACCTCTAACAATCGGCATGCAGCATGCAGCTACCTGCCTCCCAACAGCCATATAATCATCAAAACGAGGTTCGCCATATTTGAATAGTGCTCGGCAAGACGAGTAAAATGATACCTTACACCGTACCTCTAAACCAATAAATAAAGAAGCTTGATCTGCTCATGGGCTAACCACCACATTTGCATACGTCATTTTAAATGGCGAACCCTCTTCTTCTGGCAGGTTAGGTTTAACGTTATTTCAAATTTTTTCTTATTCTTCACCTCGGGTCAGCCATCTTGGTCGCCATCTTGGATTTCGTCATCTCAAGTTAGACCACTAAGCTTTGCAGGTAACTTAATCAGCCGACCGGGTTAGCCAGGGTGGCGGGTGGCGGGTTGCGTGCCGGGTTAGCTAGGTGGCGGGTGGCAGGTGGTGGGTGGCGGCTCCAGAACCCTCCATCTATACCTATTGCCGTGGAAAATCCCTGCCTAAATAGACACTGACTGTCCGGTAAAAAAATAATAATACTGAAATAATTATATATTTTTTGGTCATACAATATTCTCTCAAATATTTTCGGCAATACCGGAAGAACACTGCGCACACGTAAATCAGAAAATATATATTTTCTTGGGAAGGGGGTTCTCACCGAAACCTTTCACACTTTAGGAAAATAGCTTTTCTTAATGCAGCTAGCAGCTATTGGCAATATGTAAGTTATATTTATCGATAAAGGGTTTGCAATATTTTAGCATAATTAGAGAGACCGTATTAATACTACAGGCATTTGATTTTATTTGATTTAAGATATCATAAACCTAATCGACTGTAGAAAAAGTAAATTGAAAATTATTACCGGACTGTCATATATTGCTGTCAAAATGTTGTATCATTTCTCTACAATCAGTTGATGAATTCCGTTGCAAAGTTGAATTTTTTTTTATGAGTTCCGGATCAGTAAGGCTACGACGTATTGCAGATTGTTTGCTTTGAACGTAAATATTCAGCTCAGGAAGAGCAGACCATTTATCGCGTACATTACTATTTTTACAAATGTGATCAAGATGTGCTTTTTCTTCCCTCGTATCGAATCTTGTCTGCATACATTTTTGTAAGGCCAAATATCTGTTTCATTATAAGCTTGACATTTCCTGTTAGTCAGAGAGCATTGAGTTTACTCGCGCTTACCTTGGTCTCCGGAGCATGCCTGTTGAAAGGAGAAGTAATAAAGTAATTCAAAATATCAATCTTCATTCAGTATCATCTTCTTTTAACAGACGATGCCAAAGAAGTGCACGAAGGTCACCAGCAAATTCCTCATAACAGAAATTCCTGAATCATCTGTAGGTAATAATTGGGGGAGGGGAGGGTGGAGGTGGCATTTTATTGCTAGAGAAAACAAGATCACAATAGGGCAGCTTATGGTCTGTTATATGATGCATGGATAGTACCGACACTATTCAGTATATTGGTATGTGAAATAAATATTGGATCAACGAGCGTACCGGTGCGTACAGCAATTCTAGTAGGCTCGTGTAGTATTGACATCAAGTTATAGGATTGAAAACACATATCCAAATGATTGACCAAGTTTAAAAAAATATCTTAAGATCACCTACACAAATTATCTCGTCAACGGTAGTGAGAATAGCTGAGATAATGTTGTCAAAATCGTTGAAAGGTTAATTATATTATTTTTTGGTGGTCTGTAAAAAGAGCCAATTGCAATGGTTCTGTCTTGTAATTTTTTTCTTAAGAAAATAAAGGCAAGATTTTCATTACGGCGAAGTCAACATTAACGAGAGTATAATTAAAATGATTTCTAATATAAATCGCTATGCCGCCTACCCTACCAGTAGTTCTGTTATTGCGAATCACACTATAACCAGAAATAGCCACAATAGCAAAGTCAACTCTCATTTAACCAACCCAGTCATTACAATTAAATCAAAATCATCGTCCTGCACTACAATACAAAAATGCTCAAAACTAGTTAACAAAGATCTGAATATTTACATGTGCAATCTTCATCTATATTTTCCAATCATGATAAATTACTTTTCCATTTACAAAAGTGTTCCGACGTTACGGCACTATATGAACCTAGGTAAGGAACTACAGCAGGAGACAAAACAAATATAACATTAATATTACACAAATCTAGACAACATAAAAGTATATAAAACGAGTACACTCTCGTCCCTCCTCACTAGAACGCGAGAGCAACATCAAGATAAGTTAACGGGAAATCAGCACACTTAGAATAACTAACCAAGCTAAAAATGAACCTCGCTATAATCAAGATGCAAAGATGAATTGTTTGCAAGCATTTGCACAGTAACAAATCATCTCCAACGTTACAGAATGAGTCTTAACTGTATTGTCAACTGCGTATGTCTCATGATCAATAAAATACCCATCCAAATCAAATTAGAAAAGCTACATATACATAACCTTTAGTGAAAACTAACAACAGCTCACCTAAAAAAATATCGGCATATATACAAGCAATAATATAAAAATTAAGTACATCGAATGACGCGACATGCCATGTAGAGCATCTATATAAAAAATCACACACACAACAGACAGCTGCATAAAGATGTTTAACGATATGTACCAATCCTAATGTTTACCCAAATTTGTTTTATAAACAACAATAATAATATAGTTTAATAATTCACATAATGCACAAAATAATTATATATATATATATATATATATATATATATATATATATATATATATATATATATATATATATATATATATATATCACAGATAGTAAGCTAAATAATATAAAAATCTAAAGTATGTATGCAGGTATGTACATTATACTGAGTGGCCTCGGCGTTAAGCCATTAGCTCATCATACCCAAATATACATTGGAATTAATGATAGTGATTTAAAAATTGTCAAACCATTATATTTTACATTGACATATTTACTTATTTTTACATTTGATCTCACTTAATCTAAAACATAATGTATATTGACTTTTCACTTTGTTATTATTTTGATATTTTTTAGTATCTTGTATTTCCTCTTCTTTTTTTTTCTTAACTTAAGGATCAAACAGGGACACAATATATTCACGAGCTAGGGGTTAATCTAGGCGACTTCCAGATACATTCACAGGCAGACCCAGGATAGAAAAGGTAAAACATTGGGCAGACAGTAAGAGCTCATACTAAGTAATTATAACTATGACACTTTGTTAACATTATATGAATTATGGACTAAACACAAAAAAAAAACAATAACATAAGACAGGTAATAATCAGATGCGTATTTTTAAGTTGGTTACGTGCGGATGTAAAATATTAAATATTTGTGGCTTATTTGTCTCCAGTAACTGCGACAAGTTGAATGGACGCTGAATATATGCAAATGTTGAAATTTGATTTACAAAATTCTCAATTGATATTGTATTATTACTAACTACACTTTAAAAATATATGTTCTGCGCTACCAAACTCACCACAGTCACAGCTAGGATCGTTTCTAATACCCAGTTTGAACAAATAAGCAGGAGTTAAGGCATGCCCTGATCTTAGTCTACATATGTTTACAATCATAAGTCTGTCTGGTGCACTTATATCATAAAACCAAGGTCGCGTTGGTGGAAACGGTTGTAAGCTTGTAGAGTAATGTCCCTTATCATAATCCTTATACATTTGGGTCAATTTTTTGTAGATTATTTCAACAATATAGGGTACTATATCAAAAGAAGGACATATATAGTTCAACGGCTCACCTATAAAAACTGCTTATTTTGCTAAGACATAAACGCATTGTTTGTGATTAGGCAATGAGCTTTCACCTAAACCAGTGTAAAATCCGCGGTACCCTCCTGTTCAAGTATTTGTATGGTTGAGACGACTTCCGCTGTAAGATAAGTGCATTTTGTTGTTGGTGTGATATTTTTAATTTTATCGAGACAACTTTTGTTGTCTGTCAAGATTACTGCCTTTTGGGGGTGGAGGCTTCTCACAAATTTCAACGATTCCAAAATCGATACAATTTCAGCAGAATATATAGATAATTTGGAATCTAGTTTAAATTACTTCTGGATTCCCAAGTCTGGTATTTTATACGCACAACCAGTTAGATTATTCTGCTTTGAAGCATCAGTATACATAAAGAAGGAGTCCGGGAAACTTAGACCTATATCAGATTTGAATAAACAGTTTCTAAATTTGCTGGGGTAATAAGAATTATCTCTTAGATACTGTATTTTAACAGGGTCTGTGGACTGAAAACACACTTTGAATATTGGGTCAAGATGTGATTTATATATATATATATATATATATATATATATATATATATATATATATATATATATATATATATATATATATATATCTTCCCTATAATTTGTTATATTATAATATGCTATTACTAGAACAAGGCTGGGTTTATTTTGGCAATAAGAAACTCCCAGATCGACCATAAAACTATTTATGGATCAAGTCACTTGTTTTTGAATACTCTTTTATAACAAACTTGCATGCTAGATATTCTGCCCTTACTACAAATGGTAGTTCTCTAGGCTCAGCTAATACTACGTTACTGGAAGTACTTTTCAGAAAGCCGAGGCATAGTCTA
The DNA here is from genome assembly GCA_964006375.1 of Tillus elongatus. Lineage (NCBI taxonomy): Eukaryota > Metazoa > Arthropoda > Insecta > Coleoptera > Cleridae > Tillus > Tillus elongatus. Next base: position 66,429,047 of record OZ023268.1, read on the forward strand.
AGACTTTTAGTTATGATTGATTCAATTTTTTTAACATGTGTTTTCGCAGCATCACTATAAAACAAACAAGAAAGGTCTATAAAAAGTGATGCAAATACATGGGTCAGCCTCTCATTTTGTGTGACTAATAAATCTGATTGCATTTAGTCCCTTTTCAATTTCTGGATGACCTTGGTTACTTGATCCCTCCAAAGAAGTTTGCGATCAATGGTTAGACCCAAAGAGTTACACGTTCTTGTATAGGATACGTATGATTGTCTATAGTTATGTTAGATTGGTTGTCTGTTTTGTTGTTAAATATACATATCTGGATTTTACTTTCGGAAATGGCCAGGCCGTTGTTAACAAGCCACTGCTTCAAAGCCATGAAATCTGTTTCTAAAGCTGTCGTGCCAATGGAGATGCCACACCTTGGGACGTATATACAAAGGTCGTCGGCAAACCGTAGAAGTTTACAATGTTTTATCGTGGTATACAGATCAATAGTATAAACAATATACAACAGAGGACTCAATACACTTCCTTGTGGAAGTCCCAGATTAGTTCTTCTTGGCCCCACCAATTCATTGTTGATTTTTAAATACAATATACGGTATTCATATAGTTTTATAATTCGTCTTGCGAAGCATGCAGGTATATTGATACAGAGCCTTAAGGTTGACATTATCGTAAGCGGCTTGGATGTCTATAAACATACCCAGCAATGGCATTTTGTTTGCTAACGGATTGTTTATATCTAGAATGAAATTAGCTAGACTGGACATAGTTGATGTGTTTTTATGAAATCCAAATTGTGTGTCTGAGATTAAAGATTGTTGCTCTAACAATTTTGCTAATCTATTTTTAATCACATTTTCCATTGTTTTAAGTACACACCTGTAGGAATTTTGCAGAAAATGGTCTTTAAAGGGTTTTAAAAACGTGACAATTAAGTAAACTTTCCAATCTTGTGGAATTACTTCGGATACTCATACAGTATTTATGAGCTCCAAGAAGTTTATCCTCATATTTGGAGACATGTGTTTTTACGAAATCCAAATTGTGTATCTGAGATTAAAGATTGCTGTTCTAACCATTTTGCTAACCTATTTTTAATCACATTTTCCACTGTTTTAAGTATACACGAGCCTAGCGATGTACCCCTGTAGAAATTTTGCAGAAAATGGTCTTTAAAGAGTTTTAAAAACGTGACAATTAAGTAAACTTTCCAATCTTGTGGAATTACTTCGGATACTCATACAGTATTTATGACCTCCAAAGAGTTTACCCTCATATTTGGAGACAGGCATGCAAGTACTTCATAATAAATTTCATCCATACCTGGAACTGTGCGTTTTTATTCTTTAAGCGAATGTCAAATTCATACAATGTAAATGGTTCTGATAATTTATGGCAGCATTCAAGACACATTGAGTTTTTGTATATACTTTCTTTAGTGCTTATTGGTGCTATATTACAAACAAATAAGTATGCGAACACACGATTTTTATCTGATGCATATGTTGTATTTTGGTTAATGTTATTCAATCGCTTTGCCATTTTCCATATTTTCCCAATCTGTATATTTGTGTATGTACTAAATTAATAAATTACCCTTTGTTAATTGCTTTGATGAATTGTTAGCCAACAGCCAACCCAATCAAACAGACTTTTCGAAAAAAAATCCACAATGCGTTTGTATTTCTGAAGTGGATTAGGTTCTGTTAATAAAACTTGGTAAGCTTATTACTTTAATAGAGCCTTTACTATGTATCACATTAAAGAATCTAGCTGTATGGCAAATTGAGTTAAGATTCAAAATATTTTTATGAAAATTCGCTTTCATAACGCACTTGCTGCTCCAGACTTTTTTATTAGGTGGACTACAGGAAACCAAAAAAATGTTCCACTTTTAGTTTTTGATATTTTAAAGTGATCAAAATTCTATACGCATTGCAGACTCTATAACTATAATGGTAAAAATATAAATAACTCATAAATTTAGTGAAACAACAATCATTGATGTAAAAATATTTTGTCTTGAAAACTATACCTGTGACTGATTATATTCTTCATTATTTAAGGTATCTGCTGTAATGGGACTATTGGGTTCACAAGTCTGCAAATGTCCAGTCCATTCTGGTGCAATGGTATTGTATAGATCTATTGTTTCATGAGCTTTCCGAATGTGATGCTTCAACTTATCATGTCTTGAGAATGCTTTATCACATTGGCTACACGCATATGGTCGTTCACCTGTGTGTACCAGCTGATGCCTTGTCAAGTGGGATGCTCGTTTAAAACTGCAATAGTTATAGAAAATTGATTTTAGTAGTAAACAAGGTTTTCTTCTTGATAGAATTTATGGTTTCATTAAGAATGAAAAGTCAACTAATCCAAGAACTACAAATGCAATAATGTAATAATTTATTGAGGATAGACAATATGATTTGAACACATACAATTGAAAAGAAAGTTTTATATAAGTTAGAAAGGTAGATAAGCAAGAAAAACTGCACGTTTATTATTTTAACCTGCAATAAATATAGTAAATTTACAAGTAAAAAACTCATTACCAATAAAAAAAAACAAGCAAGGTAGTTGCATTTGTAAGATAATTTTGGACAGGGTCCTTAAACAATTAAGACAACGCCCTTTTTTTCTCTCTCTTAGGGCTCGTCCACGTCTTTGCCGCCCCGATAAGCCTTTGTCTTTTCTATTCCACCCACTCATTACAAAATCACTGTGCCTTGAACTAGTCCACACAGCAATTGGTAGGAAAAAGTTTTATATTGCTCTGTCTCCGGTTAAGGCTGGCCGTAGATCAGTTGTCTTTTGCGGTCCAGAGCTTTCCACACGCACAAGATGTGCTGGACTGATTCCTCCCCCTCGCCGCAGTCTGCATTCCAGGTCCCCTTAGAACCGCATAATTGTATGCAGGTGTTTCTTGGCAAACATGTGTATCGTCAAGAGTCCTGTTATGTTCCTGAGCTGTCCTCTGTTAAGATTTAGCATCTCAACAGCTATATTTGAACTGGATTCTCCAATTAGTGTCTTCCCATGTCTGAGCTCTGGACAATCTGCCCAGTATGCATTATGCTTGTCCCTGACCCAGGACTTGATGCTTCCTCTGGCCGTGCCATTCGATACGTCCAGGACCGGTTCTGGTCCCATAAATGGTTCTGCTGATCCTCTCTTCGCGAGACTGTCAGACCCCAGCTGTATGTGGCTATGAGGAACCGCTTGTTGGTGTAGCCCCTCCTCTTGTTCTCTCGCACGCAGTGCAAGATGGCGTACATTTCGGCCTGAAAGACCGTTGCATCAGCTCTGAGGGAAATACTGTGACTTACCCTAGGTCCTTTCAAATAAACGCCTGCCGCCGTCCCACGATTCTTGCCGGATCCATCCGTGAACCAGACGAGCGCGTCCCGTGGTTGACCCGGCATCTCCCCCCGCCATGCCTCGCGGTTGGGGATTACCACTGCAAACTTGTTTTCCCTGCAGTTTCGCGGGCTCGCGAAGTCTGACCTCATTTCAAGCATGGGCCGCTTTACGATCTCCTGAATTTTGCAGTGGCCCCTGCAGCCCGAGTTGATTTTCAGTATATCATTGCAGGCTAGTCTCTATAGCCTTAGCCTGACCACCCCCATGAAAACTAAGTGAGGGGGGGGGGGTGGTTGGCAAGACAACGCTCTACTACAGAACATTATACAAAAATATAACAGTTAATACCAACTTACCTACGTGAACGATTTTCAGGAATTCAGATTTTGATAGGGGACTGCTTAAAGTTTCTTATAAAAAACTTAAAAGTGGTTTGCAACAAACATTTACAATTAAGCCTATATACTTTGAATACTTTTGTGTTTTTTATAAAACAGCATCTTTTTAACTACAGCCTTTTTTGGACGAGAAGACATCACAAAAATCGTAAATATGTAGGACTTAGTCAAATAAATGAGAACTTAGGACTAACATACCTTGACTTATTTCAACTTACTTATATTAGTATATACTTAACTTCATCTCTATCGCGATACTTTCTTAATATAACGGATTCGAACGGGTGCGATGGGGGTAAGATTTGGCGTATAGGGTAGTTCTATCAGCTCGTTTCTGTCATAAGTACCTTTGGTCAATTATTACATTTTACATACATTTCCTGGCACGCTTTCAGCTAAGACGAAGTACAGTTTTCCAAATAATGCTGTTTCATTAAAGATCATACGAGATGTTTTGATCTGTAGATTTTGTTTATTAGAGTAAATCAATGAAAGAGTTGATGGCGTGCGAATAGATAAAAAAAGTTGTAAAAATTGACACTGTTAACCAAAAACAACTGTATATTATTAACTTGTATATTATAAAGTTTTTGAAAATATTTATTTATTTTTAATAAGAGCACTAACACCTTTCCGAATTTTATAATTTTTGTACCAAACCATTACCAAGTTTATTTTTATTTTTAGGACGCTGGGTGACGTAATAATATATCCACACTAATGAACAAATAAAAATATTGCATGTCTGTCATAGTATATAAAAGAAAACCCTTCATTTAGATAATATTTAAATGTACAGTAAGACATTATTAACTGTGTAAAAATGGGTGGTTTTAGGAATAAGAACCTGGGCTCAAAATAAAATACTGGCTAAAGTTTTTATACCTGCTAGGACAAAGTTCACATTTGTATTTTCTAGGTTTTCTGTTCCAAAGATTTGCTTTATGAACTGCTGACTCTGGTTTTCTGGCTGCTGAGTCGTCCTGTAAAATATTGATATTAAAACAAAACTCTCTTGAGAAACCAAGTATTCGTACCTCTTCAGCGTTAACAACATTGGGTGACTTTTGTACATGTGGTTGCGCTTCACTGTTTCTTTTACCTACAAGTACAATAACATTTAAGTATATGCAAAAAGCATATGTTTTACAACTGGTTCAAATTTTATGTCATTTAAGTAGCTGGTATCTTGCTGAATTAGAAGCGACATTGTCATAACAATAAAAACTAAAATGCATTGTTAATTTTAACAATATTCACTTGAGCAATATGAAGTTCAGAATCTGCAGTGAACACTGTTGAGTATACATAAAAAACAATTTACCACAACAGAATTATGTCCTTTAAGTAGGTAGTATCTTGCTAAATTAGAAGCGACATTGTCATAACAATAAAAATCATAATGCATTGTTAATTTTTACAATACTCAGTTGAGCAATATGAAGTTCAGAATCGGCAGTGACCACTGATAAGTATACATAAAAAAACAATTTACCGCAACGTAATCTTAAGAATTCAGAATAAGATAAAAATAAGCTAAGATAATTTCTTTATTAAGAAAGACACGTATTTGAAGGTTTTCACAAATGTAAAATAACGTTTAAATATCGTTTCTCTACAGATATAATTAATAAATACAGCAATATCATGATTTGGACTATGCTGACATTATGGAAGTTATTAGTCTGCACAGAGAAGAGAACGATCCTAAAGAATACATTATAAGAAACAGTTGTATCAAATATCAGCAGGTACTAAAGTCAATTTTGGAAAAACAAGAAGGTGCTAGTGCCCGATCTTCCTCGTTAACTTTAGGTCGCGGCATGCCATCATGCTGCATACTAAGAAACAGAAAGAATATGTGTACTGGGATGATGTGAACGAAGTGGTTGCCAGACTTCGACTTCTGATGGCTTCCCAAGTTGCCGGAAATAATGCTCATAACAATGAGATACAGTCAATCCTGGAAGAACTGAAGGAGGCTCAATCCATATAAAGAGCTAATACACGCTAATCATCAGTTTCATCAAGTCTATCGACAAGCTTGGTCGTACTGCTGCAAACTTCAACAACAACAACAACCGCTCTATACATAGCTGAGTGGCACAACGAGAGATTTTCCCGAGAACTGCAAGTGGTGATTTCGATGTACAAATCCGTAGATTGTGTAACGTCGCCGACCCTATCGATTCAACAGAAGGCGTAACTAAAACATTTGTTGATGCCTGAGTGGACAATTATCAGACACATAAATCCGGGTATCTAAAGAATAAAGCTGAAGTGACATAAAAATTTGTGGTCATACTGTTAGTGGCTGTGCACAAGACAGAGTTGGAAGATTTGAAAAAACGCCTTTGAACAGAAATTGAAAATTTTAATTAAGACCGTAACAGATTTATATACAAACTATATTGACGCAATTAATATTTTAAAGCATTTGGTATGTAACACCTCTCAATAAACTTCCATCATACTTCAAACCACCTAAACAAGTGATCCTTACGTGTTGTTTTTTCGAGTGAGCTTATGAGCTGTCCAACCATCTACCATTGGTGTTTTTAGAAAACAGTTACGGCTTAAATAAATAGTTAAAAAGAACACATGAGTATTGACTGCCTCAAAATATGCATTTATATGAAAATTATATCAATGCAATTAATATTTTAAAGCATTTGGTATGCAACACCTCTCAATAAACTTCCATCATATTTGAAACCTTCTAAACAAGTTCGCCTTACATGTTGTTTTTTATAGGCAATTATGAGTTGTAGCAGCCACATACCATTACTGATTTCACAGAACCATTACGGATTAAATAACTGGATAAAAATAGAATACATGAAAATTTATCACCTCAAAATATGTTTTTGTATGAAAACTAAATCAATGGAATCAATATTTAAAAGCATCTGGCATGCAACACCACTCAATTAACTTCCATCATACTTGAAACCATCTAAACAAGTGATAATTACATGTTGTTGTTTTTTATAGGCAACTTATGCGCTGTGTCGATCATTTACCATTGCTGCTTTTTACAAAAACTATTACGACTTAAATAAATGGCTAAAAATAGAATACATGAGAAGTGATCACCTCAAAATATGTTTTTATATGAAAACTAAATCAATGGAATTAATATTTAAAAGTACTGATATGCAACACCTCTCAATAAACTTCTATCATACTTGAAACCATCTAAACATGTTGTTTTTTATATGCAAGTTATAAGCTGTGTTTCAGCCATTTACCATTGGTGTTTTTACAAAAAACTAATACGATTTAAATGAGCGGTTGAAGAGAACACATGAGTATCGATTACTTCAAAATATGTATTTATATGAAAACTATATTGACGCCATTAATATTTTAAAGCAACATCTCTCACTAAACTTTCACCATACTTGAAGCCATCCAAACAAATGCTCCATGCATGATGTTTTTAGGTATAGAATTAGATGAAAAACATGCAAAATACTTTCCAATATCCTGTTTGTTTCGTTGAATGAGTCGGGAAAATCAACAATCACCGGTAAGAAATGAAAACAAATAACAACTGTAGACAGGCTCAAGCAGCAACGAGGTCACGTAGGCAGGTAATGACAACACACACACATAGTCGGTAATTAAAAAATATATATATATATCGTAAATCAATAATATCCTGAATAAACTTCTCTTGCGGTACATCTGCTATCTGTAGGTTGTTTCTATGAGCCGTAAGGTAATTCACTTTGCTCTTTATTCTGTTAAAGAGATTTACTGAATTTGGATCATATAACATGTTTAGGATCAGTTTGGCATTTAGATGCTTATTTTTAAAGTTCTTGACAGCTCATAGGAATCCTTTCTTTTGCGTTCTTACAGTATGATATGAATATGCAGCGTCTTTCTCGTTTCTTGCAAGTAAACCAAACACACTTATTTTTCCTGGATTACTTGGCTTTGGGTGTATATCTTCAAGATGTTCTGTGACTTTAGCATTTGTTTCTCGCATATGCTGCACTTCATCATCTATCTCCATTAATTTCACTTCAATCTCCTCAAGGTTGTCCCTGTATTTTTGATAAAATTCGCTTACGCAAAAAGCAAAAATAATTTGGTTGCACTTGTCATAGAACTGACTGGATATCCAACAAGCCAAATTTTCTATCAAATCTTTTCACGCATATGCAGATATCGCGTCGTTTTCAGTCTGGGCTCCACCAATATTTACTGATTATGTGGCAGTTGTAGGTTATTAATGGGCTCCTTCAGTTGGAACATTTGGCTGTTGTAATAGGCAATCAACTCTTTAGTTTTCTTAGTTTCCAGCCAATGACTCAACCGTTTCTCACCACTCTTGCATAATTTTGTTGCATTGAAATAACCAGTATTCTTATCGATAATTACTTAAGAGTCTCCAAATAGACCATACCAGAAGTTGTCTTTAATTTGCTGATAACACACATCACTTAATGTGGTCATTTGAAACAGACTTGGATAGAGCAAACTGAAGCACCTCCTGTCTCTGTGACAACTCAGTTCTGAATGAGCTTAAGTGTATGTGTGTGTGAATAGCAATTTATACATGTTGACACCATCTCAGAAAAACTAGGTCACCAGCAGTAAATGAAAACTGATAACGTTCATTTGCCATGGGTCGATCTCTGAAAACTAGGTCACCTACCGGAAATGAGAACTGATAACAACCGTATTCAAGCAAGCTCTAATACACTAGTTGCCTGTTTGTATCTAACTGGCTGTCATGTCTGTCACAAATAACATGTTATTCAAATCATCTCTATGCCTGTTTGTCACCTTTGTAAAATTCAAATTGCAAACCAAATTTGTGTGCAGCCTGAGAACCATACAACAAACGTTGTAACACATCATGTCTGTTTGTTATTCAAATCATAGATGTCATTTTACCCATTTGCGGCCTCTTACATATGTTATTTCAATCAAAGACCAAACAGATGTTACCGCACAAGCGCAAGCTCAGATAGGACGTTAGCTGTCATCTATTTGCGTCATGTTTGCGTGTGTCAGGTGTTAAACAACAACAAAAGTATTCGGCTCAAACAGTCTGTCAGCAGCTGTCAAATGTGTGTGTGCCTGTGTGTGTGCTATATGTCATGTTTTTTGTTTGCTTTACAATAGTGTGCCATCTATTACCCATTGCGGGCCTCTCGCTCTTCAACTGTCTCTAACATGTCTTAAAACAACTTGCACAAACTCAACAACCCTCTCCCTCCCAGTAAACCATATAGATGAGATTAGTGTGTGTTGAGATGTTAAACGACAACGACGTCTTATATATATATATATATATATATATATATATATATATATATATATATATATGTATGTATATATATATATATATATATATATATATATATATATATATATATATATATATATATGTATGTATGTATATATATATATATATATATATATATATATATATATATATATATATATATATATATATATATATATATATAGTGTGTCCACAGATTGAGTGACAAAAATTTTTTGAAATAGATTATGATATTCTGGGAATCGCTTCTGCTTACTCTTAAACTAAGATGTTGAAGAAATGAACAAAATCAATTAATATACAGATATACAGGGTGGTTTAGAACTGATTTAATTAAATGTGTTAAGAGTAAACTACCTTCGTTTATAAAGATACCGCAAAAAGTTATCAACAAACTTGTTTAGTATTAAAATTTATGACAGGCTCTCAATTTTCAGCCAGATCAACCTACTTTAAATTTTCAAGTAAATTATTAACATTTCTTTCCTATCAACATGGAGCTTTTTACCTTTTTCTGAACGCAGGTGCGCAAAGTAAGTAACCATGCAATGTTAAATAATAATTTATTAGTAAAATACAAAACGCTTATTGCTATCAAAAATCAAAACGAACAACGAAAAATAAAGAAATTATTCAAATGTGCTGCCACCAACCGATACACATAACTCAGCTCGTTTAGTAAATGCTTTGTAGGCATACTGAATATGTTGAATTGGAATACCGTCAATTGCCTCTCTCAACCTCAGTTTCAACAAATGAAGATCGTTGTTTAATGGAGCCGCGTAGACTTTCTGTTTGAGATAGCCCCATTAATAAAAGTCAATTAATGTAAGATCGGGACTTCTGGGAGGCCAAAGTATTGGCCCATATCGACCAATCCACCTCCCAGGAAATTCGCGATCTAACCATTCTCAAACGATTCCTGTTGCATGTGCTGGGTGGCCGTCATGCTGAAAGTATGATATCTTCTAGTGACATGTTATGCAAATTGTCTTGAAGAATATTTTCCAGCATTTCCAGATAACTGTACTGGTTCATATTCCGCTCAAAAAAATATGGCCCAATTATCCCAGTGTAAGAAACAGCACACCACACATTTACTTTTTTATGGCATTGTCTTCTGCAATTAACTCTATAATTTGGATTCTCCATAGACCATTGCCGTGCATTTTGGAAATTTAACCACCACATTAGTGGTGAAAGTGGATTCGTCCGAAAAAAAATACTTTTGCCAAAATTCTGGTTTTGTAGATATTGCTCGCCGTACCATAAACAAAAATCTAATCGTTTTGACTCGTCATTTTCTTTTAAAGTATGTATAAGTTTTGCTTCGAAATGGTTCACCTTGTTGGTACGATAACTTTGTTGCAAATGCGATTTGCTAATATTGCCAATTTCTAATGCCCTTCTTCTTAATGATAATTTTGTAAAAACCCTAACAGAATCCATAGATAATGCGGCTGCAGCATTGTCTTCTTCATTTAGGTCGGATTTTGTCTTTTTAACATTTAAAACACTCCCAGTACGCATAAATTTTGTAACAACTTTTTTTACACCAGTAGCGGAAACCGAATAATTTGGCCAGCTTTCAAGGAATTTTCTTATCACTCCCTGATAAGAGTTTTCTTTACCCAAACCATAGCACTGCAAATAAACACTTTTTGTTCTGTTGTTAACATTTTTAAATACAGAAGCTTGCCGTTCGTGACAAATAAAATTGACGTAACAATTTTCCAAATAAGTAGTATCCCGGGAAATGAACAACAAAGCAGCGCTCAAGTAGCTATGCAACTCGCCAATTATTGCTTCAAATGTCCAATTGTGCGTTTACTATACTTTTTTTATTGGTTGAGATGAAAGAAAACCTACCCCAAGTTTAATTATGGTAAAGACTTTTTTTAATACAGTTTCAATTATTTTTTAAAGTACTCCTAGTCACAGAAGCCGTCGAACGTCATTTAAATAAAATCGCAGCTAAAAAAATTCGTAGTAGGATGATCTGTTTGAAAATTGAGAGCCCGTCATAAACTTTAATTCTAAACAATTTTTGTTAAGAGGGGGGTTCAATAAAATGCTTAAAATACACTATATTTGTAGCTTGTTGAACTGTCCCAATTAAAGCCTTAGACTGAAAATATAGTATATAATAGCTAGATTGAGGTTTGAGGAAGGCAATAAAGATTTTTGTAAGCAAATATCCCGTTTATAACGAAAATACAACGTTTTTGCCAAACCATGATTTGACAATTTTTTGTCACAGAATTAGCTCAAAATCACTCTTTGCCTAGATTATGTATCCAAGAATAAGTTTCTTAAATTTCAGTTTTTTTGGATTCCAAATAAAAACGTAATGCAAAGTGAAATGTAAAATATGACATACCATAATTATTTAGTCAATATGTCTTGTCAAACTAGCGCGTTTCGGCACCATCCGTAGACCAGCTATTTTCTAAAAGATGGCGCACTAAAAATGTGATTCCACGAACGCATTTCATATTCATTCATAATATGTCAAATCATCTTTAAGGTTACATGCCATTAGTGACATTTGAATGTTATCTAAGACCGAAACAGTCTACACTCGAATATGTTTCAGCGATCGGCGAAATAAATCAATCAATTCTGCAATTTGCAATTTAGCTAGCCACTTACATTTAATTTCCGATACCAATTTCCTGACGGTAAGGTGCCGTATGTGTAAATACAATGTAAAGAATTCGTTTATTACGAAGCGTCGGTAGCTCATTGGAAGAGTACTTTGCCTTATTGAAGTTTGAAGTTTGACTTTGCCTGTCAAGCGGACGATGCTGGTTCGAGTCCGGCCCGGTCCGTTTATCCATTTAGTGAATTTTTATTAGGAAAAATTAACTAAATTCAAATGGAGAGGTATCTATGGTAAGATTTGACAAACATTTTTTCAAATGACCGCGAAATAGGACCCATAGGACAAATATCCTGGGTCAGTTTCAATTTTTATATGTTTATATAAATATAATATAAATAAAAATTTTAAGTTTTATTTCGAAAAAAATGTTTATCTCTGGAAATTACAAAGCTATTTTGATGAAATTTATGTGAATATGTTGTCTTGGTAAAAGCCTTACCACGTGCCAAAATTCCACCTTCTAGGTTTATAGAAAATTGAGTTATTCAAATTTGAAGCATTTAATGAAAATTGATTACCATAACGCACTTGCTGCGTCCAGACTTTTTTTGCTTCCGCGACTTAAGCGATTTGACCTTTGCTTTTTTTTAGATTTAAAAATGGTTAATCTTGCCGGTGCGTATGGATGCAGTAATGAATATAATTCACAAAAACTAATTTCTTTTATGCAAGTAAAAGATATATAAGGGTAATTATGCAGATGATCGGCATACGTGATTTTTGAAAAATCTTTCACTAAACATGCTTAAAAGACTCAATGTGTGCATAAGCAACAAGAGATATGCTGTAGAATCAACCCCTCCAAAAGTTGCGGGACCTGGAGTGAATAGGGAGCAGCCTTTTCACTTTTTGTATCAACACTTTCTCCTAAACATGTTTTTCCCTTGCACAACGTATATTTGCTGCTAGTCCCCTGCAGCTTTTTGGGGACTGAAGGGACACCATTTTTCATGTTTATGCACTAAACACTCTACGAAGCAGACCTGAACGACCTAACCTGACCTGACCTGATCCGGATCCTGACCTGACCCGGATCCTTACCTAACCCATACCTAACCCCGGACTGACAAAAAAACGTAGAAGAAAACCGAAAAGCAGCAAAACATGCATTTTAAAAAAATTCTTATGATTTAAAATATTTTTGATACCGCTAGCTATTCATCGAGACAGTATCAATGGGCTCTATCCTGAACTATATAAGCTACACAAACAAATTTTGTTAAAAAATAAAAAACTATTGTGAAAAAGCAAAAGCGACTACTTAAAAACTCAAAGACGCAGCAAGTGCGTTAAGGTAGTGAATTTTCATAGAAATGATCTGGCACCAAATATTTTATTATAACTTTTTTTTCTTGCAACATAGAAATCTAAATTTTTGTGTATAGTTTACTTTTTATATCGTTAACCTACCTACCAAATTTGGTTATCAGAGCTTTTTTATTTTTTGAGATAAAAATTTTTTTCGAATGAAAACTCAAAATTTTCCCGGAAAACCTCGTCCGATTTTCCTGACTAACGAACTTATCCAAGCCACTTACAAAAGGAAGGTACATGCCAAATTTTATTAAAATCGGGCTATTATTTTTTTAGTTATCTGTGTGATATATATATATATATATATATATATATATATATATATATATATATATATATATATATATATATATATATATATATATATATATATATATATATATATATATATATATATAAACATAAAAATTGAAACTGACACCGGATATGGGTTCTAGGGGTCCTAGTTCGCGCTCATTTGCAAAAATTTTTTCAAAATTCAAAAGTCGGGATCTCCTCATTAGTGAATTTTTTCTACGAAAATTCACTAAAATAAATCCCTATAATTATAAAGATGTGTTATACTGCTAAGAACTACATATTTTTTGAGACATTTGGAATCAATACAAATTTTTCTAAAAAGATGTATAATTAAGTACTTTTTTATCCATGTTTTTCCCTTCGTCGATGACTTAAATTTGTTTTTGTTATGCTCAGTAATAAGATAATAACCACATGTTCAACAATGTATATATATATATATATATATATATATATATATATATATATATATATATATATATATATATATATATATATATATATATATATATATATATATATATATATATATATAGGGTGTTTCTTAATTGATGCGAAAATATATAACATAAGATTGTTAGTTTCATCACAAAAACATAAATTAACTATGTAAATGCATGTGACATCGATCTGAGTAATATTTTATTTTTTTATGATGAAACTAACAATTTTATGAGAAAATGTGAGGACACAAAAAGTTTCTAAATGATCCCTTCTTTCTAAATCATTTTTCTTTAATAGAAAACGGTACACAAAAAAAAGTACTGATAAAAAACAATGTAAGGGTAGTTTTTTTTCACCCTCTTGTGATAACATTATGGGGTTATAAAATCCTTTTAAAACTGTCATTTTGTTAGTCTTATGCATCTGCAAAATTTCGTTTTTTAAATTTATTCCATAACGGAGACATTTAATGAAAACTTTTTTTTTGCCAAAATTTCAAAGCGCTGTAACTTAGAGGAGAAGGGGTTTCAAGAAAAACTTTATAGAAAAGACACCCCTTATTTTTCGCCAAAGAATCACCCTGTAAAATTTTTCGCATCAATTTAGAAACACCCTGTATATATACCTATATAATGAGATATTTCGTAGCTGAATTTTATATTAGGAAATAAATTGTGTTATTGACTGGCGAGTATCAGATATTTAAAAATTATTTGTGAAAGCCTTCGCAATTAGTTTATTGCTTCCCCAATCACTGAAAAGAATAGGTACATGTACGATACAATAATTAATATAGGAATGCACAAAACAACTTACAAGAAATTGAGAAAGTATTTTGTACCTTTCTATAATAATTATTGAATTTTTACTTGTATTCTTTCCTTTCAGTGACTGACGAAGCAGTAATGTATAATAATTATCACTGCGGAAGCTTTCAAAAGAAAAAAAGAGTTTTTTAAACAGCTGATACGACTTTTTACGTTTTGAGGAAAACCCCAATTTTTTTTTAAATGCCTCTAACTTTTTTTCTTTAAACTTACAGATCCAAATTTTGGTAAATGGTTCACCCTTTATATATATATATATATATATATATATATATATATATATATATATATATATATATATTCCCGTTTTGAATGTGTAAAATAGTGTAGGTTCTGTGGCGGACCCGCTTAAAACTTATTGAAATTATTGATACCTCGACGTTTCGACAAATAGGCTATATTGCTTATGAAGATCGGAATGAGTGAAATGCAGAAATCAAGTCATTTAATCACCTAACTATAATAAGCCAAGAAAAATTTCTTTGATTTTAGATGACCGCCAATTTTAAAATAAATGCGTTTAAAAAATAAATGAAACAAGAGTGTATATACAGAATTGTCTATAAATATTTGCAAAAAACTAATAACGAATGTATTTTCGTGTCAAAAATTAAAAACAAACACCTAAAAATAATGTTACAGTAGTTATCCCAATCATGTTGGTTTTATAATCATCTGACTCTAAAGTATCTACTGCATACGCGCCAAAACGTTAACACGTTTTGGAACAAATATCATTGGAAAACGTTTAAAATTCTAGATGCAGTAAAAAGAAATAGAATAAAAAAGGTGCCTGTTACAATATATATTAATTATGTCTTCGACAAATATAAAATGAAACGCATATTCTATCAAAAACTAGAGTACAACCTCGTTTAAAACTGATGTCTACATACTACATAAGGGTATAAGGGTATTGCTTACATTTAATCCATCTGATTATGAACTAGAATAGGGAAATGTAATGTTTATAACGTTGTTTTAGTTTTTTTCTAATTTATTAATTTTACGCCTTAATAATAACAGAATACCTACTTATTAGTTACAGGATACTAAACATTATGGAATCGCTCAGAGTTATAAACAGTAAATCTCTGCTTTCTCTCTTCGAACTTTATTATGAGAAGGTTGAAACTCGCGCCACATGTTTCGTCGTATTTGATTGGTTTCGCTTACTGTCAGATTTGAAGGAAGGGATGTCAAATTTCTTGTTCGCGGTGTAGAATTAAAATGAGTTTATGCAGCGATAATATTATAATATGGATCTTTGTAAATTAACAAAGGAATGTAGGTTACTAAGTTACGGATCACGTTGCTAAGTAATTTATGCGTCACCTAGCAACCTAGGATACACACAATGTAAATTGCTCTTTCATTCATAAATTTTTGTTACTAGGCGATTGGAGTTAATACCTATTGAATATACACGTTCTCTCTCATGGTTCTGAGCAATGCTAATAATTTAAAAATATTCAAGTATTGATACAGTAGCCCCCCACACGGAGATTTCTACAACTACCACTTTGAATCCTGCTCTTAATAACTTTTTGCGGTATCTTCATAAACGAAGGTAGTTTACTCTTAATACATTTCATTACATCAGTTATAAACAACCCTGTATATTAATCTATTTTGTTCATTTTCTTAACATCTCAGTTTAAGACAAAGCAGGAGGGATTCCCAGAATATCATAATCTAATTCGAAATTTTTTTATCACTTGTACCTTAACCACACTCAATCCGTGGACACACTATATATATATACATATATATATATATATATATATATATATATATATATATATATATATATATATATATATATATATATATATATATATATAATTTTTGAAATTTTTTGTTTTAAGTCGAGTTTGTTCATCTTATTATTGAATAACCCACGTATGCATGTGTGTGTGTGTTTGTATTTAAATCCCATTCTTAATGGCATTGCCTACCCCCTCTTATTGAACACTCCTCGTATGCCTGTGTGTTTGTATTTAAATCACATATTATTAATAGCATTGAGTACCCACTCATTCTTTCACTCTTCTATATTAATTACAAGCACGACTCTTATTGGGATGTTTTAATTAAGCTAATGCATTATTTGTTTTAATGTATATAAAACTGGACTTTTCACCTACTCAAAAGTACGTTTACAAAACATTTAATTAATAAGCTGTTGTTACATAAATAATTGTATGAAGTTCAACCAACCTCTCGGGTTTATTTGTTTACCAGTTATATGCCAGAGGCTATGTATTCAACGTGAAACCCCCTTTCTCCCCCCCCCCCCCTCTCTCTCTCTCTCTCTCTTTTACATTAATTGCAAACACAGCTCTGTAGCTATGAATCATTATGGTCTGTTTAATTAAGCCAATGCATTAATTGTTTTGATATATAAAACTAGCGTTTTTTACGTAGAAAAAAAGTCCGTTTACAAAACATCGAAATATTAGACTGTTGTTACATAAGTTATCAGTTGTACACATATATATGTATTAACCCATTTCATTTTCTAATTTATGTGTCGCTAATACATATATATATAATGCTAGTATCTTTTACTCAAGTTTCTTTACGATGTATTCAGTGATATTAACTTATGATAGACAACGCCTATGCCGTTTGTTTTTGTTAATTTCAGATATTATTTCAAAAGATAGTTATATATATATATATATATATATATATATATATATATATATATATATATATATATATATATATATATATATATATATATATATATATAGCCGCTTTAACACTGCTATTTTCATATACCTCAATGGCGCTGTGGTCTCGAACTTAGCCTGTTGTTCAGAGGTATCATGTTCAATTCCCAGCTACCACTTCAGGACGATTTTCTTTAATTGAATTCGTTTCAAACACTCTATCTGTGTACATCTCGAGCTCCATCTAGTTAGCTTTCTCTAATGCTGTGTGTGTAGAGTACATATAATAACAATAATAGCTCCAGCAAATGTTTGTACTCTACACATGCGCAGACACCGTTTCAATAAAATTTAAATTTTCCGCCAACACTGAGTAACATAGCAACCATACAACAAGACACACGATAACTCACCATCAAACATACAGCACATGTGTGTGTACTTAACCTCAACAAACAATAATAACCATTCAACATGTGTCAAACATAACCACAATTTTTCACACGGAAAGCTCATAACAAACAAGCATGTGAGTAGGTATAGAAGAGGGGTTCTGGTGCCACCACCCACCACCCACCACCCGGTGGTGGAAGGTGGTGGAGCCACTGACCTGACTCAACCGTTCTCGAGCTAACCCGAGCACAGGGTGGTGGAGCCACTGACCAAACCCGACCACCCCGACCAAACCCGACCACCCCCGACCAAGCCCGAACATCTCCGCCACCTGACTTCGTATTTAACCCGAACAAGTAGCGAACTAACCTGAGATGACGTAATCAAATTCAAAAGCCAGTTAACCCGTATTATGCAAACGAGGAACCGCTATTTAAAATAAGGAACGGCTATTTAAAATAACATGCGTAATAAGAAGTTAATTATTAGCAATAAAATATAAACCACTTATCTAACCTGAGAAGTATATGAAAATTCGCTAACAGAACGCACTTGCTGCGTTTAGCTTATTTCTACAAAAAAGTAGTAGACCAACTCACCAAACATAGTCATCGCCTTCAGACATAGATTTTTTTCGTAAAACGTTTTAGTTCTGATTTTTCACAAAAAAAACTAGACACATATTGATACAAAATCACCAACAAACCATAGCTCTATATACACAGAAATTTCTACAAATAAACACAACTTCTAGCTTCACTAAACCTATACACCTGTAATGAAAACACACCTATGGCATATTAGGTAAGATTCCAAAAATTATTACTGCAAAACACATAATTTTCATGACCGCGCCCGGCTGATGATTTAAACTGAGGTTATTAGCTGGTCACTCAACAAAACCGGAAACACTTGATAACGGTTAATCAGCTGGGTGCGGTCATGACAATTAAAAAATTAACTCGATCGAATTAAATCACATGCAAACAAAACGTTATGTTTTTATTTCAATCGTGTAAATATTACACCAGCTGAGTAACCGTTTCATTATCGTCGGCTTCCGGCTGATATGATAGGTGAATGCCCAGATCATATGACGGCTTTAGTTTAAATAGAGAATCGGTAGCGAATTTTCATAGAAATTATTTGGTGAAAATTATTTTATTATAAATATGAAATATAAGTTTTTGCTATATAGTTTTTATATTATAAACCCACCAAATTTGTTTCTTAGACAACGGTTTAAGGTTAGAAATAAAACACTCGATTGTAATACAATTAATTTATTAGGAGTAATAATATTTACATACAAAATATTACATAATGGCTCTTACAATACCAGTTAGAGGTTTATATTCAAATACACAATCATGAATAATTAAACAGTAGGCCCTAGTTCTCGGAGCAAAATTGTCTTTACTCATAAACTCCACTTTGATGTCGACTGTTGAAGACTTGATTGATTCATTCTGGTGTTGGCAATCGATTACAAATAGAGCTCGATCCTTAAACTCATCATAATTTAAAAGAGGCTCCGACATGTTTTTATAGTAAAAACTTTTTTGAAAATCTGTATACATCTGGTAGGCCTCAACATATTTTGATTTTTCGAAATCCATATTCATAGCTTCATAAGGGTAGCATTCTGAATTTAGGAACACTCGTAGATCTACCATACCGATGTTATCGAAGAAGTCGCCTTTTTTGCCTATGTTATCTTTCCGATCTGTTTGAAATGCTATAATCACATATCTAGGTCTTTCCAAGTTGGTTGCAGTTTTAACAGCCCACACATCTCTGTTTATATCTCTGAGTGATGGTAGCTCATATATATCCCATTTCCGATATGCGAGAAATATAGATGTGTCTTTTGCTATTTTATCCATCAGTTCCAGCTTCATTTGATCGTTTGGAAATACATGTTTTGCTTTTAAAAACATGTTGGTTACAGTTATCTTAGATCTTGCCGTACCTGTGCTGTAATAGCAGTTGGAATCATTTCGAGCTCTTGTAAATCGGAAAGTATGTTTGCCACAGAGAACTCCTTTAAAGTGATGAAAGAAACTGAAGAGGAACCAAAGAGGTAGGAGCAAGTGAAACTTGTTATCGTTTAAGGTGATGTGATCTGATGATACATTCAACCCAGCATTGCTAAGAGATTTTGCTTCATTCTTACTAAACGAAAGCAGAGTTTTGATGTTTGTTGTGGTGTATGGATCTCGTACTCGCTCCACTTCCTTGTTATTTAATTCATAGATCATTGATTCAAACAGAGCTACTCCTCCGTTATTTGACATGTGGCATACACCAGTAGCATTTTGTACTGCTAGAGGTTCTATAGCACCTTCGATTATTAGAGCTGACTCTGCTAGACATACGAATGCATCTTGCTGATTGATGTTTATTTCAACTTCATCGCTGTTATCAAACGATTTAGTTGATGAATAGTAAGACCTAAGTTCTTCTCGATCAATGGAGTCGTCAAACTTGGGGTCTTTGAATATTTCTAGTTTTGATGACATGATAACCAAGACTTTTAAGGAATTCAATATTATCGGAACGAAGTGTATGCTTCAAAGGAGCTGACTGTACTAAATTTGTTTTGGTAGATTCTCTTGCTTTTATATCTTTAAAGACTAGCATTCTAGGCAATCTTTTTAAGCTCTAAGCGAACAGACACCTCTTCACCTTGAAAGTTTACAGGAACTGAATCTTGATTCACGATGTCGATGCTTATATTTGAAATCTCTCGTTTGTTTACTGGTAAATAAATTAGATTCTTAGGTTCTATATCGATTGCATAACCAGGATCGACCATCGGTGCAAACTCATATAACGTATGTGAAGGTTTTCCATTATAGTAAGAACCAGACACAATATTAGTTTCTATACGAATCTGTTTAACATCCACTATTTCAACAGGTAAATCAGATTCATGGAAGACACCTGGTTGAAGAACTTGCTTTGAAAATCCCAGCATTCGCCCAATCGAATCATCAGATTCAAAACTGATACTTGTGAAACACTTTATTTCACATCTAATGGTGTTCGGATTAGGTCTTAGAATCAAAGCTAGCTGCTTTTGTTCACGTGTTGCTGTAGCACCAACAAGTTCATTTTGAAGCAAGTTTTCCAAATGTGTTATTTCATATGCACCAGTAGGTATCGTGATGATTCTCCAAGCAGCTCCTTCTTTTACATAAAATTTATTTTTACCTTTATATATGTTAGGTATGTTGTTGTATGTGTGAAAACCTATCAAAGCAACTGCATAACTACCACCTGGATCCAAATCAATTGGAGGATCGTAGTCTGTTGACAGATGACAACTGCGATCTTTCAACGTGAAGGTTTGCGACATGACTGAAACACAGATACTACTGTTTAAGGCTTTTATTTAAAAAATTTAAACATAAGTGACCACAATTATAAGTATTATATTTCTGATACACATCATGATTGTACATTAGAGTAGAGTCTTTAAGGTAACGCTGCAGCTCAACTGGTGGCTTCAAGTTTCCATATGAGTCAAAGTACACGGCTGTGTCACCACGTTTCTTAACTGCAACCCAATGACTGCCAGGTTCCTTGTTTGTTTGCAAATTCATGATAAGTGATTCATTCTTGCGTGGCCCATTCGATGGCAAAGTATCTCGCATGTATACACCTCTAAAATATGGAATTTTCATTTTACCAGCAAATTTCATAAGGTCTTAATTTGTTAGAGGTCTTGCTGGTAAACATCTTACTCGTTTTTTGGTTTCTGCAAATACAACCCATAACCGCTACGCTGCTTCTTCAGATATAATCCTTTACCGAGTCTCTTATACTTTGGTTTTAATTTCAAACCATTACCTCTCTTACCCATAGCAATAGCCTCCATCGTTTTGTTATGCCGTTCTTCTTCTTCTAGTTTTTGTTTGGCTGATTTGGCATCGTTAACTGCTTTAGCAATGCCTGCAGCACCGCCACCCAGAGCACCTAGCGCTGACAGGCCACCAAAAATTAAAGGTAGTAGTGGAAGGAAGCCTCCGCTTTTAGGTATTGGAATAACTCGCGGTTTCAGCACATTCTTACGCCCACCAATCTGTTTAACAATTGCGTGAGCGATATCAAACACGGCATTCTCTGATGGAATAAGATTTCTGTCTTTTAGAACTTCTCCAATCAGACTAAGAATGTTTTTAAAGGGAACTTTTTTCCTCGGTTTTGAGTTGATTACATCAAGACCCATACCAAGCTTTCTTTTAACTTTCATAGTGTTTGTAACACCCCAAGCAGCTAACTTTTCACCAAAACTCGCGTCCTTTGACTTGACTCTCTCCCAAGCTCGATTCTCCAACACTTCGTCGGCTCGATGCCTATCACTTAACTCTTTTGATTGAGAGTAAGCGATGTCGTGGTCTCGACAAGCACGATCTAAAGGATTGATACCTTGATCACCTCTAGCAAGACGTTCTTTAAGTTTAGTACCCGGGCCACAAAATTGATAACCAGGAACGTGCAGCTCAACAGGTAGCTTGTTAATAGCTGTGTTTACAAGACCTTGCCCCTGTGACACCAACATTGATACTAACTGTGTGATCCGCTTACATGTCTATATTTATATACATACTCGAAAAATATAGTTTAGTTCCAGTCAAGATGCACACCATCAAACACGCTTCTGTCTTACGTATTACAAATATAGACGATGTTGTTGATACAGCAGAACAACAACTAAGGCATGGTCCTCTCTTCCCAAACACAGTTAGAGGTATCATATGTGGTCCTAGTGGGTGTGGTAAAACAAATGTTATGTTAAGTTTATTGTTTGAACCGAACGGCTTAAAGTTTGATAACGTGTATGTGTATTCAAAGTTTCTGTGTCAACCTAAATATAAGATGTTACAAAGGGTGTTGGATGCTACAAAAAGTGTTGGTTATTATCCATATAGTGAAAACGATGAAATATTAGATCCAGCAGAAGCCCAGGACAACTCGGTGTTTATATTCGATGATGTGGCTTGTGACAAACAAGAAAAAATGAGAGCATACTTTAGTATGGGGAGACATAAGAATATTGATTCATTCTATCTCTGTCAAACATATACTCGAATACCCAAACATCTGATACGTGATAACGCTAACGTTTTGATTCTCTTTAAACAAGATGAAACGAACTTAAAACACATCTATGACGATCATGTGACCACTGATATGGACTTTAAACAATTTAAAAATATATGTTGTCAATGCTGGAATGGTAATAAGTATGGTGTGTTGGTGATGTTAGACAGCTGTCTAACAAGAGAGCTGTTAGACAGCTGTTAGACAGCTGTCTAGCAGAACAGCTGTTTACCAGTTGTCGTGATAGATACCTAACACTAGATAGGTAGACATGCATCCACTTCAAAGCTAGTACACCTTAAACCACCAAACAGTTTGTATCTCTTAGCACGATCAACTAACAAGTGGCTTACATCAGGTTGACAGGTTGTTTGAAACAAATAACTTTAGCAAGATGGAGGTGATGAGTAACCAAGAGAGAAAAATTAAGAAAAAGATTTATAACTTGCTGAAAACATTCGAAAAAAACATTTAATGCTTAAGCTTGGTAGAGCTGAGAATGATGAAGCCCTGCAGCGTTTATATAAACCACTTGTTGACCCACTGAGTGAAATATCTAAAAATACATCAACGCTTAAACTGCAGTCACCAGCTGAACAAATCAAAGAAGAAGCGGTACCAGAAAAGAAACCCAAAGTTGAGTTCCTTAAAGACCATGAAGTTTTTGAAGCCGAACCAGGGGAGGAGACAAGTTCCGATGAGGATATCCCAACATTTGAAGAGCTTGAGGCAGATCTACAAACTGTCACAAACAACCCAGCATATCAAGAATTTTTGGAGCAATATCCTGAACGAGTTCGGTATTATGTAGATAAGTATTTTACTGAACCACCGAGACTTGCTACCATTGATCAAGCGTATGGTGCTCGCTACGCTAAAGATACTGGTAGCTGGAGTCTTGGCAACAAACACTTGGACTTTACTGATACTGACATTCGACTAGGTCAAAGGAGATATCCTCAAACACAAGGTCTGCTGGAATTGATATTTATGAAAACACCTAGGGAGTATACTTATGACGATCTTCAACACTATAGAGATATTCTAGAAGCAACTAGTGTTCATAAAATGAACTACGATCCCAACGCACGAACCAAGGGTTGCTCCTCGGAAAAGTATCTTACTCTAATAAAACCAGTTATAAACCCACGAGGGCGAATATCCTCAACTCCTCAAGGTTTTGGTTACGACATACGTGTTAACGAAGAACCTAGAGCTCAGAATGTTAGTGATAGAAAAATCAGCACTAACAACTATATGATCCAAAATAACAAACAAATAGAGTATGTGTATTGGGATGACATAAATGAGTTGGTTGATAGACTTAGACTTTTAGTAGCTTCCCAAGCTGCTGGTAATAATGCTCATAACAATGAAATTCAGTCAATCATTGAAGAACTGAAGGAGGTTGGTGTTATCGCCTAGTATATCACAGACATACCTACCTTAGTGCTTAGTATAAAAATGTCTATCGATAAGTTCGGACGTTCCCAATCCAATAAAGGTTCTAAGTTTAAAATTATTGAAAGAGAGATTTTCCCAAGAACTGCTAGTGGTGATTTTGATTTGCAAAGCCATAGATTGTGTAACATCACTGATCCAGTCGATGCAACAGATGGTGTAAATAAAAAATTTGTTGATGTTTGGATAGACGACTATAAGAAGAACAAAGATGAGGTAAAACAAAGAATCATTGCACTACTACTTGAAGCTGTACACAAACCTGAGTTGGAAGATTTAAAAAACGAATTTGAAAATAAATTGAAAATTTTAGCTAAGAACATAACTGCTCAAGTTTTAAAAGATATTGATGTGTTAAAGAATAAGAAGCTAAAGAATAAGCTGGGAGAAATAGACAGCAAACTAAAAGATTTACATGATAAGTGGATACTTTTAAATCCAACATCACCATGAGACGCAAAACTGTTGAACCATCTGATACCAAAAAACAAATTATTGATGAGTTATATAAACCAGCAAGAATCAATTTTAAACGTAGACGTACAATAATCAAAGGTTTAAATGATTTGTGGCAGATTGATTTAGCAGAATTTACAGACTACTACAAAGCAAACTCTGGTTACAAGTATATTTTAGTGGTTATTAATTGTTTTTCAAAGTATGTGTGGACTCGCCCTCTTAAATCTAAAACTGCTGAAGAGGTGACTAAAGCTATGGCTGATATTTTATCTACTAGTACAGCGCCCTCTAACATCCAGTCTGATCTTGGCCGCGAGTTCTATAACTCAAAATTTAACGCCTTAATGAAAAAATATAACATCAATCACTACAGCACTTATAGTGTGAAGAAGGCTGCAATGGTGGAAAGAGTCATACGTACCTTGAAAGAGAAGATCTATAAAAATTTCAACTTGATTGGTTCCTACAAGTGGATTAATACACTACCTGACGTCACTGCTGCTTACAACGCTACTGTTCATCGAACAACTGGTGTAAAACCTCAAGATGTTAACAAGAAAAATGAAGGAGCTATTCTGAAACAAGTTTACTCAAATCCCAAAGTGTTTAACAAAAATAAATTTAAAGTGGGTGATGTTGTACGTATAAGTAAAGCAAAAGCTCAATTTGAAAAGGGGTATACACCTCGCTGGTCAACAGAATTATTCAAGATTGTTAGTATTCATTTCACAAATCCAGTAACATACTTTCTTGAAGATATGCAGGGGAAACCAATCAGTGGAGGGTTTTACGAGGAAGAACTACAAACGACTAAACAAACAGACATCTATCTGGTTGAACGCATCTTGAGGAAGAAAGGCAAGCAGCTCTATGTAAAATGGCTGGGTTTTGATAAATCTCATAATTCTTGGATAAATTCAGATGATGTTAAATAAGCTTATATATTTAATGTATTAATGTACTTAGAATAAAATAAAAGTCTGTATTAAAATAATGTTATTTTATTTTTTCATCTGGTTACATACAATTAAGCCAAGTGAACAATTACAATTTATGTCGTAAATCAATAATATCCTGAATAAACTTCTCCTGCGGTACATCTGCTATATGTAGATCGTTTCTCTTCGCCTTGAGGTATTCGACTTCGGTCTTTATTCTGTTAAAGAGATTTACAGAATTTGGATCATACAACATGTTTAAAACTACTTCGGAATCAGGGTGTTTATTTTTAAACTTCTTGACAGCTCTTTTAAAACTTTTCTTCTGAGTCCTTACAGCATGATATGGATAGGTAGCATCCTTCTCATTTCTTGAAAGCAAACCAAAAACACAAAGTTTTCCAGGGTTGCTTGGTTTTGGAGATATATCTTCTAAATGTTCTGTGATTTTAGCATTTGTTTCTCGCATACGCTGCACTTCATCATCTATCTCCATTAATTTCACTTCAATTTCTTTGAGGTTATCCTTGTATTTTTGATTAAATTCACTTACGAAAAAATCAAAAATAATTTGGTTGCACTTTTCATAGAAACTATTGGATATCCAACAAGCCAAATTTAATATTAAATCTTTACAGACATATGTACCAGATATCAAGTTGTTTTCAGCTTGTCTTCCACCAAAGTCCACCAAGTATGTAGCGGTTGTTGGTGTTAATTGAGATGTTGCTTCCGCCACTTCTAGGGCATCGGTATTCCGAGCCCCTGGAGATGTGTCTAAGTGGGCTCCTTTGGTTGAAATATTTAGGGTATCGGTATTCCGATAACACAAATGTTCCTTCAGCTGACTGTTGTAATAGGCAATCAACTCTTTAGTTTTCTTATTTTCCAACCAATGATATAATTTTTTCTCACCACTGTTGCACAATTTTGTGGCATTAAAATAACCAGTGTTCTTATCGATAATAAGTTGAAAGTCTCCAAATAAACCATACCAGAAGTTGTCTTTAATTTGCTGGTAACACACATCACTTAATGTAGCCATTTTAAACACACTACTAAACACTTAGATACTCAAGAGGACGTCTTACCTCTACGACAACTAAATTTTGAATGAGTTTGACAGTGTGCAGTGAACAATTTATAGATGTTGATACCACTACGGCTTGAAGCTGTGTTTATTAATATTTATTTCCAACCACATTAGCTGTTCCAACATCCATCCGCTTTCAGCTTCTGCAAACTCTAAAGCTTTTGTGTAAATTTCGTCGACGAATTCTTGATATATACTTTCAAAATTAGTTGACACTGTAACATTTTTATTTTTAGTATTAAATGACTTCATTTCTTTTTTATTTCGACTTTGCAGTACATACAAACCAAACAATTCTAAATTCATTTTAATTTCATTATGCTTAGCTAAAGCAGCTTCCATCAGATGAAACACTTTATGTCTTATTGTTTCCATAAACTGTTTAATATCAATACCTTTTTCGTATATACGATAGGTAGCCATTCTGTTTTTAAAAGCTTGAGTTAACATCTGCACTTGTTCAACTTGCCATGGTTCACATACTTTTGATTTATGAATTTCACTACGTAAATGCCCAGAGAAAGCACTCTTTTTCACTTGTAACGAGCACGATTCACAGTATCTCATCTTAACTATAGATGCTTAACTAATGAATAAAAACATAAATCTTCAGCTTATATATCTTTATTAACAAAAATGTTTACGATAGATACCTTTAAGTATAGTGTTATATTTAAAACAAAAGTACATCAGCATAAATATAGCAAGACATATAAGAAAACCAGTTGACATAAACATAGAAATATAATTTGAAGTGAACAGATAAGAATCGGTTAATATGAGAGTTCTCCAATCAGATGTCTCATTACGGGTACCATTATCAAACAAGAACATAAGTTTATAGCGCACCATATCACTCTTAATTTTGGACATGTTATATGTTGAAACTTCAATCACCTCATCGTTGTGTAGATGTGTTCTTGAAAGTCCAGACCATTTCATGCAGCCGTCGCTGTCGAAACAGATTCGCACTTCTTTCACATTTGGTGGTTTGTAGATATAAAATACATTTTGACATAGTGCTGTCAGTATGATAAAACTTGCTTTAAAATGGCCCATTGTATATCATGCGTATTTCTTTAAAACGATTAAGTATTTGTTTCTCTGCAAAGTGTAAACACTCTAACATACAAACTCGGAATGATGGGTCCTGATCTTTCAACATAATATTTATAAGCTTTACCATTTCATCGTCACACGGTAGCTCCTTCTTATTAACACATTTGAGAACATCAGCGACACAATAGAGGAAATCACTAAGCCGAATATCAAAGTTAAAATTAGTTAGAAACTTCACCTTTTCGTTGATGATTTCAACCAGATCTAGTAGTTGTTGAACTGTATCTTCGGTTAAATAAAAAGTAGTAGAATCATCTGAGATTGATATACCTTTACTGTCTAAAATTTTAATAGATTTGACAGTACATACTCCAATATTTTCAGGTTCAATCGTATTACCTTTGGTAAAGTATTCTTTAGCTGCTTTTGTTAGTGTTGAAATAAAATAGTCCCACTCCCAGGAGCCAGATGAGATTGTTATATTTGGATTTGGTGGATACGGACTATTATTTACAATCTTAATTATTGGAATCAATCCAGCAGCGTTTGATATACCAATTGCAACACTTAGAGAGGGGTTAACAGTATACCTTGCTTCCAACAGCATTCTACTTTCTTGCTTAATCTCAATAATATTCTGGCGCATAGCTGCATCAACTTGACCCCAATAACAATTTTCACAAACACTGTTATTAGCAGATCTGAAGGACTCAGGTCCATCGTTAACATCGATAGCATACATGTTGAACAGAACAAGTACACTACTATAACTACTAAGAATAACTACTGTGAGCAAATTGTAGACTGATGTGCTTGCATGTCACTCGGTGTTTTTATAATTATATCCCCACCTTTGATTTAAAATTATCAACCTTTTATACAAAAAATTCTGGAGTTTTATCTATTTCATATGACTTTAAGGTCATTCAACGGAAATAAAACCACAAACAGGAAATATGAACTGCTCACAAGGTTATTTCAACAGCTGCGAGGAAAATATGTTGGTTAATAAGGTTAATTTCGGGAAATGCTAAATATAGCCATAGTTGGAAGCGATATCGCGGCTACCACTAGATGTATACCTTGTTGTCGGCTCTACTTTTAACGGATTATTTAAATCAAACCGATTTCAATAAGACCTCAGAATATAAATATTTTATTGTACGCATGTACATATGTTAAATTTGGATTCTGCTTTTTTTTTTTTTTTTTTTTTTTTTTTGTCAACAACACACCACGAGGGCTTACAGCCTAAATACTATCGTACCGTGGGTGTTGACAAGGAGGAAAGAGGCAGCTTGTTAATTCTGGACTTGAAGGTTTGGAGGTTCGGAGGAGAAGGAAAAACATGTGCCGGCAAGGAATTCCACAACTTGGAAGTCCTCGGGACAAAAGAGCGGGCATAGCAAGATGTTCTATGTCTGGTGACCTTGACGTTAAAAGGGTGCATTCGCTCTGTTCCCCTCGTAGATCTGTTGGGGGCAGCAGGTGGAGGAACTATGGAAGAAAGCTCCTCTGAGCAGTGCCCGTGCAGATATCTATAAAAGAGAGAGAGGTCACCAACGGCACGTCGGTGGGCAAGGGATGGGAGCCTTTGGGTAAGGGTAGGGTCACCGATGAGACGTATAGCTCTCTTCTGAATGGAGTCCAGGATAGCGAGTGTAGAAGCGGCAGCTGCACCCCAGATGTGGGAGCAGTATTCGAGGTTTGGCCTTATTTGTGAAGTGTATAAGGTATAGAGATTAGTTGGTGAAAAGAATTTGCGAGCCCGGAAGAGGAAACCCAATTTCTTAGCAGCCGCTTCTGCAATTGATGTAACATGTTGGTGCCAATTAAGATTTCGATCCACAGTAATGCCAACAAGAGAAACGGACTCATTACTTTGAATAACTTGGTTGCTCATTGTGATGGGTCTAGGGCTGCTGTATCTCTTGTGAGAAAGAAAGCAAGACTTAGTTTTGGTGGGGTTGAATTGTACAAGATTTCTACTTCCCCAGTCTAATATTTTTTGGAGGTCTACGGAGACAGAACCCTCCATGAGTCTGCGATCCTCATCTAATTGGGCTAAAGAGACAGGCTTAGAATATTGTATGTTTGAGTGGAGGGTGCTGTCGTCCGCGTAACTGTGAACTGGGTTGGATGTGCTAGAGAGGAGGTCATTGATGTGGAGAAGAAACAAAGTAGGGGCTAAAGCTGAACCTTGAGGAACTCCTGCATTAATTGGATACAGTTTAGAGGAATGGCCATCCACAACAACAGATATGCTCCTGTTGGAGAGGAAATTTGCTGTCCAGGTACAAAGTTTTGGTGGTAGGCCATAGGCCGGAAGTTTATTAAGCAGCGCTGCGTGCCAGACCTGGTCGAATGCTTTGGATATGTCTAGAGCAACAATCTGGGATTCACAGTGTTGTTCCATAGACTTGTTCCAAGAATGGGTGACAAAGGAAAGGAGGTCGGCAGTCGATCTGCGCTGACGGAATCCATACTGCCTGTCGTGGATTAGACTGTGTTTTTCAAGGAATTTTAGTAGTTCGGTGTTTATATACTTTTCCATCACTTTAGAGATGACTGAAAGGAGAGAAATAGGCCTGTAGTTGCTAGGAAGCGCTTTGGATCCTTTCTTGGGGATGGGTTGTACTCGAGCAGTTTTCCAGTTACTAGGGAATATGCCTTTATTGTAAGATATCTGAAACAGACGAGTCAGGACAGGAGCAAGTTCTGGTGCGCATTTTTTGAGAACAATTGCTGGGATCTCGTCAAGGCCAGAGGCTTTCCTGGTATTAAGAGAAGAGAGCATCTTTCGTACCTTTTTAGTTTGGAAAATGATATCAGTCATTTTATGCGCGACATTGGGGACTGTTGGTGGTTGAACATTTGGAGGTGGGTTGAGAGTAGAATTGCCGGCGAACAACGAAGCAAAAAGTTCAGCCTTGCCCAGGGCGGTAGAAACAATTTCATCACCTGAGACAAGAGGTGTGAACGTGCTCTTGCAGAAATTATTCCCAATAGACTTAGCAAGAGTCCAGAAGGGTTTGCCGCCGTTGGAGCTTGAGAGGACTTTGTTTTTGATGTGGTTATTAAACGAGTTTTTTGCCTCAGAAAGAATGCGGACATAGCGGTTTCTTGCGTCGTTGAATGCTTGACGATTTTCTTGACTGGGATTGTGTAGAAGCGTTTTGTGAGCTTTGACCTTTTCAAGTCTGGCCTTGTCACAGGATTTAGAGAACCAGGGCTTTTGAGTGGCTGAAGAGGTTTTCTGTGTACGTGGAATAAATAATTCCATGCCAGCTTGGATAATTTCGGTGACGTTTTGTGAGATATCAGAGGGGTCAGGATGAGAGAAGCAGACAGACGCCCATGGAAATGAGGAAAAGTAATCCCGCATTTCGTCCCAGTTTGCGGAGTTGTAGTGCCAAACGATACATGGGTGTGATGACTGTGTGACCTCGGGTTGCATTGCACAGGAAGCAGTGACCA
Organism: Tillus elongatus; assembly: GCA_964006375.1. NCBI lineage: Eukaryota > Metazoa > Arthropoda > Insecta > Coleoptera > Cleridae > Tillus > Tillus elongatus. The sequence goes on from OZ023268.1 coordinate 66,460,330, forward strand.
TGCCGTGGTCTGAGCGACCAAGGGGGGCGGTGACTGATATCTTATAGCATTCAGGATTTGTAGTAAGAAGGAGATCCAAGGGATTTGAGCTGTGTGTTGGGATACGAGGAAAGTAAGTAGGTTGCTGTACCATATTGGCCAAAGAATTGCTGACTGCAAAGGCCTCCGCTGCTCTCCCTTGTGGATCGGTTTTTGAAGATCCTAGCCATTCCTTATTATGGACATTGAAGTCGCCAAGAATAGTGACCTCGGAGGAAGGATATTCAGAAATCAGATAGTCGGTTTTTTCAGAAAGGTAGTCAAAGAGCTGGACAAAGTTGTTGTCAGAAGGTGACCGGTAAATGCAACAGATGAATTTAGTTGCAGCCCTGAGAGAGAGTTTTATTCATAGTATGTCTTTTCTTCCAGCTTCTAAATTGGGAAGTCTGGTGCAGGGTAGATTGCTACGGACGTATACGGACACGCCTCCATGCAATCTAAAGGCAGTAAGGAGCTCATACCCCGGGAAATTAAGGTGATTAGTGGCTGTTTTGGCACTGATTTGGGTTTCGGTGAGGAAGAGGAGTTGGGGCCTGTTAGCCTGGAGGAAATGGTGGACGGAGTTCAGGTTAGAATTTAGGCCACATATATTCGAAAAGGATATGTTAAATCTTGATGTTGGCGCCCCCTGTACACCCCTCTCCCGGAGATCCGAATGGAGGGGTATTTTGCCTCCGGAATATTTTATACAAGGAGGAGCCATCATCATTTTTGCTTATAAGGGAAACCGACTCATACACCAGAACCGGAAACGTCCGTTGGGACTTCACCGGCCCCTTGATGTATGGGGTGGTACCTCCTCGGGCGTGAAAAAATCCTTTACTATTACATAAAGGAAAATTCCACTACCACCTGCTATAGATTGGATTGGATCAATGTCTACCCCTTTAAAAATAAGATTAATAAAGGGACTATCAATTGTCCAGTAGTTATAATTTTCGACATAGTAGGAGGATACAAAACATTTTCATCATTTTGCATCCATGCCTATTGTCGGTGCTTACCTAGACACGCATGCGCTAGCCGCCATGTTTAAATGGCGGTTCCTCGTTTGCCTAATACAGGTTAGTTGGCTTTTGAATTTGATTACGTCATCTCAGGTTAGTTCGCTACTTGTTCGGGTTAAATACGAAGTCAGGTGGCGGAGATGTTCGGGCTTGGTCGGGGGTGGTCGGGTTTGGTCGGGGTGGTCGGGTTTGGTCAGTGGCTCCACCACCCTGTGCTCGGGTTAGCTCGAGCACGGTTGAGTCAGATCAGTAGCTCCACCACCTTCCACCACCGGGTGGTGGGTGGTGGGTGGTGGCACCAGAACCCCTCTTCTATACCTACTCATGTGTGCAGACTTAACCTATAGCTTTCGGCATATATAACACGTGGTAAGACTGTTGCCTGGCAACCAAAAAACAAACAACATCAAACACGTGGTGAGCTTAACCTAAAAACACAGTTGGCTAGCGGGAATCGGTGTCAGTAGATATTACTATGGGTCTTCGGGCTCACTTCCCCATGTTAATTCCCATAAGAAAAAACCACCAAAACTGAGATGACTGGGAATACGAGACCACTTCCCCATGTTAATCTCCATAAGAGAAAACGCCAACATTATCCCCCACTCGTCCACACGCTGAGGCAGCGTGGATTCGGTGGTAGTCTGAGACGTTCGGAGCATCACGACGGAGGCGGCGCCGTCGGAGACGGCGGGGTGGGACGGGGCTGCGCCCCGCGGTGTTACCAGGCGAGGGCGCCTCCGGGGCCAAGACCTAGATTACGATCGGGATCCGGGCATCTAGAGCTAGATCTACATTCAGATCTTTACTAAACATATTGACGATGTGAGTAGTTTTACAATATAATATTATTAATAGTAAAAATATAAATGATTAAGACGGCAGAGAGAATTTGTGTTAGAGAGTTAGAGAGAAAAAGAGAGAGAGAGAGATATGTATTGGCGGGAGAACGTCTAATGGATCACGCCAATAGCTGACTACATACGGACACGCATCATCAAGCAAGAGTCAAACACTCTCTGATAGATGACGCTATGTTTAGCTAAATATGATCTAACCTGTCTAAATAAGAAGATCTACCATTTTGATTTATTATATCACGACGTATGTAAAGATGGCGGGTGATGCATGAGGTGCTGACTAAATAGGTAGAGATCGATGAACGCACTGCTGACTTCAAGCACTATTTTGTGGTGTTTGTCTGTCATACCGATTTAAAAAATTGGCAACAGTTGACGTTTGAATTTTTATGAAACATTCCGAGCCGTCTGTTCTATTATTATCTAATTTCATTTCCGGTATGGGACGACAAGGGGCACTCTTAACTAAATAGACACTCGAAATGATATATTTCTGTATAACATCAATACATATGAATCGCTTGAAAATCAAAGTTGAGCTAGCTGTTGTTATCGCTTATTGTACGAGGGCACATATACGAGGGGATACTCAAGCATATCAAGACACATATTCTAATTAATAAAGGAGAATATGAAATCTTAATTCACATTCAACCTAACTTCTCAAAAATAAAGAGTTAGACATTTTGATTTTATATGAAAGAGACAGGTTCAAATCCTGATGTATGAGCGTGTGAGGTATAATTGATTTAAATATTGAAACGCTTGAGATAAAAGTGAATGAGTTGTGACATGTGACTGTCAGCACCGAGATCTATTGTACTAGATATGTCTGAAACTTAAAGTTCTTATTGCGCAAGATCGGGGCAGCTACGGTAGAACCAATGCATGCACGGTGTTGAGGAGCCCAAGCTGAAGTGGAATATACAATAAAATGGGCATTTCCGGTACTAGATATGTCTGAAACTTAAAGTTCTTATTGCGCAAGATCGGGGCAGCTACGGTAGAACCAATGCATGCACGGTGTTGAGGAGCCCAAGCTGAAGTGGAATATACAATAAAATGGGCATTTCCGGTCTAAACTTTAAATCTTTATATCTTTTAAACGGAAAGTGATAGAAATGAATCGTTTTCAAAATTATGTCCTTTTATAATAAGGTCTACAAGAAAATGAGATAAAAGTCCTTATCGCGCAAAATCGGTGAGAGCTACGGCAGAACCAACGCATGCACGGCGTTGAGGAGACCAAACCGAAGTGGAATTAACAATAAAATGACCTCTTCTGGTCTAAATTTTATATCCTTATGTCTTATGAACGGAAAGCGATAAAAATGCACCGACTTCAAAATATGTCGTTTCGTGACAAGGGCTACAAGAAAATGAGATAAAAAGCTTAAAGTTCTTATCGCGCAAGATCGTGGATATGTACAGCGAAACCGGCACTTTAATGGTGTTCAGCAAGGCAAACTCTATAAATATACACAATGAAAATGGCACTTTCGGTAAGCACTTCCGCTATAGACATTCTTAGAGCTACATTCGTGCTTGACACCTCAAAATAATCGTCTTGTCGAGCAGAATTACGAAATATAGTTTTTAAGTAAATCAGAACAAGTTGTGTTAACACCTTAAGAGTCACAATTAACGCCAACAACCGCTGCATACTTGGTGGACTTTGGGACATATGTATGTATAAGATAGCTATTTTTAGGGGTACATGCATGTGTGCAACACCTCAAAATAATCGTCTTCTCAAGCTGAATAAAAAGATAGTTTTTAAGTAAATGAAAACACGTTGTGTTAACACCTAAAAACAGCACACTCTCTTAGACTTATTGTCTTGATGTACAGAATAAAATGTTTGTAAACCAACACGTCTCTATCATTTAGAGCAATCTTAGTTATGCGACCACTCAAACTAATTGTTTTGAGGTGAAGCTTTCAAGTTTGTAAGCCATCACAGGCCAATCGTTTTAGAGCAACGTATACGTGTAACCCTTCATCTCAATTTTTATACTTAGTTATTCTGCTAACATTAATTTAAAAATAAAAACGTTAACAGTAAGAGAAGGACAATTATTTGTTTTCAAACATTCATATTCTGAGCTAGTTTACCTAATAAATCAAACTAAAGGTCTTGAGGTGTATCTTTCAAGTTTGTAGCCCATAACATGTTAAGAAAAGAACAATTATTTATTTTTAAACATTCATGGTAGTTTACCTAACAAATCAACCTAAATGTCTTGAGGTGTAGCTTTCAAGTTGGTAACCCATAACATGTAAAAAAAAGAACAATTGTTTGTTTTCAAACATTAATGCTAGTTTACCTAACAAATCAACCTAAATGTCTTGAGGCGTAGCTAATTTTGGTAAACCATAACACTCTCCACCATTTCAGAGTAACCTATCAAAAGTAATATTCATATTCTGAGTTAGTTTACCTAATAAGTCAAACTAAATGTCTTGAAATACAGATTTCGTTTTTGTGTGAACCAACACACTATCATTTCAGAGTAACCTTAGTCATGTGACCAGTTGATGTGTTGAGGTGTAACTTTCAAATTTGTAATCCATCACACTCCAATCGTACACATTCTAAGCTAGTTTGCCTAACAAATCAAAAATTAAATGTCTTGAAGAGTAGCATTCAATTTTTGTAAACCAACACGTCTCTTTTAGAGTTATCTTAGTCATGTGACCAGTTAAACTAATTGTCTTGAGGTGTAGCTTTTAAGTTTACTTGTTTTTAAACATTTCTATTATGAGCTAGTTTACCTAACAAATCAAACTGCATGTCTTGAAGTGCAGCCTTCAATATTCGTAAACCAACATGCCTCTATTATTTCAAAGTAATCTTGGTTATGTGACACTCCAACTATTGTCTTGAGATATGGCTTTTATGTATATGGGATATATAAAATAAGAAAATCAAAGAGTTAATTGCCTATTACAACAACAAGCTGGTGGAACATTTGGGTAGCCGGAATACCGTTCACTCAAATCTTCCAGCAGAAGGAGTTGACTTAGTACCTAGAACTGCTACATACTTGGTAATCATTAGTGGTGCTATCATTTCAGAGTAATATTAGTCATGTAACACTCAAACTAATTGTGCTTTTATGTGTGTGATATATGAAAAATAGTTCCCGTCTTAATATTCACTGCCGGGTAAAGACTGAAATTTAGCCTCGTGGCCACATTGGCTACTACTACTACTTAAAGGCTGAACAGGGCAACTATCAGGGCATTTTGACAGACATGACACACAGACTGGCCCCCTAGATGAGCCGGAAGCAACATCTCAATTATATGAAAAATAAGAAGACAAGAGAGTTGATTGTCTATTGTTAAGAAAAGAACAATTATATGTATTCAAACATTCATGCTAGTTTACCTAACTCAAACTGAATGTCTTGAAGTGTAAATGACAATTTTGTAGACCAACACGTCTTCAGCTTTTTAGAATAATCTTAGTCATGTGTCCACTTAAACTAATTGTCTTGAGGGGTAGCTTCAAGTTTGTAAATCAGCGCATTCTCTGCCATTTCAGAGTAACCTAACTGCGCAAACAAATATTCATATTCTGAGCTAGTTTACCTAACAAATCAAACTAAATGTCTTGAGGTGTAGCTTTCAATTTTTGTAAATCATCACACTCTCTGCCATTTCAGAGTAACCTAACTACTCAAACTAATATTTATATCCCGAGATAGTTTATAAATAACAAATAACAAATCAAACTAAATGTCTTGAGGTGTAGCTTTCAATTTTTGTAAATCATCACACTCTGCCATTTCAGAGTAACCTAACTACTCAAACTAATATTTATATCCTGAGATAGTTTATAAATAATAAGTCAAACTAAGCGTCTTGAAGTGCAGATTTTATTTTTGTGTGAACCAGCATACTCTATCATTTCAGCGTAATCTTACTCATGTGACACTTCAACTAATTGGTTCAAGATGTAGCTTTCAAGTGTGTATTCCATCACACGCCAATCATACACATTCTGATTTAGTTTACCTAACAAACCAAACTAAATGTCTTGAAGGGTAGCATTAAAATTTTGTAAACCAACACGTATCAATAATTTTAGTGATATTAGCCATTTGACCAGTTAAACTAACTGCTTTGAGGTGTAGCTTTCAAGTTTTATTTATTTTCAAACACTTATATTATGAGCTACTTTACCTAGCAACTGAAACAGAATGTCTTGAAATGCAACCTTCAATATTCTATGAAAGAAATAAGAACACAAGAGAGTTGATTGCATATTACAACAGGAAGTTAAAGAAACATTTGGACACCCGGAATACCGTTTGTACAAATGTTCCAGCAGAGTCAGCCCACTTATTACCTACAACTGCTACATACTTAGTAATCATTAGTGGCGCTATCATTTCAGAATAATCCTAGTCATGTAACACTCCAACTAATGGTCTTGTGGCGCAGCTTTTATGTGTGATATATGAAAAATAATTGTCGTCTTAATATTGAATGCCGGGTAAAGACTGAAATTGAGCCTCGTGCCCACCTTGGCTACTACTACTACTTAAATACTGAACAGGGTGACGACCAGTGTATTTTGACAGACACGACACACAGACAGACATACAGACATGACAGACAGCTGTTTATCAGGACAGACAGCTGTCTAGCAGGACAGACAGCTGTCAGACTGCTGTAACACCGCGGGGCGCAGCCTCGCCGCACCCCACCGTTTCCGACGGCGCCGCCTCCGTCGTGATGCTCCAAACGTCTCCGACTACCGCCGACCCCACGCTGCCTCAGCGTGGGGAGGAGTGGGGGAAAATCTTGGTCGCTTTCTCTTATGGAGATTAACATGAGGAAGTGGTCCCGTATTCCCAGTCATCTCAGTTTTGGTAGTTTTTTCTTATGGGAATTAACATAAGGAAGTGAGCCCGAAGACCCATAGTAATATCTACTGGTGTCCTATACGTCAGAGAGACAACATATGTGGTTGTATACCTATAACATTCTCGGGTAGCAGGCTGGCGACAGCCAACATAACCTAACAAACACACGTGTGTAAGCTTAACCTATAACATTGGGCATACGTTACAGAGCCAACACGTCGTGGTGAGAGTGTCGTCTAGCAACCAAAAGACAAACAACAACAAATACACATGTGTAAGCTTAACCTAAGAGTACATTTGGCTAGTGGGTAGCCGACATAACCTAACAAACAACACATGTGTGCAGACTTAACCTAATATTCACGGGTAGTGGAAATCAGAATGCTTATATGTCATACTTAACCTCAAATGAACACGTGGTGAGCTCCTAACAAACATTCGGCTAGCGGACAGCCGACATAACCTAACTAACAACACATGTGACTTGTGCCTTTCACTAACATTCTCGGGTAGCCAACATAATCCCAAACTCCCACATGGCGGCAAGCAGCTTCCACCATCTGTTACCCATTGACAGATAATGACAGCGGCCATCTTGGAATATGTGACGTCAACTGACAGGTCAGGTGACAGCTGACAGGTTAGGTGACAGCTGACAGGTCAGCTGAGAGCTCCCAACGCATGAGCACATGGGAATGGGAGCTTATCCCCACTCCTCCCAACTCTGACGTCACAGCCAATCAGAAGGCTGGAATCGGTGCGCCGAGGTTGCGCACTATCTACTGCCACCACTTGTCCCGAAATATCTCGAACTAATTTCACTGGGACAATACTCTCACTGTGGGCTCTCACAATGACATATTTTTTTGGCCGTGACTTTCGGAACTGCAAGGTTATTGACAGTCGACATAAGTACTTCCTCATCACAGAAATTCCAAACATTGTCGAGATATAACTTGACAAGGTGACCTTGTAGAACATTTAGGCCAAGTCTAATAGGGTCTCATATGGCGGTAACAATAACTCGCTGTCCGGTCTTTAAAACTCCAATTTGTAGCTTGGCGACAGTCTCACCAAATATACGAATCTGTTCGCCACCAGTTGCAGTCACTTTGTAGACTTTCTGGTTCTCTTACCCGCCATCTTAGTACCATCTTACGACGGATAACCGTTTTAGATGTGCCGCTGTCTAAAACCATTTGAACCTTCTTGTCGTTGATGTATTCGTCCGCTCTCGTCCCGTAAAGCTAGCTAAATTTACCTAACAAATTTGAACGAACAAGTGAACTATGTGAGTATACTTCTCACACTTGATGTTTTGTGTCTGTGGCTACTTGAGTGTATTAACCAAATCTAACTTACTGTGAATACCTTCTGTTCGATCACAATTATTACAAATGATATTTATTAAACCCCTTGATCTTAATGTGTTTCACTCATTTAGCTATGCTTTCATTAAATTACTTTTAAAAATTAGTTTTTTATATGTTGATGGTTCAAAAGAAGTATATTACACCTCTATTTTGGTTTTATAATTTAGATATTGATTTTATAGCTTCTAATCTTTTTATCTTTAATAACAATACAATATATATATATATATATATATATATATATATATATATATATATATATATATATATATATATATACATAAATGCTAAGATAAAAATAGATAAGTATCAAAAATCTTAACTTTCAGTTTATGCCTGCGAAACGATTCTATAAGCTAAAAAGATAAGATGAAGCCACAAGGTTTTAATCAATGTAGTTTTAAACATGGTGTCGTATCGGCAATACTTCTTCTCTATGATAGTCTAGTTCATGGAATATTATTACCTCCATGGTCACAGCCAGCTTGTAGTGTTTGGCAGCAGCGAACACTCTAAAACTATTTTCGAGAGGAAACGAGAAATGCCAGAACTCCCATAGACTGTATAATCAGTTCAGTGTCAGAATCAGTGTTTGTGCGGAACAAGCGATAATAGAATGCGAAAGGTGAACTATAATGCTGTGTTTATTGTCAGAAAATAATTTGTTACAATAAATTAGTAGTTTGAAAAAACAGTGTTTGTTAGTCAACAAATAGAGAACACGCAAGAACCTAACAACTGGTGTCAGAAGTACGATATCCAAGCTGCTAGTAAATATATTTTCCATAATATTCGTTGAACAAAGTGAAATATTCTGGAATATCTTGAATATTGGTGTCAGGTAATCTATGTGGTGTGTTTTAAAGGCAAAGTAAACTATGTACCAGCTTTGAGTATGTTTAGGCCTTATAAAACGTGTAACGCAGCACACAATATGGACTACCAGCTCTTATGAAATTATTTTAAAAAATGAAAGAAGGGGGGAAAAGAGACGAAGAAACTATAAAAAGAGACGAAGAATAAGAAATAAGAAAAAGAGAAGATTTCAGAAAAAGATATGAAGAAGAAAAAAAGAGACCAAACAAAAGAAAAAAAGCAAGAAAAAAGATGGAAAAAAACAGAAGTAGAGATAAATAAGAAAAGAAAAGAAAAGAGATGAACAAGTCAGAAATGGAGATACAGTCAAGAAACGAGACGACGAAGCAAAAGAAGAAATGAAATAAAGTGATAAAAATGGGAAACTGAGAAAACAAGATGAAAAAACCAAGACAATTCTGCAAGAACAATCTAGCAGAATGGAGAATATTAGTTTATGTGTAGATGAATGAATAAAGCAGTTAAAAGACGACATCCTCGAACAAGTAGAGTGCCGAGTAGGAAGTATCAGTGACGATGTACCTGACAAGCTAACGAGTGTGTAAGCGGAAGTACAGCATTATATACAATCTCTGGAAAAGAAATGTGGTACCATAGCCAAGGGACACCTCAGACTTAAAGGTAGCCCCATCATAAGAATTAAGGTCTCCGCATTTAATTGCTCAGTCCCATGGGATACTCATCTTCACCAGTTCAAAGCAGCTGCTACAGCAAATGGTTGTGACGAGAGAGAGAGAGAGAGAGAGAGAGAGAGAGAGAGAGAGAACAATAAGTTATTTTGATAAAATATGGCGCATTGTTTCTACTATATAGGTTATACCGGTAACCAAATTGATGACTGCTTGCATTAAAAAAACATATTTGCTATTCAAAGCTTCCATAACGCACTTGCTGCGTCCAGACTTTTTTTTTATATAGACACCTGTATCGCAGCGCTAGAAACCCAAAAATCTAAATAATTTGTGTGTAGTTTATAAGAGGGTAAGTGTGCATTGGGGTATGCATACGTGGGGTCCCACTGAGCAAGGTAATATTGTATTAACATTGCAGAATCTTTTCCAAAGCAAGTGTAAGTTTGATAGATTACTTGCAGAAAGCCTCCTGCAAGTTTGTTGCAGATGGCAAATCTTCCCCCTAGTGACTTTACATATGTAAGTGTTTCTTTTGTAACGTTACTGCAAGTTCACTGTAGTGAGCTGTTACAAACTTTCTTTATACTTACAAATGTTACCTTACAGCAAGCTTCAATTTTAAAAGGACCTAGCAAAGTTGTCCAATTTAAACTTACATTTGCAACTTATCTGCAATTGTATATATTATACATACAGTGCAAGTTTGTAACTTGGAATAATTCCAATTAATCTACTTTAGCTTTTTTTCAAAAATGCTCGGAGTCAGATAATATTCTCAGTTACAATCTTTTTAAAAATGTATTATACAATTTGTGTCAAATGTCATCGATAATTTTTGTAAATGACAACCTTAGCTTTTTGTTGACTATTTTTAAAGTACACATCAAGCGATACAAAACCACCAAATTTCAAATTTTTATTATAAATCTTGGGTTGAAAAAAAATTGTATAGTTAATCAATGATTAAAAATTTTAAATCTGCTGGTTTTCTACAACTTTACATGTAAGAACTTTAAAAATAGTCAACAAAAACCTAGGGTTGATTTAAAGAAATTATTGATGGAGTCATTTTTCAAATATGGTACATACCGTATAGATTTTTTAAGAGACTGCAACTTGAAATACTGCAACATTTTAAAGCCGACGTTGCCAGACTCACACGATCAGTTTTCCCCATAGCTTCGATGAAATTTTTGCACAGACATTCATTCACGGCATCAGTGACACCGATACTAGACAGGCACTGATGATGGCAAAACATATAAACTTGAACGACGCTTTGGCACATGACAACTGTCATGTGGCACATGTCGCTAGAATTTGAAGCTGCCAAGCAACAAGCAAGCCTCTAAAGACAATGTCAAACTTCGCCGTATTCAAGTCTCGGAAGAAAGAAATAAAACAGATGCATACGAGGTCATGCAGGTACTAAAGACGATGGTAGAACAGATGAAAGTCGATAGTCGGGCAGCCTGGCTGACCCCCTAAACTTTTTCTCTGCGCATGCGTGTGACGTCACGTACATACGTGTAACGTTGGCAGATGACAGCTGACCGGTCAGTTGTCAGTTGTCAGCTGTCAACTGTCAACTGTCAGATGACGTCAGATGTTCGAAGACGGCTGCTGTCAGGTTAGGTCTCCATGTGTTTTATGACATGTCCCGCTCGCCGAATGCCCATGTAGTAGTTTGTGGTTATGTTCCCACACAAGTGTTGTTTGGTATGATGGAACATGTGCCGGCTGTCCGACTGCCGACTGCTTGACTAGGTTATGTTTGTTATTGTTGTCATCAGGTTTCCGCTGTTTGTTTGTTGAGGTTAAGTCTCCACATGTTGTGTGTTAGGTTGTTTGTTTGTTTGTTGAGGCCAAGTACACACGTGTTGTATGTTAGGTTATGTTATGTTTGTTATTGTTTGTTGAGGTTAAGTCTCCATGCGTTGTATGTTAGGTTATGTTGTTATGTTACCACGTTTGTTTGTTGTATGGTTGCTATGCTACTCAGTTTTGGCGGCTTTTTTGAAATTCAATGAAAATTTGTGTCGCGCTCTGTGTGTGTGTGTGTGTGAGTAAAGTGCAACAGCTGAAGATAGGTACATACCAAATTAATGGAAGTCGCTGATGTCGAGGAATGTTCCCATTTACAACTGTTGAACTTTACACACACACACATAGGTATCATCGGGGAGAGCGAGAGATATTGAGAGACAAACAACTTTATTGCTTTAATAATAAATTATGAAGATTATGTTAAGTGTAAAGAAAAGCGTACCCTAGAAACTAGAATTGAACCTATGATCCCCCGATCTCGAGGTAAGCATCGTAAATATGAACCACAGAGACAGATACAGAAAGTTTGTTTTACGCTTTTACGCATCAATATATACATATATACATATATATATATATATATATATATATATATATATATATATATATATATATATATATATATATATATATATATATATATATATATATATATATATATATATATATATATATATATATATATAGAAAACCTATTATTTTAGTTTTGTTTAAATATACACAGAATTTATATGTCTGAGAGATCTATTTTGTTATTTTTTCAGTAATTAAAGTAATATTTTACTTTAGATAAATAACGTGTACTAATTTACATATAGTATAGTAATAAAGGTCAATTTCGTTTAGATTACGTATGTTGCACAGAATGGCCGGTAAACGGCACTCACAGTCGTGTACGACAACGATAACATAACGTATAGACGTCGTTGGTGGTCTATAACATAGATGTCAGTGTTGTTTGATGAAATGACATAATATAAAGAAAAGCAGTAATTATTTTGTTTAATATTATTAGTCATAATAATTATCTCTTACGGTGAAACTTGAAATATTTGCATATACTTAAAAGAGAGGGAGAGGAATATGTAAAAACAAATTCAGTTTCACATTAGATAAATAGCATGTTACTTATTTACATATATATGGTAATGAAGATTGCTTTCATTTAGTTTTACCTGTGGAAACTTTATACTCGCTGTATTATATGTGATTGTTTCTTATTTACATGTGGTAATAAAAACCAATTTCATTTGGCCTTGCGTTGAAAGTTGCACAGAACAGCCGATAGAGCGCTCTCACGATGGTGTACCAGGTGTACGCAACTATTAAATGTACGGATATATTCACAAATCTTCCTAAGACCCGATGACATATACGAGGGGTGCTCAATTTTTATTATTATTAATATAATGAGTTGCTTTTGTGATTTAAATACACACACGCGGCGCGCGCACACACATACACCTCACTTTTGTTTACTTAAAACTGTATTTATTAATATTTGTTTTCACATGTCTAAGACTTAACTCGAGTAAATAAAACATGTGCTTAGTCCATGTTCAATTAACAAACATGTGTATATATATATATATATATATATATATATATATATATATATATATATATATATATATATATATATATATATATATATATAAAACGAAAAGTACATCAACATAAATGTGGTAAGACATGAGGGAGAGAAAAGCAGAACTGTTTGGTTGACGGGTTGTTTGTCCGCAGAACACCGATATTTCACGAGAATAGGCGAAAATTAAAGATGCATAATATATACTGGAATAGTCTATAGGTGTACACGGTTAGTATTCTTTGAACTTTCACCCAGTTTACGTCGTTCTTTCACGAGGATTTCCATATCAAAAGCTTCCTACCAGAGTTTACTAAGTGCTAATGGCATTCAGGCGATTTCACCGTAAGAAATGGCCAAAGATTACGAAGAGTGTATTACACAGTGGTTTCATCTTCTCTTAAACGAACAAGATTTTAATTTGTTAGTTTGTGTACCAAACATTAAGTGGTATTCAGTTTGTCGATGTCATCTAGAAACAGATGCTGGAAGTGCGGCGCATGAACACATGCACGCTTTGACATATTTTACAAGCAGATCTACGGTTTAGGCATTTAAAAAGAGGCTGCAACGTGCAAGCCAACGACTTTTACATCCTAAAACAACTCTCAAGAAGATAATTTGTTTAGATTATGCTGTCGGAGTATTAAGGTATATTACTTGTGCAGGAACCTCTTCAAAGATATGGTGATGGAGCACTGCATTCGCATTATTATAGGCTAGTGTACTGTGATTCTTGGTTCCATGCCAGACAAAGAAGAACGTGTGCTTCTGTAAGAGATGAATTATCACGTTTAGCATCAAAAGGAGTTGAAAACGTATCAGTTCATGAATCGACGCAAGAACTACACAAAAAAGAGACTTGCCAGTGCGACAGAGGAGCGTCGGATATTGGTAGAAGACAAGAGCCGAATGTTAAGAGAAGACTGTTTTACTAAACTGAAAAAGGAATTGCAATCAGAAAGGCGTACAGAGAAAAACAAGTTTAAAAGAAACAGCTAATCAAACAGTTAAAGGAACTGGGTTTAAATAAAAAAGCAGAATTGTCAAGAGAGATAATTTTTAAATTAATTGACTTGTTATAGTGCATACACACACACACAAAACATATTATATTTTTATATTTTAACGTTGTTTTTATTACTACTAATAGCCGGACCATACCTAACTACCTTACCTACGAAATAATTGAATGTATGTGCATTTAAACACTGTTATAAATATATTCAGAGATAGACTTGGTTGGCCTAGCAAGGCTACAAGTTTTACATGTATTTAAAATGGAGTGTCTGGGGCCATATATTGGGTTGAAAACACATGAAATCTTCTGGAAATTACAGGGGCGTGCGGTGACATTTTAAATAAGGGAAGCAATTTTCAGAAACTTACCTATTTGTAGAACCTCAATGTAGAACAATTTCCTTCTATCCGACGCACTAGTAGCAGGAGTTGTTAAAACTAATTCACATAATTTGAACGCTTCAGAATATGCATTTTCCACTTTGATTCTTTTAAGAAAGTTGAAGGTTCACTCGCGTTAGTTTTTGTGTCAATAACATCGGTTTCATAAATGACTGTAAGTTCTGATCGTAATAAGGCTTTGTCAAAATAATGTTCAAGTGGTGGAATAATGATTTGAATGAATCTTCTGGGAAAGGTATCCCTACAAATTCTCCAAAATTACACAATTCAAGAAATTTCAGGTCACTGAGATGATCAAATCTGCAGTTAATTTGCTGCTGAATTTGATCTATGATTTTGTAGAAAAGGCGGCGATAAGAAGTTTGAAGGTCTCCCACATTACCAGTGCGCAGACGCTTTCTTCGTGGCTCCACTTTTCCTAATTCCATTGTTTTTTCCAGAACTTATCAAATTCTTTCCTTTTTTGAATTATAATGGATTTAAATTCATTAATTTTCTTCAGACAAAAACCAATGTCATTTGTTTTACATTGCAATATGTTAAATACATTATCTGAAAACGAAAATATTTCCGAAAATATATTAAGTAAAAAATTAAAATTAAAGTCTCTTTTCAAACCATCCAAAAATCCTCTAGAAATATTTATTGTTTCTGCATCCCAATTTTTGCTATTTTCTATTATGTTTTCAAAAAGTTCAATTAACGATTCACAGTGTTCAAATATAGTTCACACAAGTCTGCCGTTGTAGTTCCATCGGGTTGCAGCTACTTTGGGTAAACGTATTTTAACAATTGAGTCTAAGGTTTGTGTGCGCTTCATAGATTTGGAAAAAAGCAACTATTCCACTTAGGGTAGCAAAAAAACACCTTACATTCTTTAATATGATTTATGGGATAAAATTAAATTTAATTTATGAGCACAACAGTGTACAAATAGAGCACTGGAAACATTTCCCGCACTTTAGCTTGAAGACCTCCTAAATGTCCGGCTATAACAGCAGTCTCATCATAGCTTTGGACAATTAATTTATTATCAGTCTCCTCAATATTTTTCATAATATTAAGCACAATTTTATATAGAGCGTTTGCGGTAAGATCTTCTGTCACATTTTTAAAGCCTAAAAATCTTTCTTGCTCCCATCCATTTTTACATAGCGTATTACTACAGATAGTTGACTTAAATTAGTTACGTCGGTTGTTTCATCTAGAACAATAGCAATGAAACGAGTCTGTTTAATTTCAAATTTAATTCTGTTCAAAATAATAGTGGCAGCAGCCGCAATTAAGTCAATCTGAATGCGATTTGATGTCACGCGAAAAACATTAGACTGTTCCAAGTGATTTTTTAAACAAACGTCGTATTTGGCTATTAAAGAAACTAGGTCTTGAAAGTCTTCTCTATTTGCAGATGTAGTTGTTTCGTCATGACCCCTGAACCCCAATTCATGTTGACTAAGAAAACACACATCAATAAGTCTTTAAATATGTTTCTGTTTTTATCAACCAGTTAATTATGTTGGCGATGACTAATTTCTATCTGCTTGTCAACGGCGTGTTCAATTCGCGTTTTTTACATAGACACTTAATTTTCAAATGGCCTGTAAATGCGCTTTAGACATAACATGTCTTTTTACTACTTTATGTAGATTATTCAAGTCGGAAAACCCACTTTTATTCCACAGCCCCCTTTCAGTCACAAATAGACTACCAGGCCAACAAAACAGCTTATTCCTGTTAACCATTCATATTGTTTATAAGTTTTTCCGCATTGAAATGTCGAATACATGTTTTAATTCTTGTATTTAAGTTTTTTAAAGTAGGTTTCGGCCTACCTTTATTAATTATAGCAAGTTTTTCCAGCAAACGATAAAGCTGAAAATCCTTTGGTTATCAAAAAACACACGACACAATCACAGTTATTATTACCACTTGTTCGTAAAGTTTGTAAATTCCCACCCCCACCGACGCCGCTGTTAAAAGCTGATGTAGTTGCAGCCATATTAATAATCATAAAAAGCCAATGTATTTAACTTAGTCAACTGCTTATTTCTACGAAATAATCAGCGGCATTCACGTTGTACGTGCATCGGCTCTTTCAACACGTTCTACATGTTGAAATACACGTACATTGCGTCGAGCATCGAGGAAGGGTTTTTCATTATGTGGCCTGCTGACTACGTGTATTTAACTGAAGTCATTGCATCCACTCTAGTATCAGGTTCATGCTGTTGGTTGCCGGTCGCGTTTACTGGGACGACGTCCTTGCTAAGAGCGCAGAGCGCATATACAAGTACAGTATGATGCATAATAAATAATTATGTGTGAGCTTGCGAATTAAAAATTGAAATAGATAAATTAGTTTTAGAATTTGAAATTTAATATTTAAAATACAAAATGGATTTTAAATAATGCGGTTTAATACAAATTATTTTTAGGTAGGTATGTGGTCGTTATTTTAAGGGAAGCAATGCTTCCCTTGCTTCCATGGACCGCACGCCACTAGGAAATTAAGTACGATTTTCGATGTGAGCAAGGGGTATTTTATGCAAGCTCAAATACGAATGATGTAATGATGTTATTCTACCCGAAATGAGAATTTATAACAACTCAAACAAGCTCAGACAGGCAGGATGATGATGTTACCCTACCGGAAAAGACAACAGATAACACACAGTCAGTAAATAATTCCACAGACACACTTGTTTAGTATATATTTCATGTTTATCATGACATGTTTGTCTTGACATATGTGTCACTTACCATCAACGCCGTCTAGCCGTATGTAGCTTGTTATGTCAATCTATTTGTCATATATCATTTAAAACAACAGGCGGCCTGTCTGATGTTAGGTCATTCTAATCAAATACATCTATGTCATCAAACAACAGTGCGACATCTATATGTTATCAACCATTGAAGGCCTCTATATGTATCTAACTATCTGTTTGTTATTCTAAGCAACTGTCATCTATATGTATGTATATATATATATATATATATATATATATATATATATATATATATATACAATTGTCAGTCTAATCAAAGACATATATGTCATCAAGCAACAACGACATCTATAGGTTATCAACCTATATGTATTTATCTAACTGTCTGTTTGTTATTCCAAGCAACTGACATCTATGTATCTAACTAACTGTCATTTCATCAACGACATCTAGCTGTTTGTTATGTTCTTTCAAACAACAACAGTCACATCTATATGTTATCAAGCATTAACGGCTTCTATATCCATGTATCCAACTGGCATGTATATTTGTATGTCATCAATCAACAACAAAAACTTCTATATGTATGTATATGTTAAACAGCTATCAACAACTGCCATGTGGTATGTATATGCCATCCCGTACAGCACAATATATTCTCAGAATGTTCTCACAATGTGAGAACATTCTTTTTTCAGAATATTTGTTTCGTAATGTTCTAATAACATTTATGGAATTTCAAACTGCGTCTTGAATATTCTGAGTACATTCATTCAATCACATCTTAAGAAAATTCTTCAGCAATATACTGAGAATATTTGAATATATCATAATTCAGAATATTCGCTGACAATGTGCTCGAGATATCATAATATTATATAACTATAAAATTTAATGAAGAAGATAGATGATGATTACGGTATAAATATAGTGGTTAGAATTATAAGACGAACTATTGTGCATGTTTGATTCTGTTACCTGTTCTGTGGTAAACAAATCCGATAATTGTATATTTAATATTTAGGCATAGAGCGCATGTCCATACCGAAGGGAAAATGGCCGATGCCGATAGACGTATATGTAAATTAATGTCAACTTGAATATTGAATGGTGTTAGGTTATATTGTAACATAATTAATTAACGATAATAATGTGACGTGAACACCGAGAACAATGTGTATTTACAAACAACACAGAGTACAGAAGCTACTAAAACATGGTGTCAGGTTATCAAGAACTAAGAGTCACCAAGTCCCAGCAAAGAAACAAGCTTTAAAGCATTTCTTACAGGTGACACCGACGAAGGGTTTGCCAATTTTGCCTGAGACGATCATCTTACGATTTAGGTACACATATATTGTATAATATATAATTAAAAAATTGCGTTCTTCAATAGTAATAGTAAATTATGCCATATAAACCACCACCTAACACTTTTCCAGTAGAGAAAAAAAATAAGCTGGAAGATGTTCTCGGTTGTTTTGATGAAGCCAAAGACAAATATTACTATGGAAACGTTAAAATTTTATAACTTCTATCAAAAACCAGACGATTTACTCTTCTGTAACGGAACTTAAGAAACAACCAGCTAGTTATGGATGCATCTGTATAATTATAAAAAACCATACACAGATTGAACGATCAAAGATACATTAATTCTGGGTCTCTACAACAAGCAAGTACAACAAAGGATTATTGGGGAAACTTATATTACGCTATCATAAGTGCAAGAATACTCTGGAAATCTATAGAATTGTGTACGCAACATCTGAGGCTTTTTACTGAGGTAGAAGTGAATGCTGTAAGAAGTATGAGAAGAGCAGAAAATCTGGACCTGAACATATGGTAGGTAGATGAGCTGTGTACAATAAAACTTGCAATTTATCAGATACACAATCACTTTGCCAAAGTATGCTTTGACAACCAGAATATCTAAGCTTTTGTTGACAAACATCGGACATCGGGATATGGAAATAGCTTTAGAAGTCAAAATCAACTCCGTGGAAGCAGCGCAGAAAGCAACCATACAAGGGAACGGCCAAAAGGTCTAATGGATGACTTTGAGTGAACCGACACAGAGCCGGGGCATGTAGGTAAACCTAAAATATGGTGATTGAATGCAACTTACCGCTATACTAAGTTGCACCACTGATAAGTTATAGGCCTTCAAAGTGGGGTTTTCAATTTCAAAAAAAAAATCAATATCTGCGTAATACTTTCACTTAGATATATATAATTTGATACACGTTCTGAGTATACCAAGAGCATTAATCAATGGTAAGTAGACTTTAATTGAGGCATTTGAAAGGGGTGATGCACTCTTAAAATATCACAATTTTTTAACATATTGGTGGATTTAATAAAATACTATTTCATTTTATGAGGAATTTAACTTCAAAACTTTTGTTAGTCCTGTTATTTTCAAAAAGCTTTGTTGGTTTCAAGAAAAACACGAAGAACTAAAGAAACATATTTTATCAGTGTTATTAAAAATCATAGAAAATTCAATATTTGCCAATAAAATTGTGTTTACGTCAAATTTGATAATCAGGGAAAAAGTGTGAATAAGCATAATTTATTAGAAAACAAACAAGAAATAAAAAAATTGCTACCGATATGTTATAGAAATTCTTCAAAATGATAATTTTACAGGCGTCTATTAAATTTTTGATGATTTTAAATAACATTGATAAAATGTCTTCAGTTCTTCGGGTTTTTCTTGAAAACGACAAATATTTTTTAAATAGTAAGCGGAAAAAGTTTTAGAATTTACTTCCCCATAAAATCAAATAACAATTTTTAAATCCGCCAATAGGTTTAAAAAAATATGTTATATTTTATGGGTTCATCACCCTATTGAACCCTTTGAAATGCTTCAATTGAAATCTACTCACCACCGACTAATGCTCTTGGTACACCCAAAACGTGTACCAAATTTGGTTTTTCTAAGTTGAAGTGTTACTGAGGTATTGTTTTTTTCAAAATTTAAACCCCATTTTGAAGGCCTATAACTTTTCAGGGGTGCAACTTAGTGTGGGGGTATGTTGCATTAAATCACCATATTTTAGGTTCCCTACATGCCCCTGCTCTGTATAAGTTCTTATGCGAAATACCCTGCATATATTTTTTTTAACGCAATGTTCCCATAAGTATATGTATGAACATTTTGAGAAGATACATTGAATGTTCGTGGGACATTTCCAGAACATACTGGGAGTTCCTGAGAATATTCTAAATAACATTCTGAGAACCTTATTAGTATGACATAATCTGTCCAATTGTCATGTTCATAGAATGTTCTAAGAATATATATTGTACCTTGTGAGAATGTTCTGGGGATATTTGAATATTCTTTCGAAACATTCCTTGTATATTTTTCAGAATGTGTCTGTGCTGTCTGGGATCTACCCTCAACGACATCTGTGTTATTAATCACCAACGACATCTATACGTATGTATCTAACTGACATGTATGTCGTTTCATCAAATAACAGTACGAGATCTATGTTGTCAACTGTCATCTATACGTATGTGTCATATCTGCCATTCAAATCATCTGTCATGTAACTCTCGTTTTTTTTTCAAACAACAGTGTGATATCTATATGCCCATGGTATGTATCAACTGTCATATGTGTGTGTGTTTTAAATCACAAAAGCAACCCATTCTATTATTAATATATTTGTGAACACCCCTCATATCTGTCATATTTACTGAATCATTTTTTGTGACTACCCCTCGTATAATGTTTGTTATAGTTATCATGTATGTCGTTTCATCAAACAACAGTACGACATCTATGTTATCAACCATCTGTCATCTATACGTAAGTATCATATCTGCCATTTAAATCATCTGTCATGTAACTCTCGTTTTTTTTCAAACAACAGTGTGATATCTATATGCCCATGGTATGTATCAACTGTCGTATGTGTGTGTGTTTTAAATCACAAAAGCAACCCATTATATTATTAATATAATTTGTATGGTGAGCTTTAGTGAAGTGTACCAATTGGTTTTTCGTCTGCAGAAAACTTTACCATAGATGGAGAATCTGTGAGTTTTAAATACGGATTAAGTTACCAGTGGAAATATAAGATACAAGTATACAGTCAAGGTTAAGTAAGATAACAAATTTAAATTGTTAGATATCAATAAAGGCAATTAGAACTCATATACAAAGTTCAGATCTATCGAATTATATGCGAGACAGAACCTTATCAGTTCATGATAAGTGATTTATTTATTTCGATTATTAAGTAAGGCTTGACATACACGGAATTATATGCAAAAGATGTCAGAGTTAAATGTAATTTCTAATGCTAATATTTTGAAAGAGATAGTAGCTAGCAGAAGGGAATTAAAATCACAGTTACAGGCAGTAGAGGCCAGATTGCTGCTGGCCATACAAGAACAAAAAATCAGACTCAGAACGGCTGAAGAAAACGTATTAATATTGGAAGAAAAGGTAGAAAGACTTGAGAAGGCTAATAGAAAAAACAACGTGTTAATATCGGGACTTAATCCGGGAAACGAGCAGAATATTGTGGAATATACATTGGGGCAGATAAAAGGCATTTTGGGCGTTAGTGTTCCAAGAACGGATCTAAATGATTTATATATGTTGGGAAAATCATTGTGAATGGGACTTCGCATACGACGGAAGAATTGGAAAGCAAGGAGCTGAAAGACTTGTACGATTGGGAGTCAGGTGGGGACGGACCAGCAAGTGCACCGGCGACTCCTGACGTCAACGTGGTGTTGTTGCATACACAAGTAGTCGACGAAGATACTGGTGAAGACAATTCAGAGGCAGGAGTGGAATCAGCGCCAAAGGACTTTCTGAGGGCAGAGAGTTGGATGGGAGAAGCGCGGTGCCAGTAAACGACGCGGTGCAGAATAGTTATACAAAGGAGACAATAGGCAGAGCGGCGCCGGTAGTGCTCAACAGGCAGGTCAGGAAGCAGGCGGCACCGATGAATCTGCGACCCAAAAAAGAGAAGAGGACTGATTAAACGTCTTAGTGCTTTGTGTTTAGTTTTTATACTTGCGGATTGGTTTTCTTGCTTAGTGTCCTGATTTGTTTAAGATTTACGCTGTTGTTTTTGTTTCCACAGCTTTTTAGGTAGGCATTGCAAATTGAGCACTGCATACTGATAAGTACTTTGGCTACGGGTAGTTATATTTACGACATCTCCTTAAGTTTAGTATAGTATGGTTTTGCTCATGCTCCTCTACTTTCGAGCTAGGTTCACACTTGCGTTCTTATCTCTTGGGCGTTTTATTGTAAATATTGTGGTGCGCGCGATTTGTGATTTGTAAATCATCGTTGTTTGTATTGTTTTTTAATTGTCATGTGACGAAATGGATCTATACATCAGATGCTATGAACTGGAGGGTGTGAACACTGAAGTGCTAAGTAACGTAACTGAGGTAAATGAAGTTTTAGGTATAAACGTGGCCAATCATAATTTGAAATTGGTGCACAACAATATACGAAGTATGGGTAGGAACTTTAACGAGTTCTTATGTTATGTCCATCAGTTCACTTTTGAGTTTGAATGCATTGTACTTACGGAAACGTGGCGGGTTCAAGATCTGGATTTGTACTGAATTGACGGATATAGCTTGATCTATAACCAGGGTAACTATAATCAGAATGATGGCTTAATAATGTATATAATAAACGATACACCATACTCGCATGAAATAGTGCAGATGGGTATTCATAGATTTGTAAACACTTTAAAATCTGGTGGAAGGATATATAATATAGTGGCTGCGTAGAGGTCTCCGGCAAGCTGTACCTTAAAATTTATTGAGGAGTTAAGATGCTGCTTAGAATTGAACTCGGAAAGAGCAGATTATTATTTATTTGTTGGAGATATCAATATAAACATAGTCCATAGGCACAATGAATCACTAAGCGATGAGCCTATAATTTATTTAAATTTAATGTGCGAGTTTGGTTTTGTATCTGTTATAAATAGCACACGAAGGTTACTTAGTCAACCGGGTCATGCATCGATCACATGTTTGTCAGGGCAAGTCCCGGTGTAGAATGCATTTTGCCTATAGTGATGCAATCTAATATTACCGACCACTTTATGACTATAATTCAAATAGTTTCAGAGAGAGGGACGGGCAGTTTGATGGGGAATAAAGTTAAAGCAGTGGAATCTATTGATTATAAGAGATTGAAACAGGTACTAAGCTTGGAGACTTGGGTTATGGTACTGTATGGTGCTGATTTGGAGTCTGCTGCGTGTTCTTTGGTGGATACTGTGAAACATTGCGTTGAATCGTGTACGATTAGAAAACAGGTAAAAAGTATGAAGAAAAAATCCTGGATTACTATATGCCTAATAAAATCTATTAAGGTGAAAGACAAGATGTTTAGGCGATTATTGAGATAACCACATAATGAACCATGGAGAGCTGAATATAGGATCTATAGAAACAGACTAAACTCGCTGATAGAAGTTACAAAAATTGAGTATTATAACGGCAAAATAAACAGAAGCAAAAACAGTGCCAAAGAATTCTGGTCTAATATTAATGAGATATGTAATCATAAAAACATGCCAAAGGATAGCATAACATGCATTATTGGGGAAGACGGACACAAAATAGAAGACCCACAACTCATAGCCAATTCTTTTAACAATAATTATGCTACTGTGGGTGAAAAACTGTCGGATAATATTAAGAAAGACCCCAGTTATAAACCTTAAGAATTGTAGTGAGAAAGTCAATATTTATAAGTCATACAGATGTAGAGGAGGTTGGTTTTATCATAAAATCTTTGAAGAATAGCATGGCGGTGGGGGTCGATAATTTGAGAGTGGAAACTTTAAGAGAGATATCGGATTTAATATTCTTTCCGCTGGGATACATTATTAACAGATGTATTGACGTTGGGTATTTTCCTGCGGTTTTCAAGCGGTCTCTGATTGTCTCGCTGTCTTCAAGAATGGAGATAAAACTAATATAAACAATTACAGACTTATATCTCTGATCACAAATTTTGCGAAAATATTTGAGAAAATTTTGAAGCGGAGGTTGAATGATTACTTGGACAAATACAGTGTCATACCAACAGGCAGTATGGTTTTAGGGCATCACTGTGTACTCAGGACGCCATACTGGATCTTACATCTGAATTGTACTATTCGCTAGATAATGGTAGACCGACCTTGTGTGTGTTCTTGGATTTGAGCAAGGCCTTTGACAGCGTGAGTCATGCCTTACTGGTAGAGTCTCTTGGAGATGTGGGAGCACACCTTTAAAGTTGAATGAGAGCTGGGGCAGAGAATGGGATTCCGCAGGGCAGTGTGTTGTGCCCGCTGTTATTTAACATTTATATGAATGGTCTGTTTTCTGCACGGAGTACTGGGAAAATAGTATCTAATGCGGATGATACGACAATAGTGTATACAGATAGAACTTGGGATTTATTGAAGGTAAAAGCAGAAAGTGATTTGGCAAAGATTAAGCAATGGTTTGACTACAAGCTGTTAACGATAAATTTTAACAAGACCTACTATTAACCTGTGGATTGTTTACAGTCATCTTTGCCGGATTATGAAAGCTTTAGGGTATCTGGGGAATCAGAGATAAGGTTGTGAAAGAGCGTCAAGTATCTTGGAATTTTTGTCGACTGTACTCTGAGGTGGGAGGTACATTGTAACTGTGTAGTCCGGAAGATACAGATCTTGATATCTGAATTTAAAATCTTACGTGATATCTTCGACTTGAAGGAACTTGTCCAGGAATCGACGAACAACACTTCTTGGGACACTTATGAATTAATTTGACTGATAAATAGTGAGTTTTTTAAAGACTTTATTAACTAAACAAAACAATGTTATATAACTACCCTAACAGCTACCGTGGTTCACTCGAATCTGTCTTTCTGCTCTCTTCTTCCGCACCACTAATGCGTGGGAGGAATGCAGGGTTGCCAGACGTCATATATTTAAAGAATATGGGTAAAAAAGTTAAAGTTATATACATTCTAAACATCCTGGCCGCCTTGAAGGCTACTAGGCTTCAAGTACATTGAAAGAACAAATAAATTAAAGTGCATAATAGTTAAATTAAATTAAAAAAATGTGAAATAAAAAGAAATAATAAAAAGCTAATCTTGCAAAAAATGTCCAAACCTTCTACATGAAAAGTCAATTGTCTTGATAATAATCATAATAGTCTCACTAATAGTCACATATGGTCACATGTTGGATTCACTGACACTCATACAAAGGTAACGGGCAGATTTTTGAAAATGCCCTCTTAATGACACCATCCCTGGTTTTAATTGATGCTACCCGAGAAATTCCATCGGATCCTGGAAACAGTTCAACTATACGGCCAAGTTTCCAACCAAACACTGGTAGATGCGTTTCTTTGACCAGCACTAAGCTGCCTGGCTGCAGTGTTCCCTGATTGTCGACCCATTTTTGTCTAGATTGTAGTTCGTGTATGTACTCTTTTGACCACCTATTC
Source organism: Tillus elongatus (assembly GCA_964006375.1). Taxonomy (NCBI): domain Eukaryota; kingdom Metazoa; phylum Arthropoda; class Insecta; order Coleoptera; family Cleridae; genus Tillus; species Tillus elongatus. The sequence continues at coordinate 66,486,065 of OZ023268.1, forward strand.
CAAAAATGTTGTTGCAGAGCTTGAAGGCGTTGGTACATAGACAAACGATTTTCGTTGAGTAAAGTGTAGTCTGGATCTGGAGTTAAGGTCAATTTTTTCCCAATCAGGAGGTGAGACGGGGTAAGGACGTCTAAGTCGGTTGAATCAGCGAACATTGGATATAAGGGCCTGGAGTTCACCACTGCCTCTATTTGAGTTAAAAGTGTATAGAACTCTTCAAAGGTAAACAATGTATTTCCCGTCAGCGAAGGTGATGTTTTACTGTCTTAACACCAGCCTCCCACAATCCCCCAAAATGTGGGGATTGCGGTGGAATCAAGTGCCATGAAATGCCGTCAGTTGTACATTGGGTCTTGATTTCATCTTGATTATGTTGCAAACATTCGTACAGTTTCCGAAGTTCGTTTCTGGCTCCAATGTAGTTTGTTGCATTGTCAAAAAACATGTCAGATGGTTTACCTCTTCGTGAACAGAACCGCTTAAAACACAACATAAATCCTTATGTGGACAAGTTCGTCACTGCTTCTAAATGAATGGCCTTAGTTGAGAAGCAGATAAACAAACAGATTTTCATTTCATATGCTTACACCCACGTCCTTTGCGGTCACGGATGATGAATGGGTCCGCAAAATCAGTGCCTGTAACTGTGAAAGGTAACGTGGGTTCCACTCGAGATTTTGGCAAATTTCCCATCTGAGGAATGATCCCGGCAGGCTTTGTTTGGAAACATCTCACACACTTGTGAACTGTACAACGCGCTAACGATCTACCACCCAATGGCCAGAAAGAATCCCTAACTGACGATAAAAGAAGCTGAGGAGGTGCATGTAGAAGCTTTACATGTCTGTCCTCAAAGATCAACTTTGTGAGTGCATGTTTGCACGAAATGACAGCAGGATGTTTTTGACAAAAAGGAAGTGAAGAATTCTTTAGTCAGCCGCCAACTTTCAACACACCATGACCGTCAATAAATGGATTAAGGTTTTTTGAAGCACCCTTGATTTTATCTGGTTTTCCTTGATTCAGAAGCGATATCTCGATAGAAAAGCTCTCTGCTTGAGCTTGTTTAATCAATAGCTCTTCAGTCGAGTTCATTTCTACCATGCTTAATGATCCAGGCATTCTGTTTTTCTTGCAAGCCTTGCAATTTTTCAAAAAAACGGAGCGCGTACGCCATTACTCGCTTAAGCTTGGTTAATGTAGAAAATCGCTCGAACAGTGATTCTGAAATCAAAGCTGTCATGGTGATGGTTTTTGTCGTCTTGCGCAACTCAGGAGGATCGGAATCAAAAACAATAGAAGTACCAGGCCAATCATCTTGAGCACCAGTTAACCACCCTGGCCCCCTCCACCATTTTCCATTGTCAATGAGACTATTAGCTGTGGTGCCTTTTGATAAAATATCAGCAGGATTGTCCTCGGTTGCAATATGATGCCACTGAGATACTTCACTTAGTTCATGTATACGCGATACACGATTGGCCACGAATACCTGAAGCCTTGCAGGCGTGGTGGGTATCCAATGCATTACTATTGATAAGTCAGTCTAAAGAAATATGGTATCGAAATGTTTATTCAATGCTGCAGTGACTTTCGTCACTAATTCGACTAACAACAATGCTGCGCATAATTCCAATCTCGGGATAGTCTGTGTCTTTAGTGGAGTAACTCTTGATTTCGCACACAACAGACTGGAAAATATTGTGCCATCTTGTCCAACAGAACGGACGTAAACGCATGCGCCATATGCCGCTAAAGATGCGTCTGCAAATCCATGAAGTTGGAGAATAAGTGGGCTGTCCAATGATATCTTACGTGGTATGCGCAATTGATTAAGTGCCGATAACTGATTTCTAAACATCGTGTACTCACTCTTCAAAGATTCCGGAATTTCATCATCCCAGGTGATATTCAATTGCCATAATTGTTGACGCATTATTTTCGCTTGAATTATACATGGCGAAACTAGCCCTAAAGGATCCCACACTTGAGCAATGTCAGACAATAGCCTTCCCTTTGTATTTATTGGCGTGGAGTCTCTTTCGCTTATGGAGTATTTCAGTAGATCCTGCTCATACAGCCAATGGAGACCAAGGGTTTTTGATGGAGACTGGCTATTCAAAGAATGACAAGCATCGTCTTCAGACGGAGTTACAGAAGAAATATTTCTTGAAACAGTTGGACTATTAGACACCCATTTGTGCAATAAAAACCCGGCTTTCGAGAGTATTGACTGGATTTCCTTTCCTACATCAGTAACCTCTTCAATTGTTTGCCCTCCTAATAATAAGTCATCTACATAAAAGTCCCTTTGCATTATCTGAGCAGCCACTGGGTGGTCCCTTTCATTTTCCATAGCTAATACTTCAAGACACTTTGTGGCGGCGTAAGGAGATGCAACCATCCCATAGGTGACTGTTTTCAGCATGTAAACTCTAAGCAGTTCTGTTGGATCTGACCGCCAAAAAATTAACTGAAGCGGCCTATCCTCTCGATCCATCCATATTTTCCGGTACATCATTTTGATATCTGCACCAATGACATAGGCATGACATCGAAAACGCAGGAAAATGTTTATCAGCTCATCCTGAACAGTTGGACCCACCATTTGGAGATCGTTCACTGATAAGTTAGCTGCAGTTTTCGCTGATCCGTCGAAGACTACGCGCAGGTTGCTTCCTTGGTTATCTTTCTTGAAGACTCCATGATGGGGGAGAGAGTAAGTGTTGGATGGTAAATCGTTTTCTTTCACCCGTTCCATATGGTCCAAGGTTTCGTACTGATTCATGAAGGATACATACATTTCCTTCAGTTGGTGATTTCTTGCAAGCTTTCTTTCTAATCCTTGAAAACGTTTTAATGCCATGTGTCTTGAGTCGCCTAAATACTGGCGGTCTTTCTTGAGCGGTAGACGAACAACGAATCTTTCATCCTTGTCACGGCGAGTAGTTCGTTGGAAAAATTCCTCACATGACTCCTCTTCTGATGTTAAATGCTTGCATGGTAACACCGTTTCCATTTTCCAAAAATGTTCCAATTGGTCTTGAACTTCTATGTCAGTTACGTTTAAATTGCAAACGATTGTCTTTGAGGGATTTGGTAAGGTCCCGGATACTACCCAGCCTAATGCGGTATCTCGTAGCATAGCGTTCGAGTGAGGTATCTTGATTTTCCGTCTCGTATTAAGTCCCAAAAGACTCCAGCTCCTAGCAAAAGATCTACGTTTCCCGGTTCGTTAAATGAAGGATCTGCTAAGCAAGTGTTGACTGGAATTTTGACGGATGACGGATTAATGTACATCAAAGGGATTTGAGCTGTTATTTCTTGCAGGATGTAGGAAGAAATAGTTTTGCTTAGCTGAGATTAATCTGATTTAAACCTAATCGTGCATCGCTTGCTGATGCTTGATGTTGCCTCGTTGACACCGATAATTGACGTTTTTGCTGGCACATGAGGTATACCAAGCTGCTCAAACAATCTCTCGGTCACAAAATTGCTTTGCAATCCTGAATCGAGAAGTGCTCTTGCCTTCACATCCACGCACACAACAGACACGCAAGCTGTTGACAGAAGTACTTGCGAACCATGAGAGGAGTGATTAGTCAATTCTTTGCTGGACAATGAATTATCCACGTGAAGTAAGGAATTGTGGTCTTGTCTGCAAGTTTTGCATGGTCTCTTGTAGTACTTCTTTGATTGGTGTTTAGCAAGACAGAGACAGAGATTTAGCTCTTGAGCCCTATTAATGCGGGCTTGAACCGAAAGTTAAACAAACTCTGCACAGTGATAAATTGAATGGCTTCCATTACAATTGAAACATTTAACCTGTTTATTAATCTCTGTGGAAACATGACAGTTTCTTTGTGCAGCATGTTTTTTATTTGCAGACTCTCTAAACGAGAGAGCTTCTAGCTCGTCTGCCTTTATTTTGAGAAATGAATAAAGATGCTTCAATGTCACGTGCTCAATACTGCCCTTCGCATGTTCCCACTCACGAGCGGTATTTTCATATAGTTTATTGCAAATAATAAAGATTATCAACGTATCCCAGTAATCGGTAGGCTCACCTAGAACCTTTCAAGGATTGTAGATGTTTTGAAGCTTGGTTTAGAAGTTGTCTAATTTGAAAATATGTATCCTTTTTCATATTTCCCAGTTCAAATAAAGATTTCACGTGATTGTGTATCAATAACCTTCGATTATCATACCTTGCCAATAAACCATCTCAAGCTATCTGATAATTTGCCGCTGAAAATTCGACTGTCATGATGTATTGAGACACTGAACCTGTCAGGGATGAACAAAGAGAATGGAATTTTAAAATAAGAGGAATGTCATTATTATTATGGACAAGACTTTCGAACGTATCCTTGAATTCGAGCCATGTATGATAATTTCCAGAAAATTTTGGCAGATCAACCGGTGGTAAACGAAGTGAATTGATTGGGTGTACAATGTCGGTACTAGGGTTTGAAGATTGCAAGTGGCCGTTGTCATTGCTACTGGAAGGTGGTAAACGAATGTTGTTGTCATTTGGTGAAACTTTCAAATGATTTGACTCATCGTTTGTTGCACTCGGGGGGTTCAGATGCCTGATTTGTATTTTCAATCAGATTTAAAGCCAAATTTTGTTTGTTAGGAGAAACCTCATCTGTACAAGGAATAGCGTTTAGACTAGCATAATGAGCTAATAAAAGTGCTGGGTTAGACACCAAAAGATTTGCCTTATTAACGTATGAGAAATATGTTTCTCCGAACACTCGACTATATTCTTGATGTGTATCTAAATCCTCATCTTCGGCCAAACATTCTATGTTGCTTTGAATTTCTAGGAATTCTTCAAATATTGTGCTTAATTTCTCAAGTCTCAATTTAATTTCTGACACCTCAGAACCAGAAGCTATTCCGGAATCGATGCACCTTCCAATGATTTGTACAAAATTTGTTAGGCAGCATTTCATGGCACCTCGTTTACGGACTAATGCTTTCAGCTCATCAGCCATTGTTTGATATTTAAAACAAATATAAAAAAAATTGAAAATTTGCTACAAAAGTGTTTCCTTTTTTTGGGTGAAATTAAACAAGTATTATTTATTTTTAAAATAGTGTGACTCCGTATTTTTTGTCTTCGAATTATCAACAAAAAAATCTAAGACAATTAGCGAGAATTGTAAAATGAAAAACCAATTAGCGTTAACGAATGATATTATAAAACCTTACGTATTAAACCTCGAATAAAGATTTCGGAAATACAATTTTTAAATAATTTAATGGAAAGGCAACTTAACTAATTTGCTACAAAATTGCGTGAATATGGAATGATTATTTAGGCGTACGCGATCAATTTGCAGCCACTAAAATTCTAATGTTTGTTTACTTTAAAGCATATAAAGGCAATGGTATCCATTATAAAGAAACATAAAGGAATTGAGTGGCATAATAGAATGGATTCACCCTCTGTGACGTATAGGTGTCGTATCTGTCTTTTTCTTTGTATCAAGCGATACCGTTAGTTCTTTATCATTAGAACTTTCAAATTTCTGGCATGTGTAACGACTGTCCAATGAACCAGAGATGTAGTTGACTGTAGCTGCATTTAGTAAAGATGCAGAATCTTAACTGGACGACTGTAGATGTAAAGATACATACAACTGAGAGATTATATAAGGAGTCAGCTGTGATTGACCCCAGAAACTTATTTTATACTGAGTGTATTGTACAACAACATAAGTTTAAGTGTGGATTAATACACACCGGCCATGGATATGATACACGAACTGATAATTACATAGCGCCATTCATAAACAGGGCCGTTGGACAGAAGAGTTTTCTATATCTGGGGCCAAAGCCATAAAATACGATTCTTCAGGCATTGAGGAATACTGTTTCTCTGATTAACTTCAAAAGAAAAATTAGGCAACATACTCTGTCTTTGGACTGTGAACTGGCGCATGGATACATAAACTGAGTTTTGGATGTTTGTGACTTTGGCAGACGACGGGTGGTCTTTTTGCGGCTGATGTATGGATGCCATATGCATTTACTTTTAAAAATTTTGTTCCTGTAATGTTGTTATAATGAATGATCTTTTGGTGTAATGTATTGGAGATATTTATAGATTTTATTTTTTAGAGTTTGTATTGTTTATATTTTTTATACTGTGGTACATAGAGGTGTACTTTTATAATATGCTCTAGTTGTCTGGATGGCCAGTATTTTGTAGTTATTTCCTTTATGTGTGTGTGCGTGCGTGCATGTGTGTATGTGCGTGTGTGTGTGTGTTTGTGTATGAGTATATACGGGTGTGTATGTAATATTTTGTAACGAGGCCTGACTTGCGGGGTCTATAATTTAGTGGAACTGTCAACGGACTTACGGAAATGGTCCCGGGCGCCAGATTTTGAAAGGGTTTACTCCCTGCGAGGATGTCTGAGACCTCGTCACAAGGATCTGGCCACGGTTGTGGTCAGAGTGCCTGGATAGCTCTGTGGAGAGGGTCCGGTAGCCTATGATGTAACGGGCCGTATAGATACCTCCGAGGTTACGGGCTTTAATCGCTCACCCGGTATTTCCCTCACCTTCCGAAAGTTTGTCTGGGTGTAGCAGATTTGCTTGTGGTTATAAGATAGACGGAAGATAATTTTCACACTATTTATTACATTATAAAGCGTTACAGTCCACTGGTATGCTCACAATATGAAAGGTGCTTATCACGCTAATTTATACTAGTACAAGTTATGTTACCGGTGACGTGCCAACGAAGTTAACTATTCCCCACGAAAAGAAAATGCGGGAGTCATGCGGACGGAAACCCCGAGTGTTGTGGTTTACAACCCGTGGATGCAGCCGTTAAGTGGGTCGATTGGAGAAACGCTCCTGAAACAGTTAAAATGGCGTCTATTCGTCGCAGTCGGTACCACGAGATCCAACACCTCGACGTCGGGGCGTCGGTAAGGAACGGGAGGGTTACAGGGGAACACCCTGTAAAAGGATATTGTCATATACTAACTCGACCTTGGCCTGCTTGTGTACTACAGCTCAAGACCAGAGTCGAATTGGAACAGTCGTAGGCAACACCCCTGGAAGGTTTGTGTTAGCTACAGCATCACCTCCCAGAAGTATTGCGACACGGCAACAATAACGGGATAGGGTAACAGAGGGGAACTACGCTGGATCTCGCGATCTCGACGTCGACGGACAGGCGCGTGGGAACTGAGAAAAATATCCGAAAATTCGCTATAATTATAATAAGACTAACCTAAAATACTCTTACCTAGACGGCGTTCAGTAGGGTTATTAAGCTACGGAATTGCCTCTCACAACCACGGGGCGGACGGTACGGTGTCCTAGTGTTTTTCTGCAATTTCTATGAACGAACTCTCTATTTATTGAATCTAACTTCCGGCTATATGTATATATATATATATATATATATATATATATATATATATATATATATATATATATATATATATATATATATATATATATTTCAACGCGCTACGGCAAACGGCGAACTCTATCTGCTTCAGTAGTTAAATTCTCTCTGCAGTCCCCCGCTGAAAAATCTTAATCGGTGGAAGATACCTTATCCTTATCTTCTGCAGATATGTTTTTGCTCCGCCGCGATATTCGAAATAAGAAATATTAATGATAAAAATAATAATTTTTATTGCGTGGAATTTTTACTTGTGTGAATTATATTATATTTATTTTCGAACAGCCGCTTTTAGTATCTACAGCTGTTGTGAAAATATCGACGTCGTCACACGCCCCCCTTCGTACAGAAAAATATTTGCATACAAATATTTTATTCTTACCGACTTGTTGGCCGTCACCTACCTACAACTAACAATAATGACAACAAAACACTGAAATTCTCAAAAAAAAATTTTTACTCTACCAACTAAGCCTTAAACTATTATAAACCTAATACTAATTATGGTGTAATGGTGTATGTTGGGGTCGGTCACTTACGACAGCGTTTACTGGCAGTTGTGTCCCAAGGTCTGGAATGACGCGGTCCCTTCCTTGTAGTCGACGCCTCTTGGCATGTGCCGGGTGGTGTCCTGGAGACCTGGGCTGAGGTACACCTGCACTACGTAGTTAACGGACGGGGTCCCTCCTCATGTCGACCGGGAACAGCGGAGACGGCGGGTGGTACGGTTTGAGGTCTTTCATGTGGATATTGTGATACCTCTTACCCGCTTCGTCTTTCAGGTCGTAGACCACCCGCGACACGACTTTGCTCACGGTGTACGGTCCCGTATATTTCGGGGCCAATTTTGCCGCAAAGCCCCGGGGTGCCGAAGACAGTGGACGATCTACCCGTAGGACGCGGTCACCTAGGGCACATCGCCAGTCGACGCCTCAGGTTGTAATGGCCGCTCTGCTGAGAAAAGGCCCTATCGAGGTTGATCTTCACGAGTTTGAGGGTCTCTCGCAACTCCTCCACTCGATTCAATTGGCGGTTGATTTGGGGAGCGTCCACGATGGCGTCGTCTCCGTCTGCTGGTTCGGTGGTCGGTATCATGTTCGGTGCCGACAATTCCCGCCCAAAATTGAGGACCGCCGGAGAGAAGCCGGTCGACTGCTGTTTAGCGGTGTTTATGGCGAACACTAGCTCGGGTAATCTCTCATCCCATCTGGCCTGTTCGCTGTCACAAAACAGCGATATCATGATCTTTAGCGTGCGGTTGCTTCTCTCCACGGGATTTGCTTGGGGTGTGTACGGGGGTGTTAAACGGTGTTTGATGCCCATTTATTTTAGCAATCCTTTGAATATGCGACCGGTGAATTGGGGGCCATTGTCGCTAATAACTATTCGTGGAGTCCCGAAGCGCATCATAACCTGTTCGAAGAGAACGTCGGCTACGGCTTTAGCCGACGATTTTCGCAACGGTTTCGCTTCTATCCACTTAGTGAACCGATCGTGCATGACGACCAGGTAGCAGTTACTCTTCTTGGATCGGGGTAGCGGTCCTACCAGATCTATACTCACGACCTCCCAAGGCCCCTTGCTGACAAACGGCTGCATTTTCCCAGGAAGTTGTTGCTGTGACACCTTATACCTTTGGCAACGATCACACTGCGGGACATAACGTGCGATGTCTCGGAACATGCCGTGCCAGTAGTAGTTGTGTGTTATGCGCGCTATCGTCTTGGCGACTCCTAAATGCCCCGCGGTGGGCGCATCATGATTTTGTTCCAGTACCCTTGACCTGAAGTTTTTCGGGACGCATATTTTCCACGGGTTTTATACTTCGGGTTCAGCGAACTCCTTGGAGTCCCAGAAGTGCCTATAGAGCTTCCCCCCTTCCACACGGTAGTCCGGAAACGCATGGGGATTCTTCTGCACCTCGGTGATTTTGTTTATGATCCAAGTGCATTGGGCGTCTTCTCGGCTGAAGGAAGCATGTTCCTCCGGCGTGTCCCTAGCCGGTAACGCGTTTCGCGATAACGCGTCGGCCACCCGGTTCATGGCGCCTTTCCTGTATTTTATGGCGAAGTTGTATTGCTGGAGGAACACACTCCAGCGTGCCAACCTTCCTGAAGGGCTACTGATTGACTGTAGCCATCGGAGGGACATATGGTCGGTTATTACGGTGAAGCTGTAATCTTCCAGATACGGCCGCATTTTTTCTATGCCCCACACTATGGCCAGACATTCTTTTTCTGTTACGGAGTAGTTCTTTTCCGGACCGGTCAGAGTACGGCTGGCATACGCTATTACTCATTCCCCCTCTTCCAGGTTTTGCGTCAGCGCTGCGCCCAGTCCGTCGTTGGAAGCGTCGGTTGGTAACGTGAAGCGTTTCGTAAAGTCTGGGCACGCTAACACTGGGGCCTCGGTGAATCCGGTCTTTAGGTCGTCGAACGCCTGTTGTTGATGTACGGTCCAACTCCATTTCCGTAGGCTACGGACGTTGTTCGGCGGGGGCATAGCGCGGATCGCCGCCACCTTATCCGGATCGGTGTGTATTCCCTCCTCGTTCACCACGTGTCCTAAGTATGCGAGGGAACGGCGGCAAAAGTGGCACTTGTCTGGGTTTAGCTGTAGGTTAGCGTTACGGAGTCGACAAAATACTTCCCAGAGGTTGTTCAGGTGCTGTTCGAAGGTCTCTCCCAACACAATAACGTCGTCCAAATAGGCGAACGCGATGTCGTCCATGTCGGGAGTTATGATCCTATCTAGTAGACGTTGGAACGTCGCGCTGGCCGAATGGAGACCGAAGCACATTACCCTGAACTGGAATAAGCCCCTTCCGGGGACGGTGGACGCCGTGATCGGTCGACTTTCCGGCGTCAACGGTATCTGCCAGTATCACTGCCGCAGGTCGAGGGTGGTAATATACTTAGCTCGCCTTAGTTTGTCTAATATGGCCGATATGTACGGGATGGGATACGCATCCTTAACCGATACCTCATTAACTTTGCGGAAGTCTACGCAGAAGCGTAGGGTACCATCTTTTTTTTGACAATCACGATTGGCGAGCTCCAGGGACTAGACGACGGCTCTATGACGCCCTCCGCTAACATTATATCCACCTCTTCATTAATTATTTCCTGCATTTTAGGGTTACGGGGTCTATACCTTTGCTTGATAGGTGTGGTCTTAGCAAGCCGTATACGGTGCTGTGCCAGGTGAGTAGGGCCTTTGATATCTGCAAAAGCTGGCAACTCGTCAGCTAGGAATCGCTGCAGCTCCTGCTGTTCGACGGCAGATAGGTGTGGCAAGGAAGGGCCTTCTGTTGATACTTGTTCCCCAGCCGGTAGCTCTGTGCAATCTGGGACGGTGGGCGGTATATAAAAGGAAATTATTTGCTTAATAGTTTTTCTATCGTTTTTGTATTTTAATCACAGACAAGATATCTTCTAAGTGATATATTTGTTGTTTATTGCCTTATTTTCTATTTTCTGTTTATTTATATTTGTTCAAAATATGGGTTGATAAACATATTATTATTATTATTATTATTATATATTTTTGAACACCCCCCATATCTGTCATATTTACCGATTCATTAATTTTTTTGTGACTACCCCTCGTATAATGTTTGTTATAGTGATCATGTATGTCATATGTTAGTTCATCAAACCATTCACAAGAAACCCTTGTTCAATTACGAACAGCCTGCTTCACATCCAGTTTTTGGCTATATAAAATTTGAGTTGCCTGAATTTATCGTCTATAATACCGGTCTTTTGGAACAAACATTTGTGTGTGTTTTCGTTGACCTCGCCTTCAACAATTAGAACGCTCAAAGGTAATTCTCAGACTTACTTTATTAGAAGATTCAATTACGTACCCACCTAATTGTGGGAAATGTTATACAGGAGTTATTGTTGTGTGAGCAATGTGTGGATTTATTGTTGGCACAATTTTCATAATGGAGCAGTTAAAACATATTAGTTTCATCAGTAAGGAATTAAAACACTCATCAACAAAACCAGTTAATCATCTCGTATTGAACAGCGTGTTGGAAGACATGATGTGGTTTAAGAATAATAAGAGATTTTATTGTTTACGGGGGTCTTTTGCCTCTTATTTATGTGGCTTCATCCCGTGTGACAACATCAAGAGGTTTTTACCTCTTATTTCGTGGTCACACCCCGTGTGACTACATCAAGTATCATTTGTCTCATATTCCTTTACTTATAACAGGTGTGTTTATGCATGAATGTTTTCAGCTACCTAATATTTATGCTTCTCGTGAGAAATAATGTTTCCCATACAGCACAAGATATTCTCATAATGTTCTCACAATGTGAGAACATTATTTTTTCAGAATATTGGTTTCGGAATGTTCTAAGAACATTTAGGGAATTTCAAACTGCATCTTGAATATTCGGAGTATATTCATTCAATCACATCGTAAGAAAATTCTTCATCAATATACTGAGAATATCTAAATAGATCATTATTCAAAATATCGCTCAGAATGTGCTTGAGATGTCTTTATAATATTATATAACTTTAAAATTCAATTAAAAAGATAGATGATGATTACGGTATAGTGGTAAGAATAATTATAAGAGTAACTATTTCTGTTACCTGTTCTGTGTTAAACACATCCGAAAATTATATATTTAGTTAATACTTTCTTTAGACATAGATCGTATGTCCATGCCGCCGAGAAGGCAAGATGGTCGACAGACGTAAATGTAAATGTAAATTAATACTAGTACTGTCAACATGAATCACGAATAGTTTGAGTTCAATGTTGTGTATATAAGGTTATATTGTAACACAATTAATTAAAAATACTAGAAATAATAATATAACGTAAACATGGAGAACAGTGTGTAATTGAAAACATAGATCCCGAGTACAAAAGCAACTAAAACATGATGTCAGAGTTTCAAGAACTAAAATGAACCCAGTAAAGAAACAAGTTTTAAAGCATCTCTTGTATTTGACACCGACGAAGGGTTCGCCAATTATGCTTGAGACCGGATCATGCTACGAATTAGGTACACATATGTATAATATATAATTTAAAAATTCTGTTGTTCAATAGTAAGTCATGCAATATAAACCACCACCACCTTTTGATGCGTATGGACTGGAACTTCGGCCTACATGACAACAAAAGTTTAATATGTGTCTAAAAGCTTCAGAAAAATACAGAAGTAAAGCCGGGTTGGATATCTTCAAATCTTTTCCAATAGATAAGACAAATAAGTTGTAAGATGTTCTCGGTTATTTTAATGAAGCCGAAGACAAATATTACCATGAAAACGTTAAAATTTATAACTTCTATCAAAAAGAAAACCAGACCATTTACTCTTTTGTAACGGAACTTAAGAAGCAACTTGCTAGTTATGGATGTATCAAAAGTGTAAGAATACTGCAATTCTATAGAATTGTCTAAGCAACATCTCAGGCTTTTAATTCCTGTGGAAGACGTTAATGCTGTGAGAAGTATCACTATAAAGCACAGAAAATGTGGACCTGAACATATATGTTCCTACCATATGGTAGGAAGATGCATGTACAATAAAACTTGCAATTTATCAGATACGCAATTACGTTGCCAAAGTATGCTTTCACAACCAGAATATCCAAGCTGTTGATGACAAACATCGGGCATCAGGATATGGGAATAGCTTTAGAAGTCAAAACCAAGTCCGGGAGAGCAAGGCAGAAAGCAACCAAACAAGAGAAGGATCTTTTGATCCTTCCCTTTTGGTCTGAACGATCACTTTCAGTTGTAGTTTTTTGTAAGTGCAAGTGAGTGTGATTTTGTGGCATGTTCTGTCCAATTTAGTTATATTCAATAAAGGTATAAGCAGTATTATGTAATGAAATTTCTTTAATGCTACACTGAAAGCCTGTAGAATCAATAGTCTAGCCAAATTTCAAGTTACGTGGGATAACCTCGAATATTCATCTCAGAAACTTTGTATTTGGCTATTAAATTTTCTGGCAACTCCAAGAACTGTATCTTTATTTATTTTATTTCTATTTAATTGAAATTATAAATGTTTTATTAATATTTTATTTAGACATTTCTTTGTATTCATTATAAGTACATACTTACTCTGAATAAATGTGAAATACTCGAAATGTTGACTTACTAAGTATCTGAACGTGAGTTTACAGGTGTGTGTAGCTACTGGAATAGTATGGTAACCCACACAAGGGTGAGTGATTGAAGTTCGAATTCTAGCATATATGGCAAGTTGGGCTTGCTTATACGAAAATATATAAAAGGCCAGTTAAATGGTGGAAAATCAGTAAATTTTCAAGATAAATCAAATATTTCATATCTTTGCATTCAAAAAATGTATACAGAGTGTTTCGCATAAGAACCGACACAGGACAGGCGCACGTCGGTAAATCTAAAATATGATGATTTAACGCATCTTACCCCTCTATTAAGTTGCACCCCTGAAAAGTTCTAGGCCCTCAAAGTGAGGTTTTAAATTTCGAAATAAATCAATATCTCTGTAATATTTTAAAACCAAAGTTAATACCCGTGCTGGGTGTACCAAGAACATTAATCAATGGTAAGTAGAGTTCAATTAAGGTATTTGAAAGGGTTGATTAGGGGGAATGCACCCTTAAAATGTCGCAATTTTTTAACATATTGCTGGATTAAAAAATTATTATTTCATTTTAGGAGAAATTTAACTACAACTTTGTTACTCCTGTTATTTTCAAAAGACTTTGTTGTTTTCAAGAAAAACACCAATAACTAAAGAAACATATTTTATCAATCTCACTAAAAATCATCAATCAGGAAAGAAGTGTGAATAAGTATAATTTATTAAAAAACAACGCGAACAGAAATAAAAAAATTGCTACCGTAGGTTATACAAATTCTTCAACATGATAATTTTATAAGCATCTATTGCATTTTTGATGATTTTAAGTTTTTAGTAACATTCATAAAGTATGTGTCTTTAGTTATTCAAGTTTTTCATGAAAACGACAAAAGTTTTTTGAAAAATCACAAAAGTTAAAAAGTTTTAGAATTTGCTTCCCCATAAAACGAAATGAAATTTTTTTATATCCGCCAAGAAGTTAAAAAATTCTGTCACATTTTATGGGTGCATCACCACTATTCAACCTTTGGAATGCCTCAATTGACCTGTACTCACCAACGATTAATGCTCTTGGTACACCCAAAACCTATCCCTATTTTGGTTTTTCTAAGTTGAAGTATTACTGAGGTATTGATTTTTTTCGAATTTTAGAACCCCACTTTGAAGGCTTATAACTTCTCAGGGACGCACCTTAGTATAGCGGTAAGTTGTGTTAAATCACTATATTTTAGGTTCTCCTACATGCGCCTGTTCTGTGCCGGTTCTTATGCGAAACGCCTGTATATATTTTTTTTTAAACGAAATGTTCCCATGAGTGTATGTATGAACATTTTGAAAAGATTCATTGAATGTTCGTGGAACATTTTCAGAACATACTGGAAGCTCCTAAGAATATTGTAAATAACATTCTAAGAACCTTATTAGTATGACATAATCTGTCCCATTGCCATTTTCATAGAATGTAAGATGAATATATACTGTACCTTGTGAGAATGTTCTGGGGATGTTTAAATATTCTTTCCAAACATTCCTGGTATATTCTCAAAATGTGTGTGTGCTGTCTGTGTTTTATGTTTTATCGTAATTTTCCAGGCAATAATCAATCAAAAGGTTATAGTTATACTTTTTCCCCAGAACCGTTTATCCATAGGGAACTTTTTATCGTGAGAGCATTTTATAACTATAGACTACTTGTTTTATATAATCATTTTGTAGTTTATAAATCCTTTAAAACTAACAGATTTCTCTTTCCTGAAAACTCAGCTTCTGATTCTGGGCCACCCTATAAACCTCAAACCTCACAATCTTTATACCTGGAATCATTGGCTCGACCAAGTTATAGTATTATTTTTTTCAAAACTCTGTTTATATCAAGAACTGTTTTATCTTCAATATGTAGTAACCTAAAGAGTGTCTATTAAGACTTTTGTAATTTTTCTTAAATGTATTAGCCTAAAAAAGTACGTGTCAAGTGTTTTGTTAAGACTTTTGTAATTTTTTCTAATATGTATTAACCTAAAAATGTCTGTCCAGTGTTTCTTAAGACTTTTGTAATTTTTCTAATATCTATTGGCGTAACAATTTTTAACGTGTTTATATTAAGACTGTTGTAATTTGTCTAATATGTATTAACCTAAAATTAATGTATTTGTTTAAAATGGGAATTTTTTGTAAAAAAATGTAACAAACAATATACCCCTGTCAGTATAGTTATAAATAAACCCCTTTATGTTTTTAACTTGTGTTTTTTTCACGTAAAACCTAAACTTATATCTATGTGTAGACAATCATCTCTTTGTCTTTTTAAAAATTGAAGTAACTGGGTGTATGTATGCCAATTGCTTTAAGCTGTATGCTTGGAACTAGAAAAGTGCATCACCCTGTATGTCTAAATTCAATAAATATTGTTATGTATTAATCCGATTGAGAACATATTTTGTTATTTCAACCAAAAATGAAGTATGTCATTAATCTGAGTGTTATTTGCATAAAAAAGTGACACTCTATATATAAATTTAAAAATATTTTAAAGCATAAAGCATTGACAACCTATATGATAAATAAAGGACTACGTTAAGAGCCTTTGGATAACTGTTTATATAGGTAGGCGATTTGTTGGTAAGTATAAAAATGAAATTCTAAGCAGGGGAACGTTGTAAGAATGTACCGATTCTCGAGACCCGGCCAAACAGCTCCGTCGGTCTATGTGATCGTCGTTATTGCTACTGCTGGAGCCTCTGGCTTTACTATCACGCGCACTATTGTTAAAACTCTTGAATATTCAGTTGATAGTTGTCTCTCTTAACTGTCTCTATAAAATATTCTTTTAAACATATCATGGTTACAACAGAGAGCGAGAGATGGAGAGATAGAGACATCTACATGTCATCTACCAACAACCTGTCGTTTTAATAATCCAACGACATATAGCTATTTGTTATGTATAGAACTTGTCTGTTTAACAGTAGACAGTCTGTCTGTCTGTCTGTTTGTATCTAACTGTCTGCTTGTTATTCTAAACAACTGGCATCTATATGTCATTCAAATCATCTGTATCTCTCTCTCTCTGTGTGTCTGTTTGTTATGTATATGTTCTTTCTCGTGTATATGTTAAACAGCTGTCAATCATCTGTCTGTATTCGTCATTTGTCATCAAACAACAACAGTGCGACATCTATAGGTTATCAAGCATTAACGGGTTCTATATGTCATTCAAATCAACTGTCTGGCTGTTTGTTTCGTGTGTATCTAACTGCCTGTCTGCCTATTCGTATCTAACTGTCTGTTTGTTATTCTAAGCAACTGCCATCTATAGGTCATTCAAATCACCTGTCTGTCTGTTTGTTACTATAAACAACTGTCTTCTATATGTCAATCAAGTCATCTGTCTGTTGGTCTGTTTGTTATTCTAAGCAACTGTCCTCTATATCCCAGAAAGCACAGATACATTCTGAGAATATACCAGGAATGTTTCGAAAGAATATTCAAACACCCCAGAACATTCTCACAAGGTACAATATATATTCATAAAACATCTATAAACATGACAATGGGACTGTCATGCTAATAAGGTTCTCAGAATGTTACTTATAATATTCTTAGGAGCTCCCAGTATGTTCTGAAAATTTCCCACGAACATTCAATGAATATTCTCAAAATGTTCATGGGAACATTGCTTTTTTAAAAAGATATCCAGGGTGTTTAGCATAAGAACCGACACAGTGCAGGGGACCCTAAAATATGGTGATTTAATATAACATACACCCATACTAACCCATACACCCCTGACAAGTTATAGGCCTTCAAAATGGGTTTTAAATTTCGAAAAAAATCAAAACGTTTCGGCTGTACCAAGAACATTAATCGATCGTGAGTAAATTTCTATTGAAGCATTTCAAAGGCTCGGATTATACAGACTAGCCCGCAACGATAGACTGAAGAACCACCCAGGCTGCAGGGGCCACTGCAAAATTCAGGAGATCCTGAAGGAGCCCATGCTTGAAATGAGGTCAGACTTCGCGAGCCCGCGAATCTGCAGCGATAACAAGTTACAGTGGTAATCCCCGACCGCGAGGCTCGTCTGATTCACGGATTGATCCGGCGGGAACTGTGGGACGAGGGTAGGCGTTTATTCGGAAGGACCGAGGGTAAGTCACAGTATTTCTCTTGGAGCTCATGCAACGGTCTTTCAGGCCTAAATGTACGCCATCTTGCACTGCGTGTGAGAGAACAAGAGGAGGGACTACACCAACAAGTGGATCCTCATAGCCACAGAGTCAGGCAGCCCTTAAGGCCCCAAGTAGCCCACGGGTGTAAATTCCCACCTGGTAAGTGAATGCCGAGACGACACGAGCGACCTGGATCGGCAATAAGACAAAGGCTGCGGTGCTACCGGCGCGGCAAAGACGCGGATGAGTCTCAAGGGAGCTCTCACTTTGGAGGCCTATAACTTCTCAGTGGTACAACTTAGCATAGGAATAAGTTGCGTGGAATCACCATATTTTAGGTTTACCTACATGCCCCTTGCTCTGTGTCGGTTATTATGCAAAACACCATGTGTACATTTTTGGAATGGCAGAAATTAAGGAAATGCAAAGCTTAGAAATATTTGTTTTATCTTCAAAGTTTACTAATTTTTCTCAATTTAATTATTTTCGTATAAGCAAGCCCAACTCGTCATATATTTTAGAATTTGATCTTCCATCACTCACCCTTGTGTAGGTAACCATCATTCTAGTGGCTACACACACCTGTAAACTCACGTTCAGATACGTAATAAGCCAACAATTCGAGTATTGCACATTTATTCAGATTAATTAATATAACAAATGCAAAGAAATGTTTGTGAATAAAACATTAATAAAACAATTTAAATCTTAACAAGATAAAAATAAAATAAATAAATATAGAGTTCTTCGAGTTGCCAGAAAATTTAATAGCCAAACACAAAGTTTCCGAGATGAATTCGAGGTTACCCCATTGAAGTAACTTGAAATTTGGCTAGACTTTTGATCATACAGGCTTTCAGTGTGGTAGTAAAGGAATATAATTACATAATAGTACTTATACCTTTATAGAATACAATAATTTGGACAGAATATACCACAAAATTACACTCTCTTGCGCTTACAAAAAACTACTATTGAAAGTCATCGATTAGTCCTTTTGACCCTTCCCTTGTATGGTTGCTCTCTGCTCCACTCCCACGGACTTGATTTTGACTTCTAAAGCTGTTTCCATATCTCGATATCCGATGTTGGTCACCAACAGCTTGGATATTCTGGTTGTGAAAACATACTTTGGCAAAGTGATTGTGTATCTGATAAATTGCAAGTTTTATTGTACACAGCTCATCTACCTACTATATGTTCAGGTCCAGATTTTATGCTCTTCTGATACTTCTTTCAGCATTAACTTCTACCTGAGTAAAAAGCCTCAGATGTTGCCTACACAATCTATAGATTTGCAGTATTCTTGCGCTTTTGCTAGGGTAATATCAGTTTCGCCAGTAATTCTTTGTTTTACTTGTTGTCGTGGAGACCCAGAATTAATTTATCTTTGATCGTTCAACCTGTTTATGCATTTTTATAATTATACAGATACATCCATAACTACCAGGTTGCTTCTCAAGTTCCGTTACAAAAGAGTAAATGATGTGGTTTTTGATATGAGTTATAACATTTCAACGTTTCCTTAGTAATATTTGTCTTTGGTTTCATCAAAACAACCGAGAATATCTTTCAGCTTATTTCTCCTATCTACTGGAAAAGTATTAAAGATATGTAACCCCGCTTCACTTATAATATGTAAATAATATGTAAAAGTAGGGCTATTTTTATATCATCATTTGAATTGTGTTTTCCTGAAGCTTTTAGAAATATATTAAACTTTTGTTTTCATTTAGGCCCAAGTTCCAGTCTATCAACATCAAACGGTGGTGGTGGTGGTGGTTTATATGGCATAATTTGCTATTACTATTGATGAACGCATTTTTTTATTATATATTATACAATGTATGTGTACCTAATTCGTAAGATGATCCAGTTTCAGGCAAAATTGGCGAACCCTTCGTCGGTGTCAACTGCAAGAAATGCTTTAAAACTTGTTTCTTTACTGGGTGCCTTTTAGTTCTTGATAACCTGACACCGTGTTTTAGTTGCTTCTGTACTCTGTGTCTATGTTTGTAATTACACACTGTTCTCCGTGTTCACTTTACATTATTATCTCTAATTTATTATGTTACCTCATATCATTCAAGATTCAAGTTGACATTATTTTACATATACGTCTATGAACCCTTCGGTATGGACATGCGCTCTATGCCTAAATATACAATTTTCGGATGTGTTAAACACAGAACAGGTAACAGAATCAAACATGCAAAATAGTTCCTCTTATAATTCTCACCACTATACTTATATTGTAATCATCATCTATCTTTTTCATCACACTTTAAAGTTATATAATATTATAAGGACATCTCGAGCACGTTATGAGCGAATATTCTGAAGAATGATTTATTCAAATATTCTCAGTATATTGATAAAGAATTTTCTTGGGATGTGATTGAATGAATGTACTCAGAATATTAAAGATGCAGTTTGAAATTCCATAAATGTTATTAGACCATTCAGAAACAAATATTCTGAAAAAAGAATGTTCTTACATTGTGAGGACATTCTGAGAATATCTTGTGCTGTATGGGATGTCATTCAAATCGTCTGTCTGTCTCTGTTATGTATATGTTCTTTCAAACAACAACAACAGCCTGTTTGATTTATTGTTCATGTATACGCCAATCTATATGTGATGACCTGTGTGTTATATGTCATTTCAAGCAACATGTTATGTGCAAGCTCAAACAAGAACGAAGTCACACCACCACCATAGGAACACATTTAGTAAATAATTCCACACACACATTTGTTTAGTATGCCGTGTCATGTCAAACAACGACGACGTCTTGCTATATGTATGTATCTAACTCTTATGTATGTCAAATACCATGTATCTGTCAAACAATAACAGTCTGTTTGTATTCAACAAATGTTATGTATCAACTCTTATGTATGTCATCAAACAACAACAACATCTCTTTTAGCTGTTTGTTATTTCAAACAATATGGTATATGTCAGTCTTACCTTTGGTCGCTTGGGTATGGTGGGTGTGTTTGATGGGATTTAGGTTCCTTCAGGTCAACCTCCAACACAGTAGGGCAGCCACGGCCGGACTGCTGAGGGCTCTGAGGAACTCGGATGTGGCCCTCCTCCAGGAACCGTACTCCTATAAAGGAGATATTAAGGGACTCGGCGGAGCTGCTGGAAAGCTCATCTACAGCAGATCCAGCGAGAACCCAAGGGCCTGCATTTTTGCCAGGGAAGTGATACAGTTTCTGCCTTTAATGAATTTCTGTTCCAGTGACGTTGAAACGATCAAAATCCGATGTGGAGGAGCGGATGCGCCGAGGGACATTACTGTCGGATCCTGTCCAAGGGCACTCAGATCAACATAGGCTCCCTTAGA
Organism: Tillus elongatus; assembly: GCA_964006375.1. Taxonomy (NCBI): domain Eukaryota; kingdom Metazoa; phylum Arthropoda; class Insecta; order Coleoptera; family Cleridae; genus Tillus; species Tillus elongatus. The sequence goes on from OZ023268.1 coordinate 66,507,138, forward strand.
ATATCCACGGGAAGCTTTACAAGCTCGGGGGAGGAAACTATGGAAGCTTTATTCCAGACGCACTTTCCAGGCTGTAACATAATAAACCTATCACCTCCGGACTCAAAACACGCAGAAATAGAGGCGCTTTATAGGCGGGCATCTAGAGTAGACTGGACAGTCGTTAAAGAGGTGGTTGCTTGGAGCAAAATCAAATGGGCCATTAACAACTTCAAGCCATACAAATCTCCGGGATTTGATGGAGTAATGCCCATCATGCTCCAACAGGGTATAGATATACTGGCGCCGGCGCTTACCCTCATTATGAGGCCCAGCCTGGCTCTGAAGTACATTCTGAGGGCATGGAGACTGGCCCGGGTTGTCCAACAGACCAGCAAAGTCCCTGAGGCCAATAAGTCTCATGTCCTTTTTGCTAAAAACAATGGAAAAACTGCCCGACCACCACATTAGGGGCGGTGTACTGGTAGCATATCCTCTACAATGCGGACAATATGCATACAGAGCAGGAGTCTCAACAGAAACAGCACTGCACTAACTGGTGCTGAAACTGGAGAATACGCTGGAGAACAGGGAGATGGCGCTGGGGGCATTCCTAGACATAGAGGGGGCCTTCAGCAACACCTCATTCAGATCGGTTCTGGCAGCTGCCAGGGAGCGTGGAATAGAGGAGATCTGCTGCAGGTGGTTCATTTCCATGCTCAGGAACAGTGCGGTGTTCACCTTACTCGTGGTAGGGACATTGCTGGCGCGGGTCGCGGTGGGGTGTCCGCAGGGAGCGTTCTGTCTCCCTTGCTCTTGTGCCTAGTCGTGGACGGCCTTTCAAAAAGGCTCTAGGGAGGGGGGTATGAGGTACAGGGCTATGCGGATGACATTGTCATCATAGTCCGAGGAAACGTTACACAGTCAGTGTGTGAGCGCATGAAGACATGAAGACAGCACTAAAAGTAGTGGAAAGGGGGACAGTTGGTCAAGGGCTTGGGGTGAGCCCCGAGTAAGCAACCGTCATACCGTTTACGTGGAGGAGGTAGTGGGAGAACCACAGAATTCTCACTCTATACGGTAGGAACATTCCAATGGCCAGGGTGGTAAAATATCTAGGCGCCGTATTGGACTTTAAGCTAACCTGGAATGGTCACGTTGAAACAATACTGCGTAAGACAGTCATGACCCTAGCCCTCACTAGGCGACTATATGGAAAAACGTGGTATAGCCCACTGGCTGTATACAAGGGTGGTCACACCATCGTTAACATACGCGGAACTGATCTGGTGGCCTAAGGAGACACAATCCAGTGCCAAACAAAAACTAGACAAGATCTAATGGATGGCTTGCCTGGGCATCACAGGGGCCATGACTTTAACCCGAACAGCCTCCATGAAGGTGTTGCTGGATCTGCCCCTTCCCCCTACACTTAGTTATTATGGGGGAGGCGAGGCTAGGACTATACAGACTAGCCTGCAATCGTAGACTGAATATCAACCCAGGCTTCAGGGTCCACTGCAAAATTCGGGAGATCGTGAAGGAGCCCATGCTTGAAATGAGGTCGGCCTTCGCGAGCCCGCGAATCTGCAGGGAAAACAATTTTACAGTGGAATTCCCCAACCGCAAGGCATGGCGGGAGGAGACGCCGGGCATACCACGGGACGCGCTCGTCTGGTTCACGGACGGATTCGGCAGGAAGCGTGGGACGGGGGCAGGTGTTTATTCGGAAGGACCGAGGGTAAGTCAGAGTATTTCCCTCGGAGCCCATGCAGCGGTCTTTTAGTCCGAACTGTACCCCATCCTGCACTGTGTGCGGGAGAACAAGAGAAGGGGCTACACCAGCAAGCGGAACCTCATAGCCACAGACAGCCAGGCAGCCCTTAACGACCTAAGAAGCCCACGGATAAATTTGAGACTGGTAAGTGAACGCCGAAACGAGACGAGCGACCTGGCTGGGCAGAATGATGTCACCCTCTTCTGGGTGCCGGGTCACTCGGGGATCAAAGGCAATGAAGAAGCTGACAGTCTCGCGAAAAAAGGATCAGCAGAACTATTTATAGGACCAGAACCGGTTCTGGGCGTGACAAAGAGCACTGCCAGGAGAGCCATTAAGTCCTGGGTCAGAAACTAACACAAGGTGTACTGGGCAGACTGTCCAGGGCACAGAAATGGGAAGTCAGTAATTGACGTACCCAGTTAAAACAGAGATGTGGAGATGCTAAATCTTAGCAGAGGACAGCTCAGAAACATAACACGTCTCCTGACGGGACACATGGCCGTCAAGAAACACCTGCATAAAATGGGGCGGTTCAAGTGGTACCTCGCATGCAGACTGCGGCGAGGGGGAGGAATCAGCCCAACACATCTTGTGCGAGTGTAAAACTCTGGATCGCAAAAGACAACTGATCTACGGTCAGTCTAGACCGGAGACAGAGCAATATAAATACACTCTACCAATCGTTGTGCATACTAGTTCAAGGCACAGTGATTTGGGAATGGGTTGAGTAAAAAGACTAAGGGCATGCACAATAAGCCAAAGGCTGCAGTGCTATCGGGGCAGCAAAGCCGCGGACAAGCCCTGAGAGAAAAAAGTGTGTGTGTGCGTGCGTGCGTGTGTTTAAATCACCAACCCATTATATTATTAATATAATTTTTGAGCACCACTCATATATTATGACATCAAGTCTTAGGAAGATTTGTGAATATATCCGTTCATTTTATTCTTGCGTACCCCTCGTACACGATCGTGAGAGCGCTCTATTGGTTATTCTGTGCAACTATCAACGCTAGCCCAGACGAAAATAATCTTTATTACCAAATGTAAATAAGGAACAATCACATATAATACAGCTAGTATAAACTTCCCACACGTAAAACTTAACGAAAGCAATCTTAAATGCCATATATATATATATATATATATATATATATATATATATATATATATATATATATATATATATATATATATATATATATATATATATATATGAGCTACCAGCGCTCAGAGATATTAATAAAGATGTGTGGTCTGTTAAAACTGCAACCAACTTAGAAATACCTAGATATGTGATTATAGCATTTTAAACAGATGGGAAAGATAACGTAAGCAAGAAAGGTGACTTCTTCGTTAATATCGGTATGGTAGATCTAAATTCATAATGCTACTCTTATGAAGCTATGAATATGGATTTCGAAAAATCAAAATATGTTAAGGCTACCAGATGTATACAGATTTTCAAAAAAGTTTTTTATTATAAAACCATGTCAGAACCTCTTTTAAATTATGATAAGTTTAAAGATCGAGCTCTATTTGTAATCGGCTGTCAGCACCAGAATGAATCAATCAAGTCTTCAACAGTCGATATCAAAGTGGAGTTTATGAGTTAAGACAATTTTCCTCAGAGAACTAGAGCTTACTGTTTAGTTATTCATGATTGCGTATTTGAATATAAACCTCTAACTGGTATCGTAAGAGCCATTATGTAATAGTTTTGTATGTAAATCATATTAATCCTAATAAATTAATTGTATTTATATCGATTGTTTTATTTCTAACCCTAAACTGTTGTCAACTCTAAGAAACAAATTTGGTGGGTTTAGGATATAAAAACAATATAGCAAAAAATTTATATTTCAATTTTATAATAAAATATTTTACACCAAATCATTTCTATGATAATTCGCTACCGATTCTCGATTTAAACTGAAGTCGTCATCCGACCTAGTCATTCACCTTTCATATCAACCGAAAGCCAGCGATATCAGCTAGCGTAATATTAACCAATGGAAATAAAAACACAGCGTTTTGTTTACATGCTGATTTAATTAGATAGACGTACTTTTTTCCATCATACATACGACGAGTCATTTATATTAATTCTATGGATCGAATTTAATACACAAGGTAGCTACCTTTGACTGGTGGTTTATATTTATTACTTATTAATTATATTGATTAAATTTTAATTGATTTAATTTTGATACACAGGTTAGCTACCTGTTAAATTTGCTTACGTCATAACAGGTTAGTTCGGGTTAAATCGACGTCAATCGAATAGTGACGTCGGTTTAGATACGACGTCGGGTGGTGGTGGTGTTCGGGTCAGTTCGGGGCTGGGTGGTGGAGCAGCGATCTGGTCAGTTCGGAGTTGGCTCCACCACCACAAAATTGTGGTGGAGTTAGAAGGAACCATATATACCTACTTGTGTGTGTGTGTGTGTCCAACTGATATGTATATCTGTATGCTACGTTTTTTCGGCGTCTGTGTGTTTCATCAAACAACAACAGCAGTGCACCATCTATAGGTTATCAACCCATGAAGGCTTCTATATGGGTGTATCCAACCGTCTGTTTGGTATGTATCTAACTCGTATTTTTGATCAAATTCGTTTACGAAAGAATAAAAAATAATTTGGTTGCATTTTTCATAAAATCGATTGGATATCCAACAAGCCAAAATAAATATCAAATCTTTTCATACATATGTACCAGATATCGATTTATTTTCAGTCAGCGGTCCACCAAAGACCACCAAGTATGTAGCGGTTGTTGGAAATAAGTGGGCTCCTTCGGGTGGAACATTCGGGGGGCCGGTTATCCGGCCCTCCGAATGTTCCCGTAACTTACTGTTGTAATGGGCAATCAACTCTTTAGTTTTCTTATTTTCCAACCTATGTCTCAATCTTTTATCTCCACTTTTACACAATTCTCTTGCATTGAAATAACCACTATTCCTACCGATAATCAATGTAAAGTCTCCAAATAGACCATACCAGAAGTTTTATTTAATATGCCGGTAACACACATCACTTAGTGTAACCATTTTAAACACACTACTGAACACTTGGATACGTTAGAGTTAAGTAAAGCACGTCTTACCCCTACGACAACCAAATTTTGAATGAGCTTAACAATGTGTACTGAACAATTTATAGATGCTGATACCACTACGGTTTCAAGATGTATTTAATAATATTTATTTCCAGCAACATTTATTGTTCCAACATCCATCCGCTTTAGGCTTCTGCAAACTCCAAAGCATTTGTGTAAATTTCATCGACGATTTCTTGATATATATTTTCAAAATTAGTTGAAACTGTAACATTTTTATTTTTAGTATTGAATGACTTCATTTCTTTTCTATTTAGATTCTGAAGTACATACAAACCAAACAATTCTACATTCATTTTAATTTGATTATGTTTAGCTAAAGCAGCTTCAATCAGATGAAAAACGTTGACTTATTGTTTCCACAAACTGTTTAATATCAATACCTTTTTCGTATATACGATAAGTGCCCATTCTATTTTTAAAAGCTTGAGTTAACATATACACTTGTTCAACTTGCCATGGTTCACATACTTTTGATTTGTGAACTCCACCACGTAAATGCCCAGAGAAAGCACTCTTTTTCACTTGTAACGAGCACGATTCACAGTATCTCATCTTAACTACAGGTGCTTAACTAATGAATAAAACACGTACATCTTCAGTTTATATATTTTGATTAACAAATCTGTTTACGATAGATATCCTTAAGTACAGTGCTATATTTAAAACAAAAGTACATCAGCATAAATATGGCGAGACACATAAGAAAAACTGTTGATATAAACATAGAAATATAATTTGAAGTGAACAGATAAGAATCAGTTAATATTATCAAACGAGAACATAAGTTTGTAACGCACCATATCACTCTTAATTTTGGACATGTTGTATGTTGAAACTTCAATCACCTCATCGTTGTATAGATGTGTTCTTGGAAGTCCAGACCATCTCATGCAGTCGTCGATGTCGAACAGATTCGCAATTCTTTTATATTTGGTGGTTTGTGGATATAAAATACATTCTGACATAGTGCTGTCAGGATGATGAAACTTGCTTCAAAATGGCCTATTGTATATCGTGTGTATTTCTTTAAAACGATTAAGTACCTGCTTCTTTGCAAAGTGTAAGCACTCTACATACAAACTCGGAATGATGGTTCACGATCTTTTAACATAATATTTATAAGCAACAACACACCACGAGGGCCAACAGTCTAAATACTATCGTACCGTGGGTGTCGACAAGGAGGAAAGAGGCAACTTGTTAATTCTAGACTTGAAGGTTTGGTGGTTCGGAGGAGAAGGAAAAACATGTGCCGGCAAGGCTTTCCGCAACTTGGAAGTCCTCGGGACAAAAGAGCAGGAATAACAAGATGTTCTATGTCTGGTGACCTGGACAGTAAAAGGGCGCATTCGCTCTATTTTTCTTGTTATATCTGTTGGGGGCAGCAGGTGGAGGAACTATGGAAGAAAGCTCCTTATAGCAGTGCCCGTGCAGATATAAGAGAAAGAAAGGTCACCAACGGCACGTCGGTGGACATGGGATGGCAGCCTTTGGGTGCGGGTAGGGTCACCATTGAGACGTAAAGCTCTCTTCTGAATGGAGTCCAGGATAGCGAATGTAGAAGCGGCAGCGGCACCCCAGACGTGGGAGCAGTATTCAAGATTTGGCCTTATTTGTGAAGTATATAAGGCATGGAGATTGGCTGGTGAAAAGTATCTGCGAGCCCAGAACAGGAAACCTAATTTCTTAGCAGCCGCTTTTGCAATTGTGACATGTTGGTGCCAATTGAGATTTCAATCCACAGAAATGCCAACAAGTGAAAAGGACTCATTACTTTGAATAACTTGTTTGTTCATTGTGATTGGTCTAGGGCTGGTGTATATCTTATGAGATAGAAAGCAAGACTGAGATTTGGTGGAGTTGAATTGTACAAGATTTCTACTTCCCCAGTCTAATATTTTTTGGAAATCCACAGAGACAGAATCCTCCATGAGTCTGCGATCCTAGTCTAATTGGGATAGAGAGACAGGCTTAGAATATTGTATATCTGAGTGGAGGGTGATCTCGTCCGCGTAACTGTGAACTGGGTTGGATGTGCTAGAAAGGAGGTCATTGATGTGGAGAAGAAACAAAGTAGGAGCTAAAGTTGAACCTTGAGGGACTCCTGAATTAATTGGACACCGTTTAGAGGAATGTCCATCCACGACAACAGAAATGCTCCGGTTGGAGAGGAAATTTGCTGTCCAGGTACAGAGTTTTGGTGGTAGGCCATAGGCCGGAAGTTTGTTAAGCAGCGCTGCGTGCCAGATCTGGTCGAATGCTTTGGATAAGTCTAGAGCGACAATCTGGGATTCACCGTGTAGTTCCATAGACTTGTTCCAAAAATAGGTGACAAAGGAAAGGAGGTCGGCAGTTGATCTCCGCTGACGGAATGCATATTCGTCGTGGATTAGACTGTGTTTTTCAAGAAATTTTAGTAGTTCGGTGCCTATATACTTTTCCATCACTTTAGAGACGACTGATAGGAGAGAAATAGGCTTATAGTTGCTGGGAAGCGCTTTGGATCCCTTCTTGAGGACGGGCTGTACTCGAGCAGTTTTCCAGTCACTAGGGAAGATGCCTCTATTGTAAGATGTCTGAAACAGACGAGTCAGGACAGGAGCAAGTTCTAGTGCGCATTTTTTGGGATGCGAGGAAAGTAAGTAGGTTGCTGAACCATATTGGCTAAAGAATTGCTGACTGCAAAGGCCACTGATGCTCTCCTTTGTGGATCGGTTTTTGAAGATCCTAGCCATTCCTTATTATGGACATTAAAGTCACCAAGAATAGTGACCTCGGAGGAAGGATATTCAGAAATCAGATGGTCGGTTTTTTCAGAAAGGTAGTCTAACAGCTGGACTAACTTGTTGTCAAAAGGTGACCGGTAAATGCAAGAGATGAATTTATTTGCGGCCCTGAGAGAGAGTTTTATCTATAGTATGTCTTTTCTTCCAGCTTCTAACTTGGGGAGTCTGGTGCAGGGTAGATTGCTACGGACGTATGCGCCACACCTCCATGCAATCTAAAGGAAGTAAGGTGCTCATACCCCGGGAAATTAAGGTGATCAGTGGCTGTTTTGGCACTGATTTTAGTTTCGGTGATGAAGAGGAGTTGGGGCCTATTAGCCTGGAGGAAATGGTGGACGGAGTTCAGGTTAGAATTTAGGCCACATATATTGGAGAAGGATATGTTAAATCTTGATGTTGGCGCCCCGTGTACACCCGTCTCACGGAGATCCGAATGGAGGGGTATTTTACCTCCGGAATCTTTTGTACAAGGAGGAGCCATCTTAATTTTTGTTTATAAGGGAAACCGACTCATACATCTGAACCGGAAACGCCCATTAGGGCTTCACCGACCTCTTGATGTAAGGAGTGGTACACTCGGGCGTGAAAAGTATACTTTACTGTCACGTAAAGCAAACGTCCACTACCACCTGCTATACCTTACCTGCTTCACCATTTCATCGTCACACGACAGCTCCTTCTTATTAACACATTTAAGAACATCAGCAACACAATAGAGAAAATCACTAAGTCGAATATCAAAATTGAAATTATTTAGAAACTTCAGCTTTTCGTTGATGATTTCAACCAGATCTAGTAGCTGTTGAACTGCATCTTCGGTTAAATAAAAAGTAATAGAATCATCTGAGATTGATATACCTTTACTGTTTAATATTTTAATAGGCTTGACGGTACATATACCAATATTTTCAAGTTCAATCTATTACCTTTGGTAAAGTATTCTTCACCTGCTTTTGTCAGTGTTGAAATAAAATAATCGCATTCCCATGAGCCAGATGAAATTGTTATATTTGGATTTGGTGGATACGGGCGTGTATTTACAATCTTAATTATTGGAATCGATCCAGCAGCTTTAAATATACCAATTGCAACACTTAGAGATGGATTAACAGTATACCTTGTTTTAGCAGCATTCTACTTGCTTGCTTAATTTCCCTAATATTCTGCCGCAGAGCTGCATCAATTTGACCCCAATAACAATCTTCACAAACATCGTTAGCAGGTCTGAAGACCTCAGTCCCATCGTTAACATCGACACCATACATGTTGAACAGAACAAGTACACTACTATAACTACTAAGGATAACTACTGTAAGCAGATTGTAGACAAAGACTGATGTACTGGCTTGTCACTCGATGTTTTATATACTTATATCTCCACTTTTGAATTGTTTCTTATAGGAAACCGTTGAATGAGATCACACAGGGGAAATGAAAAGTATTAACAGGAAATGAGAGCTGCACACGAGATCATTTCATCCACAGTAGAGGAAATAAGATTGATAACAGGGTCACTTGTCGGAAATGTTAAAGATAACGAGAGTTGAAAACGATGTCGTTACCACTAGATGTATACCTTGTTGTCAACTGTAACAATCGGCATGCAGCTATCTGTCTCCTAACAGTTAGGTTTGCATTTTGGCGCATGTCACCATATTTGAATAGTGTTCGTCAACGCGAGGCTACATTAAACACCACACCTTTAAACCAAAACTAAACATGTTTGGTTTGCGCATGCGTTAGTCACCATTTTTGAATTATACTAATCAGGACGAATAAAATGACGCAGAATAACATACCTCCAAACTAAAAACTAAAAAAAGTTGGTTTGCGCATGTGCATATGCTATATTCGAATTCTGCTTACTGAGACGAATGATATCACATCAAACACGTAGGGGTTAACTTAGAAACTAAAAAAAACTGATTTGCGCATGCGTCACCCGCCATCTTTCAATACGTCATGATATATTAAATCAAAATGGCAGATCCTTTTATTGCAACAAGTCGTGTCAGATACCTTTTAACATTTTATTTTTTTTGAATTTTCGCACCAAAGGTAGCCATCTTGGATTACGTTCTCTCAGGTTCGATCTGTCCACACCGTGAGTTAGATACGTGGTGTATTTTTTGAATGTAGTGGTTAGTTTTCGAATTTTCGCGTTCTACTATTACGTCATCGAAACCCTCTCCAGCATCCGGGTTAGCTCGGTAGCGGGTGATGTATCCGGTCGGGTGGGGTCGCTGTCGGGTGGTGGAACAGGCGGGTCAGCTCGGAGGCGAGTGGTGGACCGGTCGGGTCAGCTCGGAGGCGGGCGGAGGCGGTGGGTGGCGGATGGCCGGCTTCGAATTCCCCATCTATACTCACTTAGGTCTCCATGTGTTGTATGACATGTCCTGCTCGCCTTATGACCATGTGGTAATTTGTGGTTATATTCCCACACACGTGTTGTTTGTTATGGCGGGACATGTGCCGGCTGCTCGCCTGCGTACTGTTTGACTAGGTTATGTTTGTTATTGTTGTCATCAGGTTCCCGCTGTTTGGTTTGTTGAGGTTAAGCTCCACATGTTGTATGTTAGGTTAGGTCTGATATATAAGCGTGCCGATTCCCGCTAGCCGACTGGTTGTTAGTTTGACATATAAGCAAGGCCCTTCCCGCTCAACAATGTTTATTTGTTCGTTTGTTTATTTGTTGAGGTTAAATACTCACGTGTTGTATGTTAGGTTATGCTATGTTTGTTATTGTTTGTTGAGGTTAAGCCTCTATTGTTGTAAGTTAGGTTTTGTTGATGATGTGTTACCATGTTTGTTGTATGGTTGCTATGCTACTCAGTTTTGGCGGTTTATATGAATTTTATTGAAAATTTCTTTCTCTCTCTCTTTCCGCGCGCGCGTGTGTGTGTGTGTGTGTGTGTATATGTGAAAAGTTTAACAGCTGAAGATAGGTACATTCTAAATTAATGGAAGTCGTTGATGTCGAGAAATGTTCCAATTGACAACTGTGGAACTGCACACACACATAGGTATCATCGGCGAGAGCGAGATTGAGAGACAACTTTATTGCGTTAATAATTAATCACAAACATAATTTGCATCTGAAACTAGAATTGAACCTATGACCTCTCGATCTCCAGGCAAGGACAGAGACGTATGAACCACAGAGACAGATACAGAAAGAAAGTTTGTTTTACGCATCAATATATATGTACACAAGATACATATATATATATATATATATATATATATATATATATATATATATATATATATATATATATATATATATATATATATATCACATACTATTATTTTAGTTTTGTTTGAACATACACATTATTTCTATGTCTAAGAGATCGATTTCGTTATTTGTTTAGTAGTTAAAGCAATATTTGAATATTCAAAAGAGAATTATGTAAAAAAAAACAAATTACACAAAATGGCCAGTAGACGGCACCCACAACCGTGTACGACAACGACAACTTAACGTACATATAGACGTTGTTATTGGTCTATAACATCTATAACATAGATGTTGTCAGTGTTGTTTGATGAAATGACATAATATAAAGAAAAGCAGTTATTTATTCTGTTTAATATTATTAGTCATAATCATTATCTCTAAATAACGGGTATCATATATATATATATATATATATATATATATATATATATATATATATATATATATATATATATATATATATATATATATATATATATATATATATATATATCTATATCTATATATATATATATATATATATATATATATATATATATATATATATATATATATATATATATAGTCACGAGGTGACTAATCTTGAAGGGGTTATCCAGACTGATAATAAACCGCAATAATAAATGCAGCAACAATAATTGCAGCCGTGTAATAAACTACAATTACCAATTGCAACGGTGGAAATATTCGCGTACGCTCGGGTGAAATATTACGCGGAGCCCGACACGTTAAGCAGCAGAGGTTGCTGTCGCTAGCGGAATGCATCGGGAGTCGCTGAAGGCCGGACAGGTGCAGAGAGCGCAGGGCTAGGAATGGGAGTGAGGTCTGAAACCGCGACAGAATCGGTAGTACGAGTGTCACCGTGAGCAAGCAAGTACGTCGATAGTCAAGAAGTGCTTGGTAGAGTACGCCGAGTGGAAGAACAGGTTACCGGAAAAAGCAGAGAGCGAGGCTGCCAGTGTAGGACACCGCCGGAGAGTTTGGCTGTGTGAGCGTCGCCACCGAGGAAAGTCCCAGGTACGTGACAGTCTAATATTATTTGCGAGCCCGTGGTAGGATAGGTCACGGTGCTGGGTGCCTTCGGGCGGTGCGGCGCCGTCTGCTGAAAGCCGTTGTCCGCCATCATCACCAGGGGCGCCTCTGGCGGTGCTCGCGGGCTTCGCCTGGGTGGTTGGGGGCTACGGTCCCGAGGCTCCGATTCTCCCGAGATCACAAGGGAAGCGGCCGAGCGGAGGAATAGTGTATCGGGACGGTTGGAGTTACTGCACTCTCCGTTCCAGTCAAAAACGACCCTCCGTGAAGTCGCGCCTGTATCCCGAATAAGGGAGTCGGGGTAGGGATATTCCTGGTCTGGCCGTCCATAATTGCTAGGCTTCCTGGTAACAGGACCCCGTTATCCCCTTGTGTATATAATTAGCGAATAGAATTCTATTTTAATTTACTCGATATTTCATTTATTCTCCCCAGAATATCCACCCAGATACAATTTAACTCCAGCTCTTTAATAAAGACCATAACCAGAAGTCCCAGGGGACTTTGTCTTGACTTAGGAGGACCCTGTCTCCACTAGAAACTACCCTGGGCTAGTGTATCCGTTGACAGTGACTTGAGAGAGGCAGATAATCCCAAGCGAGCGCGTCTACTCTCTGAAGACCAACTCCATAGACGCTGGCGTCCGAGCATGATCCCGTAGTAAAGCCGTGTCCCGGAAGTCATCCCGAAATTCCCCAGGTTAGGGAAAACTAGTAATAACCCCCGGCCACCCCACGTGGCCGTCGCAAATGGCAGCCCCGAGCATGGGACCTAAGTTATTTTAAATTAGAGAAAGGGGGAGAAGTTGTAAATATTTCAGAACTTGAAAATTTTAATGTATATAATTTGGCATGAAATACGAGAGAAAATTTCAGATATTTTAGATAAGATATTTTATTTAAATTAAATTACAGAAAAATGAATTTATCGAGGAGCCGTAAATATTTTAGCCTTTGCAAATTTTAATACATATAATTTAAAATGAAATGCGATAAGAATTTTTAAAACAAGAGATAAGATATAATACCTTAAATAAACCGTATATTTTATTTAAAACAGAGGCAGAGTTTACACATTCGTTTTAATATTATTATCTACGACCGTCATCGCCGTATCATCATTACTTTGTAGAACCTCGATAATTAAATTGCTTTGTTTATGCACTGGTAGAATTCGTTGTGGCAGCTTTTGGACGTTATAAGTTGGTTTTTTTTAGAACTAATAGCTGACACTGTTTTAGATAACGCTTGGTGAAGTTTTTACCGCTGTGTAACACGTTTTCCTATCAACAAGTTAAATTTCACGTTTAGATTTTTGTTTTGTTGGTGTTTTAGTTTAGAACAGTAGATAATTTTTTTATTTACCGTATTTACCGAATTTTTTCCGTTGTGTTTGTATTTTTTATTATTATTATTTTACTATTACTGTTACGCCACTACAACTTAAGGAAACTACCGTGACCGACCCGAATAACGACGACCTGATACTATTTTGACACCTCTGACAGCGTCGCGTCACTGCCTTTCCGCTTTACACTTTGGTTATTTAAGCGAGAAAATAGCAGACCAGAAAGCGGATAATGCCGTCGAGTCTGATCATCCAGAGAAACCCGACCACGACATATTTGATGGTCGGGTAGGATGGGTATACAGACTGAGGAAACCCGAATTAGAAACAGAGTTGCAGAAGTTTAGCCTGCGACCACAGGCTACCGTTGAGGACATGAGAAAACAACTAGTTAGCTTTTTGCGAGACGGGACACCGCCACATACCGAGGCAACCCCACCGCCTAGTAATACTGTGTTACCGCCACCATCGTCACCGCCGACGGGAAATTTACTTGAACACCTGACACCGCCTGCGAAAAAACCATTCCACCCGCCGCCGATACCGCCGGTCAGTACGACTTCGACGTTTCGAGGACCAGAACCACCTAACGTGTTCGCATGGAACTTACATTTCCGGGGAAAATTCGACCCCGTGGCACTCTTAGAACGACTAGAAGAGGTTCGGTTGCACCTTAACATATCTCCGGACCACCTTCTACCCGTACTGCCGCAAATTCTGGAGGACCAAGCGCTGTTGTGGTACCGAAATAACCGAGCATACTGGGCATCGTGGGAAGACTTTGTGGAAGATTTTAAACACTTTTACTTTCCGGCAAATTACTTTGAAGGTTTGGAGGCTGAAATAAGTCGTCGGCTGCATAGAGCCGAGGAACCCGTGTTCACCTACATCACGGATTTACAGACGCTCATCCGCAGACATGGAAGCATCACCAGGCAACAAGAACTGACCTGGTTACAAAGGAACCTACGTCCGGAGTTCCGCCAAATGCTTTGGAACTGTGACGTACCGGTTATACGCACGTTTATTGCAAAGACAAAGACCATCGAGTCGCTGCTGAAGGAGTTGAAAGATACAAAGGGAAGTTCACCGAAACCTAACAAGCCTCCTCCGGAGAGACAAGAAGGAGATAATCTCACTTCCACCCCTAAGAACCGCCCCACACCCCCAGATTCGCCTACAGTTGACCGCTTGGAGACTGGTAAGCAGGTTCGTTTCGCTGTAACGCGTGCAACCTGCTGGAATTGTGGGGAGACGGCACATGCGAAGCCAATGCCAGAGAGCTCCACGACTGTTTTGCTCACGCTGTGGCAAAGCGGGAATTTTATCCTGGGATTGCAAATGCCCGGGAAATTAAACGGGAGCTGTAGAGGGCCGAGACTCCAGAAGTTCCACCCCAGCGACACCTCGGCCATTGACCGACCAACTCGGACTGACAATAGACCCATGATTAAGACAAGGATAAGACGGAAGGATTTCAGTGCCCTGTTAGATACGGGAGCGACCCGCTCTTTTCTAAGCAAGCACGCACTTGAGGGAATTGACGCGAACAACCTACGAGTCGTTCCCTTACCTGCAGTAAACACCCGCATCGCAGATGGAAGGCTAGTATCCGTACAACAAATGTATGTGACGCAGTTAATACTGGGTAACAAGAAGATACAGGGCGACCTATTATATTTGCCCCACCTCCCGGTAGACATCGTATTAGGGATGGATATTTTTGGCAAATATGACTTTCACATAGATTTGCAGACCTCCAGAACCTACCTCGAGGGGGAGCTGTTGACGTCAGAAACTCCACCCCCAGCAGCCATCTCAATACAGACTATGGATACAAAGATCCTGGGGGAATTAACCCCGCAAGAACAGCATCGCCTAGATGGATTTTTGGAAAAGGAACTTAGGTATTTTGATGGAATATCTGGCCCTACGGACCGGGTGCAACATCACATCCGCCTGTCAAAGAAAGAACCGATTAAGCAACGATACCGCTCCTAAAATCCGAAAATGCAACAGGTCATTAATGATGAGGTTGACAGAATGTTAGAAGAAGGGATCATAGAACTCTCTAACAGTCCGTGGAGTTCACCCGTAGTGATTGTTAGGAAAAAGGACGGAAAATACCGCTTCTGTGTGGACTTTAGGGAAGTCAACAAGGTTTCCGTCAAGGACGCCTACCCGTTGCCCTATATATCCGGCATACTAGATAAACTTCGTAGGGCCAAATACATAAGCAGCCTGGATTTGAAACAGGGATACTGGCAGATTCCCCTGACGCCGCCGAGTAAGCCAATTACAGCCTTTACCGTCCCAGGGAGGGGGTTATACCAGTTTAAGGTTATACCTTTCGGAATTCACTAGGCTCCAACGACATTCCAGCGCCTGTTAGATACTGTAATAAGCCCCGATATGGAGCCGCACGCCTTTGTCTACCTAGAAGACGTGATTGTGATGGGCGAGACCTTTGAGGAGCGCCTGGAGAACCTCAAGGAAGTGTTCCGAAGGCGGAGACAGAGTAATTTACAGCTGAACCCGGAAAAATGTCACTTCTGCCGGAAATCACTGAAATATCTGGGACATGTGGTCACGGCTGATGGCATCAGCATGGACCCCGAAAAAGTAGAAGCCATAAAGGCCATGCCGACTCCGCGAAACGTAAGGGATGTCCGCAGATTCTTGGGAGTCGCCTCCTGGTATCGCCGCTTCATTCCATAGTTCTCGCAGGTGGTGACACTCTTGACTAAGCTACTAAAGAAGAAGAACCGTTTGAATTGGGGCGAAGAACAACAACAGGCTTTTCAGGAACTAAAGAGGCCACTCACGGAGACGCCTATATTGACATGCACTGACTTTTCGAAGGAATTCGTCTTGCAGACTGACGCCAGTGATAATGGCCTGCCTGGGCATAGCGCTGACTCAAAACATCGATGGGGCAGAGAAAGTCATAGCCTATGCCAGCCGCACGCTCGGCCCAGCCGAGAGAAATCACTCAGTGACAGTGAGAAAATGCGCCCCTACTTGGAAGGGTACCATTTCACGGTGTTGACGGACCACCAATCCCTTCGGTGGTTGCAAACCATTAAGACCCCAACGGGGCGGGTAGCCTGGTGGAGTGTCTTTTTGCAACAGTATGACGTCACGATAAAATACAGACGAGGAGCCCTAAACCGGGTGGCCGACGCTCTTTCCCGTGCGCCATTGGAAAACTACTATCAAACTAAGAGTTCGCGGAAGAAAATATCTGCTTCACGGAGAAGGAAGCGAGCTGTTCTTGGTACAGGCATAAATTGATCGAGGTGGAAAAGAACCCAGAAGCAGTCCCTGATTATTCCATCAGAGGGGGAGGTTATACCGACATTTTTGGGACGCATCTAACTTAAGCAAGCCCGAGCTGAGCAACCCCTGGAAGTTGTGCATCCCTAAGAACGTACGTAGAAGAATTCTACGGGAAAACCACGACGAACCCACCGCCGGGCATATGGGTATTTCCAAAACCATTGCCCAGATAGCCGGCCATTACTACTGGCCAGGGATGTTTCGGGATGTCGCTAGATATGTAAGGCAATGCAACCGCTGCCAGAGATTCAAAGTCTCCCAACAACAGACCCCGAGGAAAATGCAACCCTCCTCGAACATAGCACCGTGGGAAACCGTCTGCGTAGATTTGGTAGGCCCTCTGCCGCGGTCCAAAAAGAGGCACAATTTTACCATCGTCGCCCAAGACCGCTTCACGAAATGTGTGGAATGTCGGCCGTTGATAAAGGCCACCCCCCCCCCCTGTCAACAAAGCATTATTTGAAATGATAATCGCCAAGTTTGGCTGCCCGAAGACCCTGATTTCCGATAACGGCAAACAATTCGTGTCTCATGAACATAAAGCCTGGCTAAAAGAGTTAGGAATAACCCAGCGATTAACCCCAGTGTATACTCCTCAGGACAATGCGGTGGAAAGGGCCAACCGCATCCTCAAAACTATGATCGCACAGTTTTGCGAGCATGATCAGCGACAATGGGACGAAAGGCTGCCTGAACTGGGCTTCGCCATCAACACGGCCAAACAGGAATCGACCGGATTCACCCCAGCATTCCTGAACTTCGGTCGCGAATTGACCGTACCGACAGCCGTACATGCCAAGCAGGAAACCCGAGCCGAAGGTCAGCTAGAAGACCAAGAAGCGAGGCCGGAAGAAATCGAAAACCGCCATGGCCGTTTACAGAAGCTTCGAGAAACGTTGGAGCTGGTGCGACTGAATCTGTCCAGAGCGTTCACCCAACAAAGTCACCACTATAATATGCGCCGTAGGGAATAATGCTGCAAAGTCGGTGAACAGGTGCTACGCCGAGAACACACGTTATCTTCAGGTGCTAGTGGCTTCGCCGAAAAACTAGCGGCGAAATATTCCGGCCCCTATACGGTGGTCAAAGTGGTGTCTCCGGTGGTCTACGACCTTCGCGACACCAAGGGAAAGCTGCTGCGGTGTATACATATTATAGACCTGAAAAGGTTTCATGCCCCTACAGACGCCGAGAGCCATGAGTAAGTCGCTCCCGAGACCTGCCAGTTAGAAACGGGACGTTGTGCCGGAGGTGTGGACAGTCTGGACACACCAGAGACCGTTGTGAAGAACCCTTCAAACTGTTCTGCTCCCAGTGTGGGAGAGTGGGCATTATGTCCCGAGAGTGTCCGTGTCCGAACCGGAAGGGACCGCAGACGGTCCAGAAGACGAGAAGTAGCACCAAGGCTACCCAGTGTGTCGCACGAGTTACTCACGTAGGGACACAATGTGACATAGTACGGAAAGACAGGAACCACAGGGGTTTCCAACGCAACGAGCCACGGCACGTGGAGACCAGCTCAGGGCCTACACATTGCTGCCAGGGCAGACATTATGACCGAATGCCAGCTGGGACACCATGGATCCGGCGGATGGACCACGTCCGGCGCAGCGCCTTGGCAACGCTGGCTGCACCCTACGACCGACTTACAGACAGTAAGTGTAGTGCGGGTCGCAAGTGAGTGAGACACTTCCACGGAGTGCCACCCCGACGGTGCCGGGACAGCCGGACTATGGGTGAGGACAGTTTAATTAAGGCCAGTTGGCAAATGGTGTTTTGATCTCAGTTTAGCGTGTAAGCACCTGAAGTTTTGTTTGTTTTTATTAGAAGTTAGGATCTTGTTTTTTTCGTAGATAGCTTAGGTATTGAATTAGTATGTAAGGACCTGAAGTTTTGTTTATTTATTAGAAGTTAGGATCTTGTGTTTTTTTTTTCATAGACAGCTCAGGTATGGAATTAGTGTGTAAGGACCTGAAGTTTTGTTTATCTATTAGAATGCAGGATGCACTTTTATCCGTGTCCGGTTGCCAGAAGGTGGGACAAAGGAGATCCCACTGGCTCTGTTGTCCGCTCCTTGCCGTTTTGTACATGGGTAGCCAGGGGCAGTCGGGGTTCGCGCAATAAGAAAAAAACTTTGTTTTTTTCTTACGTAAGTGAGGGGCAGGTGTCACGAGGTGACTAATCTTGAAGGGGTTATCTAACTTGATAATAAACCGCAATAATAAATGCAGCAACAATAATTGCAGCCGTGAAATAAACTACAATGATCAATTGCAACGGTGGAAATATTCGCGTATGCTCCGGTGAAATAATACGCGGAGCCCGACACGTTAAGCAGCAGAGGTTGCTGTCGCTAGCGGAATGCATCGGGAGTCGCTGAAGGCCGGACAGGCGCAGAGAGCGCAGTGCTAGGAATGGGAGTGAGGTCTGAAACCGCGACAGAATCGGTAGTACGAGTGTCGCCGTGAGCAGGCAAGTACGTCGATAGTGAAGAAGTGCCGTGGTAGACTACGCCGAGTGGAAGAACAGGTTACCGGAAAAAGCAGAGAGCGAGGCTGCCAGTGCAGGAGACCGCCGGAGAGTTTGGCTGTGTGAGCGTCGCCGAGGAAAGTCCCAGGCACGTGACAGACTAATATTATTTAGCGAGCCCGTGGTAGAATCGATGAACGCTTTGTCACGGCGCTGGGTGCCTTCGGGCGGTGCGACGCCGTCCGCCATCATCAACAGGGACGCCGCTGGCGGTGCTCGCGGGCTTCGCCTGGGTGGTTGGGGGCCACGGTCCCGAGGTTCCGATTCTCCCGGGATCACAAGGGAAGCGGCCGAGCCAAGGAATGGTGTATCGGGACGGCTGGAGTGACTGCACTCTCCGTTCCAGTCAAAAACGACCCTCCGTGAAGCCGCCCCTGTATCCCGAATAAGGGAGTCGGAGTAGGGATATTCCTGGTCTGTAATCGGGCCACGCGCAGCGATTGCGCTGGCTTGGATTGAGGCAGCCCGGTGGTCTTCCGCCTCCCGGTCTGGCCCGGGTGCACCGCATCGGCGGTATACGAGTGCTTCCTGTCCTCTCGAGGGTGGGACCGTTCTTATCCTGTCTCCGTTCGCCGGCTGCTCTAGGGGTTGAGGGCTGCAGTGGCTGAGGTAGATTCGGATAGCAGCGACTGCGCTGGTCCGGATTGAACACAGCGAGGTGGCGCCTGGCGCTCCGGGCCGTCCGCGGCCCAGTTCAGGGGGGGCGTAAATACGGGTACAGGGGTGGGGTTCTTCCACACCGAACAAGGTTCCCCGAGCGTGCGAGTGAGAGCGTGTGAATGGTGGGCCGTAGATAATACTTGTTGGTGCTATACAATTTAGAACGCAGCCAGCTTAGCTTGATGTGGTGTTCGACGCACCCTGTAAGTTGCATGCCCGCTTGGGAACAACCGCTATTAATCACTATCCTGCCACCACTCTGCACCGCTTAAACGTTGCCGCTTTACCGTCCCCATGCAATCCGCGCGTAACCATAATTTAAAGCCAAATAACCACCTCTGCCTCTGACCGCCCATAATTGCTAGGCTTCCTGGTAACAGGACCCCGTTATCTCCTTGTGTATATAATTAGCGAATAGAATTTTATTTTAATTTACTCGATATTTCATTTATTCTCCCAGAATATCCACCCAGATACAATTTAACTCCAGATCTTTAATAAAGACCATAACCAGAAGTCCCAGGTGACTTTGTCTTGACTTAGGAGGACCCTGTCTCTACTAGAAACTACCCTGGTCTAGTGTATCCGTTGACAGTGACTTGGGAGAGGGGGAGCAACTCGAGAGAGCGCGTCTACTCTCTGAAGACCAACTCCATACACGCTGGCGTCCGAGCATGATCCCGTAGTAAAGCCGTGTCCCGGAAGTCATCCCGAAATTCCCCAGGTTAGGGAAAACTAGTATTAACCCCCGGCCACCCCAAGAGGCCGTTGCAATATATATATATATATATATATATATATATATATATATATATATATATATATATATATATATATATATATATATATATATGTATATATATATCCCATTTGCGATATGCGAGAAATATAGATGTGTCTTTTGCTATTTTATCCATCAGTTCCAACTTAATTTTATCGTTTGGAAATACATGTTTTTCTTTTAAAAACATGTTGGTTACAGTTATTTTAGATCTTGCACTACCAGTACTGTAATAACTGTTGGCATCACTTCAAACTCTCGTAAATCGGAAAGTATGTTTACCACAGAGAACTCCTTTAAAGTGATAAAAGAAACTGAAGAGGAACCAAATAGGAAGGAGCAAGTGAAACTTGTTATCGATTAAGGTGATGTGATATGATGATACATTCAACCCAGCAGTTCTAAGAGATTTCGCTTCATTCTTACTAAACGAAAGCAGACTTTTGATGGTTGTCGTGGTGCATGGATCTCGTACTCGTTCCACTTCCTTGTTATTTAATTCATATATCATTGATTCAAACAGAGCTACTCCTCCGTTATGTGACATGTGGCAGTCACCAGCAGCATTTTGTACTGCTAGAGGTTCCAGAGCACCTTCTATTATTGGAGCTGACTCTGCTAGACATACGAATGCGTCTTGCTGATTGATGTTTATTTCAATCTCATCGCTGTTACCAAACGATTTAGTTGATGAATAGTAAGACCTAAGTTCTTCTCGATCAATGGAATCGTTAAACTTGGGGTCTTTGAATATTTCTAGTTTTGATGACATGATAACCAAGACTTTTAAGGAATTCAATATTATCGGAACGAAGTGTATGCTTCAAAGGAGCTGACTGTACTAAATTTGGTTTGGCAGATTCACATGCTTTTATATATTTAAAGACTAGCATTCTAAGCAATCTTTTTAAGCTCTAAGCGAACAGACACCTCTTCACCTTGAAAGTTTACAGGAACTGAATCTTGATCCACGATGTCGATGCTTATATTTGAAATCTCTCGTTTGTTTACTGGTAAATAAATTAGATTCTTAGATTCGATATCGATTGCATAACCAGGATCAACCATCGGTGCAAACTCATATAATGTATGTGAAGGTTTTCCATTATAGTAAGAACCAGACACAATATTAGTTTCTATACGAATGTGTTTAACATCCACTATTTCAACAGGTAAATCAGATTCATGGAAGACACCTGGTTGAAAAACTTGCTTTGAAAATCCCAGTATTCGCCCAATCGCATCATCAGCTTCAAAACTGATACTTGTGAAACACTTTATTTTACATCTAATGGTGTTGGGATTAGGTCTCAGAATCAAAGTTAGCTGCTTTTGTTCACGTGTTTCTGTAGCACCAACAAGTTCATTTTGAAGCAAGTTTTCCAAATGGGTTATTTCATATGCACCAGTAGGTATCGTGATGGTTCTCCAAGCAGCTCCTTCTTTTACATAAAATTAATTTTTACCTTTATATATGTTAGGTATGTTGTATGTGTGAAAGCCTATCAAAGCAACAGCATAACTACCATCTGGATCCAATTCAATTGGAGGATCGTAGTCTGTTGACATATGGTAACTGCGATCTTTCAACGTGAAGGTTTGCGACATGACTGAAACACAGATACTACTGCTTAAGTCTTTTATTTAAAATTTTTAAACATAAGTGGCCACAATTATAAGTATTATATTTCTGATACACATCATGATTGTACATTGGAGTAGAATCTTTAAGGTAACGCTGCAACTCAACTGGTGGCTTCAAGTTTTCATATGAGTCAAAGTACACGGCTGTGTCACCACGTTTCTTAACTGCAACCCAATGACTGCCAGGTTCCTTGTTTGTTTGCAAATTCATGATAAATGATTCAGTTTTACGTGGTCCGGTTGATGGGAGTGTATCTCGCATGTATACACCTCTAAAATATGGAATTTTCATTTTACCAGCAAATTTCATAAGATTTTCATTTGTTAGAGGTCTTGCTGGTAAACATCTTACTCGTTTTTTGGCTTCTGTAAATATAACCCATAACCGCTACGCTACTTCTTTAGATATAATCCTTTGCCGAGTCTCTTATACTTTGGTTTTAATTAACCACTACCTCTCTTACCCATAGCGATAGCCTCCATCGTTTTGTTATGACGTTGTTATTCCTCTAGTTTTTGTTTGGCTGATTTGGCTTCGTTAACAGTCTTAGCAATGTCTGCAGAACCGCCACCCAGAGCACCTAGCGCTGACAGTCCACCAAAAATTAAAGGTAGTAGTGGAAGGAAGCCTCCGCTTTTAGGTATTGGAATAACTCGCGGTTTCAGCATATTGTTACGCCCATCAATCTGTTTAACAATTGCGTGAGCGATATCAAACACAGCATTATCTGATGGAATAAGGTTTCTGTCTTTTAGAACTTCTCCAATCAGACTAAGAATGTTTTTAAAAGACACTTTTTTCTTCGGTTTTGAGTTGATTACAGCAAGACCCATACCGAGCTTTCTTTGAACTTTCATGGCGTTTGTAACACTAGAAGCGGCTAAGTTTTCACCAAAACTTGCGTCCTTTGACTTGACTCTCTCCCAAGCTCGATTCTCCAACACTTCAACGACTCGATGCCTATCACTTAACTCTTTTGATCGAGAGTAAGCGATGTCATGGTCTCGACAAGCACGATTTAAAGGATTGATACCTTGATCACCTCTAGCAAGATGTTCTTTAAGTTTAGTACCCGGGCCACAAAACTGATAACCAGGAACGTGCAGCTCAACAAGTAGCTTGTTAATAGCTGTGTTTACAAGACCTTCACCCTGTGACACCAACATTGATACTAACTGTGTGATCCGCTTACATGTCTATATTTATATACATACTCGAAAAATATAGTTTAGTTCAAGTCAAGATGCGCACCATCAAACACGCTTCTGTCTTACCTATTACAAATATAGATGATGTTGTTGATACAGCAGAACAACAACTAAGGCACGGCCCTCTCTTCCCAAACACAGTTAGATGTATCATATGTGGTCCTAGTGGGTGTGGTAAAACAAATGTTATGTTAAGTTTATTGTTTGAACCGAACGGTTTAAAGTTTGATAAAATATGTGTATTCAAAGTCTCTGTATCAACCTAAATATA
This sequence comes from Tillus elongatus, assembly GCA_964006375.1. Taxonomy (NCBI): domain Eukaryota; kingdom Metazoa; phylum Arthropoda; class Insecta; order Coleoptera; family Cleridae; genus Tillus; species Tillus elongatus. The sequence goes on from OZ023268.1 coordinate 66,530,856, forward strand.
AGATGCAACAAATGGTGTTGGATGCTACAAAAGGTGTTGGATTTATCCATATAGTGAAAACGATGAAATAGTACATCCAGCAGAAGCACAGGACAACTCTCGGTGTTTATATTCGATGATGTGGCTTGTGAGAAACAAGATAAAATGAGAGCATACTTTAGTATGGGGAGACATAAGAATATTGATTCATTCTATCTCTGTCAAACATATACTCGAATACCCAAACATCTGATACGTGATAACGCTAACGTTTTGATTCTCTTTAAACAAGATGAAACGAACTTAAAACACATCTATGACGACCATGTGACCACTGATATGGACTTTAAACAATTTAAAAATATATGTTGCCAATGCTGGAAAGGTAATAAGTATGGTGTGTTGGTGATTGTAAAAGAAAATGATGTAGACAAAGGTAGATATAGAAAAGAATTCGATAGCTTTATAGTAATCTTATTGGCTATAACTGTCTGACATGACCGACAGCTGTCTAACAGCTGTTAGACAGCTGTCTAAGACAGCTGTCTACCAGTTGTCTAGCAGGACAGCTGTCTACCAGTTGTCGTGATAGATACCTAATACTGAGTTGAGTTGAGTTGAGTTTTGAGATGGCCTTGAACTCTTCGTCCATCAGCCACAGACTTTTATTTTGTACTTTTGCAGCCGGAAATTGTCGGAGATAAAATATATCCCTACCATATACATATATGTACTTGCATAATAATCTTATAGTTACTAAAATTAGTACAACCCTTATACCTACATACACCTATATACACATACACATAATCACATAATATATTCTTTCCATATATTTTTTTTTGTTGGCATTTTTCTTTTTTTTTTTAATTCATTTTTTTTTTCTTTCTTATTTCTTTCTTTCTTTTTTTTTTCCTTTTTCTTTTTCTTTTTTTTTTTTTCAATTATAAGTGGGAATTGACTGGGACACTTATCGCCAAGGGACCCGTCATGGCTAATGGACATACTGACTATACCTAATACTAGATACGTAGGTATGTATCCACTTCAAAGCTAGTACGTCTTAAATCACCAAACAGTTTGTATCTCTTAGCACGATCAACAAGTGGCTTACATCAGGTCGACAGGTTGTTTGAAACAAATAACTTTTACAAGATGGAGGTGATGGGTAACCAAGAGAGAAAAATTAAGAAAAAGATTTTAGAACTTGTTGAAAACATTCGAAAAAACATTTAATGCTTAAGCTTGGTAGAGCTGATAATGATGAAGCCCTGTAACGTTTATATAAACAAATTGTTGATTCACTAAATGAAATATCTAAAAACACATCAACGCTTAAACTGCAGTCACCAGCTGAACAAGTCAAAGAAGAAGCGGTACCAGAAACGAAACCCAAAGTTGAGTTCCTTAAAGACCATAAAGTTTTTGAAGTCGAACCATGGGAGGAGACGAGTTACGATGATGATATCCCAACATTTGAAGAGCTTGAGGCAGATCTACAAACTATCACAAACAACCCAGCATATCAAGAATTTTTGGAGCAATATCCTGAACGAATTCGGTTATTGCAATATTATGTAAACAAGTATTTTACTGAACCACCGAGACTTGCTACCATTGATCAAACGTATGGTGCTCGCTACGCTAAAGATACTGATAGCTGGAGTCTTGGCAACAAACGCTTAGACTTTAGTGATGATGACATTCGACAGGGTCAAAGGAGATATCCACAAACACAAGGTCTGCTAGAATTGATATTTATGAAAACACCTAGGGGGTATACTTATAACGATCTTCAACATTATAGAGATATTCTAGAAGCAACTAGTGTTCATAAAATGAACTACGATCCCAACGCATGAACCAAGGGTTGTTCCTCGGAAAAGTATCTGACTAATAAAACCAGTTATAAACCCACGAGGGCGAAGATCCTCAACTCCTCAAGGTTTTGGTTACGACACACGTCTTAACGAAGAACAAAAAACCGAACCTAGAGCTCAGAATGTGAGTGATAGAAAAAGCAGCACTAACAACTATATGATGCAAAATAGCAAACAAATAGAATATGTGTATTGGGATGACATAAATAAGTTGGTTGATAGACTTAGACTTTTAGTGGCTTCCCAAGCTGCTGGTAATAATGCTCATAACAATGAAATTCAATAAATAATTGAAGAACTGAAGGAGGGTGGTGTTATCGCCTAGTACACACCAGCAAACATCAATTTTAAACGTAAACGTACAATAATAAAAGGTTTGAACGACTTGTGGCAGATTTATTTACCTGAATTTACAGACTATCACCGAGAAAACTCTGGGTATAAGTACATTTTAGTGGTTATCAATTGTTTTTCAAAGTATGCCTGGTCTTGTCCACTTAAATTTAAAAATGCTGAAGAGGTGACTAAAGCTATGGCTGCATTTTAGCTAATAGTCTAACATCCAGTCTGATCTTGGTCGCGAGTTCTATAACTCTAAATTTAACGCCTTAATGAAAAAATACAACATCAATCACTACAGCACTTATGTGTGAAGAAGACTGCAATGGTGGAAAGAGTCATACGTACCTTGAAAGAGAAGATATATAAAAATTTCAATTTGATTGGCTCCTACAAGTGGATTAAGACACTACCTGACGTCACTGCTGCTTACAACGCTACTGTTCATCAAACAACTGGTGTAAAACCTCAAGATGTTAACAAGAAAAATGAAGAAGCTATTCTGAGACAAGTTAACTCATATCTCAAAGTGCTTAACAAAAATAAATTTAAAGTGGGTGATGAACGTATAAGTAAAGCAAAAGGTCAATTTGAAAAGGGGTATACAACTCGCTGGTCAACAGAATTATTCAAGATTGTTAGTATTCATTTCACAAATCCAGTAACATACTTTCTTGAAGATATGCAGGGGAAACCAATTAGTGGAGAGTTTTACGAGGAAGAACTACAAACGACTAAACCAACAGATATCTATCTGGTTGAACGCATCTTGAGGAAGAAAGGCAAGAAGCTCTATGTAAAATGGCTGGGTTTTGATAAATCTCATAATTCTTGGATAAATTCAGATGATGTTAAATAAGCTTATATATTTAATGTATTAATGTACTTAGAATAAAATAAAAGTCTTTATGAAAAATAAGGTTATTTTATTTTTTCATCTGGTTACATAAAATTAAGCTAAGTGAACAATTACAATTTATGTCGTAAATCAATAATATCCTGAATAAACATCTCCTGTGATATACATCTGCTATATGTAGATCGTTTCTTTTCGCCATGAGGTATTCGACTTCAGCCTTTATTCTGTTAAAGAGATTTACAGAATTTGGATCCTACATGTTTAGAACTACTTCGGAATCATGGTATTTATTTTTAAAGTTCTTGACAGCTTTTTTAAACTTTTCTTCTGAGTCCTTTTCAGCATGATATGGATAGGTAGCATTCTTCTCAGTTCTTGAAAGTAAACCAAAAACACAACGTTTTCCAGGGTTGCTTGGTTTTGGAGGTATATCTTCGAAATGTTCTGTGATTTTAGCGTTTGTTTCTCGCATGCGCTGCACTTCATCATCTATTTCCATTAATTTCACTTCAATTTCTTTAAGTTATCCTTGTATTTTTGTTTAATTCACTTACGAAAAAATCAAAAATAATTTGGTTGCACTTTTCATAGAAATGATTGGATATCCAACAAGCCAAATTTAGAATCAAATCCTTGCAACATATGTACCTCATATCAAGTCGTTTACAGTCTGAGCTCCACCCATTTTTAACAAGTATGTAGCAGTTGTAGGTACTAAGTTAACTCCTTCTGCTGGAACATTTGGACAGCTGGTATTCCGGCTGTCCAAATGTTCCGTCAGCTTGATGTTGTAATAGGCAATTAACTCTTTGGTTTTCTTATTCTCTACCCAATGTCTGAATCTTTTCTCACCATTTTTACACAGTTTAGTTGCATTAAAATAACCAGTCTTCTTATCGATAATTAATTGAAAGTCTCCAAATAGACCATACCAGAAGTTGTCTTGTCTTTGCTGGTAACACACATTACTCAATGTAGCAATTTTAAACACACTACTGAGCACTTGGATGCGTTAGAGTTAACTGAAGTACGTCTTAGCTCTACAACAACTAGATTTTGAATGAGCTTAACAGTGCGTAGTAAACAATTTATAGATGTTGATGCCACTACGGTTTGAAACTGCATTTATTAATATTTATTTCCAACCACATTAGTTCCAACATCCATCCGCTTTCGGCTTATACTCCAATATTTTCAGATTCAATCGTATTACCTTTGATAAAGTATTCTTTAGCTGCTTTTGTTAGTGTTGAAATAAAATAATCCCATTCCCAGGAGCCAGATGGGATTGTTATATTTGGATTTGGTGGATACGGCCTTGTATTTACAATCTTAATTATTGGAATCTATCCAGCAGCGTTTGATATACCAATTGCAACGCTTAGAGATGGATTAACACTATACCTTGTTTCCAGCAGCATTCTACTTTCTTGCTTAATGTCAATAATATTCTGCCGCATAGCTGCATAACTTTACCCCAATAACAATTTTCACAAACACTGTTATTAGCAGGTCTGAAGGACTCAGGTCCATCGTTAACATCAATGTCATACATGTTGAACAGAACAAGTACACTACTATAACTACTACGAATAACTATTGTGAGCAGATTGTAGACTAAGACTGATGTGTTTGCATGTCACTCGATGTTTTTTATAATTACATTCCCACCTTTGTTTTGAAAATGGTAACCTTTTATACAAAAAATTATGGAGTTTTATTTTTTTCTAGAGTGTTTGATTATTTACATCTTTCATATGACTTTAAGGTCATTCAGCGGAAATGAAACCACAAACAGAAAATATGAACTACTCGCAAGGTTATTTTCAACAGCTGCGAGAAAAATATGTTGGCTAACGAGGTTAATTTCGGGAAGTACTAAATATAGCCATAGTTGGAAGCGATGTGGTCATTACCACTAGATGTATACCTTGTTGTCAGCTCTACTTTTAACGGATTATTTAAATCAAGGCGATTAATATGATACCAAACACGTATTCAGGTCAGTTCAGGGCTGGGTGCTGGAGCAGCGATCGGGTCAGTTCGGAGTTGGCTCCACCACCACAAAATTGTGGTGGAGTTAGAAGGAACCATCTGTACCTACTCACACACACACACACACACGCACCATACGCAAACGATTAAAGCAAAGACTGGCATATACCTTATTGTTTGAAAAAAAAAAACAGGCAAACAGACTGTTGGCTACATACATGTAAAGGCTTTCAATGGTTGATAACCTATAGATGTTGTACTACTGTTGTTGTTTAATGAAACAAACAGAGAGTTAGATACATGAAACAGTTTTGTTTGATGATGGCAGTCGCTGGTGAAACGTCGGCTTGAAGTGTTGTCCGATTCCCATCTGTTCACTTCAGAGTATATCTCTGTGTTTATAGTCACTGGCGTTCTCGCATGCCTTATCACATTCATGTTGATGTACTCTACACATGTGGTTTTTTGGTTAAGTCTTATGTGAAAACAAATACAGTTTTATAAAAAAACGGAGGTGGTGTCAACATGTATAGATTGGTGTTCACACATACACTCTTAAGCTCATTCACAATTGAGTTGTCACATAGAGAGGAGGTGCTTCAGTTTGCTCTATCTGTTTCAAATGGCTACATTAAGTGATGTGTGTTACCAGAAAATTTAAGACAACTTCTGGTATGGTCTATTTGGAGACTTTCAAGTAATTATCGACAAGAATACTGGTTCTTTCAATGCAACAAAATTCTGCAAGAGTGGTGAGAAACGGTTGAGTCATTGGCTGGAATATAAGAAAACTAAAGAGTTGATTGCCTATTACAGCAGTCGGTTAAATGAGCATTTGGGTAGCCGAATACCGGCTACCCAAATGTTCCACCGGAAGGAGCTCACTTATTACGTACAACCGCCACATACTTGGTAAATATTGGTGGAGCGGAGATACAAAACGACTTGATATCTGGTACATATGCGTGCAAAGATTTGATATTAAATTTGGTTTGTTGGATATAAAATCAGTTCTATGACAAGTGCAACCAAATTATTTTTGATTTTTGCGTAAGCGAATTTAATCAGAAATACATGGACAACCTTGAGGAGATTGAAGTTAAATTAATGGAGATGAAGTGCAGCGCATGCGAGAAACAAACGCTAAAGTCACGGAACATCTTGAAGACATATCACATACTTTGAAAAACAATGTATAACCACTAAAATGTACTTCAAGTATTGTAATGGGGGGGTTTTAAATGCCTCTTACTTTTCTTTATTTACAAAGGTTTTTCAATGACTGTAAATTCTAATTATTAGTATTATTAAAATTTAAGTAGTTATTCATTTAGTTATATTTTAGGGTCGGCAACGTTCGAGCGGCAGAACGTGTGTCCATTTTTCTATCCCCTTGTTACCTTGAACTTAATATTTAAGTTTTACGACCTTCAAGGGAGGTCTTGCCTAAATTTAAAACCGAGCATCTGGGTCAAATTCCCAGAATTTTACTATATATTCAGTCTTAGCGTATACCTAGTGACCCCAGTACATCAGAGTCACCCTACAAGAAAACTGGTAAAATGAACTCTAGTTTAGGGCTTCCTAAGCTAATAATGAAATCCAGCATCTATTTTTTAAATTACTTTAATACAAAAAATAAAATTTATACAGATAACATTTTAAACAGCTCAATAAATTTTAATACACCCTTCGATCTCAAAATTTTCCGTATGATTAAAATTAAACAAAAGAAAACTTTCAATAATTTTTTAAAGTAAATTCCTTAATTCCAAAGGTTCCTGTCTGATTAAAATTATACTAAAAACTCGAAATGCTAATAGTATAAATCCTAAAGGTTATTTAAACAGGAGAGTGTAGGAGGTTTTTTTCCAAACCCTAGAATGGATTAAATGTTATACAAAGTTGATACCAGTGAAAACTACATTGTTCTTACCTCCGGTATAATTTTTCTAGTCTAATAATTGACTCTTAGTTTAATTATAGCTCTCACTTATCTACCCCTTATAGTTCCCAGCTAAACTCTCATGACTCAAAGCCCTATCTCTCCCTCGTATTATAAAATTTTACAAATGTTTCCCCATCCATTAAAATTCCTATCATAAAACGACACCTAAATTTTAATCTGATTTCATTCACTCTGATTATAAGTCCAGCGCCCTACGGCTAGATCATCTATGCTAATTTAGCCCATATGGTTTAAAATATCTATACAATCTTAGTTTTAAAAACTAATTCGGTACTCGAGACAGCTGACCCAATCTTGATAAAAAGAATTAGGGAACATTTTACAAAAAAAAATTAATTGCAACGTACTCACCCAAAAAAATCCTGGCAATGCCCCTGCTCTGTACTCTGCCTTACCAGCCATTATGGCCGTTGAACCACGATCTTTCGCGATAACCGCCCTTTTCAAAGAAAAGCTAATTCTCCCACTGAAATCTCACTTACTTCTTAATTTACTTAACAGAAACCCTTGACGATTATCGCCACGGCGGCAACTGCCTAGCCCGGAGGCAGCCGCCTGAATACTCCTCTCTAGACACGTATTTTTTTCTGTCGCCGAGTCCCCAAAACCACTTAGTTTGCGGAAATTTTATGTTGCAACTCAGGTGGCCTCCTTAGAGGTTAACTGCCCATTCTATCATCGCCGGTGTCGTTTCGAATTACATTTCCTCTCATTTTTGCACTCAATTGACCGTTGTACTTTACGCTTTAGCCGGCTCAGCTGGTTTTTATTTATCAAATTAAATACCACACAATTTCAACATTGCTCGCAGTCTATATATTTTTATGCATATTCAGCTGGATATATTTACGCCTAAAATATTCCGCTCTATGGCGACTTTTCAAAAACTTTTCTGAGATCAAATCAAACATTTATGTATGTAGAAATTTAAATCTAGATACTCAAATTGTAAGCACCTTGCTTACATCTGACCCCAACTTGAAGGCAAAATTTATCTGTAGAAAAGTTCTGTATCAATATAAACAGATACTTAAACAGGCAAGCATCCTGTTTACAGTAGTATGGCATTGATTCTTTGTGTTACCTCATCTTTGTTCGTCTGATAGTCGTCTATCCACACATGAACAATTTTTTTATTTACACCATCTGTTGAATCGACTGGATCAGCGACGTTACCCAATTTATGGCTTGGCAAATAAAAATCATCACTAGTAGTTCTTGGGAAATTCTGTCGTTCAATAATTTTAAACCTAAAACATTTATTGGACTGGAAACGTCCGAACTTATCAATAGACATTTTTATACTAAGCAATGGGTAGGTATGTGTGGGATATATGTAGATATACTAGGCGATAACACCAGCTTCCTTCAGTTCTTCAATGATTGACTGAATTTCATTGTTATGAGCATTATTACCAGCAGCTTGGGAATCCACTAAAAGTCTAAGTCTATCAACCAACTCATTTATGTCATCCAAATACACATATTCTATTCGTTTGTTATTTTGTATCATATAGTTGTCAGTGCTGCTTTTTCTATCACTTATCGTAGTTAATTTTATGAACACTAGTGGATTCTAGAATATCTCTATAATGTTGAAAATCGTTATATACACCTTAGGTCTTTTCATAAATATAAATTCTAGCAGACCTTGTGTTGCGGATATCTCCTTTGATCCAGTTGAATGTCATCATCAGTAAGGTCCAAGTGCTTGTTGCCAAGACTCTAGCTAGCAGTATCTTTAGAGTAGCGAGCACCATACGTTTGATCAGTGGTAGCAAGTCTCTGTGGTTCAGTAAAATACTTGTCTACATAATATCGAACTCGTTCAGGATATTGCTTCAAAAATTCGTGATATGCTGGTGTGGCTGTGATAGCTTGTGGATCTGCCTCAAGCTCATCAAATGTTGGGATATCCTCATCCGAACTTGTCTCCACCCCTGGTTTGGCTTCAAAAACTTCAAGGTCTTCAAGGAACTCGACTTTGGGTTTCTTTTCTGGTATATCATCAACAGCTTCTTCTTTGAGTTGTTCAGCGGTTGGCTGCAGTTTAAGTGTTAATGTGTTTTTAGATATTTCACTTAGTGGCTCAACAATTGGTTTATATAAACGTTGCAGGACTTCATCATTCTCCGCTCTGCCAAGCTTAGGCATTAAATGCTTTTTTCGAATGTTTTCCGCAAGTTGTAAAATCTTTTTCCTAATTTTTCTCTCTTGGTTACCCATCGCCTCCATCTTGCTAAAGTTATTTGTTTCAAACAACCTGTTGACCTGATGTAACTGCTTGGTAGGTTTAAGGTATACTAGCTTTAAATTGGTTGTATGTCTACCTAGTGTTAGATATCTATCACGACAGCTGGTAAAGAGCTACCTTTTAGACAGCTACCTGTTCTGTTAGACAGCTGTCTGTCTTGCTAGACAGCTGTCTGTCATCTGTCATGTCAGGCAGCTGTCTGTCCTGCCAGACAGCTGTCGGTCGTTGATTGTAACCAATTAGATTAATATATAGCTATCGAATCCTTTTCTATATCTGCCCCTGTCTACATCATTTTCTTTTACAATCACCAACACACCATACTTTTCGTCTTTCCAGCATTGACAGCATATATTTTTAAATTGTTTAAAGTCCATATCAGTGGTCACATGGTCGTCATAGATGTGTTTTAAATTGGTTTCATCATGTTTAAAGAGAATCTAAACGTTAGCGTTATCACGTATCAGATGTTTCGGTATTCGAGTATATGTTTGTCAGACATAGAATCAATGAATATTCTTATGTCTTCTCATTCTAAAGTATGCTCTCATTTTATCTTGTTTGCCACAAGCTACATCATCGAATATAAACACTGAGTTGCCCAAGGCTTCTGCTGGATCTAATATTTCATCGTTTTCACTATGTGCATATTAACGAACACCTTTTGCAGCATCCATCGCCTTGTATTTAGGTAGACACAGAGGCTTTGAATACACATACACGTTATCAAACTTTAAACCGTTCGGTCCAAACAATAACTTTAACATAACATTTGTTTTACCACGCCCACTAGGACCACATATGATACATCTAACTTTGTTTGAAAAGAGAGGAAAATGCCTTGGCTGCTGTTCTCCTGTATCCACAACATCGTCTATATTTGTAATAGGTGAGACAGAAGCGTGTTTGATGGTAAGCATCTTGTCTTGAACGAAACTATATTTTTCGGTATGTATATAAACATAGAGATGTAAGCGAGTCATACAGTCAGTAATAATGTTGGTGTCTTGTAAATACAGCCATTAACAAATTACCCGTTGAGTTACACATACCTGGTTATTAATGTTGTGGTCCGGGTACTAAACTTAAAGAACGTCTGGCTAAAGGTGATCCAGATATTAATCCTCTAGATCATGCTTGTCGAGACCACGACCTCGCTTACTCTCAATCAAAATAGTTAAGTGACAGACATCGAGCCGACGAAGTGTTGGAAAACCGAGCTTGCGAGGTTAAGTCGAAGAAAGCAGGTTTTGGTGACAAACACCATGAAAGTTAGAAGAAAGCTTGGTATGGGTCTTGATGTAGTCAACTCAAAACCAAAGAAGAAACTTCCATTTATAAATATAATAAGTTTGATTGGAGAAGTTGTAAAAGACAGAACCCTTATCCCAACAGAGAATGCTGTGTTTGATATCGCTCATGCAACCGTTAGAAAAATTGGTGGGCGTAAGAATGTGTAGAAACCTCGAGTTATTCCAATACCTAAAAGCAGAGGCTTCCTTCAACTGCTACCTAAGATATTTGGTGATCTACCAGCACTAGGTGCTCTGGGTGGTGGTGCTGCTGGTATTACTAAGCCAGTTAACGATACTAAAGCAGTCAAACACAAACCAAAGAAAGAAGAACGTCACAACAAAACAATGGAGGCTACCGCTATGAGTAAGAGAGGTAGTGGTTTGAAATTAAAACAAAAGTGTAAGAGACTCGGCAAAGGATTATATCTGAAGAAGCAGCGTAGCGGTTATGTGTTGTATTTGCAAAAGCCAAAAAACGAGTAAGAGGTTTACCAGCAAGACCTCTAACAAATGAAGACCTTCTGAAATTTAATGGTAAAATGAAAATTCGATATTTTAGAGGTGTATACATGCGAGATACACTACCATCAACTGGCCAAAAATGAATGGTTCATCATGAATTTTCAAACAAACAAGGAGCCTGGCAGTCATTGGGTTGCAGTTAAGAAACATGGTGACACAGCTGTGTACTTTGACTCATATGGAAACTTGAAGCCACCAGTTGAGTTGCAGCGTTACCTTAAAGACTCTACTCTAATGTACAATCATGATGTGTATTACAAATATAATACTTATAATTGTGGTCACTTATGATTAAATTTTTTAAAATAAAAGACTCAAACAGTAATCTCTGTGTTTTAGCCATGTCGCAAACATTCCCGTTGAAAGATCGCAGTTCCCATCTGTCAACAGACTACGACGCTCCAATTGAATTGGATCCAGATGGTAGTTATGCTGTTGCATTGATATGCTTCCACACATACAACAACATACCGAACATATCTGAAGGTAAAAACAAAATTTATGTACAAAAAGGAGCTGTTTGGAAAACCATCACGATACCTACTGGTGCATATGAAAAACATTTGATATGATATGAAACACATTTGGAAAACTTCCTTCAAAATGAACTTGTTGGTGCTACAGCAACACGCGAACAAAAGCAGCTAGCTTTGATTCTGAGACCTAATCCGAATACCATTAGATGTGAAATAAAGTATTTCACAAGTATCAGTTTTGAAGCTGATGATTCGATTGGGTGAATGCTGGGATTTTTAAAACAAGTTCTCCAACCCAATATATTCTATGAATCTGATGTATCTGTTGAAATAGTGGATATTAAACAGATTCGTATAGAAACTAATTTTGTGTCTGGTTCCTACTATAACGGAAAAGCTTCACATACGTTATATGACTTTGCGCCGATGGTTGATCCTGATTATGCAATCGACATAGAACCTAAGAATCTAATTTATCTACCGGTGAACAAACGAGAGATTTCAAATATAAGCATCGACATCGTGGACCAAGATTCAGTTCCTGTAAACTTTCAAGGTGAAGAGGTATCTGTTCGCTTAGAACTTAAAAAGATTGCTTAGAATGCTAGTCTTTAAATATATAGAAGCAAGTGAATCTACCAAACAAGTTTAGTACAGTCAGTCCCTTTGAAGCGTACACTTCGTTCCGATAATATTGAATTCCTTAAGTCTTGGTTATCATGTTATCAAAATTAGAAATATTCAAAGACCCCAAGTTTGACGATTCCATTGATCGAGAAGAACTTCAGTCTTACTATTCATCAACTAAATCGTTTGTTAACAGCGATGAAGTCGAAATAAACACCAATCAGCAAGATGCATTCGTATGGCTAGCAGGGTCAGCTCTAATAATCAAAGGTGCTTTGAAACCTCTAGCAGTACAAAATGCTGATGGTGAGTGTCGTATGTCAAATAACGGAGGAGCCGCTCTGTTTGAATCAATGACATATGAATTAAATAACAAGGAAGTGGAAAGAGGACGAGACCCATACACCTAACAACCATCAAAAGTCTGCTTTCGTTTAGTAAGAATAAAGCGAAATCTCTTAGCAATGATGGGTTGAATGTATCATCAGATCACATCACCTTAAACGACAAGTTTCGCATGCTCCTACCTCTTTGGTTCCTCTTCAGTTTCTTCCAACACTTTAAAGGAGTTCTTTGTGGTAAACATAATTTTCCATTTACAAGAGCTCGAAATGATGTCAATGGCTATTACAGTACTGGTACAGCAAGATCAAAAATTACTGTAATCAACATGTTTGTAAAGGCAAAACATGTATTTACAAACGATAAAATGAAGTTGGAACTGATGGATAAAATAGCAAAGAACACATCTATATTTCTCGCATATCGCAGTAGGATATATATGAGCTCCCAGCACTTAGATACTAATAGACGTGTGGTCTGTTAAAACTGCAACAAACTTAGAAAGGCCTAGATATGTGATTATAGCATTTCAAACAGATCGGAGAGACAAGGTAAGCAAGAAACGTGACTTCTTCGATAATATCGGTATGGTAGATCTACGAGTGTTCCTAAATTCAGAATGATACCCTTATGAATCTCTGAATATGGATTTCGATAAATCTAAATGTTGAGACCTAGCAGATGTATACAGATTTTCAATAAAGTTTTTGTTATAAAAACAGGTCAGAACTTCTCTTAAATTATGAGGAGCTTAACGATCGGGCTCTATTTGTAATCGACTGTCAGCACCAGAATAAATCAATCAAGTCTTCAACGGTGGACATTAAAGTGAAGTTTATGAGTAAAGACAATTTTCCTAATAGAAGCTTAGATAGAGCTTACTGTTTAGTTTTCCATGATTGTGTATTTGAGTATAAACCTTTAACTGGTATCGTAAGAGCTATTATGTAATAATTTAATATGTAAGTCCTATTAATTCTAATAAATTAATTGTATTTAACTCAATTGTTTTATTTCTAACCTTAAACCAGATTGCTAACAGGGTCACTTGTCGGAAATGTTAATGATAACGAGAGTTGAAAACGATGTGGTCGTTACCACTGGATGTATACCTTGTTGTCAACCCTAACAATCGGCATGCAGCAGGCAGCAGGCAGCTATCTACCTCGTAACAGTTAGGTTTGCATATTTGCGCATGTCATTATATTTGAATAGTGTTCGGTGGGCTTAGAATTCCCCATCTATACCTACTGACCTAACCTGACAGCAGCAACCTTGGAACATATGACGTGATCTGACTGTTGACAACTGACAGTTGACAGCTGACAACTGACAGCTGACAACTGACAGATCAACTGTCATCTGTCTACGTCACTCGCATGCACAGGAAAAATGGAGGGGGTATGCCAGAGTGCCCGACTATCTACTGACGAAGCCCACGCCTCATAAGGGGTCAACGCAAGCTCATAGGGCAATTGCCATACGCTGTTGGAGCTGTGGCAATGTGGAGCGCATAAAGTGAATGCCGTGCTTCAATATCATCATCAACAAATTTACTAATTTAGAAAACCTAAATGCCGCTATCTGTATGAGTCGAAAGCTAGCTGCCCACCACAGTGTCCCGAAGTCGATAACTATTTTACTGGTCAACGATTTTAGCAACACGCTCGTCGTAGACGGATACATCAGCGACAAGGTGGGGAAAATGTTTGTAGACACCGGTACATCCGGTGCCAGAAAGAATCTAAAAAGTCTGGACGCAGCAAGTGCGTTATGGTAGTGAATTTTCATAAGAATGATTTAATAGCAAATATGTGTTTTTTTAAAGAAAGCAGGCATCAAATTTGGTGACCAGTATAAGGTATATAGTAAAAACAATGTGCCATGTTTCTTCAAAATAACTTTATTGTTTAAAAATGTACAAACAATTCCGAAAGTAAACTTAAAGCGTTCCCCAAAAAACTTGTTTCTTGGTTAACCTTATAGATTAATAAAATAAATTGAGCTATTCAAATGTGAAGCATTTAATCAAAATTCGCTACCTTAACGCACTTGCTGCGTCCCGAATTTCTTTTCTTACAAAGATCCATTATATTTCGATGGAAAATACAAAAGTGCAATGACAAAAGGCGTGTTCGACTAAAAAAAAAAAGAAAATTTGTATCACCAACGACTTATGGGTCAGCCTATGATTGTAGAAATAATTTTTTAAGATGTAGCTCACGATACCGTATAATTATTGTATACAATTTTTTTCATATCTTGTATAATAACAGGTATATTGAGCTTTATTGATTTTTCACGAAAATTCGACAAAAATTATATACCATTAAACCATAAAGTCTATAGCTAAGACTACTGCCAAGCATCAGAGAAAGGGTCTATTTGAAATGAATTTTCTGGAAACATTTTAGTAAAATGAAGGACAATGACGGTTGAAACTAAGACTTAAGGGTTTGTAAAACATTCTTCTTGAAACATTTTCTTTCCATAGCCCGTACTAGATTCAGGTTCTTTGCCTAAATGTTGCAAATTTTGACGTTTTAAACCGCGAATTTGACGTTTTGAGGAAAACACCAATTTATTTTTCTCTAAAAGCTCATAACTTTTTTGCCTTTTAACCTACAGAGCAAAATTTTAGTACGTAATTTAGCTATAACGATATAAACCCGCGTACCACATTTGGTTGCCCTTACTTTATTATTTCCCGAGATATAACTTTTTTTCGAAGGAAAAAACAACATTTTCCGGGAAAACCTGGGCCAATTTTCCTGGATAACGAACTTGTCCAAGCCACTTGCAAAAGGAAAGTATTTGCCAAATGTAATCAAAATCGGTCCACATTATTTTTTGAGTTATCGGTGTGTTATATATATATATATATATATATATATATATATATATATATATATATATATATATATATATATACCCAGGCAACACAATTGTGATATTCACATCGCTGAAATGTTATTTTTAAGTAACCAATGCGACATATCCTGATACATGCATGTCATGTTTCTGGGATTGTTTTCTGTTACCTATGATTTTCCGCTTACACTGGTACATGCTAGCGATGTTAGCTGTTACTTTTGAGATACATGGCTAATCTTTACATGCCAAGTATGTAAGAGCGACATAGTAATAATTTACATTTCAGAAGTTAATTTTAATGATATGCTAGCGATATTATAAACTATATCGCTGTTACTTCATAAAAATAACATGCTAAGCATGTAATTAACACATTATGTCCGTTACTTTATAGATTCACAGTTCATATTCACGCCACACCGTTTGTCCTCGCTGGAATCGCATTGAGGCTTGGTTATTTTTTAACTTTTATTGTGTGTGACATGTGATTCAGACAATGACATACAAGATTTTCGTGTTTTGTTGTGGATCTGGATTATTTTTTGCAATTTAGGTTTTAGGCAGAAGTTTTTTGTGTTTGTACATTAAGCATTATCCTACAATTACGAGGTAAGTACCTACCTATATAGAATATATATATATATATATATATATATATATATATATATATATATATATATATATATATATATATATATATATATATATATATATATTACCCAGTAAGTACATTTCCTAGGTTAAGTGTATACCTACTTATTATATGATGAACATCTAATAGTTTGGCAAATCAAATCGATTGTTTACAAACAATACAGCATTTGTGTACATGGATTTAACATGTCAGTAGGCAGTAGCAGTAAAACCGCCACAGAAAATTATTTGCTTAAATCTCGAATCTAGAAGAAATGTTTACTTCACGTAGGTATCACTTATTATGTCACTGGTTTTGTCAAGAGTTAGCGCAAATTTTTATTAATCCGCATTTCATAATCAGGATTACTTTTGTGTTTGCACAACGTAAGAAACAATTGTTATGCTGAGGTGTTTATGTTAACTATTTGAGCTAGATAATTTTATTGTCGTCAATTTTTTAACGTAAAATGTCAAAAGGTAATTTCACTGATTACATATAGACAAAAAAGACGGGAAACCTAAAAGACAAACAAAGTAACAGTCATGCCTCATTGCCATAAGGAAGTTGCAACTTTTCCCTATGTCGAGCCGAATTCAACATCCGCTATTAATCAATTCCCACTACCTAAAAATATTGTTGATGATGCATTAGTAATATCATCATTTATGTCTTTAATGTTATCATCCATACCTCCAGTGGACTCAAAGGTTGACACAGTGTTTTAATAAAACAACAATGAAAATAATACCAATTTTTCTAACAGGCCGTTTTTGAAATTTCAGATGTAATTCTGCAGAATAACCAACTAAAAGAGAAAGGGTGTGTAATTTCTGGTTCGGAGTGGTTCCATAAAGCAAGACAGCGGAAACAGAGAAATGACAAAAAGCATAAATGCCAACAAGTGAAAAGGACCATTTACTTTAAATAACTTGGTTGTTCATTGTGATAAGTCTAGGACTGGTGTATCTCTTATGAGATAGAAAGCAAGACTGAGATTTGGTGGAGTTGAATTGTACAAGATGTCTACTTACCCAGTCTAATATTTTTTGGAGATCACAGAGACAGAACCCTCCACGAGTCTGCGATCCTCATCTAATTGGGCTAAAGAGACAGGCTAAGAATATTATATATTTGAGTGGAGGGTGCTGTCATCCGGGTAACTGTGAACTGGGTTGGATGTGCCGGCGAGGAGGTCACTGATGTGGAGAAAAAACAAAGTAGGGGCTCAAACTGAACCTTGAGGGACTCCTGCATTAATTGGATACAGTTTAGAGGAATCGCCATCCACGACAACAGATATGCTCCGGTTGGAGAGGAAATTTGCTGTCCAGGTACATAGTTTTGGTGATAGGCCATAGGCCGGAAGTTTATTAAGCAGCGCTGCGTGCCAGGCCTGGTCAAATGCTTTGGATATGTCTAAAGCGTCAATCTGGGATTCACCGTGTGGTTCCATAGACTTGCTCCAAGAATGGGTGACAAAGGAAAGGAGGTCGGCAGTTGATCTGCGCTGACAGAATCCATACTGCCTGTCGTGGATTAGACTGTGTTTTTCAAGAAATTTTAGTAATTCGGTGTTTATATACTTTTCCATCACTTTAGAGACGACTGAAAAGAGAGAAATAGAAATCATTTTATGCGCGACATTGGCGACTGTTGGTGGTTGAGCATTTGGAGATGGGTTGAGAGTAGAATTGCCGGCGAACAACGAGGCAAAAAATCCAGCGTTGCCCAGGGCGGTAGAAACAATTTCATCCCCTGAAACAAGAGGTGGGAACGTGCTCTTGCAGAAATTATTGCCAATAGCTTTAGCAAGAGTCCAGAAGGGTTTGATGCCGTTGGAGCTTGAGAGGATTTTGTTTTTGTGCGATTATTAAACAAGTTTCTTGCCTCAGAAAGAATGCGGACATAGCGATTTCTTGCGTCGTTAAATTCTTGACGGTTTTCTTGACTGGGATTGTGTAGAAGCGTTTTGTGAGCTTTGGCCTTTTTAAGTCTGGCCTAGTCACAGGATTTAGAGAACAAGGGCTTTTGGGTGGCTGAAGAGGTTTTCTGTGTACGTGGAATAAATAATTCCATGCCAGCTTGGATGATTTCGGTGACGTTTTGTGAGATATCAGAGGGGTCAGGATGAGAGAAGCAGACAGACGCCCATGGCAATGAGGAAAAGTAATCCCGCATTTCGTCCCAGTTCGCGGAGTTGTAGCGCCAAACGATACGTGGGTGTGAAGACTGTGTGACCTCAGGTTGCATTGCGCAGGAAGCAGTGACCATGCCGTGGTCTGAGCGACCAAGGTGGGCGGTGACTGATGTCTTATAGCATTCAGGTTTTGTAGTAAGAATGAGATCCAAGGGATTTGAGCTGTGTGTTGGGATGCGAGGAAAGTAAGTAGGTTGCTGAACCATATTGGCTAAAGAATTGCAGACTGCAAAGGCCTCCGCTGCTCTCCCTTGTGAATCGGTTTTTGAAGATCCTAGCCATTCCTTATTATGGACATTAAAGTCACCAAGAATAGTGACCTCGGAGGAAAGATATTCAGAAATTAGATGGTCGGTTTTTTCAGAAAGGTAGTCGAAGAGCTGGAGGAAGTTGTTGTCAGAAGGTGACCGGTAAATGCAACAGATGAATTTGATTGCAGCCCTGAGAGAGAGTTTCATCCAAAGTATGTATTTTCTTCCAGCTTCCAAATTGGGAGTCTGGTGCAGGGTAGATTGTTAAGGACGTATGCGTACACACCTCCATGCAATCTAAAGGAAGTAAGGAGCTCATACCCCGGGAAATCAAGGTGATTAGTGGCTGTATTGGCACTGATTTGGGTTTCGGTGAAGAAGAGGAGTTGGGGACTATTAGCTAGGACTATTATGGTGGACGGAGTTCAGGTTAGAATTTAGGCAACATATATTCGAGAACGATATGTTAAATCTTCATGCCCGCGCCCCCTGTACACCCCTCTCCCGGAGATCCGAATGGAGGGGTATTTTATCTCCCGAATCTTTTGTACAAGGAGAAGCATATTTTTGTTTATAAGGGAAACCGAGTTATATACCAGAACCGGCCCCTTGCTGTGAGCGGTGGTACCTCCTCGGGCGTGAAAAAAATCCTTTACTATCACATAAAGGAGTCCACTACCACCTACCTACTCCGATTAGTCGCCTTTTACGACAGGCAGGAGTTACCTTGGGCCTATTCTTTTAGTTAGTCTCCGGACCCACAGGTGACCATTGTGTAGTGCTCCAGACACGTTTGAGCGTGTCATATAGACATTCTAAGAGATTTACAATGAAAGACATGCCTGGTGTACCTAGATGATATTAGAAAAATCGTTCGAAGATCACATGAAAAATGTCGAACAATTGTTTCAGAAGCGACAAGGAGCCAATTTGTAATTAGATCCGAAGAAAAGCGGTCTATTTCAAAAAGCAGTTAATTATTTAGGCCACATTATATACCCAAATAAAGTTAAAACTCACCCAGAGAAGTATATTATAAACTGGGGCACTCCAAACGATCTAAATCAGCTACGATGTTCTCTGGACCACTGCACATAGAACCACCGTTTTGTACAGGGGTTGGCTCACATCGGCAAACCCTTCCATAAACTGACAAGAGAAAAGACTCACTTCATTTGGACCAATCATTGTCAAATAGCATTGAAGAGACTAAAATAGTCTTCCTGTTCCCCTACGATTCTAAAATACCCTCAGCCAAGTCATTGGTTTATTGTGGACATAGACGCCAGTATTTTTGCATCGGACGTGTTCTATCGCAGGAACAGGGCGATCAAACCTGTTTCAGCAAAGCCATGTAAAAAGCGGGAAAGAACTACTGCGTAACGAGAAAATAACTTCTAACCATTATCAAGACATTGGAGCATTATCAGAAATATTTATATGGTCAACAATTTCTCCTGAAAACCTAGCACGCTTCCCTAGGCTGACTTTAATTTAAAAACCAGAGGGACACCTGCAAGAGTACCAATTCACTACCGATCGTCGCCTCGGACGACAGCATCATTAATGCCGATGCCCTATGTAGGAGACCTTGCCCTCCAAAATGCATGCATTGCATCTCTACCGAAAATAAAGAAGGGGTGAAACTCAAGCTTTGTGTGAGGCACTAAGTGAAGATTGGAACCTGTGATGAGCACTGATATCAGTAAACTTGGAGAACCTAAATCACCACAAAACATCTTCTTAAAGTCCTGAAGATCGTTTCACTAACAAAGTTAGCGTCATTAGAGGATGAAAAATTCTAACTACTTACTACTAACATGACCTCTTATACTGAATCTTAGGTAAAGAACGATACCGAGAGGGAGACTAAATGTCAGCCAAAGTTTTCTGTGTATTGTATTTTAATTGCCAGAAGAGGTTTTTGAACTTCCTTTATCACTTTACCTGTCAGGTTGCGCAATGTCTATCTGCATCAAAGACAGAGCTTAAACAGAGGACCACAAACCAGTAGCGTAACTCGGTTTAAAGACCTTTTATTTTTTATTGCCCTAGAAATATAAATACTGTCGTACGCATCTAGCTTCGCTGGCTGTCTAATTTTTTTTATAAGTTTCAGATTTCCTTTATCAACGTGGTGGTTATTATCCCACATATATTGTGCCACGCATGACTTGTCTACACTGCCGTATCTCAGCTGTGCCAGATGTTTACCAAATCTAGTCTCAATGGTTCTCTTAATCTGCTCAACGTATTTAAGATTACAATCTCTACAACCGCTAACTTTTTTGACGTAAATAATTTAAGAAATTTGTTAGCTAATACGAAAGATAAATAAAAAGCCACTGGAATGTCGGGTATCTATGAGCTAGGTTGTAAAGATTGTAATCCTAAATACGTTGGTCACACTAAGAGAACCATTGAGACTAGAGCTCGTAAATAGCTGGCACAGCTGAGATACGGTAGTGTAAACAAGTCAGGCGTGGCACAACAATTTTTGGAATAAGAACCACCACGTTGATGAAGTAAATCTGAAACTTACCAAAAATATTGGACAGTTAGCGAAGCTGGATGCGTACGAAAATATTTATATTTCTATGGCAATAAAAACAAAAGTTCCTTAAACCGAGCTCCGCCACTGGTTTGTAGTTCTCTGTGTGCGCTCTGTCTGATGAAGATAAACATAGCGAAGCCTGTCAGGTAAAATTATAAAGGATGTTGTTCAAAGATGGTCTTCTGGTCAGGAATTGGGAGTTAGCGGATGAAACCCCTATACTGAAGCAAATCGTCCTTCCGCGTTGAAGAATTAGCGGTAATCAAGGAGATCCAGGGCGGGACAGGCTAAGGCCATTTAGGGGTTAAAAAACCTTCACTATGTGAAAACTGGAACCTGTGACGAGCACTAATAAGTACACTTGGAGAACACGCAAATCACCACAACACATATTTCAGAGACCTTACGATCGTTTCGTTGACAATGTCAACATCTTCAGAGGAAGAAAATTCTAAAATAAAAAATTAGCTCCCGTGTATTTATATCGCGTCAAGGTAAACGAACTAGTCCGAAGCAAAGTTGTCGTCAAAGAACGATCGTCTGTTTATTATGCAGTGAAACTACGAGGTCGAAGACCTGCTTTAATCTTCTGGTCGACAAATTTATGACCCTTTTAAACCTATATTAGATAATATAGGTTTAAAAGACCCAAGTTATTTAAGGAATCAGCACGTACCCTTTCGATCTAGAAATTTACTATGTGGATATTGGATCATGTCGCCAAAGACTTCTGGTGAGATAAACAACATCAACTCAACTCATCTTTTTTAAATAGAAAACTAAAACCCAGGTGTCTGTCTCACCATGTTAACTCTAACAAAGGATAAATAATTCAACTAAAATACTACATAAAAACTATATTTATATTGATTTTAATTCTACGTAAAAGTGTTTATATTGACTACATAAATACAACAAAAGTCGAGACAGAGATTAGTATATGTATAAACCGGCATTGACAATAATTTATTATTCTACCAGACAAATTAGGAGTGTTTAAGCGGTCAAATACAAAGAGAAAATAAAGGGCTTGAAATTAAAGGTACCGCACGATTTAATGAAGTTTTGTTCTTAATAGACCTTAATATAAAAATACTTTCTAATGAATCAAGCATAGTTTGATGTCTAACATTTTTGATAAGTTTCACATTTTCTTTGTCAATGTGGTGATAATTATCCCATATATGTTGTGCCACACATTATTTGTCCACCGTACCATATCGTAACTGTGCGAGATGTTCACGAAATCTGGTGGCTATGTGTCTCCTAGTTTGGCCCACGTATTTAAGATCACAATCTTTGCAACCAATCTCATAAATGTCGGACATTTCAGTGACTTTGTCTTTGTCTTTCGTATTACCCAACTTTTTTTTTAAATTACTTTTCGTCGAAAACGTCAAATGTAAATCGGCTTTCTTAAAAATACTTTCCAAACCCTTTGTGGTTCGTGGTTCATAAGATAAACACACAAATTTTTTCTCTATTTTATCTTTCTTAAATGTCGTACATTCAGATATCACCTTCTTTGTTCTGTGTCTGTTTACTAATTTGTCTATTAAACCACCCGAGTAACCGTAATATCTCGCCACATTTTTTTATGTATTTTAATTCTGTATTAAATCTATTTTTACTCAACGGAAATTTGATTAATATATTTACTAAGAAATTTAAACTAGCTGTTTTTTGTGCAAACGTATGATGTGAGTCGTTAGGAATATAACTAATAGTAGCCGTTTCCTTCCTATAGACATCGAATTCAAGCGAGCCATTATTTTTATTTTTAATAACTAGTATATCTAGGAACGAAAGTTAATTGTTGATTTCTATTTCGTGGGTAAATTTTATTGAATCAAATTGACGATTTAGTTTTTCAGTAAATTCTTCAACCTTACATGTATTTGTGTCAAACACTGCAAAAAAATACCAATTTTTATTTTTTAAATCCGTCTCAAATCTACTCATAAACAAATCTGCAATAAAAGCGATAATGGATTGCCCATAGCTGTGCCTTCAGTTTGTTAAAAAAACTCATTGTTAAATTGGAAAATATTTTGTTTTATACAAAGGCTAGTTAGAGTTAAATATTCTTTGCAGACGTCTTGACTTAAAATGTTCAATTTTAACAATTCTTCCAAATACTCAAACGTTTGTTTTGTGGGTACACTAGGAAATAATGACGCCAAGTCGAATGATATCAAAATCTCTCCTTCCAATAATTTAACATCTTTAATTTTATCAAGAAAATCAAGAGAATTTAGCACCGAACAACTTTTCTGTTTAATAGGTAGTCTTTTAAACTCGTTTGACAACCACTTTGCCAAATTATATGTTGGAGAATCTATAGTCGAAATGATACGCCTCATTAATATTCCCGGTTTATGAATTTTCGGGAGACAATGTTTTTTGGGGACTTTAGGATTAGAAACTTGTAAACGTCTTGTTAAATCCTTTGTTATGAGATTTGGACATTTTTTTTAAACTGTTTTTAAATTGGTTTGTCATTTTTGGTAACGGGTTTTTATCTAATTTTCTATACGGCCCCGACTCTATTGCATTACTCACTCGCTCTTTATAATAACTTTTGTCCATTATCACAATTTTATTGCCTTTATCCGCCTTTATATAAAAACAGCCTTTTCTCGCAATCGTTTAACTATTTTCATTTGATTATAATTTTTGTTTTTTGTAGGATTATTTTCTATTAGATTTTTAGAGATTTTCTTTTTACATGCTTCACCAATAAAGTTTTTTGAAGAATCCGGTAATTTTTTAATTCCCGTTTCTATACTGGCAATGACATCTAAAGGTACTTCTTATTGTGACTGTAATCCGAAATTTAAGCCTCTGTTTTAGAGGTCCATCTAATTTTTGTTAAACGACTGCGAAGAAAGATTTTCTACAAGGTCAATTTTCCGAGGAACTGATTTTTCAATTTTAATCTGATCGTTTACAAGTTTTTTTAGGTTTTATTCTGAATATTGATTTTCTTAATTAACTTAGCGTTTATGACTACAAACATGTTCCTCTGAACATTGCATCATTCATCATACTCTACGTTATCTAAATTAAATGTTAACTTTTTAAACAAACTATAAGCTTGTATTTCTAATTCACTACGTTTCGAGTAAAGATATTGCCTTTCTAAATCTAACCATTTTTGCTTAGCACACTTTAAAACTCTTTGACCAACTTTTGTGTTGATAGAAATTTTAACATTGAAATTAATGAAATTAGAAAAAAACGACTTATGTTTACATGATTTTAAAGAAGCAATATCAGCACCTAAAAAAATAATCTTAGTACTTAGCTCTCTATATAGATTCAGTTCCGTTGACCTGGGAGCCATAATTGACTATGTGAAAACTGGAACCTAAGATGAGCACTAATAAGTACACTTGAAGAACACCCAAATCACCACAACACATATTTCAGAGACCTTACGATCGTTTCGTTGACAATGTCAACATCTTCAGAGGAAGAAAATTCTAAAATAAAAAACTGGCTCCCATGTATTTATATCGCGTCAAGGTAAATGAACTAGTTCGAAGCAAAATTGTCGTCCAAGAACGATCGTTTGTTTATTGTGCAGTGAAACTACGAGGTCGAAGACCTGCTTTAATCTTCTGGTCGACAAATTTATGACCCTTATCTAATATAGGTTTAAAGGACCCAAGTTATTTAAGGAATCAGCACGTTTCCTTTCGATCTAGAAATTTACTATGTGGATATTGGATCATGCCGCCAAAGACTTCTGGTGAGATAAACAACATCAACTCAACTCATCTTTTTTAAATAGAAAAGTAAAACCCAGTTGTCTGTCTCACAGTGTTAACTCTAACAAAGGATACATAATTCAACTAAAATACTACATAAAAACTATATTTATATTGATTTTAATTCTACGTGAAAGTGTTTATATTGACTACATAGATACAACAAAAGTCGAGACAAACATAGAGACTAGTATATGTATAAACCGGCCGAGTTATTGACAATAATTTATTATTCTACCAGACCAATTAGGAGTGTTTAAGCGGTCAAATACAAAGAGAAAATAAAGGGCTTGAAATTAAAGGTGCCGCACGGTTTAATGAAGTTTTGTTCTTAATAGACCTTAATATAAAAATACTTTCTAATGAATCAAGCAGTTTGATGTCTAACTTTTTTGAAAAGTTTCAATTTTACTTTGTCAATGTGGTGATTATTATCCCATATATGTTGTGCCACACATGACTTGTCCACCGTACCATATCGTAACTGTGCGAGATGTTCACGATATCTGGTGGCTATGTTTCCCTAGTAAATAGTAAATAGATTTTAGTTTTCTATTTAAAAAAGATGAGTTGAGTTGATGTTGTTTATCTCACCAGAAGTCTTTGGCGGCATGATCCAATATCCACATAGTAAATTTCTAGATCGAAAGGAAACGTGCTGATTCCTTAAATAACTTGGATCCTTTAAACCTATATTAGATAAGGGTCATAAATTTGTCGACTAGAAGATTAAAGCAGGCCTTCGACCTCGTAGTTTCACTGCACAATAAACAAACGATCGTTCTTGGACGACAACTTTGCTTCGGACTAGTTCGTTTATCTTGACGCGATATAAATACACGGGAGCTAGTTTTTTATTTTAGAATTTTCTTCCTCTGAAGATGTTGACATTTGCAAAGAAACGATCGTAAGGTCTCTGAAATATGTGTTGTGGTGATTTGGGTGTTGTCCAAGTGTACTTATTGTGAAGAAACCTTGGAGAAGGTCAGAGATCGTTTTTATTGGTTAAGATGTAGAGCTGGTATGGAGGGATGGTGCAAAACTAGCCCAGGATGTGCATCCAGTAAGGGGTCTAAATCAAAAACCAGAGGGCGAATGAAGCAGTACATCGTGGGAGCCCCATTCAAAAGAATTTCAATCGACGTCGCTGATAGCTGGTCTTTTTTCTAGAAGAGAGGCAGGAAATGTCTGTATGCTTGTAGCAGTGGATTATTCTAGCAAGTGGCCACAAGTGTTTGGGTTACGAATCAAGAGGCTACCACCGTTGCCGAGGTATTGGTGAATGAGTTTTTGTGCAAATTTGGGGTACCGTTAGAACTTCATTCTGACCAAGGACGCAACTTCGAGTCGGCTATTTTTCAGAAGGTTTGTGAACTAATGGGAATCAGAAAGATGAGAACTGCACCTATGCCCCCTTAATCTGACGGAATGATAGTAAGATTCAATTGCAGTCTCATTTAAGAATATTTGATAATGAACACCAAACGGATTGACACAGGCACTTCCCACTATTTCTTCTGGCATACCGATTGGTCGTACATGAGACTCAGATATATATCAACCAGCGTGGTCTTTGGGCGAGAGTTAAAACTTTTTCTGATCTCATATTTGATGCTTCACGTTCAATTGATAACTACACCAAGGATGTAGAAAGAAAAATGTAAGCCACCGATCCTGCAGTCAGAATGCATATACGAGTAGAAAGCAACCTCGTGAAGACCTGTTGTGGAGCGCGAGCTAATTCGGCTAGTTTTAAAAAGGAGATCTGGTGTGGTTTTACAATCCAATACGACCGAAACTACAGAAATTATACAAGGAGATCAAAAAGAGCAATGACGTTGTCTGTCGCATTTAAAATTGAAGGGTCGGCCATACTTTATGATAGTCTAGTTCATAAAGCATTATTACCGCTATGGTCACAGGCAGATTGTAGAGTGTGTTGGTAGCAGCGAACACTTTAGAATTATATTCGAGAGGAAAGGA
The DNA here is from genome assembly GCA_964006375.1 of Tillus elongatus. NCBI lineage: Eukaryota > Metazoa > Arthropoda > Insecta > Coleoptera > Cleridae > Tillus > Tillus elongatus. The sequence goes on from OZ023268.1 coordinate 66,557,662, forward strand.
TAAATATTAGATGATAGGATCTAGAACTCCCATAGACTGTAAAATAGGCGAGCAGCAGGTGGAGAAGTCAGTCAGTAAGTGATTCAGTGTGTGTGTGTGTGTGTGTGTGTGTGTGTGTGTTTGCATTGCATTTAAAACGACCTCATGTGCGAACATGAGCGTGTAGTATAACATCTTCTCAAGTAATGACCTCATACACACGATGTCTCATCTAATTCTGCTGTAAATCGTCTTCTCTGATCAAAATATCACTTATAAAGCAAATCTCTAATTTTCGTGTGTAAGAGGTTATACTAATTTGTAATTCACAGTCCTGTTGTAATGACCTCTTCAGTCTTCTTGTGAGGTGGCGCCCTCTACATATAATTTATCTTCGGTTATATACGAGTCCCTTGCCGCTGCGTCAAGGTCATACTAGAACCTGTTTATGCGTATACCTTTGCTGATACATGTTATAATATTTGTTTTGAATATTATAGACCATAAGTTGAAATGTTGAGTTCCCTATTTATGTGTAAAATAAAGAATACGCTGTAACATCTACTGTCTTCATAAAATTTAGTGTACATACATACGTTGAAACATAATGAACGAAAATATTACGACAAATATCATGGTGTACTTGCCATCAATATTTTGTTAAATGTATAATCTATTTTTTTAATTATTTAATAAATGAGAAAATGTGACAATGTAATTCACTTCCACATTAAATAAATATTTTGCAAAAAAATAAACTGGATGGAAACGAATTATTTGTTTCTATAAAACAACAAAAAGGATTGGTAAAATTCACAGAATAAATATTTTTAAATGAGACATTTTATATAAGTTTGTCCCGACTATACTAAAAAAATATCAGAAATACCTGTCTTTTTTTATTGAAATGCAATTGTTAATAAAATAATAGTTTGAGACCTTAGAGAAAAAATTGTGGAACCACTTGAATCTTGAACATTTTTTTTACTAAAAGGATTTAATGTAAATAAATTAAAAGTAATATATTTATATATACAGGTTTCATTAAGGGTGGCGACTGGCTATATCTCAGAAACCGTATAAAAATTTAGTAACGAAAGTGGCCAGGCAAAAAGCCTGAAAATTGTTTGCAGGGTTGTAGGCGGACTGCCAGAGGGCGTAACTGAAAATCAAAAATTAAAAAAAAGATTTTTTTGCAAAAACTTCTTAACTAAGGTCTACTGAAAATGCAAAAATAAGAATCTTCGGAAACTATGTATTAAAAGTTCGGGACGCAGCAAGTTCGTCATGGTACTGATTTTCGTTAAATGCTTCAAATGTGAATAACCCAATTTGCTATAAACTTAGAATTTTGGCAAGGTGACTACGAGAAACCATAATAATTCAAAAAAATAATGAACCGATTTTAATGAAACTTTGGCACGCGTGTCCTTTCGTAAATGGGTTGGGCAGGTTCGTTAAAAAATCCGACTACATTTCCGAAACAATTTTCTGTTTTCTTCTGGAGAATTTTTGTACCTTCAAAAATAGCCAAGATATTTTAAGCAAATTCGGTGCGCGAGATGCTAATAAATAGCATATACTACATATCAAAATGTAGGTCTCTAGCATTGATGAAAAAATGTTCAGCATAAAAAGGGATTGTGTCCCACTGAAAACAGTATATGTTAGTAACAAAATGTATTGCATATTACAGACAAAGATTAAGTTTTTTGTGCAGAAAGGTCAAAAAGTACAAAAAAAGGCTTTCAAAATGTTATGATTTTTCTTTTAGAAACGTCAAACTTGCGATTTAAAACGTCAAAATTGATCATTTTTAATAAAACATTCTAAAACGAAGGCGGCTTTGGACAATAAACATTGCACAAAGTGTGCTCAACAGGGGCTTACATTTTGTTTCAATTTTTCTTCATTTGACTAAAATATTTGCAGAAAATTTATTTCAGATAAATAGACTCTTAATGTGATTTTATAGCAGCCGTTAAAATTATAGAGTTTGCTTGTAATTTAAATGGGTTATATTTTTTTATTTAACAAATAAATAAATGTGGAACAAACCCCCTGTTTAATCAATAAATAGATAAATGGACAAACTATATACAACTAGTAGTAATAGTTCGGATTCAGCAAGTGCCTTTTGATAGCGCAGTTTCATCAACATTTTAAAAATTTTAATAAACAAATTTTCTCTCAAACAATAGGATCCAACTCTGGTATGCAACAAAAACTTTAAAAAGGCAACATGTGTACGGAATCATATCAAAACAACTCTATTGTTTTCGGAGAAATTTTTTGCCTCTCACGGATGTTTCATAATATTAGAAAGATTTTTATCACATTTGCTACTATAATTGATAAGAACAGATAATAATGTAGTGTATTTATACCTACCCTTTTTGGCTAGGACACATTTCTTAGAACATTTTATAAAATTTATTAAGGAAAAAGTTTTAAATAGAACACCTGTTTTGTATGAGATTTTTTTATTTTTTATATAGTTGCATTTGAATTGGTATAAGGATAATATCTACATAACTTCAACCGTTTTCGAGATATTTGAGCTTTTTTGATATTAACGTATCCAAAAATAAATTAAAAAATGCATAGAATAATAATTAAGTTTACATTTCATAGTTGAAATGCTTGTTTTATAGATACCTACAACAGTAGTTTTATTATTAATCCAAAGTCTGACAATATTCTGCTGTCCAATTCATAAGTATAATAATTGATTACTACTACGCTAATTGAACAGATACACTCGCAACATCCAAAGAAGATAAACATAAAACGGCCCCTTTTAGGACGACTCTGTAGGAAAAGACTCACAACCATTTTTTAATCTATGGTGTTTTTTAAGGTATGCTATTTCCACAACTATGCCCAGTGTGTAGTTTTACCTCACCAACTTGGTAATTTTGCCGAACCAGCTGTTTTTTTTGTAAGCATGGTACAGAACGTGGCAAACATCCCATGGTACACAAGATCGACGGCTTTACTAGGCTACATTTGGAGAGCGGGGGGTGCACGCATTTAATTTATTGTGAAAAAATGTTACGGCCCTAGTAGTTTACGTTTTTCAGTATGTCATTGGTTCGTCAAATATTAATAATAATTTTGAAAAAATGGTCAACGACCTAAGGCAAGATCTAAACTTGAAACCTTCGCACAGCAAGCTACCGTTCCATCTGCTGAGCTAGGAATCTACATATCTAGCAGGAACTGTTTTTATATAAGAAATATTTTAGAATTTTTTAAACATGATCATAATGAAACTGCCTTATTGAACATTTGTACGTCTTTCATATTTCAAAATTACGTAAAAATTAAATAATTATGAAAAAAGTCTGGACCTAGCAAGTGCGCTATGATAGGGAATTTTCATAAATATCTTTTTAATAGCAAATATGTTTTTTCTTAATAAAAGCGTGCATCTAATTTGGTTACCAGTATAACCTATATAGTAGAAACAATGTACCATGTTTAATCAAAATAACTATATTGTTTGAAAAAGTCAAAAGCAATAAACTTGTTCCTGAAAAAACTGGTATGATTTGCCTGGCCAACGAACCTCTTTAAGCTATTTACCCACCTGTCAAGATATATTATTCATAAAAAACTTTTCGATGAAACTTCCAAAACGAATTGGATGATTTGCAAATAATTTTTCTCACGAAAATCCGATTTTTTTACAATAACTCATTAAACATTTATTATTAATTACCAAAATTTTACAAAAAAATTACAAAAAATTATTTCTACGGGAACGCGAAGAAATTTCTGGGAAAGTGACAAAATATTTTTTTACACAAAATTTTGCTAAAAGAATATATAAAATTCAAATGATATATCTAATCTGTAATTAATATTAAAAATTAAATAATTTGTTTCCACGAAAATCCTTTACAACCCATATTTTCGACGAATTTGGTTAAAAAATCAAAACTTCCTTGAATAATTTGTCACACAAAAATTCGCAACAAACGTTTCTTCAAAGAAAATTTATGAATATTATTTTTAAGAAAATTCGCTATTAAAGGAACATTTTGTACAAGAAAATTTGCTAATAAAAATAAAAATAATTTAAAAAATATTCAGAATCTAATCTAAATACAGAAGTATATACTTTTGATATGGCTTCACAGAGAGCATTCTTTTGCCTGGCGATGCTGTAAATATGGAAACCGGTTGCAGAGAAGGAAGAAGGAAACAAAGTCTTCTGAAGTCACATAAAAAATCTGCATATCTGTGTTAACCGTGGAACGGTTTTATCAACTAAGGGTAACAACAGCTGCTATTAAACTTGAACTAAAAGTCTTAAAAGTCCTTATCTCTTCATTGATGCATTTTTCAACAAAAATTCGCCAAAATATTATTTAAAATCATAATCTAATCAAATAACGTTAAAGTTGAATCAAAGACAAAAAAAGTTAAAAAAAAGTTCAGTCATGACTGAGATTTGAACCCATGTTCTTTGGGTAATAAGCCAGTATTTTTTTAACAATTCAACATTTTTTTATCAAAAGCATTTACATTGGTTCTGTATACATATTAACAAAAATAAAAAATAAAAAAGTATACATACAGTTAACTTAAATTAACTTACGCTATTTTAGAGTTCCTGTCAGAAATGTGACCTCTAATTCTTAAATTTGTATTCAAATATTTAATGTTATTAAGATCATTACTGTAGGATTATATTTTTTGTATTTATTTGGGGTAATTTTGTCCTTAAATATGATAGGAAAATAGGTAAAAACCTATCTTTAGATTGCATGTGCAGTGAAAGCATCATGTTGTATTTCCAACGATTAGTCACAATACCCGTGAATCACATATGATGTCGGTCCTTTAACCCCTAAACTATCGTAACATGGAAAGTAAAGTATAATAAAAGGTAGATGAATATAATGGTCCTTAGTTATTTATTTGTAATATGTCTACTCTAGATGCATTTTTTGCAAATGTCTTAATGAGAAGAATAAGTTAAACCTAGGACCTAGTTATATATATATATATATATATATATATATATATATATATATATATATATATATATATATATATATATATTTCTTGCAATTTTTATCATTTATAAACCATATTAGTTATATAAGCTTTATTTAAAGATCACTAATTTTCACGTGTCAAATCTCCACTTTGATATTTACAGACGAAATTTTCAAAGTAATTTTTCTTGTACTTTGCCTTTTTGCGCGAAGAATAGATATACGCTGGCTGTAACGTTTCATAGATTTTGTTTAGCACATACAATATCTTGTTATTGCGTCTTCTCTGATTTTTAGTGGGATTACAATTTTGCTACATTAAACGCCTATGTTTTTTTTTCTTTTAACTTAGAAATCTAAATTTAGATATATAGTTTAATTATTACAATGTAAACCTGGTTACCAAATTTGGTTGCCATAGCTTTGTCATTTCAGGAGATATGAATTTTTTTCAAAAGAAAACCTAAAATTTTTCCGGAAAAACTGGTCCATTTTTCCTGGCTGACGAACTTCCAAGTCACTTGCCAAAGGAAGGTACTCACTCACCAAGTATTTTTTGAGTTATCGGTGTGATACATACATACACAAATTATATATATATATATATATATATATATATATATATATATATATATATATATATATATATATATATATATATATATATATATATATACAACTTATTAAACCTTTCTTTGAAACACAAAATACAGGCTGTTCTATTTGCAACAATTGAGTTAGGACAGTTTAATTTTTTTTTCAGTCACTATTTCAGAGCGCCCTGTATACGGAATATCGATTTTTTCTTGAAATAATATAAACCAAAACCTCTCTGAATGCGTCATTTGCATGGGACTCCGATTTCTATTGGTAAAAACGCCGTATCACAATTTTTGATGTGTGTCAAAAATGTTAAAAGTTGCAAAACAATTGAAATAACTCGAAAACAAGCATGCATTACACTCAGATGGAAAATGCAAAAATATAAGGGGTGTTCGATTTAAAAAAAGAAAATTTGTATCGCAATGACTTATCTATTTGTAATTGTCGAAATAATTTTTATAAGATACAGGTCAAGATAACCTATAATTAACATATACAATTGTTTCTCGTATTTTGTAGAATAATAGTAATATTGAGCTTTACCGTTGAAATGCGTCACGTTGTATATATGTAAATAGATAAAAACTAAAACTAACCCCGGATATGGGTCTTAGGGAACCTAGCTTTCGCTCATTTGAAAAATCTATTTAAAATTCAAAAGTCGTGGTCTGCTCGTTAGCGAATTTCATCTACATAAATTTGTTAAAAATGATATACAACCAAACACCAACTAAACCACAAACTAAAAGTCTGGACGCAGCAAGTGCGTTATGGAAGCGAATTTTCATAAAAATGTTTTTTATATCAAATATGTCGTTCTAATGCAAGTAGGCATCAATCTGGTTACCGATATAACCTATACAGTAGAAACAATGTACTTATTGTTTGAAAATGTACACAAATTTTCCGCAAATAAACTTTAAATGTTTCCGAGGAAACTGGTTTCCTAGCCAACAAAGCTTAGGTCAATAGCAAATTCGCTACCAAAATGCACTTACTGCGTCTCGATTTTTTTTCTTTCAAACATGCATCACATTTCAACCACAAATGCAAAAAGGCAATAATATAAGGGGTGTTCGATTAAAAAAAAATTGCGCTCATTTGAAGAAATCACTTTAAAATACAAATGTCGCGGTTTCCTCATTAACAATTTTTTTCTACGAAAATAAGCTAAAAAATATAGACCGTTAAACCATAAACTAAAACTACCGCCTAAGCATCAGAGAAAGAGTCTATCTGAAATGAAATTTGTGAAAATATTTTAGTAAAATGAAGGACAACGGCGGTTGAAACTGGAACTGAAGGGTTCGCAGAACACTCTTCTTGCAACATTTTCTTTACATAATCCGTAGTTGTTTCAGGTACTTTGCCTAAATGTTGCCAACTTTGACGTTTTAAATCGCGACACGTGTTGGGGAAAACCCATTTTTTTTCCTTTAAATGCCCATAACTTTTTTGTCTTTAAACTTGCAAGCTGAATTTTGGTACATGGTTCACTCTTTCTAATACAAACACGCGCACCCAATCTGGTTGTCCTTACTTTGTTATTTCCGGAGATATAAATTTTCGCGGTCTCCTCATTAGTGAATGTTTTCTACGAAAATTCACTAAGATACCAAATTCTACATAAATTATAATATAAAATTTTATGAAGTTATTATTATTTTAAATTTGAAAAGTTTGCAATTCGATTAAAATAGTTATTAATATTTCTTTTATATCGAGTATATATATATATATATATATATATATATATATATATATATATATATATATATATATATATATATATATATATATATATATATATATATATACGAAATTTCAATAATTTGTATATATATATATATATATATATATATATATATATATATATATATATATATATATATATATATATATATATATATATATATACCAGGTTTTCCGGAAAAAAATTCAGTTTCCTTTCGAAAAAATTTTATCTTAAAAAATAAAAAAGCTATGGTAACCAAATTTGTTTGCTATGTTTACGATATAAAAAGAAACGATACACCAAAAATTAGATTTCTATGTTACAAGAAAAAAAGTTATATAAAATATTTGGTGCCAGATCGTTTCTATGAAAATTCACCACCATAACGCACTTGCTGCGTCCAGACTTTTTTAGTTGTAAATAAATGGCCACAATATAACACTATCCCATGCCTGTTACACCGTTTGCGTCAAGGTTATTGTTTTTACTGGTGTATTTTCCTTGTATGTTTTCGGTGTTCTATAAATAGATACCTACATCTTTTAGGATACAAGGAAACCGGAATTTATAACTTATAGCTTCTTATAACTGGAGCCCTTGTTTCTTGTTTCGGCGTTACGTACCAAAGTTAAAGTTTCTAGGTTGATAGCAAATTAAGATTTTATTTTAGTTAATTTTTATTTAAAAAAATTCACTATTAGCGAGGTATCGATGGTGAGACTTTGCAAAAACCATATCCGGGGTCAGTTTCAATTTTTATATGTTTATATTTATATGTTTATATATATATATATATATATATATATATATATATATATATATATATATATATATATATATATATATATATATATATATATATATATATATATATATATGTATCCGTCTGATAACTCAAAAAATAATTAACCGATTTCGATGAAACTTAGCAAGTACCTTTCTTTTATTAATGGCTTGGATGAGTTCGTGAGTTCGTTAACTAGAAAAATCGGACGGGGTTTTCCGGGAAAAATTTGAGTTTTATTTCGAAAAAAAAATTTTTCTCCGAAAGTAACAAAGCTGTTTTAATGAAATTTACTATGTATATTGCCTCGGTGGGATCTTACTACGTACCAAAATTCAACTTTCTAAGTTTATAGAAAATTGAGTTATTTAAATTTTAAATTTGCCTTCGAAAAAAATTTTTTTTACGAAAATTACAAAGTTATTTGAATGAAATTTGGTATATATCTTGCCTTAGGAAAGACCTTACTACATACCAAAATTAAACTCTCTAAGTTTATAGAAAATTGAGTTATTCAAATTTGAAGCATTTGATAAAAATTCACTACCATAACGCACTTCCTGCGTCCCGAGATTTTTTTACAAATGCGTTACCGTTACACATTTTTGCTACGTACGGAATTTTACAACTGGATATAGGTATATGATTTTCCAATTATCAACTTATGACTATAAAGAAAAAATGTTTTAAAAAATATATAATAACGTTAAATCGCAAATTATATATTTATGCTGCTGCCCAATATTCAGAGAAAGGGTTTACTTCAAATGAATTTTTTACATACATTTTAGTCAAATTTAGAGATAGTTATTGGAACAGCAATTTAAAACCTTGTAAGATACACCTCTTCCGATATTTATTCTTGACAACTCTCATAAGTTTCAGAATTTTTGTTTAGAAATCACCAATTTAAACCTTTCAATTGACCACTGAGGTGTTCAGAAGAAATACCAATAAAATTTCAATTATATTTTTAACTTCTTCGCGCCAAAGAAGAAGAAATGTATTCATTATCTCATCACCATCGATTTGCTTATAGGAGGGCGCTGGGGATTTAGATTGTTAACAAGATGACTTGCTTCTTCATAGGAACGCTTTCGGTCACCATATCTGACCATCATCAGTATCTGGGTGCGTTCTCTTTCTAATAAGTTTGTCATTATTAGTTGTAATTCAATTATATAAACTGTACCTAGTTTAAATGTGTATCAATTACGAATACAACTGAGTTGATCAACTCTGACATTTTTTACTAAAGCAACGCTATGTGTTTAACATTTCACAAGTACCCACTACTGTTTTTTTCTTTTGAATAATCAGCTACCAAGTCTGAACAAATAATAATGCAAATTGATATAAAATTAAAAACGGCAGTTTTTTAGGGTATTTTCTTGGTAATGTCATACGTCATTAGTATGTTTGAAAAGAGGAAGAAATCAGCTTTCTTTTGATATATCACTCTATCTATGTTGCCATTTAAATAAAATATAAATATGATAGGTTCCCTAAAAAATGCAAAGCCCACGCTAACTTATCACCCTAAAGTTTCATGATACCTTCATTTATAAGTACACTTGGAGAACACCCAAATTACCACAACACATATTTCAGAGACCTTACGATCAGAATTCTGTAGAATTTTTCTTCCTCTGAAGATGTTGACTTGGTCAACGAAACGATCGTAAGGTCTCTGAAATATGTGTTGTGGTGATTTGGGTGTTCTCCAAGTGTACTTATTAGTGCTCATCACAGGTTCCAGTTTTCACATACCTTCATTTGTTTCGAAGAAAACACGGCGTTGTCGGGCTTTTTCCTAACCCTGTACATACACAGAAGTAATAATAAAGGTAAGTAAATTCAAAGCCAAACGGCCAACAACTTGACCAAGAAAGCATGTTTACGTCTCCTGGCAGTATTATTACGAATGTTAGTAAGTGTAGCAAGTTGGTTATCAGTATAACCTATATAGTAGAGACAATGTACCATATTTCAAAATAATTTTATTGTGTCAAAATTTACAAAAATTTTCCGAAAATAAACTTTAAATGTTCCCGAAAAAACTTTTCCTGGCCAACGAAGGTTAGGTTATATACAAATTAAACTATTGAAATATAAAGCGTTTAATGAAAATTCGCTACCATAACGCTCTTGCAGCGTCCCGATTTTCTTACAAACATGCATTATATTTAGATTCAAAATGCAAAAATGCAATAATATAAGGCATGTACGATTACAAAAAAAGAGAATTATAGGCCACGATGTGACTGTAAAGATAATTTTATAAGATGCAGCTCAACACACCTATAATTACTGTATACCGACAACTTTTTCTCGTTTCTTTACCGTGCGAAAATTTGCTAAAACTTATAGACCATTAAACGATAAACTCTATAACTACAACTACTACCAAAGCCACAGAGAAAGGGTCTATTTGAAATGAATTTTCTGGAAATATTTTAGGAAAATGAAGGACGATGGTGGTTGAAGCTCAAACTGAAGGGTTTGTAAAACACTCTTCTTGCTACATTGTCTCTGCCTAACCCGTATTCGTTTCAGGTTTTTGTCTAGATTTTGCCAATTTTTACGTTTCAAATCTTGACGCTTAAGAGGAAAATCGCATTTTTTTTATTTAACTGTTATTTAACTTTTTAGCGAATTTTTCGTAAAACGAAAAATTCACTAATGAGGATATCTGTGTTATATATATATATATATATATATATATATATATATATATATATATATATATATATATATATATATATATATATATATATATATATCACACTGATAACGCGAAAAATAATGGGCCGATTTTGATGAAATTTGGTGGGTACCTTCCTTTTGTCAGTGACTTGGATAAGTCTGTTACCCAAGGAAATCGGATTACTCTTTTGGGACAAATTTTTCATTTTTTTCGGAAAATTTTTGTATATAACAAAGCTATGACAACCAAATTTGGTGTAGACGTTTCTATTGTCAAACTTACCCTACTTGCCGAAATTTAGATCTATCTTAAAAGAACAAAGAGTTATAGCAATTTAAAGGAAAAATTTCTGGGTGCCACTGGTAATCACAGGAAAGCACAAGAATAAAATATTTTGTGTGGATTACAAAACCAATTGAACATTACATAAAACGGTTAAGTTTTCTTGACGCAAAAAGGTAAAGAAGTAGCAGAAAAAGTATTTTGAAAATTTTAAAATTTTTCTGAAAAGGTCAAATTCGCGATTTGAAACGTCAAAATTTGCAATTTTCAGACATATAATCTAAAACAAATAAAGATTGTGTAGAATAAATGTCTTAACAAGTGTGTTTTACAAAGCCTTAAGTTTCAGCTTAAACCATCATTGTCCTTCATTTTAGAAAAATATTTTCGGAAAATCCATTTCCAATGACCTTCTTTTTGATACTTTGGCGGTAGTTTCAGCTAGAGTTTATGGTTTAATAGTCTATATTTCAGCTAATTTTTGTAGAAAAAATTCGTTATTGAGAAGGCAGCGACTTGTGAATTTTGAAAAGATTTATACAAATTGATCGCGAACTAGAACCCCTAAAACTCATATACGGGGTAAGTTTCAGTTTTCCCTGTTTACACATATACAGGGTGATGCATTTCTATGGTAAAACTCAATATTTTCGTTTATATAGGTACAATATACGAGCAAAAATTGTGTGTGTTAATTAATTATAGAGTTTTTTGAGCTGCATCTTATAAAATTATTTTGATAATCGCAGGGTGACCCATAAGTCGTTGGTGATACACAGTTTTTTTTTTTATAAAACACCCCTTTCAGTTTCAGTTTTTGTCTGTTTACACATATACAGGGTGACGCATTTCTACGGTAACACTAAATATTTTCGTTTATATACAAGATACGAGCAAAAGTTGTATACGTTAATTATAGGGTGTTTTGAGCTGCATCTTATAAAACTATTTTGATAATCACAGGATTGCCCAAAAGTCGTTGGTGATACACAGTTATTTGTTTTAAAAGAACACCCTTATGTTATTGCATTTTTTGTATTTTCCATTGAATTATAATGCATGTTTGTAAGAAAACTAAATTGATATCGGTCATCGTTTTTTAGGTATTTCAATTCGTTTTTGGCACATTGCACAAACACATATCACAAGTTATGACATAAACTTGTGTTTAACAAAAATGGAAACCATGGTTGGCTGTGGCTTCATTAAAGAGGTCTTTTTTCCTCTTTATATTGATATGAAACGCGATATGATTATTCTAAGAAATAAAAATTTTACAGTGGTGTTCTCTCTTTTTTTAAATTACATTGGTTACCACGGAAACGGCTGTTTATTTCAAATAGCGAAAACCTGAATCTAAGTTTTCGCACATAGTTTACATAACATTTTTAATTAGAGGTGTTCATTTTTTATGTCAAATCTAACAGGTAACTATGGATATAACTGTTTTTGACACTTGCAAATATTACTGTGACGTTTTTTTTTTGCAAAAAGTTTGTAGATAATTAATTATGCATTTTTCAAATCAAGAGAAACGGGAGATGTTTGAGTGTTGCATTTTAACTAATTGCTAAAGAGCAATATTTTGAACAATATTTTGATCGTCGCGAGCCCAGTTTGCCTACATTTAAAAGGCGTTATTATAATTTAGAGACATGTGGTTCCTTCACTAGCCCAAGAGACAGGATAAATACCGTTAGTGAAGTGGCGCAAATAAACGTATTGCCCAGTATGACTCGAAATTCCTACACCATGCAAAATGTCTAATACTAACATTTGTAAATTAGTTTTACTCATCTTAAATTAGACCAATATGAAACACACATTTTTCTTGTGGCATCGAGTGACGTCATATTTAACTATTCTTTACACATAGTTGTTGTGACATCCCAAGTTCACACACTTACTTATGACATCGTATACACAGTTTTTGCCTGTGACATCACGCGATGTCAGAGCAATTTCTCTGTTTCTACGGAGGGTATCAGAATTCTGACAAGAGCTGCCAACATTAGGTTCAAATTCACATTCGTAAACGTAATATCGTGCGTGCGTGCGTGCGTGCGTGCGTGCGTGCGTGCGTGCGTGCGTGCGTGCGTGCGTGCGTGCGTGCGTGCGTGCGTGCGTGCGTGCGTGCGTGCGTGCGTGCGTGCGTGCGTGCGTGCGTGCGTGCGTGCGTGCGTGCGTGCGTGCGTGCGTGCGTGCGTGCGTGCGTGCGTGCGTGCGTGCGTGCGTGCGTGCGTGCGTGCGTGCGTGCGTGCGTGCGTGCGTGCGTGCGTGCGTGCGTGCGTGCGTGCGTGCGTGCGTGCGTGCGTGCGTGCGTGCGTGCGTGCGTGCGTGCGTGCGTGCGTGCGTGCGTGCGTGCGTGCGTGCGTGCGTGCGTGCGTGCGTGCGTGCGTGCGTGCGTGCGTGCGTGCGTGCGTGCGTGCGTGCGTGCGTGCGTGCGTGCGTGCGTGCGTGCGTGCGTGCGTGCGTGCGTGCGTGCGTGCGTGCGTGCGTGCGTGCGTGCGTGCGTGCGTGCGTGCGTGCGTGCGTGCGTGCGTGCGTGCGTGCGTGCGTGCGTGCGTGCGTGCGTGCGTGCGTGCGTGCGTGCGTGCGTGCGTGCGTGCGTGCGTGCGTGCGTGCGTGCGTGCGTGCGTGCGTGCGTGCGTGCGTGCGTGCGTGCGTGCGTGCGTGCGTGCGTGCGTGCGTGCGTGCGTGCGTGCGTGCGTGCGTGCGTGCGTGCGTGCGTGCGTGCGTGCGTGTGTGTGTGTGTGTGTGTGTGTGTGTGTGTGTGTGTGTGTGTGTGTGTGTGTGTGTGTGTGTGTAGATATTTGGTAATAGAAAATGGTTAGTTATAATAAAGTAGTAGCTTGAAAAGCTACGTTTTGTTAGTCAAGAAATATAGAACCCAGAATAATGCAACATTAATATATAAAACATAGTAATTATAGTTTGTGTTATTCATATGTATAAATTTATTTACTTTAATGCAGTAAGTAATCGCATATACCTGATAAAATGACAATATAATATTACGTTGGTTTTATCAAAATAACTTATTAGTGCTTGCGATAGTCTAAAGAAAATTCACATATTACATGCAACATGTCATGCATTAATGCATATTTTACATAATGTTTAAGTCTATGATAATAAAACACTACCTGATTACAATGTGTATACCTGGCCTAGCGTTATCTAAAGAGTGTAGTAATCCCAATGATTTCTTGTTCAATGTGGGTCCATAGTTTTCATCAAAACTGTTGTAATCAACTGCAACACGCTTTAGTCCTCGAAAACGTGTGTCCCTATTTCGTTCCTTATCTTTTGGTTCATATTGCTGCTAAAATAATAATAATAATAATAATAATAATAATAATAATAATAATAATAATAATAATAATAATAATAATAATAATAAGAAGAAGACACAGCACATCAGCATCCCGGTGGCGGGGTGCTGATCAGGCGGACCCCTGTCATGCAAGAAATTACAGCCCAAAGTCAACAGCAGGGGAGCCTAGTAAGGCCAAGAGTTCCATCCACTGAAGATGCTGCGCAGGAAGATCAGCCAGCGCTCACCCAGATGGGATTACCAAGACGGTGCATGAAATGGACTATGGATATGAATGAAGCAATTATGCGCATTTACTACAGAGTAACACAACTCGGACAACAGACGACCGGATATAGGCAACAACTTCACTCCGAATTTCTCAGAATGTACCCACACATACAGGTGACTCAACAGAGAGTGGCGGATCAGTATCGTGTCATACTTAGGAATAGCCTTAGCATAGCGGTTACGGAAAATAACGACATCCTGTTTGATGGTAGTAATCTGCAACCTGTACATACTCAGCAAGAAGAACACATCGAGGGTACGCAAGAAAATGAGGAACTTATTGAGAAATTGTCCACAGAAATGAGTCGTGCAGTCGCGGAGTATGAAGGAACAAATCCTTTTACTAGACCACCATTACCTAGGTTAAGATCATCTAGAAAGCTGGGAATTATATTGGAACTGTTGAACAGAATAATTCTATCATCGCAGCTTCTAGAGGCCAACACACTGGAACACCTGCATACACTAATTTACCGTGCAGCAACTGCCGCAATTAGAGCTCTAGGCAATAAGATTTCTAATCGAAGGGCCCATCACAGAAACTCACGTCAGAAAGGTGTAGAGGAAATAATAGGGCGAGTTCGACAACACTCAGCACAAAATCCAGTCAACCAGACTGCACAACAATGTTTGGACACCTTAGAACAGAAGCTTTCTGTAAATGCAGAACGGTTGAGGAGATATAAAGCGAGCAATAATAGGAGGTGCGACAATGCAATGTTTGAACGCTCTGAAAGGACTTTCTACCGTCAGCTTAATTCAGATAGAAATGCAGCCATCGATACTTTTCCAAATAAGGAACAAATTGAAGAGTTCTGGCAAAGTCAACTAGCCACAACAGCCTCCTGCGACATTGGTGCCAGCTGGGTTAACGAAGAACACCGAGCTTGTCAGAGTTATGACCAAATGCATCATGAGCCGTTGACCATAGATAAAGTCTCCGAGGTTATTAAAGAGCTTCATAATTGGAAGGCACCCGGGCCTGATGGCGTCCATAACTTTTGGCTGCATAAATTTGGGTGTACACATCAACTATTGGCGGTGTTAATAAATTATGTTATACTTGACCCAAAGAAGATGCCAATGTTTTTCACACAAGGAGACACGTATCTTCTGCCAAAGGACCACCATTGTATCCCGGCAGACACCGATCAGTAACTTATCTTCCGACCTTATATAAGTTGATCACATCCTGCCTTGAGAAACGCATATATGCGTACTGTGAAGGAAACATTGCGAGCCAGCAAAATGGGTGTGCCAAAGGATCTCTCGGATGCAAATAGCAGCTAATAATTGGTTCGGTTGTGTGCAATCAAGCTTACAATGGACGAAGGAATCTCTTTGCTGTGTACGTGGATTACAAAAAAGACATTTATTCGATTTCACACGGATGGCATATAAGTGTGCTGAAGATTTATAAGATAAATACATACATCCTGGGGTTCGTTGAACACACAATGTCTACCTGGAGAACAAAGATTCAGTTACGGGTACAAACGGGTGATAACATCGTAACCAGCACGATACCAATTAGATGAGGCATATTTCAAGGCGATTCGCTAAGCTCATTGTGGTTCTGCCTTGCACTGAATTCACTATCAAACCGCTTGAAATTCAACATATATGGCTTCAGTATAAAAAGCAATGTCAGAGAGAAAATGAGGCTAAATCATCTGTTGTATATGGATTATCTAAAACTGATGGCCTCCACAAAGAACCACCTGGAACAACTCCTTAAAATCGTGGAAGGGTTCACCAGAGATATTGATATGCAGTTTGGGCTTGATAAATGTCGCACCTTATGTGCAGTCAGAGGGAACATACAACCAGGTGTATTTGAAATGCAGAACGGCCAGCAAATTGCCTCGGTGGATGTAGAGGAGTGTTATAAATTCCTGGGAATATGGCAAGCGAGGAAAATAAACCACTCGGTAATGAAGAACGATCTGACAAATGAGTTTACGAAACGAGTAAGGCAGGTGGTACGATCACATCTTAACAGCAAGAACCTGACTAAAGCTCTGAATACATATGCATGTTCTGCACTTAGCTACTCATTTGGGATTGTGAACTGGAGTAAAACGGACATCGGAAATCCACAACGGAAGGTGCGAACACTCCTAACAAAATCCAAGCAGCATCATCCCTGTTGTGCTATCGAGCGGGTAACCCTGCCTAGACACCAAAGTGGAAGAGGAGCGTTGGGTATTGGTAAAGAGTTGGACCAGCAGATAGTGAACCTGCATACATATTTCCATCAGCAGGCGCTTACTTCTGAACTACACCGAGCCATATGCGAGGCTACACCGCTACAATTAAAAGAAGGAGAAATACAAAGTCACCATCGGACTGATCAGGACAAGTTGCAGTCTTGGATGCAGAAGCCTCTCCATGGGCGACCTCTGAATGAGACCTCCCAGGCATATGCCAACAAACTGGCGTCGAACTACTGGTTGGTGTCCGGGCGATGTTTCCAGAGACAGAGGGGTTTTTGCTGGCCATACAAAATCAGGTCATCCCAACAAGAAACTACCTGAAGTATATAGTTGGAGATAATTCGGTCCAAGATGAAAAATGTAGATTGGGGTGTCAGTCATCAGAGACTATCCAGCACGTCACAGGAGGTTGTCAAGCGTTTGCTGCAACAGAGTATAAAGTGAAGCACATCGTAGTTGCCAAAATACTTTATCAAGAACTGGCTCTGAAACTGAGACTTTTAAATCTAAGGTGTCCCACTATAGATATACTCCCGAGCCTGTTCTAGAGAACCCAGGATATAGGTAGTACTGGGATCGGACCGTGCTCACAGATCAACTAGTTGCACACAACAGGCCAGATATCATAATAGTGGATAAGTCCTGCAACCAAGTAACGCTGATTGATGTCGCTATTACAAATACTAATAATCTAGAGATAAAGTACAACAAGAAGATCAATAAGTACAGATACCTCGAGATACAAGTAAAGAGACAGTGGAGGGCAGATAGTGTCCAAGTGATTACAATAGTCATGTCGTCAACTGGCGTGGTGCCTAAGAATCTTCGAGAGAACATTATGATACTGGGTCTTGGCGAGCATCTCTACAAGGTTATGCAGAAGGCGGTACTACTCGCAACTGCCCACACCGTGCGCAGATTCCTGGGAAATGAGGATGTGTTGCGTTGTCGTTCAGCACCCGATAACTTGGAAAGGGCTTCATATGAGTTCAGTCCCTTTGGTACCTGAGATACCTGGGATGAGTGAATGTTTCCCTTTGAGGAAGTGTGAAAGCCCTTCAGGCTAAAGTCGATAATAATAAAAATAATGATAAGTCAGCTTAATTCAGATACGAATGCAGCCACCGATATTTTTGCAAATAAGGAACGAATTGAAGAGTTCTGGAAAAGTCAACTAGCCACACCAGCCTCCTGTAATATTGGCGCCAGGTGGGTTAACGAAGCTTGTCAGAGTTATTAACAAATGCATCATGAGCCGTTTACTACAGATGAAGTCTCCGAGGTTATTAAAGAGCTTCATAATTGGAAGGCACCTGGGCCTGATGGCGTCCAAAACTTTTGGCTGAAGAAATTTGGGTGTACATATCATCTATTGGCGGTGTTAATAAATGATCTTATATTTGACACAAAGAAGATGCCACTGTTTTTTACACAAGGAGATACTTATGTTCTGCTAACTTGTCTCCCGACTTATATATAAAAGTTGATCACGTCGTGCCTTGAAAAATGCATATATGCGCACCGCGCACGAAACAACATAATTAGAAGCCTTTTTGCTTTTCTTTGGGTGTGTCTATGGGATGCAAAGGACAGCTAA
Source organism: Tillus elongatus (assembly GCA_964006375.1). Taxonomy (NCBI): domain Eukaryota; kingdom Metazoa; phylum Arthropoda; class Insecta; order Coleoptera; family Cleridae; genus Tillus; species Tillus elongatus. The sequence goes on from OZ023268.1 coordinate 66,576,181, forward strand.
TAATTGATTCGGTCGTGTGAAATTGAGCTTACAATGGACGAAGAAATCTCTTTACTGCCTACGTTGATTACAAGAAGGCATTTGATTCAGTTCCATTAAGTGTGTTGAAGATCTAAAAGAACGATACTTCTATCCTGAGGTTCCTTGAACACACTATGTCTGCCTGAAGAACAAAAATTCAGTTACGGGTACAAACGAGTGATAACATCGTAACCAGCACGATACCAATTAGAAGAGGTATATTCCAAGGTGACTCGCTAAGCCCATTGTGGTTCTACCTCGCATTGAATGCACTATCAAACCGCCTGAACTCCATCAGATATGGCTTCGGTATAAAAAGCAATGGCAGGGACCAAATGAGGATAAATCATCTGCTGTGTATGGATGATCATTTGTCAAGCCCAAACTGCATGTCAATATCTCCGAAAAACCTTTTCACGATTTTAAGGAGTTGTTCCAGGCGGTTCTTTGTGGATGCCATCAGCGTAAGATCATCCATACACAGCAGATGATTTATCCTCATTTGCTCCCTGCCATTGCTTTTTATACCGAAGCCATATCTGATGGAGTTCAGGCGGTTTGATAGTGCATTTAATGCGAGGTAGAACCACAATGGGCTTAGCGAGTCACCTTGGAATATACCTCTTCTAATTGGTATCGTGCTGGTTACACACATACAGGTGACTCAACAAAGAGTCGCTGATCAGTATCGTGTCATATTTAGGAATAACCTTATTCCACAAACGAGACTGCATACCATCAAACAGTAAGTTGAGCGTGAAATTACTGACAGCGGTTACGGAAAATGACGTGATGTTGTTTGGTGACAGTAATCTGCAATCTGTACATACTGAGCAAAAATAACGGATTGAGGTTACGCAAGAAAATGAGGAATTCATCGACAAATTATCCACAGAAATGAGACGCGCAGTTGCGGAGTATGGAAGAACAAGTCCTCTTAGTAGACCACCATTACCTAGGCTAAGATCATTTAGAAAGTTGGCAATTATATTGGAACATTTGAACAGAAGAATTCTGCTATCGCACCTTCTAGAGGCCAACATACTGAGGCACCTGCACATGCTAATTTACTGTGCAGCAATTAAAGCTCTAGGCATTAAGATTTCTGATCGAAGGGATCAATGAAACTCACGTCAACGAGTGCCTCCGTGGGAAAGAGGTTGATAAGCAGGGTGAAAACACTCCGGAAAGACAATGGACAACTGACGCAATACATCTTGAGAGTACATACAGTCAAGGAATTTTCAGAAATGTGTAGAGAAAATACTAGAGCGAATTCGACAACACTCGGCACAAGATCCAGCAATCACACTGCACAATAACGTTTGGACACCTTAAACGGATCCTTTCTGTATACGCACAACGCTTGAGATATAAAGCGAGCAACAACATTTGAACGCTCTAAAATGACTTTCTACCGCTTCATTCAGTTACAAATGCGAAAGGATATATGGGAGGCAAAGAAAAGCTACTCATTGATTCGGTTTTGTGCAATGAAGTTTACAATGGGCGAGGAAATCTCTTTGCTGCCTACGTAGATTGCAAAAAGGCATTTGATTCAGTTCCAGAGAAATGGCTTATAAGTATGCTGAAGATCTGTAAGAAGGTTCCTAGAATACACAATGTCTACCTGGAGAACAAAAATTCAATTACGGGTTCAAACGGGTGGTAACATCGTAACCAGCACAATACCAATTGGAATAGGTATATTTCCAGGCAACTCGCTAAGTCCATGGTGGTTCTGCTTCGCATCGAATACACTATCAAACCGCCTGAACTCTACTAGATATGGCTTCGGTATAAAAAAGCAATCACAGGGAGCATATGATGCTAAATAATCTGCTGTATATGGATGATCTTAAGCTAATGGCCTCCACAAAGAACCACCTCGAACAACTCCGTTAAATCATGGAAGGTTTTTTTCAGGGAATGTAGTTTAGGCTTGACAAATGTCGCACCTTATGTGTAGTCAGTCGGAAGATACAACCAGGTGTATATAAAATGCAGAACGGCCAGCAAATTGGCTTAATAGATGTAGAAGACTATTATAACTACCTGAGAATACAGCAAGCGAGGAAAATAAACCACTCGGTAATGAAGAACGATCTGAACAAAGAGTTTACGAAACGAGTAAAGTAGGTGGCGCAAACAAATCTTCACGAGAAGAACCTGACTAAAGCTCTTCATACATCTGAATGTTCTGCACATAGCTATTCATTTGGGATTGTGAACTGGCGTAAAACGGACATTTTCGTTTTTCTGGGTGTAGCAAGAGCATTTAACTGTGGTAAGTAGGATTTAATTGAAGCTTTTCAAAGGGTCGAGTGGGGGTGATGCGTGACTTAACTTTACGGTTAAGACGTTTGAATTTTCAAAACAATTTATTTACTACTTTAAACAATCAATACTTAATACATAAATGAATAATATAAATTCAAGATATAGGTAACGATCAACATACAAGTGATCTAAAGTCTAGCACGCGATGTGCAGAGTCTAACTACTCGGAACAAGAATGAACGGTTGTATCCTTGTGAGCAGCCTATTTATACACTACACTCCTGGCGTGGCACTATTGTCTCTAGAGGTGACTTTGGATCTGCTGATGTAGATTCTCACGAGTGATATTCCGTCCAACTTGCTAGTCTGAGCCTGCATACTTGCAGGTGCCTCCAATCCCACTGCTGACTCGACTGTCCTGACTGTGGGAAGGCGACTTTGTAGCATAAAGGCCCATTGTTGGGGCCCCATTTATCTCCTTCCCTTTTTGAAGAACGAAGCTATGGTTCGTTCCGGATTTTCAAGGGAAATCCGGACTCGGTGTTTCTTGGACTGTTTTCCTTGTCTTCTTTGGTTGTTCTTCTTTTCTTCAACCCGATTCTGACCGCTATTGTTGTGATTGCTATTATGACAGCCACGTATAATTCTATGGTCCATATACTCAGGTGATGGATCGGTATCTTTATTGGTCCTGGTATATTCTGTTTGATATTCTGAAGTTGATGTTGTATTTGATTGATGTTATGTAGCTGTACGTTTTCTAATGATAGTTCAGGTACCTTTTCTTGATTTACTTCTTCTAAAATGAGGGTTTCTAATTTAGGTAGATTAAATAGCTGTTGTTTCTGCTGTTGTTGGGCCGGTCTTGTGGATCTTGATGCCTATTTTCAATTGGCAATTTGGTTGAAGGTTGACTAACTTGGTACCTTTGATTATGTTGGTCCACTCCTGTTCCTGGCAAGTTATTCTGCCGTTAGTTTCTTCGGGTGCTATAACTATGTATTGACTGGTTTCATATCGCGAAACTGTGGTTTTATTAATTTCGACTAATTCTTGATTACAATTGTTGATATGTTTTTGAAATTTGATAGTTTGATTTCACATGGGTTTTGATCATTCGTGGTTGTTGAATTGTCGTCTTTGCAGAAATATATCTGGTTCTTTAAATTTTGACACTCTTCATTACGATAGACATGTTGTTTACTGCTTAGTATTAGGCATTTGGCTCTAGGAATTATCATGGTACAAGTGTGTGTATTTATAGGGACAGGTAACGTGTTGAATTGATAATAATCATACTCTGAGTGTCCTCTACTAGAGGTATCTCTGTTTGAAATATAATTTGAAAATTGTTTTGAACTGCTTTTATTTTAAATATTTTTTCGTATAGATTTAGATCAGTGGTTGTTATTGCATTTGTTACATAATATTGTATTTTATTGATTTCCTTTATTATAAATTTTGATTTTAATATTGAGGTATGAAATATCCCTAATTAAGAAAAGTGATTGCATTATCTGCTGTTAATGCCAGTTCCTGAATATTCTTCAGTAAATGGTTTAACTGTGTAATGAATTCTAGCACTTATATGCGATGGTAATGAGTTAGTTGTTCGTTCCTAAGACTATTAAGTGTATTTCTCAAGTTGTTTATTGTATTTTCTATGATGTTTTGATTATGACTCAATTTGATGATTGTTTGTTTAAATTCTTTTGATTTACATATAGAACCTAGTCCGTTTACGATGCTATGTTTCTGTTGTTTATTTAAAAGTGTTCCTTATTTGGAAAATCTCCTAAAATGTATTATCCATATTTCCTGTAGTAAAATTCAAATTAGCATGAAATTTTGCTATTCAGAATTGTAATCGGTTATCGTTAATTACTTGTGGGTACTCAGTAGCTTTTATTTAATTGATTGGGAATTTATTCCTAAATGATTTATAAGTTACATCATCTTGTCTCTTGCTGATATCTATAGGTTATTAATACTAGTGTTAATTGAAACGGTCTTATAATTATGTTAATCATGTTACGTGCCCTAATTTATTTAAAAATTAAGCTTGCTATTTAAATTGTTCTGTGTGTCAGTCCGTTCATTGTCTCGTAACGTTATATGTATTATTTCCAAGGTGTTGCTGACGTGGTCGCATTCTTCGGTTGTACATTCAATATGTCGAGTATCTCATACGCTAATTCCTAACATAGTACTGCGGGTTGATTACCTCTTTAACTCTCTTTTATGGTTTTCTAAAATAGCTTTGTTATGTTAGTAATGAAATTATTGAATCGTGTCCTGAAATGGATTTTTATGTTTTTTGTGGAATTTCGTGGACTCCTTTTTATAGACGTTGTCTCTTCCTTTGAAATGTTGGTTAGTGTGTTGGTTCGTCTAAGTTTGTCGTTACGTAATTCTATTATGTCCTATCGCAGACGTAATATATATATATATATATATATATATATATATATATATATATATATATATATATATATATATATATATATATATATATATATATATATATATATTTTATTTCTAATTTTTTTTCATTTATAAAATGTGGGTGATGTCTCATTATTAAATTTTTTATTGATTGCCGAACTTGCTAGTTCATAATCTGGTTCGTCTACAAAACACAATAATATTTCCTTTGTGCTAAAAGTATTCTTTTATAATTTTTCCTATTTGGCTGGTTTCATTAAATTAAATTTTACTTATATGAAATTTTGTTTGTCTTTTTTCTGATTTAGAATGTATTTGGTTTGTCCGTATTATTGAAATTGTCTGATTAGTTTTGTTGTTAACGAATTCTTTCTCGAGTATCGGTATACCGGGTGTTGAGTATGATTCTGAAATAATCGGTTGCCCATACGATGGCTAGTAACTCCCTTTTATCGTGTTGTACCTAGCTTCTGTTGTGTTCAATGTACGACTGGCTTAAGCTATCGCTACATTGGAACAGTCTGTTGCTAGTATAAAATTTTTTTTTTTTAATTTTTTTTTTTCAACAACACACCACGAGGGCTTACAGCCTAAATACTATCGTACCGTGGGTGTTGACAAGGAGGAAAGAGGCAGCTTGTTAATTCTGGACTTGAAGGTTTGGAGGTTCGGAGGAGTAGGAAAAACATGCGCCGGCAAGGAATTCCACAACTTGGAAGTCCTCGGGACAAAAGAGCGTGCATAACAAGATGTTCTATGTCTGGTGAGCTGGACAGTAAAAGGGTGCATTCGCTATGTTCCCCTGGTAGATCTGTTGGGGGAATCAGGTGGGGGAACTATGGAGGAAAGCTCCTCTGAGCAGTGCTCGTGCAGATATCTATAAAAGAGAGAGAGGTCACCAACGGCACGTCGGTGGGTAAGGGATGGCAGCCTTTGGGTGAGGGTAGGGTCACTGATGAGACGTATAGCTCTCTTTTGAATGGAGTCCAGGATAGCGAGTGTAGAGGCGGCAGCGGCACCCCAGATGTGGGAGCAGTATTCGAAGTTTGGCCTTATTTGTGAAGTATATAAGGTATAGAGATTAGCTGGTGAAAAGTATTTGCGAGCCCGGAAGAGGAAACCTAATTTCTTAGCAGCCGCTTCTGCAATTGATGTGACATGTTGGTGCCAATTAAGATTTCGATCCACAGAAATGCCAACAAGAGAAAATGACTCATTACTTTGAATAACTTGGTTGTTCATTGTGATTGGTATAGGGCTGGTGTATCTCTTGTGAGAAAGAAAACAAGACTTAGTTTTGGTGGGGTTGAATTGTACAAGATTTCTACTTCCCCAGTCTAATATTTTTTGGAGATCCACGGAGACAGAACCCTCCATGAGTCTGCGATCCTCATCTAATTGGGCTAAAGAGACAGGCTTAGAATATTGTATATTTGAATGGAGGGTGCTGTCGTCCGCGTAGCTGTGAACTGGGTTGGATGTGCTCGAGAGAAGGTCATTGATGTTGAGAAGAAACAAAGTAGGGGCTAAAGCTGAACCTTGAGAAACTCCTGCATTAATTGGATATAGTTTAGAGGAATGGCCATCCACAACAACAGATATGCTCCTGTTGGACAGGAAATTTGCTGTCCACATACAGAGTTTTGGTGGTAGGCCATAGGCCGGAAGTTTATTAAGCAGCGCTGCGTGCCAGACCTGGTCGAATGCTTTGGATATGTCTAGAGCAACAATCTGGGATTCACCGTGTTGTTCCATAGACTTGTTCCAAGAATGGGTGACAAAGGAAAGGAGGTCGGCAGTCGATCTGCGCTGACGGAATCCATACTGCCTGTCGTGGATTAGACTGTGTTTTTCAAGAAATTTTAGTAATTCGGTGTTTATATACTTTTCCATCACTTTAGAGACGACTGACAGGAGAGAAATAGGCATGTAGTTGCTGGGAAGCGCTTTGGATCCTTTCTTGGGGATGGGTTGTACTCGAGCAGTTTTCCAGTTACTAGGGAATATGCCTTTATTATAAGATATCTGAAACAGACGAGTCAGGACAGGAGCAAGCTCTGGTGCGCATTTTTTGAGAACAATTGCTGGGATCTCGTCAAGGCCAGAGGCTTTCCTGGTATTAAGAGAAGAGAGCATCTTTCGCACCTTTTTAGTTTTGAAAATGATATCTGTCATTTTATGCGCGACATTGGGGACTGTTAGTGGTTGAACATTTTGAGGTGGGTTGAGAGTAGAATTGCCGGCGAACAACGAAGCAAAAAGTTCAGCCTTGCCCAGGGCGGTAGAAACAATTTCATCCCCTGAGACAAGAGGTGGGAACGTGCTTTTGCAGATAGATTTAGCAAGAGTCGAGAAGGGTTTGCCGCCGTTGGATCTTAAGAGGACTTTGTTTTTGATGTGGTTATTAAACGAGTTTTTTGCCTCAGAAAGAATGTGGACATAGCGGGTTCTTGCGTCGTTAAATGCTTGACGATTTTCTTGACTGGGATTGTGTAGAAGCGTTTTGTGAGCTTTGACCTTTTCAAGTCTGGCCTTGTCACGGGATTTAGAGAACCAGGGCTTTTGAGTGGCTGAAGAGGTTTTCTGTGTACGTGGGATAAATGTAAAAGTCTGGTGTTATGCTCTAGGTGTATGCATTAAAATGTCTTTACATGAGTTAAAGGCATCAATGTAGTCCTCGTCGTTAATGTTTATTTTATAAGTTTTCTTTAAGCCTTTTGTTAGTGGCTTCGTGAATGCATTGTCGATTTATAATCAGAGATACAGTATGGTCTTAATTTGATGGATTTCCTATTTTAAAATATAGTCTTGAACAATCGATAATGTTCGATAATTGTGCTGAGAAAATCCTTCAATATGTCTTATGGTAGTATTGTTAACTGCTACAAGTGTTTTCCAAATTGAATTGTGAAGAAGTTTAGACGTGATTATGTCTAACAATTTTGATATGAATATTTATAATATTTTACTTATCCTTATTATTATTATTATTATATGCTAGAGGATTAACCTATTATTTGTACTTCCAGCCATTAGGGTTTACTAAGTCCTGTAAAATGATAGCTCCAGTGCAAAGTAATTTAAAAATCCGATCTTAAACCTGTGAGCAATACACAGTTGTGTATCCGTGAATTATATTTACAAAAAGGTTTTCTAATTAAGTAATGAATTGCTTAATTACCGATTATACTTTTGACAAGATAATAACAATAAGACTTTTTATATACGCCTATATATCTTTTTCTTTTCGACAATATTAATCATCAGCTTAGTTATTTATTTTAAAATTGGGTGTGTTTTATTGAAGATTGTCTCTTGGGACGTTAGTCCTTATTTCTTGCTGTTAGGAGCTTGATGCTTAATTTACGTAATGTGGTATTATTATAATAATTTTGTCCAGTTTCAATAGTAGAATTGGTGAGTGCGGTCCTGAATATAATTCTTATTTAATGTTCATATATTGGTAGATTTTATTTATTTGTTACGATAAGTGTGTTTTTCGTCATATAAGTCAGTCTCTTAGGTCATGTCTTGTCGTCATTTATCAGATTTTCTAAGTTTTAATTTACTTAGGTAATATAAGTCGATTGTTTATTTAATTTGTTTAATCTAAATATATTGTATTCTTTTTTGTTACAATATTCACAGGTCCTAATATATTTTTCAATTATGTCTCATCCTGAGAAAAGAGAATTTGTTTTTCATCTGTGCATAGGTCTTATCTAAGGTTCGATGTCGCTTTTTAGTTACATGAGAAAACATAATTTGTTCTCTAATCTCTGATGCTGTTTCTAATTCTTCCAAATTGGGTATTTTTGTTTCAGAATTATTAGTCGTATTAGAATTTTTAATTTTTATGGGGTGTGTTTCCATACCACTCTTTTTATTTATTGCGAAAATTTGTTTATTATTAAAATTAGATGTTTCTACTTTAGGTTTTGTTTTGCCTATTACATGTTTTTCCGTATTTAACCCAGTATTTCCCGTATTACCATATTGTGCTAAAGGCTCATCCCTGTTTCTACTTTGTGCTTTATTCGACTGCTTAATTAAATGAATACTAGATTTTAACTGATTTTTACTTTTTGTTTGAACATCTTGTATATTATATAAACTAATACGATCAGTCTCCGCATTATAATATTCGTTTGTAGTGGGAACTACATCTAACCTGCTATCTGTGATTTTATTTAATTGACTTGTCCTATTACCGCTGGCAAGCCAAGAATTTATATAGTTCATAATACTATCATTGTTCTGTCGAACTCTTGTCTTGGATTTTGACGTGTCAGCTAGGTCAACCGAATGCATGGGTCGCCTGTCGCTTGCGTCATTATTCAAGTTCAAGTTTATATTAATTTTATGGTCATTCATTCCTTTCTTATAATTATAACTACTATCACTTACCTTCTTAATTAAATTATTTGCTAGAATATCTATATGGTTAATATCTACCATCGATTGTCCGTAGACGTGCCCGCTATGGGAAAATTTTGTTGTTGCCTATCGTATTCTTCCGCTGGCGAATTTTCATGATTTAATTCATAGTTTACATAATCTAAATCATAATTTACTTCATTTATATTATTATCGCTAAATTCTGTGTTATTTACGTGAGCTGCGCGCCTTTGTGGCTGTTGTGACAGTCTTGTATTAGAGCTGTCTACTTCCATGGGTTCTTGATTGTTTCTGTTCACGTTTGGATTCGTATGGGGTCGTCCCGGTTGGTTATTGAAATTTGGTCTTCTAAATTGATTCGAGAAATTTTGTCTCGGCACGAATTGTTGGTTTTGTCGAGGTTGGAAATTTGTTTGATTATTTTGAGCATTATTGTTTTGTTGAAACGGTCTAAATTTTGTTGAAAAGGTCTTTAAAATTAGACGTTATAAAAAGGCGGGTTATTTTGCTTTTGAAAAAATGTTCGGTTTTGTCCTGATTTATTATTATTAAAATTTTTATGTATCGTTTTGTCTCTATAGTCGAAATTTTCTTCTGCAAATACAAATTTTAAGGCATCTGTTAGCGAACGACAGTGCATCCTCTGCATTACGTTGTTTCAGCATCAGCATTTCTGTTAATAAACTATTGTCATCTCTCTGATCGGTGAAGTTCTGCACTATGGCACTTCTTAAGTCTGCCCATGAATTTATTATCTTTGTATTCACAATGAGCCGCGCTGTTCCCGGTAATTTTGTTTGTATATAATTCAATAGAAAGTGATTCATATATAAATTCTCACCAGTTACATAAAATTGATTCATAACCAAATCACATGATTTCAAGAAATTGCCTACGTTGGCAGGTTGACCATCAAATTCTGCGATAGCCTTAAGGAAAAATTCTTTGAATTGGACTGTTATGCTATTACTATTACTATTTAAATTGCTTCCTGTTATATTATTATCGCTAATACTGATCGATCTAAATCTATATTCCATATTAAATAAACTTTGTGATTCTTCTTCTTAATCAGACATATAACATTTCAATACAACACGTATACATAAAATTATATAGGAAATGAAAAATGGGATAGCAGTAAACTTACCATAATACGATGGTTTCTGCTCTCATTTGGCTCTACTTGACTACTGTTTCTGCTCTAACTTGGCTCTGCTTGGCTCGAATTGGTTATTGGGCGTCTATACGCTTAAAAATCGCTATGCTTTCGGTTTTCTAACCAATCCTACCGACTGCGCCATTTAACTTTACGGTTAAGACGTTTGAATTTTTAAAACAATTTATTTACTACTTTAAATAATCAGTACTTAATACATAAATGAATAATATAAATTAATGATAAAGGTAACGATCAACATACAAGTGATCTAAAAACTAGCACGCGATGTGCAGAGTCTAATTACTCGGAATAAGAATGAACGGTTGTATCCTTGTGAGCAGCCTATTTATACACTACATTCCAGGCGTGGCACTATTGTCTCTAGAGGTGACTTTGGATCTGCTGATCTAGATTCTCACGAGTGATATTCCGTCGTACTTGCTAGTCTGAGCCTGCATACTTGCAGGTGCCTCCAATCCTACTGCTGACTCGACTGTCCTGACTGTGGGAAGGCGACTTTGTAGCATAAAGGCCCATTGTTGGGGCTCCATTTATCTCGCGACAGAATTTTTAACCTTTTGGCGGATATAAAAAGTTATTCCATTTTATGGAAAATTTAATTATAAAACTTTTTCGCTGTTGTCATTAATCAAAAAACTTTTTCGTTTTCAAGAAAAATCCGAATAATTAAAGACATATTTTATCAATAGTACTAATATGTTAAACAATTCTGTCATATTTTAAGGGTACATCACCCTTGTTTAACCCTTTTAAATGACTCACCTAAACTGTATTTACCATCCGTTAATGATCTTGGTACATTCAGAACGTGTGCCCAATTTGGTTTTTCTAAGTCAAAGTATTATAGAGATATTGATTTTTTTCGAAATTTTAAACCCCACTTTGAATGCCTATAACTTCTCACGGGTGCAACTTTGTATAGGGATAAATTCCGCAAAATCACCATATTTTAGGTTTACCTACATGTGCCTGCTCTATGTCGGTTCTTATGCGATACACCCTGTATACATTTTTTGAATGATACAGAAATTAACGGAATGCAAAGCAATGAAATATTTGATTTATTTTCAAAATTAACTGATTTTTCTCCATTTAATTGGCCTTGTATATATTTTCGTTTAAGCAAGCCCAACTCGGCAGATATGTTAGAATTTGAAATTCAATCACTCACCCTTGTGTAGGTTACCATCATTATTCCAGTGGCTACACACACCTCTAAACTCACGTTCAAATACTTAATAAGTCAACAGTTCGAGTATTGCACATTTATTTAGGTTAGGTAAGTACTTATAAATGCAAACAAGTGTTTGTGAGTAAAATTTATTAAAACAATTCGAAACTTCAACAACAAAAAAATAAAATGAAGATGACAATTCTTGGAGTTGCCACAACATTTAGTAGGCAAATACCAGGTGTCGCTTCATGAACAGACCACCATATACAGGCATCTCGGGAACTATTGAATATACAGAATCGGTCAAATCGGGACAAGCTGTACATAAATGAGTTGAATTCATGGCCGCCTTGATACTTAGAAAAATAGTACAGGTGGCGAAAAAATGTAAAATAAAATTTTCTAAAATTTTTCACTTGCTGGTGATCTGTAGAATTTTTGTCATATCGAAGAGATCATTTTGTAAAAGCAGTAATATTTTCTTGTTCAACCGAATATTAATCTCTCGTAGTTTCCTAGATACATCTAGTGACATTTAGTGGTTTATGAGAAACCTTAATAAGAAACTCATAATTATTTTTTTTAATTAGTGGAAACTAAAAATGCAGTGATAATGAAATTAAGAAACATAAATATTGGCCCCGAGAGATAGCTATATAATAACTAGAAAAAAGATATATTTTGTGACACCTATGTCATATGCTGTTGTTAGTTAGATTATATAGTGTATTCAAAAATTTCCAGTGGTTATTTCTAGGAGCTACAGAATTTGAGATGGGACGCAATGGGTATTTAGTCTTAAATACGGCAATAAATTAGCTGAAACATCGAGAAAACAGGCACATGTTCGCTGCCACATAACTGCCTTGATCTCATTTATTAGAACATATTTATTTTGTGAAAAAGGTGCTTTTTGTTATTAATATATAGATGAAAAACAATGCGTATTTACTGGTGAAGACGGCATTAATTAAAACAACAGCTGAATGGAACTATTGTTCCACATAACTGACGTTATTCAGGCAAGATGATAATTCATTTAAAGTTTAATTTAGCATTTTATATTGTATAAAGTAACTTGCATGTAAGTTGAAAGCAAACTGAAAACCTGGTGGCGGATGTACACAGTAGTGGTGGTAAGCACCTCCAAGATAAAGGCATTGTGAACGTCCCCTAGTTCCAAAAGTGGAGCAACTCAGTGATACCTCAATTCATTTAGGTAACGTAACCTGCGTGGAAGTTGAAAGCAAACCTAAATCCTGGTGTCATGTATTAATAGGTGAGCACCTCCATGATGAAGTTACTGTGATCGTGTGATAATCGCAGAAAAACAGGAGCTGAGTCGTACGTCATTGCTTTGGGAAACATACCTTCTGTGGAAGTCGAAAGCAAAACACAATCGTTGGGGCTGATGTACAGCAGTTGTGTGCATCAATATTATTGTAGAGGCACTGCAGCAATGTATATTTTCGGTATAAACGACGTTAGCTAAAACAGTAGCAAATACATGTTTTAGAAGGACATAATGTGACATGTATATAAGCAATAAGACTAATGAGAACACTTAAACGCACATGTTGACGCACATCTTGAGTGAGGGAAAAGAGAAGTGACTATTTTTTCCCCTTAGGACTCGTCCGCGTCTTTGCCGCCCCGATAGCACCGCAGCCTTTGGCTTATTGTTTGTCTTTTCTACTCCACCCATTCCAAAATAACTGTGCCTTGAACTAGTCTGCACAGCAATTGGTAGGGTGAAGTTTTATATTGCTCTGTCTCCGGTCTAGGCTGTCCGTAGATCAGTTGTCTTTTGCGGTCCAGAGCTTTACACTCGCACAAGATGTGCTCGGCTGATTCCTCCCCCTCGTCGCAGAGTCCGCATGCCAGGTCTCCCTCGAAGCGCCCCATTTTATGCAGGTGTTTCTTGACAGCCATGTGTCCCGTCAAGAGTCCTGTTATGTTCCTGAGCTGTCCTCTGCTAAGATTTAGTAGCTCCACAGCTCTCTTTGAACTTGTAAGCACTTCCATGGTGAAGTCACTGTGATCGTGCGATAATTCCAGAAAAACAGGAGCTGAGTCGTACTTGATTGCTTTGGGAAACATACCTTTTGTGGAAGTCGAAAGCAAAGCAAAATCGTTGGGGCTGATGTACAGCAGTTGTAGAGGCGCTGCAGCAATGTATAGTTTCGGTGTAACCGATGTTAACTAAAACACTAGAAAATACATGTTTTAGAAGGACATAATAGAAATAGAAGCTGCAAAAACATAATGAGACATGTATATAAGCAATAAGACTAATGATAACATTTAAGCGCACATGTTGAGTGAGAAAAAAGAGAAGTGACTATATATAAAGCAGTATAAAAAAGCGTAAAAGCGAACTTGATAGTAGGTTATGAAACGATTGTTAATTCAAAACAGTGGGCTTACTTAGGTAACGTACCTTGTGCGGAAGTTCAAAACAAACCCAAATAAGTTATAACATGTTAAATTGGACAGAAGACCGAATATCACACTCACTTGAACTTTAAAACCTAAAAGCTATAACCGAATCCGGAATAACATGCAAATTTCGACATTAGCCATCGTTGCATTATATTATATTCGAATATAACCGCTCATAAAGTTCACAATCACGTGAATTTGCTTGCTTGATAAATGTGCTATTTTGAACTTTATGCATATAAAATCATTCGGATGGCTATCCGAATGAAATAGTCGTTGTTGCCTTAGAGTCTATAGGAACATTATTTTGCTCATTTAATAGGTGCAAGGATCTGCGACTTTGAACCTTACTCATTCGTCATTAGGAACACTATTCGGATTATTTCAGAATATTACCGCTCTAGAACCTAGAGTAACGGAAATTTACTTGCATTGTAAGTGGAAGAACCTTAGCCATCAATTGCATTACAATTATATTCGAATATATCCGCTCATAAAGTTCACAGTCACGTAAGTTTGCTTGCTTGATAAATGAAAGGTTGTGCTATTATAGACCCTATGCATCTAGAATCATTATGATGATTATCCGAATATCAGTAATGTTAATATTATAGGTTTACAGTTTACAATCGGAACCAACGGTGTGACTGTGGTGGCAACTATATGGTTATCAGTGTAGTGTATCCAGATATCACAGGCAAGTACTTTTATTTTATTTACTATACAAATTAAAAATAAAAGTAATTGCGTGAGATATCTGGACTCCCTGATAAATATTAACCTATAATTTTGTTTGCATATATGTATCGTAAAAGTATAATTATTTTAAAAAAATATCTCTAAAGATTTGTATTGCTGGCAAAATAGAAAACTATATTTAGATTCTTTAACTTCTAGGATTTAAAAATCTAGGTGTTTGTTGTGGGCCGGTTTACTAGTCACTAGTTTATTGGTATACCAATTATTTATAGATGAATCAATTATCATGCGGATTTTTTTATACAAGTAATAAACAATTATAATTTAACTATTTGAATCAATCTCTCTTCTCTTACACTACTTAAACATCGTTTGAGAAAATTTTAGTGCCGATTAATATTCGAATGATCATCCGATTATGGAAATATTCGAGGCCAGACTTTCCGATTATTGAAATCATCCAATTATGCCCATCACTACTAAAAACTTAAAAATTCTGGACGCAGCAAGTTATGGTAGTGAATTTTCATAAAAATGTTTTTAATAACAAATATGTGTGTTTTTTTTAAAGCAGGCATCAAATTTGGTTACCAGTATAACCTATATAGTAAAAACAATGTGCCATGTTTCATCTAAATAACTTTATTGTGTGAAAATGTACAAAAATTTTCAAAAGTAAACTTAAAGTGTTCCCGAAAAAACACGTTTCTCGGT
Source organism: Tillus elongatus (assembly GCA_964006375.1). Taxonomy (NCBI): domain Eukaryota; kingdom Metazoa; phylum Arthropoda; class Insecta; order Coleoptera; family Cleridae; genus Tillus; species Tillus elongatus. The sequence continues at coordinate 66,591,537 of OZ023268.1, forward strand.
CAACCTTATAGGTTAATAGCAAATTGAGCTGTTCAAATATGAAACATTTGATCAAAATTCGCTACCACACCGCACTTGCTGCGTCCAGAATTTCTTTTCTTACAAACATGCATTATATTTCGATGGAAAATGCAATAACATAAGGCGTGTTTGATTTAAAAAAAAAAAGAAAATTTGTATCACCAACGACTTATGGGCCAGCCTGTGATTGTAGAAATATTTTTTTAAGATGTAGCTGAAGACACCCTATAATTAATATATACACATTTTTTCCATATCTTGTATAATAACGCATATATTGAGGTTTATTGATTTTTTACGAAAATTCGACAACAATTATATACCATTAAACGATAAACTCTATAGATAAGACTACTGCCAAGCATCAGAGAAAGGGTCTATTTTCTGGAAATACTTTAGTAAAATGAAGGACAATGACGGTTGTAAATAAGACTTTAGGGCTTGTAAAACATCCTTCTTGAGACATTTTATTTCTATAGCCTGTATTAGATTTAAGTTATTTGCCTAAATGTTGCCAATTTTGGGATTTTAAATCGCCACTTTGACGTTTTGAGGAAAACCCCAATTTATTTTTCTTTAAATGCCTATAACTTTTTCGTCTTCTGACCTACATAGCTAAATTTTTGGTAGGTAACTTACCTATAGGGATATAAACCTGCATACCAAATTTGGTTGCCCTTACTTTGTTAATTCCGGAGATATAATTTTTTTTCAAAAGAAAACACAAAATTTTCCGGGAAAACCTGGGTAGATTTTCCTGGATAACGAACTTATCCAAGCCATTTGCGAAAGGAATTTTTTCACCAAATTTAATCAAAATCGGCCCATTATTTTTTGAGTTATCGGTGTGATACACACACACACACACACACACACACATATATATATATATATATATATATATATATATATATATATATATATATATATATATATATATATATATATATATATATATATATATATATATATATAATTAGCGCTCATTTGAAGAAATTTTTTCAAAATTCAAAAGTCGGGATCTCCTCATTAGTGAATTTTTTTAAAGAAAATTCACTAAAACTAAACACAGAATGTAAAAACTTGCCCCAGTCATGCGTCATGCAGTCTGCAGTAGAATCATTGCGCAAATGCGGAGTGCCAAATGTTAGGGATTCCGTTGTTATTTATGTTGGCGCGTATACAAATCTTTGCTATTGATACAATTTCCATTCATCATATCTACATCAGAGTATTAAACGGATTGTTTTCATTCCGAACTGTAGAGATTTTGCAAATGTTTGATCTATGGTTTACCAAAATCTACTTTTATTACCTATATATAAAATAAATGGTATTATATTATATTACTAATTGACAAAAACAAATTATTAAATTTTAAAAACGGAATTGTAATATATTATATAATGAACGAGCGCATTATTCAGTAATTGAATTTGCCGTAATGGTAACAGAATCACGCATACAAAATATTCACCTATTATTGGGTACCATTGGAATTCTTACCGTTATACCTACCATAATAATTATTATTATCAATCTTTTTCATTAAATCTCAAAGTTGTTTACAATATTATATTATTATACATCTCAAGCATATTCTGAATAATGATCTAGGAGTATATTCGCAGGATATTGATGAGGAATGGTCTTAGGACGTGATTGAATGGATGTACTAATTCCATAAATGTTATTAGAACATTCCAAAACAAATATTCGGAAAAAAGAACGTTCTTACATTGTGAGAATGTTCTGAGAATATCTTGTGCTCTCTCTCTCTCTATCTACACACACACACCACACACACACACACACACAATATATATATATATATATATATATATATATATATATATATATATATATATATATATATATATATATATATATATATATATATATATATATATATATATAACTAATAAAAATACAAAGTAGCAAGAATAAGAAGCCTCTACGTTTGTATTTAGCAAAAGAAATATTACAGGTGTTTTAAAACTGCATGCAGTTGTTACATTGAACTCCATATTTATATTCTTGGCTTAGCATACTTTGATATGACTAACAAGTATGATGATACAATTAATGATATAATAATAATAATTTTAATATTTATCGAAACTGATTACATATACCTACTGTGCAGTAGTCCTGATATTAGAAACGGAAAAATAATTACAAACGATATTTAATGTTAAGTGTACTGGGAACCTAATATTTAAAAGGAATAAAACTAAAAATAATTAAATGGAAACAAAATATTCAAGATAAGTAGGTTAGGTTAGGTTTGAATGTGAGTGGTCCATACCGGACCTTCCACCGCGACCAAAGGTCTATTGTGGCTCACGCCTAATGTTTATATTTCGCCCAACAAATCCAGCCTCCTGCAGAGGTCGATAACCTTTGTGGGCGAAAGTCGATCCAGATCCTCTGGAGCAAGCTTTACCTTGCCAAAGAGCAGGTGTCTAGTCCTATCCACTGCCGGACAGGAACAGATAAGTAAGGATTGGACTTGGAAACTAAATGTACCCAGACAGCACAGACATATTTTGAGAATATACCAGGAATGTTTCAGAAGAATATTCAAACATCCCCAGAACATTCTCCTAGGATACAAATATATTCATAGATTCATTCTGTGATACTAATAAGGTTCTTAGAATGTTATTTATAATATTCTTAGGAGCTTCCAGTATGTTCGGAAAATATCGCACGTATAATTCAATGAATCTTCTCAAAATGTCCATACATATATTCATGGGAACATTGCTTTTTTAAAGTTCTCCAGGGTGTTTCGCATAAGAACCGACGCAGAGGAGGGGCATGTATTCGGGGAACCTAAAATATGGTGATTTAACGCAACTTACCCCTATACTATACAGTTGCACCTCTGACAAGTTATATGCATTTAAAGTGGGGTTCAACCTATTCTCCCCTTTCAAATGCATTAATTAAACTCCACTTACCATCGATTAATGCTCTTGGAATAGTCAGAATGTGTATCCAATTTGATTTTTCCAAAAGTATTATGCAGATACTGTTTTTTTTTCGAAATTTGAAACCCCATTTTAAAGGCCTATAACTTGTCAGGGGTGCAACTTAGTATGGGGGTAAGTTGCGCTAAATCAGCATATTTTAGGTTTACCTAGATGTCTCTGCTCTGTGTCGGTTCTTATGCGAAACACCATGTGTAGATTTTTTCTACGGTACAGAAATTAAGGAAATGCAAAGCTATGATTTATTTGATTTATCTTTAAAACGTACTAATTTCCCCCATTTAGCTGGCCTTGTATATATTTCTGTTCGGCAATGTTTAAGGGAGGTCCACGATTTGACTCTATAGTAAACAGTTGTATCGTCGGCAAAACTAATTAATTGTCCCTTACTTCTTATATGTGGTATGCTATTAATATACAATAGAAATGGTACTGGTCCCAAAACCGTTCCCTGCGGGACACCATATTCAACAACCCGCTCTTCACTCGTCGCACTTCCAATCTTACCTATCTGGACTCTCTCACTAAGGAAGAACGATACCAGATCGGAGGTCTTTTCTTTCACTCCCATGTCATGCAACGAGTTTAACAGCTCACGGTCACAAACAGTATCAAATGTCTTAGTTAAGTCCAAGAAAACTGCCAGGCCAACTTCCCCCTTATCAAGAGTGTCATAATTTTTTCTATAAGTGCCGCTACAACATGTGTAGTACTTTTGCCCTGTTTAAATGCATATTTAAAAGGGGACAGTAATCTATGTTCGTCTAAGTAATTCACTAACCTATTCCTGATTGCCATTCAAAACACCATAGCGACTGCCTGAAATCAACGCAATTGGTCTATAATTCGACATGTCATTTCTATCACCCCGCTTATACAATATTTTCACTATGGCTGCCTAAAATTCATTTGGACACATTCCATATTATTTTATTAAATAGATGACATAAAGGTGCAGCTATATTGTATTTTATTGCTTTCAAAGTCTCCGATATTATGCCGTCCAGTCCCGTCGATGTGCCTGATTTTAGAGTATCAATTAATTTAATTGCCTCTGTTTCAGAAAAGGGTGCAATAAATATGGAGTACGGCACAGATTCACGCTGTGGTAGAAAAGAGTTCGATCTAGGTATTCTAGAGGACAGTTCCTTACCAATATTCGAGATGTATCCACGAAATTCGTCACATACTTTTGTAGGCTCACTGACCTACATACAACTTTTATTTTTGATGCATTTTATACCTTTAGTTGCGTTGTCACCCTTTTTATTATACTATTTAAAGTCCTCCACAATTTTTGCAGTCATGCTTGTTAGTCCCAACTAGTTTTTTTTTCTGATAATTTATCTTTGTCATTCTAATGAGGTCATTAAGTTTGTTTCTATATATATTGAAGGTGTGCCTTAATACTGTCATTTGGATTCCGCAGGCAGTTTTGTACATTGTCCCTTTTAGTGAATTTTCGTAGAAAAAATTCACTAATGGGGAGATCCCGACTTTTGAATTTTGAAAAAATTTTTGCAAATGAGCGCGATCTAGGACCCCTAGAACCCATATCCGGGGTCAGTTTTAATTTTTATATGTTATATATATATATATATATATATATATATATATATATATATATATATATATATATATATATATATATATATATATATATATATATATATATATATATATATATATATATATATATATATATATATATATATATATATATGTATCACACGGATAACTCAAAAAATATTAGGCCGATTTTGATAAAATTTTGCATGTACCTTTCTTTTGTAAATGGCTTGGATAAGTTCGTTATTCAGGAAAATCGAATGAGGTTTTCCGGGAAAATTTTGAGTTTTCATTCGAAAAAAATTCTTATCACAAAAAGTAATAAGCCGATTTTAATAAAATTTGGCATGTGCCTTCCTTTTATAAATGGCTTTGACAAGTTCATTAGTCAGGAAAATCGAATGAGGTTTTCCGGAAAAATTTTGAGTTTTCATTCGAAAAAAAATATTTTCTCAAAAAGTAATGAGCCGATTTTAATAAAATTTGGCATGTACCTTCCTTTTGTAAATGGCTTTGACAAGTTTGTTAGTCAGGAAAATCGGACGAGGTTTTCCGGGAAAATTTTGAGTTTTCATTTGAAAATTTTTTTTATCTCAAAGATTAATGGGCAGATTTTTATATAATTTGGCATGTACCTTCCTTTAGCAAATGGCTTTGACAAGTTCGTTAATCAGAAAAATCGGACGAGGTTTTCCGGAAAAATTTTGAGTTTTCATTTTAAAAAAAATTTTATCTCAAAAAATAAAAAATCTATGATAACCAAATTTGGTAAGTAGGTTTACGATATAAAAAGTAAATTATACACCAAAATTTAGATTTCCATGTTACAAGAAAAAAAAGTTAATAATAATAAAATATTTTGTGCCAGATCATTTCTATGAAAATTCACTACCATAACGCACTTGCTGCGTCCCGAGTTTTTATTTATTGACTACATGATACCCTGCGTACTCCATAGTTTTCATTTTCTGGCATTCTCTTTTGTATGCTTTTTGTATGTGCACTCCCCTGTTAATTGTTTTAATATATCAAAAAAATAATTTACGGTATTCAGTGTCTCCTCTATTTCATAGAATATGGACCAGCAAAACTCCGATATCCTTTTATTAAATTTCCCAAAGTTAATGAATTCTTTAATGCACTCCTTTGAAATTTCCATCCCGTTCTGCTCGTTCGAGCTACACACGCTAATTATAGCAAAATGGTTCGTTATATTTGACCCTAATACGATAGTTGATTCTACCCTCAACGTCAAAGTAATTTGTGCTCACAAAGATGTGATCACGACAGCTTTTTGGTGGCCTAGTCAGCCTATTTATTAATGAGGTAAAGTTAAACTCTCCCAGCAAACTTAGGTATTCAAATAGCACGTCAGTATTTTCAAGTATGTTAATTGTAATGTCACCGACTATATAGTGACCAAAACTGGGTATTTTTTCATATTATTTAAATAGGTCCGCAGCTCATTCACGAAGTTATAAGCACAAGTGGACGGTGATCTATCAACACAAGTGGGTAAAATGCCCCCCTCGACTGACTTTATTTTAATTTTGCACTTGCTTCACGAAGATTGATGTTTTCACAATATAAATTCATAGTATCCCTAGCATATACTATAACACCATCCGCTTTATTTAAAGTGCCCCTGCTGTAATACATTTCATATCCATCAAACCTAACTAAATTAGGGTCAAACGACCTTCATGTTTCGGTAAATACCTCGCAATCAAAGTCAAAATCAAATTGTCTCATGTAGACAATTTGATTTTAAGTTGTTCATAGCAACGCTTCTAATACTTTGGTGCAATAGTCTGAATTGTGCGGAACCCGCCATTTGGGAGAACCAGCTATTAAAATCGCCCACAGTGCCCCACTCTAATGTGTCAAAGAGGATATAATTATATTCTTCTACAAAAAGCTCCATGTCAACGCAACGACTAATTATCTAATTAAAGCCCGTTTATAGGACATAACAGTGTTAAACAAAAAAGAAAAAAAGAAGAAAATTACCAACTACCGCAAAATTAACGCTTATACAACTAATTATATGCAAAATATAAAATGTACATTAAAAAAGATATATATATATATATATATATATATATATATATATATATATATATATATATTGTATATATATATATATATATATATATATATATATATATATATATATATATATATATATATATATATTATATATATTGTGTGTTTTACTGCCCCACGTTTATGGACGTCAATTGTAATGATTTATTATGCGTACTTAGTTTAAGGTGTTTATGATTTTATGTGTATTTTTTTGTATATTTGTAGATTTTTATTTTCCTATATTTGTATACTGGTATAGTAATGGATATTATGTTCTATACTTATGAATCTCAGATTATATATATTTATAATTGGGCCTTTAAATTTATTTATTTATAGGGTTCACTATATTATTTAATTTAATTTGTATCTCCCATTCTGACACTTTTAGAACACCTATATGTATGTATGTAAGAAAAAATTTTGTTACTTTCGAAAATTATAACCAGTGTAAAACAGATTTATATTTATAATATTAAATCGAATAAATTTACCTTTTTTATTTAATTTGTTTTCTTCTTACTTTTTTTCGGCGGTTTTATGTAGGCTCTATTCTGCAGGGATTTAGTGAGATCAAGTGAAATTCTTACCTTAAACCTTTTACTTAATTTTTCTGTAAAGTTTTCTCAAAATTATGTACCTTGATAGGAAATGAAACCACAAAATATCTCAATTTAACAACTTACTTTCTATTAATGAGTGTTTAAATACTTTAACAAATTTATCATAATATGAAAAGTTTAACCTAGCATTGACATTTACATTAATACCTTACTGTATTCTCTAATTTTAATATTCGACATTCAATTTTATTAATTATTCTTAAAACAAGTTTGCAGTTCGAACCGACTAAACTTTTCCGCTATACTTTGCTGCAAACTGTTATCCTGTTCCTATGGTAACGGCTTCTGTTGTTAAAATGGTTGGTGTTTGTTTATTGAATATTCGTAAGAGGATATCGTAACGACATCTATGAATATTTACTTGAGTCTCTTTATTTAACGTGCTAAATTCTACTTCTTTTAGATTTTGGACTAATTGACATTTAAGTCGTTGTAAAATTCTTACTGACAATTGTGTTACTTGTGTGAGTTGTTTCTGGTTGAAGTTGCGATAATTAGATTTATATTTCAACTGTATTATAAATACCTTGTTATCAGTGACGGCTTCTGTTTATATACGTGTCGTTTATTATCACTTATTTGCTGTGTGAGGTTATTCTTGTTTACCAAAACAGGTTCAACAACAATGCCGACTTTATACTCAACTTTTAAACACTTTCACTTTAATTTATTTCAAGTTTTAATATATTTTTGGAGAAAAAAATAATGGATGTTTAAAAGCGTGATGTTCGATCCGCCTGTTAAAACGTTCTCTCTCGTTATCGAAGATGCCAGATGTCGTCTTCATTGTTCTCTGCCAATTCCGTTGCATTAATTTCAAAAATGTGCAAATGGCTATGTCACCTGATCCAATGAATGCTGTCTATTTACACATTAGTCAAAAACAATTACTTACTCTGGGGGTCATGAATTTTTAAAACTACCGCTTGATCAAAACTGGCGAGTAAAGACTGTGTTTATAAGCGCAAAGTTCAAAATTTATACCTCACTGTTTACTTAACGTAAAACATTGTGTACACTATCATAAAATTACTTATTTAGTTCGTTTTTTTATATTCCTTAACACTTGCTACTGTCTTTGTTTACATATTGAAGCTATTAAGTACAATTAGTTTTGTTACAAATAAACATTTCATTGTGACTATCTAAAATACATAATTTTAAATTTTCGATTAGGTTTTAAATTTTCAAACTCAATGTCAAACTGCCTTAAGCTTTTTATCATAGAAATATATATATACTTTACACAAAAAGTCCGGTAAGTAGATACCCTGTTTCGTTTAGTCTTAGTTACCACCAACAAGACAAAATTTACTTAACTTCTGTTCCGCTGCTTGCCTCGCTGACTTAAGTGGCTTGCTCATCAAAACGCTTTGCTGCAGCCGGTCATTATTACCACTTCCTGGATCCTTGGAAAATCTGAATTGTGAGCTGTATGTCCTCCGCTAAAACTTTGTCCTCTGTCCTCATCAGCTGTTTGTGCCTAGTATCTCCTCCCTGATGTACCTGCCCTCCAAAGAGTTGACTGCTTTGTATCTCTTCTCAGTTAGAGTTGTAGGCTCACCATAGGATTTTTGTTCTTCCCTTAATTCAATATCTCTCAGTTGGTCTACTGTAAACCAATCACCGTTACCGAACAACTTAAAGTTCTTGATGTAGGTGTTGTACTCCTTTGCTTTAGCCAATTAAAAATGTTTCTGCAGTATTCGAAGTTCTTGCTGTTGTTCTTTCGTCAATTCTTGATTAATATTGATACTGGAGCCCTTCAATTTTTAAGTTTGCTTTAGAACTTCTTTCCTTTTTATTTGTGTTAAAAACTCTACCTTAACCAGCTTACTTCGACCCTTACCAAATGCATAAATATCCACAATATCCGTATCATTTATTTCTACTCGTAGTTTATAGCCTCTATTTTATTCTTTAGTAATGTTATTAAATCACTTTTAAATGCAGTTTCTGGTTCCAGCACACGCACAATAATACCCTTCCTTCTAGTTCTTCTTTCCACCGCCTCTCTTTTTGTCGCGTAAATATTGATTTTCCTGTTCGAGTGGCTTTATTTTATTTTGAGCATCGACCAATTTTTCGATGAGCATAACAAATTTACTGTCAAAGTAATCTTTGATCTCAGTTTTACTATTCTCCATTGCTTTTAAAATCTCTTCATTAGAAGCAGACATTTTGACCAATAATTATATTCGTATATGTGAAGCCTTATAAGTACACTTGGAGAACCCAAATCACCACCACACGTATTTTAAAGACCTTACGATCGTTTCACCGACAACGTCGGCGTAATCAGAGGATGAAGAATTCTAATCAGAATTTTTCATCCTCTGATGACGCCGACGTTGTCGGCGAAACGGTTGTAAGGTCTTTAAATTACGTGTTGTGGTGATTTGGGTTCTTCAAGTGTTCTTATCAGTGCTCATCACAGGTTCCAGTTTTTACATTGTGAAGCCTTAGTGAACTTGTGTTCCTGGTGTTTCTAATCACCAGCCAGAGATAACGAAAATCACTAATATAGTAAACTATATTTCCACGTACCAGTCAGATTTTAGCAATTATCTATTAGAGGTCTTCAAATGTGACAAGACCTTTTACGGAAGTCAATTCTAAATACATTCACCTTTATGTTAACATAAAACCGGCGATTTAAATTACCTTAAGAACTATCAAACTACACCGTCTACTGAGAATTCTGAAATTTCAACAGTTTACATTCTTAAAGACACTGCATACATACAAAAACATGGATACACACACGCACGCATCTATACATACATCCATACACACCCACACGCACGCACGCACGCACACATACAAACACACGCGCACACACATCTGTGCATACCTACCCATACTTTACAGACCTCTATATTTCCTCACAGGCGCGTGTGCACCTATCTGCGCTTACACACCTGCACCCCCACATCTCATATACGCACACGCGCGCGCGCACACACACACACACGCCTCTTTTCACCCACAGCGAAATGCTGTCTGTCTATTGAGCTACTACTCAAGCAAGTGAAAACAGCAAATATTCTCCAACAAATGCAGTGGCAGGCCGTTGAACAATCACTGTTGGCCACTCTATGTTGTACCAGTTTTTCAAATCCACCATTTGATGTGCTTTCAATCTGGGCATTTCTCCAATCCAACTCGCCAATCTTTTAGTAAACGAAGCCCTTGACATATTTGTCCGCTTCAAGTGTCTGGGCACCTCGTTAAATATCTTGAGACCCATATAAGCAAAACTGCGCTGGCCTATTGTCTTTGCACATTTGGGTACATATGCGCATTCATCTCTACTTCTTGTTGCGTATTCGTGGTTTATGGGAGGCAGCAAATAAGAGCATTTTGAGCAAAACACCAGCAAACATTTCACAAAGAGTTATCGACAATCAAAAATCGCAGACTCCCTAAAAAGAAGATCTGTAGGATAGGTTATTTCCCTGTTAAAGATGACCTTTATCAGCCACTTCTGAACTATCTCTAGCTGTGTGTAATAATTTTTCGTAACTCCACCCCAGGCTATTATTCCGTATGCTAACAGGGGCTGAACTAATGCGTCATACATAATCAATAATTGTCGCCTGCTAACCAAATCTCTGAAAAATTTAAATGTTGGTATTAGCGATCTGAGTTTTTTCTTCAGCGTTTCTGTACGTCTAATCCACCTCAAACCAGGGTCTATCTCTATTCCCAAGTATTTCACTGAATCTGTCGCCTCTATTTCTATAACTTGGTCCTGTGTTTCTACTACTATCCCATCATAATTTGGTCCGTATTTTTCAAAGTGCCTGAAAAACAGAATTCTGGTTTTCTCAAAATTTATTGTTAATTTTTTTTCATCGCAATAATACATTATTTTTCTAAAAGCTTCCCGTATTACATCTTTCAAACTAAGCCAATTTTCCCCGGAATATACGAGCGCCGTGTCATCTGCGTAGTTAATGATTTTCTATATAGTTTCTATATCAAACAGATCACTCATGTACAAGTTGAAAAGAATGGGACCCAAGACCGTTCCCTGCGGAACACCATACTTAACCTCCCTAGGCGGACGCATGATCTTGCCTACAGCCACACTCTGCAGTTTTCCAGTCAGGTAGCGTTTTATCAAAGTAAGAACTGGTCCCCTGAAGTCCAATCTCTACATAATATCCAGTAATTCATCGTGACAAACAGTATCAAAAGCCTTGGTCAGATCTACAAACACACACGCCAATGGAACTCCCAAATCCATTTTACCATATATGTGTTCAATCAAATCGGCAATGGCGTCCTGTCATGACTTATTTTCTCTAAACCCATACTGCTTTTCCGAAAGTAGATGATACTTTTCTGCAAAGGCTGCGAATCTGATTTTCAATATTTTCTCAAATATTTCAGCAAAGTTCGACATAAGCGAGATTGGCCGATAATTACAAAGCTTTGACCTGACACCGGCCTTATGCATGGGTTTAATTATACTTCTCTTTAATGCTGTTGGAAAGGAACGCTGCTCCATGCAAGCATTTAGAAGGTAGGGTAATGGATGCACTATATTCTTGCTGATTTGTCGCAGCATTCGCCGTCTGACCCAGGTGCCTTACGTACTTTTAATTTTGCAATTATTTTCTTTACTTCGTCCTCAGAAGTTGGCTCTAGATAGAATGTAGAGCTATTTTGTCTCCGCCGAAGAGATCTCCGATTTCGTACAGTAATATCGTTTGCTAACCTCTCACCCACAGATGTAAAATAGGCACAAAAAGCTTCAGAGACATCCGTATCTCCCGTTGCCAAATTACCGTCTTCTGTTTCCATCTCTGTCACTTCAAATCTGGGTTCCCTTTTCCCCTTTATGTCATTTATCCATTTCCACATATGAATTGAGCCGCTGCTGCCGTCCTGTATTTTGCTACGGTAGTAGTCGTTCATTGCTCTGTTTATGACTGAATTCAGTTTATATCTAAATCTCCTATACGTTTCAGCCTTTGCCTGATAGCTGGGTTCAGCCACGCTCTCCCTATGTAACCGATGTTTTGCATGTATCGAATTTATTATGCCATTCGTAATCCACGGGTTTCTCTTCCGTTTTGAATGTGGGACCTTCACAACTCTAGTATTATTTTTCCTGTAATATTCTATTTGCCCTATAAAGGAGTAAAAAGCAGCATCTATGTTACTTTTCCCATCTACTGATATCCAGGACTCCTGCTCCAAATCACTATTTAGTCCTATGAAATCTGTGAACGTTCTGGAATTAATCGCCAATTTATCGTTTCTAGGCGACTCGTCTAGTTAATCGATCTTCTACAACACAGGGAAATGATTTGTAATATCGTATTGTAATATCAATGATGTTAGTGGGGCATACTGGAGAGAAGAAACAACAGAAATATGATCTATGCAGGTCTTACTAGTCTCGTCTATTCTAGTAGTTATTTATAGCTGATCTATACCCAGATTCACTCAATATGTTTAGATACTCATCAACACACTCATTGTCCTGTTGAAAAATGTTCAAGTTTAGGTCATTTTTACCCCTCTGGCCCGCCAGAAAGCTGTACAGATTGGCATTAAAAGTTTGAACACAGGTTTATGGCGATCTATACGCAGCCACAACTTGAATGCATCTATTCCCATATCTTATACTCAATTTCAATATCTTCGTTACTCCCAAGTCAACAATCTGGTGATCAGCTTGCAAATTATCCCTCACATATACCACTACAGCATCATTTTTATTGAAGTCTCCACCATTGTAATAAACGTTATACGAAGGTATCTTGAACAGGGTCACAACATAGATCCTGAAGGTTTCTGTTAGAACCACCACATCAAAATACTCAAGTGATGCCAACAAAACTTCCAATTCATCCTTATTCTTTGCAATACTTCTAATATTGACATAAATCACAGAAAACTCCTTCCCTCCGTTCAGTTGATTAAAATACTTCTTTGCATCATTTATGTTCTGCACTACTACTGTCTTAACATCTTCCACCTGAAAATCCCTTACGTAACTATCCATATCAATCAACGGTCTCAAATGATGAGTTTCAGTAAAATTCTAATAACCAGTTAAATTCTATTTTTTTTTAATCAATACCTTGCATCCAAAAGTATGCGTTAAAATACCGGTACAATACAGATATTATAAGACGCTAGAAGCCCCACAAAATAAAATCCTAGCAAAATAAAATCAACCTTGCGAAACCTAGATACATCTACACTCCAATATACAGACACTGGCACATTCTCACACACCAATCAGGCGCACAGTGTATATACACCCAACAAAATTACTAAAACGCACAACAACCAAAAAACAAAATATAAAAAATACCTGCGCAAACAAAAGCAGCAGAACAACTACCAAAGATACATATTTTACAATACTAAATAGATAAATGTCTGTTGTTTTTAAACATAAATTAAATTTAATCCTTGAGTTACTTAAACCATAAATAAATAATGATAAAACTGTATAAATAAAATGCATAATCAACTATAGCTAAATACAATGCAATCTAAATAAATAGATAATTATAAACATGTATAAATAAAACAATATACAAACTATAACTAAATAAAATGTAACTACCAGAAATACGAAGACAAAACAAACAGCTGTAACCAAATAAAACGTAATTAATTCACCACTAAATATACCCACTAAGCATGGTAACTTACAAATGCTTACCACAACGTTAGATAATTTACCATTAAGCAAGTTAAGTTTGCAACATTTCTAAATGTTTGCAGCCAAAAAACCAATGCAAACTTACAAATGAAACTTTAACATAACTTTCAAATGTAATATCTCCTTTGCGGGCTTGTTGTTTTTCTCCATTTGTAAGGTCACGTAAAGTTAGAATTGTAATGTTTCTGAAAGTTTGTTTTAATTAGTAAACATTTATTTGAATTCCCTCCATTTTCGTATTCCTGTATGTTCGACCGTATGTTATCGTCGTCCAATAGCAACATACAACACTAACGCCAACAGCGAACTGACTCTGACAATGCGCTCGGTATTAATGATTAATGGCGGATTGTTGTTTATATTATATTTATGATATCATAAGCTGTTATTTGATCTATGTCTATTTTTTATTTTTCTGGAAGTTTTAAAGATTGAACAATCTTATTGTAGCCTGAATTGTTTAAATTTTGGGTAATTAAGTAATTTGTTGTCTGGAGTATAGATAATGAAACATGGAGTATATCGGCAAACATGTCAGGTAAGAATCCCTAAAACAGCGGCGATCCTTGGGACCCGTCTACTTAAGAATCGCCGGTGAATTATTCTAAAATGGCTGCATTTATATTTTTTTTTCTTTTTATAAAATATACCCAATAAAAAAGAAAACCTAATTGCTAAACACGAATTTTGTTATGTCCTTGGAAGCAGCCTGGAGATGTCTTACCTGGTCAGACCAATTCATTTTAAAACGTTAAATATGATTGACCTATCGAAGAATGAGGCTTATCCAGAGCAATCGACATCATAAGGAACAGTACAGTACCCATCAAGTTGCCAGGATTGCTTATTTTGTACATTGTCGCAGTTTCCTATTGTATGGAACATTCATATGGGTTAACTCGTCAGCAGCGGAACATGTGTTTTTCATGCAAAAAAGAGCAATAAGGACAGTAAATGATAAAGCTCGCAACATCAATAACAGGTGCAAGCATGAATTAAAAATACAGTTGCACAAAAAAGGAGGAAAAAAAGCAGATGTTTGATTACTTGGGAATCAAATTCTATAGTTTTCTACCTAATGTTATTAAGATGCTCCCACTAACAAGATTACAGTAGGCACTAGTGGATGTTATAAAACAAAAACCAAGGTGAAGGAATTTATTGGTGCTCTAAACTAATGTATAGTGTTACATATTACTTGTATTCATTCTTTGTAGTGTGTGTGTCTGTGTGTGTGAGTGCGTTAGGCAAAAGCTTTGGAAGGCAAGTTACACTAGCTACAGACTATATATATATATATATATATATATATATATATATATATATATATATATATATATATATATATATATATATATATATATATATGTATACATAATTCATTGTAGTCATAATTACTCGATAGGGATAGTTAAGACATATGCGTGAACACTTTCAGAGACTGTCACCATATTTAAGCTATTTTCGCATTGAGGTTGTATTCATTTCCATGCGCTTGATTTATCCATTGCATATTCTTACGTTTGCTTAATTAAACGTTCTCTCAAATCGAAATGAACACACCATTTTAGATATTTCTTTTTTCACAATAGTATTTGATATGTTCACTTTATTTATGTTACATTGTTACCACATATTTTAGAAGCTAAAAAATTCTCGCCTCTCAAAAAAAAATGCTACTTCGTTTTTTTTTATTGGTGTTTCACACATTTTCCTAGACCACAGAGTTATTTAGTGAAACAATCAAAAACAATTAATTGGTATTCATTTAGAAAAAAGAATTTTTGAAATCGGTCAATTCATAACGATATCACGAGTTCAAGTTATCTATTTTGAAGCTCAGTTTTGACTAGAACTGCATTTTAGGATAAACATGGACACTCGCTATATGTCTTAGCTATCACTATCTAGTAACTATAGTCGGTACTTATAAAGACAATGACTTACCATGTACATTTGATGGTCAATAAAATCTATATATCTATCAGCAGAAATGAATAATATGTTGTAAGTCTTTAATTTTTTTATGTAATAAAGATTTTATTCTAATTAACATTGTCTTAAGTCTTTTTTTACAGTTTTACAAGAAATATATATTATGTATAAATACACCTAAACCTATATTCAGTATTAGTTTGTAACTTGAAATAAATTAAGTTAATCAAATACAGTTTCTTTTTTTCAAAAATGCTTGGACACATTGGTTAGTATTCCAAGTTTCAGTCTTTTAAAAAAGCTTTACAGTATATACCATATTTGAAAAATGATTTCATCGATAATTTCTTTAAATCAACCCTTACGTTTTTGTTGGCTTTTTTAAAGTTCTTACATGTGAAGTTGTAGAAAACCAGCAGATTTAAATTTTTTATTCATTGATAACTACACAATTTTCTTCGTGCTTTCAACTCAAGATTTATAATAAAAATTTGAATTTTGGTGGTTTTGTATTGCTTGGTGTGTACTTTAAAAATAGTCAACAAAAAGCTAAGGTTGTCATTTACAAAAATTGTCAATGACATTTAACACAAATTGTATAATATATTTTTGAAAAGATTGTAACTCAGAATATTATCTGACTCCGAGCATTTTTGAAAAAAAGTGGAAGTAGATTAATTGGAATTATCCCAAGTTACAAACTTGCACTGTATATATGATATATACAACTGCAGATAAGTTGCAAATGTAAGTTTAAATTTTACAACTTTGCTAGGCCCTTTTAAAATTGAAGCTTGCTGTAAGCTAACATTTGTAAGTATAAAGAAAGTTTGTAACAGCTCACTATAGTAAACTTGCAGTAACGTTACAAAAGAAACACTTACATATGTAAAGTCACTGTGGGGAAGATTTGCCATTTGCAACAAACTTGCAGGAGGCTTTCTGCAAGTTATCTATCAAACTTACACATGCTTTGGCAAAGATTCTGCAATGTTAATGCAATATTACCTTGCTCAGTGTGTATAAGCATTAAGATATCAAATAAACACACAAAGCAAAGGAACCCCAGAAGGACGAAACAACTCACGCAGAAAACAAGCAAAAAATCAAACCAGCAATATAAAAGCTCAAAGTATGCCCAACAAAGCGGACAGAATCCACTTGGAATTACAAAAGACTAAAAGAATAAATCAACAACAAAAAGTGTACAGTTAAAACCATACATAATCAGAGTTATACTAAAATAAAGTCCAAATATTGTCTCAAAATATAAACACAATAAAGTCCAACATTCACAGTAGATGCTTCAATCTATTTCGCTATTCTTTTACCAGGGTGTCTTGCCAAATTTGAACTTGTCCAGTTACTTCTTAGATTCTTTCGAGGAGCTTGTGCACTCGTAGTTCCCGGTGTATTAGGCTGGGAACCGTCAAATACTTCCTCGCAATAATTAATGTTGGTGAGGTCTGGTGTTGGCGGTGCACTATTTGATTTTGTTTGTGTAACCCCTAAATCAGCATCGGCCTTAAATAAAGTATCGTCTATATCCTCCAAATCGCCTGGTCTATATACTGCGTCATTAATATGCAGTTCACCTCGTCTTATATATGCATTGTATTTCTTTTCCCTGGCCAGTCTGAGATGCTTGCGCAATATTTTCTGTGTCTCCTGCTTGCTTTTAGTACAGTCGTTTTTTATTACAATGTTTGTACCCCTCCACTTACCGCAGTTATTAAGCACTGCTTTCTTCGCAAAGTGTGAGTTGAACTCAACCACTATCGGTCTGCTTTCTGTTTTTTTTTTACCCACAGTGTATACGTCGCTAATAGTCGCAGGGTTGATATCGACCTTAACAGACTTTTTAAATTTGTGAACGACAAAATTTAATAATTTTCCCTTTTCATACTCAACCTCGTTGATACCAAAAATAATAACGTTTTTCTTCAGTTTTTTTTCCAGAAACTCTACCCTTGATTTTAATAGCAGATTATCTCTTTCCAAAGAATTTACTCTTGCATTAGATTCATCTATTTTATTTGTCAGCGTTATCTTCAGATGTGATATCAGCTTCTTCACCTCAGTCAGCAACTCATTATTTGAAAGTTGAACATTAGTATCCTTCTTTCTATATTTAATTTATTTTATTATGAAGAAATCCCATCAAATACAGTCTTTTGTTTATAAACAGACTTATCAGAAACAAAATTTATCGTATTGATAAACCTATATTTTCCTGCTAAATATTTAACAGAAAGTTTTTCGAAATATACACTATTATAGATGCTACTAAGTGTATTCCGGCGTAATGCTATCTTGGATTTTCAATCAAAATGTATGCTTACAACAAGGGCATCTACTTACGAAACAGTACCAATATCAACACCAACTGTCACTTAACAAACAAAAATTAAGACCTTTAGTCCGGCCAATCTAGACCAAAAAATGAGAGTGAAGGTGCGTAAAGTCCCAACAAGCTGAAAATCAGTAAAATTGTTCAAAACATAATTTTAAATATAATTTAAAAGTTCCCCATCATTCCCGTGTATGGAATTTTTTTTATTCAAGGTCAAAGGTAAAAAAAAAGAGTTTTTCGCGATTTTCAGCAAAACGGTAAGTTATATCATAAAAGTACCTCAGACAAAAATTGTAGATCATAAAATTATCTATAAAAAATGTATCAATACTTTTTTTCCTACGAGCCACCGTTTCTGAGATAAAACGATTCAAAAAGTTGTAAAAGTTGTTATCGTCATAATATGCATGAGTACGCCACGTATATACATCTCTAGAGTTGTTATATATGTTGAAATATTTTTCTATTGGTCATTGTAACTTATACTTAAAATATAAAATATACATAAGCTATGCATAAGCTATGCATGTTTCGTTAAAAATACTAAAAATAAAAAACAAGTTCAATTAGCTTGTCTTCCTCCAACTGCTGCTCATCAACATCTTTTTCGGGTATATTACCAAGTTCAAGTGTGGCTTGGTTATCAGCTAGGCCCTACAGACTGGGGTTGGAAGTTGGTCAACAATATATTAGAGCCAGTTCAAACTTTACTCCCACCTGCGCCGGAAAAACTGCTGAACACAATTTTTTGCAACTGCAAAAAGGGATGCAGTGCTAAATGTGGTTGCAAAAAAGTCGGACTGTTTTGTTCTCTGGCATGCACAAATTGTCAAGGCCGGTCGTGCTCTAATGTTGAATCACCAACAGTGGAGGATTCGTTCGATTCCAACGAAGTGTCATGCGATACATCGCTATTGACGCAATTTACTTACATCCAAAATGAAATTGAACAAGAAGCAGGAAAAGAAGAAGAAGAACGAGAACAAGAAGAAAATCAAGAAGAGGAACAAGAATTTGAATGTTACGAATCAGGCGAATTAACTTCACCACTTTTTTAAATTTACATCGCTTTTATCTTTTCCAATCTTTGAAAATTTCCGTTATTTTGCAATAGTTTCAAATTAAACAGGATCACAACTGACCCGTGAAGTAGGCCTACTGGGGAAAGCACGTTAAAAAAACGCGCTAAGTACACTACCTCATAGGTGGCGTGGAAACGTGTGCATATTATGACGATAACAACTTTTACAACTTTTTGAATCGTTTTATCTCAGAAACGGTGGCTCGTAGGAAAAAAGTATTGATACATTTTTTATAGATAATTTTATGATCTACAATTTTTCTGAAGTACTTCTATGATAAAACTTACCGTTTTGCTGAAAATCGCGAAAAACTCATTTTTTTGACCTTTGACCTCGAATAAAAAAATTTCCATTCACGGGAATGATGGGGAACTTTTAAATTATATTTATAATTATATTTTGAACAATTTTACTGATTTTCAGCTTTTTGGGATTTTATGCACCTTCGAATGTCTAAATTGACCGGACTACTTTAATACAGAGCTCACATAAACACGACTTTACCGAGCGGGCGTTAAATTCAATGTTCAATTCACTAATTAAACAATTTATAGAAACCATGACTTCGGAATCGCACATTTAGTTATCTGCAAATTTTTATCAAAAGAACTCTACTCGCTGTAGAAATTTACGATTTTATTATATGTGGGTATTGATAAAGTGTTAAATGTGATTAGAGGGTGTGTGGTAGTACCTACTGTAATTTGACATTCTGATAATGGAATTAAATGGAAAAAACTTGACTTACTACGCAAAATAAGAGCTAACTTATTGACATAAAATTCTAAAATATGAGCTAACTAATAATTTAAAAAGTTAAGAGCGTCTAAAAAAAGTCTGGACGCAGAAAGTGCGTTATGGTAGTGAATTTTCATAAAAATCTTTTTAATGGCAAATATGTATTTTTTAATGAAAGCAGGCATCAAATTTGGCTAAATATTTTTTAGACAAAATTTTGTTGAAAGAATACATAAAATTCAAATTATATACCTAATCTGTAATTAAAAGAGAAAATAAAATCGAGAATCCATTAAAATCTTTTTTTCGACGAATTTAGGTTAAAAAATGTTCCAACAAGTGAATAATTTTTCACACAAATATTTTCAACAAATGTTTCTTCAAAAAAAAAACATTAAATTCATTCATAAGAAAATTAGCTATTAAAAGAACATTTTCTACGAGTAAATTCGCTAATAAAAATAAATTACATAAATTAAAAAACAACTGGTCCGATTTTTCAAGAAAATCCGTAAATATTTTTTTATAATAACTTATTAAACATTTATCATTAGTTACCAAAATTTCACAAAAGCATATAAAAATGATTTCTACGAAGCACAAAAAATTTCTGCGAAAACTGGCTAAATATGTTTTACACAAAATTTTGCTAAAAGAATACATAAAATTCAAATTATATACCTAATCTGTAATTAAAATTGAAAATAAAATAATTTGTTTGCACGAAAATCCATTAAAACCTCATTTCTGACAAACTTCGTTTAAAAAATGTTCCATCAATTGAATAATTTTTCATACAAAAATTCGCAACAAATGTTTCTTCAAAGAAAATTCTTTAATTCATTTATAAAAAAATCGGTTTTAAAAGAACATTTTGTACAAGAAAGTTCGGTGTGGCTGCACAGAGAAAATTCTTTTGCGTGTGGATGCTGTAAAAATTGAATCCGGTTGTAGAAAAGAAAACAGCCTCTTCTGATGTCACAAATCTCTACGTCTATGTTAACTGTGGAACGGTTTTAAATATATAAGCATCAAAATTGTTTACAGCCGACAGCGATATAATACCAAAACTTTTACTGAAATATATACGAGTACACAAAAAAGATTTGAAATGTGTAATATAAAATTAAGTCAGTTACTCAACTTGATGCTTAGAGGAAGTAAACTGTTTCATTACTAATTTACTAGTACACATTGTTAACAGATTACTTATTAATTTGGCGATAACTCAATATATCCTTGATATTCGTGTATTTAACGTCCAAGAGACTGTTCACTAAGTGAAGATTTAAACCTGTGATGAGCACTGATAAGTACACTTAGAGAACCCAAATCACAACAACACATCTTTTTAAAGACCTGGCCATCGTTTCACTAACAAAGTTAGCGTCGTCGGAGGATGTAAAATTCTAACTACTTTCTACCGAGAAGTTATAGAAATTCTTCAAAATGATAATTTCATAGGCATCAATTGAATTTTTGATTATTTTGAGTTTTCAGTAACATTGATGAAATATAGGTCTTTAGTTATTAAGGTTTCTCTTGAAAACAACAAATGCTTTATGAATAACAAGCGGCAAAAAGCTTTAGAATTTAGTTCTTCATAAAATGAAATAATATTTTTTTAAATCCACCAATAGGTTAAAAAATTCTGTCACATTTTATGGGTTCATCACCCTATTCAACCATTTGAAATGCTTCAATTAAAATCTACTCACCATCGATTAATGCTCTTGGTACACCCAAAACGTGTACCAAATTTGGCTTTTTTGAGATGAAGTATTACTGAGATATTGATTTTTTCGGAATTTAAAACCTATTTTGAAGGCCTGTAATTTCTCAGTGGCGCAACGTAGTATGAGGGTATGTTGCATTAAAACACCATATTTTAGGTTCCCCTACATGTCCCCTGCTCTGCGTCGGTCCTTATGGGTAACACCCTGTATATCTTTTTTTTAAAGCAATGTGCCCATGAGTATATGTATGAACATTTTGGGAAGATTCATTGAATGTTTCTGGGACCTTTTCAGAACATACTGGGAGCTCCTAAGAATATTATAAATAACATTCTGAGAACCTTATTAGTATGACGGAATCTGCCCCATTGTCATGTTCATAGAATGTTCTCTGAATATATATACCTTGTGAGAATGTTCTGGGGCTGTTTGAATATTCGTTCGAAACATTCCTGGTATATTATCAGGATGTGTCTGTGCTGTCTGGGTATACGCAGATACTATGCTCACTCGTTAGTCACTCACTTGTTTCAATATTATCAACAAATTTGCATTATCTCGAATCAGTTTTTTTGGTATTGAAGAATAAGTCTGACACAAATAAAAGCAATCATCTTTATTGTGACGTCCGAAACAAAAATAGTCCCTGATAATGCTTTGATTGCAACAAACTATATCATCGAATATAACTAACGAATTCGGTTTAATCTGAAAAAAATGTGATTATCTGATTTCCGTCATCGCATTCAGAATAGCCAATCTCTTTCATGGGTTGCAAAAGAGATCTGAGATATTGAAATTTTGGTTGGTTCAAAGACTTAGAAAACACAACCACCCACCCACACACACACACCCACCCACCCACACACACACACACAAATATATATATATATATATATATATATATATATATATATATATATATATATATATATATATATATATATATACTGGCAACCTACTTACGAAATTTGTCACAATTACTACGCCTTCCGACGCGATAAAATAAGAGTGAATCCGTCACCTGTTAAACTAAAGCGATTTTTAGCAACAGGGTTCCGCAAAATGAGGAATTCACTTAAGTAGGGTAGGGGTTTGACGAAAAAGTGAAACACGAATTTAAAACAAGACGATTTAAAAAAATTCGGGATGCAGCAAGTGCGTTATAGTAGCGAATTTTCATAAATGTTGTACACTATTATTATACGGCATATTAGTAAAGTTAATACGTTAAACACAGAACTTGAAGATCGATTTTAGACGTTCTAGTACGCGCACTTTTGAAGAAATCTTTCGAAAGTGTTACCATCGATTTCTCTAGTATCAGAAAAATCTTGCGTTATAACATCTTTTGAGAAAAATGGCGAAAACTCAATTTTATATGAAGCTAAAGAACTAAATTTTGCTATATATGTTAAAATGAATTATATTGTACATTTTGAATCTATGATTGTGTTATCCTAGCGTTTTATGACGGAATGCGAGTTAACCTATATGTTTCAATTGCAACATACGTTTCTGATCATTGTTATCGAAAGACTGGATAAATGACTGTATACACAGCAAATTTAAACAAAGCTATTCACTATAACAAGTTCAGAATTGATTGCCGCTAGATCAACCCGTATAATATAATAAGGTCAGAAAGCTCAACGTTTTAAACATTGCCAAAGGTAAGTTATATAGTTAGTTTTACATGATCATCTGAGTCATCTGAGCCTATTGATTAAATTTTTCACTGTCGTTATTTACTAGCCAGTTTAAATTTACAGGAGCTGAGTTTTTGAGACAAGCAATGGCGACTGATTTGTTAAAGAATTACAAAAGCAATTTTAATATGGATGATCCTACTCTAGTTACAGTGTAAAGTTGCAGTTATATTTAATTATACATAAAAACTTCAGCTAATGTTTAGATTTAATTTTGAATTTCACTTTATTTATAACATTGAGTTAAATGTAAACATCATAAACAATTTAAAAATTAAAATTATAAATATTTTTATACAATAAGAATGTATTATATTATATTGTTTTCCTACAAGTGTTTAATAAACTATGTTTTCAATAATTTGTTGTTTTGTTTTTCTAAACTATTATTGTGTGTGGTTATATAGAAAAAGCTCTACTCCTAATAACAAAATGTAACATGTAATGTTGATGAAATTGCCAATAAATATATCTGATATATATGCCCAACTATGTTCCATAGATATACCACGAGAGTAACTATATGCATGACATTTTGTGTCACATGTAACTTACAAGTTCATAACAAGTTACATAAATCATACTTTTGTAAATAACAAAATATTATTTCAGTTATGTGAATGTTACATAACTGTGTTTGTTAGGGCGATTGTCATCTTTTACCGGAATAAATTACATTCAACAGACATGTTTCCTAAAATAGAATTTAAATTCTTAAGTTTAAACTTATAGTACAAGTAGAGCACTCCGATTGCGGTGGGCAGTCGCTTACATACACAGCAATAATATTAATATGAATATTTTCCACATTTATGCTCTTCTATACTTACTGAAAATAAAATACTTTATTAGAAAGTGCCATAATAAATTATATATTACCTGCTCAATAATTTCCTTGAAGTTTGAAAACTTTTTGTATTGCTGAGAAATGACAGCGAGTCCTCTGAAATAACTAAAAATGTATATGGCCAATGGCCAGTACAAAACTGGCTCTCCTAATAAATTTCCTTGATGTGTGAAAACTTTTTGTATGGCAGATAAGTGACAGCGAGTCCTCTGAAATAACTAAAAATATATATGGCCAGTA
This sequence comes from Tillus elongatus, assembly GCA_964006375.1. NCBI lineage: Eukaryota > Metazoa > Arthropoda > Insecta > Coleoptera > Cleridae > Tillus > Tillus elongatus. The sequence continues at coordinate 66,616,168 of OZ023268.1, forward strand.
CAAAACTGTAGGATTGCCCAAAACTGAACCAAAAGGCTTATTGAGATTTATTTTAGATCGAAATTTGTGTATACGACAATTTATATACAGGTTATAAATGTTATGGAAATATAAGGAGTATCATTAGTTAGAATTAAAATGTTATAAGGGGACCTTACTAGTACTACATACCTGCCAACAATCAAGATACCTAATGAATGTACGTTTAACGTTAATGTACTTTAAATAAATCTTAGGGATAATGTCACCAGTCCACTGTTAATTCTAAAACAAAACACTAAAACAAGAAACAACACTGGATACTGAATTCAACTTACTAAAAACACCGAAACGGAAAAAGTGGAAGTCAATAAACAAGTTCCAGCTTCCAGTGCATGTGCATTTATATTAATATTAATAACATTTGTTGAACTGTCACTAGTCACTAGAATTTTCTTCTTAGGTTGCATAAAGATTTTGCACTTTATAGGTTAATATATTAATTTCGTTACCAGCCAAATAAAATTGCCATCGTTAGAACATGACATTTCTAATGTAACCGTGGTAAGAAATTTACATAAATGTTTGTTATATAAAAGAAAAGGATTAGAAATAAAGAGTGTGTCTGTATCCGATATGGTACATTGTAATCTACAGGTTCTCTTAATAGTATGTATCAAAGATATGTGTGCTGGGATATATATATATATATATATATATATATATATATATATATATATATATATATATATATATATATATATATATATATATATATATATATATATATATATATTAACAAACAAGTATAAATAAGTCATGTACAGTTCATAGTGTTGTTAACCTGTCCAATACAGACATTTCGAATTTTCCTTCATTGTATAATCATTTAGTCAACTAATATTACCAGTAGTCTATGGTTCCTCTATGGCTGAAGCATAACGTATACAAAGTTGGCTGTTCTGTGGCTCCCCCTCCTCTCCGCGTTTTGTCTCTGACATTTCCGCTGTTCTGTCCTTGCGTTTGGTTCACCGTTTCGCCGTCAAACCAGCGCCATCTGCTTTATTGCAGTTTTCATTAATGGCCGACGTTCACTCTCGTCTTGTGTTTGAGTTGTCGTTTGTATTGTTTTAATGACACCATGACTCGATTTTCTGGCACATTTGGGTATGTTGTTGTTGGACCGCTGATGCAATAGATGAAGACTCCAGCCTTGGCAACCTGTGTATAGTTTGAATCTAATTTTTTCAAGAATTAGAAAGTAAGTATTGAAGCCATTTTGTTTTCTCGTATCACTTCTTTATAGAATTTTTCAATCTCCTTATGAGTTCTCATGGGGTTTCTGCTTGACTGTGTGGCCTCCTGTTATGCTTTTGCTCTGTCAGTTCACTCCACTGCCTTTTTCGCTTTGTAGATTCAATTTTGACTTTTTAGCTTTTGCACTAAATAACTAGCTTTTTAACTCGTTTAACTTTGCTCTGTTTTGATAATGATGGCCTTTAGCCCGTTTTGACTGCATGTTTTTGACTTTAGTGTGAATTAGGTAACCTTTTGGTTGACTTGTAGTTTTTACTTTATGTTCGGCATGTAACATTGCTTTTTTAACCTATTTTAGACATGTTTTGCTATGTGACTGTAGATTTTAGTCTTGATGATGTATGTAGAGTTTAACTTGAGATCATTGTGCTTAAACCAGCACAATTGCCTACCAGAAGACAATGTTTTCTGACAGACCTTTTATTACAATTTTTAGATTTGCCCCTGATGATGGCTATTGTATAGCCGAAACGCGTAGGGCACCCCATCAATAAATTTTGCTGTCTGGATGAAGCTTCTCATTAAGTACCTTAGTAATGGAAGTTGTTCGTGTATACGATCATAGAGGTTTGTACTTGAGTTGACATAACGGTGCCATTCTATATCCCAGTATTTAATTAATTGCTGTTTAATTTCCGGTCGAAAGTCTGTATATGGGATTTTTCGGTTTTCTGATCGCTTTCCAAAAATGCTGCTTGCCTGGCTAGATCGTCTACTATTTCATTTCCTGATATTCCGGCGTGCCCCTTGACCCACAGATATACTATTTCAGTGATTGCTTTTAACTGATACTCGTATCCCTTAATGCGAGATAGAATAGCATTTTTAAAGTTATCTTGTTTCTGGTTCTTAATTGTCATAAGTGCTGACTTTGAATCACTTATTATAATACATTTTTCTGTATTGTTCTTAGTGATCCATTATAATACCTATATATATATATATATATATATATATATATATATATATATATATATATATATATATATATATATATATATATATATATATATATATATATATATGTATGTATGTATGTATATATATATATATATATATATATATATATATATATATATATATATATATATATATATATATATATATATATATATATATGTGTGTGTGTGTGTGTGTGTGTGTGTGTGTGTGTGTGTGTGTGTGTGTGTGTGTGTGTATGTATCCAACCGATAACTCAAAAAACAATTAACCGATTTCAATGAAACTCGGCAAGTGCCTTTCTTTTATTTATAGCTTGGATGAGTTCATTAGCCAGGAAAATCGGACCAGGTTTTCCGGGAAAATTTTGAGTTTCATTTCGAAAAAAAAATTTTTTCCGAAAATTACAAAGATATTTCAATGAAATTTAGTGTGCATGCTGCTTTAGGAAAGACCTAACTATGTACCAAAATTCAGCCTTCTAGTTGTACAGAAAATTGAGCTATTAAAATTTGAAGCATTTATTTTTAATATCAGCGCGTTTCATTGACAATGGCAAACCTGGGTTGGTATATGAGATCTAGTATGTCTGAGTCGTTGCCTGGTAACGGATCATTTGATATTATTGCGCAGGTCTGTTACACGCTGTAACTGCGTTTATCGTATGGTATTAGATTGTTTATCACAAATTATTTGTGTTAATTGGGAATTTTTATATACAAGCGCAAATTATTCCTTTACGATTTTATTAATGTTAGTGGGTGGACTAAATAGTGTTTCTTATGTTTTGTCAACACATATAAAGGATCGAAGTTTTACAAAAGGGCTGATATGCAACAGGTTAGTTATTTTCTCTCTGATGCTTTGGCGGTAGTTTTAGTTAAGTTTATGGTTTAACGGTCCATATTTTTTAGGTAATTTTCGTACAAAAAATTCGTCAATGGGGAGACCGCGACTTTAGAATTTTAAAAAGATTTCTTCAAATGAGCGCAAACTAGGCCCCCTAGAATCCATATCCGGGTTTACGTTCAGTTTTGATCTGTTTATATATATACAGGGTGACGCATTTCTACGGTAAAGCTCAATATAATTATTATTATACAAGAGACGAGAAAAAATTGTATAAGTTAATTATAGGGTGTCTTGAGCTGCATCTTATAAAAATATTTTGACAATCACAGGCTGGTCCATAAGTCGTTGGTGATCCCTACAATTTTTTTCGAACACCCTTATTTTATTGCATTTTTTATCGAAATATGTTTGTAAGAAAAAAAATCGAGACGCAGCATTAAATGCTTCAAATTTCAATAACTCAATTTGCTCTTAACCTAAGGTTTGTTGGCTAGGAAACCAACATTTAAAGTTTATTGTCGGAAATTTTTTGTACATTTTCAAACAATAAGTTATTTTGATAAAATATGGCACATTGTTTCTACTATATAGGTTATACCGGTAACCAAATTTATGACTGCTTGCATTAAAAAGACATATTTGCTATTCAAAGCACTTTTATAAAAATTCACTTCCATAACGCACTGACTGCGTCCAGACTTTTTTTTTATATAGACACCTGTATCGCAGCGCTAGAAACCCAAAAATCTAAATAATTTGTGTGTAGTTTATAAGAGGGTAAGTGTGCATTAGGGTATGCATACGTGGGGTCCCACTGAGCAAGGTAATATTGTATTAACATTGCAGAATCTTTTCCAAAGCAAGTGTAAGTTTGATAGATTACTTGCAGAAAGCCTCCTGCAAGTTTGTTGCAGATGGCAAATCTTCCCCCCAGTGACTTTACATATGTAAGTGTTTCTTTTGTAACGTTACTACAAGTTCACTGTAGTGAGCTGTTACAAACTTTCTTTATACTTACAAATGTTACCTTACAGCAAGCTTCAATTTTAAAAGGACCTAGCAAAGTAGTCAAATTTAAACTTACATTTGCAACTTATCTGCAATTGTATATATTATACATACAGTGCAAGTTTGTAACTTGGAATAATTCCGATTAATCTACTTTAGCTTTTTTTCAAAAATGCTCGGAGTCAGATAATATTCTCAGTTACAATCTTTTCAAAAATGTATTATACAATTTATGTCAAATGTCATTGATAATTTTTGTAAATGACAACCTTAGCTTTTTGTTGACTATTTTTAAAGTACACATCAAGCGATACAAAACCACCAAATTTTTATTATAAATCTTGAGTTGAAAGCAGAAAAAAAATTGTGTAGTTAATCAATGATTAAACATTTTAAATCTGCTGGTTTTCTACAACTTCACATGTAAGAACTTTAAAAATAGTCAACAAAAACCTAGGGTTGATTTAAAGAAATTATTGATGGAGTCATTTTTCAAATATGGTACATACCGTATAGATTTTTTAAGAGACTGCAACTTGAAATACTAATCCATGTGTCCAAGAATTTTTGAAAAAAAAAAACTGTATTTGATTAATTGCATTTATTTCAAGTTACAAACCAATACTGAATATATGTACAGGTGTATTTATACATAATATATATTTCTTGTAAAACTGTAAAAACTGACTTAAGACAATGTTAATTAGAATCTTTATTACATAAAAAAATTAAAGACTTACCACATATTATTCATTTCTGCTGATAGATATATCGATTTTATTGACTTTCAAATGTACATGGTAAGTCGCTGCCTTTATAAGTACCGAATATATTCACTAGTTAGATATAGTTAAGACATATAGCGAGAGTGCCCATGTTTAGGCTAAAATGCAGTTCTAGGCAAAACTCGACCACAAAATAGATAACTTGAACCTGTGATATCGTTATTAGTTGACCGATTTCAAAAATTCTCTTTTCTAAATGAATATCAATTAATTGTTTTCGATATTGTTTTACTAAATAACTCTTAGTCGTCTAGGAAAACGTGTGAAAGACCAATAACAAAAACGAAATCTTCTGTCTTATTTTGAGCGGCAAGAATTTTTTTAGCTTCTAAAGTATATGGTAACATATGTGACATAAAATCAAGTCAACATATCAAATACTATTGTGAAAAAAGAAATATCTAAAATGGTGCATTCATTTTGGTTTTAGATAAAGTTTCATTAAGCAAACGTAAGAATATGCAATGGATAAATCAAGCGCAGGGAAACGAATACAACTTCAATGCATAAATAGCCTAAATATGGTGACAGTCTCTGAAAGTGTTCACGCATCTCTTAACTATCCCTATCGAGTAAGTATAGTACTGTCAATGGCTGTGTACCTTCAGAAACATTGAGTTAAAATAAAGCAAAATTATGACTACAATGAATTACGTATATATAAAAAATGTCTGTGGCTAGTGGAACTTGCATTCCAAAGCTTTTCCCTAACACACACACACACACAGCCACACACACACTACAAAGAATGAACACAAATAGTATGTAACACTATACACATTAGTTTAAAGCACCAATAAATTCCTTCACCTTGGTTTTTTGTTTTATAACTATCCCTATGGAGTAAGTGTAGTACTGTCAATGTCTGTGTACCTTCAGACACATTGAGATAAAATAAAGCAAAATTATGAGTACAATGAATTACATATATATAAAAAAAAGTCTGTGGCTAGTGGAACTTGCATTCCAAAGCTTTTCCCTAACACACACACAGCCACACACACACACACTACAAAGACTGAATACAAATAGTATGTAACACTATACACATTAGTTTAGAACACAAATAAATTTCTTCACCTTGGTTTTTTGTTTTATAACATCCACTAGTGCCTACTTTAATCTTATTAGTGGGAGCATCTTAATAACATTAGGTGGAAAATTGAGGAATTTGATTCCCAAGTAATTAACCCACTAAGCATGGTAACTTACAAATGCTTACCGCAACGTTAAATAATCTACAATTAAGTAAGTTAAGTTTGCAACATTTCTAAATGTTTGCAGGCAAAAAACCAATGCAAACTTACAAATGAAACTTTAACGTAACTTTCAAACATAATATCTCGTTTGCCGGCTTGTTGTTTTTCTCCATTTGTAAGCTCACGTAAAGATACAATTGTAATGTTTCTGAAAGTTTGTTTTAATTTGAAAACAACATTTATTTGAATTCCCTCCATTTTGGTGATCGTCTATTCTCGATCGTATGTCATCGTCGTCCAATAGCAACATAGCAACACCGACGCCAACAGAGAACTGACTCTGACAAAGCGCTCGGCATTAATTAATGGCGGTTTGTTGTTAACATTTTTTATTTTTTATCATTGCGTCATCATAAGTTGTTATTTGATCTATGTCTATTTATTTTCCCTGAAGTTTTAAAGATTGAACAATCTTATTGTAGCCTGAATTGTTTGAATTTTGGGTAATTAAGTAATTCGTTGTCTGGAGTGTAGATAATGAAACATGAAGTATATCCACAAACATTTCAGGTAAGAATCCCTAAAACAGCAATAAAATTAGTCACTTTTCTGTTGCATAATTATTTTGGTATGTAGCCATTGGTGAATTATTATAAAATGGCTGCATTTATATTTTTGTTTCTTTTTATGAAATATACTCTACAAAAAAGAAAACCTAATTGTTAAATACGATTTTTGTTATGTCCTTAGAAGCAGCCTGGAGATGTCTTACCTGGTCAGAGCAATTCATTTTAAAACGTTAAATATAATTGACGTATGGAAGCATGTGGCTTATCCATAGCAATCGACATCATAAGGACGGTGGAACAGTATCCTATGCTATGGAACATTCATATGGGTTAACTAGTCAGCAACGGAACATCTGCTTATCATGCAAAAAAGAGCAATAAGGACTGCAACAAGAAAGCTGCCCAAATGTGTTCGAGGCTATATCCTTCTTCAGTTTATGTATTCAAAATATTCAGTGAATGATGAAGCTCGCAACAACCAGGTGCAGGCCCGAATTAAAAATACAGTTGCACAAAAAGGAAAAAAAAGGAGATGTTTGATTACTTGAGAATCAAATTCCTCAATTTTCTACTTAATGTTATTAAGATGCTCCCACTAATAAGATTATAGTAGGCAGTAGTGGATGTTATAAAACAAAAACCAAGGTGAAGGAATTTATTTGTACTCTAAACTAATGTGTATAGTGTCTGTGTGTGTGAGTTCCACTAGCCACAGACATTGGCGGTACTATACTTACTCGATAGGGATAGTTAGGACATGTGTGAACACTTTCAGAGACTGTCGCCATATTTAAGCTATTTTTGCAGTAAATTTGTATTCATTTCCCTGCGCTTGATTTATCCATTGCATATTTTAGAAGCTAAAAAAATTCTCGAGTCTTAAAACAAGTAATGCTGCAGAAGACTTTGTTTTTGTTATTGGTGTTTCACACGTTTTTGTAGACGACTAAGAGTTATTTAGTAAAACAATATTAAAAACAATTAATTGGTATTCATTTAGAAACAACAATTTTTGAAATCGATCAGTTAATAACGATATGACGAGTTCAAGTTATCTATTTTGTCGCTGAGTTTTCACTAGAACCTCATTTTAGGCTAAACATGGACACGCTCGCTATGTCTTAACTATCTCTATCGAGTAACATTAGTCGGTACTTATAAAGACAGTGACTTACCATGTACATTTGATGGTCAATAAAGTCTATATATCTATCAGCAGAAATGAAATGTGTTGTAAGTCTTTAATTTTTTTATGTAATAAAGATTTTATTCTAATTAACATTGTCTTAAGTCATTTTTTACAGTTTTACAAGAAATATATATTATGTATAAATACACCTATATACCTATATTCAGTATCAGTTTGTAACTTGAAATAAATTCACTTAATCAAATAGTTTCCTTTTTTCAAAAATGCTTGGACACATTGGTTAGTATTTCAAGTTGCAATCTTTTAAAAAATCTATACAGTATGTACCATATTTGAAAAATGACTTCATCGATAATTTCTTTAAATCAACCCTTACGTTTTTGTTGGCCTTTTTGAAAGTTCTTACATGTGAAGTTGTAGAAAAGCAGCAGTTTTAAAATTTTTATTCATTGATAACTACACAAAATTTTTTTTCGTGCTATCAACTCAAGATTTATAATAAAACTTTGAAATTTGGTGGTTTTGTATCGCTTGATGTGTACTTTAATCAATAGTCAACAAAAAGCTTAGGTTGTCATTTACAAAAATTATCAATGACATTTGACACAAATTGTAAAATACATTTTTGAAAAGATTGTAACTGAGAATATTATCAGACTCCGAGCATTTTTGAAAAAAAGCTGACGTAGATTAATTTGAATTATTCCAAGTTACAAACTTGCACTCTATGTATAATATATACAATTGCAGATAAGTTACAAATGTAAGTTTAAATTTTACAACTTTGCTAGGTCCTTTTAAAATTGAAGCTTGCTGTAAGGCAACATGTGTAAGTATAAAGAAAGTTTGTAACAGCTCACTACAGTAAATTTGCAGTAAAGTTACAAAAGAAACACTTGCATATGTAAAGTCACTGGGGGGAAGATTTGCCATTTGCAACAAACTTGTATGGAGCTTTCTGCAAGTAATCTATCAAACTTACACTTGCTTTGGAAAAGATTCTGCAATGTTAATGCAATATTACCTTGCTCAGTGGGAAACTTCTCCTTTTGGTGCAACCGTATTTTTAATTCATGCCTGCAGCTGGTATTGATGTTGCGAGCTTCACCATTCACTGGATATTTTTAATACGTATACTGAAGAAGAATATCGCTGGAGGGGTACCTAAGTATCCCATTGACCTCGAACACATCAGGGCAGCTTTTTCTTGAACCTACGCACACAATGTCCTTATTGCTCTTTTTTGCATGATAACCACATGTTCCGCTGCTGACGAGTTAACCCATATGAATGTTCCATATGATGGGTACTGTACTGTTCTTATGATGTCGATTGCTCTGGATAAGCCTCATGCTTCCATAGGTCAATCATATTTAACGTTTTAAAATGAATTGGTTTGACCAGGTAAGACATCTCCAGGCTGCCTCATAACAAAATTCGTATTTAGTAATTAGGCTTTCTTTTTCGTTGAGTAGATTTCATAAAAAGAAACAAAAATATAAATAGGAACAGCCTTTGGGAATAATTCACCAATAGCGACATACCAAAATTTAATTATGCTACAGAAAAGTGACTAATTTTATTGATTTCACACATGTATTTAGTATATAGCTGTTTTAGGGATTCTTACCTGATATGTTTGTCGATATACTCCATGTTTCATTATCCACATTCCAGACAACGAATTACTTAATTACACCAAAAATCTAAGAATTCAGGCTACAATAAGATTGTTCAATCTTTAAAACTTCCAGAAAAATAAATAGACATAGATCAAATAACAGCATATCATAAATATAAACAATCCGCCATTATTCATTATTGCCAGGCGCTTTGTCACGAGTCAGTTCGCTGTTGGAGTTGGTGTTGCTATGTTGCTATTGGACGACGATGACATACGATCGAACATACACGAACAAAAAACCGGGGGAATTCGAATAAATGTTTACAAATCAAAACAAACTTTCAGAAACATTACAATTGTAACTTTACGTGAGTTTACAAATGGAGAAAAACAACAAGCCTGCAAATGAGATATTACATTTGAAAGTTATGTTAAAGTTTCATTTGTAAGTTTTTTGGCTGCAAAGATTTTTATATGTTGCAAACTTAACTTGCCTAATGGTAAATTATCTAACGTTGCGGTAAGCATTTGTAAATTACCATGCTTAGTGGGGTATCTGCGGGGGCGTGCTTGTTTGTGTTTGAGCGTTTGCGTGTGTGCGTGTGTGTAAAGCGTGTGCACATGGATGCGTACTTCCGCGAGTGTTTGTGCGCGCGTGTGTATATATGTGCGTTTCTGAGCAGATTTACTACCCATACGGCACAAGATATTCTCAGAACATTCTCACAATGTGAGTACGTTCTTTTTCAGAATATTTATTTCGGAATGTTCTAATAACATTTATGGAATTTCAAAGTACCGTCTTGATTATTTTGAGTACATCCATTCAAACACAACCTAAGAATATACAATATACAAAGAATATACTCATAGATTATTATTTAGAATATACGCTCAGTATATGCTTGAGATGGATAAAATATAATACTATAAATAACTTTAAGATTCAATCAAGAAGATTGATAATAATAATGATTATGGTAGGTATAGCTGTAAGAATTCTTATAGTACCTAATAATAGGTAACTATTTTGTATTATCTCATTCTGCTACCATTACGTGAAATTCATTTACTCACTAATGTGCTGGGTACATTATATAATATACTCCAATTACGTTTTGAAAATGTAATAATTTAATTTTGTCAATTAGAAATATAATATAATATTATTGCTTACATATACAGGTAATTAACAATCCAATCCATAGCATGTGGTAGTGGAATTTTTCTTTACGTAATAGTAAAGGCCTTTTTTCACGCCCGAGGAGGTACCACCCCACACATCAAGGGGCCGGTGAAGTCCCAACGGACGTTTCCGGTTCTGGTGTATGAGTCGGTTTCCCTTATAAGCAAAATAAGCAAAAATGATGATGGCTCCTCCTTGTACAAAATATTCCGGAGGTAAAATACCCCTCCATTCGGATCTCCGGGAGAGGGATCTACAGGGGGCGCCAACATCAAGATTTAACATATTCTTTTCGAATATATGTGGCCTAAAATCTAACCTGAACTCTGTCCACCATTTCCTCCAGGCGACCAGGCCCCAACCCCTCTTCCTGACCGAAACCCAAATCAGTGCCAAAAAAGCCACTAATCACTCTAATTTACCGGGGTATGAGCTCCTTACGTCCTTTAGATTGCATGGGGGCGTGTGCGCATACGTCTTTAGCAATCTACCCTGCACCAGACTCCCCAATTTAGAAGCTGGAAGAAAAGACATACTATGGATAAAACTCTTTCTCAGGGCTGCAACTAAATTCATCTGTTGCATTTACCGGTCACCTTCTGACAACAACTTTGTCCAGCTTTTTGACTACCTTTCTGAAAAAATCTTATTTCTGAAAATCCTTCCTCCGAGGTCACCATTCTTGGTGATTTCAATGTCCATAATAAGGAATGGCTAGGATCTTCAAAAACCGATCCACAAGGGAGAGCAGCGGAGGCCTTTGCAGTCTGCAATTCTTTAGCCAATATGGTTCAGCAACCTACTTACTTTCCTCGTATCCCAACACACAGCTCAAATCCCTTGGATCTCCTTCTTACTACAAAACCTGAATGCTATAAGATATCAGTCACCGCCCCCTTGGTCGCTCAGACCACGGCATGGTCACTGCTTCCTGCGCAATGCAACTCGAGGCCACACAGTCATCACACCCACGTATCGTTTGGCACTATAACTCTGACTCATGACCTGACCTGACCTGACCTGACCTGACCTGACCTGACCTGACCTGACCCCTCTGATATCTCACAAAACGTCACCGAAATTATCCAAGCTGGCATGGAATTGTTTATTCCACGTACACAGAAAACCGCTTCAGCCACTCAAAAGCCCTGGTTCTCTAAATCATGTGACAAGGCCAGACTTGAAAAGGTCAAAGCTCACAAAACGCGTCTGCACAATCCCAGTCAAGAAAATCGTCAAGCATTTAACGACACAAGAAACCGCTATGTCCGCATTCTTTCTGAGGCAAACAACTCGTTTAATAACCACATGAAAAACAAAGTCCTCTTAAGCTCCAACGGCGGCAAATCCTTCTGGACTCTTGCTAAATCTATTGGGAATACTTTCTGCAAAAGCACGTTCCCACCTCTTGTCTCAGGGGATGAAATTGTTTCTACCGCCCCGGGCAAGGCTGAACTTTTTGCTTCGTTGTTCGCCGACAATGCTACTCTCAACTCACCTCCAAATGTTCAACCACCAACAGTCTTCAATGTCGCGCATAAAATAACGGATATCATTTTCAAAACTAAAAAGGTACGAAAGATGCTCTCTTCTCTTAATACCAGGAAAGCTTCTGGCCTTGACGAGATCCCAGCAATTGTTCTCAAAAAATGCGCACCAGAACTTGCTCCTGTCCTGACTCGTCTGTTTCAGATATCTTACAATAAAGGCATATTCCCTAGTAACTGGAAAACTGCTCGAGTACAACCCATCCCCAAGAAAGGACTCAAAGCGCTTCCTAGCAACTACAGTCCTATTTCTCTCCTTTCGGTCGTATCTAAAGTGATGGAAAAGTATATAAACGCCGAATTACTAAAATTTCTTGAAAAACACAGTCTAATCCACGACAGGCAGTATGGATTCCGTCAGCGCAGATCGACTGCCGACCTCCTTTCCTTTGTCACCCATTCTTGGAACAAGTCTATGGAACTACACGGTGAATCCCATATTGTTGTTCTAGACATATCCAAAGCATTCGACCACGCAGCGCTGCTTAATAAACTTCCGGCCTATGGCCTACCACCAAAACTTTGTACCTGGACAGCAAATTTTCTCTCCAACAGGAGCATTTCTGTTGTTGTGGATGGTCATTCCTCTAAACTGTATCCAATTAATGCAGGAGTTCCTCAAGGTTCTCAAGCTTTAGCCCCTACTTTGTTTCTTCTCCACATCAATGACCCCCTCTCTAGCACATCCAACCCAGTTCACAGTTACGCGGACGACAGCACCCTCCACTCAAATATATAATATTCTAAGCCTGTCTCTTTAGTCCAATTAGATGAGGATCGCAGACTCATGGAAGGTTCTGTCTCCGTGAATCTCCAAAAAATATTAGACTGGGAAAGTAGAAATCTTGTACATTTCAACCCCACCAAATCTCAGTCTTGCTTTCTTTCTCATAAGAGATACACTAGCCCTAGACCCATCACAATGAACAACCAAGTTATTCAAAGTAATGAGTCCTTTTCTCTTGTTGGCATTTCTGTGGATCGAAATCTCAATTGGCAGCAACATGTCACATCAATTGCAGAAGCGGCTGCTAAGAAATTAGGTTTCCTCTTCCGGACTCGCCAATACTTTTCACCAGCTAATCTCTATACCTTATATACTTCACAAATAAGGCCAAACCTCGAATACTGCTCCCACATCTGGTGTGCAGCTGCCGCTTCTACACTCGCTATCCTGGACTCCATTCAAAAGAGAGCTATACGTCTCATCGGTGACCCTACCCTCACCTAAAGGCTGCCATCCCTTGCCCACCGACGTGCCGTTGGTGACCTCTCTCTCTCTCTCTCTCTCTCTCTCTCTCTCTCTCTCTCTCTCTCTCTCTCTCTCTCTCTCTCTCTCTCTCTCTCTCTTTTATAGATATCTGCACGGGCACGGGGATACACAAACTTAAAAAGTAGAGAAGACGTTCGCAGACATTTAGAGAGCGTTAACATTCATAAACTTCTTTGATTTTGACTTTGATTATCATGTCGCATAATCACAGTATAGTATTCTAATCTTTAAAAAAATACTTCCAACTTTATGTACTTAAATATTATTAAATTGCGTAATTTATTAAGAGGTTGTGATAAAACGTCAAACTCCACTGTACGACAGCATATTATTGTTGCATTGGACTCACCACATGACGCCATGCACGGGACAGTTCTGAAAATAGAAAGCCTTATTGTCATGTTTCTCGTTATTTGTATCATCGATATAGTACACCCAACCAGACCTTGTTTTATGTGTAGTAAAGTTTAGTGTCTAGTGTGAATGTGTCCTAGTCTTGAGATGAGTATGAACCCTAGTTTTATCCTCTTTTCTCGAAATGGAGATGTCCTGGATTATCCCAGTTTTTAAATCTGCTTGTCCTAGCCTAATCTTTTTTGGTCTGGCAACCCTACCTAGTTTCAAAAACGCAGCAACTCAGTGATATCTAAATTCATTTAGGTAAGGTAACTTTCGTGAAGTTGAAAGCAAACCCAAATCCTGGTGACATGTATTAATAAGTGGTTGTAAGTATATGCATGGTGAAGTCACTGTGATCATGCGATAATTCTAGAAAAACAGGAGCTAAGTCGTATATTTATTGCTTTGGGTAACATACCTTCTGTGGAAGTCGAAAGCAAATAACAATCCTTGGGGTTTATGTAGAGAGAATTGGTTGTGAACAACATTCTAGTGACACTGGGACCAAGCGATGAGCACTCGTAGGAGCTTTTCTCCATATTTCGCCCACCTCCTGCCCCCAACAGATCTACCAGGGGAACAGAGCGAATGCACCCTTTTACTGTCCAGGTCACCAGACATAGAACATCTTGTTACGCCCGCTCTTTTGTCCCGAGGACTTCGAAGTTGTGGAATTCCTTGCCAGCACATGTTTTTCCTTCTCCTCCGAACCTCCAAACCTCAAGTCCCGAATTAACAAGTTGCCTCTTTCCTCCTTGTCAACACCCACGGTACGATAGTATTTAGGCTGTAAGCCCTCGTGGTGTGTTGTTGAAATTAAAAAACAAACTATAGATGAAATATTTGCACAATCTCCACAGTTCGAAAGGGAAACAATCCTTTTAACACTCTACTGTATATATGACAAATGGAAAATGCATCAATAGAAAATACTTCTATACGCACCCGCGCCAACATGAATAAACTGCATGACGCATGACTGCAGCAAGTTTTTGTTCTGTGTTTAGTTTTTAGTAGAGTGTTAGATTAGACGGATCCGGTTATAGCTTTTAGGTTTTTGTTAAGTGCAAGTGAGTGTCATATTCTGTCTTCTGTCCAATTTAGCATTTTATAACTTATTTGGGTTTGCTTTCAACTTCCACACAAGTTACATTACCTCAGAGGTAAGCCCACTGTTTTAGAATTAACAATCGTTTCATAACCTACTATCAAGTTCGCTTTTTTACGCTATCTTACACTGCCTTATATATGATCACTTCTCTTTTTCCTTACTCAGCATGTGCGTTTATATGTTCTTATTAGTCTTCTTACTTACATACATGTTACATTATGTTCTTGTAGCCTCTCTTTCCATCGTATCCTTAAACATGTATTTTCTACTGTTTCAGCTTTCATCAGTTCCGAAAATATACATTGCTGCCGTTTGCGCTCATCGCTTGGTCACAGTGTCACTAGAATGTTGTTCACAACCAATTCTCTCTACATAAACCCCAAGGATTGTTATTTGCTTTCGACTTCCACAGAAGGTATGTTACCCAAAGCAACAAATATACGACTTAGCTCCTGTTTTTCTAGAATTATCGCATGATCACAGTGACTTCACCATGCATATACTTACAACCACTTATTAATACATGTCATCAGGATTTGGGTTTGCTTTCAACTCCACGAAAGTTACCTTACCTAAATGAATTTAGATATCACTGAGTTGCTGCGTTTTTGAAACTAGGTAGGGTTGCCAGACCAAAAAAGATTAGGCTAGGACAAGCAGATTTAAAAACTGGGATAATCCAGGACATCTCCATTTCGAGAAAAGAGGACAAAACTAGGGTTCATACTCATCTCAAGACTAGGACACATTCACACTAGACACTAAACTTTACTACACATAGAACAAGGTCTGGTTGGGTGTACTATATCGATGATACAAATAACGAGAAATATGATAATAAGGCTTTCTATTTTCAGAACTGTCCCGTGCATGGCGTCATGTGGTGAGTCCAATGCAACAATAATATGCTGTCGTACAGTGGAGTTTGACGTTTCATCACAACCTCTTAACAAATTACGCAATTTAATAATATTTAAGTACATAAAGTTGGAAGTATTTTTTTAAAGATTAGAATACTATACTGTGATTATGCGACATGATAATCAAAGTCAAAATCAAAGAAGTTTATGAATGTTAACGCTCTCTAAATGTCTGCGAACGTCTTCTCTACTTTTTAAGTTTGTGTATCCCCAATGTTAATTCAGGGCTCCCTTTAGTTATTATACTTGCCTTGTGCGTATATATATATATATATATATATATATATATATATATATATATATATATATATATATATATATATATATATATATATATATATATATATTGTGTGTGTGTGTGTAATATAAAAATGAAAAAGATAATATAGGCGACGAAGTGGAATGTAACTTTAACCGCATTAAACTGACGTGTAGAAACTTTTTAAGTGCGAATGACTTTATTTTAGGTATGTAGTTGGACTTCTATAACGTTACTCACCACGTGACATCATAGGAGGGGGTGGGGCATATGCACAATATCATATCTCTTGTAAGTCATTATACATGTACTATATATACATGTGAATGTGAACGCGAGTTACAGCACCCTGTATAATGCTGCATTGATATCACGCATTAGTGTAGCAATAGGATGGAGGCAGTCGTTCACCACGGAAATACGAAAATCGCTGATTAATTATATTTGATATAATTATTTGTTTAAGCAGTTTTATGTCATAATGTTAGATAAGCAGAATCTAGTTGATATATAGAAGTAAGGTACAATATTATAGGAAAATATATTACGAGTGTTTCTACATCGTGTATTTCTCCTTTGTTTTGAATTATAATTAAACTTGTAATTTTCAAAATAAAGTTTGTTTTGTTTTAAGGTGCCAAAAGGGCCTTATCCAAACAGGCGCAGTCGTTAGTATAGGTTTAAAGTGTATTTTTGACAAAAATCGCAAAGATACACATCGATTGTTATCGTTTAAAAACCTGCAATCTAAAAATTAAAAGTGACAAACATCGTCAACGAGGAAGGACATCATCGCCAACCTCATAAAGCCATCAACAGCAGAAGCCACCACTAGCAGAAGACAACACAGGCAGCAAAGGCGAAGGACATCATCCCCAACCTCAAAGGGCAAATTACAGATAGAAGTTGCCAAAAATCGTCAGCGAAGAAGGACAACATTGCCGGCTTCATAATTTAAGCGAATGGAAAAATTATTGTGAGTAATTTTCATTATCCTTTATAAATTTATCCCGTAATTTGTATAATTGTGTATGTCTGACTCAGATAAAACTTTTAAGAGCATTTATAGACAAAACATTAATAAACCAGCCAAATTAGTTTTAAATTTAACAAATAATTTTACGTTAGGAAATAAAAAGATTAATATATCTGAACAAAACGTTACTGCACAAATAAAAATTGAATCCTATCATATTAATGCAATTCCCAGTTATGACGGGGATCAAGCCACTTTGGCGTTATTTATTGGATCTTGTGAAAACTTTTTATCATCTTTTGTTGATACACAAAATTTAAATAATGACCGCAATAACTGGATTCTTAGAATAACAGTCAATAAATTAGAGGGAAGAGCCAAATCTTTAATAGCTAGTAGAGAAGATGCCACAAATTGGCCCCGAATAAAACTTCTCTTACAGCAATATTTTTCAGATCAAAGAGATGAAGATTGCTTAGCTAGAGACCTAATGTTACTTAAACCTAACCAGAATGAAACGCCATATCAGTTTGGTATGCGAATACAAGATGCTAGAAGCTTGTTACAAAGTAAATTAAGATTAACTATAGATGATAACAATATTCGTTTGGTAAAAAATGAAATTTATGACAAAATGGCCTTGCAAACCTTTTTACATGGACTGCACGGACAGTGCAAGCAAGCTATGGCATTATTAGTAGATGAAGAAAATTTCCAGTATGGCGAAAAACAGGTGAAGTATGTGCATACCAGCACATCTAATAAAATCAATAATAGTAACAATTTTCAAAATAAACCATTCCAAGATAATTTTACTTCTCAAAAGTAATTTTCATAAACCATTTTCAATCAATCGTTTAATCAAAGACCATCTAATTCACAATTTTTGAGAAATAACTTTCCACAAATAAATTCCTTTAATAGAACACAAAACATTCAACAGAGAACGACTTATCAATCTTTTTCACAAAATTTTTCAAGAAATTCCAATAGAAATGTCTTCAGACCTAATCATAATTTTGTTCCAACTTATAAGCCTACTCCAATGGAAACTTCCACTAGAAATCATAGAACGTCAAATCCCATACCTAACACACAAAACAGGCGATATACGAGTGAGGAACTTTATCATCACGAAGTACAGTCTGACAGACCCGTACAAAACAATGACTATGACGACACAAATTTTAATCAAGAAAATTATGAAAATAATGAAACAAATTTTGAAAAAGGTGACTCTGATAACTTTTCAGAAGATTACCCTGAAAATTATTATGAACCTAGAGATAATTTTAATGATAATTATTATGCTAAACAGGAACAAAATTTTCATTCGAACCTGAATTTACACCAGAACAAATAATACAGGTTAATTTATATAATTGCCCAAAACTACCCTACGTAATCGTGCCTGGTATAAATTTAAAAATTATGTTGGATAGTGGTAGTACAAAAATTTTATTGTGCCCATCTTTAGCTCATACAAATCAAATCTGTCCATCAGACAAGTACACATAACGAGATTTCAAAAATTCCTTTACCATTAATTTTCAACACAAAAAACAAACAAAATATAAATTTTACATGTTTAATAATAGTAACCAATATCAAGGTATGATTGGTTCTGATTTATCACAAAGATTAAGAGCCAGAATAGACTTTAAAAATAGACAATTAATTACAGATAGTAATTCCACTTTATTTTCCGTCTGTACAACAGAATACTAATAGAAGACCTTATCAAATTTTTAAAATCGAAATAGAAGCAAAAACAGAGAAAATTATTAAAATTACGGTTTCATGTTCAACAAATACTGGTGTTTTATCGAAATTAACCTGGTGTAGAAATACCAGAGTCATTAGTTAACATAGATCATGGTTTCGGATATGTAAGTGTCCTGAATAGTACAGATAAACATGAACAAGTGATATTAAACTCGCCATTGAAACTTGACCCAATTACGGAAACATAATTTAATTTCACTGAACACTTTGACGAACACATGAACGTAGATTTCTCGGGGGTACTTAGACCTGATCATTTGAATATTGAAGAGAAAACAGAAATTGAAGCTTTATGTAGGGAATATAAATATATATTTTATTCTGGAGGAGTCCCTCTTACATTCTCACATCAAATAAAACATCATATTAGATTATCTGACCCAGATCCAGTTTATGTAAGACCGTATCGCTTAGCCCATGTTCAACAACAAGAAGTTAAACGACAAGTAGACGACTTACTAAAACAAGGTATAATTCAACCCTCCTGTTCCCCATGGTCGAGCCCTGTAAAATTGACCAGGTGGAGCTTTCTCTTGAGGCTTAATTTGTGAGCAAATCTCACAACCTTTGACATATTTTGAGATGTCATACTACATTTTGGGCCAATAATATTTTGCTGCGATCCTATGGAAGGTTTTAAATACTCCTGGGTGACCACAAGTAGGAGGAGACCTAATAATTTCCTTGCGGTAGTTTTTGCGAACAACGACAGATCAATTAGTCATAGTGGGATCTATGGGGTGACGAGCATGCTTCGTCAGTTTAAATAAATGACTGTTTCCAAAATGCCATGAGGGGAAGTTAGTGAGGTCTACTCGTACCTTATCAATCATCCTAGCATACCAAGAGTCAATAGGGTTTGGAAAGAGATCCACGTGGTTGGTGACTGACTCAACTGCTGGTAAGGAACGTGAGAGAATATTAGGAACTATGTATTCCTTACCCTTGCGGTGCACAATATCGAAACAATATTGTTGGAGTCTTACGCTCCAGCGTGCGAGTCTACCTGTTGGCAATTTTAAGTTATGTAGCCAAAGCAATGAAAAATCGTCAGTCAGAACTGTAAAGTAGGTACCCTCGCCATAAGGTCTGAATTTTTCTATTGCCCACAATACGGCAATACACTCTTTTTCAGTGGTGCTGAATTTGCGTTCGGCTGATGTTAACGAACGGCTAATGTAGCTAATCACCTTTTCGTCGCCATCAATGACTTGACTTAGTGTGCAGAGTTCAGCATTCGTTCTAATTACATGTTCTATGCCTTTCGCACAACCCAGACGATTACCCATGTCAAAAAAAGGAGTTAACTAAGTTTTTCATTTGTGTAGACTGAATAGTTAAGACCGAACTACCCAATATAGCGCTAGTTTCCATTCTAGGAGTATCAGTAAATTTCCACTACCCATGACGGATGTCTGTGACTATACCCATTTTTTTCTAGAAATCAGTGCCTAAAATTAAAGTTGAAGATATAGACGGTATGACCAAAACATAAATCAGCCTCACTCTGCCCTGTACTCGAAATAACACAATACACACCAAAAACAGAGCAATCATCACCATTCGCCACACTACAAGAAGGAATGTCTGGAGGTAACAATCAGAACTTAAATTGCTGAAATAATTCGTAGCCTTTTTGACCAATAACCGTTCTAGACGCACCTGAATCTAAAAGCACTAGAAACTTTTGACCAAAGATCCCGACATTCAAGTAGGGACGCTCATCACCAGAAACATTTGACAAGATAAAATCTAAGGCATATTTTGTTCGAAGAAAGTTAATATCGGAAGAGTCAGAGATCGAATCAACGACAGGCGTGTTCGCTACTCGGTCGTTTGGCAAACCGCCATTTAGTTTCCCGAACAAACTGGACAAGTTCTCCTTGTAACTTCTGGTTTACCACATCGATAACAGTGCTTCTTTTTCAAACCTTTGCAGTCTTTGGATATGTACTAACTTACTGCAATTCCAACACTGTATCCCACGAGATGAAGACTCACTGGATGATGCTTGCATTGTTAAAGTAACAAATGAAAGCTGGTTGGTTCAACGAGGCCTATGGTATGCCAAGTCTGGTTCCAATACGTTGCCAACATTCATAGAGGGAGGTCGAAAATTATTTATATTTCAATGGGTTTCCTCAATAGCACGATATACATTGACATCCCCAGAGATAGTGTAAACTCAATGAACTGCGAGCTGACTTTGAAATTATTTATTATTCAAACTATTAACAACTATTCTTTCATCAACACCTTGAGTTCGTCGCCTTATCTCATCCCATAGATTTGATTCATAGTTCTGAGGCAAGAAATCAACTCTAAGACGGGACTCTAAATCTTCCCAAGACATTAAGGACTGTTTGATTGACCGGAACCATGTAAAAAGTTCAACAGCAGACTTAAATAACTGTTGTTTAGTTACACCACGAGCTTAACTTAGTTCAGTAACTCTCTCCAAGAAGTGCAAAACGCTACCTTCACCACCAAAGGTAAGATTCGATTTGTACAGGGGAACGTTAGAAGGTACAAAGTGACTGGTGCATAAGGGAGGATTTGGTAACATGGAGGTTGAGATGAGGTTGAGCATTTGAAAACCGTCTGCAATTTTGACAGGGGAATTCTGTGACGGTAAAGGTTCATTACCAATGTCTATTAATACCTCTGGTTCTAACTACCTTGAATTATGTGTTTCTAACGTACCAACTGGGAGAATAGGTTAATCTAAAAGCGACTTCGAGGTCTGAGAACAGGGTTCACATACTACAGGAACACTCTTTGAAAATTTTTCACCTACTTCATCAATCAGTTGCATACAGCGTGCTAATAAACTAATTTTACATGATGACTTTTCGCTATCTAAAGTTGTTAGAAGGTTCAATCTATTACTAACATGTAGAAGTCTTAAAATAATACGTCCGAATTCATTATCTCTATTTACGCATTCAAAATGATTTACATCGTTTGCCAGACTCTCCAACTTTTGTCCACATACTTCAACTTCTACATTAAAATCCAGCTCGACTTTGGCATAAGTGGGATTCATTTTCAATTTCTCACAACGCAGCAAACCACTTAATATGCTACGCTTATCTGCAACAGTACCATCGGTAGGAAAACCTCTAATCATAAGCTCAAAAGACAATTCGTCACTGAGTAACCGATTAACTTGAAAAGCCATGTGTTACCCAAAAAGAAGAGGACTCGAATCTCGCAATGAGGTAAAGTAATTCACAAATGTGTAGTATCAAGGAAATGTGCAAACAAAACAGTAAAAGATTGTAAATAACAAAATGTCCAAATATATATTTACTTAAATAATAAATATAATCGCATTAATAAGGGGCTTCTTTTTTTTGCTAACACGAAGTATACCTACTGCAATAACTTTCCAAAGCAATAATAATTAATTGCGTTGATAGTTAGGCGCCATTGTTACACCTGCCTTTGGGTGAAAGAGAAGAAGGATGAAACAGAGACAAATATAGACGACAAAGAGGGCTGTGAACTGGTAGTGAGGCGGTGTAATTACACCGGTTACCTCATGTAGAGCAAGAGACTGGGCATGGGTACAAACACACACTCCAGCCTGAGGAGGCTCTTGTGTTCTGTTCAAGAAGCACACGAACCCTGAAATTAAACTGACAAAAATGATAATCAGCGTAAACGACGCGCAATGAAAAAGGAAATAATCAATAACCAACCGTTGTTACTCGATGGTAGGTAACATAGAGTGTTACGTACTCTATGGCCTATGAGAAGACACGGTGTATGGTACATCCTTTGCACCAATGATTTCTACCAGTTGACCTAATACTACAAAATGCCACGTCAAATCAAATCTAACGAAATGTCACTAATATTAATATATTTTTGATATCTAACCACAAAAAAAATCAAGAGACAGCTTGAATTTATGAGAGTTAAAGTTACACCAAAGATTGATAAAATGCTGAAATATGGTATTGATTTATGTTTAAAAAAAAAGAACCCAGGTTAGTAAATTAAAAAAGGAGTAATACACTATAAAGCCTTTGTTTAATGACCTTTAACACATTTATGTAATCTTAAAGGGAAAAGTAATTTACAATTACGTATGGTTTATGCTTGTTTACAGGTGGCAATATCTATATATCTCAGGCTCATGCATGTACGGTTGACTTACACATGTGTCAAAATAATGGAGATATCAACAAAGAGGAAGGTGTGAGTAATTTAAGAGACCCTATTTTACAATATCCCGACTTTACAAAACCTTTAATTTTGACGACAGACCCTTCAAATTTAGCTTTAGGGGCGGTGTTATCACAAGGACCTTTAGGTAGTGATAAACCAATAAGTTAAGCATCTCGCACCCTAAATAATTCCGAACAGAAATATTTTACCATAGAAAAAGAGCTTTTAGCTATAGTTTGGGCGACTAAATATTTTCGACCATATTTATACGGACCTACATTTTACATTTACACCGATCATAGACCATTAGTTTGGTTAATGAAATTAAAAGAACCAAATTCAAAATTAAATAGGTGGAGATTAAAACTGGAGGAGTACGCTCTGAGATTCTAGATAAAAAAAGTAAATAAAACACGAACGCTGACGCATTATCTCGCATACAGATAAACGGTCTAGATGATGAGATTTCATCTACGTTTAATAATGTGGACAGTAATGAGAGACGTTTGCAAGACATTGACCGTGAACTGAATACACCTCCTTTAAGTATAATATTACCACAGCCGACAAACGAATATATACCACCGATGAATCCACCTGAAATGTCCTTTATCCCATTCGAAATTTCAAGTAGCACAAATTCTGAAGATAACTAAGACGTAATTTACTCGCACAAAAACCAACTGAAAATTCTGACGAAAGTGATCATTCTCAATTAAATGTTGAACCGAAGAAAGGCATACAAATCTCTGAAAATCCCATAGAAAAACAACCGAATCAATATATTTTCCCAGTAAATTATAACCCTAGACCAGTAAAACAGGTCAGTATTTCAATATTTATACTGAACTCTTTAACGATAATGACCCTGAAATCATAAGCTGTCCAAAACGTAGAATTCCTTTGGCCGCCACAGCTGATATTCAAGAAGTAATACAAAATTATCACATCTCCAAAACTAATCGTGGTATTAATGAGATGCTCCAAGAAATAGCTAATAAATATTATTTTTTACACATGAAGGAAAAAGTAACTGAATTTATAAATAATTGTGAAATATGTAAAAAGGCAAAATATGATCGTAACCCACCTAATATACCTTTAATTCTTACAGAAACTCCAAGTTAACCTTTCCAAATTTTACATATAGATACATTTATAATTGAAAATCAAATTTATATAACTTTAATTGACTCGTTTTCCAAATTAGGACAGGCAGTAGCTATTAGTAGTAAAAATTCGATGGAAACCTGTAATGCTTTAATTCAGGATCATTCTTAATACGGAACACCCGAACTAATAGTAAGTGATAATGGTTCAGAGCTATGCTCAGAAATTGTGAAACAATTATTTAATTTGCACAAGATAAAAGTTCATTTCACCACACCCAGAAATCCAAATTCTAACGGTCACATAGAACGCTTGCATTTAACTTTATTAGAACACATACGCATATTACGTCAAATTTATCAAAAAGACCCGATAACAAAAATTATGTGTTATGCAATTATGGCATACAATCATACCATTCATTCAGACACAAATTTTACCCCGTTTGATATTGTCTAAGGTCATACTTCTAGTAAAGATGTCTATGATATAAACGATCAACAAAAAATATTGCAAGAGTACCTATTACAACATAAAAATAAACTAAATTATGTGTACGAAAAAATTGAAGAGAATTTAGAAAAAAATAAATTAAGAGTTGTGTCCGGCATAAATTCCAAAGATGATACCGCCCTATTTATTAAGGAAACACATGTCTATACCAAAATAGATAAACGAAATAAAAATAATCCAAAATTCGAAGGTCCATTTCAATTGATAAAAGTTACAGATAAAAATGTTGCACTAATTAGAAAAAATAAACAAACAGCTAAACGACACCTACGAAATCTAAAACGACCTAATGTTTTAGGTCAATCCTCTTCCTCACCCATGTCTTTGGACAGGTAGAGTTTAACACGCTGAATGACAACCCTGCACTGCTGCCCCAAAAAATAGGGATTATGCAAAACGTAATAGACAAATAGACATTGATTAGAACGATTGAACTACAACCAATTATACAGGACTTTAACTTTTTACAAAACACATCCTATCACCTGAACATCTCTATACAAAATTACCCTTATAATAAATCCTATTATGAAGAATTACGAAATTATCAAAACGTGTTATTCCACGAAATAAGTGAAACTAACAAAATTGTTAAACAAATTATACCATCAAGTTTAAATTGAAAAAAGATAGGTTTGTTAAACGGACTCGGAACAGTAATTAAGTATATCACAGGAAATTTAGATGTTAATAATACTAAATATTATGGCTCAACAATTTTGGAACTAACTAGTAACCAAAATAAATTAGAAATAATTCAAAAACTCAAATCTCACTAACTGAAACAGGTATTACAAAGTTTAACCAAACAGTTTACACTTTGACTAACAATAAAAAAGATAGAAGACCGTATTGAATTTCTAACAACAAATTTTGAAGCTGAAAACTTAAGACAGGATTACATGAACATAGTTGTCATAGCTCAAATGCTCTTTGTTCAGTTAATTACTGAAATACCTGGAATTAAAAATGTTTTGGAGACTTTAGTTAATGCAATAACATTTGCCAAATTAAAGACAATGCATCTTCCTATTTTAGAAACAGATGACTTATTGATAGAGCCTAATAAAATTCAAAGACATAAAGTAAATTTGTCATATAAGGTAAATATAGATAATATGGCACTTTATGAAGAAATAATTACTATTAAAAGCTATTACAAAACAACTCAGTTAACATTCATTTTAGACGTACCTTTAGTCGAGTCAGCATGTTACGATTACCTTCATTTATATGCCTTTCCCATTCGTAATAGTTTAACCCACACATTCCTAACATTAATTCCCCATTCAAAATACCTTTCCTTGAATGATGAAAATTACAATCTCCATAATGGACCATGCCGAGAAGTCCGACCCACTGAATTCCTGAATCATTGTTTGAACTTTACACAGGAATTCAGGGTCTGACTTCTCGGCATGGTCCATTATGGGGATTGTAATTTTCATCATTCAAGGAAAGTTATTTCGAATGGGGAATTAGTGTTAGGAATGTTTGGGTTAAACTATTACGGATGGGAAAGGCATATAAATGATAGTAATCGTAATATGCTGACTCAACTAAAGGTACGTCTAAAATGAATGTTAACTGAGTGGTTTTGTAATAGCTTTTAATAGTAATTATTTCTTCATAAAGGGCCATATTATCTATATTTACCTTATATGGCAAATTTACTTTATGACTTTGAATTTTATAAAGCTCTATCAATAAGCCATCTGTTTCTAAAATAGGAAGATGCATTGTCTTTAATTTGGCAAATGTTATTGCATTAACTAAAGTCTCCAAAATATTTTTAATTCCAGGTATTTCGGTAATTAACTGAACAAAGAGCATTTGAGATATGATTACTATGTCCATGTAATCCTGTCTTAAGTTTTCAGCTTGAAAATTTTTCGTTAAAAATTCAATACGGTCTTCTATCTTTTTTTATTGTTAGTCAACTGTTTGGTTAAATTTTGTAATATCGGTTTCAGTTAGTGACATTTGATTTTTTTAAATCATTTCTAATTTATTTTGGTTACTAGTTATCTCCAAAATTGTTGAGTCATAACATTTAGTATCATTAACATCTAAATTTCCTGTGATAGACTTAATTACTGTTCCGAGTCCGTTTAACAAACCTATCTTTTTTCAATTTGAACTTGATGGTATAATTTGTTTAACAATTTTGTTAGTTTCACTTATTTCGTGGAATAACACGTTTTGATAATTTCGTAATTCTTCATAATAGGATTTATTATAAGGGGAATTTTGTATAGAGATGTTCAGGTGATAGGATGTGTTTTGTAAAAAGTTAAAGTCCTGTACAAGTGGTTGTAGTTCAATCGTTCTAATCAATGTCCATTTGTCGACTACGTTTTGCATAGTCCCTATTTTTTCTATTTTAGTAGACATGTGTTTCCTTATTTAATAGAGCGGTATCATATTTGGAATTTCTGCCGGACACAATTCTTAATTTTTTTTCTAAATTCTCTTTAATTTTTTCGTACATTAAATTTAGTTTATTTTTATGTTGTAATATGTACTCTTGCAAGATTTTTTATTGACCGTTTACATCATACACATACGACATAAGACAATATCAAACGGGGTAAAATTTGTGGCTGAATGAATGGTATGATTGTATGCCATAATCGTATAACACATAATTTTTGTTATCGGGTCTTTTGGACAAATTTGACGTAATATGCGTATGTGTTCTAATAAAGTTGAATGCAAGCGTTCTATGAGACCGTTAGAATTTGGATTTCTGTGAGTGGTGAAATTAACTTTTATCTTGTGCAAATTAAATATTTGTTTCACAGATTCTGAGCATAGCTCTGAACCATTATCACTTACTATTTGTACGGGTGTTCCGTAGTAAGAAAAATACTGCATTAAAGCATTACAGGTTTCGATCGGATTTATACTAATAGCTACTGCTAAATAAATTTAATTTTCAATTTTAAATGTATCTATATGTATAAATTTGAAAGGTTTACTTTGAGTTTCTGTAAGCATAAAAGGTATATTAGGTGTGTTACGATCATATTTTGCCCTTTTATATATTTCACAATTATTTATAAATTCAGTAACTTTTTCCTTCATGTGTAAAAAATAATATTTATTAAATATTTCTTTAAGCGTCTCATTAATACCTCGATTAGTTTTGGAGGTGTGATAATTTTGTATTACTTCTTGAATATCAGCTGTGTCGGCCAAAGAACTTCTACGTTTTGGACAGCTTATGATTTCAGGGCCATTGTCGTTGTATGTATGTATGTACATTATATTGAGTGGTCTCGGCATTAAGCCATTAGCTCATCATACTCAAATGGGTCAACTGCGGAATTAACAATGGTGATATAAAAATTGTCAAACCATTATATTTTACATTGACATTTTAACTTATTTTTAAATTTGATCCAACTTAATCTAGAACCTAATATATTTCGACTTTTAGCTTTGTTAATTTTTTGCTATTTATAATCTCTTGTATTCTCTCTTTTTTTTCTCTCTCTAAACTTAAGGATCAAACAGGGACACAATATATTCACGCGCTAGGGGCCAATCTAGGCGACTTTCAGATACATTCACAGGCAGACCCAGGATAGAAAAGGTAAAACATTGGGACAGACAATAGGAGCTATTACTGAGTAATTATAACTATTACACTTTATTGACATTATATGAATTATGGACTAAAAAGCAATAACATATATCAGGTAAATAATTATAACTATTACACTTTGTTAACATTATATGAATTATGGACTAAAGAAACAATAACATATAACAGGTAATATTCAGATGCGTATTTTTCAGTTGTTAACGTGCGCATGTATAATATTAAATATTTGTGGCTTATTTGTTCCCAGTATCTGCGACAAGTTGAATGGACGCTGAATATCTGCAAATGTTGAAATTTTATTTACAAAATTCTCAATCGATAATTTCTTATTAGTACAATTTAAAAGTATATGTTCTGCGCTACCCAACTCACCACAGTCACTGCTAGGATCGTCTCTAATGCCCAGTTTGAACAAATAAGCAGGAGTTAAGGCATGCCCCGATCTTAATCTACATATGTTTACAATCATAAGTCTATCTGGTACACTTATATCATAAAACCAAGGTCGCGTTGGTGGAAATGGTTGCAAGCTTTTATAGTAATGTCCCTTATCATAATCCTTATACATTTGTGTCCATTTCTTGGAGGTTATTTCAACAATACAGGGTACTATATCAGAAGAAGGACATAAATAGTTCAACGGCTCACCTGTAAAAACTGCCTCTTTCGCTAACGCATCAACGCTTTCATTATTTGTAATTCCGCAGTGAGCTTTCACCCACACCAGTTTAACATCGGTACCCTCCTGTTCAAGTATTTGTATAGTCGAGACGATCTCCGCTGTAAGATACGTGCATTTTGTTGTTCGTGTGAGATTTTTTATTTTGTCAAGACAACTTTTGTTGTCTGTCAAGATTACTGCCTTTTGGGGGTAGAGGCTTCGCACAAATTTCAACGATTCCAAAATCGCCACAATTTCAGCAGAATATATAGATAATTTGGAATCTAGTTTAAATGTCTTCTGTATTCCCAAGTCTGGTATTTGATACGCACAACCAGTTAGATTATTCTGCTTTGAAGCATCAGTATACACTAAAAGGGAGTCTGGGAAACTTAGGCCTATATCAGATTTAAATGAACAGTTTCTAAATTTGCTGAAGTAATAAGAATAATCTCTTAGATACTGTATTTTAACAGGGTTTGTAGACTGAAAACACACTTTGTATATTGGGTCAAGATGTGATTTATATATATCTTCCCTATAATCTATTATATTATAATATGCTGTTACTAGAGCAAGGCTGGGTTTATTTTTCCAATAAGAAGCTCTCAGATCGTCCATGAAACTATTGTGCAATTTATGGATCAGCTCACTGTTTTTTGAATACTCTTTTATAACAAACTTGCATGCTAGATATTCTGCCCTTACTACAAATGGTAGTTCTCCAGATTCAGCTAATACTACATTATTGGGAATACTTTTTAGAAAGCCGAGACATAGTCTAAGGCTTTTAGTTATGATTGATTCAATTTTTTTCACATGTATTTTCGCAGCATTACTATAAAATAAACAACCGTAATCAATCATTGATCTAATGTAAGACCTATAAAAAGTAATACAAATAAATGGGTCAGCCCCCCATTTTGTGTGACTAATAAATCTGAGTGCATTTAGTCCCTTTTCAGTCTTCTGGATGACCTTCGCTACTTGATCCCTCCATAGCAATTTCCGATCAATTGTTAGACCCAAAAAGTTTACACGTTCTTGTATATGATAAGTATGATTGTCTATTGTTATGTTAGATTGGTTGTCTCTTTTGTTGTTGAATATACATATCTGGGTTTTACTTTCGGAAATGGCCAAGCCGTTGTTAACAAGCCACTGCTTCAAAGCTATAAAATCTGCTCCTAAAGCTGTCGTGCCACTGGAAATGTCACACCTTGGGACGTATATACAAAGGTCGTCGGCAAACTGTAGAAGTTTACAATGTTTTATCGTAGTATGCAGATCAATAGTATAGACAATATACAACAGCGGACTCAATACACTTCCCTGGGGAAGTCCCAGATTAGTTGTTCTTGGCCCCACCACTTCATTGTTGATTTTTAAATACAGTATACGGTCTTCATATAGTTTAATAATTCGTCTTGCAAAGCATGCAGGTATATTAATTTTCAGCATTTTGTTGTACAGAGCCTTAAGGTTGACATTATCGTAAGCGCCTTGGATGTCTATAAACATACCCAGCTGTGACGTTTTGTTTGCTAACGAATTGTTTATATCTAGAATGAAATTAGCTAGACTAGACATAGTTGATGTATTTTTGCGAAATCCAAATTGTGTATCTGAGATTAAAGATTGTTGTTCCAGCCATTTTTCTAATATGTTTTTAATCATATATTCCATGGTTTTAAGTACACACGAACCCAACGATATACCCCTGTAGGAATTGTGCAGAAAAGGGCCTTTAAACGGTTTTAAAAACCTGACAATTAGGTGAACTTTCCAATCTTGTGGAATTACTTCGGATATCCAAACAGTATTTATGACCTCCAAGAAGTTTCGCTCTCATATTTGGGGACAGGCATGCAAGTATTTCGTAATAAATTCCATCCATACCTGGAGCTGTGCGTTTTTTAATCTTTAAGCTACTGTCTAATTCATACAATGTAAATGGTTCTGATAATTTATGGCAGCATTCAAGACACATTGAATTTTCGTATATATTTTCTTTAGTGCTTATTGGTGCTATATTACAAAGAAATAAGTCAGCTAACACAGGATTGTTATGTGATGCATATGTTACATTTTGGTTAATGTTATTCAATCGCTTTGCCATTTTCCATATTTCCCTAATCTGAGTATTTCTATTTAGTTTTAAACAAAAATTTTTCCAGCTGTTACGTTTGCTGGTGAGTATTGTTCTCTTTTTTAAAGCAGAGAGGTTTTTATAAGCAAGAAAATTTTCATAAGAAGGTATACTTTTGTAATTAGAAAGAGCTTGTCTTTCCTTGTCCATTGCCTGCCTACATTCCTCGTTCCACCATGGTTTACTAAAACGGGGATTGGCGGCTGTCCTCTCCGGGATAGCGGCCTCGCATATATAATTAATTTTTTTTATGAATTCGTCATAAGTTAAATTTTGATGTCTAATTTGTTCTGCCGCAATCTCCGACAGAGAGGAAAACAACATCCAATTGGCCTTATCTAAATTCCACCTTTTATTTAAAAATTTGTTTGTGTTGTTTATTTGCGCATTATGTATATTATTTGAATAGTCATCGTAACATAATTGCATCCGAATAACATAATGGTCTGAGCCTAGATTGTCATTATCTACTAACCAAGTAATTTTAGGTAATATATCAGGAGAGCAAATCGATAAGTCCACGGCAGACACATTTGAGCTGTTGGGCCTATTAAGCAGTGTGGGCGCGCCACTATTTAAAAAACAAATATTTGAGTTTTCGATTGCTGATAACAATTCTCTGCCTCCTCAGTCTGTGCTAGCACACCCCCATCCCAAATTATGGCAGTTGGTGTCCCCACACACAACAAAGGGTCGTTTAAGACTTCTAAAGTATGCTGTCCACTGCCTCTCGCTCACGTTTTTATTTGGTGGAATATAAATAGAGTACAAATAAATATTAAATGTTTTAGAGACCTTTAATTGAACTGCAGTGCACATCATACCTGCAATCTCATAGAAGTTTGTTTGGGTTATTAGATATTTCTTATTTGCAAGTATGGCTACGCTGCCATATCCATCCGCCCTATCTTGTCTCACTAAATTGTAACCATTAAATCTAATAAAGTTTTCTTTCTTTAGCCAAGTTTCACTTATAAAAGCAACTTTTATATTATTGTCAAAAAGATATTTTTCTAAATGCCCTTTATTAGCTTTGATTGACCTCGCGTTCCATTGCATTATCTCTATACTGCGCATGACTGATTATTTTGAGAAAGAATTTCCGTTATCCGTATTTTAAAGGTATTTAACATTTGTTCGTCTACCAAGTTGGCATTAAATTGTCCAAATACCCCGGTCATAAATAACATAATTTCATCCCTTGTTTTGTCTATATTTTTTACATTTTGGTTGCGGTAATTATATGATGGTGGGTAATTATTTATTATGCTGTTTGTTTGTGGTAAGCGTATGTTAGAAATTATTTGTTTCCTAGAGTCATTCAGATTGGCAATAGTAGGGGAGTCTATGGTGTTTCTACGTCTTGGTGATTGTGATGGGGAGTACCGAGTTATGGTTTTTGTGAATTTGTTGGACGTGGGAAATTGTGTGTATTGCTGTGTATCAGCGATAATTTGTGGGCTTGTCGGTATGGGTAAACTTTCGTTTTTTGTTTGATGATAACCACTGTTTTTTGACGTAACTGCTTGGGAATAACTTTTGTTGACTTTTTCTAAAGATTCGTTATAAGACAAATTCTCTGTACTCATTGTATGCTTTATACTTTTTTGTTTTTCAAATTCAGCACACAATTTGCGGTCTGTAGCCTCATGAGGTCCTGAACACAATATACAAGTTGGTGAATTTTTACGATCACATTCTTCGTTTTTATGATTATTACCGCAATATTTGCATCGTTCCTGTGCTCTGCACTGTGAACTTATGTGGCCATACCTCAAACATTTTAAACACTGAGTGACCCTCTGTATATACGGCTCCACTTGAAAAATTATTTTTTCTATGACTACTTCCGTGGAAAGTGTTTGACCTTTAAATTCTACCAGTATGCTTGATGTCTTTTTATATTCTATTTTACCATTGTTAACGACCCTACGATTTAACCTTTTAACATTAAATACCTCAAAGTGATTATTATACGTTGGTTCAATTATATTTATAAGCTCTTCTTCTTCTATATCAATATCTACTTGTTTTATTACTCCCTGTCGTTTTAAGAGAAATTGGGGAATGTATGCCTCTAAATTTTTTGTTTTAAGAAATTCCGAATTAATTAACACGTATGCACTATTTACTGTTAAAAGTGTAACTTTTAATTTGTTACGCCCTATACTAGTAATATTGACTATCTCATTTTTAATGTTCTCTGAAGAATTCATAATTAATTTAGCAGCTCCAATTTTATGGAGCCTCCCTATATTAAAATCTGTATTTTTACTTTCCAAGTAAACGATAAATGGCCCGGAATCATTTTCTTGATATCTGTTAAATGTTTTGTGTTTGCGTCCGATTATCTCTCTTATACGTTCCGTTGTATTATCTGATCTTTTTAAATTAGCATAAATTTCTGTTTCTGATATTTGTTTATTTACATCTACCGTTTTACTATTTATTTTCCCTAATAATTCTACATGCTTAAGATAATCTAGTTTTTTACTTACTTCTTTTTTTCCTTTACTTCTCCTAATTAAACTCATTTTTATTCCACTTTTTTCTGATATATTTTGCTTACCCGTAACCTCGTATTCATCGCCTATGTCGTCTACTTCCATGTTTGCACTTTCATCACCACTAGAATCTCCCCCCCCCCCTGTTCGGGGGTTCACAATCTTTAGCTTCAGACATTATTTAAACTGACTATTCAATTCAAAACACAATTCACTGGTAACGATCGAAAGCAACGTCCGTTCTGTTCAAGCGCTACCGTCCGAATCCTCGCCATTGTCGTTAAAGAGTTCGGTATAAATATTACTGAAATCCTTATATAATTGATCAGTTTCAAAATTAAAATAATAACGTTTATTGGAAACGGTATAATCTCGTAAAAATTTAACAATATGCTCTCTATTATTTTGTTCAGGAATTTGCACTAAGTATTTAGTTTAGTTATCAATTTTACTGGTCTAGGGTTATAATTTGCTGGGGAAATATAATATTGATTCGGTTGTTTTTCTATGGGATTTTCAGAGATTTGTGTGCCTTTTTTCGGTTCAACATTTAATTGAGAATGATCACTTTCGTCAGAATTTTCAGTTGGTTTTTGTGCGAGTAAATTACGTCTTAGTTATCTTCAGAATTTGTGCTACTTGAAATTTCGAATGGGATAAAGGACATTTCAGGTGGATTCATCGGTGGTATATATTCGTTTGTCGGCTGTGGTATTTTTTTCCTTAAAGGAGGTGTATTCAGTTCACGGTCAATGTCCTGCAAACGTCTCTCATTACTGTCCACATTATTAAACGTAGATGAAATCTCATCATCTAGATCGTTTATCTGTATGCGAGATAATGCGTCAGCGTTCGTGTTTATTTACTTTTTTTATATAGAATCTCAGAGCGTACTCCTCCAGTTTTAATCTCCACCTAGTTAATTTTGAATTTGGTTCTTTTAATTTCATTGACCAAACTAATGGTCTATGATCGGTGTAAATGTAAAATTTACGTCCGTATAAATATGGTCTAAAATATTTAGTCGTCCAAACTATAGCTAAAAGCTCTTTTTCTATGGTAGAATATTTCTGTTCGGAATTATTTAGGGTGCGAGATGCATAACTTATTGGTTTATCACTACCTAAAGGTCCTTGTGATAACACTGCCCTTAAAGCTACATTTGAAGCGTCTGTCGTCAAAGTAAAAGGTTTTGTGAAGTCGGGATATTGTAAAATAGGGTCATTCATCAGGATGTTTTTGCAAGTTTCAAAAGACTCAAATAAATCTTTGTCATGACTTATATTGGCATTTTTCTTAAGTCATTTAGTTAGTGGTTTAGTTAATTTTTCGAAATCACGTGTAAATTTTCGATAATACCCTACAAGAATTGAAAATCCTTTATTTTTTTTACGAGTTTTGGGAAGTGGATACTGTTTTATGGCTTTAATCATATCTGGATTGGGTTTCACCCCCCGACCTGTTATACTTCCTTCCTTAAAAATTCGCTTTTTTTAAGCTCAATTTTTAGATTGACATGTCTTAATCTCTCGAATACATCCTTTAGTCTTTCGATATGTTCCTGGAGGGAAGTTGAAAATACTATGATATCTAAATAGGAGAAACATTTTGTATACCCCTAGGAATATTTTGCATTAGGCGCTCAAAACAGGGTGGCCCATTGATTACCCCAAAAGGGAGTCTCAAGTTGTCGAAATGTCCATCCTGAGTGCTGAAGGCCGTTTTTTTTCAATATCTTCTGGTGCCATTCCAATTTGATGGTAACCAGAAGCTAAGTCAATATTGGCTTCGTCCATGTTTGTCTAAGCGGTCGGAAATATTAGGAAGAGGATATTTGTCCGGGATAGTTTTTGCATTTAATTTACGCTAATCTATTACCATACGAAATTTCTGTTTACCACCACTATCCTTTTTTTTTGGAATCAACAGGGCTAGACCATGGAGAAAAGGATGGTCGAATTATACGTTGTTTTAGTAACTCGTCTACTTGTCGTTTAACTTCTTGTTGAACATGGGGTAAGCGATACGGTCTTACATAAACTGTATCTGGGTCAGATAATATGATGTTTTATTTTATGTGAAAATGTGAGAGAGACTCCTCCACAATAAAATATGTCTATATTTCCTACATAAAGCTTCAATTTCTGTTTTCTCTGCATTATTTAGATGATCAAGTCTAAGTTTTTCTAAATTTTGATTTTGAAGCTATTCTAATTCCACCCCTGAGAAATCTACGTCCATGTATTCGTCCAAGGGTTCAGTGAAATTTAATTCGGTTTCCGTAATTGGGTCAAGTTTCAATGGCGAGATTAATATCACTTGTACATGTTTATCTGTACTATTCAGGACACTCACATTTGAGAAACCATAATCTACGTGAACTAATGACTCGGGTATTTTTACTTCAGGTCGCAGTGTTAATTTCGATAAAACACCAGTATTTGTTGAACATGTTCTTGTTTCTATTTCAATTTTAAAATTTTGATAAGTTCTTTTATTAGTATTCTGTTGTTCAGACGGCAAATAAAGTGGAATTACTGCTCTATTTGTAATTAATTGTCTATTTTTAAAGTCTATTCTGGCTCCTAATCTTTGTAATAAATCAGAACCAATCAGACCATGATATTGGTTACTAATATTAAAAATGTAAAATTTATATTTTGTTTTTCCTGTGTTGAAAATTAATGGTAAAGGAATTTTTGCAATCTCGTTATGTGTACTTGTCTGATGGACAGATTTGGTTCAAAAATATTCACTTTATATAAAATTTTTGTAATAAGTATGAGCTAAAGATGGGCACAATGAAGATTTCCTAGTATCACTATCCAACATAAATTTCAAATTTATACCAGGTACGATGCCGTAGGGTAGTTTTGGGCAATTATCTACATTAACTTGTATTATTTGTTCTGTTCTAAATTCAGGCGCAAATGAAAATTTTGTTCATGTTTAGCATAATAATTATCATTAAAATCATCTCTAGGTTCATATTAATTTTCAGCTAATGATCTGAAAAGTTATCAGGGCCACAATATTCAAAATTTGTTTCATTATTTTAATAATTTTCTTGATTAAAATTTGTGTCGTCATAGTCATTGTTTTGTACGGGTCTGTCAGATTGTACTTCGTGATGATAAAGTTCCTCACTCGTATATCGTCTGTTTTGTGTATCAGGTATGGGATTTGACGGTCTATGATTTCTAGTGGAAGTTTCCATTGGAGTAGGCTTATAAGTTGGGACAAAATTAGGATTAGGTCTGAATACATTTCTATTAGAATTTCTTGAGAAATTTTGTGTCTCTGTTGTTGAATGTTTTGTGTTCTATTAAAAGGATTTAGTTGTGGAAAGTTATTTCTCGAAAATTGTGAATTAGATGGTCTTTGAATAAACGGTTGATTACTAGAAAATGGTTTATGAAAATTACCTAAATTTTGAGAAGTAAAATTATTTTGGAATGGTTTATTTTGAATATTGTTACTATTGTTGATTTTATTAGATGTGTTAGTATGCATATACTTCATCTGTTTTTCGCCATACTGGAAATTTTTCTTCCTCTACTACTAATGACATAGATTGCTCCAAATGTATTGGTTTTTGTAATCTAATAGCAAGTCCTAATTGTCCGTGCAGTCCATGTAAAAAGGTCTGCAAGGCCATTTTGTCATAAATTTCATTTTTATCAAACTAATATTGTTATCATCTATAGTTAATCCTAATTTACTTTCTAACAAGCTAGCATCTTGTATTCGCATACCAAACTGATATGGCGTTTCATTCTGATTAGGTTTAAGTAACATTAGGTCTCTAGCTAAGCAATCTTCATCTCTTTGATCGGAAAAATATTGCTGTAAGAGAAGTTTTATTTGGGGCCAATTCGTGGCATCTTCTCTACTAGCGATTAAAAATTTTGCTCTTCCCTCTAATTTATTGACTATTATTCTAAAAATCCAGTTATTGCGGTCATTATTTAAATTTTGTGTATCAACAAAAGATGATAAAAAGATTTCACAAGCTCCAATAAATAACGCCAAAGTGGCTTGATCCTCGTCATAACTGGGAATCGCATTAATATGATAGGATTCAATTTTTGTTTGTGCAGCAACCTTTTGTTCAGTCATATTAATATTTTTATTTTCTAACGTAAAATTATTTTCTAAATTTAATACTAATTTGCCATAATGTTTTGCTATTCAGAGTTTGTAATGCTATTCAAAGTTTTATCTGTGTCAGACATACACAATTATACAAATTACGGGATAAATTTATAAAGGATAATGAAAATTACTCACAATAATTTTTCCATTCGCTTAAATTATGAAGTCGGCAATGTTGTCCTTCGCTGACGATTTTTGGTCACTTCTTTCTGTACTTGGCCCTTCGAGGTTGTCGATAATGTCCTTTCCCATGGATGGCTGTGTTGTCTTCCGCTAGTGGTGGCTTCTGCTGTTGATGGCTTTATGAGGTTGGCGATGATGTCCTTCCTCGTTGACGATGTTTGTCACATTTAATTTTTAGGTTGCAAGTTTTTAAACGAGAAAATCGACGTGTACCTTTGCCTTTTTGATCAAAAATACACTTTAAACCTATACTAACGATTGCGCTAGTTTGGATAAGGCCCTTTTGGCGCCTTAAAACCAAACAAATTTTATTTTGAAAATTACAAGTTTAATTATAATTTTAACAAAGGAGAAATACACGATGTTCAATGTGAAAACACTCGTGATATATTCCGCTATAATATTGTATCTTACCTCTATATATCAACTAGATTCTGCTTATCTAACATTATGACATAAAACTACTTAAACTAATAATTATATTAAATATAATTAATCAGCGGTTATTTCCACGGTGAACGACTGCTTTCATCATATTGCTACACTGATGCGTTATATCAATGCAGCATTATACAGGGTGCTGTAACTCACGTGCTAATAATTATACATCATTTTACATGTATTCTTATGTCTTATGGCCGCTATGTCTGATCTGTAGGGCGTTGGTATTCTCGCAGGAATAGCACAAACAACAGACATAGGAGTACCAAATTAACAAAATAAAAAAAAGTTACCCAACGAAAAAACTAACCCAGGCATTTCCGCAATGCCGGACAATCGAAAAAACTAGCCCGGAAATTTTCCCCAAACCTAAAAAAGAGGACACGTCCCGGAAAACTAGGACGTATGGCAACCCTAAAACTAGGGGACGTTCACAATGCCTTTACAATGCATGTGCTTACCACCACTTCTCTGTACATCTGCCACAAGGTGTTCAGTTTGCTTTCAACTTACATGCAAGTTACGTTACAAATGCTAAATTAAACTATAAATGAATTATCATCTTACCTGAATAACGTCAGTTGTATGAAAAAATGGTTCCCTTCAGCTGTTGTTTCGATTAATGTAATTATCAGCAGTAAATACACATTATTTTTCATCTATATATTAACAAGAAAAAAGCTCAATTTTCACAAAATCAGTATGTTCCAATAATCGGGATGAAAGCAGTTACGTGGCAATAAACATTTGTCTGTTTTCTCAATGTTCAACTAATTTATTAACATATTTCAGACGAAATACGCACTGCGTCCATCTCAAATTCCGTTATTCATAGAAATAACCAATGGAAATTTTTGAATACACTATACAATCTTATTAACACACAGCATGACATAGGTGTCACAAGATAGGCCTGGTTTTACTATTTACTCATATCATGCTGTAGGTGAATTAGATTGTATAGTGTATTCAAAATGTTCTGGTTTATTTTTATCATTTTTATGAATTATGGAATTTTAGATGAAAAACAGTACGTGTTTAGTCTGAAAGATGGTAATAAATTAGCCAAAACATCGAGGAAACAGACCAATGTAGCTGCTACATAACTGCCTTCATTCACTTGGGACATATTGATTCTGTGAAAAGAGTATCTATTTTCTTGTTAATATGTAGCCATCTCTTGAGGCAAGTATTTATGTTTTTTTATATCATTATCACTGCATTTTTAGTTTCAATTGATTAATTATAAAAAATAATTATGAATTGCTTATTAAGGTGTCAACTCATAAACAACTAAAGGCCACGACAGGAGGTATCTAGGAAACTATAAGAGATTAAGTTCGAAGAACAAAATGTCAATACTTTTACAAGGTGAATTTGTAGATCTTCGATATGATAAAAATTGTACACCTCACTAGATAGTGAAAAAACATTTAAAAAAAATATTTTACATTTTTTGACACCTGTGCTATTTTTCTCATAACCTGCCATTACTTGCGTCTATTTTCATAGGACAATAACTCGCGTGCCAAATTTTATCTAACATAGGTGTTTTTCTACTTTGAGCTGACATAGTCAACCAAGGATGGACAAACGCAAGCAACAATCGACAGGAAAACACAATGACGAAGGTATATATTTATTAGCAGGATATTATTAACAAAATAGATATTTATAATGCTCTAGAAATGGAGCTTGAAGTTTCATATAAATATTATATATTCACTCATCACTCTCGGTGCGATCCTAATTTCCACATTGCGAACAAACATACGTTATCTTCCATATATGTTTCTTAAATATGAGTGTTTCACACATGTTGCAGAAGTGATTGGAAAACCTATTTTTTCCTACGGGACAAAACAAAAATCTTGGTTTCCCCTGTTGGCGGTTTCCTTCATCCCTAGTTGTTGTGTCTGGAACATGTTCCCAATGACATTTCAAATTTTTTTGGCGCAGTGGAATGAACAATGCGGGTATTCCAGATCATTTCATAATATGTGGCTTAACCAACTCTTTTCCCAACTCCGTCAAATAAGACCTCCGTGATTATTTGCTGTTTGTGTTACTGGAAAATATTATCTGGGAGTTTATTCCTCCGATGTTCATCATCATGCAAAACACAGTGAATGTCCATCTCTTACTAAAACGGGTGACTGAATATTCAGACTTCGTTCTATCGACCACCATGACCTCACCTTGTGTCCTGTTATAGGAAGTTATAACAGTAAGTTTCAAATCGTCTCATTTGTATCAGGATCAATATCTACTAGAATGTAGTGTAGACAACAACACATTCTTGTTCTTCTTTTGGTCAATAAGAAGCCAGCAGACAGTTAATCACTGGATGTTAACCATATGCGAACATACTGCTCTCCATAAATGTATTTTACGTGTATTCCTTCTGAGTGTCCCCACTAATGCCACCCTGTGATTCGCAAACAAGTCTTCTGCTAAGGGCACCTATGTGAAATAGTTATATGTGGTTACCTTTCCCCCCCAGTATCAGAAACATGTTTCAACAAGCGCTTTACGACGCTGCTTGCATCTTTTGCTGCCTGAAAAGTTTTCCACTATAAATTTCCATAGTATGAGTACAGAACATCCTGGCATCTACAACAGTATACATTTTTATCTCATACTTGGCTGGCTTGTTTGCAATATATTGTCCAAATCGGCATCGACTTCGAAAGGCTTCTGACATTTCCGCGGCGGTAACGTACTCACCCATCGAATAGTTTTTGACACACTGTTCGACAAATTGTACAAAAATGTAACGCACTGGAGCCAAGTTGTTGCATTTGGTCCTATACTGTCTGGTACTTTTATCGTCAAATCTAATTGCTTGGACAAGAGTGTGAAATCGTCACTTGGACATTTGCTGCAAAAATCTCTGGAGCTGTACCGTCTGTGTTCTACAATTCGCCAGTGTCAGTGTTAAAAATACCTGAACCTCTTCAAAATCGGTTGGTAAAATTCTTCTATCACGTTCATAAGCAGACCTCATGTTTTCAAGTTGCAAATTCGTACAGTCAAAAATATATTGGATAATGTCATTTGGAAAAAACAATTTCCAATAATTTTTGATACTTTTCGAACCTTTTGTCACGCTCTTCACCCCTGGCAATTGTGTCACAATATTCTATTGAAGAGTTTTCGTGCCTTGCTTAGTGATATGAATCAACCAATTTGTAGAATTGTCTTTACCTACATATACAGGCTGACCAAATAATGGTTCTTGAAAATCCGGTCGGGGGCCATCCTCATCATTTGACTGCTCTGTATTATGGTGACTATGTTCTGATTGTGCAAATTCGTCCGATACTGAATTTTCATCAGGTTCTGGTAACCGACCTGGTTACTCGGATTCCTCTCACAAAGCCAAAAGATGTCTTTGTTCACCCTCGTATGTTTCGGAAACCACGATTATACGATATATTGCACTCATCACAAGTCTTATGATGTTGACAGAAACTATAAATTTCACCAACGATATCGCTCGCGCAGTTAGATTTTATCTAACTGTTCTGTTAAGGGTTCGATTAATTAACATCTACAACTAACTATTTAAGTTTTATATATTGTCCTCTGCCATTGCGGTACATCAGCATCGTCTCACAACATCAACAATAATAATAACCATAGTTCCCCCAGTGTTGACAGCCTTGGGAAAGTAGACAACACTCAATATAAGTACTGACAGAACATCCCCTTCTTTAAGCTTAATTTAAACATAGTCTTTTAAATAAGATGATTTTTTAATGTCTCTTTTAGGCCTCTCGTACAATTTACAAATTTCTTTAGAAGAGTCTCTTGGAAAGGAGGTTTGAGAACTAGAAGGTCTGGAAAAACTACGGAAATCACTTGGCGTAGCACTTTACTTTTGAGGTGAATTATTAGGCAAACATTCACCCATGGATTGATTCGCCTCTGACAGATTATCGCGATTTTCAACGACACTCGCTTCCTGATGCACTTCACTCTTAGATCTATTACAACTTTCTGATTTGTTACTATCTATGATAGGAGTAAATGTTGGAGCAAATTGTTTTGTGTAATATGGCGCTGGTATCAAATGCCACCTATTTCTACGATATGTGTTACCTGAACTATTTTCAACGAGGTATGAACGAGGTTCATCTAAAATTTTACCAATTTTTGCATATACACGCAAATCTGTTACCCAAACATATTCTCCTATATTCAAATCAGAAAATTTTCTTGTCCGGTGTCTGTTATTAAATTGCATGGCTGATTTTTCATTTGTTATATTCTCTCTCTCTCTCTCTCTCTCTCTCTGAAAGAACCCAAATCCACTGGACTATTTAATTGACTTGGCAACATTCGGAGGGGAGATCTTATTTTCCTGCCATATAATAATTCAGCAGGAGAAAAGCCACACTCCAAGAGAGTAGTACGGTAAGATAACAAAGCTTGATGAATATTTTCATTTTTTTAAATCATACTCTTGCAACTTTGACCGCAGCTTCTTTACATACTTTGGATTGTGGAAAAAAAGGACTGCTGGTAATTAATTTAAAATCAAATTCGGCCGTAAATTTCAAAAATTCTGACCGAAAATGTGGCCCATTGTCAGATCGCATAACTTCGCAAACGCCATATCTAGAAAATATCTCCTTCATTTTTTCAATAATAACGGCTTCAGTCATTTTTGAAAGTTTAAATATTTCAAAAAATCTTGAGTAGTAATCTGTGACGATAGCATACCAATTATCATAGCATTTATATAAATCTAATGCAACTTTTTGCCACGCACGATCTGGAAAACTGTCGACTACCATTGGTTCTTTAGGATAATACCTGTATTCAATGCAAGTGTACAATTTCTTACCAAATTTTCTATCTGGGTGGAAAGTCCTAGCCACCAAACTGAACATTTGGCTCTGTTTCTACATTTAACAATTCTGAAATGACCATCTTGAATGAATTTTAGGCATTTTAGTTGTAGCGATGGTGGAATGACAATGCGAGAATTTTTTAGTAAAAGACATTCCGAAAAGAAAAAAAATAAATATATACTGGTAATATGGTATTAAATCATTTGTTAAATTTCTCTTATCTGGCCATACATCTTCAGTGTACTGTTTTATTTTACCCAAAATGTGGTCTTAACTTTGCTCACATTTAATTTCATCTAGAAAGTAACTTTTTTCTGGAATCGAATGTACTATTGGCTTTACATGCGCCTAGGTTTCAGTAGCTAATTCATCGTAATCAGGTCTTATAGCTGTTTCTGAAAAATTTCGCGATAGAGCATCGGCAATAACTAACTCTTTTACTGGAGAATAAAACACTTTGTAGTCATAGCGCATTGAGCGAATTCTGAAGCGCTGTAAACGAGGTGTTAATTCATATAATGGTTTAGTCTGTAAAATCTGTATTAAGGGACTATAATCAGTTTGTAAGGTAATAAGTATTCCAGTAACGTACTCAGAAAATTTATCTGCGGCCCATGCCAAGGCTAATGACTCGCGCTCGATTTGTGCATACCTTTTCTCAGTATTTGAAAGTAGACGTGATTCGTAAGCGACTACATCTGTTTTACTTTCTGAAGTTTGTAACAAACAAGCACCCAAATTATAAGATGAAGCATCAGCTTGAATATAAATCTGTTTTCTAGGGTCAAGATAAGCTAAAGTTAGAGAATTTGAAAGTAACTTTTTTTTATTTTTGAAAGCTTCTTTTTGAGATATGTTCCAAACAAAATTATCATTTTTCTTAAATAAGGAAGATAATGGTTCCAGTAAAGTAGATCTCTCAGGAATAAATCGACTAGAGAAGTTTAACATACCTAAATACTGTAAAACCTCTTTTATAT
This sequence comes from Tillus elongatus, assembly GCA_964006375.1. NCBI lineage: Eukaryota > Metazoa > Arthropoda > Insecta > Coleoptera > Cleridae > Tillus > Tillus elongatus. The sequence goes on from OZ023268.1 coordinate 66,660,387, forward strand.
TTTTTGGTTCTGGAAATTCATTAATAGCCCGAACTTTTTCGGGATCTACTGAAATTCCCGTAGTAGATATTTTATGACCTAAATATGTCAATGATTGTGTAGCAAAAATACATTTTTCAATATTCAATGTAATCCCTTCTTGCTCTATTCTTCTTAGTCATCTATATGACTAATGACTCGTTCTAGACCTGACAAATTTTTACTAAGTAATATGGAAAAATATTCTGGAGCACACGCTATCCCAAAAGGTTATCGTTTAAAGTAATATAAACCAAATGGGGTAATAAAGGTAGTTAAAAGTTGAGAAGCAGGATTAAGTTTGATTTGATAAAACCCCAGTTAGCATCTAGTTTTGAATAGTAGTTAGAACCTGAAATTTTTGTTGGATGGTCTCTACTTTACCAATGGGGTAAATAATGTGAACGTAGCACCGCTTTGTTTAGTCGAGTGTAGTCAATGCAGAGACGTATTTTCGAATTTTTTTGAACTACAACTATGGGGCTGACCCACTCTGTAGGAGATTCTACTGGCTGTATTACGTCTAACTCTCGTAGACGGTGCAGCTCTGCTTTTAAGAATTTTAATAAAGGTACTACTCTGGGCACAGATTGTAAGAGTGGTTTAACGCCTCCTTTCATTTTTATCTCCATTTCGGTTTTAAAATTACCAACTTTATTTAAAAAATTTGGAAATTTTGACAAAATTAGAGTTTCGACCGAATCAGAGTTATCTAGTTTTAATTGAGTAATCTGGTTGTCCCAAAATAGATCGAAAACATATAATTCTAAAATTGCAGTTCTGCCTAAAATAGGTTTGGTTAATTTATCTACTACATAGACGTCTGTATAGAAATTGCGATCCAGAAACGACATAGTTACTGGAAGAGTGCCAATTACGAACAATTTAATTCCTGACGGACCTGTTACAATTTTGTTTGTGTTCTTAACCTGATTTAATAAACTAGAATGTACAAGTTTTTTCGGAATACATGTTATATCAGCCCCAAAATCTAGCAAAAATCCTACATTTTTATTTAATTTAGAAATAAATAATGAAACTATCCACTCTTTAGAATATATGTTCAAAGTTATCGATCCCACAAACTGTTCGCTTCTAACTTCCAAACCAAAGTCATAATTAATAACATTGTACATTTTTTCTAGATCTACTAGATTATTATCTACTTTGACAGATCTCACCTTAGCTTTATTTTTACATACCACTGCCCAGTGGCCTTTTTTGACATTTCCTGCAGGAAGAAGTGTTTGCAGGACATTGCTCCCTGGCATGATTTTGGAGACCACAATATCGACAATTATTTTATTTTGGCTTGCTGTCTTCTTTACTCAAGTAAGCGGATGAGGAAGAAGTACTTGCCGTAGTGTTCTTAGTATATACACGACCTATTTGTCGTTGATTACAGACCTCTTTGTTTTGATCGGCCTGTAATTCAGCTTACTTCGCCTCCAGAACACAGTATTTTAAACTAAGGGTTTGTTTTAGCTGTAGTCTTTCTGCTGTTTTATTATCCAACATACCTACGACGATGCGGTCACGAATAAGTTCATCTTTGAGGGTTCCGTAATCACAATATTTTGCCAGGCTATGTAGGCTAGTTACGAATGAATCTATGGATTCACCTGGTTTCTGAACTCTAGAATTAAACTTAGATCTTTAGAAAATGATATTACTACGGGGAATAAAATATTTGTCTAAACAGTCTAAAGCTTGAACGTATGTAGTCGGAACTGTTTCAAACTAGAAAAGAGCTTCTTCAGATTCCTCCCCCAGAATGTACATGAGGATATTTATTTTTTCCTGTTCGGACTTACTTAGTTCACCTGACACTGTCATGTATCGCTCAAAACATTTTTTCCATGTTGGCCACGTTGCCGGTGCCGAGAAATTTAATTTTTCAGGCGGGCTTACATTGATTGGCTTTATTACATTAACGAATTGTGCCACTGGATCGACCATTGTTTCGTTTGTTTAAGTTTCACACTAGTTTATAACAGATTTTTCTAGTTGTATGTTGTTTGATTTCGATAACTTTAACTGTTTATTTATTGTATAATTTCAACAGGCAAACACACGTTTTCACACTACTACGGATATATAATCGTCACTTTCACTATATTGTTAGTTGTTAATAACACACGCTGTCACCATGTTCTGTTAAGGGTTCGATTAATTAACATATACAACTAACTGTTTAAGTTTTATATATTGTCCTCCGCCATTGCATCGTCTCACAACAACAACAATAATAATAATCATAGTTCCCCGAAGTGTTGCCAACCTTAGGTAAGTAGACAACACTCAATATAAGTACTGACAGAACACTAACAAATTCGAAATAAACAACAACCTTATCGGTCGCGTGTTAGATTTGACCTAACAGTTTCGGACCCTCTGAATAACAGACCACTTCTTGCGACTAGGACGTTGTAGAGTGGACCTTACCTACATATTCTATAAAGATTAGTTCCTACGTTTGTAACAGGATTCCAATGAACTGGATGGATTCACGGAATTATAGATTATTATTGCAAAATGTTCGATAAAATCTAAGAACGCAAGCGATGGCGGGTTAAGTATCTATCTAGATACTACCTGGATACATGAATTCAACTTATTGATTGTACACTGTTGTCCCCGTTTGACCGAATCTGTATATTAATAGTTTCCGAGATGCATGTATATGATGGTCTGTTCATGATGTGAAACCTAGTAATTTGACTATTAATTTTTATGGCAACTACAACAATTGTTAGCTTTACTTTTTTTTTAATTGTTGAAGTTTCGAATTGTTTCAATAAATTTTATTCACAAACATTTCTTTGCATCTACACGTATAGACCTAACCTTAATGAATGTACAATACTCGAACTGATGACTTATTAAATATCTGAACGTGAGTTTATGGGTGTGTGTAGCCACTGGAATACTGATGGTAACCGACACAAGGCTGAGTGATTGAAGTTCAAATTATAACATATATATATATATATATATATATATATATATATATATATATATATATATATATATATATATATATATATATATATATATATATATATATATATATATATATATATATATATATATATATATATATATATATATATATATATATATATATATATATATATATATATATATATATATATATATATATATATATATATATATATGGCGAGTTGGGCTTGTTTATACGAAAATATATACAAGGGTGCTAAATGGAGGAAAATCAGTAAATTTTGAAGATAAATAAAATATTTCATAGCTTTGCATTTCCTTATATATCCTGTATAATTCAAAAAATGTATACATAGAGGTGTTTCGCATAAGTACCGACACAACGCAAAGGCATCTAGGGGAACCTAAAATATGATGATTTAACGCAACCTAATCCTATATTAAGTTGCACCCCTGAGAAGTTATAGGCCTTCAAAGTGGGGTTTCAAATTTCGAAAAAAAAGCAATATCTCCGTAATACTCTAACTTCAAAAAAAAAATTGTACACGTTCCGAGTGTACCATAATAGTATTAATCGATAGTAGAGTTCAATTGATGCATTTGGAAGGGTTGAACCTGACAGATTTTTTAACATATTGGCGAATTTAAAAAAATACTATTTCATTTTATTATGAATTTACTTCTAAAGCTTTTTTTCTCCTGTTGTTTTCATGAACAACCCGAATAACTAAGGACACATATTTTAGTAGTGTTACTAAAAAAAACATAGAAAATTCAATATTTGCCTATAAAATTATTCGTCAATTTTGACATTCGGGAAAAAGTGTGAATAGGTATAATTTATTAGAAAACAAACAGCTTAAACAACAGAAATAAAACAATTGTACCGATAAGTTATAGAAAATTTTCAAAACGATAAATAGGCATATAATGAGTTTTTGATGATTTTAAGTTTTAAGTAATATTGATACATTATGTATCCTTAGTTATTTGGGTTTTTCTTGAGAACGACAAAGTTATTTGAAAAATAACGGGACTAAAAAAGTTTTATAATTAAATTCTCCATAAAACGAAATGCTAGTGTTTTAGTTCCGCCAATAGGTTAAAAAATTATGTCACATTTCAAGTATGCATCACCCCTTATCAACCATTTGAAATGCTTCAATTGAACTCTACTTAACATTAATTAATGCTCTTGATACAGCCAGAACGTGTGCTAAATTTGCTATCTCTAAGTTGAAGTATTACTGAGATGTTGATTTTTTCGAAATTTGAAACCCCATTTTGAAGACCTATAACTTCTCAGGGGTGCAACTTATAAGGTTAAATTGCTCTAAATCACCATATTTTAGGTTTCCCTACATGCCTCTGCCCTGTGTTGGTTCTTATGCGAAACACCCTGTATATCTTTTCAAAAAATCACCGATCCCATGAGTATGTATGGACATTTTGAGAAGATTCATTGAATTGTTCATGGGACATTTCAAGAACATACTGGGAGCTCCTAAGAATATTATAAATAACGTTCTGAGAACTGCACTAGTACGACATAATCTATCAGAGTTTATCAAATTGCCATGTTCATAGAATGTATGAATATATTTGTGTCGTGTGAGAATGTTCTGGGCATGTTTCAATATTCTTTTAAAACATTCCTGGTATATTCTCAGGATGTGTCTGTGCTGTTTGGGTAAGCGACCCGACACAATATTACTAATATTACACCACGAAATGTGCAAGATTGAAATATCAGAAATTTGTTAAAAAAGTCAGTGAGATAATGCAAAGAATATTAGCAACTTATGGGTGCACAGTATCAGATGGTAGAATGGTGGTGGTAAAATTTGAAACCAACCCAACATATGGGCACTAAGGGGCCTAGTTTGCGCTTATTTGAAGATCACTTTTTAGTACATTTTTAAAGTCCGAAGATTAAATTTTGGATTTTTGTTAAGAAAAGTCGCAGTTTTTATCATTATATATTTACCGTGCAACCACCATTTAGAACTCCATTGTCATCTTGCAATATGCCGAGTATTTGTAATTCATCAGTGATATTATACATAGTTTCTAAGCTATCTGTGGGTATATCTGCACTTCCTTTGTATATTAAATCTAATAAATTTTTAAGTTCTCTCAAGTTGATACCATGCATAAATACAATAGGTAACTGATCTTTCGTTTCCAAGAACATTTTTTGGAAATATGGACTTCTTGCAGCTAGGATAAGTTTATGAGCTTTGACGAAGCCTCCTTTGCAATATAAGGTGACATCAGCAAGCTGTTCATCTCTATATAAAGTTTTGAACATATCGTCTATCTTTTCAAGGTGATTTTCGCAAAACATCTGTATGGTAGTCTGTTTTTGCTTCATCTGAAAACAAATAATTTAAATTAGTAAACTTGTTCATATAACTGTATGTATGTATATATATATATATATATATATATATATATATATATATATATATATATATATATATATATATATATATATATATATATATCTATATATATATATATATATATATATATATATATATATATATATATATATATATATATATATATATATATATATATATTGATAAAGTTAATTTAAGCTATGGTTGTTTAAAATTTAATTTAGTATATAGAATTGATATAGATTTAATTTTTTTAGTTATATTTTTGTTATCTTAGCTTTTAAGTTTTATTTGCCTGCAAAGTTTGGTGAAATGTGTTGTAAATGTGTGTGTATTAAATATATATGTATTTGACTTACACCTTGGTATATCCACTGCACTTTCACTGCTGCCAGAGACCTAAATAAATTTATAGCATGGATGAAATGAACTTACTCTCAACTCAGGGTGCTTTTTTCAGCAAGTAGGTTCAGGTTCTATGAAGTTAATATTATTTCCAAAAGTATGATTAAATTTTAAATTTTGCCCTATGATCTTTACTTAAAATACTTATATATATATATATATATATATATATATATATATATATATATATATATATATATATATATATATATATATATATATATATATATATATATTAAAGAAAATAAAGCAAAGGTCCTTATATACTCACAGAACTTAAATATTTATTAAATTAAACACAACTGACAAACGCCTAATACTTACAATAGTAAGTATTAGTAACTAGTAAATAACAATATATTTTGTTTTATCTCTAAATTTAGAGCTCTTTCTTACTTTTATCTAATTTTTAACAATGAAAATCCCCCAGAAAATGAACTAATCAGTATTATTTGCTTAATTTTAAGATCCCCATATGTACACGATCCTTGCTGCTTTATAAACCAATAGGTACCGACACCTATTGGTGTTCGTATGGTTTATATTATTCTTTATTGCAACGTGCAGTCAATGGACAAGTTCTTTCACTGGTAAGCCACGGTTACTGGCCTTTAAGGTCAGAAGAAGGTGCTGCAAGCACTTGGTGTTATAAATGGAAGTCTGAAGATGATTATTTACCAATGGCCCCCTTTTATTTTCGTTTGATATATATAATAGTTTTGTTACTTTTTTGGAGCGATGGATGTATCACACAACAAAAGGTAAGTTATTGCTTTACTGTACTCACTCAGACTTTATTGCCTTAGCTGACTTTCCTGTGTTGGATTATCAGGCCAGCGATCCTTGTCGACTTTCTCTCTTACTACTAAATTTCTTTCCAAATCCCTTTTATCTGAATTTTTAAACTACTTATTTTACTACCAAAAATTCCCCTCTAATAATTTAATCCAAATTTTCCCATCTATCAATTTTTAATAATAATCTCAATCTGTTTATTATTTTTTTTCCTGCCACCCGCGTTACTATTTAAAAAACTGCTATATGCCTTCTTGCAAATCAAAAATTATAACAAATTTTTATACAATAATCCTCTTATTACCATTATCTCTAGGGATACCTAAGTTAAATTGTTGTTGGTCCTTGACAGATTAGTTAACCTAACTATAATTTTGTTGTAGGTTTGACGTTTGTCCTAAATAAAAACAGCTGACTTACATCTAGGTTATGACATTTCGTACAATTTAACAAACAATACTCTTAAAGCTAGTAAACAGTAACAACTTACATTTCCTAAAACTACGTTAACAAACATCATTTTAAAGTACACAACAGCTAGTAAACAACAATAATAAATACAACATATTTACATTCTCAAGAGTTTCAGAATTCATACACATAGATACTTTATATATGTTATATCACCTCCTGCAGTCCATTCTGTCTTTGATATAACTTTCACTCCTTATAAACTAATTTTACCATTGCCTCATTTTCTCTGACACATATATATCTGTAAAATTTTGTTTCTCCCTGCCATACAGTGCAAAAACATTGCATACACCTAAGGTAAGTTCTTGTTTGTGTTTAGTATGATTTGTTTTAGGCTTTGTATGGGGTGTTTTAAAGAGCGTGTTGTTGGCTTGTATGTATGGTATGTATGTGTATATATGTATATGTGACCCCCTTATAGAAACTATATATATATATATATATATATATATATATATATATATATATATATATATATATATATATATATATATATATATAATTAGCGCTCTCGGAGAGTATAACTAAAATTTTTGCTCTCATTATTCGTTCTGTATTTTGAGACTTATTACCTTTAGTATAGTATGCGTTACAGCATTTACGATTTTTATATATATAATTTATTATATTCTTGTTACTTGGATTTCCGAATGACTTCCATGCTATTCTGCCGTGACCTAACTCACTTGATAGTTTGCCAGACGTTTCGCCGATCATATCTGCTGACTTTTTAAGTGGCTGGGATAAGTAAGACTCGATGCATTTTCGCAACAATTAGAACCGTAGACCGGTTTCGCTCTCATTAGAGCTCTTCAGTTCGGCATACTAATTGCAGCAAAAATGCACCAAAAGTAGACTGGCTATACGATAGCTGTTTTACTTTTGGTGCATTTTTGCTGCAATTAGTATGCCGTACTGAAGAGCTCTAATGAGAGCGAAACCGGTCTACGGTTCTAATTGTTGCGAAAATGCATCGAGTCTTACATACTTTGTCCCTATATTGGGGTAGAAATGGGCCAGGGCTGACAATTTTCTAAATTGTTAGTTAGCTGTATCCAGTCTCTATTTTTTAACACTTTGTGTTATTTGGAGCCGGCGTGCATTATACCATTAAAATTATACCAGGCAGTGTATGCATAACAAAGGAAATGATAAGTAAACAGTTTATAAATCGTATGATCACTGAACTTACAATTAAACCATAAGGAAAGTCTGGCCAAAGCCTCGTCCGAATGATCGGGTCACTGTGGAATACTTTAACGTGGGTTAGGTGAGTTGAATAGATGGTGACGTAACTCCTCCATTGCTAGCTTTGAGATGTGTTTAACTTGGGATGACCTCTTCTCCTTCGGTTAGGGTGCCCAGGCAACATTGATATTCACATCGCTGATATGTTATTTTTAAGTAACCAATGCGACATATCCTGATACATGCATGTCATGTTTCTGGGATTGTTTTCTGTTACCTATGATTTTGCGCTTACACTGGTACATGCTAGCGATGTTAGCTGTTACTTTTGAGAAACATAGCTAGCTTTTACATGTCAAGTATGTAACAGCGACATAGCTATAATTTATATTTCAGAAGTTAATTTTAATGAGATACTAGCGATATTATAAACTATATCGCTGTTACCTCAGAAAAATAACATGCTAAGCCTGTAGTTAACACATGATGACCGATACTTTATAGATTAACAGTTCATATTCACGCCACACCGTTTGTCATTGCTGGAATCGCATTGACGCTTGGTTATTTTTTAACTTTTATTGTGTATGACATGTGACGCACGACAATGACATACAATTTTGTGTTTTGTTGTGTATCTGGATTATTTATTGCAATTTAGGTTTTAGGCAGAAGATTTTTGTGTTTGTACGTTAAGCATTATCCTGCAAGTACAATTACGAGGTAAATACCTACCTATATAGAATATATCTATTACCCAGTAAGTACATTTCCTAGGTTAAGTGTACCTATACCTACTTATTATATGATGAACATCTAATATGTTTGGCAAATCAAATCGATTGTTTACAAACAATATAGCATTTGTGCACATGGCAAAAGGCAGTAGGGAGTAAAACCGCCACAGAAAATTATCTGCTTAAATCGAAAATCTAGACAAAATGTTTACTACACCTATCTGTTATTGTGTCACTGGTTTTGTCAAGAGTTAGCGCCAATTTTTATTAATCCGCATTTCATGATCAGAATTACTTTTGTGTTTGCACAACCTAAGAAACAATTGTGTTTATGTTAACTATTTGAGTTAGATAATTTTATTGTCGTCCATTTCTTGATGTAAAATGTCAAAAGGTAATTTCACTGATTTCAGATAGACAAAAAAGACGCGAAACCTAAAAGACAAACAAATTAACAGTCATGCTTCATTGCCATAAAAGAAATAATTTTAGATTGAAATAAAAATAACATAGGGAAGTTGCAACTTTTCCATATGGCGAGCCGAATTTAACTTCCGCTATTAATCAATTCCCACTACCTAAAAATATTGTTGATGATGCATTAGTAATATCATTATTTATGTCTTTAATATTATCATCCGTACATCCAGTGGACTCAAAGGTTGACACAGTGTTTTAATAAAACAACAATAAACATAATACCAATTTTTCTAACAGCTCGTTTTTGAAATTTTAGATGTAATTCTGCAGAACAACCAACTAAAAGAAAAAGGGTGTGAAATTTCTGGTTCAGAGTGGTTCCATCAAGCAAGACAGCGGAAACAGAGAAATGACAAAAAGCATATTTCACTAAAGAAATGGAAATTTACAGCTTAACTTTTAATTAATATAGACAATATGGGATCATTGTTGTTTCTGTTTACAAATTTCAGCAAGTTTATGCATATGTTTTAAATTCATTTTAGTGAATTTTCTTAAAAAAATTCACTAATGAGGAGATCCCGACTTTTTAATTTTGAAAAAATTGTTTCTAAAGAGCGCTCATTAGGCCCCCTAGAACACATATCCGGGGTCAGTTTCGATTTTTATATGTTTATATATATATATATATATATATATATATATATATATATATATATATATATATATATATATATATCAAATTATAACATATATATATATATATATATATATATATATATATATATATATATATATATATATATATATATATATATATATATAGGCAAAAAAGTTATGGACATTTAAAGAAAACTAAATTGGGGTTTTCCTCAAAACGTCAAAGTGACAATTTAAAACGTCAAAATTGGCAACATTTAGGCAAAGAACTTGAATCTAATACGGGCTATGGAAAGAAAATGTCTCAAGAAGAATGTTTTACAAACCCTAAAGTATTAGTTACAACCGTCATTGTCCTTAATTTTACTAAAATGTTTCCAGAAAATTCATTTCAAATAGACCCTTTCTCTGATGCTTGGGACTAGTCATAGCTATAGAGTTTATCGTTTAATGGTATATAACTTTTGTCGAATATTCGTAAAAAATCAATAAAGCTCAATATATCCGTTATTATACAAGATATGAAAAAAAAATTGTATACATTAATTATAGGATGTCTTGAGCTACATTTAAAAAAATTATCTCTACAATCACAGGCTGGCCCATAAGTCGTTGGTGATACAAATAATTTTTTTTTAGTCCAACATGCCTTATGTTATTGCATTTTCCATCGAAATATAATGACTGTTTGTAAGAAAAGAAATTCTGGACACAGCCAGTGCGTTATGGTAGCGAATTTTGATTAAATGCTTCATATTTGAAAAGCTCAATTTGCTATTAACCTATAAGGTTGACCAAGAAACGGATTTTTTCGGTTACACTTTAAGTTTACTTTCGGAAATTTTTTAGCGTTTTCAAACAATAAAGTTATTTTGATGAAACATGGCACATTGTTTTTACTATATATGTTATACTGGTAATTAAATTTGATGCCTGCTTTCTGAAACAAAAAACACATATTTGCTATTATAAACATTTTAATGAAAATTCACTACCATAACGCACTTGCTGCGTCCCGAAATTTTTATTTTTATATTTGTATTATGAGAATTTTGTTTTTTATTTAGTGTTTACTGAAAAAAAAATATGATTTTGTGGTCCATAAAATACATGTTAACATTTTTTAGAAGTTTGCATTTACCTATTCATTTTTAGTTTTATATTTATATTATGAGACTTTATTTTTCTATAAATTTAAGGTTAGTTGGAAAATGTATTGTTTTGTGCTGCATTAAATATCTGTTAAATTTTTTAGAAGCTTCTATTTATGTATATATTTACAATTCATTTTTCTTTTTTTAATACTATATGAGAATTTTGTTTTTTTCTTCATTTACTGAAAATGTTATAGTTTTGTATGTTGTATAAAATATATATTTCCATTTTCTAGAAGTTCATCTGTTGTTTTTATTGTCCCATTCATTTTTTTTATAAATATTTTAGGCTCAACTCAGATGCAGATTGAGTTTACTATTACCAATAATTATCAGTAACTTATTATATATATATATATATATATATATATATATATATATATATATATATATATATATTTATATATATATATATATGTATATATATATATATATATATATATATATATATATATATATATATATATATATATATATATGTATGTATGTATATAATTTACATGACAGCCATGCAGTATGAATTATATACTGGGAATAGATCATAGGACATCTCAAGTACATTATTTAGTTACATGCTAGAGATAAGTCTAGATACATGATTGAAATATTAGGAAGTACATCTCCTTAACAGCACAGGTGGTGTCTCCAGCATGTTAAGCAGTCATGTCCCTGCGTTGTATTGTCAATGTTGCAGTTGCTGACATTTCCTAGCTCTGGTAACTTGCATAGACCTTACAAAGTACATCTCTGCGATGTTCAATGTCGCGCTGTTAAATGCAAATTACATGATTGTTATGTAGTTGTGTTGCCTGGGTGTCCATCTCTTTTCTGGACCAAATCAATACATCAATGACACTGATTACTATTATAAATGTAGTTGCACCAGTATTGCTAGTATGTAACAGTGAATGTCATATTCGATGTTGCGAAGCTTCTAAAAGTTGTTGTTTCAGTTTTTCAGCATTATCAAGTCAAGTCTGGTATTCACACGTTATGTTACCGGAGACGTCTGTGAATATAATTATTTATGGTGATTTTACAACCAGATAGAGCATTTATGACGGCATTTTGTTATATCATCTGTCTCTCGATCTGTACACTTGTAGAAATGAGCAAGTCGTTGTTTCGCGACTTGATTTACTTGATTAGTTTAGCAGGGCAAGTTGAGGGTTAACTTAGTTGACAACTTTCTTCTTTTGGTTGGTTCAAAAACTATATGGCTTCTGTTACGGATGGACAGTGTTCTTAAGTAGGTATAGATGGGGAGTTCTGGTGCCTCCACTTACCTCCACTCGCCACTGCACCGGAGCGCAGCGCCGAAGCGACGTCATAGTGACGTCACTGGACGGAGAGCCAATAGGGCGATAACCTGAGATGATGTAGTCCAAGATGGGGGCCAATATGGCGAGCGTTAGCGCGAAAATTCGAAACACTTAAAATTTTAACAGGTAGCTAGGTCAAGTTTTTAAAATAAGAGGCTCCGCCATTTTGATTTTTGCAAATAGTAACATAGGTAAATATGGTGGTTGGCTCAGGCGCAAACTCAACTTTTTAATTTTTGCTTTAACCTTTAGGTGTGAGGTGTCATTTTACTGGGCTTAGTAATCAGAATTCAAATTTAGCATATGCGTATGCGTTTTTAAGTTAACCCCCACGTGTTTGGTGTCGTGTTACTCGTCTTGATGAGTAGAATTAAAAAATAGTAAACACGCATGCGCAAAACCCAACTTTCTTAGTTTTCAATTTAGACAGCTGAAGTTTGGCAACATATTACCCATCTTGATGAAATCGAAGTAAACAACACCGGATGTTTGTGGTTTTGCAAGTCTGAGCATTCTCGGAATAGAAATTGTTGGTAAACTCTACATGATATTAAAAAAGGCCAACCGTTTTAGCAAATTTGTGCTTATACCCCATAAGAAACCGTGTAAAAAAGACAAATATAAGCAAAATAGCACGTAAGCTAGTGTATTTTAAGTACGTATGTTAAAGAGTCATACAATTACCGTGCTTTACGAAAACATATAAATACCCACCACATTTAATTATAATTACAGTTAAATATTAGCATGGAGTCGCGCAAAAGAACAATGCCTATGCCTGAACACAGAGGCAAACAAATTAAAGTTCTTGAAAATATCTTGCTTAAACAAAGCAGTGTAGTTAAAGAAGAAGAAATAAAAAGCGAACAATCTCTGCAGCAAATAATAGACGAGATGCTTCTACCAGATACAACAGATAATTATCAGTCTACGCAAGAAGATATATTTAACCAAAAGTTATTGGAAATCAATAGGAAAATCAGCGAGAAAAATCTAAACCGGGAAGACTGTGAACTTATATCTCAGACAACATATTTTCTTACACCAAACGGTGAAAACAAATACAAGTTGGGGTAGACCCTCTAATAAAATTCCTTTATATAGCAAAATTATCGGAGAAAAATTGCAGTGTGCCAGTGTTTTTCGATTTGTGGACATTTGAAGAATTTTTAAATGTATTACCCACAATAATTAACAATATGGAAAATAGTGTTGGAGAGAAAACTAGAGAATCATATAATTCAAGTAAATATCTAGTGAAAACACAAAGAAAAACAGTATCGTTTAAACTACATAATGGTGAAATAATGAACCATTTTAATGTACCTCTGGAAGCCCTTAAAATAATAGGAGATTGGTTGTGTAATTAGAGACTCATTGTTAGAATTAAAGTTTAAACTTTTTTTAATTTAGATATGTTTGTAGCCGATATTACAGCAGAATTATTTAGATATAAGGGTGTTTCATCTCTACCCTGTATGTTTTTCATTGCCAAACAAAAATACCAAGAAGACTTATCTATAGTTGTCGAATTTATTACAAAATACCGATGTTTTTTAAACAACATATTCGTTTATAACCAATTTTAATATCATAACTATATATTGTAGTATTTTTATAATACAGTTAAATATATTACAGTACTCATATGTTTTTATTATAATACCACATAATTCCTATTTACATCGAATTAGTGTAATCAATTTTCATTATAAGAGATAGCCAGCGTTATACCAAACAGCGTACATAACGACAATAACAAGATAGGCGTTGTATGACGACACACGTGGGTAATTACAAACCACAAAGATACTGAGGTCATCACGGGTCTTCAGTTTAACAACTTGATAACCGCACCAGATAATTGCAAAAATATAAAAACACAGGCTATTTTCAATATCTAGTTTATTAAAGACAATAACAAGATAAGCGTTGTATGACGACACACGCGGGAGAAGAAAAAAACAAGATTCGGGTATAAATACTATCAACCTATGATTTTAAATATATATAGAATAGCGATTTTTCCTTCAAATAAAATGTTTTGCCATCAGTATGCTGTACAATATGATATAGTATAATGTAGTAAGCGGAAAAGCTGTTATCTAAAGATGACCTCAAGATGATCTAAATCCGGTCGGTAGTGAGGCCACCATCAGCTGTTGAACCCTAACCTAATGCATCTATCTATCAGATTTTATTATGTGCAAGATCAGAAACACTGGTAAGGTCAGAAGATGTTAAGAAATAAAGCTTACTACTTACCTAGTTCTGTCAGAGGTCACATATTTGTTGGATCCCCTGATCAGAACCTGGTTACTTTAAGTTGTAGATATCCCGGGAAAAGGTAGTCAGAATTATTTATTGTGTCGCCGTCAAATGTGAGAAATATTGGTAAGGAATTACTTTTCAATTAAATATATACGTTAATGTAACAATAATATTAAATTCATTTATATAAATTAATTTGGAATAGCAAACAAAATTAATTAAGCATGGTTGGTAAATCTCAAATAAACATTAATCATATACTAATAAAAATCAAATAAACATCAAGAACTTCAAGAAAAAGAAATTATCATTTTACATGCATATGACAAAATAATAAGATAAAAATGGTTGTAGGTTACTAAAATATTAATATTAGCTACTTGAGGTGTATTAAAAGTCAAATGTTATATTTTACAGCTCAATAGCAAACACAAATTATTATTATTATTTTTTTTCCTTCGAGTTTAGATGGCTACGGCTATTTGCCATACGCACATTCTTCCCCTCCACAAATTATTAGGTAAATTATTTGACGTTTGTCAATCAATTCGGTTAATTTTTCAATGAGTTAACTGGCCAGTTCGTTGAGTGAGGCTCCATTTAAAAAAATATTCCTACGTGGAATTTCTACATTAATAATTGAAAATGAAATATATAAAAAATGCACAGGTTAGATATTTTACAGACAAAATTGGCTAATTACAATTTTTAAAACTATGTATTTAAATTCACAATATTGACAAAATTCTAAAGATTAAACCGGAAATTTACAGTTATCCTTACAGCACCTCCCTGACACTATTTAAGTTCAAATTTGATTGTTATTTTGAAAGTTCAAAATTGCAAAGGCTCAAATATTAAATTGCTGCATGAAAAATTCTGCTGGTTCACAGAGATAAGATTTGTATCGACTCACCAAATCCTGATATTTGGAGTTACCTGATGACCGTTTGAAGATGCTTTCCATGTGGAGTCAACTATCAGAGCCTGAGACAAACTCACAAACTTCAATAAGAGAGGGAAAGCTGGAGAGAATGATTGGTACTTCCCATTAACGATTATTAGGCAGGTGATGACCGTTTGAAGATGCTTTCCATGTGGGATCAACTATCAGAGCCTGAGACAAACTCACAAACTTCAATAAGAGAGGGAAAGCTGGAGAGAATGATTGGTACTTCCCATTAACGATTATTAGGCAGGTGGATTTTGTTGCTACAATGCTGGGTGAGACATTTTGTCTCCTATGTCGATATTCCGAATTAGTTTGACAAATTTTTCTACAGCAATTAAAACTCAAATTGGCTCAAGTGAAACTCACTGCCAATTGACTCAAAATTCGGTAATAGAAGCTTTTCTGATTAACATGAGAAATGCAACAGGTCGTGAACAAAGGAACACTATTTAACTCGCGTTTTTCTGCCAAACACGTCGTTCATTTAAACTCAACAACCGCTTAAATGACTTTAAACAATCACTGACAACTGTTATTAGATAGTATAGATAACGGAAAGGATTTTATCACCCCTTTTTAAGATAATTTTTAGCCACCGCAACTAAAATGTGTTTACACGGCAAGCGCCAAACTGAGACTCCTCCTGAGGCAGCGTGCTGTGCGTTGAGGTGTGACTTCATCACCCCTTTAGCACATACGTCCCTCGCCTATAGTTCAGGGCCTCCAAGGTTAATTTCGTGACAAAATTGCATACATATAGTCTAGACTCCCCTTAACATTGAAAATGGACTGTTCTTCAAGTTTCTTTGTCATTGTCAACGGATTTTCAATAAGATGAAAATAATATTTTGTTCTAGAACATTCCTAACGTATATCTTGTTTACTTAAACGCCCTTCCAGGAAAATGCGACACATCATTTACTAACAAAGCCATATTGCGTCTTTAGATGTTTGAATTTTTAACCTTGTTCCCTAGCCTACAGCACGGAGTCTAGGGTAGTTAAATCGACTTTTCATCAAATAATTTTTGAAATCCAAAACTTGAAGTATTTAATATAGATATGCTATTTGATCATTATTTAGATACCTGGGGGCTTTCTAAGTGTTTTTAAACCAGTAAAGAGGCCAGATAAAAATGAATAGTTACAACGTGTAGGAAATTAAAAGTATTTCAAATATTGCTTTTTTACAGCTCGATGTACGCAGCCTACTGCTCCATACTCTGCCCATGAGCCGTCTACTAGTGGGGTGAAGAGAAAGGCAGCTGCGGTTGATGGTGCAGGCCTGGCTAAAAGGATGGCGA
The DNA here is from genome assembly GCA_964006375.1 of Tillus elongatus. NCBI lineage: Eukaryota > Metazoa > Arthropoda > Insecta > Coleoptera > Cleridae > Tillus > Tillus elongatus. The sequence goes on from OZ023268.1 coordinate 66,677,455, forward strand.
GGTGTTTTACCTATTGCCTAGACATTGATAAAGTATGTAATAATGCTTGTTTATGAATCTAACATTATTGCTAGCGAATTATTTTATAACTTATAAGGTGTAACGAATTTTCATATAAATAACTAACCTAATTTGAAAACTTTAAGTGAATTTAAAATTAGTGCTAGCGAATTTTATGAAATTATTTAAGTTTATATTAATATAGATTTTGCAGTGAGGTGTAATATTAATTATGATAGCGAATTTTCATACAATTATTAAATATGTTTTTTGCTTTACAGACATTATTTGGATCCCATCTTTTAAGTTTAGAACATAAAATCAGAGCCTGTGTTGATGGGGAATTAATCAAGCACGCATTCAACACGCGACTGACCACATTCCGGGTCCCAGCCAAAGATGTAGTGATCATCATCAACGACTTCCTACAGTATACCCACACCAAGGCCTTACATACTCTAGGAAAGAAGATGAGGCAACTTGGGTGTTTGAAAATGAGTCTCGAGTTGTTTGGTCTTTACCATCACCCAACCAAACAGCTCGAGGAAACCAGAAGCTTCAACACCAAGGCAACACCGATGACTACACCCGGAGAGGTAGCTGATATAGTGGGGAGACTCGAAGATATTGTCACAGCCAAACCCCAAGAGTTTCAACACAATGAAAGCGGTATGTTATTTACTATTATATATTTATTTTTTGGAAACTAATATGTTTAGCTTTCACAGAGATATTTACAGCATATTTATTTCAGCAACCAAGACGTTTTGTAGGTGCAGAAAGATATTTTTTTATTTTGTTTTTCAGCTCCAGGAGGCTACTGTTTGTATTCGTTTAGTATTAAACTGTTACTTATACACATTTTCTTAATAGGTTGGGTGTTCAAAAACTGGCTTTGGTTGGAGATTAACATTGCAAGATTCTCCCCACTTGGAGGCAGCTCATTTATGCAGCTACTTAAGAGCATCGCTCACAAGAAGGCCGTGATCTATATACAGAATTCTGATGAGCTATGTTTTATGTGGTCAGTCCTGGCGGCCTTCCACCCTGCAGAATACAACCAAGAGCGCATATCTCATTATAAGCCTTAAGAGAACGAATTTGATTTTTCAGGTATTGAGTTTCCTGTATCTTTAAACCAAATATACAAATTTGAAGAGCAGAATGATATATCAGTTAACGTTTACGGATTAGAGAAACATTTTGATAATAACAAATTTTACTATGATATATCTGGCCTGCTATATTTTACAAAGACATATCAAATTATTATTGTTAACAGATGATATCGAAAACAATACACATTATTGTTTAATAAAAGAAATGTCTCGTTTTTTGAGAAGCCAGATTTCAAAACGCAATGGTAGAAAAATGTTATGTAATGGTTGTTTAGTCTTTTTTGGAACAGAAACAAAATTATTAGAGCATCAGAAATATGATTGCAATCACGTTAGAGCCAATTTACCCACCACCGATTTACGCAAGGATACATATGGTAAATACGTACCGGAGAATTTATTTAGATTTGTCGATTTTGAAAAGAAAATGCGTGTTCCTTTCCTTGTGTATGCCGATTTTGGCCCCTTTGGAAACTGAACAGCCTCAAAATTGCTGCGAGTCGTTTACACAAAAGACTTACAAACACATACCGTATTCATTCGCATACTATATAAAATGTTCTTTCGATGACTCGCTTTCAAAATTTGCCACTTATCGCGGTCAGGATGCCTCTTGCGTTTTTGTAGAACGACTAGAAAATGATGTTACAGAAATTCATCAAAACCATTTAAGTAAAGTTTGGCCCATGACCCCTTCAACCGCAGAACAAGAACGCGAATTTCAAAATTCCAAAATATGTCACACTTGTGAAAGACCCTTCGGCTTAAATGGGGATAAAGTCCGAGACCATGATCATTTAGTCGAGTTGAATAATTATCGCGTCCCAGCTCACTCCATTTGTAATCTAAATTATAAAGTACCAAAGCACATTCCGGTATTTTTCCATAATCTCTCCGGTTACGATACCCACCTCTTTTTTAAAGAGCTGGCAGAGTACGGTTCAAAATTAGATGTTATCGCTCAAAATAAACAGCGATAAATCACGTTCAGCAAGCATGTTTTGGTTGATCAAGAGGAGCTGGATGGTAAAACGAAAAAAACACATTAAACTTGGATTTTTAGATTCATTCAGGTTTATGGCGAAAAGTTTAGAAAAGCTAGCTAAAAATTTAGATAATGATCAGTGTAGGGAAGTTAAAAAATATTTCGCGGATGTAAAGATTAATTTAATTCAGCAGAAGGGTGTATTTTCATATTCGTATGTAGACTCCTTTGAAAAATTAGATGAGACTAAGCTTCCATCTGAAGAAGGGTTCTATGATGGTCTACGAGGGGAACACATCATGTATGTGACTATGAGCGTGCATGCAGAGTATGGGAGACGTTTGAATGCAAAACTTTGGGGGATTATATATATATATATATATATATATATATATATATATATATATATATATATATATATATATATATATATATATATATATATATATATATATATATATATATATATATATATATATATATATATATATATTTAAATCAGATGTTTTACTACTGATGTGTTTGAGAATTTCCGGAATGTTTGTTTTAAGGTGTATAACCTCGACCCCTGTCAACACCTCACAGCTCCATCTCTTGCTTGAAATGCTGCTCTGAAGGCTACATAGGTGGAGTTTGAGCTGTTGACGGATATTGAGATGCATCACTTCTTTAAAAAAGGTATACGAGGGCAGTCAATCAGTGTAGTGTTAGACGAGCAGTAGTTAACAACGAACATACCCCTAATTATGACGCTACAAAGCCTAAAATCTGGATTTTATACTCAGATGGCACCAACTTGTACGGAAAAGCCCAAAGCGAGCAAATGCCAATCGGGAGCTTTCGTTGGCTCATCGAACATGAAATTCAAAATTTAAAAACTGAAAATTGAGGGGATGATGATGATTTTGGCTATGTTTTCGAAGTTGATTTGGAATATCCGGAGCATCTATATGATTTACATAATGAACTGCCTTTTAGTCCAGAGCCATTTATACCCCTAACCAGTAAAACTAACCTACCGAATTTAAAATAGATTTATTGCTGGTGTATTTTCTTAAGTTACACTCACCTTTAGAGGTGCATTATTTCTCTCAAACTAAATTTATAACTGGTAGGCAATAAAACACACACACACACACACACACACACACATATATATATATATATATATATATATATATATATATATATATATATATATATATATATATATGTATATATATGTATATATATATATATATATATATATATATATATATATATATATATATATATATATATATATATATATATATATATATATATATATATATATATATATATATATATTACAATGTTTGTTTTATTTATTACAAGTAATACAAATAAGAGAAATTATTTAATGTTTTTACTAGTTATCCAAGAATTATGAGATTTATCAAAACGAAGCCATTTCACATATAACTTGCTACCTTTCTTTCTTAGCACTTTTTCAACTAAATAATAATCTGGGGATCCTGTGTTTTGCAGCTCCTCTTCATAAAATCCTCCACTGATTGGTTTGCCCTGCATGTCTTCTATTAAATAGGTGACAGGGTTAGGCTAGTGAACCTTAGTGATCTTAAACAGTTCTGTTGACCAACGTGGTGTATAGCCTTTCTTAAATAATGTTTTAGCTTTGCTTAGACGTGCAGCATCACGCACTTTAAATTTATTTTTGTTAAACACTTTGAGATTTGAGATTTTTTTAATTTTGTATTTTTTCATTTAAGCGTTAAATTTAGAGTTATAGAATTCGCTGCCAAGATCATACTGTATGTTAGAGGGCATTGTACTGTTAGCTAAAATATCAGCCATAGCTTTAGTCACATCTTCTGCATTTTTAGATTTAAGTGGACGAGGCCACACATACTTTGAAAAACAATTGATAACCACTAAAATGTACTTGTAACCACAGATCTCTTTGTAGTAGTCTGTAAATTCAGCTAAATAAATCTGCCGCAAGTCGTTCAAACCTGTAATCATTGTGCGCCTGCGCTTAAAATTGATTCTTGCTGGTTTATATAACTCATCAATAATTTGTTTTTTAGCATCAGATGGTTCAACTGTTTTACGTCTCATGGTGATGTTGGATTTAAAAGTATCCACTTATCATGTAAATGTTTTAGTTTGTTGTCTATCTCACCCAGTTTCTTCTTCACCTTGTTATTCTTTAACACATCAATATCTTTTAACACTTGAGCAGCTATGTTTTTGTCTAAATTTTTCAATTTGTTTTCAAACTCGCTTTTAAGAGCAGCCAGCTATGTTTTATGCACAGCTTCAAGAGTTAAGGTTATTAGACTCTGTGTTACCTCATCTTTATTCTTCTTATAATCATCTGTTCACACATCGACAAATTTTCCATTTACACCATCAGCAGGCTACAAGCTGCAGTTGTTAGAGGTCTGGCAAACACCCTACATGTTTTTTGGCTTTTGTAGGTACAATCCATAACCAGTACTTTAACAAGTGTTTCCAGCTCTAGCAGCTTTTACACAATATATGGACTTAGATATAAACGTTTAGCTGTGAAACCATTATCAATCAATAACCCCCTATCACTTTGATTCTGTATAAAAGTTATTCGACATTAGCCTAGATGATGAATTAAAGATTGATTTGGTTGATAATCACCTTCGAAATAGTTTATATACAGCATACGTATATTCTCCATAAAATCGTAATATTGCCAATCTTCTAGATCTAGGTATTGGTTGTGGTTATCGAACGAGATTGGGCAGATGAATTTCACAAGTGTTGTAAAACTTCTTAGACTAACATCGGTAATTAATTTCAAGGAATCAGTGACGTTGAATGGTGTTTCCATCAGCATCCTCTCATCCTCTTGGTATTCGTTAAAACGTAATCTTCTAAGTTGACGTTCTGGAAAATCAAGACCATCATTTTCGTCTATATCACATCGTTTTCTCTTATGCTCTGATTATGTAACTCCAGAATCATTACTGTCGTCACACATCATACTGGTACAATCACAATTAACTTTCAGATTTGCACCGAACATCTTCAACGGTTAGACTTGAACTGAACTTATTATTGTCTAATTTACTGTTAAATAGGTTTGTAGCCCTCCCCCTTTTCTCTTCGTTCACTCTTGTCGGTTATATTTTTCTGTTCGGTCGTTGTGTAAACTTTAAAAATCTATTGCGATCACTCGCAGCTCTCTCCATAATAACTTCTATATTGGTATTGGGCTTCTTCAGGTAAATATTTAAAGAATGGTTTGCTTAATTGATCTTCTGGACGGTGCTGAATGTAAGACAAGGCAAAGAATTGTGTAGAACAGTAGCCCGCCAAGTATACGTCACATAATTCAACCAGCTGTTTGCTTTGAAAGTGTTCGCCTTCTGAATCGCGTTTATCTATATATGCTTGCTCTTGTATTTTCAGCAGCAGCTGTTTTAGATAACTTGCTTCTTTGGGTATTCTGCTTTTAACTCCATACCACAAGTCACTGTTGTACGACATGTTTCTAGTTTAATACAACGCTACAAAATGATTTTTCGATTGCTCCTGTTTATACCCGAATCTTGTTTTTCTCTTCTCCCGCCTGTGTCGTCATACAACGCTTATCTTGTTATTGTCGTTATGTACGCTGTTTGGTATAACGCTGGCTATCTCTTATAATGAAAATTGATTACACTAATTCGATATAAATAGGAATTATGTGGTATTATAATAAAAACATATGAGTACTGTAATATATTTAACTGTATTATAAAAATACTACAATATATAGTTATGATATTAAAATTGGTTATAAACGAATATGTTGTTTAGAAAACATCGGTATTTTGTAATAAATTCGACAACTATAGATAAGTCTTCTTGGTATTTTTGTTTGGCAATGAAAAACATACAGGGTAGAGATGAAACACCCTTATATCTAAATAACTCTGCTGTAATATCAGCTACAAACATATCTAAATTAAAAAAAGTTTAAACTTTAATTCTAACAATGAGTCTCTAATTACACAACCAATCTCTCCTATTATTTTAAGGGCTTCCAAAGGTACATTAAAATGGTTCATTATTTCACCATTATGTAGTTTAAACGATACTGTTTTTCTTTGTGTTTTCACTAGATATTTACTTGAATTATATGATTCTCTAGTTTTCTCTCCAACACTATTTTCCATATTGTTAATTATTGTGGGTAATACATTTAAAAATTCTTCAAATGTCCACAAATCGAAAAACACTGGCACACTGCAATTTTTCTCCGATAATTTTGCTATATAAAGGAATTTTATTAGAGGGTCTACCCCAACTTGTATTTGTTTTCACCGTTTGGTGTAAGAAAATATGTTGTCTGAGATACACCGTTTGGTGTAAGAAAATATGTTGTCTGAGATATAAGTTCACAGTCTTTCGGGTTTAGTTTTTTCTCGCTGATTTTCCTATTGATTTCCAATAAATTTGGTTAAATACATCTTCTTGCCTAGACTGATAATTACCTGTTGTATCTGGTAGAAGCATCTCGTCTATTATTTTCTGCAGAGCTTGTTCGCTTTTTACTTCTTCTTCTTTAACTACATTGTTTGTTTAAGCAAGATATTTTCAAGAACTTTAATATGTTTGCCACTGTGTTCAGGCATAGGCATTGTTCTTTTGCGCGACTCCATACTAATATTTAACTGTAATTATAATTAAATGTGGTGGGTATTTATATGTTTTCGAAAAGCACGGTAATTGTATGACTATTTAACATACGTATTTAAAATACATTAGCTTACGTGCTATTTTGCTTATATTTGTCTTTTTTACACGGTTTCTTATGGGGTATAAGCACAAATTTGATAAAACAGTCGGCCTTTTTTAATATGGTGTAGAGTTTACCAACAATTTCTATTCTGAGCGTGCTCAGACTGCAAAACCACAAACATCCGGTGTTGTTTACTTCGATTTCATCAAGATGGGTAACATGTTGCCAAACTTCAGCTGTTTAGATTGAAAACTAAGAAAGTTGGGGTTTGCGAATGCGTGTATACTATCTTTGAATTTTACTCATCAAGACGAGTAACACGACACCAAACACGTGGGGGTTAACTTAAAAACTAAAAAGTTAGTGTGCGCATGCGCATATGCTAAATTTGAATTCTGCTTACTAAGCCGAGTAAAATGACACCTCACACCTAGAGCTTAAAGCAAAAACTAAAAAATTGAGTGTGCGCCTATGCCAACCGCCACATTTACCTACATCACTATTTAACAAAAATCAAAATGGCGGAGCCTCTCATTTTAAAAACTTAACCTAACTATCTTTAAAAATGTTAAATGTTTTGAATTTTCGCGCCAACGGTCGCCATCTTGGCCGACATCTTGGATTACGTAATCTTAGGTTAGCGCTCTACTGGCTCTCTGCCCAGTGACGTCACTATGACGTCGCTTCGGCGCTGCGCGCAGGCGCAGTGGCGAGTGGAGGTAAGTGGAGGCACCAGTAGGTATAGATAACCTACTTTCTTATGTCCATAATTAGTTTTGGGCTATTTCTAAATAATATGAACTTGGGGTAAAAATTATAGTAGTGATTAATTATTTTGTATATACCTATACCTACATAATATTTAAAATATCCATTAGTTAGTATGGGTTTAAGTCGCGAGCTGATGGACGTGGTAGAGGGTCATGGTAGAGGGGGATGGGGTTCATCGAAATAAAATTTGTTTTACTCTTTTTAAATTTTTCTAAATAGCTATTTTCTTTTGTGATTCAGGTTAAAGTAATTTTTTAAATCAAATTGAAAATTGTCATGAAAATTTACTAACTTACACGAGAGAAAAATTCCCATAATTGGCAAATGATGTTTGGACTTAAGATTAAAATATACAAATTTAAATTCAGTTAAATTTTATGTAGTAAAAGGCCAAAAAAAGATCAATTTTAGGTTTAAATATTTGTATAGATTTATGTATAGTTAATTTTCATGATGATGTAACTTCAAAATATGTGAGTTTAGTGTCAAACAATGAAAATAACTACGATTTATACACCTACCATCCTCTCTTTTAATTTTATAAGTTCTATCTCTAATTTTATTTATATGTAGAGGATTGTATATATACTTCTCACTGAACAATGTAATATTGCACCAACATTGCAGAATCTTTTCCGAATAAAGTGCAACTTTGATAGCTTACTTGCAGAAAGCCTTCTGCAAGTTTGCTGCAAATAGCAAATGTTCCCCCCAGTGGCATTACAAATGCAAGGGTTTCTTTGGTAACCTCACTGCAAGTTTACTGTAGTGAGCTGTTACGAACTTTCATCATACTTACAAATGTTAACTTACAGCAAGTTTAATTTCTAAAAGGGCCTAGCAAAGTTGCAAAATTAAAATTTACACTTGCAGCTTATCTGCAATTGCATATTATATATTTATATACAGTGCAAGTTTGTAACTTTTTCTCCCTACGGGCGCGTTAGCGTCTTTGTCACCCCGATAGCACCGCAGCCTTATTGTGCATGCCCTTTATCATTTCTACTCCACCCATCCCAAAATCACTGTGCCTTGATCTAGTCTGCAGAGCAACTGGTAGGGTGAAGTTTTATATTGCTCTGTCTCCGGTCAAGGCTGTCCGTAGATCAGTTGTCTTTTGCGGTCCAAAGCTTTACACTCGCACAAGGTGTGCTGGGCCCTTTTCCTCCCCCTCGCTGCAGGGTCTGCATGACAGGTCCCCCCGAACCGCCCCATTTTATGCAGGTTTTTCTTGACAGCCATGTGTCCCGTCAAGAGTTCTGTTATGTTCCTGAGCTGTCCTCTGCTAAGATGTAGCAGCTCCACAGCTCTCTTTGAACTGGGTTCCTCAATTACTGACTTCCCATGGCTGAGCCCTGAACAGTCTGCGCAGTATACCTTATGTTCGTTTCTGTCCCAGGACCTAATGGATCTCCTAAAAAAGCTCTTCGTCACGCCCAGGACCGGTTCTGGTCCCATAAATAGCTCTGCTGATCCTTTCTTCACGAGACTGTCAGCTTCCTCATTGCCTTTGACCCCCCAAGTGACCGGGCACCCAGATGAGGGTAACCTCATTCCGCCCAGCCAGGTCGCTCGTCTCGTGTCGGCACTCACTCACCAGCCAATTTACCCGTGGGCTACATAGGGCCTTAAGGGCTGCCTGGCTGTCTGTGGCTATGAGGATCCTCTTGTTGGTGTAGCCCCTCCTCTTGTTCTCCCGCACACAGTGCAGGATGGCATACATTTCGGCCTGAAAGACCGTTGCATGGCCTCCGAGGGAAATACTATGACTTACCCTCGGTCCTTCCGAATAAACACCTGCCACCGTCCCACGCTCCCCGCCGGATCCGTCCGTGAACCAGACGAGCGGGTTCCGTGATATGCCCGGCGTCTCCTCCCGCCATGCCTCGCTGTCTGGGATTTCCACTGTAAAGTTGTTTTCCCTGCAGATTCGCGGGCTCGCGAAGTCTGATCTCATTTCTAGCACGGGCTCCTTCACGACCTGCTGAATTTTGCAGTTGCCCCTGCAGCCTGGGTTTATTTTTAGTCCATCATTGCAAGATAGTCTGTATAGTCCTAGCCTGACCTCCCCCATGATAACTAAGTTTGTGTGCGTGTGTGTGTGTGTGTGTGTGTGTGTGTGTGTGTGTGTGTGTGTGTGTGTGTGTGTGTGTGTGTGTGTGTGTGTGTGTGTGTGTGTGTGTGTGTGTGTGTGTGTGTGTGTGTGTGTGTGTGTGTGTGTGTGTGTGTTGGGGGGGGGGGGGGGGTCAGATCCAGCAACACCTCCATGGCGGCTGTTTGGGATGAATCCATGGCCCCTGTGTTGCCGACGCAAGCCTTCCTTTGGATCTTGCATAGTTTTTGTTTGGCACTGGATTGTGTCACCTTAGGCCACCAGATCAATGCCGAGTATGTTAACGATGGTCTGACCACCCTTGTGTACAGCCAGTGGGCCATACTAGGTCTTAGTCCCCACGTACTTCCATATAGCCGCCTAGTGACGGCTAGGGTCATCACTGTCTTACGCAGTATTTTTTCAACGTTAACATTCTAGGTTAGCTTATAATCCAATACGGCCATTGGAATGTTTCTAGCATATATAGTGAGAGTTCTGTTGCTCTTCTACTTCCCCCTCCTCGTAAGCGGTATAACGGTTGCTCTCTCGGGGCTCACCCCGAGCCCTTGGCCAACCGTCCACCTTTCCACCACTTTCAGTGTTATCTCCATGCGCTCCCACAGCGACTGTGTAACCTTTCCTCAGACCACGATGACAATGTCGTCCGCATAGCTCCGAACCTCGTAACCCCCTCCCGAGAGCCTCCTTAGCAGGCCGTCCACTAGGCACCAGAGCAGGGGAGACAGAGCGCTACCCTGCGGACACCCCGCCGCGACCCCGCCAACAGAGTCCCTGCCGCGAGTGAGGTGAACACCGCCCTGTCCCTGAGCATGGAACCGGTCCACCTGCAGTAGGTCTGATCTATTCCCCGCTCCGTTGCAGCTGCCAGTACCGATCCGCATGAGGTGCTGCTGACGGCACCCTCTATGTCTAGGAAGGCCCCCAGCGCCACCTCTCTGTTCTCCAGCGTATTATCTAGTTTCAGCACCAGTTGGTGCAGTGGTGTTTCTGTTGAGACTCCTGCTCTGTATGCATATTGTCCGCAATGTAGGGGATATTCTTCCAGTACACCGCCCCTAATGTGCCGGTCGAGCAGTTTTTCCATTATTTTTAGCAAGAAGGGCATGAGACTTATTGGCCTCAGGGACTTTGCCTGGTCTGTTAGACGCCCAGGTTTAGCAATGAACACCACCCTGGCTAGTCTCCATGCCCTGGGAATATACTACAGAGCCAGGCTGGCCCTCATAATGAGGGTAAGCGCCGGCGCCAGTATGTCTATACTCTGTTGGAACATAATGGGCATTACTCCATCGAATCCAAGGGATTTGAATGGTTTGAAGCTGCTAATGGCCCATCTGATTTTGCTCAAAGTAACCACCTCTTTAGCGACTGTCTAGTCTACGCTAGATGTCTGCCTGTACGGCGCCTTTATTTCTGAGTGTTCCCAGTCCGGAGGTGATTGGTTTATGATGTTGCAACGGGGGAAGTGCGTCCGTAGTAGGACTGCCATGGTTTCCTCCCCCGAGCTTGTAATGCCTCTGGTCGATGTTTTGAGGGATCCTATATTGGTCTGAGTGCCCTTGGACAGGATCTTATGTAGTCGAGAACTCTCGTCCGATGTGCACTCCAATTTCTCGCAGTGCCTCCTCCACGACTCCTTTCTGGTGTCCCTTAGTCTTTTGTTGTAGCTTGTTAGGGCATGTCTATATTCATCCCATGCTCCCAACCTTTTGGCCGCGTTGAACAGCTTACGAACCTGCGTCCTCCTTTACCTGGTTATAGGCCGAGGCGATTGCGTCTCGCACTTGGACTGCCGCAATCTCGAGGTCTATTGAATTGTCTATGGTACTCTTAGCGCCCCGCTGTTCCACTGCTAGGTCTACCCTGTAAGCTTCCTAATGCGCCTACCGAGGGTACAGGTATCATACCGTTTGTCTTTCGACTTTGGCGATTTCAAACCAGATGTATCTGTGGTCTGAGCTACTGACTTCCCCAGACACAACCCAGTTCTCAACAAAGTCACCCAGAAACTGGGTGGAAACTGTTAGATCTAAAACAGCTTCACGCCGTGTTTAGCGAAGGTCAGTTTATTACCTCTATCCGAGTTTGTAACTTTGAATAATTTTGATTAACCTACTACAGTTTTTTTTTCAATAATGCTCGAGGCGTCAAAAAGTATTTTCAGTTTCAATCTTTTAAAGAAATATATAATACAATTTGTGCCAAATATCATTGGTAATTTTGTAAATGACAAACCAAGCTTTTTGTTCACTATTTTAAAGTACACGGCAAGCTATACAAAACCACCAAATTTCTAACTTTTATTATTAATCTTGAGTTGAAAGCACGAAAAAAATTGTGTAGACTAAAAGTTCCCCCGAAGTAGCGAAATCTTCAAATTGTGTTTCAATTGTTCATTTATAGGTATACTGTATGATTCCTACTAATAAATAAAAGTAATAATTAGAATAATAATAATAATAATTTTAAAATAATAAACTGTCTTTTTTTAATGTCAACTAATTAAAATTTAAAGCCTGGTGGTTTTTTACCACCTCACATGTAGGAATTTTCAAAATAGGGTTGATTTAAAGAAATTATCGATGGCGTCATTTTTCAAATATAGGACATACTCTATAAATATATTTTAGAAGAGTACAACCTGAAATACTAATCAATGTGTCCAATCATTTTTGAAAAAAGAAACTGTATTTGACTAACTGATTTTTTTTCAAGTTCCAATCTATCACCCTATATAGGTATTAGGTATATAGGTGTATTTATACAAAATATATATATATTTCTTGTAAAACTGTAAAAAATGAATTAAAACAATGTTAATTAGAATAAAATCTTTATTACATAAAAAAAATTAAATTAAAGTACACGTCAAGTTATACAAAACCAGCAAATTTTTTCATTTCTGCTGATAGATATATAGATTATTTAATGAATTTAGACAATGTTAATTGGAGTAAAATCTTTATAACATAAAAAATAAATAAATAAAGGTACACGTTAAGCTATACAAAACAACCAATTTTTTTTTCATTTCTGCAGTTACATACATACATACACACACACAGATATATATATATATATATATATATATATATATATATATATATATATATATATATATATATATATATATATAAATTCGGCTATCATTGTTGCGTCCTTTCATTGTGCAGTCTTCTCGCGTCCACTAGAAGCAATGATGGTGTGGTCAAGATCGGTAAAATGTATAGATCTGCATGACACTTACAACCTATATATGCCATAAAATAATGTATATAAAAAGTTTGATAAATAGATAGTTTTTATATGACTATCATTAACACGTCTTTCCGATCTTTAATCAATACTGCAGCCATGAGTATACAGTATGTTCATTTTCCACGTAACTTGAAATCATTGCTGCGTCCGCTATGTTGCCAAATCTTGTGTTCTAAGACTCGATGCATTTTCGCAACAATTAGAACCGTATAGTACTTGGTTCCGCAACTAGGTGGCGGCACGTCCACCACTCACTGAGTGTCATGTGTTCTAAAAATAGCACGCTCCGCCCACAGAACAAAAGCGTGACGTCACCTTTACAGCGCTGGTTCATAAAACTTGATGAAATGGAACAAATACACTACGTGTAGGAGCCTCGTGATTCAGTGGTAAGAACGTGTGTCTCTGAACCGAAAGGTACTGGGTACGATCACAGGGTTCTTCTTTTACTTCTTCAGTACATTTTTCTTTCATCATTATTTCTCTCCTTGTCAAGCAGACGTCAAAATTTATGGTGATATTGATCTTTAGATCTTTTGAGAAACTACGCTAAAATAAAAAAGTTTTACCCAAAAATGGAGATGAAATATTATGGATCCAGTAGAAATATTAGCAAAGATAACTAGAATGTTTTCTACCTGGAAATTTGAAGAAAATTTTGGTGTGTGACAGTTTAGAAAGTTTTTGACGTTTTTATTTTGACATTTATATTAAAAATTGTATTGTTTACATGCACAAGCATCGCTTATATGTAAGATACACAGTATAATTAGTTTGCATATATATATATATATATATATATATATATATATATATATATATATATATATATATATATATATATATATATATATATATATATATATATTACTATTATTACTATTACATACTGTACAATTAACATCAACCGAGGTTGTGGCATTGTATTTGAGAATGTTGAACGTCTCCACGTTCCGCTCTTCGAATGGGGCGTTAAGCCGCCGGTCCCGTGTAACCACATACACACACACACACACACACTACGTATACCTACATTGTTTTTTTTTCTGAGTGATTGGTGATGACCTACGATTCAATCAAGATTGTAGACAGTATACAGGGGGTCCAGAAATGATGAGCTTAGTGGGTTATTCCGTTCGTAAAATTAATGTCACAAGCTATTTCCACATCCCCAATACGTGTGGAAGTGTGGCATCGGCGACAAAAATCTCAAAAAAAAATTTTCGCCTAAATGTCGTAAGAATTGTCAAAACATATATAGAAAATGTGGCGGTGGTTCCGACCGCAGTGTTTCCGTCAACACTACTCTATGTTTCTGACAGCTAAACGTTGCGTTACGTTATTCGACAGCAAGCTGTCAAGAACTACTATATAAGAGACACCAGGGATCTCTCTCTCTCTCTCTCTCCTCGCTACCAACCGACATAGTGAAGATACGTCTCTCCACGCTCGGTCAGTTATCTGTTATGTGCTGTCTGTGATTGTTTTATAGTTAAATGTATAGTTTATTCAGTTAGTGAAATAATAAAGTATATTAAATGTTTACGTATGGATTTAATATCAACAAGTGCAATTAACATCCATATTGGTGACCCCGTGCCGCAAGCCGAAGATGCCCAGCCTGATGTTCCAGCCAACGTCGCCTAACTTCCACGCACGTGCTCATGCCTACAGAAAACGAATATCTAAACAGGTCAGTCTTTTCTAATTTAAAAATTATCTGAGTTTTTTCACAATGGCCGAAGATTCTTCAAGCAGCAATATCATGGCAAGGGTTGCAATAAAATTACCTCCTATATGGAGACGTAACGTGAAAATCTGGCAAATGCAGGTTGACGCCCAGTTTGATATATCGCAGATCAGTTCTGAAAAGACAAAATTCAGTCATGTACTCGCTATACTCGATCCTGATGTCGCAGAGTCAATTTCAGATTTTTTAACCCAACCATTATCATCAACCCCCTATTCAGATCTAATGAAACGTCTTTTATTAGAATTTGAAGAGTCCGATAGTCGCAAACTAAATAAACTTTTAACAGAATTAGAATTAGGCGACAGAAAACCATCGCAACTTTTACGCGAAATGAAGTTTTTAGCCGGTAGTCAGATTGGAGAAAATTTCCTTAAAATTTTATTTCTACAACGTTTACCAGTCAACGTTCGTTCAATTTTGGCTTTGAGCAACGATTCTCTAGAAAATTTGTCGGTTACAGCAGACAAAATCGTGGAATTTTCCGGAGATAAATACAACGTGGCTGAAATTCAGTCACGCGAGCCCGACAAGCTAGCCAAATTAGAAGCGCAATTAGAGAAGCTAACAGCATCAGTCAACGAATTGCGAACGCGTTCCCGATCTACCTCCCGAGAAAGACCCAAGCTTTCTCGAAATTCCATAACCGCAAATTCCTCAACCTCCACGTGTTGGTATCATGAACGATTTGGCAACAAGGCCAAACGTTGCATCCAACCTTGCAATTTTAAAGCAAAACATGTGTCGGAAAACTAATAAGGCACTCCCTCCACGCGGCAGGAGACGAGAGCCACCTATCACGCCGCCTTTTTATTTTTGATAGACGCTCCAATATGAAATTTCTAATCGACTCTGGAGCGGATATTTCAGTTATTCCACCCACTCACGACCAACGGAAATTTCAATCGAAACGCACCTTGTATGCTGCAAACGGGACCCCTATTCATACCTATGGCGAACAATTATTAGATTTGGATCTAGGTTTACGCCGTAGGTTCTGCTGGCCCTTCACACTTGCCGATATCAAGCAACCAATTATAGGCGCTGATTTTCTAGCAGAGTTTGCTTTACTTGTGGATATGAAACATAGACGTTTAATCGATACAAAGACAAACCTCTCTAAGGCCGGTGCTAACCCACCACCAGGATTTAATTCTAAAATTCATCTCGTAGACCCGATACACCAGTACTTCAAATTGCTACAACAATTTCCTGACCTTTTTAAGGAAACTTCTTCTAGCAACCTTCCAGAGGTTGAGTTCTTCCATACTATAAGTACGGAAGGACCACCTGTCACTGCAAAAGCTAGAAGATTGCCCCCGGAAAAGCTAGCTCAAGCAAAGCTAGAATTCCAGCACATGATGGACTTGGGAATTTGTAGACCCTCCAAAAGTCCATGGTCAAGCCCCCTCCACATGGTGCAAAAAAGGATGGCTCATGGAGACCATGTGGGGATTACCGAGCACTAAACGCTAAAACAATCCCAGACAAATATCCCATTCCAAATTTGCAGGATTTTAATGCCCAGTTAGAAGGCAAACGTATTTTTTCAAAATTAGATATCATTCGCGCTTTCCATCACATCCCAGTAGCACCTCAAGATATTCCCAAAACAGCAGTCATAACTCAATTTGGGTTATTCGAATTTGTTAAAACCCCATTTGGCCTTCGTAATTCAGCACAAACATTTCAAAGATATTTACATTCAATTTTAAGACATCTTGACTTTGCCTACTCCTATCTTGACGATATTCTCGTTGCATCAGCCTCTGAAAAAGAACATCAAGAGCATCTAGCAAAACTTTTTCAGACACTTCAAGACAACGGCATCCGTATCAATTCATCCAAATGTGAATTCGGAGTGGCCGAAATTTCATTTTTAGGTTTTCGTGTAAATAAATCTGGATTATTTCCACTTCCTGAACGCATCAAAGCTATTACCGACCTACCTCTTCCCGATACCATTGAAAAACTCAGAAGATTTCTAGGTCTCATAAATTTCTACCGTCGTTCTCTTCCACGTGCTGCGGAAATTCAGCAACCACTATTCGACCTCTGCCAGAATCCCAGGAAACGCGACAAACGTAAAATCGAGTGGACTCCTCAGACTCGAGAAGCATTCGAACGTTTGAAAGAGGCACTAAAAAACGCTACACTAATAGCTCATCCGTCTTCTTCGCTACCACTGATTCTCCATGTCGATGCTTCTGATTATGCCGTAGGCGCTTCCCTCCAACAACTACGTGATCAAACACTAGAACCCCTAGGTTTCTACTCCAAAAAGCTTACTTCAGCCCAAAAATCTTACAGCACCTACGATCGCGAACTTCTAGCTGCTTATCAGGCAGTTAAATACTTTAGATATACCCTAGAAGGTCGCCATTTCACCATTTATACGGACCACAAACCTTTGACATACGCTTTTGAACAACGCGTCGATAAAGCATCCCCAAGGCAACTACGACATTTAGACTTCCTAGGTCAATTTACCACAGACATTCGCTACATACCAGGTCCTACAAACATTCCCGCAGACGATTGTTCTCGCATTGAAACAATTTCACTTTCTTCCACTGTATCACTCCAAGAAATTGCGCAAGCTCAGTCATCTTGTGAGGAACTCAAACACCTTCTGCAGTCTAAATCTTCCTCATACAAATTTCAAAGCATGCCTCTTGACAACGGAATGAATCTTATTTGCGATTCTTCTTCAAAGAAACTTCGCCCATTCATTCCGCTCAAATTTCGCCGAAAGATTTTCGATTCTATCCACAATTTATCTCACCCAGGCATATCAGCTTCAGTCGATCTGGTCCAGGATAGATTTTGTTGGCCCAAATTGAAACGCGATGTAACTCTTTGGTCTAAAACTTGCATTCCCTGCCAGAAAGTCAAGATATGGAGACACACTTCCAGTGCCATTGGACAATACACCCCAGCCATGAGAAGATTCTCACATATAAATGTTGACATTGTGGGACCATTACCAGCATCAAAAGGTCAACGCTATCTGTTAACAATAATAGACAGATTTTCTCGATGGCCCGAAGCAATTCCATTGTCAGATATTACAGCAGAAACGGTAGCGAACACTATTTTATCATGCTGGATCTCTCGTTTCGGTGTTCCGCAATACATCACCACAGACAGGGGTAAACAATTCGATTGCCACCTTTTCACACACCTCACTAAAACACTAGGTGCAGACCACATCAAGACCACAGCTTACCACCCAGCAGCAAATGGTGTAATCGAGAGATGGCATAGAGTTCTGAAACAGGCCTTGAAAGCTCATATGGACGAAAACTGGGTCGCTAAATTGCCAATTGTGTTACTAGGACTCAGATCGTACATAATTCCAGAATATCGCTCAACACCCGCTGAAATAGTCTACGGAGAATCAATCAAACTTCCCACCGACTTTTTCAACAGCACACAAGCAAATGATGTTCCATCACTTATATCTCAGCTGAAAGAAGACATAAGGAAACTTCGACCAGTACCTTTTAAACATCATACTGCAAAAAAGGTATTTGTCCATCCTAAGCTTATGGAAGCTCCTTTTGTTTTTGTTCGCATTGATATTCCGCGAAAAACCCTCGAACCAGTTTATGACGGCCCCTTTGAAGTGTTATCCCGAACTGACAAAGTCTTCAAAATCAAGAAATCACACGGAGAAGAGACAATTTCTGTTGACCGTCTTAAACCCGCATTCATTCTTTGTGATAACGAACAGACAACTTTCCAGCCTCAGAGACATCCTAGTGAAACTGAAAGTAACAGTGAAAGTCCAACACCTAGTGAAAGTGACAGTGAAGTTCCCGTTCCCGTTCAAACTACACGCCATGGACGTAGAGTTCGATTTCCACGAAGATACTTGAACTAATAGCGTTGCCACTGAGAGGGGAGTATGTGGCGGTGGTTCCGACCGCAGTGTTTCCGTCAACACTACTCTATGTTTCTGACAGCTAAACGTTGCGTTACGTTATTCGACAGCAAGCTGTCAAGAACTACTATATAAGAGACACCAGGGATCTCTCTCTCTCTCTCCTCGCTACCAACCGACATAGTGAAGATACGTCTCTCCACGCTCGGTCAGTTATCTGTTATGTGCTGTCTGTGATTGTTTTATAGTTAAATGTATAGTTTATTCAGTTAGTGAAATAATAAAGTATATTAAATGTTTACGTATGGATTTAATATCAACAAGTGCAATTAACATCCATAGAAAACATAATTTGGGATCAAAAATTTTTTTGTCTTTCGGGCTGTCCGCTTGTCTTTCGAACGAATTGACATATCATCTTCAAATGTGTATAAAGTTAGCCACCGACAATAAAGGAACGCTTCGAATTATTTTTGGGTAAGATCGCTGCAGGGGGTAGGGGATACATGAGGGGTGATTCGATGAAAATCGACATTTTTTCGTTAAAGCTCGAGTAATATAACGTTTCAAAAGTTTATGGGTACATGAATACGAATATTTTCTTTGTGGTTAAGTCATGGATGCTAAATTCGTTTCATGGGCATGTCTTTCTAAGGAGAGCAGATTATCACAGCTATGTGGAAGATATAATTCAATTTGCAGCACTATTTTTAAAATTAATGCACATTTTTGGCGCGAAACCTTGCATATTTGTATTATTTGTCAGTATGAATACTAGTATCATATTCGTCAGGTATTCATTGTTCAGTTCCGTTCTTTTCATCAGTGAGACATTCTTAACTACTGTGAATATTTGTGAAATCTACGGATAAAGATTGTAGTATGTTTTACATACTATTTTATTTATTATTATTTTTTATTTATTTATTTTTATTTTATTTTCTGTTTCTCTAACCACTTATTTCAATTCCATTTACTGTAATACGGGAATAAAGACTGAGGTATACAAATTATTCAATCAGCATTCACCTGAAAACTTGAGACTTATCTTGAAGTATTATTTGCTTTTGTTGCATATTCATTGTTTTTACATTGTTATTCAGGCCGTCGGGAAATGATGAGGAAAAACTTCAGGGAGTTATGCTACTGAAACATTTTTTTTGAAAACTCAAAAATGACGGAGTTACAGGGTGTCAAAAATTATTATTATTATTAACATTCGTCTTATTTTATAATTACCCTGGACTATCTCGCAAGCAAAATTACATTAAACTATTATCTGCCAAAACTGACTCCACATGATCTTGTTTACCGAGAATGTTTTCTAAGCACACTCCACTAATATTGAAAATGTGATTAGGTGATTTCAATTGGGAACAATCATCAAGAAAGTTACGGGAACTGCGGCGAATATGGGTGCTGTGCGGGATAGACGCAGTGTTTAAAGCAGTTGAAAAATGTGAAAAAGCCACTTTTCAAAGTCCCATAAGTGGTTTTTTAGCATTTTCCGCTCATATTTCCTCCCCGCTCAGCACCCATATTCATTCTTGGTCCCTTAAGTTTCTTCTGGGGACGGTTGCTTGCAACAAATTTTTTGTGGCTTCTGCATCCAGGGGGGGGTCCTAAGCATGTTTCTAAAATACATTCCTTAAAACCCTCCGTGCAGTAAACTGCAATTTTACCGAAATTACATTCCACCGCGTCGCATATAGTGTCTTTTTCAGATAATATATAAAACAGCACTAAATGCAATGCATAGCAATCATTGACTGTAAAAAAGGAATATAGTAAAGATGTAAATCCCAGGAGTGAAACTACGCACACCTCACAAAAACACTAACACTATGCGAACACTATGACTGATTAACGCGTAACTAACACAAATCACAAACACAAAACAAACACTAAACTGGAAATGCTATGATGATGAAGACAGCAATGGTAACACGGAATTCAGCAGCAGATGTATCGGAGAGATGTAGTGAACACAAACATCGGAGAAAGAAGTCCTGAAGGCAGCAAAAACCACAAATAGCAGATTGTCGACTCGTTACAAAGGATGGATAATGGCTACGTCTAAAACTTGAAGGCCAGGAACAATCTAAAAACAAAAGAAAAAAGAAAGGCATAAGATGGATAAAAACACATGGTATAAGTAAGAATGCGAAAATAAAGAATTTTACATTGTGAAAGCTAGGTTCCAGAATCAAAAATATTAGGGAATTTGTAGCATATGGCTAATCGCTGGTATATATATAATATATATATATATATATATATATATATATATATATATATATATATATATATATATATATATATATATATATATATATATATAAATTTTACACGAATACATATCACACAAAGATTAAGTAGTAAATAGTTCAAGCTATATTTTCTGTTTATGTATATAAAGTCTAGAACAAGAATTTAAATGAAAAATGCATAAATAAGTGCCAGCGAAAATAGTTAATCTAAAAATATACATACTGCATACTCAGAGCTAGGGATAGTAACAGAGTCAATGTTCCAGTAAAACCTAAAATAAAAATAAATAACATTAATCTCAAAAGTTTAAATGACATAGAAATAGATAAATATATACAGCCACAAGTTAAAAGCAATGATCAACTATATGAATTTATAAAGTCAAAGTAATTGAGATCTAGCTTAACATAGTTATTAAGCAAAAAGCATGTAGCCAGACCATGACTGTATTTAATATGAAATGTGACAATATCTAAACGTGAAGTGACATTGTGCTCAGAAAAACAAAGAAACTATAAAGTCTGAATGCAAAACGTTTAAAAAGACCAGTGTAGAGTTAATAAGTTGCAAAATGTTCGTTATTTTTTTTTAGTTAATTTGTTTAATGGAGTAAGTAAAATTATATGTTTGATGTTAATATAATTAAAATTTTGAATCTTGACTAATTTAAGAAAAGTTTGTGTACTTTCAAGAATAAGTTGTAAATGACTTTAAAGAATTTTATTGAGTTTGGAAGAAACAGGTTGGAAAATTGTACCTTATAAAATTTTAAACTTAC
Source organism: Tillus elongatus (assembly GCA_964006375.1). Classification (NCBI taxonomy): domain Eukaryota; kingdom Metazoa; phylum Arthropoda; class Insecta; order Coleoptera; family Cleridae; genus Tillus; species Tillus elongatus. The sequence goes on from OZ023268.1 coordinate 66,699,132, forward strand.
CGGTTAAATAACATACTTTTGTACAATCAATTCCATATCTGTTAATTATTATTTAAAAGGAAATGACCTTTTTTGAATTGTTTTGTGAATCTGCCATGTGATTGGAACTAATCGGAAAAACAAACAAATTGTAGGAAATATTTCAAACTGTAATTATCCAATTTTATTAGTAAATGAAAAACAATTGGGAAGATCCGGCAAGGAGAACAGGGGGAAGGAAGGTGAAGACCGAATGCAGTAAGGTGGGTGTTAAAAACTAGGCCCGGTGAAGAGGCCATAAAAAGTAAAAAAATTACAAAGTATGCAGAAATAATTAATTCAAGTAATATGTGCAACGTTTACCTGATAGCAGATGTGTAGTAGACATAACAGAAGTCCACCGTCTTCATACAAACCGACGCCACTTTGAACAAAGGTGTCAATTTTTTTATTATTATTTTATTTCAACAACACACCACGAGGGCTTACAGCCTAAATACTATCGTATCGTGAGTGTCAACAAGGAGGAAAGAGGATACTTGTTAGTTCTGAACTTGAAGGTTTGAGGTTCGGAGGAGAGGGAAAAACAGGTGCCGGCAAGGAATTCCACAACTTGGAAGTCTTCGGGACAAAAGAGCGGGCATAACATATGTCTGGTGACCTGGACAGTAAAAGGGTGCATTCGCTGCGTTCTCCTCGTAAATCTGTTGGGGGCAGCAGGTAAAGGAACTATGGAAGAAAGCTCCTTTGAGCAGTGCCCGTTCAGATATCTATAAAAGAGAGAGGGGTGTAACGATTACGTTTCGCTACTGCTTTAATTATTTAAAATAAACCCGTAAAAGACTTAATTAAGAGCCGACAATCCAATATCTCTAAGGCAATTCATGTTTTGGTTTCTAAATTATTTTCATGAAAAGTCGCTAAATATTGAGGTACCGTAAACCCCTTAACTGCATTTCTAATTTGTACGTTAAAATTCATTATATGTTTGCCATGGAAAACTACCTCGCATTATTACTGAACAAATATTTCCAGGAACGAAATAAGCATTTAAAATATACGTTAGAAATATTCGAGAACAAAATATTGTTTATCTGTAATTTTCCAGCGATCTCACCCAAGAAAGACCGTTGAAAACGTTGCAGAGAATTGGCGGTAAACACCTTCAACTGTGAACACGGGAGGTGCGACGTCGGGATTTCACCACCGAGTGGAGGTCTCCTTTTATCTCATACGGAGAATTGAGGCTAGAAAGAGCTCGCGCACAGCCACCAACCGTCACAGTAAGAATTTTTGCGTGCAGCGACTAACAATTTGCAGAACCCGAGACATTCACAGGGACTCTCTGCTGAGCCTTCATAGAGTGAACACCGTCAGTTTTCGGTGGCTATTAAATTATCTTACAACGGGGTTGTAATGTTCTTTCTGTTATCTGTACCACCTAGTAATTATTGTCAGTGATTGTTAGGAGTGTTTTAAGTGATTTTCGAGTTCGATTAAACATCGTATATAACATAAAAACGCGAGCTATCTCGTGGTTCTTTGTTCCAAGCTGTTGACTTCTTGCCGTAATTAGAAAGAATTCCTGGTTATTATCGAACCTTCACGTTTTAATTGCGATTCTCAAAGTTTACCATCAAGCAAATTCAGAACATCGACATAGGTGTCAAATGGTCTAGTAATATTGGAGCAACAACATACACCGGGCAAATAATATCTGATGAGAAGTCCCAGTCGTTTTCCCCAATTTTTCCGCTCTTATTGGAGTCTGGAATCTGTCAGGCACACATGATTGATCCTACCTGGAAAGCATATTCACAGGGTCACCAGGTAACCTAATACCGGAAGACTGGTGAGTCTAAACAAATATTTTCTCTGAATCAGCAGAATTTTCATGCAGAAATCTAACATCTGAAGTTTTAATAACCAGAACTTTCAAAATCATGTAATCAAGTTTGAGCTTATACAATGTCATAGAGGTGCTGTCAGCAAAACTATATATTTCCTGTTTAATCTCTACGATTTTGTCAATTTTTGTAAATTTAAACACACAGTTTTTATTTTGTTTTAAATTGTAATTAGCAAATTTTGTCTGTAAGATACCTAACCAATACATTCTCTTTAATATCTCTTAATTCTCATAATATAGAAAATTCACGTAGGAATATATTAAATAGATTTTCTTTCTTTTTTTTTTGGAACTTCATTCAAAGAATTGGCCAGTTAATTCACTAGAAAACCTACCAAGTGATTGGCAAACATCAAGTAATTTACCTAATCATTTATCTTAATTTTTGAGCGATACCCTAAGTAATTAACAGTCATATTTTAGTAATATACAACTATCTTTATCTTATTGTCTTGGCATATGTATGTACATTAATAATGCCTTGTTCTTGAAATTCTTGCTGTTTATTTGATTTCTATTTGTGTGCAATTAATGTTTATTTGAAATTTATCAATCTTTTACTTCATTATATTCGCTTTTCCAAATTTAATTTATATGAATAAATTCAATATTTTGTTACATTAACATATCTGTATAATTGAGGAGAAATTCCTCACTAGTATCTACTTTTCTTTTGACGTCGGCGCAAACAATTTATTCTTACTAACTATTATCTAGATATATAATTTCCATGTAACCTGGCACTAGTCTGGAGAGCCACAAATAAGACACTCTGGACAGTGCGAAGCGAACAAAGGAAGAGAACGTGAGTATCAAACTACATCCAGATCTGTCAACCTCCTAAAAAGTGCTGCTAATCTTAATAAATTTGATAATCCGATAGATTGCTACTTTAGGGTAGGGTGTTATAGGCAATTGTGACCTCACCATTGAGCAGATCTATGTCCACCTGAGATCAATCACCATATACCACGGTTCTTGCACGTAAAGGTTCTCTTTGAAGGAGGCAACAGAGGTTCACCAACGGCACGTCGGTGGGCAAGGGATGGCAGCCTTTGGGTGAGGGTAGGGTCACCGATGAGACGTATAGCTCTCTTCTGAATGAAGTCCAGGATATCGAGTGTAGAAGCGGCAGCAGCACCCCAGATGTGGTAGCAGTATTCGAGGTTTGGCCTTATTTGTGAAGTATATAAGGTATAGAGATTAGCTGGTGAAAAATATTTGCGAGCCCGGAAGAGGAAACGTAATTTCTTAGCAGCCGCTTCTGCAATTGATGTGACATGTTGGTGCCAATTGAGATTTAGATCCACAGAAATGCAACAAGTGAAAAGGACTCATTACTTTGAATAACTTAGTTGTTCATTGTGATGGGTCTAGGGCTGGTGTATCTCTTATGAGAAAGAAAGCAAGACTGAGATTTGGTGGGTTTGAATTGTACAAGATTTCTACTTCTCCAGTCTTATACTTTTTGGAGATCCACGGAGACAGAACCCTCCATGAGTCTGCGATCCTTATCTAATTGGGCTAATCGTCCGCGTAACTGTGAATTGGGTTGGATGTGCTAGAGAGGAGGTAATTGATGTGGAGAAGAAACAAAGTAGGGGCTAAAGCTGAACCTTGAGGAACTCCTGCATTAATTGGAGACAGTTTAGAGGAATGGCCATCCACGACAAGAGAAATGCTCCGGTTGGAGAGGAAATTTGCTGTGCAGGTACAGAGTTTTGGTGGTAGGCCATAGACTGGAAGTTTATTAAGCAGCGCTGCGTGCCAGACCTGGTCGAATGCTTTGAATATGTCTAGAGCGACAATCTGGGACAAAATTGCACAAACATTTCAGTTCTATTATAGCAAATTGGGGTCATATAATCTCAAAACAAATAATAGACAAGCAGCAGAGGTAGAATATCAGTTGAAAGGAGTCAATATTGCCAAAATAACGCGAGTTCCAAGGCAGAGGCAAATAGTAAACAGAGAAGCCGCCAGATAGAGCACCGGACAACCTTTGGTAATATAAATTATATCAATCTTTTATTGAAATACATATACATATACATACATACATATATATATATATATATATATATATATATATATATATATATATATATATATATATATATATATATATATATATATATATATATGTATATATATATATATATATATATATATATATATATATATATATATATATATATATACATCCATGGCTACATGAACTGGAAGAAGCACGGTTGCTATGACTACGAGTCAAGAATAACGATTCAGCGGGAAAAACCCGAGCGTAGTTTAAAATTTTAGAATTTTAAAATTGTGAAGTAAATTTAAGCACAAAAGAGATTTAAAATAAATAGAAAGGGATTCTAAATAAAGAATTAATTTAAAAAATAGTTTGTTCATTAAAAAATAAAGCATTTGTCAATCAAAAAGAAAATTTTCATGTTCTGTTTAAAGAAAAAAACTAACAAGCTTTAAATTGTTTTGCATTTTGTTGACTAAATAAAAATATATAGTTGAAGTGAAAATTATTCAGATAAAGAAATCTGCAGGGGGTGTAAAACAAAATAAACAACAAGAAGTTTGTGCAAATATTTTTCTCTTAAACCCTGAAATAAATTATTCCCTGTAGAGAGTTATGACATGGCTGTGGTACAGAAAATTAAAGAACAACAGGTAAATATTTATTGTAAGTAGTATAAACGAACAGAATTGTACATTATAAGAATATTTACTATAGTTTCATTGACTAAATATATCAGAACAGTAATAATTTGAGCACATTTACAAGAAGTTTAACATTAGTGAATATTATAACAAGTGATCTAAAAGTAAAATTACAAAAAAACATACAAACATAAAACCTTATTAAATTAATAATAATAAAATACACCAATTTCAAACAAATCAAAAGGCGCCCAACATTTAATCAAAAATATAAACCTAAATAAAAACACATAAGACCAAATATACATAAGAAAATTGCAAACAAAATTATTATACACAAATAAATATACAGTCTAAAGATATACATAAAAACAATAATTATACTTCAAAGCCTATATACATAAATTCAAACACCCCCTGCACAATTACAACCCCGATATACAATAATTAGCGCCCATAAACGTGGGGTTTTGAAAAAGTTTGACTATAAATAAAATAAAATTAACCGAAACTTGTAACCCTCCATATAAATACAATTATATATATATATATATATATACATATATACATATATATATATATATATATATATATATATATATATATATATATATATATATATATATATATATATATATATATATATATATATATATATACCTATTTATCTTTATTTACCCATCAGAATACAAAATAACACATAAAATAATGGATGACAACAAAATTAAAAAGATTTCCACATGTAATATTAATACTTATCTTATAATACCGGTGATAAATGGATAAATGGAGAACAGGAAATAATACAATGGTATTTAACAGGTAAATGAAACGAAATATGTGGTGACACATAATTTTACTACCTCGGAATCCAAAAAAGCAATTGCTTGTCTATAGACTCTCAGGCAGATATCATACAAATTGCCATAACGGCATTTTATACAAGTTTACTCTGCTACATCAATTATGTGAAACAAACAAAATTCAGCACTGCATAAACCAGCTTCTCCCTCTCTGTCTCTAAGGTCAGAATTTTCTGAACATAGATGCTTTTAAGTAAGTGCAACCAGACTACGTACTGGTGTTCTATCTGATGTAAAAAAAAAATTTACCCGCCGAGTGAAGTATATTATGTTACGAATTTCTTTAACTCTAGACGGCAGGAAATTGCAGCAACTTGGGGAGAGGAAGATATTACTTCTTTGGCCATGAGTTTCAAAGAAAAAATGGTATTTTAACATCTTTACGCTCCTTGGATCTACTTAAATAGCAATGATCATGACATTGTAAAGTTTGTCTATTTTTATGGTGATATATAGTTGATACTCTAAAGTAAAATTGTTTCACATCAAGTACATTTGCCTCTAAAACGAGGAGCACCGTGAAGTTCATATTATGCTTAAAATACATTATTTTGAGAATATACCTCTGGAAAACTTCGAGTCTTCTCAGGTGCGTCTCTGTTGCTCCTCCCCATACTAGTAGACCATAATTTAGTCTCGACCCAAGGAGGTAACTATAAACAGCTTTGAGCATGGCGTATCCAAAATACATCGCAAATATTTCATCTTGTGCAAAAGTGTCTGTAGGTTGGTAACTAAATTTTTTGTGGTAGTTGCACCTCAAACACCGATCCAAAATTACCCCAAATATCAAAACAATATCTCTCTCGGCTTTAGCCTATTTCCCATGACCGGGTCTCTATAATAAATAACTGTGTCATCGGCAAAACCTATTGTATGTTCTTCTTGGCTTATCTCGAACATACTGTTAATATGCATTAAAAATAAAATTGGTCCCAAAACTGTTCCCTGCGGTGCTCCACATTCTATTGGTTTTTCTTTGCCTCAAAACGTTTCCCACCTGAACAGCTTAGTTTCTACCAGTCACATAATTAACCATTAATTCATAAGCAGTTCCCCTAAACCCTATATCGTACAGTTCATCTAATAATTGATCGTGACTAAAAGTGCCGAACGCCTTGGTTAGATCAAGAAAAATCACATATCCAACTTGCCCTTCATTAAGTGTATTATATACCTTTTTTGTCACAGAGGAGATAGAATCTTGAGTACTTTTTCGCTGTCGCTATATATATATATATATATATATATATATATATATATATATATATATATATATATATATATATATATATATATATATATATATATATATATATATATATATATATATATATTGTCACGAAGTGTATAAGTAGAACATCATTATATAATTTAATTACTAACACGAGACTATATCCAATTCGCATTTAATTTAATATCCTATAAATAATTTGCAAACATTTATTAATATGTAGTTCAAGCGCGCTCCGCGTCGGCCGGTGAAGAAACAAGCAATGATGCGGGAATATGATCGCCCAGGCAAAGTCTTCGATATGAGCAGCGACGAAAGCGAGATCAGGTGTGCTGATCGATTGGATCGGAGCCGCGAATCGCAGCAGCGCAAGATCTCGGCTGACACAATGCCGTACCGGTGTCTGCAGCCGGGAAGCGATCGACCGGCCAGAGTCAGATGGACGAGTTAGTTTTCTTTTAGCTGTTCCAGTCACGCCGAGAGTAGCAGTAGTCGTCCGGGTCCCCTTCGTGAAGTTATCACCAGATATCAACCAATTACAACTAATGAAACATATCAAAGACCACAAAACCACAATACTACATTCAACTAACAAACACTAATAAACAACTAATGCCAGAACAAATCCAAGCGCAAACATGTAAACAAAACTTAGTAAAGGCCGTACAAGTGGGGACAAATTATCAAACCACAGTGATCAAAACAGGAGACCGATACACACGACACAGTCCGAGAACACAACCAATCAGAGAACAGTGAACCGGCCAATAGAAGCTCAACGCGCAGACGTCACGTACAATCTCAGCCATAGACCACACAGGAGCGATCATAGTTAGTAGCGTGCTAAGGATGAACCGGGACGGTTCGAAACTGCAGTCCACCTAACCAAATAACAAATCACTGAAAGTACAGCATATATATATATATATATATATATATATATATATATATATATATATATATATATAATATTTATATATATATATATATATATATATATATATATATATATATATATATATATATATATATATATATATATATATATATATATATATATATATATATATATATATATAATATTCAGTTTTTATGACGGTAATATTATTATTTTCTTAAAAATTTTGGGATAGCCGTCAATTGCAATAAAAATTCTTTACTAATTTCCGAGCTTTCGGAATAATTTATTCCATTATCAAGGCTGCATGGAAAGAAAAATGTACGATTTACATAGGAAAAATACAAAGGTTTAAAATACTTTCACATAACACGAGTTTTACTTGAACGAATTATTAAATAACAAACATGACAAAAACCTTTTTGGATATTTGACTGAAGTCGATAAGAGTCACACTGACATATGCAGCTAACTATTGTGTATTTAAATTTGTTTTTTGTTTTGTTTGTTTTTGTCTAGGAATTATAAATATGGGTAGTGATTTCAAAAATTATTATCTTTCTTTAAGTTTACTAAATTGTCGTTGAAAGTTATTTCAAAGCCTTCTAAACACATTCTTTTTTTATTTAAGGTTTCGCAATGTAAAATAGAAACATTACTAAAATTTAAATTGTGCCTAGTGCCGAGATTATGTTCAGACAAAGCACAAGTTTTTTTTGTTTTTGTAAACGTATATCACTTTTCTGCTGCGTTAATCTATTAACCGATTTTGATGAAACCTGGCAAGAATCTTTCTTTTATTAATGGAATTCGTTAGCCAGGAAAATCGGGCAAGGCTTTTCCGGAAAAATTTTGAGTTTTCTCGAAAAATTATAAGCTTTTTCAATCAAATTTGGTGAGTATGTTTTCTTCTGAAAGACCTTACTACATACCAAAATTAAACTTACTAAGTTCATAGAAAATTGAGGTATTCAAACTCGAAGCGTTTAATGAAAATTCGCTATCATAACGCACTTGTTGCGTCCTAAACTTTTTCTTCATCGCCTTGTAGCTTTTAAAAGAAGAAGCAGAAAGGTGATATTTGCAAATGAAAAATCATCAAACATTTATGCGTCAGAACAAATTAATAAATTTCGGGTTTTCCAAATACAACTTATTAGTTTGGTAATTTAATTCCATTTGTTCTTCAGTAAACCTGTGATGGTGGTGTAAAGGTTAAATATTCGCGACCTGCGAAAAATTATACTGAAGGCGACTATGTTCATGTATACGTGAACACATTCTTGCTTTTAGCCAAAAGAAATTTTCTGATATTCTAATATTTGCTACTTATAATAGTATAATCAGTGAGCGTTTTAAAGTATGTCCTGAATTTTTATTTGGCACCTATATGCTAAGTTAAGAGAAACCTGTGATGAGTACTGATAGGTATACTTTGAAGAACCCAATTCTTTACAACACATTTTCAGACCTGACCATCGTTTCACTAACAACGTTAGCGCAATCAGAGAGATGAAAAAATAAGCGAATTAAACTAGACCTAGTATTTATTTAGTATTAGTTGACAAGCAACCGTAAACAGCGTATCTACGAAGGTATACAGATAAAACATCACTGTTAGCTCTCTTTCTTATAACAAAGAGACGCTAGTTATGATGATAACAATTCGAACACAACAACAAATAAGGATCTACACAGAACTCGACCTCTTCTAATCATCTTAAATTTGGTAATCCAATTTCTATAATTTCTAAATATATATATATATATATATATATATATATATATATATATATATATATATATATATATATATTATATATAATCCAATTTCTACAATTTCTAACGATATATATATATATATATATATATATATATATATATATATATATATATATATATATATATATATATATATATATATATATATATATATGTTTATGTATCACACCGATAACTCAAAAAATAAAATAATGAGCCGATTTTGATAAAATTTGGTAAGTAAATTCATTTTGCAAGTGGCTTGAATAAGTTCGTTAGCCAGGAAAATCGGACCAGTTTTTCCGGGAAAATTATACTTTTTTTGTGGAAAAATTCATATCTCCGGAAATTAACAAGGCCATGGAAACCAAATTTGGCAAGCCTGTGTATATGGTAAAAACCAAACTCTGCACCAAAATTTAGGCCTCTAAGATGAAACATAAAAAAAGGTATAGGCACTTAATGAAGCAAAATTTTAGTGCCACTAAAAGTCACAGAACACGCAATACCAAAATATTGTATATACTAAACAAAATCTATTAAATATTACAGACAACTTTATCTTTTCATAGCCCAAAAAGTTCTCCTGTAAATGTCAAACTGGAGATTTGAAACGTGTAATTAGTATATCTATTGTAGTATATAAATGGTTAATATTGCATAAAATCTATGTTAGAATGTTCTATATTTATGCTACTATTCTCATTTGTTAAATAGTTGCAAAATCTGCCTCTAAAGACCTTACTTATTACAAATAAATAACTTAATACCATTATCGGTTATCTACTTTTCATTGCAGAGTCTGCTATAAGCACTACCGTGATGCAACAATTAGATGGCTGATAAGCAAAGACGCGGGTTCAAATCTCACCGTTCACTGAATTTCATCTTCAACTTTTTTTAACGTTTTTTTCATCTTTGTTTCAATTGTAACGTTAACTGATCAAATTATGTAGTTCAATTTTTTTTTAGCTACTTTTTGCTAAAAATGAAAGACTTCATTCAAGTTTAATAGCAGCTGTTGTTGCCCTTAGTTGATAAAACCGTTTCACAGTTAACATAAAGATTTGTGACCTCAGAAGAGGTTGTTTTCTTCTCTACAACCAGATTAAATTTTTACAGCATCGGCGGGCAAGATAATTTTCTCTGGGAAGCCACTGAAAAAGTATCTAGTTCTGTTTTTAGATCAGAGTTTGAATATTTTTTAATTTATTTAATTTATTTCTATTAGCTAATTTTCTTGTACACAATTTTGTTTGAATAGCGAATTTTCTTATAAATTAATTTAATGAATTTTATTTGAAGAAACATTTGTTGCGAATTTTTGCATGAAAAATTATTCGTTTGCTGGAACATTTTTTAAACGAAATTCGTAGAAAATAAGGTTTTATTGGTCTTTCGTGCAAACAAATTATTTTATTTTCTGTTTTAATTACAGATTAGGTATGTAATTTGAATTTTATGTATTCTTTCAGCAAAATTTTGTATAAAAGATATTTAGCCAGTTTTCGCAGAAATTTTTTTGTGCTTCGTAGAAATCATTTTTTGTGGGATGTTTTTGTGAAATTTTGGTAATTAATCATAAATGTTTAATAAGTTATTATCAAAAAAATGTTAACGGATTTTCTTGAAATATTGGTTGCAAATTTTCATGAAATTATTGTTGTGTCGTCGAAAAAGTTTTTGTGAAAAATTATATGTTGGTAGGTGAGTAAATAACTTGAAGTGGTTCGTTGGCTAGGAAAATCGGGCCAGTTTTTTTTTTAAATTATTTAATTTATTTTTATTAGTGAATTTTCTTGTACAAAATATTCTTTTAATAGCTAATTTTCTTATAAATGAATTTTCTTTGAAGAAACATTTGTTGAGAATTTTTGTCTGAAAAAATATTCAATTAATGGAACATTTTTTAAACGAAATTCGTTGAAAATAAGATTTTAATGGATTTTCGTGCAAACAAATTATTTTATTTTCAATTTTAATTACAGATTAGGTATATAATTAGAATTTTATGCATTCTTTTAGCAATATTTTGTGTAAAAAATATTTAGCCAAATTTGACGCCGGCTTTCATTAAAAAAAAGACATATTTGCATTAAAATCATTTTTATGAAAATACACTACCATATTGCACTTGCTGCATACAGGCTTTTTATTTTAAAATTGATGTCATCTTTAAATATAAACTTTAATTCATTGGAAATATTCTTAATGTAAGGCATCGACATATAAAAAAAGTTAGATGTTTCCGAACTCGAAATTATATGGGTGTTATGTCTGTCAGACAAATTTTATAGTGTTTGTAGAGAGTGTATTGTATTGTTTTGGTGATCGTTTGAAGAATAGCATAATAGTTTATTGATTTAATTTGGGAGAATACAAGTTGTTCACAAAAATATTATACTGTTTTGTTAATTTTTTTAATGGAAAGAAGGATAGCATGTCTTTAAAATTATTATATTTATTATGTTTAAAAATAGAGTATTAAAAATATGCCAATCCTTCTTTCCATAAAGAAATTTAAGAAGTTTTTATAATATTTTTGTAAACAACTCTTATCCTCGCAAATTACTTAATTAACTATTATACAATTCTTCAAACAATCACCAGTACAATACAATCACTCTCTACAAACACTATCAAAATATCTGACAGACATAACACCCATATAATTTCGAGATCGGAAACATCTAACTGTTTTTTACATATCGATCCCTTACATTAAGAATAATTCCAAAAGACTAAAGTTTAAAATTATAGACGAAACCAATTTTAAAATAACGTTTCGATATTCAAAAACAATTCATAACATTTTCAGTAAACTCAAAAGTAAGGATGAAATTTCGAAAGTATCTGGAGTGGTATATTGTATTCCATGCAGTAATTGTAATTTAAAATACATTGGCCAAACCAACAGAGTCCTTAAAGATAGACTAACGCAGCACAAAAGTGATTACGTTTACAAAAAAGAGTTTATTCTTTGTCTGAGCCTCTCGACACTGACCACAATATAAATTTTAGTAATGTTCCTATTTTACGCTGTGAAACCTTAAATAATAAAAGAATGTGTTTAGAAGACTCTCAAATTACTTTTAACGACAATTTAATAATAAAACAGAAAGAAAATAATTTTAGAAATTACTACCCCTATTTATATTTCCTAAACAAAAAATATAAATACACCTACTAACGCTTAACATAATCTGCTTGAGATTTACAACACTATATGGATCAACCACCAATTTCCTGATAACTGGCGCGAGGCAACTGTCATACCAGTCCGTAAACCAGAAAAAGAAAGGAATTACACATCATCATACAGACCAATATCTCTAACTCCCACTCTTTGTAAATTACTGGAGAGAATAATAAATCAAAGGCTGATGTTCACACTAGAAAGAGAGCAGCTTCTGACTTAATTTCAATGCGGATTTCGCCATAATAGGTCAACGTTAGATAATCTAGTTCGATTGGAGTCTGAAATACTAAAGGCTTTTGCACTAAAACAAAAGATAGGCGTGGTGTTCTTTGATTTAGAAAAGGCTTATGATAGGACATGGAGGAATATCATCAGTAAACTAAAATCTTGGAACCTTGATGGAAATATACTTGCATTCGTCATGAACTTTCTAAGCAACAGAAAGTTTATAGTGAGAGTTAACGGAAAATATTCATCCATAAAAACTCTTCAGAATGGAATTCCGCAAGGGTCAGTAATAAGTGTAACACTATTTCTGATCGCAATCAACGACATTGTAAATTCTTTATGCCCACTAGTCAAAACCAGTCTGTATGCTGACAATCTAATCATATATACAAAAGGCAATAACCTGGAGGGAACCCAAAAACTGCTACAAACATCCGTAAAAAATATTGAGCAGTGGTCAGAAACTACAGGATTTAGATTTTCTGTAGACAAAACTGTGAGCATGGTATTTTCCAAATCAAAAAGAGTTAATGAAATAAAACTGAATCTGTACGGCGCAAATATAAGATGTGTAGAACAAGTTAAATTTCTAGGATTAACTTTTGACCAAAAACTGCAATGGGACCACACATAGAGCAAGTTAAAAATCATGTATCGGTGTTATTAGTATGATGAAGAATCTGGCACACTATGAGTGGGGAGCTGACACCAACGTGCTGATCAACATCTATAGGACGCTCATCAGATCCAGAATAGATTATGGGGCCATAGTTTACAGTACAGCCAGTAATAAGCTGCTACATACGCTTGACATTATCTAAAACTCTGCCCTTGGTTGTTACCGAATCAGCCCTACTGAAAGTATTAGGAGTCTCGCAAATCAAATGCCCCTTGAACTAAGAAGAGAACAGTTAACTTTAAATTATACCTCCGAAGTTCTTAGTACACCAGAATATCCAAATTATGAGTTGTTTTCGTCAAAGAGCTACGAGACCTTATTTAGAAGAAAACCGCATCTTTTAGCTCCCATAAACCATAGATGCCACAAAATCCTTAAAAGTGTTGAAGAGCCTTTGCCATTATCTGCCAGTTCATACAAGACATTGAGCCCTCCTTGGATACAACAACAAGCTACTTTTGATCTAAGACTAACACACCACCCGAAAACTACCACCAATCCCAGTGTAATAAGGAATTAATTCTTACAAATGAAATCTGAGTATGAGAACCACAAATTCATCTATACAGATGCCTCCAAAAATCAAAACGCTACAGGATCAGCTGTATATACATGCAATACAATCTTGACATACAAACTACCTAAATCGGCATCTATATTCACTGGTGAACTATATGCCATAAAAGAAGCACTTAGCCATGTTATACTATCTGATATACAACAGACTGTTGTCTGCACAGACTCTTTGAGTGCATTGCAAATAATTAGGCAAATCTTCCCTAAACACCATATTTCAAGGGAAATAAGAGATCAAATGACGTACATAATTGCACATAAAAAGAAACTCATTTTCATGTTCACCCCCTCCCACGTAAACATCCAAGGTAACGAAATTGTGGATGCACTTGCAAAAGGTGTCGCCACTTCCTGTAACGATCCAGTCTACCAAATCCATACGAACAAGGATATCAAGATCAATATAAAAACAGTTATCTCTAGCAAATGGCAAAAAATGTGGGAGACTAAACCCTCAAAACTGTTCCATATCAAACCAAGAGTAAACGATAATCTACCACTTCCAAATGGAAGAAAAATCAGACAGTCATATCCAGGTTGAGAATAGGCCATACTAAATTCACTCATAAATATATAATGAAGAAGCTGCCCCCATCTATTTGTTTTTGCTGTGATACACAAAGCACTGTTCAACATCTCCTTGTGAAATGCCCACTATACGAAGCAAATAGGATATCCTCAAACATACCAAACAACTTGACCGATCTTTTAGGATCCAACAGAGAAAACCATACTCAGGTCCTGACATTCCTGAAGTCAAGTGCATTATTCAACCAGATCTAGTGCTAATAAATTTTAACTGCTACTTCTCATGATATTATTGTATTTATTGTATGTATTTATTATTGTCATTTAATTATTATCTAATTATATCTTACCAAAACCTGCTAATAATCCTTTAGATTGAAGCAGGATATTTTATTTAAAAAAAACAATAGTTACATATGTCAGTGTGACTCTTATCGACTTCAGTTAAATTTTCAAAAAGGTTTTTTATCATGTTTGTTATTTAATAATTCGTTCAAGTAAAACTCGCGTTATATGTAAGTATTTTAAACCTTTGTATTTTTCCTATGTAAATTGTAATTATTTTTCTTTCCATGTTGTAGTTTTGATAATGGAATAGGAATCAATTATTGCAACTGACGGCTATCACACTATTTTTAAGAAAAAACAAATACGTATGTAGCGTTAACTACGGTATAGCCAGGTGAAACAGACATGTTCATCCAGAGTGTCCCCATCTTCACCTGGCTATACCGTACTGATGATGGATAATAAGCTTGTATGTGGTTGTCTCCTTGCGGCTTTGCCCTTAACCCTTCTTCTTGTACAGTACAGAAATGCCGTATTATAAATCCTGTTATAGTTAATATATATATATATATATATATATATATATATATATATATATATATATATATATATATATATATATATATATATATATATATATATATATATATATATATATATATATATGGACCAGAGTATTAAAAGGGCCAATCTCCAAATTTGTCGTTTTGGAGATAGAACTATCACTAAAATGTCCTTTTTAAATATTACTACTAAACTAAACTCAGAATTAAAATGGCCAAAGTACCCATAGAACGCAAATATTTCCTGATTCTTTATTGAAAATGGCCAATGTCCATACAGTGCTGAGTTTGGCCGTTTTAAGGCGGTTCGCATTGACGTTGAAAATGGCGATTGGCCTTTGCTAAAATATTTATTTTTATATCATATTGGTGTCAATATTTGTACAGCCCTTGTGAATCGGTGTTATAAATGTATTCAAAAAGAACCAAGAAACTTTTTTCCCTAATTAAATCTTCTAAATATGAAGTGCATGGTAAGTTACTATATTAAAAACAAGAAATACTAGTAATACTACATAGATAGGTATTTATTATTATTATTTTGTTTTAGATCCCCAGTCTGCTTCAACCTCTGCTAGCAATTTCAATAAAAAATCTGTTATTGTAGAAAGAATATCAGATCAGAATATTAGTGCTATTGATGTACTACTTTCTATTAGTCATGTAAGTATTGAATTAGTAATATTTTTTTTCCGAGAAGCGTTTTATATTTGTCTTGTTTTAAAATCGTAGATGTCTGTTTTGCACAAGAGTTTAGCTTCAACACTGAAATGGTTTAAGACACATAAATAGTTTTGTTTTTAAGTTATGTTAGTTTTAATAAACGGTTCGTGTCTGTTTAGCACAGGAGGTTAGCTTTAAAACTGAATTACCTTAGAACTTATAAAGTTTTGTTTCTTAAGTTATGTTATGGTTACTTTTTAGGATCTCCTATCCCCAACAGAATACAATTTACAGGTTGCTTCTTCTTCGGAAGTTGATATTCAAGAAATCGAAAGGCCTTTACATGGACCGGAAATAGAAGTTTCTGTATGCAAACCTTGAACAGTTTTTGTAGGTTTATTAATTTTACGTTTACTGTTTTCAGGATATCGTACCATTAGCCAGCGTCGAAGAAGCTTTTGAAGATAATGATATTGACTATATTCCAGATGAAAGCAGTAGTGATAGTGAACAAATGAATAGGGACGGAAATATATTACCAAAAAAAATTAGAACAAGGAAACGCGTAAGAAAAGAGAAAGAAAGAACTGTAAAATAACATGTTATAATATTATAGATGAAGAACAAAGAAGTTTACTATTTAGTGCATTCTATACGATGACTAGAGATGCTGAGGATCAATTGATATCGGGAAGTATTGAAGTGGACTTGAAGTAGAGGGAAATATTAGCAGATGGAAAAGACACTAGCAGACGGCAGTTTTCTAAAAAATACGATTTAAAAAATAGAGAAGGTAACAGAATACAAGTATGTCAAAAATGCATTTAAATACCTTTGACATCTCCATTAAGAAAATAAGAGTTATTGCGGAAAAAAAAGGAAAAATAATGGCATTTGTCCGCCGGATGGTAGAGGAAACCATTGGAAGCAACCTAAAATAAGTGAATTAATGAAGGATAACATTCGGGAACATATTAATAGTCTTCCCGCGTATACCAGTCATTATTCCCGTGAAAAAAACAGCGAAAAATATTTAAGTCCCGACTTGTCTATTTCTCAAATGTACAGATTCTACTGCACTCAATGTGAAAGTTGTAATTTAAATCCAGTTGAGGAATTTCAATATCGCAAAGTGTTCAATGAAAAATTCAATTTATCTTTTCATCCTCCAGCCAATAATATCTGTGCAAGATGTGATCGTTTAAAGTTAGCTCTCAAAACGATAAATTCCTCTCTTAATCAGTTAACAGAGAAACAGAAGGAAAATAAAGAAAAGATAGAAAAAGCTTTAAAACATCATTTAGATCTAGCTGAAGAATCATACAAAAGTAAAAATGAAGACAAAAAGAAAAACAAGAAAAATCCTAGTCACGTTGCAATATCCCTTGATTTGGAAAAGTGTCTACCCACATCATACTTACGAAATGGAGTATCATTCTACAAACGCCAACTATGGGTATTTAACCTAACGGCTTTGAAAACAGATAAGGCTGGCAATGAGGCAACTTGTATTTTGTGGAATGAAACAATAGGGGGCTGTTGTGGACAAGAGATTGCTTCATTCATAAGAAAATTGATACTTTCATTAGATACTAAAAATCTTAAAACGTTAAATTTTTACAGCGATTCTTGTTCAGGCCAGAATAGAAACATATACTTTGCTATAATGTTTTGCGGCAACCTGTTCTGTAACAGAGATACACCATAATTTCCTGGAGCCAGGGCACACGCACATGGAGGCGGACACAATTCACGCTGCAATTGAACGTGCCAAAAAAAAAAACAGCAATGGATATTGAAGTTTCCCAAGACTGGATCAATTTTATAAAAACATCTGTATATAGAAAGAAGCCTATGAACGTCATTGAGATGTCTCTAAATGACTTCATCAATTTTTAAATTTTTCTTTCATCTTCTCTGGTGCATAGAAAAAAGGACGAAGACGGAAATTTAGTCCCGTGGATGCGTATAAAATGGCTGAAGTTTCAAAAAAATCACTACTTCAATTCTTCTATAAAACAGACTTTCGCGAAGGGGATTTCAATAAAGTTGATTTAAGGCGAGAATCGTTAAGAAAGCGAGAAAACAACAGTGATTTTAAATTTGTACCACTTCATGACCAACCATTACCAATAGCTGATTTAAAATACAATAACTTAATCGAAATTTTACCGCATGTCAGTGATTACAATAAAGAATTTTTCCAAAACTTTAAAGGATCATCTAATCTTAATCCCGATGATTTTTCTGCCTTAGAAGATGAACTTTAATTTTTATTTATTTTTTGTTATTTTAATGTTTGAATTTATTTGTATTTGCAAAATTTAAGGAGAACTTATTAAAATGTTCTTCCTGTTACACATTGTCCACCTTAAAAAAAGGAGCAAAAGGGATGCTATCTCCCGTAACCGGATTCATTAAAAGGGCCAATCGCCATCTAAACCATGAAATATCAAAAACCTTTTACTAATAATATAATTTAAATAAAAATTACATTATTTTGAAGTGTTTTCCCGAGTTTCATTAAAATAAATATCTACACATTTAAAATGGAATTATTACTTGCTACTAAATGTTACACACTAATATCTCAAAACAATCAAAATGGATATTGGACCTTTTAATACTCTGGTCCAGATATATGTCTATATATATATATATATATATATATATATATATATATATATATATATATATATATATATATATATATATATATATATATATATATATATATATATATATATATATATATATATATATATATATATATATATATATATATATATATATATATATATATATATATGAGACATACTTGGTTCTCGGTTTGAACCGCGTCCAGAAGTTATGAAAACTCGATAGCTGATTTAAAATACTATAACTTAATCGAAATTTTACCGCATATCAGTGATTACAATAAAGAATTTTTCAAAAACCTTAAATCTTCATCCAATCTCAATCCCAACGATTTTCCTGCCTTAGAAGATGAAATTAAATTTTTATTTATTTTTTGTTATTTTAATGTTTGAATAAATTTGTATTTGCAAAATTTAAGGAAAACTTATTAAAATCTTCTTCCTGTTACCCATTGTCAACCTTAAAAAAACTCTGGATGCAGCAAGTGCGTTATGGTAGTGAATTTTCATAAAAATGTTTTTATTGCAAATATGTGTGTTTTCTTTTTAAGAAAGCAGGCATCAATTTTGGTTACCAGTATAACCTATATAGTAAAAACAATGTACCATGTGTAATAAAAATAACTTTGTGTGAAAATGTACAAAAATTTCCAAAAGTAAACTTAAAGTGTTCCCGGAAAAACTCGTTTCTTGGTCAACCTTATAGGTTAATAGCAAATTGGGCTATTCAAATATGAAGCATTTGATCAAAATTCGCTACCATAACACACTTGCTGCATACAGAATTTGTTTTCTTACAAACGTGCATTATATTTCGATGGAAAATGCAAAAATGCAATAACATAAGGCGTGTTTGATGAAAAAAAAAAGAAAATTTGTATCACCAACGACTTATGGGCCAGCCTGTGATTGTAGAAATATTTTTTAAGATGTAGCTCAAGACACCCTATAATTAATATATACAAAATTTTTTCTTATCTTGTTTAATAACGGATATATTGAGCTTTATTGATTTTTTACGAAAATTCGACAAAAATTATATACCATTAAACGATAAACTCTATAGCTAAGACTACTGCCAAGCATCAGAGAAAGGGTCTATTTGAAATCAATTTTCTGGAAACATTTTAGTAAAATGAAGGACAATGACGGTTAAAACTAAGACTTCAGGGTTTGTAAAACATCCTTCTTGAGACATTTGATTTCCATAGCCCGTATTAGATTCAAGTTATTTGCCTAAATGTTGTCGATTTTGACGTTTTAAATCGTAACTTTGACCTTTTGAGGTAAACCCAAATTAATTTTTCTTTAAATGCCTATAACTTTTTTGTCTTTTGATCTACAAAGCTAAATTTTGGTAGGTAACTTAAGTATAAGGATATAAACCTGTGAAGACTTCACTCAAATTCATCAAAAGGTTTTCTTTTTATGTTTGTTATTAGATAAATAGTTTAGTAGAACTCATGTTATATCCTCGATAAAGGAATAAATTTTTCCGAAAGCTCGGCGTATAATAAAGAGTTTTATTCTACAACTGACGGCGTTCCCACAATTTTTTGATAAATAAATAAATAAATATATATATATATATATATATATATATATATATATATATATATATATATATATATATATATATATATATATATATATATATATATATATATATATATATATATATATATATATATATATATATATATATATATATATAAACATATAAAAATTGAAACTGACCCCGGATATGTGTTCTGGGGGGCCTAATTAGCGCTCATTTGAAGAAATTTTTTCAAAATTCAAAAGTCGGGATCTCCTCATTAGTGAATTTTTTAAAGAAAATTCACTAAAAAAGGTGCAAGGGATGCTATCTTCCGTAACCGAATTCATTAAAAGGGCCAATCTCCATCTAAACCATGAAATAAGAAAAACCTTTTACTAGTAATATAATTTAAATAAAAATTACATTATTACTTGCTACAAAATGTTACACACTAATATGTCAAAACAATCAAAATGGATATTGGACCTTTTAATACTCTGGTCCAGATATATGTCTATATATATATATATATATATATATATATATATATATATATATATATATATATATATATATATATATATATATATATATATATTTCGTTAACCAAGAAATTCGACTATGTTTTCCGGGAAAATGTTCAGTTTGCTTTTGAGAAAAAATTTATCTCAAAAAATGAAAAGCTGTGGTAACCAAATTTGGTAGGTTCACGATATAAAAAGTAAAGTATACGCCAAAATTTAGATTCCTATGTGACAAGAAAAAAAATTATAAAAAAATATTTTGGTGCAAGATCATTTCTATGAAAATTCACTACCATAACGCACTTGCTGCATCCAGACTTTTTTTTGTTAGGTGATTTTGCTTATCCTCTTAATTCCTGAATGTTAAGCTCAAGTGTGTGTTGGCACTAGCACTCCGTCAAAGAAGCAAATTATTAAACGATATCCTTGTCCAAACTGACTTTAAAACAAAGCATCAAATATCAGAACGGAGTAAGAAAATAAAATAACGTGTTCCAAAAGTTGGTGATATTTTACCTTTCTAGCTATCTGCTTTGGGCATTTATGTGCTTTAGCAGGAGATAAAGTCAGCATAGTGAAATCCACGGTTGGAGCCAAGACTTCTGCCAGGTATTACAAGAAGCAAAATGTCACAATATGAAGTTTGAAAAAAATTAAAGATCACACCTAAGGGTTCTGGGTTATTTACAAAACCGTATCAAAAAATTTAGATAAAGCCGCTAATGCGCCTTTTGACAAATTTCGATTCACTAAGGCAGGTATGCAAATTCTTCAAAAATAAAACATGCGATGTATTTATAAGATACAATCTACAACAAAAAATTTGAAACTATGAGTCTAGAATTGCTAATCTTGACAGTAAATAGATGGACACAGTAACTTTCCCTGGTTACTTACTGTCGTAACTAAAAATTTAAACATGTGATGGGCACAGGTCAGTGCATTTTGGAGAACCCAGTTTACCACAACATAATAATTATAGGACCTGATGATCGTAACACTAATAAGATAAGCGTTATCAGAGCATGAAATAATCTAATAACTGGACACCTTATGTAAAGGAAAAAAAATAAGTTTATTATTGTGACAGCTATGGAAGCTTGCGACCACCTAGCGAAATAGTTAACTTTTTTATGGGCCTATATCATTACACCTGACTAAATTCCTGCAGTCAATTATAATTCTAAGAACAGCATTCACTACCCATATTTTCATTCCGTATATCCAACATCTAAGGATCTGCTTCCATCTTTTTTTCTCTTTTTATGCTGCAAGTCTGAACAAATAAAACAACTAACAATTATAAAAGTATGTAGCTGATGGATAATCTTTCAATACTATCCCTTTCTCCGAACCCCCCACACACATTTCGTATATCACACTTGTTGGTGTTTATGGTATAAATATTTTAAATGTATTTTTATCAGTTAAAATTGTTTAAAAAAGTTAGAAGTGTTCTAAATGTTAACGGTCGCAAAGAATTGAGCTGAAGAACCAATAGTATAGTAATTATTTGTGTTCGACAACCAAAGAACCAGTTTAGTAAAAGAGAAGAAGCCAGGAATATTATTGTAATATGCTTGCTACCCTTTTAGCAAATTTTTTCAAATGACGCAAACTCTGCCTGGAACCCAGATACGAGATCAGTTACAGACTATATATATATATATATATATATATATATATATATATATATATATATATATATATATATATATATATATATATATATATATATATATATATATATATGGACATGGAAAGAAAAAAATACAATTTACATAGGAAAAAACAAAAGTTCAAAAATACTTACATACAACGCGAATATTTTCCTCATGTAAATTGTGTTTTTTTTTCCTTTCCATGTTGTAGCCTTGATAATGGAATTAATTACTGCGAAAGCTGGGAAATTATTAAAGAGTTTTTATTGCAACTGACGGCTATACCACAATGTTTAAGAAAATAACAATATTACCGTTACAAAAAGTGAATATTACATATATCGCACATGCTCGAGAAAAGTGACACAAGTAAAAAATCTCAATTTTTGAGTTGACTAGTGTACTTAATATAAAAATTCCCGTTCTTTGCTCTAAAAACCTGTCACAAATATATGTATAATACTTTCCGCTAGATGGCACAAGTGTCGATTTTTCAGTATGACAAAATGGATATAAATTTGGTATCACAAGATACAGCCGAAAACTGTGAGTTTAATATGCCATTTACAACTAAGTGCGCTGAAATGAATACTGCCATAGTCGACGCAAACAGCAAAGTCTCTTCTGAATCAGACATTGCGTCCAATTATATTGAGTCAAAGACTTATTGCAAAGTCTTACCTTAACAGGCCAGCTTTTTAAATAAAACACCTGAAGATGACTTTGAAGGAATCGACAGCAAACAATCTTGTGCAGATGACTTAGTTGAAGACCACAATTATAGTAGCAGTGATTCTTCTTCTGATTCGGCCTCTTCTGGTTCCTCGTCTAGTTCTGACTCTTCAAATTCTAATTCTCCGTCTCTTCGGCACCCTATTGCCAACGAACCTATCAGTAATCAAAATGTTGTTCAAATGTCAATGTTAGATAGAGCAAATTATATAGACAATGATCTAGCCACCATTAATAGTATAGATTTACAAACAGATAATGCGGTCATCGAATCGACCAAGAGAGGTAAGAAGAGAGGTGCCAAGCCATTAGAGTGGGTAAAAAATAAAAAATAAATGCTTCGCAACACTAGCCAGGCATACACTTCTTGTTCAAAAACTAACCGTCAATTAAAGGCAAGAAAGATGGGACCTCCTTGTGGTGCAAAACGTCGGCCAAAATGTTCTACAAAAATAAATGATGAGGAACCAAGACATATTTTTACAAGGTACTGGGCATTGAGTGGTGTTAACAAACAACGTGCTTTTATTGCTGCTAATATGCAGTTGATATCAACAAAATATGGAAGTAAAGCACCTCAAAGAAGACATATAAATAACGCCTTCTATTTTGACATTGGTGAGAAAAGAATTACAGTGTGCAAGCTTTTTGAAAACCACCATCGACATAAGAATCAGGCTTTGTTGAAGATAACCTACGAGGAAAACACGGAAAATATAGGCAAATAAATTCAGAAATCAAGGCCGATATGAGAAGACATATGGGTTCAATTCCACGAATCGAATCACACTACCCCCGGGCGCAAACCATGAGAGAGTACATTGAAGGCGGAAAGACTTTGGCTGACATTTATGAGGATTACAAACAGAATTGTATTAGTCAGAACCGTCCATATGGTCACCGTGTAATGTTCAGTCGGATTTTCAATGGGGAGTACAATATTTATTTATTTCCACACAAGAAGGACCAGTGCCAGTTGTGCATTGCGTTCCAAATAACCAAAGATGATGAAAGAGAAAATCTCAAGGAAAGATATGACCAACATCAACAGGGGCAGGTGCTGTCCAGAATCGAAAAATCAGAAGATAAAATGAAAGTAAGTGACACTTACATTGTAGCCTGCTATGATTTACAAGCGGTGTTACCATGTCCCAAAGGAGAAGTGTCTCCGTTTTATTACATATCAAAATTACACACATTTAACTTTACAATCGGTCAATTGAACTCCAATAATACGAAGTGTTATGTCTGGCATGAACGTAGGAGAGGTTGGAACGAAGTTGGCAGCTGTGTTTTCAAATTTATCGAAGAAAAATCTGACCTGGAGTTGGTGTTTTATTCTGACAACTGTTGTGGTCAACAGGAAAATAGGTATGAATGTAGTTATTAATTTGTTGCTTTATAAGTGGGTACTTTATCGTTATTCTCTATTTCAGATTTATCATCTTCCATGTATATGCATGCCGTGTAAGTATTGAAGGTAAAATCTATCACTCATAAGTTCCTTATCAAAGGACATAGTCAAAATGAAGGGGACAATGTCCACTCAGTTATTGAGAGACAAATCAGGAAATACATGTGTGGTCCAATTTATGTACCCTATCAATATATAACAATAATAAGAACAGCTAAGGGGACACATTCGTACGATGTGGTCGAATTGTCCCACCAAGACTTTCTGGATATGAAGGATTTATCTTCGCAGTGTGGAAAGACTTTTTCAAAGGACGTTTCTAACAATATACTATTGATGGGTGACAAAAAAATTATCAAAGTAGAGAAAAGTCGTCCATTTACCTTCTGGTGCAAGACATCGTATGCAGAAACCGAATATAAAGAAGTTTTGGTCAAAAGAATTAAAAGAACTAATGCTGCAATTAATGATACAGTGACTCTACAGCTACTTCATGAAAGCAAGCTTTCTATAGATGTTAAGAAAGAAATGGTCTTTTAGGTTTATTTAAGCAATCTTTTTTTTCAAAAACACACTACAAGGGCTTACATCCTAAATACTGTCGTACCGTGGGTGTCGACAAGGAGGAAAGAGGCAACTTCTAAATTCTGGACTTGAAGGTTTGGAGGTTCGGAGGAGAAGGAAAAACAAGTACCGGCAAGGAATTCCACAACTTGGAAGTCCTCCGGACAAAAGAGCGAGCATAACAAGATGTTCTATGTCTGGTGACCTGGACAGTAAAAGGGTGCATTCGCTCTGTTCCCCTGGTAGATCTGCTGGGGGCAGCAGGTGGAGGAACTATGGAAGAAAGCTCCCCTGAGCAGTGCCCGTGCAGATATCTATAAAAGAGAGAAAGATCACCAACGGCATGTCGGTGGGCAAGGGATGGCAGCTTTTGGATGAGGGTGGGGTCACCGATGAGACGTATAGCTCTCTTCTGAATGGAGTCCAGGATAGCGAGTGTAGAAGCGGCAGCGGCACCCCAGATGTGGGAGCAGTATTCGAGGTTTGGCCTTATTTGTGAAGTATATATGGTATAGAGATCAGCTGGTGAAAAGTATTTGCGAGCTCGGAAGAGGAAACCTAATTTCTTAGCAGCCGCTTCTGCAATTGATGTGACATGTTGGTGCCAATTGAGATTTAGATCCACAGAAATGCCAAGGACTCATTACTTTGAATAACTTGGTTGTTCATTGTGATTAGTCTAGGGCTGGTGTATCTCTTATGAGAAAGAAAGCAAGACTGAGATTTGGTGGGGTTGAATTGTACAAGATTTCTACTTCCCCAGTCTAATATTTTTTGGAGATCCACGGAGACAGAACCCACCATGAGTTTGCGATCCTCATCTAAGTGGACTAAGGAGACAGGCTTAGAATATTGTATATTTGAGTGGAGGGTGCTGTCGTCCGCGTAACTAGGAACTGGGTTGGATGTGCTAGAGAGGAGGTCATTGATGTGGAGAAGACACAAAGTAGGGGCTAAAGCTGAACCTTGAGGAACTCCTGCATTAATTGGATACAGTTTAGAGAATTGGCCATCCACGACAACAGAAATGCTCCGGTTGGAGAGGAAAATTTGCTGTCCAGGTACAGAGTTTTGGTGGTAGGCCATAGGCCGGAAGTTTATTAAGCAGCGCTGCGTGCCAGACCTGGTCGAATGCTTTGGATATGTCTAGAGCGACAATCTGAGATTCACCGTGTAGTTCCATAGACTTGTTGCAAGAATGGCTGAGAAAGGAAAGGAGGTCGGCAGTTCATCTGCGCTGACGGAATCCATACTGCCTGTCGTTGATTAGACTGTGTTTTTCAAGAAATTTTAGTAATTGGGTGTTTATATACTTTTCCATCACTTTAGAGACGACTGAAAGGAGAGAAATAGGCCTGTAGTTGCTAGGAAGCGCTTTGGATCCTTTCTTGGGGACGGGTTGTACTCGAGCAGTTTCCAGTTACTAGGGAATATGCCTGTATTGTAAGATGTCTGAAACAGGCGAGTCAGGACAGGAGCAAGTTCTGGTGCGCATTTTTTGAGAACAATTGCTAAAATCTCGTCAAGGCCAGAGACTTTTCTGGTATTAAGAGAAGAGAGCATCTTTCGTAACTTTTTAGTTTTGAAAATGATATTCGTCATTTCATGCGCGACATTGGGGACTGTTGGTGGTTGAACATTTGGAGGTGGGTTGAAAGTAGAATTGCCGGCGAACAACGAGGCAAAAAGTTCAGCCTTGCCCAAGGGGGTAGAAACAATTTCATCCCCTGAAACAAGAGGTGGGAACGTGCTCTTGCAGAAATTATTCCCAATAGATTTAGCAAGAGTCCAGAAGGGTTTGCTGCTGTTGGAGCTTAAGAGGAGTTTGTTTTTTGTGTGGTTATTAAACGAGCTTTTTCGCTCAGAAAAAAACATAGCGGTTTCTTGCATCGTTAAATGCTTGACGGTTTTCTTGACTGGGATTGTGTAGAAGCGTTTTGTGAGCTTTGACCTTTTTAAGTCTGGCCTTGTCATAGGATTTAGAGAACCGGTGATTTTGAGTGGCTGAAGAGATTTTCTGTGTACGTGGAATAAATAATTCCATGCCAACTTAGATAATTTCGGTGACGTTTTGTGAGATATCAGAGGGGTCAGGATGAGAGAAGCAGACAGACGCCCATGGAAATCAGGAAAAGTAATTCCGCATTTCGTCCCAGTTCGTGGAGTTGTAGTGGCAAACGATACGTGGGTGTGATGACTGTGTGGCATCGAGTTGCATTGCGCAGGAAGCAGTGACCATGCCGTGGTCTGAGCGACCAAGGGGGGCGGTGACTGATATCTTATAGCATTCAGGTTTTGTAGTAAGAAGGAGATCCAAGGGAGTTGAGCTGTGTGTTGGGATGCGAGGAAAGTAAGTAGGTTGCTGAACCATATTGGCTAAAGAATTGCTGACTGCAAAGGCCTCCGCTGTTCTCCCCTGTGGGTCGGTTTTTGAAAATCCTAGCCATTCCTTATTATGCACATTGAAGTCACCAAGAATAGTGACCTCGAAGGAAGGATATTCAGAAATCAGATCGTCGGTTTTTTCAGAAAGGTAGTGAAAGAGCTGGACAAAGTTGTTGTCAGTAGGTGACCGGTAAATGCAACAGATGAATTTAGTTGCAGTATTTTTTTCCAGCTTCTAAATTGGGGAGTCTGGTGCAGGGTAGATTGCTACGGACGTCTGCGCACACGCCTTCATGCAATCTAAAGGAAGTAAGGAGCTCATACCCCGGGAAATTAAGGTGATTAGTGGCTGTTTGGGTACTGATTTGGGTTTCGGTGAGGAAGAGGAGTTGGGGGCTATTAGCCTGGAGGAAATGGTGGACGGAGTTCAGGTTAGAATTTAGGCCACATATATTCGAGAAGGATATGTTAAATCTTGATGCTGGCGCCCCCTGTACACCCCTCTCCCGGAGATCTGAATGGAGGAGTATTTTATCTCCGGAATCATTTGTTCAAGGAGGAGCCATCATCATTTTTGCTTATAAGGGAACCGACTCATACACCAGAACCGGAAACGTCCGTTGGGAACTTTACGGGCCTCTTAATGTATGGGGTGGTACCTCCTCGGGCGTGAAAAAATCCTTTACTATCACGTAAAGGAAAATTCCACTACCAACTGCTTGACTCCGATTAGTCGCCTCGTACGACATGCAGGAATTACCATGGACCTATTCTTTTAGTTAGTCCCCGGACCCACACGGGACGTTCTATATCTAAACAAAATAACGCCAAACAGAAGAATAATAAAAATTACTCTGTTGTACCAACATAATATTGTGAATACTACAATAGTTTGTGAAATTACTAAAGTTTAATACATTTGTGCATTTGAGTTTACACATTTAATAAATTTTTGTTAGATAATTGCTTGGCGTCTTGATATGTAACAATGGTTAAGCGTCACAATTTGAAAAAGGTAACAACATTTGCTCTTCAAAACCGACACAACTCCGAAAAGGGGTTAAATTTAGGGAATTCTGACATCTTTGGGATATTTATAATAGCAGGCAACATACTCCAGAAAGTATTATAATCGAAACAGTTCAATCAATAAATTTTTTGAATTTTTTTCATCAATTTACCAACTACTGAAGCAAATAAATGTTTTTCTTATTTTGCTGCGTGTTCTCGTCATTCCAGAGTTAGCTCATACTCTCATATTGGGAATTGATTTTTGGATCAGGATCGGCATTGTCCCAGACTTTGGTGACTGGACGTTTTCCTTTTGTGAACCGGTGCAGCTCGTTGAGGCCTTGAAACCACGTAGTTCCTTGACTCCGGAACAGGAAAAACTTTTGAACGACTTTGTTGATAAGTCCTTTAATGGGATGGGTTCTGGTCTCGGTTGTACTGGTCTTGTCGAGCATATAATTGTTACGGGTTCACCCCCTATTAAGCAGAGATACTATCCTGTCACCAACAGTTCAGGCGTGTATCGACGCCGAGATTAGGGAGGTGCTGGAGAAGGAAATAATTGAACCTTCAGACACGCCATGGTCTAGTCCTGTTGTCATGGTCAGGAAACGTGATGGTACTTTTAGATTTTGCATTGACTATCGCAAGCTTAATAGAGTCACCCGTCGTGATGCGTACCCTCTTCTTCCGATTAACTTTATTTTGCATAGATTGCGCGATGCTAGGTTTCTGTCGACTTTAGACGTAAAATCCGCCTTTTTCCAGATCAAGGTTGCTGAGGAATCTAGGCCTCTTACAGCCTTTTCAGTGTTCAAACGTCATTATCAACGCAAGAGGATGCCCTTTGGGTTGTCCAATTCACCCGCTACGTGGCAGCACCTGGTCGACAGAGTTTTAGGTTGCGAATTAGAACCCCACGTGTTTTGTTACCTTGATGACATAGTTGTAGTGACTCAGACTTTCGAAGAGCATATGGGCATTCTTTCTGAGATGTTCTCTCGTCTCACTGAAGCTGGAATTACGTTGAGTAAGGACAAGCGTACTTTTTGTAGGAAGGAGCTTAGGTACTTAGGCTATATTGTCAATGAGAGTGGCCTGCTTGTCGACCCAGAAAAGATAAACGCTATTATTCAGATTCCAACGCCGACTAAAGTTCAGGAGGTTCGTAAGATAATGGGTACAGCGAGTTGGTATAGTAGGTTTGTTCCAAGCTTTTCCAGCTTAATAGCTCCTTTAACAGGCATCCTTAAAAAGAACGCCAAGTTTGTTTGGACGCCTAAGCATGACGAAGCGTTTAACACTATCAAGTAATGTCTTGTTTCCGCCCTAATTTTGTCCTGCTTCAATTTCGAACCGCCTTTCTTCGTCCAGACAGATGCGTCAGCTTATGACTTGGGTGCAGTTTTGTCACAAAAACATCCTGATGGATCTGAGAGGGTTATAGCTTATCTGAGCCGCTCGTTGTCTAGACTCGAGCGCCAATATTCCACCACTGAGCGAAAATGTCTTGCAGTGATTAGGGCGATAGAGAAACTTCGTCCATATGTTGAGGGTTCACATTTTACTGTTGTGACTGATGATTGGTCTCTGATTTGGTTGAACAATTTGCAGGAGCCTTCGGGCAGATTGGCCCGTTGGGCTTTGAAGTCACAGGAATACGACTTTGACATAGTCCATAGGAAGGGGAGAGAACACGTTGTGCCCAATATCTTGTCTGGTTCTGTACTGGTTATCGACTCTTTGGGTGCCTCCGACCGCCAACCTGGTGGCACTGGCTCAGGTGATGGGTTGATTGATGGGATGTTGGACAGGATTGCCAAGAGTCCTCGCAGATTGCCACAGTGGCGCGAGTTACAGCACCCTGTATAATGCTGTACTGATATCTCGTGTTAGTATAGTAATAGGATCGAAGCAGTCGTTCAACGCGGAAATACTAAAACCGCTGAATAATCATAGTCAACATAATTATTTAGTTTAAGTTGTTTTATTTTATAATGTTAGCTAAGCAGATTCGACTTTATATATACAAGTAAGATACAATATTATGTTAGAATTTATTACGAGTGTTTCAACATTAAACATCGTGTATTTCTCCTTTGTTTTAAAATTACAATTAAACTTGTTGTTCAAAAGGGCACTATTCAAACTCGCGTAGATGGACATAGACTGTTCAAGAGGGTCATTCCCAAGCATCCTGAGTTGGTTTGCGACTCGGAATTTTGGAGGGAAGTTGTTCCTAAACATGCTAGGCGGAAGCTTATTTCCGACACGCATGAGTATAACTTGCATGTCGGAGTATTTAAAACCTTCAGTAAGTTGGCAGAAAGTTATTATTAGCCTAAGATGCGGTTTGATGTGGCCTCAGTCGTTCGGCGTTGCCTGGTATGTCAGGCCATAAAACCTGTGCAGCAGAAACCTGCCGGCTTAATGGTTAGCACCCAACCTTTTGTGTCTCGTCCCTTCCACCTTATATGTGCGGACATAGTGATTCCTTTGCCGAGGTCCAGCTCTGGAAACCAGTATATCATTGTCGTCGCAGATACTTTTAGCAACTTTTCGCTTTTGTTTCCTAGGCGATCCGCTACATCTTTCAACATATGTAAGTTGCTTGGTTTTCGTGTCTTACCTGTGTTGGGCGCATGTGACGCCATTATTGTGGACAATGGACCGCAGTTTAAATCTTCCGGGTTTGTCTCCCTGATGAAGTCTTACAACATTTCGATCAAGTACACCGTATATTACCACGCACAGGCGAATCCTTGCGAAAGGGCAGATAAGGTCATTAAGACTATGCTTAGGTCCAACGTGTCTGACAATCATAAGACATGGGATAAAAATTTGTCGAGAATTAGCTATGTTATTCGTTCGACCAAACATGAGGTCACTGGGTTCAGTCCAAAATTTATTGTGTTTGGGCGCGAGATCCCCGATAAGGGCTCACGCTTTAGAGAGGGGGAAATTAAGTTTTATCGGCGAAATGTTGATGGCAGACAGTCTTCTTTGGTCAGGCTATGTGAGGACGTTAAGAAGCGTTTAGTAAAGGCTAATGAATAGAATAAGAGGGTATACGATTTAAGACGCCGTGACGAACAGTACGGTAAGGATCAATTGGTTTAGCGTAGGAACTACGTTTTGTCGGACGCTGCCAAGCATTTTTCAGCTAAGTTCGCCCCTCGCTATGTCGGCCCCTTTGTGGTTTTCAGACCACCCTGGACTTATGTCTTGAAAGATCGTCATGGTGGGTTCAGGGGTGTCTGGCACGCAAAGGATCTTAAAGCTCATCCTCCTGAAGACGAGGGTTAGTTTTTTTTTGGCAGAGAGAGAAAGAGAGAGAGAGAGAGTAACTTTTTTCTTTTTTTGTGGGGGGAGAGTTGTAGCGGTTTATTTTCAACCACCGTTACAAGTTTGTATTTTCGATTAAATCTATGATTTTTGAGCGGATTTGTTCACTTGCATTTTCACCACTAGAACGCACTTAGATACCACCATAAACACTCTTAGCGGTATAGCAGGTTATCTATCTCCGCCGATTCAGTCTTTCTCTAAACATGTGTGTGGCTTGATTTCGGCTATCTACCTCTGGTTCACAATGGCATTCTCTGTCCGGGGGGCTTGTTTTGTGCTTCTAAGAGCGGGTGATTTTCGTTGGTAAATGCAGCCTCTTAATCAGCGCGCCTATGGCGTATTTATAATCATAAAACCCCAGAATTTTTTATCGATATTTTATTTTTAATTATTTTCCAGCTGGCGTTGCATCATAATTATTTGTTGCATAAATACGAGAAAAGAGTGTGGCAAATCTAAAAATGCTGAAGAGGTGACTAAAGCTATTGCTGATATTTTAGCTAATAGTGGAGCTCCTATGAACATCCAGTCTGATCTTGGTAAGGAGTGTTACAACTCCAAATTTAACGCCTTAGTGAAAAAATACAACATCAATCACTGCAGCACTTATAGCGTGAAGAAGGCTGCAATAGTGGAAAGAGTCATACGTACCTTAAAAGCGAAGATATATAAAAACTTAAACTTGCATGTGGTTTACTACATTATCTGATATCATAGATGCCTACAACTCAACCATTCATCGAACAACGGGTGTAAAGATGTTACTAGGAAAAATGAAGTAGCTATTCGTGAACAAGTTTACTCGAATATTAAAGTGTTTGATCATAATAAATTCCAAGTGAATTATGTTGTACGTAAAAGTAAAGCAAAAGCTCAATTTGAAAAGGGGTATACACAACAAAGTTATTCAAGATTGTTAGTGTTCATTTCACAGATACAGTAATATACTTCCTTGAAGACATTCAGGGAAACCAATCAGTGGAGGGTTTTACGAGGAAGAACTACAAAACTTAACAAACAGACATCTATCTGGTTGAGCGCATCTTGAGGAAGAAAGGCAAGATTATCTATGTAAAATGGTTGGGTTTTGATAAATCTCATAATTCTTGGATAAATTCAAATAATGTCAATTAAGCTTATATATTTCATGTATTAATGTGCTTAGAATAAAATAAGTCTTTGTTAAAAATAATGTGATTTTATTTTTCCATTTGGTTACATACAATAAACCAAGTGAACAATTACAAATTATGTCGTAAATCAATAATACCCTGAATAAACTTCCCTGCGGCATATCTGCTATATGTAGATCGTTTCCCTTTGCCTTAAGGTATTTGACTTCGACCTTTATTCTGTTAAAGAGGTTTACAGAATTTGGAACATACAACATGTATAGAACCACTTCGAAATCGGTATGTTTATTTTTTTAAATTTTGACAGCTCTTTTAAAACTTTTCTTCTGAGTTCTTACAGCATGATATGGATGGGGAGCGTCTTTCTCATTTCTTGAAAGTAAACTAAAAACACAAGGTTTTCCAGGGTTGCTTGGTTTTGGAGATATCTCATTAAGATGTTCTGTGGCTTAAGCGTTTGTTTCTCGCATGCGCTGTACTTCATCATCTATCTCTATTAATTTCACTTCAATTTCTTTAAGGTTGTACTTGTATGTTTGATTGAATTCGCTTACGAAAAAATCAAAAATAATCTGGTTACATTTTTCATAGAAATGATTGGATATCCAACAAGCCATATTTAATATCAAATCTTTACACACATATGTACCAGATATCGAGTTGTTTTCAGTCTGCGCTCCACCAATGTTTACCAAGTATGTAGCAGGTGTAGGTATTAAGTCAACTACTTCTGCTGGAACATTTGGGTAGCCGGTATTCCGGCTACCCAAATGTTCCGCCAGCTTGTTGTTGTAATAGGCAATTAACTCATTGGTTTTCTTATTTTCCAACCCATGTCTGAATCTGTTCTCCCTATTTTTACATAATTTTGTTGCATTGAAATAACCGGTATTCTTATCGATAATTACTTTGAAGTATCCAAATAGACCATACATACCATCGTTAACATAGACACCGTACATGTTGAACAGAATAATTACACTACTATAACTACTAAGTATAACTACTATGCGCAGATTGTAGACAAAGACTGATGTACTTGTTTGTCACTCGATGTTTTATTCACTTATATCCCCACTTTTGAATTGTTTCTTATAGGAAACCGGTGAATGAGATCACACACGGGAAATGAAAACTATTAACAGGAAATGATACCTTCTGACGAGGTCATTTCAGCCACAGTAGAGGAAATAAGATAGCTAACAAGGTCACTTGTCGGAAATGTTAAAGATAACGAGAGTTAAAAACGATGTGGTTGTTACCCCTAGATGTATACCTCTTCAACTATAACAATCGACATGCAGCATGTAGCTATCTGTCTCCTAACAGTTAGTTTTGCATATTTGCACATGTCACCATATTTGAATAGTGTCCGTCAAGATGAGACTACATCAAACATCACAACTTTAAACCAAAACTTAACATGTTGGGTTTTCGCATGCATTAGTCACCATTTGTGAATTCCACTCATCAAGACGAATAAAATGACACCAAACATCATACCTCTAAACCAATAAATAAATAAAAAGTTGGTTTGCGCATGCGCATATGCTATATTTCAATTTTGCTTACGGAGACGAGTGACACTACATCAAACACGTGGGAGTTAACTTAAAAACTAAGAAAGTTAGCTTGCGCATGCGCCAGCTGTCATCTTTATATAGGTCGTGACATATGACATCAAAATAGTAAATCCTCTTATTTTGACAGGTCGGGTCAGATACCTTTTAGCATTTTAATTTTTTTGAATTTTCGCGCCAACGGTCGCCATTTGACCGCCATATTGGATTACATCTCAGGTTAGTTCTATCCACCCTCTGGGTTAGATAGGTGGTGTAGTTTTTGAATGTGGCGGTTATTTTTTGAATTTTCGCGCTCTTCCATTACGTCATCGAAGCCCCTCTCCGCCACACCGGGTTAGCTTGGGGGTGGGTGTTGGATCCGGTCGGGTCAGGTGACGGAATAGTCGGGTCAGCTTGGAGGCGGGTAGCGGGACGGTCGGGGCAGCTCGGTGGAGGGTGGTGGTTCCAGAATTCCCTATCTATACCTACTTCACGCGATCTAAATGGACCACCAACAAAGAGCTATTGTAATATCAAGTCGCCTTCCCAGGGATAGAAGATCAGAGTCATCATAAAGGCAGAAGGCGCCTGTAAAATAAGCTGATGTGCAAACCTTGAACGACGCAGTAAGTAGAAGACCACACGTGGGAAACAGTGTCAGCGAAACCCAGTCGCCTCGGGAATACAATAGTGCCAGTCCCGGAGAAATTGTTATAAATAGACTGAACGCCTGCATAGCGTCGTTCATTCTTGTTTCCAAGTCTAGCCAGGCACATAGTGTGCTAATCTTATTATATCACTTATATGTTGATCTTTATTTTTTGTCTTATTTTTATATTATCCTTTTTATATTAAGTATTGATTATGTAAAGTAATAAATTGTTTAAAAAATTCAAACGTCTTAACCGTAAATTTAAGTGGCGCAGTCGTTAGTATTGGTTATAAAGTCAAAAGCAGATTGATTTTTAAGCGTATCGACGCCGAATAACCAATTCGTGCCAAGCAGAGCCAAGTCAGAGCAGAAGCAGTAGCGAAGCAATCAAATGAGAGCGGAAACCATCATATTAGTGTAAGTTGTTTACAGCTATCCCATTTTTTATATTTTTCTGCTATATTTTTTCACATATATCTATGTGTGTATTGATGTAATGTATGTCTGATTCAGAAGACGAATAACAAAGTTTATTAAATATAGAGTATAGATTGAGATCGATTAGCATTGGCGATAATATTGTAATAGAAAACCATTCAAATACCAGTAATAATAGTAGCAACATGACAGACCAATAATTTAAGGAATTCTTTCTTAAGGCTATTCCGGAATTTCTTAAAATCATGTGATTTGGTTATGAACCAATTTTATGTAGCAAATGAAAATTTATATATGAACCACTTTTTGTTAAACTATATACAAACTAAATTAACGGAAACAGCGCGGCTCATTGTGAATACTAAGATAATAAATTCATGGGCAGATCTGAGAAGTGCAATCGTGAGGAACTTTACGGACCAGCGAGATGATTCCAGCTTACTGGCTGCTATGTTGACATTGAAGCAAAGAAATGCTGAAGATGCATTATCATTCGCTAACCGATGCCGTCATATAGAATAGTTACTCATATCAAATTTAATTGCAAACGAAAAGAATGACGGAGTACGGGTAATTAAAATGAATATTTACCAAAATCAAACCTTGAAAGCATTTTAGGTGGATTACGGAATCCTATGGGCATCGTGCTTAGAAGTAGAAGTCAGGAGGGCATAGAGCAAGCGTTAAAATTCGTATTTGCGGAAAAAAACTTTGATTATAGAGATAATACCATACATAATTTTTTTAGTAATAATCGACAAGAAGGACAGAACCGAACACCGCTCCAAAAACAAAACAACCCGCCTTTTTATAATGTACAATTCCAGAGACCATTTCAACAGAATTTCAAACCCTTCCATCAAAATAACAATAACCAAATTAACCAAACAAACTTCCAAACCAGACAAAATCAACAATTCACGCCTAGACAAAAATTTTTAAACCAATTTAGAAGACCCAACTTCAACAATCAATTGAATCAAACGGGAAGACCCCACGCAAATCAAAATTTAAACAGAACCTATCCAGAGTCGATGGAATTAGGCAGCTCTAACTCCAGACTGACAACAGCCACAAAGGCACACAGCTCACTTAAATAACGCAGAATTTGCTAATAATAGTGGAAACCAAGTAAATTACGAAATGAATAATATAGATTATGAAATAAATTATGAAAATTCGCCAGCGGAAGCATACGATATTCAACAGCAAAATTTTCCTGTTGCCGGGAGTTTGGATAATGCCCTTTTGGCACTTCAAAACAAAAAAACTTTATTTCGAAATTAGAACAAGTTTAATTATAATTCTAAAACAAAGGAGAAATACACGATATTTAATGTTGAAACACTCGTAATATATTCTAACCTAATATGGTATCTTACTTGTATATATAAACTCGAATATGCTTAGCTAACATTTTAAATAAAACAACTAAATAATTATGTTGACTATAATTCATCAGCGGTTTTCTTATTTCCGCGGTGAACGACTGCTTCCATCCTATTACTATACTAATACGAGATATCAGTACAGCATTATACAGGGTGCTGTAACTCCTTCCTTGCCAGATGAGATTTAGGGTACCTAAATCTTGAAATTGATGTTCTCCAGGGGAACTTCGTGGGTTTTCTTAAGTTCATTGATGATTTTGGACTCGGCTGCGAAACTGGTTATTCTGAGTTTAAATTTCCAAAAACAGAAACATGCTACTGTTAATCAAAGAACACAAACATTTAAAGTAAAAACACTTATCGAAGTATGAATTACAGAAACACTTATTGTTTGTAGTAACTCCTGATGTTGTAGTTGGGATTTCACTAAATTCAATTCATCTGAATTTATAGAATCTAGATGTAAAGGCATAATGTTAAGTTTTGCGTTTATAGACAGCTCACTAAATTTAAGTTCGGGTAACGGCACATAGAAAAGTTTTTTAATTTCAGATTTATGAGAACTTACGGTTTGTCCTTTGATTTTTACCTCACAGCCTTCTTCTATTTTTACCAGATAACTACCATCTATGGCTATGATTTTACGGTCATCACTGCATCTGTAGTGGACTATAGTTTCTACTGGAGAGATGATGATCCATTTACTTTCGCAGATCTTCTGAATCTTCATATCTTTTATTAAAATTTGGTGATGCTCACAATTGTTATACTGGGTGGAGAACTTTATTAATTGTATTTCACAAGGGCTGTTTGGACTAATGTGATTCATTGTTTGAGTTTGACACAGGAATTCAGTTGGTCTGACTTCTCGACATGGTCGATCATGGATATTGTAATTTTCATCATTCAAGGAAAGGTATTTTGAATGGGGAATTAATGTTAGGAATGTGTGGGTTAAACTATTACGAATGGGAAAGGCATATAAATGATAGTAATCGTAATATGCTAACTCAACTAAAGGCACATCTAAAATGAATGTTAACTGAGTGATTTTGTAAAAGCTTTTAATAGTAATTATTTCTTCATAAAGGGCCATATTATATATATATTTACCTTATATAGCAAATTTACTTTATGTCTTTGAATTTTATTAAGCTCTATCAATAAATAATCTGTTTCTAAAATAGAGTGATGCATTGTTTTCAATTTGGCAAATGTTATTGCATTAACTAAAGTTTCCAAAATATTTTTGATTCCCGTTATTTCGGTAATTAACTGAACAAAGAGCATTTGAGCTATGAAGAATATGTCCATGTAATCCTGTCTTAAGTCTTCAGCTTCAAAATTTTTCGTTAGAAATTCAATACGGTCTAATATCTTTTTTTGATTGTTAGTCAAAAGGTCAACTGTTTGATTAAATTTTGTAATAGCGGTTTCAGTTAGTGACATTTGATTTTTTTTAATCATTTATAATTTATTTTGGTTACTAGTCAGCTCCAAAATTGTTGAGTCATAACATTTAGTATCATTAACATCTAAATTTCCTGTGATAGACTTAATTACTGTTCCGAGTCCGTTTATCAAACCTCTCTTTTTTCGATTTAAACTTGATGGTATAATTTGTTTGAAAATTTGGTTAGTTTCACTTATTTCATGGAATAACACATTTTAATAATTTCGTAATTCTTCATAATAGGATTCATTATAAGGGGAGTTGTGTATAGAGATGTTCAGGTGATAGGATGTGTTTTGTAAAAAGTTAAAGTATTGTAAAAGTGGTTGTACTTCAATCGTCCTAATCAATGTCCATTTATCGATTGCGTTTTGCATAGTCCCTATTTTTAGGGGTAGCAGTCCAGGGTTGTCATTCAGTCTGTTAAACTCTACATGTCCAAAGACATGGGTGAGGAAGATGATTGACCTGAAACATTAGGTAGTTTTAGATTTCGTAGGTGTCGTTTAGCTATTTGTTTATTCTTTCTAATCAGTGCAACATTTTTATCGGTAACTTTTATCAATTCAAATGGACCTTCGAATTTTGGATTATTTTTATTTCGTTTATCTACCTTAGTATAGACATGTGTTTCCTTATTAAATAAGGCGGTATCATCTTTGAAATTTCTGCCGGACACAACTCTTAATTTATTATTTTCGAAATTCTCTTTAATTTTTTCGTACATTAAATTTGGTTTATTTTTATGTTGTAATAGGTATTCTTGCAAGAGTTTTTGTTGATCGTTTATATTATACACATCTTTACTAGAAGTATGACCTAAGACAATATCAAACGGGGTAAGATTTGTGGCTGAATGATATGATTGTATGCCATAATCGCATAGCACATAATTTTTGTTATCGGGTCTTTTGGATAAATTTGACGTAATATGCGTATGTGTCCCAATAAAATTGAATGCAAGCGTTCTATGAGACCGTTAGAAATTGGATTTCTGGGGGTGGTGTAGTAACTTTTATCTTGTGCAAATTAAATAATTGTTTCACAGTTTCTCAGCATAGCTCTGAACCATTGTCACTTACTATTTGCTCGGGCGTTCCGTAGTAAGAAAAATACTGAATTAAAGAATTACAGGTTTCGATCGGATTTTTACTACTAATAGCTACTGCTTGTCCTAATTTGGAAAATGAATCAATTAAAGTTAAATAAATTTGTTTTTCAATTATAAATGTATCTATATGTAAAATTTGAAAAGGTTTACTTGGAGTTTCTGTAAGCACTAAAGGTATATTAGGTGGGTTACGGTCATATTTTGCTCTTTTACATATTTTACAATTATTTATAAACTCAGTAACTTTTTCTTTCATGTGTAAAAATAATATTTATTAGCCATTTCTTTAAGTGTCTCATTAATACCACGATGATTAGTTTTGGAGGGGTGATAATTTTTTAGTTCTTCTTGAATATCAGCTGTGTCGGCCAGAGGAATTCTACGTTTCAGACAGCTTATTATTTCAGGGCCATTATTATTAAATAGTTTAGTGTAAATATTACTAAAGTCCTTATATAGTTGATCGGTTTCAAAATTAAAATAATAACGTTTATTGGAAACGGTATAATCTCGTAAAAATTTAACAATATGGTCTCTATTATTTTGTCGAGGAATTTGCACTAAGTATTTAGTTTGATTATAAATTTTTACCTGTTTTACTGGTCTAGGGTTATAATATACTGGGGAAATATAATATTGATTCGGTTGTTTTTCAATGGGATTTTCAGATATTTGTATACCTCTTTTCGGTTCAACATTTACTTCACTTTCGTCCGAGTTTTCAGTTGGTTTTTGTGTGAGTAAATTACGTCTTAGTTCACTTAATGGGATATCTTCGGAATTTGAGCTACTAGGAATTTCGATTGGGATAAAGGGCACTTCAGGTGGAGTCATAGGTGGTATATATTCGTTTGTCGACTGTGGTAATATCATGCTTAAAGGAGGTGTATTTAGTTCACGGTCAAGGTCCTGAAAACGTCTCTCATACTGTCTACATTATTAAACGTAGATGAAATCTCATCATCTAGACCGTTTATCTGTATGCGAGATAATACGTCAGCGTTCGTATTACATTTGCATTTTTTATATAGAATTTCATAGTCGTACTCTTCCAATTTTAGTCTCCACCTAGTTAATTTTGAATTTGGTTCTTTTAATTTCATTGACCAAACTAATGGTCTATGATAGGTGTAAATGTAAAATTTACGTCCGTATAAATATGGCCTAAATCATTTAGTCGCCCAAACTATAGCTAAAAGCTCTTTTTCTATGGTCGAATATTTTTGTTCACTATTATTTAGGGTGCGAGATGCATAACTTATTGGTTTATCACTACCTAAAGGTCCATGCGATAACACTGCCCCTAAAGTCACATTTAAAGCGTTTGTCGTCAAAAACAAAGGTTTTGTAAAGTCGGGATATTGTAAGATAGGATCTTTCATCAAAATGTTTTTGCAAGTTTCAAAAGACTCTATATTGGCATTTTTCTTGAGGCATTTAGTTAGTGGTTTACTTAATTTTCCGCAATCGCGTATGAATTTTCGATAATACCCTACAAGACCTAGAAAGCATTTGATTTCTTTACGGGTCTTGGGAATTGGATACTGTTTTATGGCCTTAATCTTATCTGGATTAGGTTTCACCCCCGATCTGTGATTATATGCCCAAGATACATTAATTCCTTCCTTAGAAATCCGCTTTTATCGAGCTGAATTTTTAGGTTGGCCTGTCTTAATCTTTCAAATACGTCTTTCAGTCATTTAATATGTTCCTGAAGGGAAGTTGAAAATACTATGATATCTAAATAGGAAAAACATTTTTAGTTTTGTATACCCCCGAGAATATTTTGCATTAGGCGCTCAAAACACGGTGGCCCATTGATTACTTCAAAAGGGAGCCTCAAAAATTCAAAATGGCCGTCCTGCGTACTAAAGGCAGTTTTTTCAATATCTTCTGGTGCCAAGTCAATTTGATGGTAACCAGAAGCTAAGTCAAGAGTGGTGTAATATTGACTTCGTCCAAGTTTGTCTAAGATGTCGGAAATATTAGGAAGAGGATATTTGTCCGGGATAGTTTTTGTATTTAATTTACGATAATCTATTACCATACAAAATTTCTCTTCACCACTGCTATCCTGTTTTTTTGGAATCACTAATACAGGGCTGGACCATGTGGAACAGGATGGTCGAATTAAACCTTGTTTTAGTAAGTCGTCTACTTGTCGTTTAACTTCTTGTTGTTGAACATGGGGTAAACGATACGGTCTTACATAAACTGGATCTGGGTCAGATAATCTAATATGATGTTTTACTTGATGGGATAATATAAGAGGGACTCCTTCACAATAAAATATATCTTTATATTCCCTATATAAAGCTTCAATTGCTGTTTTCTCTTCAATATTTAAATGATCAAGTCTAAGTTTTTCTAAATTTTGTTTTGAAGATATTCTAATTCTATCCCCGAGAAATCTACGTCCATGTGTTCGTCAAAGTGTTCAGTGAAATTTAATTGTTTCCGTAATTGGCTCAAGTTTCAATGGCGAGTTTAATATTACCTGTACATGTTTGTCTGTACTGTTCAGGACACTCACATATGAGAAACCCTGATCTACGTTAACTAATGACTGGTATTTCTACTCCAGGTCGCAATGTTAATTTCGATAAAACGCCAGTATTTGTGGAACAAGAAACTGGAATTTTAATAATTTTCTCTGTTCTTGCTTCTATTTCAATTTTAAAATTTTGATACTTTCTTTTATAAGTATTCTGTTGTTCAGACGGCAAATAAAGTGAATTATTGCTTTATCTGTAATTAATTATCTATTTTTAAAATATATTCGGGCTCCTAATCTTTGTAATAAATCAGAGCCAATCAGATCATGATATTGGTTACTAATAAAATGTAAAATTTATATTTTGCTTTTTCTGTGTTGAACATGAATGGTAAGGGAATTTTTGCAATTTCGTTATGTGTACTTGTCTGATGGATGGATTTGATTTGAAAATATTCATTTTCTATAAAAGTTTTGTAATAAGTTTAAGCTAACGTACTACCACTATCCAACATGAATTTTAAATTTATACCCGGCACGATTACGTAGGGTAGTTTTGGGCAACTATCTAAATTAACCTGTATTATGTCTTCTGATCTAAATTCAGGCTCGAATGAAAATTTTCTTCATGTTCGGTATAATCATTAAAATTATCTCTAGGTTCATAATAATTTTCAGGGCAAGGTTCTGAAAAGTTATCAGGTTCACAATATTCGAAATTTGTTTTAATATTTTCATAATTTCCTTGAATAAAATTTGTGTCGTTATAGTCATTGTCTTGTATGGGTCTGTCAGATTGTACTTCGTGATGATAACGTTCCTCACTCGTATATCGTCTGTTTTGTGTATTAGGTATGGGATTTGACGGTCTATGATTTCTGGTGGAAATTTCCATAGGAGTAGGCTTATAAGTCAGAACAAAATTAGGGTTGAGTTGGAAAACATTTCTATTATAATTTCTTGCGAAATTTTGTGAAACAGGTTGATAATTGGGTCTCTGTTGTTGAATGTTTTGTTTTCTCTCAAAAGGATTTAGTTGTGGTTTATGAAAATTACCTAGATTTTGAGAAGTAAAATTATTTTGGAATGGTTTATTTTGAAAATTGTTACTACTGCAGATTTTATTAGGTGTGTTAGTATGCATATATTTCATTTGTTTTTCGCCATACTGGAAATTTTCTTCCTCTACTACTAATGCCATTGCTTGCTCCAAATGTATCGGTTTTTGTAATCTAATAGCAAGTCTTAATTGTCCGTGCAGTCCATGTAAAAAGGTCTGCAAGGCCATTTTGTCATAAATTTCATTTTTTACTAAACGAATAATGTTATCATCTATAGTCAATCTTAATTTACTTTGTAGCAAACTTCTAGCATCTTGTATTCGCATACCAAATTGATATGGCGTTTCATTTTGATTAGGTTTAAGTAACATCAAGTCTCTAGCTAAACAATCTTCATCTCTATGATCTGAAAAATATTGTTGTAAGAGAAGTTTTATTCGGGGCCAATTTGTGGCATCTTCTCTACTAGCTATTAAATATTTTGCTCTTTCCTCTAGTTTATTAACTATTATTCTAAGAATTCAATTATTGCGGTCAGTATTTAAATTTTGTGTATCAACAAAAGATGATAGGAATTTTTCGCAAGCTCCAATAAATAATGCCAAAGTTGCTTGATCCCCGTCATAACTGGGAATTGCATTAATATGATAAGATTCAATTTTGGTTTGTGCAGCAACGTTTTGTTCAGTCATTTTAATATTGTTATTTTTTAACATAAAATTATTTTCTAAATTTAAAACTAATTTGGCTGGTTTAATAATATTTTGTCTAGAAATGCTATTAAAAGTTTTATCTGAGTCAGACATACACAATTATAAAATTTATGGGATAATTTATAAAGGATAATGAAAATTACTCACAATAATTTTTCCATTCGTTTAATTATGAAGTCGGCAATGTTGTCCTTCTTCGCTGACGATTTTTGGTCACTTCTATTTATACTTGACTTGGCCCTTCGAGGTTGGCGATGATGTCCTTCCTTTTGTGGCTGTGTTGTCTTCTGCTAGTGGTGGCTTCTGCTGTTGAGGTTGGCGATGATGTCCTTCCTCGTTGACAATGTTTGTCAATTTAAATTTTCTAGGTTGCAGGTTTTTAACGATAAAAATCGACGTGTACCTTAGAGATTTTTGTCAAAAATACACTTAAACCTATACTAACTACTGCGCCAGTTTGGATAATGCCCTTTTGGCACTTCAAAACAAAAAAACTTTATTTCGATATTACAAGTTTAATTATAAGTCTAAAACAAAGGAGAAATACACGATGTTTAATGTTGAAACACTCGTAATATATTCTAACATAATATGGTATCTTACTTGTATATATAAACTCGAATATGCTTAGTTAACATTATAAAATAAAACAACTTAAACTAAATAATTATGTTGACTATAATTCGTCGGCGATTTTCTTATTTCCGCGTGAACGACTGCTTCCATCCTATTACTATACTAACACGAGATATCAGTACAGCATTATACAGGATGCTGTAACTCGGACCCTCAACGCAAGAACCGTAATAGATATAAATAATATTAGCGCCTAAAGCCGTTTAC
The DNA here is from genome assembly GCA_964006375.1 of Tillus elongatus. NCBI lineage: Eukaryota > Metazoa > Arthropoda > Insecta > Coleoptera > Cleridae > Tillus > Tillus elongatus. The sequence continues at coordinate 66,743,833 of OZ023268.1, forward strand.
CTTATATATAACTTAAAGAAATCCAGAGTAAACTTTTATTAGATTCGGGCTCTTCAAAAAATCTTTTGAATCCCACAGCAGCATATTATAGGTTTTCAGACAACTTATACAGCCAGCCGTTTGTAATACGGACTGCGCATGGCACGTCGAAACATTCGAAACGTGCAAATATTAAACTTAATTCAATTTCAGATAAGACACAAGAATTTTGTCTTTTTAATTTCAATAATCACTATAGCGGTTTATTAGGGATGGAGTTTCATAAGTTAAATGAAGCTAAAATAGATTTTAAAAATCACAAGCTATATATAGGCGATAAAATTCTCAAAATACAGTTTCCAAGGGAGCATAACGATAATCAATCGGTAACGATAGAAACCAAAGCAGCTGGTTTATTATCATCCGAAAACCAATTAGATTTAAATTATATAATAACCCAGGAATATTTGGTACATAATAACGAACTTGACATGGTAAACAGTATATTAAGTAACACCGAACAAGGTTATATAGATATACAGAATAAGCCATTCAGCAGACTAACCAGACAATCCGCTTTTAAAATACTACATAACCAGACGCAAATGTTACATGAGCCAGTCGCTAAACAAAATAACATTGCTCATGCAGTTCAGATTAATAATTTAAATACCCACTATCCAAGGAGCAACCAAAAACCGATCGTGAACGAAAAAGCAATAATTGAATATATAGATACAGATTACTTAAATGACGAAGAAAGGCAAATGTTATTTAATTTATTATCGGAATATTAGGACACCTTTCTAAATAAAGATAAACCCTTAACTCACACAAATGTAATAAAACACCGAATAAGGACGACTGATGACATACCCGTCCATTCTAAATTATACAGATACCCTTACGTACATAAACCAGAAGTAGACCGACAAATACATGACATGCTAAAGCAAAAAATTATTAGGAAGAGCTGCAGTCCATATAGCTCACCAATTTGGGTCATATCAAAGAAAATGGGTAAATTAAATAAACATAAATGGAGAATTGTTGTAGATTATAGAAAACTAAATGAAAAAACCATACCAGATAGACACCCAATTCCCAAAATAGATGAAATATTGGACAATTGGGAGAGACCAATATTTTTCGACGATCGATTTGATATATGGATATCACCAAATTGAAATGGACCCCAGGGACATAGAAAAAACAGCGGTTACCACTGATACAAGCCATTGGGTGTACACCAGTATGCCGTTCGGGTTATCTAAGGCTCCAGCAACCTTTTCTAGGCTCATGCAAAATGTATTACATGGACTAATTGGACAAACATGCTTTGTATACATGGATGACGTCATAGTCTTCTCCACGTCATTACAGGAACACAGAGAAACTAAAACTAGTATTCGAGCGCTTCAGACAAAGCAACTTAAAGATCCAGCTAGACAAAAGCGATTTTCTAAAGAAGGAAGCCGAGTTTTTAGTATACGTGGTCAGCACAGACGGGATTCGTCCGAATCCAAGGAAACTGGATGCAATAAAGAAATTCCCGATACCTAAAACCCCCAAAGAAATCAACTCATTTCTAGGATTAGTTGGATACTATCGTAAATTCTTAGAAAACTTCGCACACGTCACGAAACCACTAAAAAACGCAGGACCCCATCTTAATTGTTGCATACATTGACTATCAGAAGGGTTTCGATAGTATCCCGCACTCCTGACTATTAGACGTTTTCAGTGTCTATAAAATAGTCCTTCACATACAGAAATTTATATCTGTCATAATGGCGAGCTGGAATACCAATCTAAAATTGACCCTGTCAGATACAACGACCGAAATTGGAAGTGTAAAATTCAAGAGGGGCATATTTCAAGGTGACGCGCTAAGCCTACTGTGGTTATGCCTTGCGTTGAACACACTGTCGGAGGCGCTAAATAGATCCAGTCTAGGTTACCCCATAACATCGGACGAGAGCTTGACACACCTGCTCTATATGGACGATCTTAAGATATGTGCGTGCACCAGGAAGGAACTTAATAAGTCGCTTAACCTTGCCGCCAAATTCTCCAAAGACATCCAAATGAAGTTTGGGCTAGATAAGTGTGGGATAAACGCAATGAAGATGGGAAAATGGTTTGAGGAAACAACATACCTAGTTGGCAGGGAAGAAGGAGAAATAATAGCTATGGACGAAAATGAGTTGTACAAATACATGGGGTGTGGGCAAGCCTGTGTACTAGAGGATAAGATTGTAAAAGCAGAACAAAGATGTTGATGCAAGAAAGGATGAAACAAATTCTAAAGACTGGTCTGTCAGCCATTAATAAAATAAGAGCCATCAACACATACGCCATTATGGTGGCTGTATACAAATTTGGAGCTATTAAATGGACAAAAACAGAGCTTGAAGCTTTGGATAGACAGACTAGGACTTTGTTCACGAAGTACAGGACACATCATTCCAAAAGTTCTGTAGAACGGTTTCACCTACCACGTTCAGAAGGAGGTAGAGGCATACTGAAATTGACCACCATGCACGAGAGGCAAACTCGGAACTTACATAAATATGTTCACAATAAAGCCCAAATTAGCCGCCTAAATAATGCAATAATATCAGTCGACAATAACCTTATACCCCTAAGGCTTAATGTTCCCCTCCCGGACCAGGAAGTTGGTCACCAGTTATGCCGCGAAGAAATTCAGCAGTGGTTGGCAAAGCCCCTGCACGGGAAGTACCCCAACACTCTAGCAGCGGAACACATTGACCGTGGCGCCTCTTTCAGCTGGCTTAAATAAGGCAATATCTTCACGGAGACCGAGGGTTTTGTAGTGGCAATAGAAGATCGAGTGCTGGCGACCCGAAATTACATGAAATATGTCGTTCGGGGTCCCAGTTACTTCTGATAGATGTCGTACCTGCTCGACCACAACTGAGTCTATAGAACACATCATCAGCGGATGCCCGACACTAGCTCCAACTGTATATACGGGACAACATGACAACGTCGCTAAAATAATACATCAGACTTTATTGTGTCGAGTAGATTCTAACCATTGCTCTGTGCCCCATTACACTTACCAAACAGCGTTTGTAATTAAAACCAATGATCACATCATACATTGGAACAAAACTATCCACACAGACAGGCACATACCAAATAATAGGCGAGACATAGTTTTGACCAACAAACAAACACAAGACACTTACCTTATAGATATCAAAATTTCATCTCCTGAAAATACAGAGAAAAAACACAGGGAAAAAATCTGGAAATATTTACCCCTGGCTGGAGAGGTAAAGGACATGTGGCGACAGAGTCAAGTTACCGTGATACCAATGGTGATTGACGCCACAGGAGAGTTACCGGTCACACTCATGCCAGCTCTTCTCGCTTTAGATATAAAAGAGAACGCCTACATCACCATGCAAAAGGCAGTTCTGATTGATACATGCAGCCTGACCCGTGCTTTTCTTAATCAAAGGCAATAGGCAGGAATTCAAGTTGCCCTCAATAGGGCCCTTGCGTACCATGTTTATTTGCCAGACTTGGCAATGAATCCGCAATAATAATAATAATAATAATAATAATAATAATAATAATAATAATAATAATAATAATAATAATAATAATAATAATAATAATAATAATAATAATAATAATAATAATAATAATAATAATAATAATCGTTCGGGGAACAATAGCTCGCCAAAAAGGCATCCCTAAGGTTACACACACACACTCTCTCTCTCTCTCACACACACACACACACACACACAGAGAGACAGATATATATATATATATATATATATATATATATATATATATATATATATATATATATATATATATATATATATATATATATATATATATTATTATTATTATTTCAAGAAAAAAAGCAGGGAATTGGGAATGGATAAAGTAGATTAATTGTAATTTGATTAGTAGGTTAAATCTGTATTGTAATCATTTGACATAGATTTAGCATCATCACAACTTAAGTGTGTATATAAACAATACACAGTTTTGTTAGTAATTGCAAATAGCAACAATAGCTATGGTTAGCATTTATTTTGCCGTATAGAGGAATGCTGATTAAGTATGTTTACTTAGTTTAGTAATCTAGTTCACAATAAGTTTATATATATAGAAGTGTTTGTAAATATTAAGAGACTTTCTTTTCCATATTTTCATTAAAGTTGTTACATCGTGACAGTATGTCTGTCTAGTCCATAAATTATAACAGTGTCCCCCTACCCCATCAATTATCCTCCAGCTCCTTAAACATGGTCCTTCAACGAAGTAACCAGTGCCGTTGGTCATACAATGACAACTAAAATTCCTCAATTGCAAATCAATTATCCTTATTAAAAATCCCTTAATCCGCCCAAGTCTCCAAATACCTTTTTTACGCTTTTAGATTCAAGTAAACAGGGACACAAGCATCCAAAAAGCACCTATACCGGGTCAATTCAAGTAAACAGGGACACAAGCGTAAAAAACGCCTATACAGGGTCAATTTAAGTAAACAGGGACACAAGCACCCAAAAAAGCACCTATACAGGGTCAAGTCAAGTAAACAGGGACACAAGCGTCCAAAAAACGCCTATACAGGGTCAATTCAAGTAAACAGGGACACAAGCGTCCAAAAAAGCACCTATACAGGGTCAATTCAAGTAAACAGGGACACGAGCGTCCAAAAAAGCACCTATACGGGGCAATTCAAGTAAACAGGGACACAAGCGTCAAAAAAAGCACCCAGACAGGGTCAATTCAAGTAAACATGGACACAAGCGTCCAAAAATATAGGTCACAAGCGACCAGAAGTCAAATCAAAGGGATAAAAGTCAGACAAGGTAACAGATACCACAAATATTGATTAAATCAAATCAAATTAAAGGAGCAAAATGGAGGAAGTTAATATTTTGGCAGCAGCCCAGGGGGCTATAGGTAAATCAATAGCCAATTTTCTAACAAACATGAAAAAGAACCAGCAAGTAGAAGAACGCTTGAAGGTTTCGAGAAAAGAAGAAAAGTTATTACAAAAAGAATGGGCCAAAGCTACAACAAACGACGAACAATTAGAATCATTAGGGCCACTAGAGCACCTTTACTATGAAGCTAGATACTTTGATCAAATGAAAAAGGTATACACTGACATTAGAAAAGACAAGAATACAAGCTGAAACTGTAGATGGTTCAGAAGAAGGAAGTCAAAGATTTCTCTTTCTAAATTACTAAGGAAAGAGAAAAATGTTAGCGAAAAAATGGAAGCTACAGAAGTTACGAGACTAATGAAAAAACAAAAACTCGTGGTAGACCAATTTAGTCGAATGTTAGAAGAAGCAGAAATGATGGATGAAAACAATGTGCTTTCCAGGTATGAAAAACTTATTTTGATAAATATACTCACAGATTCAGAAATTCAAGAGGAAGCATATTTTCCCAACTAGCACAATTGGTCTCTGGAACGTGGCAGCGACTATCGCAATAACTTCTAAGTGTTTTGCCGCTAGTCAGAGATCCGTTATAGGAACGTTCCTTTCACGGAGCAACCACCAAAATGGGGAATGGTTGCTACGTTACGGCGTGGTATCAGGAACTTATCCGGATACGATCCAACGCCGTAGCCTTCACGTAGCAACGACGTTGCGAAACGGAGCAGCCACTATCACGGGACTAATTATTACCTTCCTCTGTTTTTGTGCTTGCTTTCTTTGTCTTGAAAATTATTTCAAGAATAATATCTCTCTCACACTCTATGTTCTAAAACCATCTTTATTTTATTTCAATTCTATAGATATTAGCGACACCACTAGTCAACATGAATAATTAAGCTTTCTGATGCTTTATATTTGGATGTCTTGAGTGTTTAAATCTCAACGGATGCAAGTTTACTGTCGAAATATAGTGATTTGTGCATCCAAAAATTCCGCGCCTTCGAAATTTCCAGTTTTTAATTTAAAAAAATATATCACGTAATATACGACATTCCACATCATTACCCTTAAAGTGCTGCAAATTGTATTCTAATTTACTATCCTGCACATGAAACTTGATTGTGTAAAGATTTGCGACTATAACTGCAAAAACAGCAATAAGTATTCTTTTAGTTATTTATCCTAACAGTGGAGGTAATAATAGCGTCGTAGATCTCCATCTACAAAAATTGCGTATTCCAAAACAAACACTTTGAAGTAGTATTCACTAAAATATGGAACTTGAAAGTAGTTACAACTTGTCTGTGGTGAATAATACCGAAAATCCGGAACTTTGAAGTTACTTTCATTAAAAACTACTAAATGGGACTATCACTCAACATTGTATTATACTTAATTTATTAATTGGGTGTTTATAGTTCTCTTTGTACTTTATGGTTTCGAATAGATAAATATACTTTTAACATTCTGTGCTTTTTGTCTGTCATCTGACATTTTTTACTTGAAGTTTTTAGTTGATGACGTACATGAGTTTTTATGTTTTGTACGGCATTATCGTTTTGAAAAGGAAAGTGCTTTATAACAAATTAAATAAAGTGAATTCAAACCATTTGATTTTATTATCTGTAATAGATTTGTAAACGCACTGTTGCGTATTTTATGACAATGATACCATGTTCTATGTTGTTCCAATAGCAAAATCTGTGAAACGATAGAATCTTGTTCTCGATGTTCACTATAAAATTCATTGTCATCTTCAGGAGGGATGATGCAGTCGCCCTCATCACAGTAATTAAAACATGGTTGGTATACTGTTTAAAACAACTCTCCTCACTTGTACTAAATGTTTCACTGATATTTATTGACAATAGTAGCGTGTTTATAACAGCATTATACTGTGTTACACTGCTGTTTTCACCTGTTTCACTTTTCACTTTCCTGTAAAATGTTGTAGAATGTCTGTAAAGTTTTGTTTGTTTCTCAAGTGACTTGCTTTTATTGATGTATGACATTATTATTGGATCACACACATTAACACTCTACTAGTCCTACACAATAGCATTTTGTGATGGAACAATCATCCTTTATAAATCAGTGGGACTGTAGGGTGAAAAATACTTTATAGTGAAGTTGAATGGTTATTACTACTTTAGTCCCCACGAATGGTAAAATTTACTTCTTCAGGTAGCGGAAACGTGACTGCCACCAGTATATATCACCAAGAAGTTCCACAACTATAAGGTGCAATATTAATGCTACTTGAAAGTGGCTGCAACTTTGATGTAGCATTTCAGTAACATGAGATAGTTTCGGCTTCTGTCATTTGCTACCTTCAAGTTCCTGGAACTTTTGAGTCGTTCTGTGAGTAACGACGACGTTCCTAATACCTTGAAAGCAACTAAGAAGTTGCGTAACTCTAAAGTAGTTATAAATGGTGAATATCAGGTAATTGTCACTGATAATGTGTAATATAGAGTTATTTTCACCACAGAGTCGTCGAATTAGTGGCGATTACGTAATAACTACTTATTTCAAGTTGAGATCTCAGTTGCAATCACTTTGGTGCTAGTTGGGTTACGCTAAGGCAAAGGTACAATAACGCCGGTGACAAGCTGTCAGAATTAATTAAAAACCGAACAAACCACGATTCAGCGCAAAATAGCAACAAATTACCAACAATAAAAATACCAATATTCACAGGCAACCACGAAAAATTGACAACATTTCAAGAATTGTTCCAGAAGGTAGTAGATTCAAACAAGTCTTTATCAAATATTGCAAAAATGGACTTAAAAACCCAAGTCAAAGGCGAGGCTAGCAGAATAATACAACATTTCCAGATAAGCGAAGCAAATTATAAATCAGCATGGGAGCAATTGAGTGAAATGTACAACACAAGGCTAATAGTATCCAAATTAATTGAGAAAATTATGGAAACTCCCATCATATTTTACGAGTCAGCAGAAAAATTGAAGAACCTTTGCAATAACATTAGAGAATGTCTAGAATCGATGAAAACAATAGGCATCAACATAAATTCATGGGACCCAATGATGATATATAATTACAAAAAAAATGGGACTCAAGAACGAACGAGTTATACGAGGAGCAATAAAAAATCCAATGGAAATTCAAAGGTTAGATGAATTACTAATGTTCCTGCGCACAAGATTGCAAAATACAGGGGCATCCAGAAGATCGGGAAGATACACGGAGCAAAATGAAGAAACGGGAAAGAATTTCCAACAAAGCCCTCAGTATGATAATTCAAAAACATCATGCAGATATTGTAAGTCATGCAATAGTAGACTGCGGAAAATTTAAAGCTTTGGAGCAAAATTAAAAGCAACAATTTATAAAAAAGAATGAGCTCTGTTCCAATTGCTTAAAACACAGCTCAAAAAAGAGATTTTTGTCACCAAATAAATGCAAAATTTGTCAACTAAAGCATCACACACTACTACATAGAAGTGACAATGAAATAAGAGATAACCGCTTTATAAGAAAAACTGCGGAAATAAAAACAAATGTAAGTGTACAAAACAATTTATCAGTTTTAGCGACAGCAACGATAAAAGTAAAAACTGCTACAGGGCAGTGTGAATACTTGAGAGCATTAATAGACTATGGCTCTCAAGGTGCATTTATAACAGATCAAGCTGCAAAAATATTGGGATTACCATTCCACAGAGTTGAGACACATATATCTGGCCTAGGAGGAGGAGGGAAGAAATCAAACTATAGGGTTGATATACAGTGTGCTCCTCGATTTGCAAGTAAGTTTTATATGAATACTGAAGCAATAGTTATCCAAAAAATCACTTCAGCAATGCCCATCAGAACTTTCGAGGCAAATTTGGGAAATTGGGAGAATTATTTATTAGCTGACCCAACTTTTAATAAAACAGGGCCAATCGATAGTAGGCATAGATGGGTGGTTCTAAACCCGCCGCTTCCGCTGCCAGGGTTTGCGCCTGTGTGTGACGCCACGGTAACGAAACAAGATGGCGGGTTGGATAGAGAGAGAAAAGAGATCTGACCTGAGATGATGTAATCTAAGATGGCGACCAAGATGACCGAACGGAAGTGAAAAATCTGGTGAGTTTGTAGATAAAACAAAGAAGATGATGGATGGATAGAGAGAAGAGATATTTTTAATGAGATGGCGTAATTCAAGATGGCGATTAAATAAATAAAAAATCTGGGAAATTTGAATTTTGAAAAGATATTTAGACTAACCTATCAAAATAAGAGAACCCACCGTTTTGATTTTTGTAAAAACGACACATAAAAAATATGGCTGACAGCACAGGCTAAAATCAACTTTTTTTATTTGTATGGTTAGACACACATGTGGAGTATCACCGTATTCGTCTCGATGAAGGGAGATAAAATATTTATTATATATATATATATATATATATATATATATATATATATATATATATATATATATATATATATATATATATATATATGTATATATATGTTATATTAACAGTTCACACACAATGTTTATGTATACCCTGCAAATTCCAAATTCTATCAATGTAAATAAATATTTATGAATGTGATTCGTAATTATTTGTATTCATACCTATGTAAAGACGTATATATAGGTTAAACTGAAAAATATGACTTCAGTGTAATGTTGGTTGCCTATCCCCCATTATTGTCACCATTAATTTTCAGTCAAAATAGCAATTATTGATAATTTACTGCCAAAAAATTTACCTTTTAAAATTTCTTCTGTCCAGGCTCTCTCTCTTCTCAGTGGTGGTTTCTATTAATTAGGGGAAAATAGCCTGCTAATATGAAGTTAAATCTTAAATATAGTTTTGATTATTTATCCCAAAGAAATAACTCATTTTTTAATTCATTACAAAATTTTATTTTATGAAATTTAAATGCAGTCTTAAATCGGAGCCTCTAAAAATTTTAAATTTTACGAACAATTGGTATATTAAAATTACGTGACAGAAATTCGATGTAATTTTTTACAAGATTGAAAAATGGCTTTTTATGCTTTGAATTGGAGACTACTCGCGCCCTCTCTTGTTCACATATTTTAACTATAGTGAGATTGTAAATTAGATTTCTTTATATGTTAAATTTTCAACTTTCCCACCTATTTCTTATAGAACGACAGAGGTTGACAGTATTTCCTGTCTTTGAGACTTGAGATTCCTTTCTCTTCGTCTGATTTGAATAAATAAATGGATTTTCAAATACCATTGTGCTGGACTTGTAGGTAAGTCTGGACGTGATTATCTTCATATATTATTGTTTTCTGTAGTCAATTTCTTACTGTGAACATGAATTTTACTTGTTTGTTCTATTACTTGCAGGCACAATACATATAGTTTTACACACAATATACACAAAAATATTCAAATTCTTTGTGAAGAAAAATATGACGCTTGTTTATCGCGTCTTAATTAATAATGATCCCCTGCCAGGTCGGAAATCGTCCCATATTTTGATCTGGAATCTCGTTTCCTGTTTTTCTCTTGAAATTATTAATACCTTATTGACAGCTGTGCATCTTTGGAGAGCCCGGTAAATTTTAATCTTACCATTTATATGCCGTTTATTATAAAATGACATTTGGCATAACCTTACTTCTAGAAATAATAAATATTACTAAATTTACAAACGAAAACACTTTTCAATGCTGTAATTCTTGATAAAGACTCTCACAACATAAAACAATTTGTCTTTGATAAACTTTAGTCCCTGGCTTAAATAAAAACTCTTTCTTATATAATATGTACAGAGTGTTTTTCATCACATCTTATGCTAACTTATATTAAAGTAAATATTGTTTTAGAGCATAATTCTTTGGTTTTATTGACATGATTTAGAGTTTATGCTATTTGCATATATATATATATATATATATATATATATATATATATATATATATATATATATATATATTTGGCTCATCTAACCCCTTACTGATATAATATCCAAAATTGATAAAGTTATAAATCTCAAAAATTTCATTACTGATTATTTTAATAAACCATGGCTTTTTATACCTGTCATTGCTCATCCAACTAACACTGACTAACAATAATAGAGAATATGCTTGTATATTAAAGTTTTTATTTTATTTTATGTTTTAGTGTAAAGAAAAATGTCGAACGATATGGATATGTACAATTTACAAAGAGCCCATATACATCACGTAGTATTGTACTTACTACTGACCTGTGGTCAAATTATTGCAACAAATATTGCTAAGATAACCCCCCAATATACCTTTATCTCAGCATTTACATGGTTTAACCAATAGTCGGTGTTTAACGTCATCAAATTATTTTCCGTACAGGTATTATTTTTTGTTTTATAGTGAAATTTACTTTCGATCTGTATTATGTTGAGTCTGATGTACTAATACTTTATTATGTGCAATTTCACAGCACAACACCCCCTAATTTTGCATGCATTATTTCGATTTTCGAAAGTAATGTAAGCAAAATTTACTTACGTGCGGTTATTGTATTTTCATTGTCATTGGTAAAAATGGAATACATCTTGTATATTGAAAATTCATCTAATTTTTCCTGTGATTGGGTTTTTGATTTTACTAATATTAACTGGGTTATCGGTTGTGATCTCGAATGGACCCTCAAATGACATCATTAATTTGGCACTGATATTTTTTTATAGTTCGAGGTTCGCATTGCCTTTATAATAACTAAATCTCCTCTTTTAAATTTCGATTTCTTAGATTTCTTTTTACACATTTTTCTGCTCTTCTCACATTTAATTTATTGACCATTTCTACTACTTCTTTGTAGGTTTTGCTACCTTGTTTGAACCATTTTCTTTCAGGCAAGATAGTTTCACATTTGGTTTCTCGGGTCTTCTGTTCATACGTTTCTTCTCATCAATGTACAATGACGTTTTATTTTATTCAACTTTGTTTTCTCTGATTAGCAGCTTTTTAAATATTTTATCCATCTCGTATTTATATATAAATTTTATTCTTATATGGTTTCCTTTTCGTTTGTAACTTATCATCTATTCCCCTATATATTTTTATTTTAATACTTCTTCATTTCAATACTTCATTTCTATATCATTTCATTTTTATATACATATATCAATATTTATTATTCATTTTTATTCATCAGAACCTCTCTTAGGCCTATTTTCTTCTTATTTACTGGTTTCGCTACTCCAACTACTTCATAACTTTTATTTTCTTACCCATTTTATATATTTTCTTTCTGCTTGCTTCATACCATCCTCTGCGTTTATTGTCATTGTCATTGTCATTTTCATATTTCACTTTTCTTATCATATGCCTCGAGTTTTCTCTATACGTTACTCCGCTTTCTTGCTTACATCCCTTTTCTTTTGATCTTATTCCTTTCTTTTGCCTTCTGGCCTTTTGATTTTCAAAATTAAATTGCCCCTTTCTTTCGAAATTGGTCAAATTAATTCAAAATCCTTGCTCCCCTAGTCTTTTTATATTATTGGCACTGCCTTTGTTCTTGTCCATCTGTTTGCCTCCGGCCTCATTTTTAATGTGCACTTTATTTCCTAGTCTTTTATTAGGTTGATTAATTTCTTTTTGTTTATTTAAATTCATACAAGTCGTTTATGTTATTTTACTATTTCGTCTGTTCCACTTATTATTTGTTTTACATTTTGAATTTTGATGAATATTTTATTCCGAAATATTTGTGGTACAGTTTTAAGACTTATCCAGGTCTAGGATTATTTTAATTTTGAATTTTGATGAATGCTTTTCGAAATATCTTTGGTTTCAGTTTTAAGACTGGACCAGGTCTATGATTATTTTTATTTTATTTTTCTATTGGCTTCCTGGATGCATACTTGACCTATTTTGGCGTCGTATACCGTTGACATAATCATCCACCCTTATTTTACCTCTTAATATTGTCTGCGTCTCTGTATTTTCGTCGCCTTTCATTTTCATTTTATTCATTACCATTTGTTTCGTACGATAATCCATTTTTCTTACGTCAACTGTTCCATACACGTGATTTTGCCTTTTCCGTTTCTCATTGTATGCATCAGATCCTTCCCCTCGTCTGGCATCATATTCTATGGTAAAATTATCATTGTATTTATCTCCGTTATTTCTGTTATATTTATATCTGTTTCTGCCACCGTTATCATCCTTTTTTCCATGTTGATATCTATCATTTCCCCAGTAATTTTCTCTACTTTTGCCATGTTGATTATTCTTATTATGATTTTGCCTGGCACTATTTTTATCGTTTCTCCAATTTTTGCTTTCTTGTCCGTTTCCGTCTGGAATCATACTTCTAGGGAGCCTTTGCCCGTAACTATTTAACTGGTCGAGTGTTCGTACGTTTTTATTTCTTTTATTCTCTAACTTCAGGTTTATATCTGGTTCTTCTCTCAAATTCTCCAGTTTTCCATTCGTTTCTCTAAATTTATCTTCCATTTCGGTTTCATATCTCTCTCTTTGGCATTTGCGCATCTTTCTTTCACTTCTTATTTGCTGACTTCTTACGTTTCCTCTCTCTGTCATTTTCTCTGTCGGTTCATCATTTTTTTCTGATTTTCTCCCTTATTTTCTTGCGTACTGCTTCCATCTCTGTCTCCTTTTTCTCCCCTACATTTATTTCTACCTCTTGTTCATTCACACTTTCTCTCAGACCCCTTCCCTATTCATCTATATTCCGTTTTTGTCTTTCAAAACATCTCATTCACTTTTCCATTTAGATCTTCCATATATTGTCGAAACATATTTGCCATTTGTTGCAATAAATCCTGTTCAGAACTTGGCATTTCTTCCTGTGTTTTTGGTCCAAAAGTTTCAGTTCTTCACTCTTCTTTGTTTTTCTGGCTCTTGTTTGTTTTTGTGGCGACATTTTTTTGCTTATTTTTTAAAATTATGATGGTCAGTAATTAAATTTTTGTTCTTCAGGTCTGGTTCTACCAATATTAAGAATTTCTATAACCAGATGTTGCAGCTATTCTCCCCTGTTTTTGCCGTGCCCGGATGATGCGGCGCCAATTATGTTGATTATTGTTAATTATAATTATAATTGTAATTATATTTTTCTATACTTGATTTAAATTTGTATAATTTTATATAGTATATCGTATAAAGATCTCCCTGTATATAAATATATTTAATTTTAATTTTGGGTATAATTTATGATGAATTTACTTTTATTTGTTGTATTTAAAAATATAGAATATATATATATATATATATATATATATATATATATATATATATATATATATATATATATATATATATATATATATATATATATATTGAAAAATATGACTTCAGTGTAATGTTGGTTGCCTATCCCCCATTATTGTCACCATTAATTTTCAGTCAAAATAGCAATTATTGATAATTTACTGCCAATAAATTTACCTTTTAAAATTACTTCTGCCCTGGCTCTCTCTCTTCTCAGTTGTGGTTTCTATTAATTAGGGGAAAAATAGCCTGATAATATGAAGTTAAATCTTAAATATGGTTTTGATTATTCCCAAAGAAATATCTCATTTTTTAATTCATTACAAAATTTTATTTTATGAAATTGAAATGCAGTCTTAAATCGGAGCCTCTAAAAATTTTAAATTTTACGAACAATTGGTATATTAAAATTACGTGACAGAAATTCGATGTTATAATTTTTTACAATGAAAAATGGCTTTTTATGCTTTGAATTGGAAACTACTCGCGCCCTCTCTTGTTCACACCGTTTAACTATAATAAGATTGTAAATTGGATTTCTTTATATATGTTAAATTTTTAACTTTCCCACCTATTTCTTATAGAACGACAGAGGTTGACAGTATTTCCTGTCTTTAATACTTAAGTGGTCTGATTTGAATAAATAAATGGATTTTCAAATACCTTTTTTCCGTGCTGGATTTGTAGGTAAGTCTGGACGTGAATATAGGACCTCGGTGGTTTAGAGGTAAGAACGTGTGCCTTTGAACCGAAGGGTACTGGGTTCGATCCCGGCGTACTCCTTTCACTTTTTCAGTACAAACTGTAAAATTAACATCAACCGAAGTTCTGGCATTGTATTTGAGCAAGTTGAATGTCTGCACGTTCCGCCCTTCGGAGGGGGCGTAAAGCCGTCGGTCCCGTGTCCATGCGATGTTGGGCACGTTAAAGATCCCTACCCTCCTTACAGACAGACAGGGGTTCGGCAAAATTTCCAGGATAGTGAGGTGAAACTGCTCCCTGGCGTCGGTGATTGGCCATAGTCGCGGAAATAGGCCGACGTTAAAGAAACAAAAAAAACACACACACATACATGTGCTCGTATGTTTGCAGGGACACACGAAAACACACCAACTTGTGGGATCTTAAGGTTTGAGATGAGTCGTAGTTGTAGATTTATCTCCAGATGTGGATAATTCGCGCCAAAATACTATACACACGCTCGTTTAGAAAATATTTGCAAATAAAGTGAGATGCCGCAATTATGTTTAATGCACACGTTGTGTGAAGACCCCTTAAATATGGATTATGCTTGAAGTGTGTATAAGACCCCATAAACTATAGTGTTTTTTCTACAAACATAACTGTGTTTCTGAATTACACATGGCAACAAAAAACCGGTTAAAAAAACTGGCTGGCTTGTGTGCGTGTAAAAGGACCGAAAAATATAAGGGGAAGGGTTTGTTTATTAAATGCTGTGTGGAGGTATTATTGTATAGTTGATCACATTGACCTTGTGCAGTTATTCTGAAATATATTATTACATATATTTTTTAGTGAATTTTCCTACACTTTTGAATTTTAAAACAATTCGCGAACTAGGGCCTCTAGAACCCATGTCTGTGGTCAGTTACTATCTTGATATATATATATATATATATATATATATATATATATATATATATATATATATATATATATATATTTCTGTGTGTGTATCACCCCGGTAACTCAAAAAATAATGGGCCACCAAATTGGGTATGTGGCTATAGGTTATAAAAAGTCTGGACTGCGTTATGCAAGTTAATTTCCATAAAATGTTTTTAATTCAAGCAGGCATCAATTTAGTTACCGGTATAACCTATATAGTAAAAATTTACCATATTTTATTAAAATACCGTATTGTTTGAAAATGTACAAAAATTTTCCGAAAATAACTTTAACTTTAACTTTAAATGTTTCTGAGAAAACTGTTTTCCTAGCATTTAATGAAAATTCGCTACCAAAACACACTTACTGCGTCTTGTTTTTTTTACGAACATGCATCATATTTCAATTAAAAATGCAACACCATAAGGAATATTCGAAAAAAAATATTGCAGTTATCGCCAACGAATTATGGGCCACGCTGTAATTTTCAAAATATTTTTATAAGATGCAGCTTGAGGCACCCTATATTTAACGCATGCAGTTTTTTTCTCGTATATTGTATAATAACAATTTTATTGAGATTTACCGTAGAAATGCGTCACCTTGAATATATGCAAACAGATAAAAACTGAAAGTAAACCTGGATATGGATTCTAGGGGGCCTGGTTTGTACTCATTTGAAGAAATCTTTTTCAAACTCAAACGTCGCTGTCTCCTCATTTATGAATTTTTTCTACGAAAATTAGCTAAAATTTATAGACCGTTAAGCCATAAACGTAACTAAAGCTCCTGCCAAAGCATCAGAGAAAGGGTCTATTTGCAATGAATTTTCTAGAAATATTTTAGTAAAATCAAGGTCGATGACGGCTAAAGCTAAAACTTAAGAACACTCTTCTTGCAACATTTTCTTTCCGTAACTGGTATTTATTTCATGTTCCTTGCCTATATGTTGCCAATTTTTACCTTTCAAATCGTGACTTGGACGTTTTGAGGAAAACCCCAAATATTTTTTCTTCAAATGCCTATACCTTTTTTGACTTTTAACTTACAGATCGAAATTTTGGTACGTGGTTCACTTATTATAATACAGACATACGTACCAGATTTGGTTGCCCTTACTTTGTTATTCCCGAAAGAAATCACAAAATTTTCCGAGAAAACCTGGGCCGTATTTCCTGGCTAACCAACTTATCCATGCCACTTGCAAAAGGAAAATGCTTACAAAATTTGATCAAAATCGTCCTATTATTTTTTGAGTTAATATATATATATATATATATATATATATATATATATATATATATATATATATATATATATATATATATATATATATAATCGAAACAGACCCCAGATATGTGTTGTTCTAGGCGCCTAGTTCCCGCTCATTTGAAAAAATATTTTCAAAATTCTAAAATCGCGATCTCCTTAGTTAATTTTGTAAAGAAAGTTCGCTACAAGTAAACCATATGCCAACATTCAGTTACCAGAAAAAAAGTTATGGACATTTAATAAAAAAGAATGTTTGGTACCAGATTATTTCTATGAAAATTTACCAGCATAAGGAACTTGCTGCGTCCAGACTTTTTCAAATTCAGTTAATTTGAAGTATAATTGCATATTAGAAAATGCTTATAACTATCGACATATAATTATTTGCGTTTATACTAGTTTTCAGTTTTCATTTTGAAAATTCCGGGTTCTTACTGCATGACGATTTGAATTACTCCAAAAATATGAATTTTGTGTGTTAAAAAGAACATTTTCCATAGATTTCGCTTCATCAGTCCTAATTATGCTGTCCAAAAAATATAGTCGTCTTGTATCATCGTTAAAATGAATTTACAAAACTCATTTCTGCATATCCATTTCTCTCAGATGTTGAACCAAATATATTGAATAAGGGTGGAAGTTGTGCTTTAACGGAATTCTGTGTATCAAGCTCTTCGAGAGTCCTGTCTGCAGAGCTACTTGTCTTAAGGATGTTATTTCTTTTATGCATTTTTGCCTTCACGGTGCCAAAAGTTTTGTAATTTTCTATTATTCGCCGAACACTCCTCCGCGACAGTTTTTGTTTATCTGGATATCAGCAAATATTTGGCACGTTCTTGATAAAACTTGGTTACATTCACCATAGATAATAAATAAATTTTAATAATCTTCGTGAGTATAATTCAGTCGCCCCGGCATAATTTTTATAAATAATTGTCAAATGACAACAAATACTGAGGTTTTTGTAGTTCTCGATAGTTTTTTTTTTTGACAGGCGTCGCCGTCATGATTATATAACAACAAAACTTGAAAGCCGTATAACATTTTTTCAATATAAAAATGTTAAATTGCCAATATTTTGAAAACTACAAATTTTTGGCAGACGCAACCTTACCTAAAGATTCAATGTTACATAAGATATGATTATAAAAATAAGAGCTTCTATTTGAAAAACAGACAACGATTTTTTAAACTCAATTTTCAATGAGAGTTTTTGATCACTCTGTAGTTATTATCAAAATAACATCACATTACGGTTGGACTTAGGTATGTAATATTATCCATAACACGTGTCTAAACTTTTGCGTTGAATATAAAAATGCAATAATATGTGTCCTATGTAAAATAAGCAAGTTAACATCAACACCCTGTATACCCAGAAGTGCCACTATCTGGAAAATACTTTAGCCAAGGTGCATCCATCGATTTCAATGAGCTGCCAAATTTTAAAAATTTTGCAAAGTCTAGTTTCCGAGAAATCGATTCCGGGCTATTGTCGTGGGACAACTAATATATATATATATATATATATATATATATATATATATATATATATATATATATATATATATATATATATATATATAGATAGATGTGTGTGTGTTTTTTAGATCTATTTAGACGCTACATATCACAGCCCCCGTACATGCTAGAAGAAAAAGTTTTAGATCAAAATTTGGCCGGTAAAAGGCTGCTTCAATAAGCTTTACTTAGACAAACTGCGTGGATCCAAAGTGTTCTTTTTGACATAAACTTCATTTTTTGCAATGGAACACTCTGTATTTTAGTCAAGTTTGGATTTCTTATTGCATTCTTAATCAATAATATGTCAAACATTTTTCTCATTTCAAAAGTTTTCGAGAAAACCCAACAAAAAACGGTTTTCATGTTCCTTTCAATAATGATTTTATTTGTCCACAATCACAGCATCACAACTATTATGTATTATGTCAGTATTATAACTGTTTATCCTAAGATCTATGTCAAATCTTTTAAACTATAAATTTTGAACAAGGCGGATAGGGAACTGCCAGGTGGCCCACGAGCTCGCTTGTCCTGACACCATTCGATTTTTTGTGGGGTTATGTAAAATATGTGGTCTATTTTGGTCAACCAAGAAATTTGAAGGATTTTATTAACAAAATTACTCGTACCTGCAGAGAAATTTTGCCTCCGGTTATTAGAAATCCTTGCACTGTAGAGCTTATTAGAAGATATGACGCTTGCCAAACAGAAAATAGTCGTCAGTTTGAGCATACTTTTTTTACTTTGTCATCGTTAGCAATGATAATTAACTGTTAATTATATTTTTGGAATTACCTTTGAAGACCTTAGTTAAGAGAATCACAAGCATTTGTATTTTTTTGTTGCTGGAAAGCAGTTTTTGACAAAAAAGAGTTAAGAAACCTTTTAGTGAATTTTCTCAAAAAAAAACTAATGAGATCCCGACTTTTAAATTTAAAAAATTCTTCAAATGAGCGCCAGTTAGGCCCCCAAGAAAACATATCCGGGGTCAGTTTGAATTTTTATGTGTTTATATATATATATATATATATATATATATATATATATATATATATATATATATATATATATATATATATATATATATATATATATATATATATGTGTATGTATATATATATATATATATATATATATATATATATATATATATATATATATATATATATATATATTTGTATCACACCGATAACTCAAAAAGTAATGGGCTGATTTTGATAAAATTTGGTGAGTACTTTTCTTTTGCAAGTAGCTTGAATAAGGGCAACTAAATTCGGTACGGGTGTTTGCGTTATAAAGAGTGAACCATGTACCATAATGTACATCTCTAAATTTAAAGAGAAAAAAGTTATGGTCAGTTAAAAAAAATGGAGTTTTCCTCAAAACGTGTGTTCTGCGAACCCTTAAGTCATTGCCCTTCATTTTACTAAAATATTTATAAAAAATTCATTTCAAATAGACCCTTTTTTTGATGCTTTGGCCGTCGGTTCAGTTAAGTTGATGCTTTCGCTGTACGTTTAGTTAAGTTTATGGTTTAACGGTCTATAATTTTTGGATAATTTTCGTAGAACAAATTCGTTAATATATTTTGCATTATTTATCTAAATATAATGCATAGAGAACCGAAGTTGGAAGAGAGTGCAAGCATATATGTCATATGGGGAGAAATTAAGGAAGCCTTGATTAGGGTCGCAGAAGGTGAACTAGGTCATAAGCGGAAAACACA
Organism: Tillus elongatus; assembly: GCA_964006375.1. Taxonomy (NCBI): domain Eukaryota; kingdom Metazoa; phylum Arthropoda; class Insecta; order Coleoptera; family Cleridae; genus Tillus; species Tillus elongatus. The sequence goes on from OZ023268.1 coordinate 66,764,141, forward strand.
GAAACACAACTGAATGACAGCAGAAATCATGCTTGAAGAAAGGAGAAGATGTAAAAGTCAAAGAAATCCAGAGAGCTATAAACACATCCAAAGAATTATTAGGGGGAAAATAAGAGCGGCAAAGAATGACTGGTTAAAGAAGCAATGCGAGGAGATAGAACAACTACAAGAGCTGCACGATGAATTTAACATACACAGAAAAATATAAGAGGCGTCCGTAGTTTACCGGAAGAGACACTTTTCTAATGTAGAAAACGAACATGGGGAAATGGCACAAGATGATCGGCAGCGAAGAGTTATTTGGGAGGAATATATTAACAACCTTTTCGACGATAATAGACCTGATATAGAGGTTTCGGAGGACGTAGACCTGTGTGGACCCCCTATCACCAACGAAGAAACTGTAAGAGCAATAAATACGTCAAAGGACAGAAAGGCAGTTGTCCCGGACTGCATACCTGTCGAACTATTAAAAATACTAGACGACAGGGGCATTTCCGTACTGCACAGAATATTTAACAAGATATATAACATGGGGGAGTTCCCTGCCAAGTAGATTACATCACATTTTATCCCCCTGCCAAAAAAGAGAACGAAGTGCGAGGACTATAGGCTGATCAATCTAATAAGCCACACGTTAAAGATATTCCGCAAGATTATTCACTACAGTATTTCCATAAAATGCGAAAGAGGGGTAGGGTCCACACAATTTGGATTTAGAAGGGGACTAGGTACGAGAGAGGCTATAGTTGCAACTCAAGTATTGATACAGAACTGCAACGACCAAAGGAAGGTTGTGATGCTATGCTTCATCGACTACGAGAAAACGTTTGACAGGGTCCAACACCACAAACTCATTTAAATTTTGAAGAGAATGGATATAGACCAGAAGGATATCCGCTGCATAGAAAGCCTTTTTTAGCATTTTTTTTTGCACTTACGGAAAGAACATCTCCTTCTTAGCAACGCCACTATGAAAATGTAATCGGGATTAATTAGAAAAAATTGCAAAAACAATAAGTTTCTTAAAAATTACCTTCAGCTGGATTTCATTAATCAATTTCTTATCAAGTTATCAATTGAAAAAATGTGATAGTATTTGCAGCTGCCAATTTTAAGCATTGTTTTCTGTCAGTTATCTGTAGTTTGTAATACTTTAGAGAGCTTCATATTGGAAAATAGAGAATTTATAGAAATTAATAATAATTATTATTATGCCAGAATTGAGCGAAAAGCTAAGAATTGAAATATTAGTTATGTTGGGCTACGGTGACAGGAAGCTTTGTAAAGAAATGTGCATGTTTTTTATGAGTCTGGCCACAAATTAATGAAGTGTATGTTTCCAGAACATTGAAAAAAAAAACGAAACTGGTAGTGTCAATGATAAGTCAAGAATAGGAAGACCAAAAACGGCTGTAGCTGGTAATAACGCATTAGATATATTGTTGTCTTTTTATTAAACTCCTCATCTATCTACAAATTAAGTTACTACATTACAGAGTCTTTCACAAAAATCGGTGGTAACTTTGCTAAAAAGAAAAAGAAAAAATTTCACCCATACAAAGTACAGCTAGTACAGGAACTTGTAGTTGGCGATTTTAAGAAACGTGTTGAATTTTGTTATATTATGGCAAATTTAATGAGAAGCCGGACTTTCGTAGAAATTATCGTTATTGGTCTCAGCAGAATCTACATTGGATGCTGGAGGCTCAAAATCAACGACCACAAAAAAATTATGTATGGACGGGTATACTTGACAGTATTAATATTGGGCGGTTATTTATTGAGGGAAATCTAACATCTGAAAAGTATTAAAAATTTTTAAGAGAAGAAATTATACCACGGTGGTTGCAGTGGGCCCAGTCAATGAAGTTTGGTTTGAGAAATATGGAGCTCACAGTCATTTTGGGAGACGCGTGCGGCAATATTTGGATGAAGTTTTTAGAGAAAATTGAATCGGGCGCTGTGATTCACTTAAATGAACTGCTTGCCCTCATGACTTGACGCCATGTGTTTGTTTTCTTAGGGTCACTTGAAGAATGTTGTCTACAGAGACAGACCATTAAATCTGGAAGACCTCAAAGCTATAATTGTTGGCCAAACAAGATGGATTGTGCATTCCGGGTTAATTAAACGCGAGTTAAATTATGTATTGATAATACTGGACAGCATTTTGAACATTGAGTTAGTTGACAAATATTATTGCTGTTTTGTTTTAGTTTTGTTTTGTCAGTCTCTTTTAGAATTAAAGTTAATAATTAAAGCTAGTTTGCCTAGCATCTGCAGTTTCACCAACGTGATGTCGACTGCTGATAGATAATGTTTATTACCTTATATGCAATTTTATACTATTTTATGTTGTCGAAAATATTTTTTACGTTATGAGAATTTGTTGTTGTCAACTTGTTGACATTATTGGTTCATCGCTGGTCACATACACATTTTTGTGTGTAAAATGCATGTTTTTTGCGGTTTTCTTGGGTTTTCTCATACGCCTTTACTCAGGTCAGGTCAGGTCAGGTCAGGATCACGTCAGAGTCGGGTTTGCTCAGGTCACGTTGGGTCAGGTCTAGCCAGGTCAGGTCAGCTGGTTCAGGTCTGCCTGATACAGTGTCTTGCGCATAAACAACAACAAAACTCTGGTCCCTTCAACTTGCAAACAAGCTGGGGAACTTGGAGCAAAAAGCCGTATGGAGGGGATGTTATTCAGAAAAAATGTTGGAGCAAAATGTAAACAAGGCTGCTTATAGAAGTCCAACGAAGGTGTTTTTTCTGATTTGATTTCTATATTTCCTTCCCCGCCCAGCACCCCTATTCACGCCAGGTCCCGTAAGTGGAGGGGGTATTTTACAGCATTTGTTATGTTGCTGATGCGTACAGGGTTGGTTTTAAGCGTGCTTTTGTTTAAAAAAAATCACTTTTGCGATCATCTGCATAATTACATAAATTTTCTCTCAATTTTTTTTCTAATTGAACCTAATTACATTTTTATACTGGCGTATCAAGAACTATCTTGCCATTTAAAAAGAAAAATTCAGTTGCCATAGAAGCGAAGTTGTTTAGACTAGGATAAATTGAATATCGCCACTTTGTAGCAAAAAATATGTCGAAAAGCTTTTGTTAAGATATTTTTTGAATAAGGAATATTTCAGTAAATACAAATCCATCATATACTAACCCTATAAGTATATATATATATATATATATATATATATATATATATATATATATATATATATATATATATATATATATATATATATATATATATATATATATATATATATATATATATATATATGTATAAATATGTGTATGTAAAATAATATATAAACTAATGTTTCCATCCCAAATATGAGTTCTGTTTCGTTTGAAGAAGAGGGTCAATGTTTTCTATGAAATTTCCCTAATAAATAAATTTAACAATATTTCAATATTCTCTGAAATATAACATACTACATAAAACCCACCGCCATCTGCTTTAGTGCCCAAGGAAAAATAATGTACTGTTATTCCCCGTCAATAACCCTTGCAGATAAAGCAGTAAAAAGTAACAACAAAGACGCTATTTATAAAACCAGGGACAAGTCACTTGAAAACAGATCATTTACTACCTGCACGAGGTAAAAAAAATGTTATATTTATCCGGACTTACACAAATTTTACCAAACAGTTGTCGGGCCTTACACACAATTACGTCTGTTTCAAAAATTGACCACGGAGGTCGCTTTTATCAGTCACTTTTATAGGGCCCGACAGTGTTAGTAACACGAACTCAAAAATACACACATGCATATAGTATGTATATCAGGACATCGTCAGAAAATTAGTTATTTATACTATTTAAGAGGTGGAGAATCCGAAAAACCACGTCTCTAAATTGCCGGGACGCGTGTATGGCCCGACAAGTTGGGAAGACCCGACAAGTCACGTCCATGCATGTGGTTTGTCCTCATAAATTATACGGACACAAACACACACACACTGGACGTGATTATGTTCATATATTATTGTTTTCTGTAGTCAATTTCTTACTGTGAACATGAATCTTACTTGTTCTTTTACTTGCAGGCACAATACATCTGGTTTTACACACAATATACTAAAAAATATTCAAAGTCTTTGTGAAGAAAAATATGACGCTTGTTTATCGCATCTTAATTAATAACGACCCCCCTGCCAAGTCGGAAATCGTCTATAATTTTCGTCTGGAATTTCGTTTCCTGTTTTTCCAGAGCAATCTCTCTTGAAATTATTAATACTTTTTTGACAGCTGTGCATTTTTGGAAAGCCCGGTAAGTTTAAATATTATCATTTATATGCCTATTATAAAATGACATTTGGCATAACCTTACTTCTAGACCTAATAAATATTACTAAATTTACAAACGAAAACACTTTTAAATGCTGTAATTTTTGATAAAGAGTCTCACAACATAAAACACTTTGTCTTTGATAAACTTTAGTCCCTGGCTTAAATAAAAACACTTTCTTATATAATATATACAGAGTGTTTTTTCATCACATCTTATGCTAACTTATATGAAAGTAAATATTGTTTTAGAGCATAATTTTTTGGTTTTACTGACATGATTAAGAGTTTACGCTATTTGCATATAGATATTTGGCTCATCTAACTTCTTACTGATATAATATCCAAAATTGATAAAGTTATAAATCTCAAAATTTTCATTACTGATTATTTTAATAAACCATGGTTTTTTATACCTGTCATTGCTCATCCAACTAACACTGACTAACAATAATAGAGTATATTAATGTTTTCATTTTATTTTATGTTTTAGTGTAAAGAAAAATGTCGAACGATATGGATATGTACAGAATTTACAAAGAGCTCATATACATCACGTGCAAACTGTAAGTATTGTACTTACTACTGACCTGTGGTCAAATTATTGTAACAAATATTGCTAAGATAACCCCCCAATATACCTTTATCTGAGCATTTACATGGTTTAACCAATAATCGGAGTTTAAGGTCGTCAAATTAATTTCCGTACAGGTTTTCTTTTTTGTTTTATAGTGAAATTTATTTAAGATCTCTATATGTGCACTCTGATGTACTAATATTTTATAATGTGCAATTTTCCAGCACGATATATATATATATATATATATATATATATATATATATATATATATATATATATATATATATATATATATATAGTAATGAAGTCTGAATTTGTTGGAGCTATTTGAATAACGCATAATCAATGTAGGCAGTTGAATAGCGTAGAATTAGGCGACAATGAATTCGGTTCATTTAATTAACACTCCAAAATATGAAAATTCGCCACGGACAGTAAAATATGCACTGTGTCTCTGGCTAAAAGTAGGGTCGGCCAGTAACGGGCGATGGTGTTTACCTAGGTAGGCGCATAAAGACGCCGCAAGCAGTGGGAACGGAGAGGCAGATGCCTTCAGCTCGTGGTTGGGATAGGTTCTCGCGAATTATATTAATATTTTAGCTAACGTGGTGAATGTGTTTAGGAATAGGAGAGATACCTGGGTTTATCTGGCTGTTTTCTTGGTGTATAGAGAGCAGGAAGTTAGGTCTAAAGCGTGAGGATTTAACGAGGGTCCAGAGAGACCGTGTTTAGATATCTTACTTAGCGTTTTGTGACAAGGTTAGTTTCTATTCCGGTAGTTATTTCTAGAGCGTTACGCTGGGTTTATATGTGTTAGAAAAAAGCGTCGAAATATCGGTGCTGCAATTAAGGGTATACAGAGTGTTCGGGCTTGTTGAGTGATTAGTTTACTCACGTTTTGCCCATTCAAGGGAAGCTCCAACATTGTCAGTGAGCTTTGCTGTATTGTAGTGACTTTAGGGCGTGTAACAAATTATACTGTATCGGGTGGTCTATGTTCCCCGAGGGACGGATGTCCTTGGGTAGATTATGTAAGATAGGAAAACAGCCATTATCCGGGAGTAAGTAATTAAAGCCTACTTGACTGCGGGGAACTCTGCGGGATATAATAATTTTCGACCCTGGCTATAGTTTTTCTCCACGCGTCTACCCTAGCACAAGGCTGTTATGAAATAGTAAATGTGTGGTGTTCTACGAGGGCCCTAGCAGAAGTCTTCACGGGGATCTGACCTCGTCCTATTTATAGGGAATAAAGATGGCGCCCGAGGATATATAAATTAAAATATTGATTTAACGCTCGAGGGACGGAGTGTCACACACTAGTCCTCCGGGCATCTGCTTACCCGGAATGTATCAATCAAGCAAGTTCATCACAAAAATATGTCGGCCCGAGCATGGACTTAGTTATGGAGTCCCGTAGGAATAGGATTTACATATATCCTGTGAATTAAGGCTCGTTGGTGTCTTGGAGGACTGGACCAACATAAGGTCTTGTATAAAGGAACACCTGCGTTTGATGAGTGGGCTATTGAGTCCTGTATATTGGACGGAATTGTCCTGTTGTTTTATGGACATAGGTGTCCCGTGTTTTTAATCGATTAGGGACTTAGCAGTCCTGGTTCTTGGATTGAGATATCCTGTTTTAGGTGGACTGGTCCTGTATATTGGACGGAATTGTCCTGTTGTTTTATGGACATAGGTGTCCCGTGTATTTAGTCGGGTCGGGACTTAGAAGTCCTGGTTCTGAATAAATATGTCCTGTTTAGGAGTACTGAGGTGTCCTGTAGGAAAGGGTTGTCCTGTGCCCTGGGTATTTGGTTGGGAAACGTCGGACATTGTTGAAGTTTTGTGCCGCGTCTGCGTCATAGTATACCATATACTGGGTGTTGCAGTGGATACTGTGACGTGTAAGCTGATACACTAACAATTTATATGGATACTGGGGAGAAAGGGGAAGGGGAAGCCGTTAAGGCAGAGCTGTCCCTAGACCCGGATGCGTTTGATAGTCGTACCAGCTAGGTATATAAGCTAAAGAAAGGTGAGGTCGACGTTGAGTTAGCCAAGTTTAGGTTGGTGTGCTCGGGTACAGTCGAAGAGAAAAAGCGACGTTTAGTTCAATTTATAAAGAAGGGTTGATCGTCTCCGAACCCGTTAACCTTACAGAACCCCCCGGTGTTTACGAATACCATGGCGAAACCGGCTGTTAAAATTCCGAACGTAGCCGTATGGAACATTCATTTTAATGGTAGACCTTCATGGAAAGGCTAGATGAAATGAGTTCACTGTATAACGTGACTCCTGGGAGTCTGATCCGTGTCTTGCAACTGCTGTTAGAAGGCAGGTGCCTGTTATGGCACCGTAATAATAAGAGATTGTGGCTGACCTGGGAGGACTTTGTGAATAGTTTTCGAAAGTTCTATTTTCCCAGAGATTACTGTATTAACCTGGAGGCGAAGGTGGGTCGCAGGTTGCATCTCATTCGTCGACATGGAAAAATGACTGAAGAACAGGAACTGTCGTGGCTTTATAGGAACTTGTTGCCTGAATTTAAGCAAATGTTATGGCAAAAGATTTCACGACTGTGGAAGCTTTTGTAGAGTCTGCCACTACCGTTGAAGAAGTTCTGCACGAGGTAGATTCAAAAGCGACCGGCCCGGCAAAGGCTGAAAACACTAGGTTCCAAAACTGGAACGGGTGTTAGCCTGGAGATAAGGGAGTCCGGAAGACCAATAGAGTCTTCATCGAGTACGCAGCCTGTAGAGCGTGAGAAGTTTGTTTTAACACTCGGTCACCCCGACTGAGTAGCGCAGCACAATGCTGGAAGTGTGGGGAAAGGGGACACTATCGCAATCAGTGTCAATCTGGTTCGCAGCCACGCAGGTGTGGCAAGCAAGGTCTGTTGTCCCGAGACTGCCCCTGTTCCCAGTAGGGAAACGCGAGAGGGGCCGTGTAGGCTCGAATCTATTGGCGGCACCGAAGACCAAAACCTCGGAAGACAGATGGGTGCATAATTTTGACACAAGGCCCTTTCTATTGGTCAAGCTAGAGGAAAGAGAATTTAAGGCACTGATAGATACGGGTGCGACGAAGTCGTTCATCAGGGAGTCTGTGACCGCGTGGTGCAGACGGGTGTGATTGGTATCCTGGAAGGAAAAAGGTCTGTCTCCGAGAGTGGCTAATGGAACGACGATGCCCATTTTTGAAATATTCCAGTTGAGTCTGGTGATTGACTCTGGCGTTGTGCAAGCAAGGTGCTTGGTCATGCCGACTCTGCTCGTAGATATGGTACTTGGTATGGACGTGTTAGGAGTCCATGACCTGGTTCTCGATTTGGGAAACGGTACCGTAGAGATCAAGGATTTGAATACCAAGACCCAAGTAGACCGAACGCAAGTTACACTCGGCCAAGTAGCGTGTACTGGAGAGGTTAGGCAACCCTACCCGAGTTCCAATATGTCACTGAGAGAACAAAAGTGCCTAGAAAAGTTCCTGAATAGGGAACTGAGAGCTTTTGAAGGGATAAAGGGCACTACGCCGTTACTTTGGCATCGCATCAAATTGAAAGCGGTGGCACCAATCAAACAACGACATAGGCCAATGAATCCGAAGTTACAAGAGATAGTAAATACAGAAGTTGATCGCATGTTGGAAGAAAATGTCATAGAGCCCTCGAACAGTCTTTGGAGTTCCCCGATCGTAATTGTGAGGAAGACGGACGGTAGCCCGAGGTTCTGTATCAATTTTCGTAAGGCCAACGAAGGACGCGTACCCGTTGCCGCAGACATCCAATATTTTGGATACGCTGCGAAAGGCCAGGCACATATCAAGTTTGGATCTAAGGCAAGGATACTGGCAAATACCACTTGATCCGCAGAGCCGCTCAATTACGGCGTTTACTGTCCCTAGGAGGGGACTGTATCAATTCAAAGTCATGGCCTTTGGGTTGCATTTGGCCTGTGCTACGTTCCAGCGCTGTTTAGATTACGTCCTGGGTCCAGAGACAGAACCGTATGCGTTTGCGTATTTGGAAGATATTGTGGGGTTGGGGAGGACATTTAAGGAACACTTGTCAAATCTCAAAGAAGTTTTTCGTCGGCTGAGGGTCGCAATCCTTCAGATTAACCCCGAAAAATGTCAGTTTGGAAGGCAAACTTTAAAGTATCTGGGTCACGTGGTGACGCCTGACGGCATATGTACGGACCCCGATAAAGTCGAAAGTATTAAGCAGATGCCGGTAAACATCCGAAAGCTGAGGCAGTTCTTAGGTATGGCATCCTGGTATAGCTTTATTCCGTCGTTTGCACAGATCGCATTCCCGCTCACCAAGTTGCTAAACAAGGATAATCGCTGGCAATTGGGGTCAGACCAGGAGCAGGCCTTTGGGACTTTAAAAGGAAAGCTAACCGAGGCTCCGGTGTTAGCTTGCCCGGATTTCACTAGGCCGTTCGCGCTGCAGGCCGACGCGTCTGAACAAGGTTTGGGTGCAGCTTTGATCCAGCACATCGAAGGGTAAGAAAGAGCAATTGCCTTTGCCAGTAGAACTTTAACTAGGGCCGAACGTAACTATTCGGTGACCGAGAAAGAATGTCTGGCGATTTTCAGGGGCGTCAAGAAAATGAGGCCGTATCTGGAGGGGTATCACTTTACGGTGAAGACCGATCATTAGTCATTGAAATATCTGCATTCAATGCGTTCTCCAGCTAAAAGAATGGCTCAGTGGAGCCTGTATTTACAACAGTTTGATTTTGAGGTAGTATACAGAAAAGGAGCGTATAACAAGGTGGCAGACGCACTGTCCCGTTCTCCGTTAACGACAAACCCGAGCGACAGTGAGATGTGCGTTGCCGAAGAGTGTCAGAATGACAATTGGTACAAGCGTAAGTTCGAGGAGGTGTCGTCCTATCCCAGTACGTACCCTGATTATTGTATTCGGGATGGCCGACTGTATCGTCATTTCCTGGATCCGTACGATTACGCTGAAGTGGAGCTGTCCGATCCATGGAAGCTCTGTGTCCCGAAACAGCTACGCCGACGCATATTGGAGGAAAACCATGATGCTGCGACAGCTGGTCATTTGAGAATCGCGAAGACCATTTCCTGTCTGGCCAGGAAATATTATTAGCCGGGAATGTTTCATGATACTGCAAAGTATGTGAGGAGTTGTTTACACTGTCAGAGTTACAAGACGTGCCAGCAGAAAACGGCTGGTATGATGCAACCGTCCCGGAATTCTGAACCTTGGGAGACCGCAAGCATAGACCTGATTGGTCCACTGCCTCGATCTACGAAAGGGAACTGCTTCGCGATAGTCATCCAAGATAGGTTTACGAAATGGGCGGAGTATCAACCACTGAGGAGTGCGACGGCGAATGTCTTGGACCGGGCCGTCCTAGAGCTTGTGTGATATATGATCTGCAAGACGATAGCGGCAAGCGAGTAAAGCACATCCATATAAAAGATTTAAAACCCTACCATTCTGATGTTTCTTTGTTATGTTAGATTATGCCGAGGGCTCGTAAGCAGAACCGTGGTCACTTGCCAGCAAGTGGGTATTTGTGCCTGGCCGCAGATCTGGAGAACAAGTTGACGGCGACTGCGCAGAAAATGGAAACTTGTAAGGAGTTGGCAGCCAAGCTGTGGCAGGACTGCCCCGACGCGTATTCCACCGGGAATACCAGGTCCTGGACAAGTTAGGAAATGATGGTTTTCGCTTCGTAACTCCTCTCCGTGGAGACAACAGAGATGAGGCGGGCTGTGGAGGACAAAGTATTGGCTAGGGTGAGGAAGGTGTGCAAAACTTAACTGCCCGGCAGAAATAAAATCAGAGCCATAAACACTTGTGCAGTTCCTGTTGCTACCTACACTTGTGGCATCCTCGACTGGTCAACAACTGCTCTTCAGGAGTTTGACAAAAAGATTCGCTTTGTTATGAAAAAACCGCTTGTACTGTCCTCGAGACAAGAGGGGCGTGGACTCCTCTCGGTGGAGGTGATGTGTGACAAGAGAATGCACGCCGCTCAGAAAATACTTCTGCGAGCGTAGACAACCGCTGGTGCAGTGTGTGCAGAGACAGAAAATACAGTTGGACTCTTTCGACCTCAAGCAGCCTGATCAAGATCACGTTCTTACTGTTGTTTCGAAGGTGGATGAGCGCCGGCGCACCTGGGGGGAGATGGAGCTGCATGGACGCTTTGCCGTATGCCTAACGGTACCTCACGTTGACCTCCGCGCACAACGGAATGAATAAGAACAGCATGCTTATTTGCTTAAACATAGGGGTTTCTATGCGTGATACAAGATCAGGTTATTAATACGGCGTAATTGAGTCGGAAGCCCCCTACTATAAATGCAATCCTGAAGATGTATTTCAAAAGGGTCAGGCAAGGCTGCTGTGGGACCTCCCGGTGGTCACCGACAGAGCAGTTGAAAGCCACAGGCCTGATATCTTGCTTATTGGCCAGGGAAACCGGAAGGCTTTCATTGTGGACATTGCAGTGCTGCTCGACGACAACATCGTTTCGAAAATAGGGGAGAAGCGACAAAAGTACCAACCACTCGCAGTCGAGTTAGTCGACTTGTACAAGCTGAGAGAGGTGCAGATCATCCCAGTGGTCATATCAACAAATGGGCTTGTAACACCAGACTTGCAGAAACTTACGAACGTTCTCCCACTTACTACTCCTCATTTAAGAACAATGCAGAAAGCAGCGATTCTTGGGACATCCTACATCGTTACTACTACTACTACTACTACTACTACTACTAATAATAATAATAATAATAATAATAATAATAATAATAATAATAATAATAATAATAATAATAATAATAATAATAATAATAATAATAATAATAATAATAATAATAATAATAATAATAATAATAATAATAATAATAATAATAATAATAATAATAATAATAATAATAATAATAATAATAATAATAATAATAATAATAATAATAATAATAATAATGATAATAATAATAATATTAATTTCCCATCCCTATTACCTTTCCCCATCCACCAACATCCTAAATCCGCATCCTAACCAGAGGTTTCTTTTTTTCCCTCCCTTGTTCTAGCCTCTTACCCAAAAAAAGAACAAACGGGGACATCCCATGAAGATGGAGAACAATGAAAGCCTCGGAAAAAGGTCGCTGTCTGGGGAGTTCCAGGGTATGCATGGAGCTGGTGCTGGGCATGACAGTATGCGGGACACCAGCGGCAGGAGGCTGAGGAGCCGGGCCGCTGTCAAGCAACATGGTACAGCTCAAAATCACAACCGTGGAGTGGAACCAACAGAAGGTGTCGAAGAACCGAACACCACTTTGCTTGCTGGCTCACCCCCAGTTAGGAGGGCTGCTTGCAGGAGAGAACGCACCAAACGAATAGAATTGACACGTCAAATGAATATAGAAGTTCTTCGCACGTTCTACTACGCTAATCAGTGCAACGAAGACCCACTCCCTGGATGGAGACACTCTCTCCACACTGAATTCATGAAAAGACACCCGGAGTTAAACTTAACGGAGCAGAACATAGTTGACAGAAAAAATTTGATTGTGAGGAAAGGATACCTGACCACGACTGAACGTGAGGAAATCAAACGAGAAGTAGCCAACTTACTTCAGCAGCTGGACCTCTTTGGACAGCCTGAAGACGGAGCTGAAACTGAGCTAGTTCGTACCGACACGACCGACCTTGCCGTCGAGAGCCCACCAGTACCCCAGAACATCGATGAAGTTAAGGAGAAACTACTCAGTTCAATAGCGTACCTTGGGGGAGTTGACCCACTTGATATGACAGTGATACCGGTGTTACGAAATATAACTAGAGCCAAGACAATCATCTCAAGAGTCAATGATGCCCTTGCTGAGTACCTGAACCCACACCACGACCTGCGCGAAGTGCATCTGGCTTTATATTGCTCAGCAGTTACGGTTGTTGAGCTGAACGGCCAAAAAACCTTTTATCCAAAGTCAAATCACAAGTTCCAAGACAACAGAAAGCCTGAATGGCAGAAACGCTTAGAAAAAGACATCAACGAGCTCAGAGGCAAAATCGACATCATATCAGAGTTTTTGGATGGCAGTCAATCAAAGAAAGTGTATCGAAAGATTAGGATCATCGCAAGAAAAGCCAAGATAGATACTTCCCACACTGACCAACTCTTGGATCTAAAAGACCAACAAAAAACGAAAGCCAAAGGAGCTAGGCTTAGAAGATACAATGAGATTACAAAAAGGAAGAAGCAGAATGCTGAATTCAGAAACAATCAGAAGCAGTTCCTGAGAAAGATTGAGGCCGATGGGAACCTACAAGCTCCATCTAGCATTTATTCCTCCAACTTCAACACATATTGGAGCACTACATGGGCAAAAGCAGGCGGTTTTAATCGGTCTGCATCATGGATCAAGGAGGTGGAGAACGTGCATGTGAACTTGCCCCAGATGTCGGTGAGAGCGTTTACACCAGCTGAGGTGACTGCCGCCGTCAGGAAAACTCGGAACTGGAGGGCTCCAGGGCCTGACAGGCTGCATAGCTTCTGGCTTAAGTATTTGACTGGCGCACATGAGAGTCTTTCACGTTGCTTTACCCGAGCACTGAGCAACCCAGATGAAGTTCCCGAATTTCTCACTGAAGGAAACACTTTCATGCTCTTTAAAAAAGGAGATGCAAACGAACCCAAAAACTACAGACCAATAACCTGCCTGTCAGTCCTCTACAAGCTTTTCACTTCCCTAATTAATGAAAATATATATCAGCACTGTCTAACAAACAACATCTTCGAGGAGGGACGATAAGGATGTCTTAGAGAATCTTTGGGCTGCAAACATCAACTAACAATAGACGCTGTAGTACTAAAACAAGCCGAGAGAAGGAAGCGAAATCTACATGTATGCTACATCGACTACAGCAAAGCATTTGATTCTGTACCCCACGATTGGTTAAACAAGGTACTTGAAATCTACAAGATCTGCCCAAGGATCAGAAACGTCCTTCAACATCTCATGAGTACTTGGAGAACAAACATATGGATAACCAATAAAAATTGTGGAAAAGTGCGGATCGGAAGGGCATTTTTCAGGGGGACTCCCTGTCGCCGGTGTGGTTCTGCTTGGCACTGAACCCTATGTCGACTGTCCTAAACAAAACTGGAGCCGGGTATAGACTAAATATGAAAAACAGAATAAGAATATCCCACTTATTATACATGGACGTTCTTAAATTATACTCTGAGACACAAGATAAGCTCCACTCACTGATTAATACTGTTAAAATCTTTAGCAATGATATAAAAATGTCGTTTGGACTCGACAAATGTGCTATAATTAACGTCAAGAGGGGGGCAGTTGAAGGTGACCAACATCCCTTCTGCGATATAGAACAACTACCGCCTGAGGAGACATACCGCTACTTAGGGTGTCCGCAAAACCAGCGTGTGGACCATAGCCGGCTAAAGCGAGAGTTCTAGGAGAAGTATAGGAAGCGAGTCACGAAGCTCATAAATACTAAGCTTTCCGGAGGTTACCTCTGTGCTGCTATCAACTCATGGGCGGTACCGGTATTGACATACTCTTTTGGAGTTGTCAAATGGTCTAACACCGACTTAGATGAACTGGACAGACTCACGAGAAGGCTTCTTACGAAATTTCGTTGCCTTCACACCAACTCATCTGTTAGAAGACTGTATAACCTCGGAAAGAAAGCGGCAGTGGGTTAATCCACATAAAGAACCTCTGTTTTAAGCAAGAAAGAAACATGCGACAACGTTTTCTTGCATCGCATGATGAACTGATGAGGTTGGTGGTGTGCGGGGAGAAGGATTGTACTCCACTTAGGCTGGGTCAGCGCAACTATGAGTTGGACACCCCGGCTGACCAGGATGGTGTAGTCCAGTGTAGCGACCAGGCTATGCATGGGAGGTACCCCAAGCACCTGCAGGCGGATAGTGTTGATAAAACCTCTTCGCTTATATGGTTGGTCGAGGGGCAACTCTACCCGGAGACAGGGGGTTTTGTGATAGTCATTCAGGATAGGGTTATAAAAACTAAAAACTACGAGAAGCATTGTCTAAAATTATAAGTGGTGGATAAATGTCGAAAATGCGCAGTTGGTGGAGAAACCATTGAACACGTCATGGCAGCATGTCCTGCTCTCTCAGACTCAGCTTACTTAGGCAGACATAACCAGCTCGCCAAGATCATCCATCAACAAATCGCTTTGAAATACAGCCTCCTGAACCCGTCAACAACACCAGCTTACTACAAGTATTCTCCGGAGGCGGTGCTGGAGTCGGCGGACTTTCTCCTGTACTGGGACCGACCCATGATAACGGACCGCACTGTGGACTTCAATAGGCCAGACATTGTCCTGATAAACAAACAGATGAGGCTTGCTGTGATCATAGACATTGCTGTACCGCTGTCCCATAATATTCAGAAAACTGAAATTGAAAAGATCACCAAGTATGAAAACTTGGCATATGAAATAAAAAAACATATGGAAGCTCCAGAAGGTGGCTATATATCCTTTCGTAATGTCGGCGGAAGGAATAGTCACCAAAAATTTCATGGGACATCTAAAGGAACTCGGATTACCAAATAACATCCTCAACGTGGGGCAGAGGGCGGTTCTGCTGCAGACATGTCACAGTCCGAAAATTCCTCAGTTAAGTGGCGACCTCAAACACGTCTGCTGTGTTGAAGCACCGGAAGTTAGACTGCAATAATAATATCGACATAATGAGATATGATGAATTTCATCCCCATCTACCGAGCCGAACCCCAATGTCGCGCGCGGGGGGTCGGTCAAAAGGTTTCCAGTAGTAATACTGAGAAAGTGTAACGCTTATATCAACTAATAATAATAATAATAATAATAATAATAATAATAATAATAATAATAATAATAATAATAATAATAATAATAATAATAATAATAATAATAATAATAATAATAATAATAATAATAATAATAATAATAATAATAATAATAATAATAATAATAATAATAATAATAATAATAATAATAATAATAATAATAATAATAATAATAATAATAATAATAATAATAATAATAATGGCTCCCAGTGTCGAGCCATCACCAATTCTAATATGCCTCGACACTTGCAGAGCTTTATAATTGTTAAAAACTGCTCTATCTAAGCAAGTTCTAGAGCTGGTCAGCTCTTTAATGGCTGGCTGGTGTAGTATACTTGCAATATGGTAGGTGGTAGTGGACTTTTCCTTTACGTGATAGTAAAGGATTTTTTCACGCCCGAGGCAGTACCACCTCGTACATCAAGGCAGTCCCAACGGACGTTTCTGGTTCTGGTGTATGAATCGGTTTCCCTTATAGGCAAAAATGATGATGGCTCCTCCTTGTACAAAAGATTCCGGAGGTAAAATACCTCTCCATTCGGATCTCCGGGAGAGGGGTGTACAGGGGGCGCCAACATCAAGATTTAACATATCCTTCTCCAATATATGTGGCCTAAATTCTAACCTGAACTCCGTCCACTATTTCTTCGATGCTAATAGGCCCCAACTCCTCTTCCTCACCGAAACTCAAATCAGTGTCAAAACAGA
Source organism: Tillus elongatus (assembly GCA_964006375.1). Taxonomy (NCBI): domain Eukaryota; kingdom Metazoa; phylum Arthropoda; class Insecta; order Coleoptera; family Cleridae; genus Tillus; species Tillus elongatus. Next base: position 66,780,625 of record OZ023268.1, read on the forward strand.
CACTAATCACCTTAATTTCCCGGGGTAAGAGCTCCTTACTTCCTTTAGATTGCATGGAGGCGTGTGCGCGTACGTCCGTAGCAATCTACCCTGCACCAGACTCCCCAATTTAGAAGATGGAAGAAAAGACATACTATGGAAAAGACTCTCTCTCTCAGGGCTACAACTAAATTCATCTGTTGCATTTACCGGTCACCTTCTGACAACAACTTTGTCCAGCTCTTTGACTACCTTTCTGAAAAAACCAACCATCTAATTTCTAAATATCCTTCCTCCGAGGTCAATATTCTTGGTGACTTCAATGTCCATAATAAGGAATGGCTAGGATCCTCAAAAACCGATCCACAAGGAAGAGCAGCAGAGGCCTTTGCAGTCAGCAGTTCTTTAGCCAATATGGTTCAGCAACCTACTTATTTTCCTCGCATCTCAACACATAGCTCAAATCCCTTGGATTTCCTTCTTACTACAAATCCTGACTGCTATAAGATATCAGTCACCGCCCCCCTTGGTCGCTCAGACCACGGCATGGTCACTGCTTTCTGCGCAATGCCACCCGAGGTCACACAGTCATCACACCCACGTATCGTTTGGCACTACAACTCTGCGAACTGGGACGAAATGCGAGATTACTTTTCCTCATTTCCATGGGCGTCTGTCTGCTTCTCTCATTCTGACCCCTCTGATGTCTCACAAAACGTCACCGAAATTATCCAAGCTGGCATGGAATTATTTATTCCACGTACACAGAAAACCTCTTCAGCCACTCAAAAGCCCTGGTTCTCTAAATCCTGTGACAAGGCCAGACTAGAAAAGGTCAAAGCTCACAAAACGCTTCTACACAATCCTAGTCAAGAAAACAGTCAAGCATTTAACGACGCAAGAAACCGGTATGTCCGCATTTTTTCTGAGGCAAAAAACTCGTTCAATAACCACATCAAAAACAAAGTCCTCTCAAGCTCCAACGGCAGCAAACCCTTCTGGACTCTTGCTAAATCTATTGGGAATAATTTCTGCAAGAGCACATTCCCATCTCTTGTCTCAGGGGATGAAATTGTTTCTACAGACCTGGGCAACGCTGGACTTTTTGCCTCGTTGTTCGCCAGCAATTATACTCTCAACCCATCTCCAAATGCTCAACCACCAACAGTCGCCAATGTCGCGCATAAAATGACGGATATCATTTTCAAAACTAAAAAGGTACGAACGATGCTATATTCTCTTAATACCAGGAAAGCCTCTGGCCCAGACGAGATCCCAGCAATTGTTCTCAAAAAATGCGCACCAGAAATTGCTCCTGTCCTGACTCGTCTGTTTCAGACATCTTACAATAGAGGCATATTCCCTAGTAACTGGAAAACTGCTCGAGTACAACCCGTCCCGAAGAAAGGATCCAAAGCGCTTCCTAGCAACTACAGGCCTATTTCTCCCCTTTCAGTCGTCTCTAAAGTGCTGGAAAAGTATATAAACACCGAATTACTAAAATTTCTTGAAAATCACTGTCTAATCCACGACAGGCAGTATGGATTCCGTCAGCGCAGATCAACTGCCGACCTCCTTTCCTTTGTCACCCATTCTTGGAACAAATCTATGGAACTACACGGTGAATCCCAGACTGTCGCTCTAGACATATCCAAAGCTTTCGACCAGGTCTGGCACGCAGCGCTGCTTAATAAACTTCCGGCCTATGGCCTACCACCAAAACTCTGTACCTGGACAGCAAATTTCCCCTCCAACCAGAGGATTTCTGTTGTCGTGGATGGCCAGTCCTCTAAACTGTATCCAGTTAATTCAGGAGTTCCTCACGGGTCAGATTTAGCCCCTACTTTGTTTCTTCTCTACGTCAATGACCTCCTCTCTAGCACATCCAACCCAGTTCACAGTTACGCGGACGACAGCACCCCCCACTCAAATATACAATATTCTAAGCCTGTCTCTTTAGCCCAATTAGATGAGGATCGCAGACTCATGGAGGGTTCTATCTCCGTGGATCTCCAAAAAATATTAGACTGGGGAAGTAGAAATCTTGTACAATTCAACCCCACCAAATCACAGTCTTGCTTTCTTTCTCATAAGAGATACACAAGCCCTAGACCCATCACAATGTACAACCAAGTTATTCAAAGTAATGAGTCATTTTCACTTGTTGGCATTTCTGTGGATCGGAATTCGAATTGGCATCAACATGTCACATCAATTGCAGAAGCGGGTGCTAAGAAATTAGGTTTCCTCTTCCGGGGTCGCAAATACTTTTCACCAGCTAATCTCTATACCTTATATACTTCACAAATAAGACCAAACCTTGAATACTGCTCCCACATCTGGGGTGCTGCTGCCGCTTCTACACTCGCTATCCTGGACTCCATGCAGAGAAGAGCTATACGTCTCATTGGTGACCCTACCCTCACCCAAAGTCTGCCATCCCTTGCCCACCGACGTGCCGTTGGTGACTTCTCTCTCTCTCTTTTATAGATATCTGCACGGGCAGTGCTCAGAGGAGCTTTCTTCCATAGTTCCTCCACCTGCTGCCCCCAACAGACCTACCACCAGGGAACAGAGCGAATGCACCCTTTTACTGTCCAGGTCACCAGACGTAGAACATCTTGTTATGCCCGCTCTTTTGTCCCGAGGACTTCCAAGTTGTGGAATTCCTTGCCGTCACATGTTTTTCCTTCTCCTCCGAACCTCCAAACCTTCAAGTCCAGAATTAACAAGTTGCCTCTTTCCTCCTTGTCGACACTCACGGTACGATAGTATTTAGGCTGTAAGCCCTCGTGGTGTGTTGTTGAAATAAAAAATAAATAAAAAATCTTCACACATTATGTTGCGAAGCTGCAGTGTTTAGATATCAGTTTGTGTTTCTATGTGCAAATTTCGTCTGACTTTGCTACTAAACCGTTGCTTTTATTATTATATGCAGGTGTGTCTTTATTTCCAGGTTGTTTGTTTTTCTTATAGAAATAATCTTTTATTAAATGCCCTTTCTTTTTGTAGTAGGGGCACTCAATTTTTTTTTCTGCGCTCAAATCTTAAATGCCCCACCTTGTCACAGCTATAACACTTTTTCTCCTCAAACTTTCTAGACGGCAGTGCTAGTGATTCTTATTTGCTCTTTCCAACTCTTTCGTCCTCAAAAGTCTTGCACTCAAATTATTCATATCCTGTGCATTTTTAGGTAACTACACTCTCCCAAGCTGGCCTGAAATGCTTGTATTTATCTGCCCGTGCGATGATTATTTTTGGTATAATAATATTGTCTGGTACCTTTGTCTGGTACCTTATCGCTTTATCATAGCACACAAGTTCGTGATTTGCAACATTTTTTTGCTCATTTAAAAGATGCGCACACTTGCATTGGATGTTCTATCGTAAATACTTTCTAATTTAGACCACATCTTATTCGCACTCTTACACTGTGACATATGTGACGACAGACCGTTTTCCATGCGGATTACAAGTGCCTCCTGCCCCTTGGCATCCTCCATCTTCCATGCATTTAACTGTTGAGCGTCACCTTCCCGTTTTGCTTCGTCTCCAGTTGCAATCTCTTACAACTCTTTTGCCATCAATATAACTTTTATCTGCAAATCCATCATCACTACTGAACTAGCCATGATCCTAATTTTTTCTTCCCTCCCCTTTTACGTATTTGGGCCCATAACCTGGCGTATTGCAATGAAAGGAGGAAGTGGTTGTAGAAACTAACACTACTTTGGAGTTGTATTAAGTTGATACATTGCCGAAAGGTAGATAATAGTTTTAAAGAGTACAATATGTTAAAGACTTTTGATAACAATGTATTTCTTACAGTGCTATTTTTTATTAACCATCACTCTGTACTGACAGACGACATCAGCTCGTCAATAAGGATCACATCTATTTCATACATAAAGCAAAGCCTGACACCGCAAAATAAGACATCTTTGATTGCATTTTTACCACAAGAGTTATTGTAGTCTATATTTACCATCTGTCGTTTAATTAATAAGTAGTATTCATGATACCCAGCCGTCTTGGTTAAATGAAATTTAATAAAATGTATTCTGTAAAGAAATGATAGAAATATGCTATATTATCTAAAACTATCAGATAGGCATAGGGAATATATACAATGTTTTCATGAGTTTTTATGATTTAAAGCTACTTGTAATAAACCGCAATCCCCCTAATGCTCTGTGCAATATTTTGATAGGTAAGTATTTGAACTTGTATATAGTTCAAAGAACTCAACCTCTGCATTGAAAATAAGTAAATTTTAAGCATTCTGTAAATTAGGAAATATTTGCCTTTTTTTTAATCCCCCATATCAGAAATATGCTATATTATCTAAAACTATCAGATAGGCATAGGGAATATATACAATCTTTTCATGAGTTTTTATGATTTAAAGCTGCTTGTAATAAACCGCAATCCCCCTAATGCTCTGTGCAATATTTTGATAGGTAAGTATTTGAACTTGTATATAGTTCAAAGAACTCAACCTCTGCATTGAAAATAAGTAAATTTTAAGCATTCTGTAAATTAGGAAATATTTGCCTTTTTTTTAATCCCCCATATCTTGAAAAAACTTAAATATCTCCAAAACGATAAATATATTTTTCTATGTAGGTTTCAAAAATACCATATCATATAGGCGGTGTCGCATTAAAAAATAAAGGTTTGACATATATCACTTTCCGGGAACACCTCTGTAATTAAAATTAATTTCAAAGTGTGGTTTTCTGTGGAAACAGACTTTTGAAAAATTATTCAGTTTTGGCTCGGCAGACTGAGGCATTATCATTATTATTACCCTATATATACTATGTACCCAGAAATGTAGATTTTTTTATTGGTATCAAATAATGTAATAATTTAATTAATATTAGAACACAAAAAATTTGTATTTATGCTTACAGACATCACCTGCATGTGCTGGTGGAATCGTAGAATGCGCATTTAATTTAATGAATTAACGTTATTAAAAAGTAATTAGGAAATCCAGCTCCAATTATAAATGATGACACAATAATATAAAATCTTTAAAAAACTTACCGTGCACAAACAGATTTTTTAAATAAGTAAATAAATACTTTTAACACAATACACCCTTCGACGACGTATGATACTGCAACAACGAAGGGAACCCTCCAACTACTAGAACTGCGCCCTTTGCACATTGCACAAAAGGGGGGCATATTCCGGCAGTATTGATTTATTTTCGTTTTGCCCCCTCTATTTCATTACGTATCCTATACTTGTTCGACCAACGTCCCACATCAACATATTTAGAAGCCGTTGCCGTTGGATTACATGTCTGTGGTTACACTCCACACATAGGTAATCACATAATTATTATTTTTGCTGATTTTCAGATTTCAACAAGGTATGGCATTGAAATTTAAGTTATTAAAAATATATTTAATTTCTTTTACAAATATTAATAGCACTGCCTTTAAACAGATGATATGAGAGAGAACAAAAATAAAGAAGTTGCAAATGGTTATACCTATACCTACCGGTTACCAGATAATGTAACGGCATTTTATTTTATTGACAAAATTTTAAAAAAATATATGTAAAACTCCCTAAAAATGTAGTAGAGATAAGTCAGTATATCCCGATATTTTCATCTTAAATAGAATGGTAATACTTATGTTATGTTACATGAGATTGTTAAAAAATTGTGGGTGTTATTTAAATGGATAAATAAAAAAATCGACTTTCAGAATTTTTGTTTTTCTTAGCGTTCGGAATAGAAATTTATGATTATTGTATTTAAAATGATGCCTACTATTTATGCCTAATATACCTACCTTGGATTGGATGTAAAAGGTCGCAGGTTAATGAAGGCATAACTTATAAAAAAATTTTTTTTTTAAAATTTCAACAACACACCACGAGGGCTTACAGCCTAAATACTATCGTACCGTGGGTGTCGACAAGGAGGAAAGAGACAAGTTGTTAATTCTGGACCTGAAGGTTTGGAGGTTCGGGGGAGAAGGAAAAACATGTGCCGGCAAGGAGTTCCACAACTTGGAAGTCCTCGGGACAAAAGAGCGGGCATAACAAGATGTTCTATGTCTGGTGACCTGGACAGTAAAAGGGTGCATTCGCTCTGTTCCCCCCGTAGATCTGTTGGGGGCAGCAGGTGGAGGAACTATGGAAGAAAGCTCCTCTGAGCAGTGCTCATGCAGATATCTATAAAAGAGAGAGAGAGGTCACCAACGGCACGTCGGTGGGCAAGGGATGGCAGCCTTTGGGTAAGGGTAGGGTCACCGATGAGACGTATAGCTCTCTTTTGAATGGAGTCCAGGATAGAGAGTGTAGGAGCGGCGGCAGCACCCCAGATGTGGGAGCAGTATTTGAGGTTTGGTCTTATTTGTGAAGTATATAAAGTATAGAGATTAGCTGGTGAAAATATTTGCAAGCCCGGAAGAGGAAACCTAATTTCTTAGCAGCCGCTTCTGCAATTGATGTGACATGTTGGTGCCAATTGAGATTTCTATCCACAGAGATGCCAACAAGTGAAAAGGACTCATTACTTTGAATAACCTGGTTGTTTATTGCCATGGGTCTAGGGCTGGTGTATCTCTTATGAGAGAGAAATCAAGACTGTGATTTGGTGGGGTTGAATTGTACAAGATTTCTACTTCCCCAGTCTAATATTTTTTGGAGATCCGCGGAGATAGAACCCTCCATGAGTCTGCGATCCTCATCTAGTTGGGCTAAAGAGACAGGCTTAGTGTATTGTATATTGGAGTGGAGGGTGCTGTCGTCCGCGTAACTGTGAACTGGGTTGGATGTGCTAGAGAGGAGGTCATTGATGTGGAGAAGAAACAAAGTAGGGGCTAAAGCTGAACCTTGAGGAACTCCTGCATTAATTGGATACAGTTTAGAGGAATGGCCATCCACGACAACAGAAATGCTCAGGTTGGAGAGGAAATTTGCTGTCCACGTACAGAGTTTTGGTGGTAGGCCATAGGCCGGTAGTTTATTAAGTAGCGCAGCGTGCCAGACCTGGTCGAATGCTTTGGATATGTCTAGAGCGACAATCTGGGATTCACCGTGTAGTTCCATAGACTTGTTCCAAGAATGAGTGACAAAGGAAAGGAGGTCGGCAGTTGATCTGCGCTGACGGAATCCATACTGCCTGTCGTGGATTAGACTGTGTTTTTCAAGAAATTTTAGTAATTCGGTGTTTATATACATTTCCATCACTTTAGAGATGACTGAAAGGAGAGAAATAGGCCTGTAGTTGCTAGGAAGCGCTTTGGATCCTTTCTTAGGGACGGGTTGTACTCGAGCAGTTTTCCAGTTACTAGGGAATATGCCTCTATTGTAAGATGTCTGAAACAGACAAGTCAGGACAGGAGCAAGTTCTGGTGCGCATTTTTTGAGAACAATTGCTGGGATCTCGTCAAGGCCAGAGGCTTTCCTGGTATTAAGAGAAGAGAGCATCTTTCGTACCTTTTTAGTTTTGAAAATGATATCCGTCATTTTATGCGCGACATTGGGGACTGTTGGTGGTTGAACATTCGGAGGTGGGTTGAGAGTAGAATTGCCGGCGAACAACGAGGCAAAAAGTTTAGCCTTGCCCAGGGCGGTAGAAACAATTTCATCCCCTGAGACAAGAGGTGGGAACGTGCTCTTGCAGAAATTATTCCCAATAGATTTAGCAAGAGTCCAGAAGGGTTTACTGCCGCTGGAGCTTAAGAGGACTTTGTTTTTGATGTGGTTATTAAACGAGTTTTTTGCCTCAGAAAGAATGCGGACATAACGGTTTCTTGCGTCGTTAAATGCTTGACGGTTTTCTTGACTGGGATTGTGTAGAAGCTTTTTGTGCGCTTTGACCTTTTCAAGTCTGGCCTTGTCACAGGATTTAGAGAACCAGGGCTTTTGAGTGGCTGCAGAGGTTTTCTGTGTACGTGGAATAAATAATTCCATGCCAGCTTGGATAATTTCGGTGACGTTTTGTGAGATATCAAAGGGGTCAGGATGAGAGAAGCAGGCAGACGCCCATGGAAAGGAGGAAAAGTAATCTCCCACTTCGTCCCAGTTCGCGGAGTTGTAGTGCCAAACGATACGTGGGTGTGATGACTGTGTGACCTCGGGTTGCATTGCGCAGGAAGCAGTGACCATGCCGTGGTCTGAGCGACCCAGGGGGCGGTGACTGATATCTTATAGCAGTCAGGATTTGTAGTAAGAAAGAGATCCAAGGGATTTGAGCTGTGTGTTAGGATGCGAGGAAAGTAAGTAGGTTGCTGAACCATATTGGCTAAAGAATTGCTGACTGCAAAGGCCTCCGCTGCTCTTCCTTGTGGATCGGTTTTTGTAGATCCTAGTCATTCCTTATTATGGACATTGAAGTCACCAAGAATAGTGACCTCGGAGGAAGGATATTCAGAGATCAGATGGTCGTTTTTTTCAGAAAGGTAGTCAAAGAGCTGGACAAAGTTGTTGTCAGAAGGTGACCGGTAAATGCAACAGATGAATTTAGTTGCAGCCCTGAGAGAGAGTTTTATCCATAGTATGTCTTTTCTTCCAGCTTCTAAATTGGGGAGTCTGGTGCAGGGTAGATTGCTACGGACGTACGCGCACACGCCTCCATGCAATCTAAAAGAAGTAAGGAGCTCATACCCCGGGAAATTAAGGTGATTAGTGGCTGTTTTGGCACTGATTTGAGTTTCGGTCAGGAAGAGGAGTTGGGGCCTATTAGCCTGGAGGAAATGGTGGACGGAGTTCAGGTTAGAATTTAGGCCACATATATTCGAGAAGGATATTGTAAATTTCGATGCTGGCGCTCCATGTACACCCCTCTCCCGGAGATCCGAATGTAGGGGTATTTTGCCTCCGGAATCTTTTGTACAAGGAGGAGCCATCATCATTTTTGTTTATAAGGGAAACCGACTCATACACCAGAACCGGAAACGTCCGTTGGGACTTCACCGGCTCCTTGATGCAAGGGGTGGTACCTCCTCGGGCGTGAAAAAATCCTTTACTATCACGTAAAGGAAAATTCCACTACCACCTACCATATTGCAAGTATACCACACCAGCCAACTATTAAAGAGCTGACCAGCTTTGGAACTTGCTTATAAAATGTTGGTTACCTAGCCCACTCCGCATGGTAAGTTATAAATGGTTACTCAATGTTACATGAGTTAATTTTATAAAATGTCTGAATATTAAGAGACAATAATTGCAAACCTATATACGAGACTAAAAGTTTTTTTAATAGTTACAATTCCTTTGTCCGTTTGTTGTTTCTCTTCATTGCGCAAAGTTACATAGTAGTATTGGTTGAACTTTGTAGATATAAAGTTCATTTATATCGCTATTCACAAACCGGTGCATATTCCATTTAATTTCCATAATAAAGTTATGAAAGTTAAAAAAAAATACACTGTGTTTGGTTAAAACATTTGAATAAAAGTGTAACTAACTGAAACCTTGCAAGTTGAAAACTGAAAATTGCTGGTTAAGACTTCAACCTTAAAATTGTACATTTGTTATTTTTTCAAAGTTAATCTTACAAGTTTTACATTTGAAATGTTTGAAATTTCACGATCGCTACTGTCGAAACTAACCAGTTTCCCCTTCTCTTAGTGAATTTTCGTACAAAAATGCGCTAATGAGGATAACGTCACTTTTAAATTTTTTAAAACGATTTTTCATCTGCGCGTAAACCAGAACCCCATATAGTACCACAGTACAGGTCAGTTTCAATTTATGTATATATATATATATATATATATATATATATATATATATATATATATATATATATATATATATATATATATATATATATATATATATATATATATATATATATATATATAGGGTCATTGTCCACTACGGCTTTCTTCCTTATTATCAGAGACAAAGATGCGCTTAAATTAGCAAATATATGCAGGAAATTCAGGTCATTTGAGACCTGCTTTCAAATACCGAAAACTCCGAATGGTTCCAGAGTTATACGTAAAAAAAACAAAAATCTCTATTTACTTGACTACTTCATATTTCGGTCATTTTCCTTGCATTTTATTCCAACAAAAAGGTTTTCCCCTAAAAAAGACACATGAAATCGGATGGTAAGGTTTATTTAGCAGTATCATTGTTCGTTTCGTCCAGACAATTTTTTCAACTTTTTATTTTCTTATGAACGCCATATTGAATTTTCACAAACTTGGAGAGAATGGAAAACTCTGCACATGGCTATATAGAATTTCCCATAATTATGGCGTACTTATCTCAATTTCTAATATTAGCTGATTTTATGAAGTAGTCTTTGGTTACCATGGTTAACATTGTTGTGATCATCATAGTAAATGTCAGTCTCAGTTTATAATAACATAGTTATTGACATTGCTCTGAAGGTTGTTTAAATTTGAAAATGTTTCACTGTAGAGGAAGAAAAAACGGATATGTATGAAATATACATTCGCTTATACAGAGATTCACGTATTGCTTCAGAAACTTATATCAACAGATACCCAGAAGGAAGAAAAGCAAGTCGGAAAATTTTTGCAATTTACCCATTATATTTCATAAAACATTTCAAAATTTTGAAATACCTGTACAAATACAAAGGTAGCTTTTAAATCTTACAACACGACGCGCGATTTGTTATTTAACGCGAAAGAAAAATCTTGTTTCTTGACAAAAGCTGGAGTTTATAAATTAGCTTGTACACATTGTAACGCAATCTACGTAGGTCAAACTTCTAGAAATTTTAACACCTGATACAAAGAACATATTTCTGCCTTTAGAAACAACCACGCTGACAAATCTACATTTGCAAAACATATTATTGATACCCAACATAGACCTACAGTAAATAACCGCACGAAACCACAACATTTTTGTAATGACAAGCGTAAACTAGAATTTTTTGAAGCTTTAGAAGTCAAAAAGTACACACACGACAATGGATATCTTGTTTTAAATAAAAAAACTGATTTCATGAATTCCCCTTTCTTGGATATTCTTCTTTCTGATTAAATAAATTGAACAAAATTATTCTGACTACTTAAAAAAAAGTTGTAATAAGAAAATTAATTGATGTATGTCGATATTTTCATTGTATAGAGTCTTCTTTATTACTATTATTGTTTAGTAATTTAATTGTTGTAACTGTTATTATAGTTATTACTGTTAAAGGTTAGTTCTATCTTTATGTTAAATATTGATCTACATCACGTAGACATTTTGAATGCCTCATCCGTCATTTGTATTTCATTTTATTTTCAATTTTAAAGAATTTTTGGATAAAAACCTCATAACATAGCAACAGATCTTTATTTGTAGTTCATTACCGCGTATTAATTCAACTTCTATCCTACGGAGTGTGCTGTCAAGCAGCGAAACCGGTTACAGAAACTTTGAAAAACATCCTAGAACATCTACAATTCAGAAGGCTACTTGTTCCAGTTAGCTTTTGCGCTGGCTAAGTCCTTCAGTTACAGAAACGAAACCTAACAGTAAAGCCAAAGAAGTAGTCTCCAAGCATGTATGTAGTATGGACCAGTTTCACCAAGTAAGGGCAACAACAATCAATGAAAAGTTTAATATATTTCTAAAAGCTTCAGGAAAACACAATTAAAATCATAATATGAAAATAGCCCTACTTTTACATATTTTAAATGAAGCGGGATTAGATGTATTTAGTACTTTTCCAGTAGATAAGACAAATAAGCTGGAAGATGCTCTCTGTTGTTTTGATTAAGCCGAAGACAACTATTACTATGGAAACATTAAAAGTTTATAACTCATATCAAAAAGAAAACCAGAGCTTTTACGCTTTTGTAACGGAACCTAAGAAGCAACGTGCTAGGTTTTGATGTATCTGTATAATTATAAAAAGCCATATGCAGATTGAACAATCAAAGATAAATTAATTCTGGGCCTTTACGACAAGCAAGTACAACAAAGGATTATTCGGGAAACTGATATTACGCTATTAAATGTGTTTAGTGTATAGCATTGTATAACGAACATCTCAAACTTTCTACTCCGGTGGAAGAAGTTCATGCTGTGAGAAGTATCACTATAAAGTGCAGAAAATGTGTATCTGAACATATGGTAGGAAGATATCCTGTGTACAGTAAAATTTGCAATTTATCAGATACGTAATCACTTTGCTAAAGTATACTTTCACAATCAGAATATCCAAGCTTGACAAACACGGGCATCGGGATATGGAAATATCTTTACAAGTCCAAATCAAGGCCCTGAGAGCCAAGCAGAGAGCAGTCATACAAGGAAAGGGTCGGAAGTTCTGATTGATGACTTTCAGTTATAGCTTTTTGTATGTGCAAGTGAGTGTAACTTTGTGGAATATTCTGTCCAATGTAGTTATATTCTATAAAGGTATAATTACTATTACGGCAGTGTAATTCCTTTAATGCCACACTGAAGGCTTGTAGGATCAATCAAATTGCAAGTAACTTCAGTGAAGTAACCTCGAATGTTCATCTCGGAAACTTTGTATTTGGCTATTACATTGTCTGGCAACTCCAAGAACTGTATCTTAACTGTAACCTACACAAGCGGAGTGATTGAAGTTCAAATTCTAAAATATATGGAGAGTTGCGCTTGCTTATACGAAAATATATACAAGGCCAGTTTAATGGAGGAAAATTAGAGAAATCTGAAGATAAATCAAATATTTCATTGCATTTCTTTCATTTCTGTATCGTTCAAAAAATGTACACATGGTGTTTCGTATAAGAACCGACACACAGCAGGGGCATGTAGGTAAGCCTAAAATATAGTGATTTAACACAACTTCTCCCTTTACTAAGTTGCACCTCTGAGAAGTTATAGACATTCAAAGTGGCGTTTCAAATTTCGGAAAAACCAATATCTGCATAATACTTTAACTCATCAAATTCTGAGTATACCAACAGCATTAATCGATGGTAAGTAGAGTTCAATTGAAAAGGGTTGAATAGGTTGAGCACCACTTGAAATGTCTGTAACTTCTCAGGGGTGCAACTTATAGTATAAGTGTAAGTTGCTTTAAACCATCATATTTTAGGTTTTCCTAATACACGACTCTGCTCTGTGTCGGCTCTTATGCGAAATACCCCTATATCCTAAGAAGAGCAATGTGCCCATGAGGATATGTATGGACTTCGAGAAGATTCATTGACTTGTTCGTGGAGCATTTTCAGAACATACTGGGAGCTCCTAAGAATATTATAAATAACATTCCGAGAGCCTTATTGGTATGGCAGAATCTATCCAATTGTCATAGTCATATAATGTTCTATGAATATATTTGTATCTGGTGAGAATGTTCTAGGGATATTTCAATATTATTTCGAAACATTCCTGGTATATTCTCAGAATGTGTCTGTGCTGTCTGAGATATATCCAGGCAGCACAAACATATTCTGTGAATTTACTAGGAAGGTATTGGAAAAATATCTATTCATTCTTTCATTGTCAGAAAGTCACACTGACTTGTACTTACAAAAAAAACTACAACTTAAAGTCATGGATTATGAAAACTTTGCTGCGGTAGATTACTGCGCAAATCCGGAGTGTCAAGTTAGCGTTTCCGTTGTTATTAATGCTTGGCCGGTATATAAATCTTTCCTTGGTGCATTTTTGATTCCTTATCAGAGGGCTAAAAATATCGTTTTCATTCCGAACTGTAGGCATTATGCAACTGTTTAATCTGTAGTTTGTCAATGTTTCTGTATTGTAATAAGTGAATTATATATATATATATATATATATATATATATATATATATATATATATATATATATATATATATATATATATATATATAGTTGACAAAAGCATTAAATTTTCAAATTCTATTAGTGTATTACGTAACAAGCGCATTGAGTAAGTGAATTTTACTTAATGGTGAGAATCAAACATGCAAAATAGTTACTATTAGAATTCCTACCGCTATACCGTAATCATCATCAATATTTTTCAATGAATTTTAAAGTTATATACTATTATAAGGACATCTTAAGCACGTTAAGCGAATCTTTTAAAGAGTGATCTATCAATATACGTTCAAATATTCTCAGTACATTGATGAAGAATTATCTTTGTGTTTTATAATTTAATGGATGTGCTTAAAATATCCAAGACGGCACTTTGAAATTCCCTGAATGTTATTATTAGAACAATCCGAAACAAACATTATGAAAAAAGAATGTTCTCACATTGAGAAAATATTCTGGGAATATCTTGAGCTGCATGGGTACGATTATTTCAAATGTAAATAAAAATAAATGGACGTTGTGTATATAAAATTGCCGCAAGATGGCTGAAAACTTAAAATGACGCCAGTTACTGTCCGTTGGTGTTGATGACGTAATATACTAGATATGTTTACACTGACATTGCTTTAAAAGAGATTGTATTTTATCATTGTGATATACGTAGATAGGTTAGTATATCTGTCAATTATATAAAAAAGGTAATGAAAATTCGCTTTCATAACGCACTTACTACGTTCAAACTTTTACTCTTGGTTATATATGGTATTTTCAGTTTATCAGTTTCTAGGAAAAAAGAGATTTTTTCAATTTTATTTTGTTAGATAAAAAAGAAAACACGTTTAAATCACAAACGCTCTAATTTAAGCTACTGCTAAAACATCCCAGAAAGGTATGTTCGAAATAAATTTGCTACAAGAACAACAGCTATTTAAACAAAAATTTCAGGACTTGTTAACCACACTTCTCGCAATACCTACTTATTGTTCACAACCCGCATTCGTTTTAGAATATTAATCTAAAAACACCATTTTTAAGGTTTCAAATCGCCCTTTGGCGTTTTTAAAAGAAAAAACCATTAAGTTATCAAAGTATTTTTTTGGCATTTCTTGGCATTTTTTCACTAAAAAAACTTTATCTTTTTTGTAATATACAAACAGGCTTTGTTAACCACATTAAATGTTCAGGTCTCGCGTGCCATCTTTAATGTAGTTCTTGGAGTCTAGTGCGAACAACATTTTTTAAATGCCTATAGATTTCTCTTCTTTTAAATTAGAACTTTGAATTTGAGCAAATACCATACCTTCATATTATAGGAACAACTTGCGGACCAAATCTGGTTACAATAGGTTTGTTATTTTCGTAGATAGAAAATTTTTTCGAATGTCCTAAATTGATGTCGGATATGGGTTCCAGGTTAGTTCCTAGTTAGCGGTCAATTGAAGATGTTTTTTCAAAATTTAAAGGTTGCATTCTGCTCGTAGCGATTTTTTTTACGAAAATTTGCTAAAGTGTTAAATAAAACATATAAACAATATAAGCGAGATTTCCCAATCAAATCCATTTACAATATGTCTTAAGTTCAGCTTTTTTTTAGTGCTGTCATTTAGACGCCAAACTCGAAACTAAGTACTGACGACAACACACGTAAGAATTATTTGCTTGTCTAACAAGTTTATTTAATATTCTTTACGTACTTTTAATGACTCGCGAGTGCAGAACTAAATTAAATGGACTTTCAATACAAATTTTAGCAGTCTGGCAACATTGCGTTGAACGTTCTCGTGAATCTTACATCGAATCCAATACAAATTTTAGTGCCCGAGTCCTTGTCATAGGAGACGATAGGCATCCTTCTACAAATATATTATTTAGCGGTTTTCTGCTTTTTGGCAAATCGGGGTTATCTAAGTCTAAGTAATAATTTGTACATTTATACTTGCCCGTAGAAAGTTCAACGTGAGCTTTACTGCTTACACTTTTAAAACCAATAATTCAATTTAAGTAAAATTGTGCTACAAGAAACTAATTTGTGAAAATGGAGTTAATTGTTAACAACCCAAACGTAAAATATACAGACAATTTTATAGAAGCTAACTATGAATATCATTACACAAAAGCTGAAAAACTAGGGAACAAGACATATGTAAGTATTGTTCGTTTTCTCTCAACCAGATGCGTTATATTTCATCTATTATAAAGTAAGTACTTAAGAAATAATAACATTAAAATTGCTTAATAGACAAAAGACAAACTAATATTAAAACCGTAAATATGAAAAATTCCTCTTTGTGGGTTAGTTATTAATTTACTAATAATCTTCATTGTATAGTTTTTCAAACTTTTCTGATTTTTGCCAATACATTTTCAATAAAATATTTAAGCATCTAATCAAGAAGTATGGGATGAGTTTTGCACCACGTACTTTTTGATTACATGTAATATCCCTTTTGTATCTGTTAATATATGTAAGTTTTTTACATGGGTACGATGTGATTTTATTTAAAGGACAGCTATCTATTTTTATTGACACCCGTATTGTTTTATGTATAGATATAGAGTTGTACGTTTATACCGCATTAAATACAAATCAGATGGCTAGGACTGCATTTGTCACTTCTGGAAAGTTCCAGACACAAGAGGGAAAATCAATATATCCCTATCTAGAATGCAAGGTTAAATGGCTCAAATTTTAGTTGGACGAGTGGGAACACAAACCCTAACATTTATTCATTTATCTGTTGTTAAATGCCTTCTTTGATTAATCAAACCCTCCCTTTGTTGATTAACAGCTGAAACAGGGAAAAAGGGTTCATCAAATTAAAATTATGTATTCTCCAATTTTAAATATGTAGTGAAAATTTGGTAAGGTAGTTTTTATTTTGTCTTTTTCTTTGTCCGAAGTACTTTGATAAAAAAGAAACGCACGACAGTAATCGAAAATTAGATCAAAATAGTTTAAAAGTCTGGATGCAGCAAATGCATTATGAAAGTGAATTTTGATGAAAAAAGTGTTTAATAACAATTGTCTTTTTTAATAAAAAGCGTCAAATTTTTTTAAGAATATAACCTATATAAAAGCAACAATAACCTACCATATTACATCAAAATGATTATTATTATAAGTACAAAAATTTTTCAAAAATAATCTTGAAATGTTCCTGGATAACCTGACTCGATTTTCCTGCCCAACCAACCTCTTCAAGCTATTTACATACCTGCCAAGATATAATTATTCACAAAAAACTTTTTGAGAAAAACTTAAAAAAACATTTTTTATAGAAATTTGCGATTTCTTTTCAAAAATTGGCTTAAGTAATGTTACACGAAAAGAATGTTTTTTACAAAAATTTACTAAACAATTTTTTTCACGTAAATCAGAAAACATTTCATTATATTAACTTATTAAACATATATTATTAAGTACCTACCAACGTTTCACAAAAAAATTACAAAAATGATTTCTACGGAAACACTAAAAAATTTCTGCGAAAACTGACTAAATATTGTGTTCACGAAAATTTGCTGAAAAATACATAAAATTCAAATTATATAACTAATCTGTAATTAAAATTGAAAAAAAGAGAAAAGTCGTTTTTTGAGCTTTAAATAAAATCATTATAAGCGGAAAAATACTCTTATTTTTGTCACAATCTGTCAGAAATAAGAACGTAATTTAGGTCTGTCAGTTTAAAGTTTTGTTTGACATTTGTGAAAACACCTTGGGTGCGTTCGAAAACGTCTCTATCCGTGTAAAATTCACTCTAGCTGAAACTAAGTAGTGGGGGGATTGGTGTGACGCCCCAATCAACTTGTTTCCGAACGGCATCTCAGCAAATTTTAAATTTTGACAATCTATGAAAAGCGCGCAAGGCATGCTGAAGTTTAGTATTTTGACATAATTTTAAAAAGTTTACTGCAAATAATCGAACATTCTGTTAAGAACTTAAAACTATTAATGTTAACGATTAAAAAGCGGGCATAGATATCCTTCCTTAAACATTTTGCCTTATTTCTGCTTATTTTGGACTTCGAACCCAGGAATATCTTTTTGGCTGTTGCTAACTTATACTTTTTTTTATTTTTGAATATAATAACAACGAAACTTTCCGGATGAAGATCCAAAAGCTCCTATTAACGTTTTTGATGAATATGAATTTGTATTTCAGAGAAAGAAATGCTCCGTGTTATTTGCGCTATTATGAACAAACTATTTCACTGTTTTTTTAATTGCTGATAGTATCCATAAGAAGCCAGTTTCCTTCTACATCTTGTACGATACAGTTCCGTCTTCGTTTTAAATTATCAATATCTGCCTACCTTTCTCTAAATTGATGACTTCTTCCATTTTTATAAAAAGGCTTGTAAATATAAATACAAGAACCAATTTTCGTTAATACCTAACCTAACCTGCTTTAATATAAATTTAACAGTTAGTTGAATTAACAAATGTCAAGTTATAATCGCCGCACTCCAAAATAGGCTGAATAGAGCGGCACTCGGAGTTAACGATTTTGTGTTCTCGAACTACCCACTCTAACGCTCGAGCGTCCACCCGACTAATTTCCGAACGACTTGTGCGATTTTCACACTAGAGTGATATTCTTGAACGCAGCCCTTATCAACTACTTACATATATATTTTGTTACGTTCTTCGGGGTTCTGGATTTGTTGACTAACAAAACACAGCTTTTCAAACTACTAATTTATTATTACCAACTATTCTCCGACCACAAACACACCAACTAAAATATGCCTCTATTACAAATGTCCATAGAACTATCTTTTACTATTCGCCTTGTATGATCGTTTATTCTGCACCATCAGAAACTCACGGCTGACTACTGACTCTATCTGCAGCTATGCTATTTATACTGTCATAGAGATTCCAGACCTTTTAACATTGATCCATAGCTGTGACTTCTGGCTCATTCTAGAAATATAATTCCAGGGTGTTCACTGTTACCAACACACTTTACAAGATGCCTTTGACCACAGAAGCAACAGAGTTCATAAACTTAATCTCATAGAGACGGGTGTGACACTGCCCCCTTCTTACGTTCGACGGTCCCGGAGAATTCTGACATTTCTTGGTATGGCGTAAGCCTGTGCATATGGCCCACCTACATCTTGCTCTTTGGGCTCCTCTTAATGCGATAGATAACGTCATTGATCCTTTTGACCACCTTATACGGACATTCCCATAACTTCTGTAGTTTCGGTGACAGTCCCTTGCGTAGTACTGTATATCATACCCAATCTTCTTCTTCTTTAAAATCGGCCGGATTATCTCGCACCTCATAACGGGTCTTCATGCGGTCGCTTTCTACTCGTATGTGCATTCTGACAGCATAATGGATGGATTCCCTTCTCGTCAATATGTCATTGCTCTCTTCAAGCGAGGTTCTTGCGTTGCACTGGTTCTTCCGCACGATTGCTCTTATTCTGGTGTTTCTACTTGCACAAATATCTACTATTCTTCCCGTCGACCTCAGCGCAGTTCCAACAAATGTGTTCACTGGATTTTGTCTGGGTCGCCTTCACACATACATGGTCTTTACACCATTCGTCTTATACTTCTTCCATAATTTATTTTCTACTTGCTTCTGGCTAAGTAACTGAGTCGTCTCTTCCTCCCACAGCTCTTTCACTGGGATGACATTTTCACGGCAGTTGTGTGATTTTCAGCGCTACCTGCTACATTATTACGACGACCTTCTCCTTAGTATGTCGCAGCTCTCTTCAAGTGAAGTTTTTACGTTGGACTGGTTCTTCCGCACAATTGCTCTTGTTCTAGTGTTTCCACTTGCACCAATAAATCTGCAGGCCTTATTCGTCCCGTCGACATCAGCTTCGTTCGAACAAATGTATTCACTGACCTTTTTCTGGGTTGGATTCACACTTACATGGTCTATACACCATTCGTCTTGTACTTCTATAATTATAATTTCTTTTTGTGTTGCTTCCCGCTGAATAACTGACGTCGTTTCCTCTCTTTGTTGTATTCACTGGAATGACACTTCCATTGCAGATGTTAATGTTGCTATTTTCTTCCAGGGAGATTTTCCGTACTCCCAGGTAACTGACAGGCGGCATTATTATTTATCCACTTACGATAGTCAGGATGTTAGTGCCAAGCTCAAATTTAACGCACTGATCTGATATGGTGGCGACTATGGCCCTCTGTGTTGCCTACAATGTTTCAAGTTGCAGCTTAACGTCAGTTTTGCCAAATACCTGGATCCAATCACCACTGGCTGCATTTGCTCTGTAAACGCTATCTGACTCTCTTATTCGCCATATTGGTACCATGTCGCGGCGAATAATCGCTCTAGATGCACCGTTGTCGAGCACCCTCTGGGTCTTATTGCCGATTACGTCTCCGTTTACAACGAGGGCGCTGCCAGAATTTCTTCACCTTGCAGTAAAACATTGGTGCATTCGGGGCTTTTAGATTCGTTGTCCGAAACGGGATCTTCTATAACTTCCTGGGTGGTGTTCAAATTTGCAGCTTCAATTATCGGAATCGGTTGAAATACCTGAAATGTCTACAGAATTATCTGGTTCGGTAATCCATCGCATCCTACACGTGTACCAATTTCATAAGCCTAGCACATTCGCTCAGAGGAATGGCATTGTCTTCGACAGCAATAACATCTTCCGAGACGCTTAAATTAACGTTTTCATTTCTATGCTCAAAATTAAAACCAGTGTGCCCGAAACAATTTTGTACCATTTGTTATGTGAGATTTTTCCACGCATGATCAAGGAGACGAATAGCTTCGATGGCATTTACCGAAAATTGACATTGATTCTTGTCCATATTGTGAATTACTTTTGTGACGAGTTGTCTCTTGTAATTACATTTCAGAGAGTTGATAATTTCCTGATCTAAAGGCTGCAGTACAGATATGGTATTAGGTGTCAGAAAAACTAGTTTGATGTTCTGTAAACTCGTCAATTGTGGTTGTGCCGCTCAATTATCCACCCCAAGCAAATTTTTTCAATTTTTTCTTTCCAGTTCTCTAGCCAATTCTTCTACTTCAGTTTTTAAAATATCGCCAGTCACCCATGTTTTTTATTAGCAACATATTTGACGGACAAACTCCTTAGATTCTTAAAACATCTTAGTTTTTATGCTTTGCCAATAACCAATAGTCTTCGAAACTCAGAGCCGTCATAATTTACACAAACTAGTAGTCAGTCGCTCTTTGGAAAACTTCCCAGCAACACATTTTTCGTTTTTGAATTTTGGAATTTTGTCCGGTAACATTTTGTAAAAAAAGTCCTGTCTAGTCTGCATTGAAGACATCACATGCCTGATATCCCTCAGATTTTTCTCGGAAGTTATTTCGAAGCCAATCATATGTGTCTTCCTTATTTACAGATTTGGCTTCCCCAGAAACTTTCCCTGAATTAATTGAAGACTTTGTTTAAAACCAGAAATCCAAGTTGTATAACACTGGAAACTCTCTCCATATCCCATTTCTCTACCAAACAGCTTTCAAACAATGCTTTGTCCAAGCTCTCAGTGTCTGTTGTTTTTACAGTTTTTCTCTTGTTGTCAATAGTGTTGGAACCGTTAGCCTGGACAATAGCATTCTCGCACCTTAAAATTGTTGACAAGGTAGACAATGCAATAGAGTACTGGCTACATACATCAGTTTTTTTCATTCCCGTTTTCACTGGTTTTAATATTGACATTGTCTCTTAAATGGTAAGGCGTTTTCTTTTAAAACCGGACGCGGACATTATGTAAACAAGACTAATCACCTACCTCAAACGCGCAGTGATCGAAAACTGATTGGAATAAGGCGGAACTTTCAAGATTTAAACAGAAAAACAAAAAGCGACACAAATGTACAGTTGTAATGAATTAACGAACGTTTATTTCAAGCGGTAAGGGGGACTCCATCATTGTATGAGTGGAAAAACCTATAAATATTTTCTCTTGTGTACAGTAAAATTTATTACCCATTAGTGTCATGTCTCAATCAAGAAAACATACGCATCTAGTCCTAGTGTGCGAATAGTCATATTTTTAGGTAGAAATGCAACGAATTTCACAGAAAGACAAAGCCCTCTTGATTACTTTCGGACATCTGTGTATCGCAGTAAAAATGTGAACGGGTCAGCGCAATAATTACCTCGCTAAAACCGAAATCGCATCCGAACACGGACCCTAATATATATATATATATATATATATATATATATATATATATATATATATATATATATATATATATATATATATATATATATATATATATATATATATATATATATATATATATATATATATATATATATATATATATATATATGTATGTATGTATGTATATTCCACGCGTTCAAATTTCTGTGAATATTATCAGCAAATTTTCGCGTAAAAACATTGCTCGGTTTTCGCAGATATCTTTTTTAGCGTTTTTGTAGAAATCATTTTTTGTCATAATTTTTGGGAAATGTTAATAACTGACTTTTTTTAAAGTTATTGTAAAAAATGTTTTTCAATTTTCGTTTAAAAAACTTTGTTCAGTAACTTTTCGTGGAAAAAGCTGTAACGAATTTTCCTAAAAAGATTTTTATATAATTTTTGTGTAACATTGCTTAAACCAATTTTTGTGGAAAATTGACTTTTTTTTAAATTTTGAAAAAGCTTTTTACGAATAATTAATTATTTCTTGCCAAGTGGGGTTTTCGTGTAAATTGCATGAATATATTCGTTGGCCAGGAAAATCGGACCAGTTTTTTCGGAACAAATTAAAGCTAATGTTATTTTGATGAAACATGGTAGGTACATGATTTCTACTATAAAGACTACCCTAGCTACCAAATTTCCACCTTTCGTTCAAAGGAAGACATTTGAAATTTTAAAAATTTTTATGAAAATTTGTAACCATAACGTACTTGCTGCGTCCAGACTTTTTTAAATATCAATTTAAGCATGCAATAAGTATTGAAACCAACCTTACATAAACATTAAGGAACAGTAGGCTGTTATCTAAGTAGGTACTTTGTTGAATGTTGTGTGTATTTGATGATGTTGATGTTTCAAACACGTCTGATAAGTTAGATTATCATTTATGTCTAGATAAGATTACAGCTTTCATGTTTGGATTACACATATGTAAACCGATATTATATAATATTCCTGGAAAAACTAGGCGTTTTTTCGCGACATGCTGACCTTCATCTAATAAACTCTATGTGTCACACCGATAACTTTAAGTGCGTTTCTTTTGCAAGTGGTTTGGATAATTATGTTAGCCAGGAAAATTTTGCGTATCTTTTCGGGAAACTTTTGAATCTCCGGAAATAACAAAGCTATGGCACCAAATTTAGCATGCAGATTAATGTTATAAAAAGTATACTATATATCAAAATTTGGATCTCCATGTTGAAATAAAAAAAGTCTGGACGCAGCAAGTGCGTTATGGAAGTGAATTTTCATAAAAATGTTTGTGATAGCAAATATGTCTCTCTAATGCAAGCAGGCATCAATCTGGTTATGGCCTATGTAGCAGAAACAAAGTACCATATTTTATCAAAATAACTTATTGTTTGGAAATGTACAAAAATTTGCCGCAAATAAACTTAAAATGTTTCCGACAAAACTGGTTTCCTAGCCAACAAACCTTGAATTAATAGACAATATGTCCCCTGTGGGTCCGGAGACTAACTAAAAGAATAGGCCCAAGGTAACTCCTGTCTGTCGTAAGAGGCGACTAATCGGAGTTGGTGGGCGGTGGTGGACTTCTCCTTTATGTGATAGTAAAGGATTTTTTTTCACGCCCGAGGAGGTACCACCGCTTACATCAGGTGAAGTCTCAACGGACGTTTCCGGTCCTGGTGTATGACTCGGTTTCCCTTATAAACAAAAATGATGATGGCTCCTCCTTGTACAACAGATTCCGGATACCCCTCCATTTGGATCTCCGGGAGAGGGGTGTACAGGGGGCGCCGGCATCAAGATTTAACATATCCTTCTCGAATATATTTGGCCTAAATTCTAACCTGAACTCCGTCCACCTTCAGGCTAATAGGCCCCAACTCCTCTTCCTCACCGAAACCCAAATGAGTGCCAAAACAGCCACCAATCACCTTAATTTCCCGGGGTATGAGCTCCTTACTTCCTTTAGATTGCATGGAGGTGTGTGTGCATACTCCGTAGCTGTACCTGGACAGCAAATTTCCTATCTAACCAGAGCATTTCTGTTGTCGTGCATGGCCATTTCTCTATACTGTATCCCATTAATGGAGGTGTCCCTCAAGGTTCAGCTTTAGCCCCTACTTTTATCTTCTTCACATCAATGACCTCCTCTCTAGAACATCCAACCCAGTTCACGGTTACGCGGATAACAGCACCCTCCACTCAAATATACAATATTCTAAGCCTGTCTCTTTAGCCCAATTAGATGAGGATGGCAGACTCATGGAGGGTTCTGTCTCTGTGGATCTCCAAAAAATATTATACTGGGGAAGTATAAATCTTGTACAACTCAACTCTACCAAATCTTAGTCTTTCTCTCTATCTCATAAGAGAAACACCAGCCCTAGACCCATCATAATGAACAGCCAAGTTATTCAAAGTAATGAGTCCTTTTGACTTGGCGTTTCTGTGGATCGAAATTTCAATTGACACCTACATGTCACATCAATTTCAGAAGCGGCTGCTAAGAAATTAGGTTTCCTCTTCCGGGCTCACAAATACTTTTCACCAGATACTCTCTATAACTTATGTACTTCACAAATAAGACCAAACCCCGAATACTGCTCCCACATCTGGGGTGCCGCTGCAGCTTCTACACTCGCTATACTGGACTCCATTCAGAAGATAGCTATACGTCTCATCGGAGGCACCACCCTCACCTAAAGACTGCCATCCCCTGACCACCGACGTGCCGTTGGTGACCTCTCTCTCTCTCTCTCTCTCTTTTATAGATATCTGCAAGGGCACTGCTCAGAGGAGCTTTCTTCCATAGTTCCTCCACCTGCTCCCACAACAGATCTACCAGGGGAACAGAGCGAATGCACACTTTTACTGTGCAGATCACCAGACATAGAACATCTGGGTATGCCCGCTCTTTTGTCCCGAGGACTTCCAAGTTGCCGGCACATGTTTTTCCTTCTCCTCCGAACCTCCAAACCTTCAAGTCAAGAATTAACAAGTTGCCTCTTTCCTCCTTGTCGAAAACAACGGTACGATAGTATTAAGGCGGTGAGCCCTTGTGGTGTGTTGTTGAAATTAAAAAAATTGAGTTATTGAAATTTGAAGCATTTAATGAAAATTTGCTACCAAAAGGCACTTACTGCGTCTCGATTTTTTTTTGTACGTATCACCAACGACTTATGGGCAACCCTGTGATTGTCAAAATAAATTAAAAAATGTAGCTCACATTACCCTATAATTAACGTATACAAATTTTTCTCGTATCTTGTATAATAAGAATTATATTGAGCTTTACCGTAGAAATGCATCACTCTGTATATATGTAAACAGATTAAAAACTGAAAGTAAACCCGGATATGGATTTTAGGGGGCATAGCTTGCGCTCGTTTGAAGAAATCTTTCCAAAACATTGATAATTAACGAGTTAATGGCTCTTTAAATCACACAAGAAGTTTTTTCAAGTGGTGCAATTGAATATGCAAATATTTTGCTTAATACTGAAGCTAGGTAAAATCCGGAGGCTGAGGTGGATTCTTCGCGACAAGCTACATAAGAAAATGTCATTATTTTTCAAAAACATTGATAATGAACGAGTCTATCGCTGTTTAAATCACACAAGCGGGTTTTTCAAGTGGTGCAAATGAATATGCGAATATCTTGCTTAATAATAAAGCTACGTGAATCGGAAGGCTGCATTGGATTCACAGCGACAAACTACATAAGAAAATGTCATTAGTTTTGAAAAAGATTGAGAATGAAGGAGACTATCGCTGTTGAAATCTCACACAATGAGTTTTTTCAAGTGATGCAACTGAAAATTCAAAAGTTTCGGTCTCCTCATTAACGAATTTTTTCTACGAAAATTTGTTAAAAATTATAGACCGTAATACCATAACTTAACTAAAACTACCGCCAAAGCATCAGAAAAAGGTATATTTGAAATGAAATTTCTGGAAATAGTTTAGTAAAATGAAGGACAATGATGGTTGAAGCTGAAACGGAAGGGTTTGCAGAACACTATTCTTGCGACATTTTCTTTACGTAATCAGTATGAGTTCCGGGTTCTTTGCCTAAAATGTTGACAATTTTGACGTTTCCAATCGCGACTTTGACGTTTTGAGGAAAACCCTCAATTTTGTTTCCTTTAAAAGCCCATAACTTTCTTGTCTTTTAACATATCGACATAGATTTTGGTACATGGTTCACTCTTTATAATGCAAACACGCGTACCAAATTTGATTGCCTTTACTTTGTTACTTCCGGAAATATAATTTTTTCCGAAAGAAACACAAAAATTTACTAGGAAAACCTGGGCCGATTTTCCTGGCTAACGAACTTATCGAAGCCACTTGCAAAAGGAAGGTACTCAGAAAATTTGAGCAAAATCGTCCTATTTTTTGAGTTATCGGTAAATATATATATATATATATATATATATATATATATATATATATATATATATATATATATATATATATATATATATATGTATGTATGTATGTATGTATATATATATATATATATATATATATATATATATATATATATATATATATATATATGGCCTGAGGTGGATATGGCGTCTATATATCGGACGTCATATCGCATTGTTGATTTTTTGGCTTCTATGATCATTTTTGACTGTTATGAACTGATTCTGAGATTTTCATTTTGACGCCATAAACCCGGATTTTGGATGAAAGCGTATATCTTACCTCTTGTTATTAGCGGCGCTATCAAGAATCAATATACGCAAAGTATATATCTGAACAGTAGTCAACGTTTAGTTTACAGTGGATACGGCGTCCAAGTATTGGCAACGTGGCTTATCGCTTGTTCTGCTTAAGATTTTAAGTTATATAGTCCACTCTACGTTATTATCAAAATAAGGACTCCCACCTTTTTATATGTTATGGGTCTTCTGGAGCGTTTGTTTAAATGTGTGACATTCTATATTTAACTGATACTTTTCAAGAATATTTACATGGAAAAAAATTTTAAAGTGATTTTAGAGAACAGCCCTAATAAGCAAATCGCAAATAATAAGTAAACAAAATAATTTTAATTTTCTATTGTTTTAATTTAGTTTTATTAAGTACTGTACATTTAAAGATTGTTTAGGCAAATAATATGTAAAAAATAGGGTGAGAATATTAAAGTATGTGGAAGTTTGGTTGTGTTGAACTCAGTTATTTTAATAAATGCAGTAAGATAGAAAAGTACTGTTTCGTTCAAAATTTTGAATTTTGTTTAATTTAATACACTAACATAGTTTATCAACACTACTCTTCTAAAACCTCTGATATCACCCAAGTCTTTCATGCAAGGTTCTGGTACAAACTCAGATAGGTTCTTGAGCGAATGAAAATATAACTATAAAAATACGTTAACTTTTTGAGAAGCCTTGCGTAAAAAGTGCGAGTGTATCTGTGTGCGTGCGTGCGAGGGCATGTGTGTGTCTGTGTGCGTGTGTGGTTGTAAGTGCGTGTGTAGCACAATTTTGTATACAAGATAACTTTGAAAAGCATGAAGGTTAGCGATAACTTCATTTTTGGTATATGAAATTCTTGGAAGCGTAAAATAAAGTTATTAAACCTGCCCTATCCTAATAGCCTTTACGTTTTTCTTTTTGTTGTCTTTAAAATAGAAAACATTGCTTAGTTAATAATTCAGCAAATAGTTAAAATGTGTTTTGAAACGTTCTTTAAAAACTCAAATAAAATATATCTTGTAATGTTTTACTGAACCGGCCGATTTTAAAACGGCGGCAAGTTTTTCTTAACAAACTTTTACTGTCACTATTTAATAAAATTTAAAGATTTTTTTAATTTATAACAAAATAGCAGTCATTTATAAAAAAATATCTTATTAGTTAAAATAACATCGTTCAAATACGTCAAATATGTATTCAACATTCAGCAACGTCGAATGTGGTTTTCTTGTTTTTCTGGCATGTATCTATTGGCACTTGCTATAATTTATTATAAATATGCAGTAGCAAATGCATACCCCCACGTCTGAAAGGTCTAGAAAGCCTAACCAAGGTAAAAATTATATTGGATGTTAAAATATTGTAAAATGGGACATTAGAAATATATATTGCCGCTAAATTCCTACTGTATGTTTACGTGGTATGCTCTAAAACAGGCCAAATATAATCCAAAACAATAATGAGTAATACGATTACCTATATAATCAAAAATGTGTTTGTGAATCATATCAGTTGGCGATTGTTTTTTAAATTCCAATAATATAATTGTCTAGGATTTGATACCGCGAGGTTGTCTTACCTATTTTTCAGTTGGTTAAAAAAATTGCAAAAATATTTTAGGTTCGTTTTATAAGAACTCTTGTTGTATTGTGAGTTATTTTTTAATTTTGTAAAAGTTTTATTTAATTGAAATTAAGTAACCTGAAAACTTGATTCATTTATACTGAATTCTCGCAAAATTTGGTATTGTATTAATTGGCAAACCATTTTTTGCTTAGAGGTAAAGTATAAAAATTAATAATGTGTTATTAAAGTAACATATAAACAATATATTTATACATCATAGAACAACTTCCTACTGAATATATTTAGGATAAGTATCAGCTTGAAGATAAATCCAGTTTATTTGAACCCTTTCCAACACTTCATAACTAATTTAACAAAGAACATAGAAAAAGCGATGGAATTTATTTTATTTCAGTCCCAATAATTTTAGTAATAATACTTAGATTGGGCTGTTTAAGTGTTTTCCAGCTGTATCTATTCATGATCAGCATAATCTCAAAAATAACTTCACTTCACACTAAATGAAGTTTTATTTAAAGCTTTTCTCTTTTTATGATAGAGTTCATGAAAGGCAAAGCTAGTTATGTGTCCCCAAGACATCATGAACTTGATTGTTCTGCCACAAGATGGGTGTTTACTCGCTTCTTAAATAGTTAGGTTATATGTCTTCGGAAATATGTCTGCTGGGAGGGCGTTCCAAAGCTTAGATGGTCTAGGAAAGAACAAAGAATATTAATGAACCGTTCGACACGTAGACAATTTGACACTAGAAGCATGTGTATTTTGACTAAAACGGGTTGGCCGATTAAAGGTTACAAGCGAAGGTACCAACGAAGCAATTTCTAAGGAGCAACGTCGGTAGCAATAACGATAGAAGAGGCAGAGATCTCAAACCTTTCTTTTGTAGTCGAGAGAAGTGAGATTGCCTGTGATATAATGAATCTCCTATAAAGCGAACAGCTCGTTTATGAATAGAATATAGGAGGGACAAGTTTGTTTTGGGGGCAGCACCCCAGACATGCAATCAGTATTCCAACTGTGCTTTATACAGGATCAAAAGCTGCTGTGACGAAAGCAAACTTTTTACGCAAAAGAGACACCTAAGCTTTTTTTGCTGCCGAAGCTTGTAGGTGCCAGCAAATATCCTATGCAGAAGTTATTCCTAATGTAGAGATTGTGGATTTTTGGGCAGTATTTTGCCAGCTATCTGGACGTCTGGGCACTGCATATCACCCTTCCTAGAGAAGAGGCAATTCTATGTTTATCAGGCATTAAACATAACCAAATTTGCAGACCCCGGCTGAGAATCTTAGACGGGTCATCATTTAGGGAGTTGGTTACTTTAACTCTCAATGATAAGGAGCTAGAAGTAGATATTGGGCGCGTCGATGAGAATGTGCTGCGAAGAGTACTATCATCAGCGAAACTGTGTATTGGATTGTTGGTTGTTGACAGAAGGTCCTTTATATACAAAGGAAAAAGTGTGGTAGCTAAAATGGACCTCTGTGGAACACCTGCATTAATTTTTAATACATCTGATAAAGCACCATCGACAACAATATGCAAGAAGCGCCCCTTCAGAAAACTAGATAACCATAGGCATAGTTTTAAAAGCAATCAGCATGATGAAAGTTTATTGAAGAGTACCGCATACCAGATCTGATTGAATGCTTTAGAAATGTACAACGAAATTGCATGACCAGCTCCATTTTTTTCTAAAGCAAAACACCAAAGAGTGATGTAGGTCAGAATATCGCCAGTAGACCGGTTTTGACAAAAGCTGTATTGACGATCATAAAAGTGATGAATAGAAATTGAGCGATAGCTCCGTACATCGGATTTGTCCCCATCTTTAGAGACAGGCTGGACTCCACCTTGTTACCAGGAAGATGAAACTCTTCCATTTTATAGGACTTTGAAAGGAGGCGACATAAAATTGGAGTCAGTTCAGGAGCACACATTTTAAGAACTATTGCTGAGATTTCATCGAATCCTGATGCCCTTTTGATGTCTAAATTTCCCAATATGTGCTTAACAGTACGATGCCTAAATAATATATCTCCCATTTTAGACTTTACAGCTGGAATAGTTGGTGTGCTCTTTTACTGCAAAACAAGCGTTGAATTGGAAGCAAATCACAGGCGAATAGATCGGCCTTTCTTCCGAATATACGGCGAATACTCCATTATGTGATGCCAGGTGAGGAAAGGAGCTGCTGGTGAAATTTCTACCTATAATTTTTGTCATAAGCCAGAAACGTCGGGTGCTGTTTGGACAAGAGATGGCGTTGTCACACACTGATTAGTGGAAATCATTTTTGGCTTGATCGATTGTCTGTTTGGTTCCTTGCTGATGCAAAGGTGGCGTGAATTTCGCTGCTAGGGTTTTTGCGTCAAAGTTTGTAGGCAGAATTTTCAGTAATTACTGCTTTTCGGCAAGCTTTATTTTGATTTCGAATCGACATGTTTTGATAAATGAGGAATATAGGTTTCTATGCATAATAAAATAATTTCTGTAGTGGAGTTGACTCACTCTGTGGGATTATTATCTCGATATATACATATAGACGTAAATATATATAATTTTTAATTTATCACTAATAGACTTAATTTCCAAGGTTATTAATGAAACACATATACATCCTGCTTTATTTGATATACTGCTCTTTCCACTACTATGTTCAGTGATCACTAACACAAATCTTTTTTTGAAAGAGTAATAAGTAAATGATAATTCACAAACGGCTTTACACCCCTCTGAAGTGGGAGCATAAAACATTTTACTTTCTAAGGCATATCATTGGATGTTATAATACACGGACCCGGATTCTTAGAGTCACTCCTCTACCGAATTAGAGCTACTAAATAGCCCGAGTCTTAAAAGAAATAAAGGCAGCACTACACCTGTCGGATATATTCTAGTAATAAATTAAGAATGTTGGGAAAGTCCCATAGCACAACAGAAGTTGATGAAACAGGCAAACGTAAAAAACAGCTGAAAAAAATAGATACCTTTAAAAGAAGTAAAAAAATAAATAGGTCACCAAACTCAAAAGATAAACTCATGGATAGACTAAATGAGACAGCATCGGGGAGCCAGGCTGGGGCTACAGTGGGAGAAAAGGACGAGTTATTAACCCTGATGCGAAACATGACAACAGATATTCGAGACATGAGAAGGGAAAACTCGGAATTAAGGAGAAGCGTCGAAGAAATTAGGGGACAAATGAAAACGAGAGAAGAGAAACACCGAAAGCAAACAAGCATATTGCACACCAAGATACAGTTACTAGAAAGAAGGTTTGAACAACAGAAAAGGAGAGCACGTAGGAACGATTTACTAATTAAGGGTGAGATGGGTGAGACAGGCGATGATATAAAGAAGATGGTCCAAGAGTTTTTCAGAAAAGAGTTGAATATTGACGCCGAAGTGGATTCAGTGTATAATATTAGGGGTAAGAAAACCATGTTGGTTGTTAAGATGAGAAACTGGGAAGCCAAGCAGACAGTGATGAGAACAAAAAGACAACTGAAGGGATGACCAATATACATAGAAGACAACCTTACACAGAAAGAATCCCAAATTCAGTTCGAGCTTAGGAGAGTGGCCAGCGATAAAAAGAAGGCAGGTTGCAATGTAAGCGTGGGATACGGCAAGATTAAGGTAGATGGTAAGTGGTTCTATTGGAATGAGGAATCTGGTCAAATTACCGATGAAGTGCCAAAAAACTGAATTGTCAAGTGCATGGCGAGCAGGGAATTTTAGTTTGTGGTGATAGGCTTACAAATAACTATGTGACGAGAGACATACACAGTCTTAGAATTGTTTTTTGGAATATCCATGGTTACTCCAGACTATGAATTAAACAATGAAGAAGAGCATTTTTTAAGTAACCATGATGTTATCTGTTTGCGTGAGACTTGGTTGACCAATGATGGGTATGAGCTGCCCGCCTACCTGAACAAATTTAGTTTCGTACATTCTGCCGCAATCAAACACAGAGACAGGGGTAGGGCTGGTGGTGGCTTGTTTACGTTGGTCCGCCAAGGTTTACAATATAGCATAATTGAAAACAATGAGTATACTCTGTTTGTAAAGTTAAATTTGTATATAAATATAGTTGTTGGTAACGTGTACCTGAATCCATGCCTAGATAATCACTATTGTATTTTTATGCTTGAGGAAATCATAAGAGATGTCTTCACGCAGGGTGAGGATGATGCGATCGTGACAGGTGGCGATTTTAACGCTTGAACTGGACCACTTAACCAACTTGATGGATTTTTCCATGTAGTGGCTGGCCACGTCGGCACAGAGAGGCGCTCTTTAGATAGAACTATAAATCAAAGAGGCAGCCTTTTAGCGGAACTTATGGAGAATTATGGCTTCATGGTTTTGAATGGTAGATTGGAAGATTATGTCGGATAGATTACATACATGAACGCTTCGGGTAAGAGCATAGTAGATTTGGTATGGGTACGCTGTTTCATTAAGTGATAAGCTTTGAAGTCGTTGACGAGGTGTTTGTCTCTGACCATTTGCCTGTCTCGACGGGCTTGGATGTACCTTGCAGACAACCACTGCAATACGAGAGAATCAGAGATAACTTCGAGACAGTCGTTAGATGGGACCATAGTAAGGCCCAATCTTTTAGAAACATCTTAACTGAATCATATAGACTGAGTAATGTAAGTAGTCTGGGGGGTTGCCTCAAGGTGTTATAGTAAAACCCCTGCTGTTTTTGCTGGCCATTGAGTTCTGAGAGACATATCTACATTCGCAAGCGTGTTAATACCTAGTTTTATTAGAGTTACCCATATGTGACTGGGTTTACATTTAGTTTAGTTATTGTATGGATTTTATATTTAAGTTTAAATCATTGTTCGAAAACACCACACCTCTGTTCATGTTTTCTATATCGATTGAAAAATAAATTTATTATTATTATTATTAAATAGCCCGAGTTTATAATGAGAGGTTTTAGGTTACGCATGAAAAGTAAATAACATTTAATAAGTGTCGTTTGGGAAAACGTTTTAAGGACTTGGATTTCAGGAGCACGTCGAACCTTAAAAATAGTGCTGAAAATTGAATCATAACTTCCACATAGCTGTCATAATTTATTCCCTCCAGAAAGACATTCTCATCGAATGAGTTTAGGGCCCATGACTTAACCACAAAGAAAATATTTGTATTCCTGTACCTATAAACTTTTGAAACGTTATATCCGTTTATATTACTCGAGTTTTATTGAAAAAATTTCAATTTTCACCAAATCATCCCTTATTTATTCCCTACCCCCTAAAGCGATCTTACCCAAAAACAATTTGAAGCGTTCCTTTGTCGGGTGCTAACCGGATACCAAATTTGCAGATATCTCAATTCGTTCGAAAGTTATTGCGCCTATTAACAGTCAGACGTACATGCCGACAGACCGACCGATTTGCAGACAAAAAAATTCTTTCCAGAATCAAGTTTTCTATATATTTTGAGACTTTTTACGCTGTTTTAGCAAAAAAAAATTCGAAATTTTTGTCAACAATATTCCACGCCCACACCCACACAGCACATGGATGTCCATTAGGTATCCAATGGATAGCCACGATGGATATCCAGGACATCCAATGGATATACATGGATATCTAATGGACATACAGATGTCCTACCAATATCCATCAATCTGGATATCCATGTGGATATTCAGTGGATGTTGTATGGATAAACATGTGGTCACGAAATGGATATCCATTATACATCTAATGGATATTTTATGGATATACATGTGGTCATCAAATGGATATCGCTTTTACATGAAATGGATATTCATTGCTACCCCACCACCATTCTCTTTCTAACCCCACCTCTCAATGAAACACTAATATAAGCAAACAAATATTTTATTGTGTTCTAAAATGATTTAAATAACTTTATTTTCTTGATCTATGATCTGGCTCAGGTCTGCATTCTTGCTGTAAAAAAAAAGACACTGCTTATAATCAAACTCATAAGACAATCCAATAAATAATCTAATATGAACAAATGTTTATAAATAAAACTTTAATTACTATAGCTATAACTACAACACTTTAATGATTATTTCAAAATAATAGGTATTAGTTGTTAATGTTGAGTATCACGACGGAACTGACTTTATACCCAATAGTTTTAATCACCCGTAAGTGATCTACTTTCATAATCTACCGGAAGTGATCTGCTTCTTGATTCTAAGTAAAGACGAGGAATATCCACCAGTAAAATACACAATTTTACATACACATAAACTTTCGTTACATAACTAGACAATTTTCGCTGATTTCAATAGGAAGTAAAAAATATTTACTTAAATCAAGAAGATATTTGTTTTCCAGTTCACGTTCACTAGCCATGTTATTATCAACGAACGTGCTCTTTATAGCTATAAATAATATTGATATTGAGGTAAATAAGTATTATATATATATATATATATATATATATATATATATATATATATATATATATATATATAGATATATATATATATTCAAATATTTATTCCCGTTAACCATTTATATTGTTTATAAGTTTTTTCCGCGTTGAAATGTCGAATAGATGTTTTAATTCAAGTTTTTCAGCAAACGATAAAGCTGAAAATCCTTTGGTTATCAAAAAACACACGACACAATCACAATTATTATTACTACTTGTTCGTAAAGTTTGTAAATTCCCACCCCCACCGACGCCGCTGTTAAAAGCTGATGTAGTTGCAGCCATATTAATAATTATAAAATGCCAATGTATTTAACTTAGTCAACTGCTTATTTATACGAAATAATCAGAGACATTCACGTTGTACGTGCATCGAGTCTTTCAACACGTTCTACATGTTGAAATACACGTACATTGCGTCGAGCATCAGGCAAGGGTTTCTCATTATGTGGCCTGCTGGCTACGTGTATTTAACTGAAGTCATTGCATCCACTCTCGTATCAGGTTCATGCTGTTGGTTGGCGGTCGGTTTACTGGCACGACGTCCTTGCCAAGAGCGCATATACAAGTACAGTATGATGCATAATAAATAATTATGTGTGACCTTGCGAATTAAAAATTGTAATAGATAAATTAGTTTTAGAATTTGAACTTTAATATTTAAAATACAAAATGGATTTTAAATAATACGGTTTAATACAAATTATTTTTAAGTAGGTATGTGGTCGTTATTTTAAGGGAATCAATGCTTCCCTTGCTTCCATGGACCGCACGCCACTAATATATATATATATATATATATATATATATATATATATATATATATATATATATATATATATATATATATATATACATCATAAAATAAAGGCCCTGAACAATTTATATTTAATTACATCAATATAATATACAATATATAATTTGTATAAACAAAAATACACATACTTGAATTTAAAATTACACATAAATATACATAATTAAATACATAAAACACTTTAACACTCAAAATAAAAACGTAACAATTGTCACCCAATCGTGAGGCCACTAAAAAAGTTCCACCACATAAAAGAAAAAGGGCCCAAACGTAACTATATATATATATATATATATATATATATATATATATATATATATATATATATATATATATATATATATATATATATATATATATATATATATATATATATATATATATATATATATATATATATATATGTATATATATATATATATATATATATATATATATATATATATATATATATATATATATATATATATATTTACATCCTGCGGTGGATATGGCGTCAGTACGAAGACAAGTTATATGGCGTCCACCAGAATTAACGCGAATATATTAAAATTTGTTCATATATATTAATTCTTTAGTAATTTACATTAGCAAACCGAATTTTAATTAGCAAAATATCTTTTTGGTCAACTTTCATTCTCCAGTGTTTATGAACTCCTTGAAAAACAGGAAATACGAACTCATATATTGATCATTCAGACTACAGCGATATCAGCTCCTTATTGTATATATTTCCCAATCTACAGTGGATACGGCGTCATACGTCGTTGCCACTTTATATACCTAGATATACCTACTAAATACCTACATTAACAGGATAAAAGAGCTAAGTTTTAAAAAAACTCTGGAGGCAGCAAGTGCGTTATGGTAGTGAATTTTCATAAAAATGTTTTTATTGCAAATATGTGTGTTTTCTTTTTAAGAAAGCAGCCATCAATTTTGGTTACCAGTATAACCTATGTAGTAAAAACAATGTGCCATGTTTCATAAAAATAACTTTATTGTGTGAAAATGTACAAAAATTTCCAAAAGTAAACTTAAAGTGTTCCCGGAAAAACTCGTTTCTTGGTCAACCTTATAGGTTAATAGCAAATTGGGCTATCAAATATGAAGCATTTGATCAAAATTTGCTACCATAACGCACTTGCTGCATCCAGAATTTCTTTTCTTACAAGCATGCCTTATATTTCGATGGAAAATGCAAAAATGCAATAACATTAGATGTATTTGATTTAAAAAAAAAAAGAAAATTTGTATCACCAACGACTTATGGGCCAGCCTGTGATTGTAGAAATATTTTTTTAAGATGTAGTACAAGACACCCTATAATTAATATACACTTTTTTTTAATATATTGTATAATAACGGATATATTGAGCTTTATTGATTTTTTACAAAAATTCTACAAAAATTATATACCATTAAACGATAAACTCTATAGCTAAGACTACTGCCAAGCATCAGAGAAAGGGTCTATTTGAAATGAATTTTCTGGAAACATTTTAGTAAAATGAAGGACAATGACGGTTGAAACTAAGACTTCAGGGTTTGTAAAACATCCTTCTTGAGACATTTGATTTCCATAGCCCGTATTAGATTCAAGTTATTTACCTAAATGTTGCCGATTTAGACGTTTTAAATCGCAACTTTGACGTTTTGAGGAAAACCACAATTTATTTTTCTTTAAATGCCTATAACTTTTTTG
The DNA here is from genome assembly GCA_964006375.1 of Tillus elongatus. Lineage (NCBI taxonomy): Eukaryota > Metazoa > Arthropoda > Insecta > Coleoptera > Cleridae > Tillus > Tillus elongatus. The sequence goes on from OZ023268.1 coordinate 66,817,795, forward strand.
TGTTTTGACCTACATAGCTAAATTTTGGTAGATAACTTACCTATAAGGATATAAATCCGCGTACCAAATTTATTTGCCCTTACTTTGTTAATTCCGGAGATATAAATTTTTTCGAAAGAAAACACAAAATTTTCTGGGAAAACCTAGGCAGATGTTCCTGGCTAACGAACTTATCCAATCCATTTGCAAAAGGAATGTTGGGTGTTAAGGCGAAAATTGAAATTTTTTCGTTAAAACTCGAATAATATAACGTTTTAGGGTTTATTTATTAGAAAACTTTTAATCTCATCAAACATGTGGTATTCTATGCTGAAATTAAATTAGGGATTGAATCTGCCCACACAGCACAAGACATCCAATGGATATCCATTGGATATACATAATATCCATTTTACGTCCATGACCATGATGGATATCATATGGACATCCAATGGATATTGTTTGAGCAGAAAAATATTAATAAAACTTAAAAAATGTGAACATATGAGCATTTCTTTTTCATTAAAATCTAATCACGAATGCAGTAGAATTTCTGGGTGTATATACTTTATTCAAGTATGTATATATCCATCAGACATCCAATGGATATCCATTGGATATCCCATGGATATACATAAGACATCTATTAAATGTCCACTGGACATCCAGTTGATGTTCTGTTAATATGTTCACACCAGCAGGAAACAACATTGATACATTATTGAAACCCTTATTTACGTTTGTAAAAGATAAGGGAAGAAAAATAATCGTTCTAGCACAAGAATTACCTAAAAGCGTTAAAACTAGCGCCAACAATAAATTTCCATCCAAATTCTCATTGCGATTTTAACTATATAATAAAATTATTTTTATTTCAATACAGAGAGTATTACTGTTTATGTATGTTATTTTGTGAGAAGAATCTATAATCACATTGTTATTCATTAATGATCTCCTGAACAATAAACGCGGGATCATTTAATAAACAATTTATTTATATATATATATATATATATATATATATATATATATATATATATATATATATATATACCAAATTTGGTACGCGGATTTATATCCTTATAGGTAAGTTACCTACCAAAATTTAGCTATGTAGGTCAAAAGACAAAAAAGTTATAGGCATTTAAAGAAAAATAAATTGTGGTTTTCCTCAAAACGTCAAAGTTGCGATTTAAAACGTCTAAATCGGCAACATTTAGGTAAATAACTTGAATCTAATACGGGCTATGGAAATCAAATGTCTCAAGAAGGATGTTTTACAAACCCTGAAGTCTTAGTTTCAACCGTCATTGTCCTTCATTTTACTAAAATGTTTCCAGAAAATTCATTTCAAATAGACCCTTTCTCTGATGCTTGGCAGTAGTCTTAGCTATAGAGTTTATCGTTTAATGGTATATAATTTTTGTAGAATTTTCGTAAAAAATCAATAAAGCTCAATATATCCGTTTTTATACAATATATTTAAAAAAATGTATATATTAATTATAGGGTGTCTTGTGCTACATCTTAAAAAAATATTTCTACAATCACAGGCTGGCCCATAAGTCGTTGGTGATACAAATTTTCTTTTTTTTTTAAATCAAATACATCTAATGTTATTGCATTTTTGCATTTTCCATCGAAATATAATGCATGCTTGTAAGAAAAGAAATTCTGGATGCAGCAAGTGCGTTATGGTAGCAAATTATGATCAACCGCTTCATATTTGATAGCCCAATTTGCTATTAACCTATAAGGTTGACCAAGAAACGAGTTTTTCCGGGAACACTTTAAGTTTACCTTTGGAAATTTTTGTACATTTTCACACAATAAAGTTATTTTTATGAAACATGGCACATTGTTTTTACTACATAGGTTATACTGGTAACCAAAATTGATGGCTGCTTTCTTAAAAAGAAGACACACATATTTGCAATAAAAACATTTTTATGAAAATTCACTACCATAACGCACTTGCTGCCTCCAGAGTTTTTTTAAAACTTAGCTCTTTTATCCTGTTAATGTAGGTATTTAGTAGGTATATCTAGGTATATAAAGTGGCAACGACGTATGACGCCGTATCCACTGTAGATTGGGAAATATATACAATAAGGAGCTGATATCGCTGTAGTCTGAATGATCAATATATGAGTTCGTATTTCCTGTTTTTCAAGGAGTTCATAAACACTGGAGAATGAAAGTTGACCAAAAAGATATTTTGCTAATTAAAATTCGGTTTGCTAATGTAAATTACTAAAGAATTAATATATATGAACAAATTTTAATATATTCGCGTTAATTCTGGTGGACGCCATATAACTTGTCTTCGTACTGACGCCATATCCACCGCAGGATGTAAATATATATATATATATATATATATATATATATATATATATATATATATATATATATATATATATATATATATATATATATATATATATATATAGTTACGTTTGGGCCCTTTTTCTTTTATGTGGTGGAACTTTTTTAGTGGCCTCACGATTGGGTGACAATTGTTACGTTTTTATTTTGAGTGTTAAAGTGTTTTATGTATATTTATGTGTAATTTTAAATTCAAGTATGTGTATTTTTGTTTATACAAAGTATATATTGTATATTATATTGATGTAATTAAATATAAATTGTTGGGGGCCTTTATTTTATGATGTATATATATATATATATATATATATATATATATATATATATATATATATATATATATATATATATATATATATATATATATATATATATATATATATATATATACATCATAAAATAAAGGCCCCCAACAATATATATATATATATATATAAATATATATACATATATATATATATATATATATATATATATATATATATATATATATATATATATATATATATATCTATATTAGTGGCGTGCGGTCCATGGAAGCAAGGGAAGCATTGATTCCCTTAAAATAACGACCACATACCTACTTAAAAATAATTTGTATTAAACCGTATTATTTAAAATCCATTTTGTATTTTAAATATTAAAGTTCAAATTCTAAAACTAATTTATCTATTACAATTTTTAATTCGCAAGGTCACACATAATTATTTATTATGCATCATACTTCCATACCTCTTGGCAAGGACGTCGTGCCAGTAAACCGACCGCCAACCAACAGCATGAACCTGATACGAGAGTGGATGCAATGACTTCAGTTAAATACACGTAGCCAGCAGGCCACATAATGAGAAACCCTTGCTTGATGCTCCACGCAATGTACGTGTATTTCAACATGTAGAACGTGTTGAAAGACTCGATGCACGTACAACGTGAATGTCTCTGATTATTTCGTATAAATAAGCAGTTGACTAAGTTGAATACATTGGCATTTTATAATTATTAATATGGCTGCAACTACATCAGCTTTTAACAGCGGCGTCGGTGGGGGTGGGAATTTACAAACTTTACGAACAAGTAGTAATAATAACTGTGATTGTGTCGTGTGTTTTTTGATAACCAAAGGATTTTCAGCTTTATCGTTTGCTGAAAAACTTGAATTACAACATCTATTCGACATTTCAACGCGGAAAAACTTATAAACAATATAAATGGTTAACGGGAATAAATTGTTTTGTTGGCCTGGTAGTCTATTTGTGACTGAAAAGGGGTGTGGAATAAAAGTGGGTTTTCCGACTTGAATAATCCACATAAAGTAGTAAAAAGACATGTTATGTCTAAAGCGCATTTACAGACCATTTTAAAATTAAGCGTCTTTGAAACAAACGCGAATTGAACACGCCGTTGACAAGCAGATAGAAATTAGTCATCGCCAACACAATGAACTGGTTGATAAAAACAGAAACATATTAAAAATACTTATTGATGTTGTGTGTTTTCTTGGTCAGCATGAATTGGGGTTCAGGGGTCATGACGAAACAACTACATCTGCAAATAGAGGAAACTTTCAAGACCTAGTTTCTTTAATAGCCAAATACGACATTTGTTTAAAAAATCACTTGGAACAGTCTAACGTTCTTCGCGGGACATCAAATCGCATTTAGAATGACTTACTTGCGGCTGCTGCCACTATTATTTTGAACAGAATTAAATCTGAAATTAAACAGATTCGTTTCATTGCTATTGTTCTAAATGAAACAACCGACGTAACTAATTTAAGTCAACTATCTGTAGTAATACGCTATGTAAAAATGGATGGGAGCAAGAAAGATTTTTAGGCTTTAAAAATGTGACAGAAGATCGTACCGCAAACGCTCTATATAAAATTGTGCTTAATATTATGAAAGATATTGAGGAGACTGATAATAAATTAATTGCCCAAAGCAAGCTATGATGGGGCTGCTGTTATATCCGGACATTTAGGAGGTCTTCAAGCTAAAGTGCGGGAAACGTTTTCCAGTGCTCTATTTGTACACTGTTGTGCTCATAAATTAAATTAAATTTTATCCCATAAATCATATTAAACAATGTAAGGTGTTTTTGCTCCCCTAAGTGAAATGGCTGCTTTTTTTCCAAATCTATGAAGCGCACACAAGCCTTAGACTCAATTGTTAAAAAACGTTTACCCAAAGTAGCTGCAACCCGATGGAACTACAACGGCAGACTTGTGTGAACTATATTTGAACACCGTGAATCGTTAATTGAACTTTTTTAAAACGTAATAGAAAATAGCAAAAATTGGGATGCAGAAACAATAAATATTTCTAGAGGATTTTTGGATGGTTTGAAAAGAGACTTTAATTTTAATTTTTTACTTAATATATTTTCGGAAATATTTCCGTTTTCAGATAATGTATTTAACATATTGCAATGTAAAATAAATGACATTGGTTTTTTCCTGAAGAAAATTAGTGAATTTAAATCCATTATAATTCAAAAAAGGAATGAATTTGATAAGTTCTGGAAAAAACAATGGAATTAGGAAAAGTGAGCCACGAAGAAAGCGTCTGCGCACTGATAATGTGGGAGACCTTCAAACTTCTTATCGCCTTTTCTACAAAATCATAGATCAAATTCAGCAGCAAATTAACTGCAGATTTGATCATCTCAGTGACCTGAAATTTCTTGAATTGTGTAATTTTGGAGGATTTGTAGGGATACCTTTCCCAGAAGATTCATTCAAATCATTATTTCACCACTATGGACATTATTTTGACAAAACCTTTTTACGATCAGAACTTACAGTCATTTATGAAACCGATGTTATTGACACAAAAACTAACGCGAGTGAACCTTTAACTTTCTTAAAAGAATCAAAATTGGAAAATGCATATTCTGAAGTGTTTAAATTATGTGAATTAGTATTAACAATTCCTGCTACTAGTGCGTCTGTAGAACGAAATTGTTCTACATTGAAACGTATCAAGAGTTTTGTTAGGAATTCAACAGGACAGGAAAGACGTTCCCAAATTTCAATTTTGTCAATTGAAAATGTAATTATGTTTTCTTTTCATTAATTCAAATTAGAAATTCTGTTTAAAATTGTAAATTATTATTATTATAATTAGGTTCTACCCTAAGAAATGTAGTTACTGTTTCTGAAATTTATGTTTAATATAGATATTTTGAATAAATATTTACCTGCATCTGTTTATTTGATTTATTTTTTATTTTCCACGGCCAGTTTAACTCCTTTTCTACAGGTATATGTATAGTTTGTGGTGGTGGGTAGATTATTATTATCATAGCTGAAAGAGAATGCTGATGTACCGCAATGGCGGAAGCCAATATATAATACTTAAACAGTTAGTTGTTGATGTTAATTAATCAAAACCTTAACAGAACATGGTGACAGCGTGTGTTATTAACGACTAACAATATAGTGAAAGTGATCCGTAGTAGTGTGAAAACGTTTGTTTACCTGTTGAAATCATACAGTAAACAACATTTCCGTAGTAGTAGGAAAACGTTTGTTTACCTGTTGAAATCATACAGTAAACAACATTTCCGTAGTAGTATGAAAACGTTTGTTTACCTGTTGAAATCATACAGTAAACAAACAGGTAAAGTTGTTGAAATGAAACAACATACAACTAGAAGAATCTATTATAAACAAACGAAACAATGGCCGCTCCAGTAGTACAATTCGTTAATGTAATAAATCCAATCAATGTAAGCCCGCCTGAAAAATTTAATTTCTCGGCATCGGCAACGTGGCCAATATGGAAAAAACGTTTTGAACGATACATGACAGTATCAGGTCAACTAACTAAGTCCGAACAGGCAAAAATAAATATACTTAGGTACATTCTGGGGGAGGAATCTGAAGAAGCTCTTCTCCAGTTTGAAACAGTTCCAACTACATACGTTCAAGCTTTAGACTGTTTTGACAAATATTTTATTCCGCGTAGGAATATCATATTTGAAAGATTTAAGTTTAATTCTAGCGTTCAGAAACCAGGTGAATCCATAGATTCATTCTAACAAACTTACACCCACTAAGCATTGTAACTTACAAATGCTTACCGCAACGTTAGATAATTTACCATTAAGCAAGTTAAGGTTGCAACATTAACCAAAAAAACAATGCAAACTTATAATTGAAACTTTAACACAACTTTCAAATATAATATCTCCTTTGCCGGCTTGTTGTTTTACTCAATTTGTGAGCTCACGGAAAGTTATCATTGTAATGTTTCTGAAAGTTTGTTTAAATTTGTACATTTATTTGAATTTCCTCCGTTTTCGTGATCGTGTATGTTCGATAGTATGTCATCGTCGTCCAATAGCAACATAGCAACGCCAACAGCGAACTCACTCTGACAAAGCGCCCGGCATTAATGATTAATGGCGGTTTGTTTATATTTTTTATGATTTCATCATAATAAGTTGTTATTTGATCTATGTCTATTTATTTTTCTGGAAGTTTTAAAGATTGAACAATCTAATTGTGGCTTGAATTGTTTTAATGTGCGTAATTAAGTAATTCGTTGTCTGGAGTGTAGATAATGAAACATGAGGTATATCGACAAACATGTCAGGTAAGAATCCGTAAAACAACCATATACTAAATACATGTGTGAATTCAATAAAATTAGTCACTTTTCTGTAGCATAATTAAATTTTGGTATGAGGCTATTGGTGAATTACACTAAAATGGCTGCATTTATCTTTTTTTTTATTTTATGAAATATACTTAGGAAAAAGATAACCTAATTGCTAAATACGAATTTTGTTATGTCCTTAGAAGCAGCCTGGAGATGTCTTACCTGGTCAGACCAATTCATTTTAAAACGTTAAATATGATTGACCTATGGAAGCATGAGGCTTATCCAGAGCAATCGAAGTCATAAAAACGGTTGAACACTTCAGTACCCATCATATGGAACATTCATATGGGTTAACTCGGTAGCAGCGAAACATGTGTTTATCATGCAAAAAAGAGCAATAAGGACATTGTGTGCGTAGGTCCAAGAAAAAGCTGCCCTGATGTGTTCGAGGCCAATTGGATACTTAGGTACCCCTCCAGCGATATTCTTCTTCAGTATATATATTCAAAATATCAAGTCAATGATACAGCTCGCAACATCAATACCAGGTGCAGGCATGAATTAAAAATACAGTTGCACAAAATGGAGAAAACAAAGCAGATGCTTGATTACTTGGGAATCAAATGCCTCAATTTTCTACCTAATGTTATTAAGATGCTCCCACTAACAAGATTACAGTAGGTACTAGTGAATGTTATCAAACAAAAACCAAGGTGAAGGAATTTATTGGTGCTCTAAACTAATATGTATAGTCTTACATACTACTTGTACTCATTCTTTGTAGTGTGCGTCTGTGTGTGTGAGTGCATTAGGCAAAAGCCTTGGAAGGCAAGTTCCACTAGCCACAAACATTTTTTTATACATACGTAATTCATTCTAGTCATAATTTTACTTTATTTTAACTCAATATTTCTGAATGTACACAGACATTGTCCGTACTATACTTACTCGATAGGGATAGTTAAGACATATGCGTGAACACTTTCAGAGACTGTCGCCATATTTAAGCTATTTTCGCATTGAAGTTTTATTCATTTCCCTGCGCTTGATTTGTCCATTGCATATTCTTACGTTTGCGTAATTAAACCTTCTCTAAAATCGAAATGAACGCACCATTTTAGATATTTCTTTTTTCACAATAGTATTTGACATGTTGACTTTATTTTATGTTACATATGTTACCACATATTTTAGAACCTAAAAAATTCTCGCCTCTCAAAATAAGTAATGCTGCAGAAGACTTCGTTTTTGTTATTGGTGTTTCAGACGTTTTCCTAGACGACTAAGAGTTAGTAAAACAATATCAAAAGCAATTAATTGGTATTCATTTAGAAAAAAGAATTTTTCAAATCGGTCAATTAATAACGATATCACGAGTTCATGTTATCTATTTTGTCGCTGAGTTTTGACGAGAACTGCATTTAATGCTGAACATGGACACTCGCTATGTCTTAAGGGTGGCATTTAGCTATCACTTTAGTATAGGAAAACAAGGCCTCCATAAATTGTAATTATCTCAAGAAATAGTAGGTGTACGGGAACAATTTAAAATGCTGCATAATCTAGACAAACCACAAGTGGTGATGAATGTTCGCAAATTTTAAAAAATGTTTTGTGTTATTAGTTATAATTAATTGAAATTCACTTAAATATCCCAATGATTTAGATAAGATTATATATATAGGAACATGTTCCAAAAGAGATGACTTTGACTATTCATTACCTGCAGGAACATGTAAAGATTCGATTGCAATAAAATCTAAGTATGTAGCCCTTCTAGGTTTTTTTTTAATTACGTTTTTACTAAATGTCCACACAATACGATTTATCCGGCTGCCCAAGACAAATTCAGTACAAGTGGAACTGTATTGTTACTGAACTGAGAGATGACAACTTAGGCAACTGTATAACAGAGGGCGTTTGCATCGGATACAATGACTGTCTACCTCCGGCATAAGCAGTGTTGTCGGTGTTATAAAAACTCACTGAAATTGAATACTTCGATAACGATAAGCTTTTGACAACGTAAAATAAATGAGGAACTTAACAATGATGAAAATAACGGTAAAATTTGCCATTGACATTAATTTTAAATGCATTATTTGACGGACAAAATGTAATCGGGTGCTTAAACATTAACTTTTAGTTTCTCAAATAAAGCATTTTATGAATCCCGTGCAATAAGCTTACAAATTTTCTACAGAGAAAATTATACTTATACAAAACTCTGGACGCAGCAAGTGCGTTATGGAAGTGAATTTTCATAAAAATGTTTTTAATTACAAATATATCGCTCTAATGCGAGCAGGCATCAATTTGGTTACCGGTATAGCCTATATAGTAGGAACAATGTACCATATTTTATCAAAATAATTATTTGAAAATGTACAAAAATTTTCCGAAAATAAACTTTAAATGTTTCCGAGAAAACTGGTCTCCTAGCCAATGAGCCTTAGGTTAATAGCACATTGAGTTATTGAAATTTTAAACATTTAATGCAAATTCGCAAACAAAACGCCCTTGCTGCGTTCATACAAAAAATTTCCGAAAATAAAGTTAAATGTTGGTTTCCTAACCAACAAAACTTACGTTAATAGCAAATTGAGTTATTGAAATTTGAAGGATTTGTTGAAAATTTGTTACCAAAACGCACCTACTACGTTCAGTTTTTTTTCTTACCAACATGCATCATATTTCGATTAATAATGCTAAAATGCAGTAACGAATTTGTTCTACGAAAATTAGCTAAAAATTATAGACCGCTAAACAATAAACTTCACTAAACCTACATCGAAAGCATCAACTTAACTAAACCGACAGCCAAAGCATCGGAGAAAGGGTCTATTTGAAATGAATTTTCTGTAAATATTTTAGTAAAATAAAGGGCAATGACGGTTGAATCTGAAACTTAAGAGTTCGCAGAACACTCTTCTTGCATGATTTTCTTTTCACAATCCGTACTTGTTTCACGTTCTTTGCCTAAACATTGCCAAGTTTGACGTTTTAAATTGCGAGTTTGACGTTTTAAGGAAAACTCCAAAATTTGTTTCTTTAGCTGCCCGTATCTTTTTTGTCCTTAAACTTAGAGACCTAAATGTTTGTACATGGTTCACACTTTATAATACAAATACGCGTACCAAATTTGGTGGCCCTCAATTTGCTATTTCGGAGATATCAATTTTTGTAGAAAGAAGATTGATTTCCGGGAAACCCTTGTCTGATTTTCCTGGCTAACGAACATATCCAAGCCACGTGCAAAAGGAAGGTCCCCACCAAATTTGATCAAGATCGGTCTTATTTTTTGAGTTATCGGTACGATATATATATATATATATATATATATATATATATATATATATATATATATATATATATATATATATATATATATATATATATATATATATATATAAACACGGATCTCTACATTAGTGATTTTTTTTAAGAAAATTCCCTAAAAAACAAAATTTGAATCACCAACGACTTACGGGCCACCTGTAATTGTAGAAATATTTTTTTAAGATGTAGCTGAAGACACCCTATAATTAATGTTTACAATTTTTTCTGTATCTTGCATAATAACGGATATATTGGGCTTTAAAGATATTTTACGAAAATTCGACAAAAATGATATACCATTAAACGCTAAATTCTATAGCCAACACTACTGCCAAAGATCAGAGAAAGGGTCTATTTGAAATGAATTTTCTGGGAATATTTTAGTAAAATGAAGGACAATGACGATTGGAACTAAGAACTCAGGCTTTGTAAAACATTATTCTTGAGACATTTTCCTTCCATAGATCATATTAGTTTCAGATTCATTGCCAAAATATTAACAATTTTGACGTTTAAAATCGCGACTTTGTCGTTTTGAGGAAAACCCAAATTTATTTTTCTTCAAATGCCTGTAACTTTTTTGTCCTTTAATCTACAGAGCTAAATTTTGGTAGGTAACTTACCTATAATTATATAAACCCGCGTACCAAATTTGGTTCCCCTTACTCTCTTAATTCCGTAGATATATTTATTTCTTTTTTTTTTTCGAGAGAAATCCGCCGGGAAAACCTCGGCGGATTTTCCTGGCTAACGAACTTATCCAAGCCACTCGCGAAAGGAAGGTACTCACCCAATTTTATCAAAATCGGTCCATTATTTTTTTTGGTTATAGGTGACACACACACACACACACACACACACACACACACACACACACATATATATATATATATATATATATATATATATATATATATATATATATATATATATATATATATATATATATATATATATATATATATATATATATATATATATATATATATATATATATATATATATATATATATATATATATATATATATATAAATATATATATATATATATGTATATATATATATATATATATATATATATATATATATATATATATATATATACGTATTCGCTCCTTTTCGAGGACCATTTTAGCGATCTAATCATCTTTTCGGGGACTTTTGCGCTTTTCAAGGACCGTCCTGACAAATTATGCGTATATAAGCATCATTATGAGGACTGTCCCCGAATAATGCTCTATTCGACTATGCGGCTTTTAGGAGACTACAAAGTTGTGTATGTAATAATCCTTTCGGGGACGTCAAGTGTAAACAGTTTTTATGCAGGGCGTGTCTTGCTGCAATAGTGGCGCTAGTAGCGCATGCCAAGAAATTTGTTTATTAGCTACCGAATGTCTAGCGCTTGCAAAGTGCAGTATCGAAACTATTTCTAGATCATTTTTAGTAAATGCCCTAAACTTTACAAACGTATTTTTATGAAGATACTTTGCAACCTTCATATTAGTAGGTACTTAGTTTTTAAAATTGGTATTTAACTACGTTGGCAGAACTTATTTTTTTTTTCATATAATTTAAAGATGAATAAGTTACTGGAAATTAGTAAACTATTCGGTAAAAAAGTTCTAGCAAAAAAATCATATAAATACAGATGTATAGAAAGATTTTTCTGGTTTCACAAGTGCTTATTTTGGTATACAACTATACTTTCCGCATTCCTATAAAATTTTATATACAAGCGTGTTTTGGAGTGTAGATGGCGTAAATCACAAACAAAAATGAGGGCAGAAGCAAACTTTTGGAGTTATTTGGATTTTTTTGTAAGAAAAGTCCTGACATTTTCGATATGTTTTGGTGCATATCTCGCTTCACATAACCGATATAAATATACTAATTTAATGCTTAAGTACCTTATTTCACTGAACATATTCACTTTTCAAGGTTTTCAGGTTTCGTTAAAAAAATATATTACCAAATAACTTTTTGTAATTAAGTCAGATGTCAAAATGTATGACATGAAGTTGATTTTATTTGTCCAATGTCAACGTCAACTTAGGATTGATTATCGATGAAAAGAAGAGAAATCTACAGACACGTAAAAACTATAAGGCGTGCACTAACTATATGAAAATGAATTATAATAGAGGATCTTTTTTAGCTTGATATAAAACGAACGATCCCCGAAAATGTGTATGTATGTATGTATGTATAGTCGAAATTGCTTGGCTGCGGCTAATTTAGCCATTCACACATTTTCAAGAAAATGTGTAAAATATGACAAAAACATGTCGCAAATGTGAGTAAAATACTTATGTTTTACAAAAACAAATCAAAATAACTTCAAAAGTTTCCTTCTGTCCTCATTTTGATTGTGATTTTCGTCATTTACACCACAAAACACATTTGGATACAAAATTTCATAAGAATCCAATACTCGGAAAGTAAACTTTTACCCTTATTTTCTTCTCTGTAACCGGTTTCGTCTTTTACGCGAATACAAATCTTTATCACAAACTCGTGTTCGTTCATTACCTCCACATCGCCAATGCATGTGGAATTATGGCATCGGCGACAACAATTTAAAAAAAAATTAACGTCGTAAAAAGTCTTGAAACATATGCAGGCTGAATAGCTCAGTTCGCGAGGTGAGTAACCTCTAGAATCGGACTAGAGGGTCGCGGGTTCGAGTCTCGTATTCGGACAGTCGGTCTTTTTCATTCAAATGTGGAAAGGACGGCTGCTGAAAAGTTATGGGTGGTGTCCTTTGATTATATGTGTATGTAAGCTCCCCCCGCACAAGTCAAAGATTTCTGGGTGCAAAGTTTATCTACTCTTGTGTTATTATTATATAGAAAACATGATAAAATTTTTGGTGTCTGCCAGTCTGTCGGTCTGTATGCCTGTCTGTTTGTTATAGCCACAATAACTTTAGAACGAATTGAGATATTGTCTTCAAATTTAGTATACAGTTATCACCCGAGAAACTAACGGTTCGGACTGTTTTTGGGTAAAATTACTCCAGGGAGTAGGGGATGAATGCATGATGATTTGGTAAAAATTGACATTTTTTCGTTAAAACTCGAGTAATATAACGTTTCAGAAGTTTATTCAGAGGTTTTTTTTTAATTAGAAAACTTTCAGTTTCATCAAACATCTGGTAGTCTGTGTTGATATTAAATTGGGGGTTGAATGTGTGGTGGTGGAATATCGGTGACAGAAATTTAAAATATTTTAAAAAAATGAAAACAGCGTATAAAGTCTCAAAACATATAGAAAACTTGATTCCGGAACGAAAATGTTTAGTCTGTTGGTCGGTCGGTTTGTCCGCCTGAACGTCTCTCTCAAATTTGGTATCCAGGACGCTTTGAATTGTTTTTGGGTAAGCTCGCTTCAGGGGGGGGGGGGTATAAATAAGGGGTGATTTGCTGAAAATGAACATTTTTTTGTTAACACTCGAGTAATATAACGTTTGAGAAGTTTATGAGTACAGGGATACGAATATTTTCTTCGTGGTCAAATCATGGACCCAAAATTAATTTCGTGAGAATGCCTTTTTGAAGATAGTAGATTATCACAGCTATGTGGCAGTTATGATTCAATTTGTAGCACTATTTTAACCTGCTGTCAGAATTTTTCTGCTACCAAGATTTGTTAAATGGTTATACTGATTGTAGTTATAGTAATTTCATGAAAGCATCCCATTCTAGAAGCAAAATTGCAGTAACTGTCCCCGCTTGTTTAAAGTTTTCATTTTAGAGCGCACCATTTGACAAATAGATTTTAAACTTGTTCTTGCCAAAGACGCTACTTGACAGCTTAGATCAAGCTATATAGATACCAACATTTCCACGATGACATTGACAATTTGAAATTACTGAATTACTGTTTATTCATTCTATTTTCAACCGCAAACATTGCCTTTATTTTCTGAGAAACACACCACTTTGAAGTGTCACCTGAATTGAACCATTATTACCTCCACATCGTCAATACGTGTGGAAGTATGATATCGGCGACAAAAATTTCAATTTTTTTTGCCTAAACATCGTAAAATGTCTCAAAACATATAGAAAACACGATCTGGGAACGAAATGTTTTTGTCTGGCGGTCTGTATGTCTGTCTGTTTGATGTATCGTCTCTAAATTTTGTATACAGTTAGCACCTGACAAACAAACGGTTCGGATTGTTTTGGGGTAAAATCGCTCTAGGGGATAGGGGATGAATGGGGGTGATTTGGTGAAAATTGACATTTTTTCGTTAAAACTCGAGTAATAACAGTTTGGGGTTTGTTTATTAGAAAACTTTCAGTTTCATCAAACATCTAGTATTCTGTTTAGAGGGAATATCGGTGACAGGAATCTGGAATTTTTTTTACTAAATCGGCGAATAAAATCTCAAAACATAGAAAACTTGAGTTTGTACAATTTTTTGTCTGTGGTTCTGTCGGTCGGTCGGTCTATGGACCTGTACGTCTGTCTGCTGGTAGGCGCAATAAATTTCGAACGAATTGAGATATAAACTCCAAATTTGATATCCAGTTAGCACCCTACAAAGGAACTCTTCGAATTGTTTTTGGGTAAGATCGCTTTAGGGGCAGGGGATAAATGAGGGATGATTTGGTGAAAATTGGCATTTCCTCGTTAAAACTCGAGTAATATAACGTTTTAGAAGTTTATGAGTACAGGAATATGAATATTTTCTTTGTGATTAAGTCATGGACCTTAAATTAATTTCATGAGAATGTTTTTCTGGGGAGAGTATATCATCACAGCTATGTGGAAGTTACGTTTCAATTTACAGCACTATTTTTTGCAATCTTTAGGCAAATAAACGTATAGACTACGAATTTTTAACATCAATCAAATTATTATTTATTGTTGTTAAAACAATCACTTTGACATTACCCAAATTATAATATATGTCCAGGAATGTCCGTAGGTACTAACTTTAAATAATATTCATGTATTTTACAAATCGTGTATGTTTAATACATAATACATATTCGAATCTGGACACAGATACAGCATCGTCCAAGAAAAAGGATAAATTTTATGTAAACTCAGATTATACTCTTTGGTTGCAAATAAGCGTGAGACAAGGAAATAGATTTTAACATATCTTTTATTTTGCGATATACACTTTATCTGCTTTATTGTTACGTCACATTGACTGTACAATTATTGTTTTATCAAATGGAAAAATGACTTGAAACTTTATCCTTACTAAAAAATCTTCTATAATTGCTAGGTATATGTTGATAAATAAAACCTTCAATCAGAGTTTGCGTTCCGGACATGCAATCTCTTGTTTTTTCGAATTTACAGAAAATACATTTTTCGAAGGCAATTTTTTTTCTGAGAAAACTGATACGACTGGGGTGGCTAATGAACCATTTAAAGCTATTAACAAAAGAAAGACACGTAATAAGTTGCATCAGAAGTTATAGATTGGAAAGTTTTATTATCGATACCTCTATAAGATAATTTTCTCAATGAAAATTCGCTAAAGGGAAGCAATACCTACTATGAAATAGCGTTACCCAGTGCTAACAGGAATAGTTTAGTTCAACATTTAATCATTTTAATCAAACTGATAAATAGGAAAATATAACAGAATATAAATATGAGTTCCATCTTCCAATTAGAGAAAGGCAGAATAAAAATCAATAATCATATGACGGTAAAACAGGTAACACATCATAGTTTCACACGTGGTTGATATAAAAAGTGTATACCTATTATTATAGGACAGGTTTACTGCTATGCCGATCTTCCTGGAACGGCCAGTATAACAGCCTGTCGCTAATAAAAAAATTCGTTTCACGTTCAACATTAATAATTGTGGGTTACATCGACCTTGCCGAATGTTATCTGGTTCACCTTTTTGAACTGATGTGAGACGATTATGCTCTAACACATATTTTTTTAAATGGCCGTCCTTTTGAACTAAAACAACTGTAAAGTATAAAGATTGACAACCAGATTATGGTCTTTTAGGATAAGCGTAATAGGTATTCCAAATAAGAAAGGTAGATTTTTTTTCCATTTTTTTGAAGAGGACAAATACGAGAAAAGCTTCTTTAAGTATCTTAATTTTGAAAATTTGTTTTACACCAGATTTGAGGGCATGAAAAATAAACTAATCTCGCATTTGAAAAATTATCATGCATACGAAAGCGCTATACAGAAAAACGAACTATATAAAGACCACAAATCTGACACTTATTTTGAAGCCTATTGTCAAATACTTTTTAACTCAAGATTAAGTCAATTAATAAAACATTAAAAATAATCTTTTTGAAAAAAATTTCCGCCATTTGGAAATAAATTTATCTACCAAAAAATCAGATAAGACGTTATATTTGCGTTCTTTAGTTTATAACAAAACATGCAATGCAATTTGTTTTGTTAATATACCCATACCCATCCTTATAAATTAAAAGTAAAAAGTAAAAAAAAAACATCTCAGAGTTTCTCGATCCTGCTGGTTATTTTTCTACAAGTATATTTTACGCTTACAAGAGTTGTATAGGTATGCAAAGACAAAATTTATTAACTCATGGCTTTCTGAAGTAATCATCATGTTTACACATAACTCTTCTAGGTAGACACACATTGGCCGTCATTTAAAAATTTTAAAGTTTAGCATAGAGCCTCGGTGGTTCAGGGGTAAGAACGTGTGCCTCCGAACCGAAGGGTACTGGGTTTGATCCCAGGGTTCTCCTTTCACTTTTTCAGTACAACTGTAACATTAACATCAACCGAGGTTCTGGCATTGTATTTCAGCAAGTTGAATGTCTGCACGTTCCGCCCTTCGGAGAGCGCGTAAAGCCGTCGGTCCCGTGTCCATGCGATGTTGGGCACGTTAAAAATCCCTACCCTCCTTACAGAAATGCAGGGGTTCGGCAAAATTTCCAGGATAGTGAGGTGAAACTGTTCCCTGGCGTCGGTGATTGGCCATAGTCGCGGAAATAGGCCGACGTTAAAGAAACAAAACACACACACAAAGTTTAGCAAGAAAATTAATATAGCACAAATTTGACATCTTTCAAGTCTACTCAAAAGTAGTTTTCGTCTTCAGATTCGACCAAATAATAGCAGTGTAAAAGTATTTTTTTTGCGAAAAATGGCTGCCATTTTGAAATATGTTTATTTGGCAAAAAATCAAGCGAAGTTTTAAAGTATATATTATACTGTTTTTAAATTGATTGCAAAACACATTCATTTTTAAAAGTAATAACAAAGACCATTTTGTTAAAAAAAATAAAACAAAAACATCTCCATGTAAACCAATCCAATTGGGTTTGTAACGACTACATTTTTTATGACTATGTACTACCGACAAGGATTGCATATGCCAAGATTAAAGTTCTTAAGCTTTAAGGCTTTTTGGACGATTAACTACATTTTACCACTACCTATACAATATGGATTATGGGTATATGCCAAGATTTAATAGTTATATTAGCACTAAACAGGCTTTTTGAAGTTCATTATTTTTACAAAATCGTTCTACTTACGAATACGTTGCAGGCTGTCATTTTGACCAGCTAGGGTTTAGCGAAAAACGAATAGAGACTATAAAATTAAGGTTTTCCATGTCAACTTGAAAATATTTTTTTTCTTTAAATTATAAATATAATAAATGATAAATAAATAATAACACAAGTAATTTGATTCACAAAAAGAAATATGGTAACTAATAACAAAGCGATTTGTTTTTAATTTGAAAAAACAAAAAAGCATCTAGCACTATTCGGATCTGGTTGCATGGTTTTCTAATAACTTTATTTTAGGTCTTGAAAATACACAATAATATAAATTAAAACTGTTGATAGTTGTCACGGTCGAATATAACTGACTTTAATTTTCTCGAACCTGAAGATGCCGCACTGGGGAAAGCGGTTGATGAGAAAGCTAAAAAAGTTACTAACAAGCATACCTTAGAAGAATTGTGTGGGATGTGGAGCCAGAGTAGAGATCTCTACGTATATACTTATATTAAATAATTTTGTTGTCACATCATAGAGGTTTCTCTAAATAAAACAAATATATGTAAGTCAGCCTTCCTCAACGCATTTAACACCCCTGTGGTATCTATACAGCTAATTTGGTGAAATATGTTAATGCAATGATTAAGTACCTACATATATATAATATAAACAATTATTCTAGCACTATATGTTTTATAGAGTTAGTAAATCTTAATAAAACTCGCCCATTCTCTACGGCTAACCAAAGATATTCGCCAATCCCACTCAGTTCAGGATCGGCAAGTTTAAAACTAGATCTGATTGCTTCCCAGTTCCAACCGTAGAATTTGTTTTCATGCTCTATAGAAAAAAAAATTGCACAAAAATCAAGTTTTGATTGCAAAAATCGGATATGTATGTGTGTGTTTATTTTTAGTAAATTTATTGCGTTCCTTTGATTAAAAAAACTAGAAAACATCTCTACTGGTTTAAAGTACGGTTTAAAAAAACACCGTATTTCGAAGGTCATTTAGAGGCATAACCTTGACCGTCCGGTAACATCTAGAAGCAATCCATTTTCAGTAATAGGCGTTTTCGCCAGGCGCCTGCCAGCAGCCTCATTGATCTCTAAGTGAAGATTGGAACCTAGGTTAAACACTGGTAAGTACACTTGGAGAACCCAAATCACCACAACACATATTTTTAAAGACCTGACGATCGTTTCAGTAACAAAGTTTCTGTGTATGGTGCTTTTAATGTCGGACGAGGTCTTTGAACCTCCTTTACCACTGCACCTGACAGGTTTCGAAATGTTTATCTGCATCAAAGACAGAGCGCAAACAGAGGACTGCAAACCAGTGGCAGGGCTCGATTTAAGGAACTTTTGTTTTTTAATGTACTAGAAATATAAGTACTTTCCTACGCATCTAGCTTCGCTGGTTGTCTGACATTTTTGATAAGTTTCAGATTTTCTTTATCAATGTGGTGGTTATTATCCTAAATATGTTGTGTATAGCGAAGTGGCTGTCAAATGAGTTTAAAAGCTTACCTGTTAACCAAAAAAAGTTATTGAGTGTCAAATTGACTCGACTTCACTACTAAAATTAAAGATGTTAAATTGGTGAAAGGCGAGGTTTTGATATAATTCGATGTAAATGAATAGAGGATGATGATAAATTTTCCCTTAAGTAAAATTAGATATAGTATAGAATAAGAGTACATCAAAAACCTGGCTAAATATAACGGACATTCGGATTGATTAGCGGAAAAATTAATTAATAGACACAGTACAAAGAAAATGTTAGCGGAATGCACAACATTTAGGAAAGATAAAATAGAGAAAAAAAATGTTTGCCTACCTTTTGAACCGCGTATCACAAGGCGTCTCGAGAGCATTTTTAAGAAAGCCGATTTGCGACAGACTTTTGCGAGAAAAAATAACTTAAGAAATTTGTTATGTCGAGTATCTATAAGATAGGTTGTAAAGATTGTAATATTAAATACGTTGGGCAGACTAGGAGACACATTGAAACTAGATTTCGTGAATATCTGGCACAGCTCAGATACGGTAATGTAGACAAGTCATGCGTGGCACAACATATTTGGGATAGTAACCACCCCATTGATAAAGGAAATCTGAAACTTATGTTAAGTGCAAAAATGTCAGATACACAGCGAAGCTAGATGCGTTCGAATGTAATTATATTTCTAGGGCAATAAAAAACAAAAGTTTCTTAAATAGAGCCCCGCCACTGGGTTGCAGTCCTCTGTTTGCGCTCTGCCTTTGATGCAGATAAACATTCCAAAACCTGTCAGGTAGAGTGACAAAGGAGGTTCAAAGGCCTCGTCCGGCAATTAAAGCAGAATACACAGAAAATTTGTCTGCGATTTAATCTCGCTCGCGGTGTCGTTTTTAACCTAAAACTCAGTATAAAAGGTGATGTTTAGTAGTAAGTAGTTAGAATTTTTCATCCTCTGATGACGCTATCTTTGTAAGGGAAACGATCGTCAAGACTTTAAAAATGTGTGTTATGGTGATTTGGGTTATCCCAGTACACTCATTGTTCTGTCAAATAATGTTGACAAATGACATAACAATGCAGCTGCTGGCAGCTACTGGCGCCCACTGTTTATTGTTTATGGCAATATACCCACCTTCGTATCTATTTTTGCGCGTGCGTGTGCGTGGAACAATATTGTAAACACAATAGCTTTTGAGAGCTTTGAGCTAATAACTGCGTTTTTGTTGTATACAATTTTTGCAAATGTAAAATAAAGTTATTAGAAAACCAGCCACGTAGTGTGCAAGATTTTTGTTTGTTTTATTTTACTTCTCGTGATTTTTGACAAAGCTACTCGTTTCAAACTGGCGTCCACTTTTTTTACATAAATATCTTACCCTCGATATTCTAATCAAATCTAAAGACGAAAAGCACTTGGTTGGCTTCAGAAATGTCAAAGTTTTGGTGTCTCCGTTATTCACTAAGCCAAATTATTTTTAAAAAACCAGTCACATGTTGGCCTTTGGTTTTGGAAACGTTTTTCCTCATACCTAATTGTTGATTGACCAATTCTCAAGATAAAAATATTTTAGAAATCTACTTCAAAGTATCAAATGCTTAGCCTTCAATCATTCTTTACTCTAGTCAAGTATTATAAAATGGTGGCCAGCGTAACTATATACTGATTTTCTAAACATCATACATTTCAAAGGTCCTGATACAATAACTTCCTTTTTGGCACATACGATTATATCCTTATGTTTCGAGATATATATTGGCAAAAAAACAATTACATTAAATTACTCCAAGATCTTTTTTGTTCAATACATTTTTAAAACTTTTGGAAAAAGATCTTCGTTATTAAGGCGTAAGCGCAATGAAGGATAGGTTTTGCTTAAAAAAAAGTCAACTCTAACCTGTCCTGTGAAAGTTTGATTAACGTACGATTTTTAATGTGACGCCCATTTATTAAAAAATAGATAAATGAACACACCCACAAGAAAAAAAAAACTGAAGTGAGACTTGATTTTAGTAAATTAGTAATATTGCTTAGAAACTCAAGTAGATAAGCACCATTCGGCAACGTTGAATGTAACCCCCATTTATTATTTTCACTTTATATGACTTATTTTCACACAAAAAACTGTTGCAATAAATTGTCATTTGCCGCTTATCTTTTTTGTAAAAATATATTTTACTGAAACTTCTTTCAAACGCTTATGCTTGTTATAATTAGCTGTCTATTAATAATAATAATAGAGAAACTTTGTATCTCTATGAGAGACTATTTTATTATTATAATTTCCTACGGTATAAATTTATACCGTATAAATTTATACTGTAAAAGTTTATACACGCTCGGCTCAGAAGATGATTGGATTGTGCTTCAAGGTATCGCTTAGTATGGGTGTGATTTCGATGTAGCATGAAAGTGCGCATGTATGTTGAGTGTGTAATCAATTTTGTAAACACGATAACTGACCAAAGCCTTTTTTTTGTTGTTGTATGCTAGTATTGAAACAAGCGTAAAATAAGGTGATTAGAAAACGAGCCAGATCGGGATAGCGGTAAATGCTTTGTTTTTTAAAATAAAAATCTCTTTTTTGTGAGTTGAAAAAAGTGTTTATAGGAAGTCTTGAAATATAGCATCTCTTGTGATTTTTGTCTAAGCCCACTCGATCATTTCTACGTGGTGGCTGCTTTTAATAAAAGAGAAATTCTGCCCTTATGATTCGATCAAATCTGAAGATATTATTTCTAACAGACTTCAAAAAAAGGAGGAGGTTCTCAATTCGACTGTATTTTTTTATGTGTGTTACCTCATAACTTTTTTTCTAGGTGAACCAATTTTGATGATTCTTTTTTTATTTGAAAAATGGTGCTTCTCATGTAGTCCCGTATAAATTTGATCAAGATCTGAGCAGTAGTTTTTGAGTTCTCCTTAATGAAGTCAGTTTTCTTTTCTTTTTTTTTCTTTTAGCGTCGGTCTATTTCCGCGACTATGGCCAATCACTGGCGCCAGGGAGCATTTTCACCCCACTATCCCGGAAATGTTGTTGAACCCCTGCTTTTCTGTAAGGAGAGTATGGATCTTTAAAGTGCCCAACATCGCATGGACACTGGACCGACAGCTATTTACGCCCCCTCCGACGGGCGGAAGGTGAAGACGTTCAACTTGCTCAAATATAATGCCACAACCTCGGTTGATGTTAATTGTACAGTACGTACTGCAAAAGTGAAAGGGTAACCCTGGGAACCGAACCCGGTACCCCTTGGTTCAGAGGTACACGTCCTTACCACTAAACCACCGAGGCTCTAAATCTAAAGATAAATTGTGCTGCAAATTCAATCATAAATTCCACATAGCTGTGATAATTTATTCTCATGGAATGAATATAGGGTCCATGACTTAACCACAAAGCAAATATTTGTATTTATGTACCCATAAACTTTTGAAACGTTATGTTACGCGAGTTTTATTGAAAAAATGTTAATTTTCATCCAATTGCCCCTTACTTGTCCCCTACCCCCTGAAGAGGTCTTACCCAAAAACAATTCGAAGCGTTGCTTTGTCCGGTGCTAACAGGATACCAAATTTGAAAATGATATCTCAATTCGTTCGAAAGCTATTACGCTTATCAACAGACAGACGTACATACCGACAGACCAACCGACCGACAGACAAAAAAATGTTCCTTCTAGAATCAAGTTTCTATGTGTTTTGAGACTTTTTACGCGGTTTAGCAAAAAAAAAATCTAAATTTTTGTCAACAATATTCCACCCCCACATTTAATTTCAGCACAGAATACCAGATGTTTGATGAGATTAACATTATAATAAATAAATTCTAATAAATAAACCCTAAAACGTTATATTACTCGAGTTTTAACGAAAAAATATCAGTTTTCACCAAATCATCCCCATTCATCCCCTATCCACTAAAGCGATTTTACCCAAAAACAATCCGAACTGTTGGTTTGTCGAGTAATTGTGTATACTTAATTTGAAGACGATATCTCAATTCGTTCCAAAGTCATCCTGGTTACAGACAGACATACATACCGACATACAAAAAAAATTGTTTCCAAATCATGTTTTATATATGTTTTGATACTTTTTACGACGTTTGAGCAAAAAAAAAATTTTAAATTTTTGTCCCCGGTGCGATACTTCCACACATTGTGGCGGTGTGGAAGTAAAATCGTGTTGCAAATAGTTTTATAACTTCCACATAGCTGCGATAATTTATTCACATCAGAAAAACATTCTCATGGAATGAATTTGGGGCTCATGACTTGCCAGCAAAGAAAATATTTGTATTCCGTACCCATAAACTTTCGAAACCTTATATCACTTGAGTTTTATTTAAAAAAAATGTCAATTATCACCAAATCACTCCTTATTTATCCCCTACCCCCTGAAGCAATCTTACCGAAAAACAATTCGAAGCGTTCCCTTGTCGGATGCTAACTGTATAACATATCTTAAGATGATATCTGAATTTGTTCGAAAATTATTGCACCTATTAACAGACAGTGGTACATGCCGACAGACCGACCGACCGACAGACAAAAAAATGTCGTTCCAGAATCAAGTTTTCTATGTGTTTTGAGACCTTTACGCCGTTTTAACAAAACAACATTTCGTAATTTTTGTCAACAATATTCCACCCCCGACACATTCAACCCCTAATATAATTTTGGCACAGAATACCAGATGTTTGATGAAATTAAAAGTTTTCTAATAAATAAATCCTAAAACGTTATATTACTTGAGTTTTGACGACAAAATTTCAATTTTCACCAAATCTCCCCAATTCATCCCCTACCCCCTAAAGCGATTTTACACAAAAACAATCCGACCCGTCTTTTCTGTGTTTTGAAACTTTTTTACGCCGTTTTACCAACAGAAAAAAATCTAAATTTTTCTGAACAATATTCCACTCCCACACATTCAACCCCTTATTTAATTTTAGCACAGAATACCAGATGTGTGATGAAATTAAAAGTTTACTAATAAATAAACCCTAAAACGTTATATTACTCGAGTATTGACGAAAAAATTTCAATTTTCACCAAATCACCCCCAATTAACCCCCACCCTCTAATGCGAATTTACCCAAAAACAATCCGAACCGTTAATTTGTCGAGAGCTAAGTCTATACCAAATTGGAAGACGATATCTCAATTCGTTCTAAAGTTATCTTGGCTACAGACAGACACACAAACCGACAGACAAAAAAAAATTTGTTCCCAAATGATGTTTTCTATATGTTTTGGCCCTTTTTACGGCCTTTAAGCGAAACAAATTTTTTGACATTTTTGTCGCCGATGCGATACTTCCACACGCTGTGACGATGTGGAAGCAATTACATTTAAGTATAGTTAAATTTTTCAGATTTATGATCTTGGTTCATTTCTTCGCTAAACTCAAGCAATATAAAATTTTTGGAATTTTCCGTTAAATTTACTAATTTTAAAATGGCGGCCTTTTTTATAAAACGGTTTCTCGTACAATTATTGATTGGCCAAATTTCGAGTTAAAAGGGCGTTGGAAATAAGTTTTAACAGTGTTAAGTTAGCCTTTATTGGTTTATTCACACGGCATATAAAATAGCTATTACTCTAAAAAAAAACATTAAATTATAATCTTTCTTGTGAATGTTTTCTTAACTCTGTCGTGGTGACGTTGAAGATTTAATAAAAATAAATAAACTTAGCCAAAACAACGTATTAGTTCACTTAATCACAAGGTATTTACAATTAGAATCATATTTACAATAATATATCTAGCTTGGCAGACTATTGAAAAACAGAAACCCTGATTACGTAGCAGAGAGAGAGGGGGGGGGGGGGGTGAGCACACCACTAGTCTGTTCGCTGCTCTAAATCTAACCACAGCATAATATGATGCTGCTCTAACTTTGAATGAATCCTTTACGCCCCGTCTTGTTGACTCGTTCGCGCTAGAACGACGCAATCGCATAAGCGTTTCACTTCACGCACTCATTTTATTTAAACGATTTTTTTAAAACTTTGCCCTATTTACGCGACTAAGGCAAATCACCGACGCCAGTGAGCAGTGTCACCTCACAATCCTGGAAATTTTGCCGAACCCCTGCTTTCCGTAAGAAAGATAGGGATCTTTAACGTGCATGGACATGGGATCAACCCCCTTTGAAAGGCGGGACGTGCAGACCTTCAACTTGCTCAAATACAATGCCACAACGTCGGTTGATGTTAAATTTACAGTATGCACTAAATATGGGAATCCTGGGATTCGAACCCAATACCCCTCGGTTCAGAGGCACACCTTTATAATCATTTTTTATTGATAAAAAAAGGCACACCTTCTTACCATTGGGTGACCGCAGCTCTTACGATTTTATTTAGTTTCAAGCTTTTTATTAAAAAATAAAGGAAACTCCTACCAGGTTATATATATCTAGAGAACATTACCAACTAAAATACCCACCAAGCATTAAACTGTTTAATATATCTGGCTGTTTTAAAATTTATTTTAACTAACATAAAACCCAAAAAAGTATTCTAATTGATTTACTGGGTGTTGTTCTTTGTCGCAATCATCTTTTATGTTAGTTCATTAATATAGTTCTTAGAAGGCAACACACCTCTAAGAAATTGTAATAAATATAGATACGTTTATTCTCTGTTTTTGTGGACAAATGTTGACAGGTATCTGTAAAGAATTGTTACATTTCTCTAGTCTATTTCATCATTTGATAAAACCAACTTTATTAGCGAAACGACCGTCAGTATTTTTACTCGGACGTGGTGGATTGCGTTTCATCACTGTACCTACTTATTAGCGCTCACCAGAGGTACTTAATATCACATTGCTGTACTTATCTGAATAATCAACAGTTTTTCTACTAGCTTCTTTGCGAGAGCTACAGAAGTCTTGGGGTGACACTTAACAAAAGTTGGTGACAAAAATTGGTAGGATTGGTCGGGAGCAAAAGGCAAGAACGTTCAGAGATTTGGAGTATGCTTACTCGACGTTCTCTTGCCTTTTTTTAAAGCAAATCAGAATGTATGGATTTAAAGAATAAATGAAGGGCAACAACAATTGATGAATTGAAATGTAACATTGAACTGAAAGGGACCCGTCTGTGCTTTAAATACCGATTGTCTTAATTCTGAACCACATTTAGCATCAGTAAGATCGACAAAAATAGGGGTGATTATCTCGGCCGCACACACACAGAGATTAGGCACATTTGTAATGAGTACTATTAAATATTGCCGTAAGGTTAATGAGTAAGAAAGAGACAACAATTCCTTTTATGCCCCATCTTTTTCTCTTGAAGATTTGTCTCAACTGCCATTCATTCGGGTTCCCTTGCAATTCAAGGTTATGTTTCAATGCTTTTAAGCAACAATAATTTATACTTATTTCTGCTTATATGAGACAAGTTAAAGTTTATAAAAACTTTTTATTTTAGATCATCCAGAGACTAAACGTTATACCCTTTTAAATTGTGGCTACATGCTAACACATGTGTGTAATTAATAAAATTTGTTATATTGACCTTTGATCAGATAAAATATATTGTAATGAGTTTCATGACATTTGAATGCTTCAAAATTGTTCTAGGAGATAAGCTTAATTTTATAAAAACTGTTTATTTTAGATAATCCAATGACTTCTCCAAGAGTGTGTCTAAGTACTTATGTTCTTATTACAGTTTTTCAACATTTATTTTTACTTTATATGATTTTTCTTTACAAAAAGTCGTTGCAATAAATTTACGTACTTCTACCTAATTGTTTTGTAAACGTCACATCTCATTTTAACTTTTAACCTCTTTTAAAAGTTATGCTTATTATACTTGTTATTAATGAGCACCTTAATAATAAAAAAACTTTGTATCTCTATGAATTTATTTTGAAGACTTCAAAAAGCCTATTATACGATTTTCATTAGTATAAATTTATACGGTATAAATTTATATGGTACAAATTTATACGTCCTCAAAAGGGAGCGAATACTTACATATATATATATATATATATATATATATATATATATATATATATATATATATATATATATAAACTCTGAAACCGACCTCGGATTTGGGTTCCAGGGGTCCTAAATAGCGCTCATTTGAAGAAATTTTTTCAAAATTCAAAAGTCGAGATCTCCTCATTAGTGAATTTTTGTAAAGAAAATTCACCAAAAAAAGGATATAAGAATATCCTCAGACTTTTATTAGGACCTAATCACATTAAAAATCTTATAACTTATATTGAAGTAAAAACTAACATAATGGAATTAAATTGTTTTAAAGGTTCATCCACAAATTTTTTTTGCTAGTGTATAGAATGTTACAAATATTATGGCAGGCGTCAATAAGTAAGTACAATATATGTACTAATTTTGCACTACAGTAAAGATATTGGATATGACTGCAGATGTATGGGTTATATTTCGCTTTTTAATGTTTATAATTTTTATTAAAATTCGCTACCAAAACGCACTTGCTGCGTCAAGCCTTGCTGGCTTCTTCCCAATTATAATAAGTGTTCTAATTGATATATAACGCAATTTCTAACACTGAATAACTAAGAAGAAAAGGAAACAACTATGTATGCATATGTGCTAATGTACTTTATTAATTAGAAAACGGAACTTTCCACGACACAATAATCATTTTTCTCTGCATAGATGTAATTTTGCGATTACAATTATTTTTTTTAATAAGGTTTTTCATTTTTAATTAACACACTCAAGTATTATTCTACAAACTTGGTGAAATTTTATTAAAAGACGCATGATCTGTTTTTAAATCAATTTCATTTGTAACCGGTACACACATATGTGTAGAGGTTTATCGATGCGTCGTGCGTGGGTGTATGTGCGTGCGTCGTAGTTGCGTGATGCGTGCGCGCGCGCGGCGCGTGTTGTGTCCCAACAAACACGTTTGTAACCGTTACATGGCATTGGAAGCTCAATAAAGTATCATCGTAACATTACACTGTTACCTAAAAATGACACAAATGTACTTTGCAAATGGAGCACATTTAGGTAACAAATGAAATATTGCATGCCATCAAGTATTATAACATAAAAGCTATGTAATATTTTTATATAACATACACATAATACAAATTTTATGGCGTTCTATAGTTTTATAGCACACACTGATAACGTAATTTTTTTTATTTTAGATTAAATCAGATAATTATCAAACCCAACTAATGAAATATTAATTAAGAAAACCTGTTAACTGAAATATGATTTAAACTTTAAACCTCGTCAATAATTTATTTTGTTATTATATTTATCTAAATAAAATAAACGGGAAATAAGTGGAAATACAAATTAACACCTATATGTTCCAGGCATTTTCGTCGCTTTGTTCGGGCAACTGCGCAGAGCGGAAGCGAGTGTTGAGTCTTGATTCTTGACGTTTCTTTTTGCTAATAGGATTATGAGGTTATGTTATATTTACTTTGATTGTGCTCGTGTTTGTGATTTATACTGTTTTCTTATTCCTCATACAAAAGGTAACGTCAAAATTTTGTGGTAAGTATTGGATTTTATTTTTCTCTATTTCTTGAAAGATTACAGTATTTAATATAATGTTTAAGAGTTTATGTTTTGTGCATGAGTTTTTCGACAAAGGCGACGACCGATTGTGAAGAACTAGATTAATGTGGGTGTTGATTTCTTATTGATGTTTCATGTTAAAATGAATTATATTGTACATTTTGAATCTTGTACCTAAACCTAGTAAACATTTATATAAAAATAAATTGAATTTTAACAAAAAAGTAAATTCGTAATTCACGACCCAAAACATTGAGATATCTCCTTGAGTCACAAAAAAAATGAATGAATGATTAGGTCGCTATATTGAATTTCTATTACTTGTATGAAATTGTCACCTCTCACCAACAAGTTGCTCATGATAAGCACACTTAGAAGACCCAAATCACCACAACCCATTTTAACAAACCTGACGATTGATCACTAACCAAGTTAGCGTCATCAGGGGATGAGTAATTATTCAGAATTATTCATCCTCTGATGACGCTAACTTGGTTAGTGAAACGATCGCCAGGTTTTTTAAATGTGTTGTGGTGATTTGGATTCTCCAAGTGTCATGATCAGTGCTCATCACAGGTTTCAATCTTCACTTAGTGAATTGCTCATGACAATTTGCAAATGGATAAAATATATGTGTAGGAATTTTACAAGATTAATTTTCTTAGCAAAAGGATAAATGTATGACATTATAATACTTTTATTTTTTTGATCACATAAAAAAGGTTAGTATGCAAAAAAGTGTAGAATTGCGAAAGACTCTTATAAAAAACATGTCGCCCTGTTGCAGGTTTGTTATTTCATTTCCAACAGTTTCTAGTTCTCTAATAGGAAATAGTCAAACGCCTTTCAACAGGTGTGGCGTTGAACATACATAAATACAAAGGACATACCATAAATCTATTTCTTATTCTAGTAGGTTTCTCCTGTATTATCTACTATAGCATTATTTATTTTGTAAATTTAATGGAAAAAATTATCGAACCAAGGAAAACAAAAAGAATTTAGTGCAAATGTTCAAATTGTTCTCCACCTACCATTTGGCATTGACCAGATATTGCTATATTTTTGGTATCTATCTATCTCAATTAGCGGTCTCAGTAGCTTAGTAGGTAAACCATTGGCTTTCGTTTCAGATGTTCTGGATTCGCTTCCCACCACAGATTTCCATACATTATAAATAATTGTTGTGTGTGTGTGTGTGTGTTTTGTTTCTTTAACGTCGGCCTATTTCCGCGACTATGGCCAATCAACGACGCCAGGGAGCAGTTTCACCTCACTATTCTGGAAATTTTGCCGAACCCTTGCCTTTCTGTAAGGAGGGTAGGGATCTTTAACGTGCCCAACATTGCATGGACACGAGACCAATGGCTTTACGCCCCCTCCGAAGGGCGGAACGTGCAGACATTCAACTTGCTCAAATACAATGCCAGAACCTCGTTTGATGTTAATGTTACAGTTTGTACTGAAAAAGTAAAAGGAGAACCCTGGGATCGAACCCAGTACCCTTCGGTTCAGAGGCACACGTTCTTGCCTCTGGACCACCAAGGCTCTTAAATAATTGTTAATTCGGTACATATTAAAGCATAACAACTGCCGTGACAATTGCATTGTGCTTGAGCAAGTTGTATGCCTGAACCCGCTCTTCAGAAAGGCCGTCAAGATTTCGGTCTTGTGTAGCACGCGATGTTAGGCATGTAAAACATCCCTAACCTGCTTACAAACTCCGGGAGTTCGGTTAAATATAGAGTAAGGCGAAATGTCTGTCTGGCGTCGGTGACTGGACATAGTCCCTGAAATAGGCAGACGGTAAAGAAACAAAATCAAATACCATTTTTTTAGGATAAATTTTAGGATTATTTTGAAAACACATCTCCAAAGCAGTACCCGTTTTTAAGAAAGTGACAAAAAATTTTAAAGTCCGGGCGCAGGCAGTGCCGTATGGTAGCTCATTTTCATTAAAAGTTTGTACATTTTTATAACTCAATTTTCCACAAACCTAGAAACTTAAATTTAGGTACACAAAAGTATATGAAAGGCAACAAATAAACGAAGTTTTACCAAAATAGATTTACATGTTTCAACAATACAAATCTATTTGTTCTTAAATTGGTCCGATTGAGCAGACTAATGTGTCGACGTTTAATCAAAATTAATTTGCGTTCCTTTAAAGAAATGTTTTGAGAGTTGAAAGGCCTGATCTGCATAATCTTTTTTTTAATGAAAATTTGCTGGAACACTGTATTATGTATAAGATTAGACCGCACCTCAATCCATGATCTGAATGTCTTGTCTGTTCTGATAAATGCGTAATCAACAGTTATGCTGGGTAAATGCTGTAAAATCTGTTGTCCCCCAACGGTCGACCGCTTATTGTTATAGGCAGAAATATTGCCTGTCTCAAGTTCATCTAAATGCATACAATAGAATTCCTATCTTTTCCATATCCCTCCGCCCTACGCCCTCCACTCCCCGAAGCATGGAATATAAACAAAAGAGCAGACAACCGACAACGTAGCATTTTTCAAACGCAAAATTATTACCACCTGTCTACTAATACGAAGCTGAAACTGACGACACCTTCTGAGAAGTAGCTCAACTTAGTAAGACTTTCGAAAGAATAATACAGTTTTCAAGAAAAGCGTTAGTTCAAGATGTCCAGCAGCACTTTACGGGATAATATTTTCTATCTTTGTCGGAGGTACTTCTTGGTCTAGGATATCGCAGCCTTAACTATCTCTATCTAGTAACTATAGTCGGTACTTATAAAGGCAGTGACTTACCATGTACATTTGATGGTCAATAAAGTCTATATATCTATCTATCAGCAGAAATGAAATGTGTTGTGAGTCTTTAATTTTTTTATGTTATAAAGATTTTATTCTAATTAACATTGTCTTAAGTTATTTTTTACAGTTTTACAAGAAATATATATTATGTATAAATACACCTATACCTATATTCAGTATTAGTTTGTAACTTAAAATAAATTCAGTTAATCAAATACAGTTTCTTTTTTTCAAAAATGCTTGGACACATTGGTTAGTATTTCAAGTTGCAGTCTTTTAAAAAATCTATACATTATGTACCATATTTGAAAAATGACCTCATCGATAATTTCTTTAAATCAACCCTACGTTTTTGTTAACTATTTTTGAAGTTCTTACATGTGAAGTGGTAGAAAACCAGCAGATTTAAAATTTTTATTAATTGATAACCACACAATTTTTTGTCGTGCTTTCGACTCAAGATTTATAATAAACATTTGAAATTTAGTGGTTTTGTATAGCTTGATGTGTACTTTAAAAATAGTCAACAAAAAGCTAAGCTTGTCATTCACAAAAATTATCAATGACATTTGACACAAATTGTATAATACATTTTTGAAAAGATTGTAACTGAGAATATGATCTGACTCCGAGCATTTTTGAAAAAAAGTTGAAGTAGATTAATTGGAATTATCCCAAATTACAAACTTGCACTGTATATATAATATATACAATTGCAGATAAGTTGCAAATGTAAGTTTAAATTTTAGAACTTTGCTAGGTCCTTTTAAAATTGAAGCTTGCTGTAAGGTAACATTTGTAAGTATAAAGAAAGTTTGTAACAGCTCACTACAGTAAACTTGCAGTAAAGGTACAAAAGAAACACTTACATATGTAAAGTCACTGGGGGGAAGATTTGCCATTTGCAAGAAACTTGCAGGAGGCTTGCTGAAAGTAATCTTTCAAACTTACACTTGCTTTGGAAAAGATTCTGCAATGTTAATGCAATATTACCTTGCTCAGTGGGCATAGCCTGGCGGAATAATGTGATTACGGAACCCTCAAAGATGAACTTATTCGTGATCGCATTATAGTCGTAGGTATGTTTGAAAATAAAACATCAGAAAGACTACAGCTAAAACAAACCCGTAGTTTAAAAGACTGTCTTCTGGAGGGGAAGCAAGCTGAATTACAGGCCGATCAAAACAAGGAGCTTTGTAATCAACGATAAATAGGTCGTGTACATACTAAGAACACTACGGCAAGTACTTCTTCCTTATCCGCTTACTTGGGTAAAGAAGACAGCAAGCCAAAACAAAATATTTGTGGATTTTGTGGTCTCCAACATGTCAGGGAGCAATGCCCTGCAAACGCTTCTACATGCTGGAAATGTCAAAAAAGCCACTGGGCAGTGGTATGTAAAAATTAAGCTAAGATGAGATCTGTCAAAGTAGATAATAATCTAGCAGATCTAGAAAAAATGTACACGTTATTAATTATGACTTTGGTTAGTTAGAAGCGAGCAGTTTTTAGGATCGATAACTTTGAATAATGAGGTTAATCTCATATATTCTAAAGAGTGGATAGTTTTATTATTTATTTCTAAATTAAATAAAAATGTAGGATTTTTGCTAGATTCTGGGGCTGATCTAACATGTATTCCGAAAAAACTTGTACATTCTAGTTTATTAAGTTAGGTTAAGAACACAAACAAAATTGTAACAGGTCCGTCTGGAATTAAATTGTTCGTAATTGGCACTCTTCCAGTAACCATGTCGTTTCTGGATCGCAATTTCTATAGAGACATCTATGTAATAGATAAATTAACCATACCTATTTTAGGCAGAACTGCAATTTTAGAATTAAATGTCCTCGATCTATTTCGGGACAACCAGATTGCTCAATTAAAACTAGATAACTCTGATTCAGTCAAAACTCTAATTTTGTCAAAATTTCCAAAAATTTTTAATAATGGTAATTTTAAAACCGAGATGGAGATAAAAATGATAGAAGGCGTTGGGCCATTCGTACAATATGTGCCCAGAGTAGTACCAATACCTTTATTAACACTCTTAAAAGCAGAGCTGGACCGTCTACAAGAGTTAGACATAATACAGCCAATAGAATCTCCTACAGAGTGGGTCAGCCCCACAGTTGTAGTTCAAAAAGATTCGAAAATGCGTCTCTGGGTTGACTACACTCAACTAAACAAAGCGGTGCTACGTTCACATTATGCCATTGGTAATGTAGAGACCATTCTAGCAAAAATCTCAGGTTCTAAATACTATTCAAAACTAGATACTAACTCAGGGTTTTATCAAATCAAACTTAATCCTGCTTCTCAACTTTTAACTACCTTTCTTACCCCATTCGGTAGATATTACTTTAAACGATTACCTTTTGGGATTACGTGTGCTCCTGAATATTTTTCCATATTGCTTAATAAAATTTTGTTAGGTCTGGAGGGAGTCGTTAGTCATATAGATGACATTCTAATACATGCAACTACATTAGAACAGCACAATAAAATATTAAATGAAGTTCTAAAATAAATAGAACAACAAGGGATTACATTGAACTTGGAAAAATGTATTTTTGCTACACAATCATTGACATGTTTAGGTCATAAAATATCTAATACGGGAATTTCAGTAGATCCCGAAAGAGTTCTGGCTATTAATGAATTTTCAGAACCAAAAAAATAGAAAAGAGGTTTCACAGTATTTATAGGTATGTTGAACTCTCTAGTCGTTTTATTCCTGACAGATCTACTTTACTAGAACCATTAACTTCCTTACTTAAGAAAAATGTTAGTTTTGTTTGAAACATATCTCAAAAAGAAGCTTTTAAAAATTCAAAAAAAATTACTTTCAAATTCTCTGACTTTAGCTTATTTTGACCCTAGAAAACAGATTTCTATTCAAGCTGACGCTTCATCTTATGGTTTGGGTGCTTGTTTGTTACAAGCTTCACAGGGTAAGACAGATGTAGTCGCTTACGAATCACGTCTACTTTCGAATACTGAGAAAAGGTATGCCCTGGCATGGGCCGCAGATAAATTTTCTGAGTACGTTACTGGAATATCTTTATCTTACAAACTGATCATCGTCCCTTAATACAGATTTTACAGACTAAGCCAATAGATGAATCAACAGCTCGTTGACAGCGCTTCAGAATTCGCTTAATGCGCTATGACTACAAAGTTTTTATTATCCAGGAAAAGAGTTAGTTATTGCCGATGCTCTATCGCGAAATTTTTCAGAAACAGCTATAAGACCTGATGATGATGAATTAGCTGCTGAAACCGAGGCGCATGTAAAGCTAATAGTACATTCTATTCCAGCAAAAAGTTACTTTCTAGATGAAATTAAATGTGAGAAAAGTAAAGACCACATTTTGGGTAAAATAAAACAGTACACTGAAGGTGGGTGGCCAGATAAGAGAAATTTAACAAATGATTTAATACCATATTACCAGTATATATTTGAGTTTTCCTTTTCGGAAGGTCTTTTGCTAAATAATTCTCGCATTGTCATTCCACCATCGCTACAACTAAAATGCCTAAAATTCATTCATGATGGTCATTTAGGAATTGTTAAATGTAGAAACAGAGCCAAATCTTCTGTGTGGTGGTTAGGACTTTCCACTCAGATAGAAAATTTGGTAAGAAATTGTCCACAGTGCGTTGAATACAGGTCTAATCCTAAAGAAGCAATGATAGTCGACAGTTTTCCAGATCGTCCGTGGCAAAAAGTTGCATTAGATTTATATAAATGCCACGATAATTGGTATGCTATCGTTACAGATTACTACTCGAGATTTTTTGATATATTTAAACTTTCAAAAATGACAAGCCGTTATTATTGAAAAAAATGAAGGAGATATTTTCTAGATATGGCGTTTGTGAAGTTATGCGATCTGACAATGGGCCACAATTTCGGTCTGAATTTTTGAAATTTGCGTCCGAATTTGATTTTAAATTAATTACAAGCAGTCCTTTTTTCCACAATCCAATGGATGTATAAAAGCTGCGGTCAAAGTTGCAAAGAACATGATTTAAAAAAAAATGAAAATATTCATCAAGCTTTGTTATCTTACCGTACTACTCCCTTGGAGTGTGGCTTTTCTCCGGCTGCATTATTATATGGCAGGAAAATAAGATCTCTCCTCCCAATGTTGCCAAGTCAATTAAATAGTCCAGTGGATTTGAGTTCTTTCAGAAAGAGACAGAGAAAATAACAAAAGAAAGATCAGCGATGCAATTTAATAACAGACACCGGACAAGAACATTGTCCCATTTGAATATGGGTAACAGATTAGCGTGTATATGCAAAAATTGTTAAAATTTTAGATGAACCTCGTTCATACCTCATTGAAAATAGTGCAGGTCATACATATCGTAGAAATAGGTGGCATTCGATACCAGCACAATATTACACAAAACAGTGTGCTCCAAACATTTACTCCTATCATAGAAAGTAACGGATTATAAAGTTGTAATAGATCTAAGAGTGAAGTGTCTCAGGAAGCGAGTGTCGGTGAAAATCGCGATAATCTGTCAGAGGTGAATCAATCCATGGGTGAATGCTTGTCTAATAATTCACCTCAAAAGTTAAGTGCTACGCCAAGTGATTTCCGTGTTTTTTCCAGACCTTCTAGTTCTCAAACCTCCTTTCCAAGAGACTCTTCTAAAGAAAATTGTAAATTGAACGAGAGGCCTAAAAGAGACATTAAAAAACCATCTTATTTAAAAGACTATGTTTAAATTAGGCTTAAAGAAGGGGATGTTCTGTCAATACTTACATTGAGTGTTGTCCACTTTCCCAAGGTTAGCAACACTGGGGGGAACTGTGATTATTATTATTATTATTATTATTATTATTATAGCTGAAAGAGGATGCTGATGTACCGCAATGGCGGAAGCCAATATATAATAACTAAACAGTTAGTTGTTGATGTTAATTAATCGAACCCTTAACATAACACACACATACATACATACATATATATATATATATATATATATATATATATATATATATATATATATATATATATATATATATATATATATATATATATATATATATATATATATATAAATCAAATTTGGTGGGGAGTTGTTGTTAGTTACTTGTTAGTTGTTAGTCACTTAGACAAGTTCGGTCGGCAGTCCAAATTTTCCGAGGAAAAGAGGTGTTTTCTTTCGAAACATTTTTGTATATTCGTAAATGGCAAAGTTATGGTGGCCAAATTTGACAAGCATATGGCTATTATAAGGTGTACACTAGGTGTATATACTAAAATTCAGAGCTCTAAGTTAAAAGCCAGAAGGTTATTAGCATGTATAGAAAAAACATTTCGATCGCTCTAAAAGTCAAATCAGGATACAGGACCAGCATATTATGTGTGGTTACTTAATTATTACAAGAAAATATTAAGTCATTTGTCACAAAATAGTCAAGAAATGCCAAAAGGATGAACTTAAAAATTTAAAAAAGTGTAAGCAACGATTGAAAACGTCTTAACTCGTTATTTTTCAACAATGATTTTGAAACGAATGCGAATTATGGAGAACATACAATGCAAAAGTGTTCTTTCCAAGGTGTTATATTTCTGTCACAACAACAGCTATTATTGTAAATGTACTAAACTGTTTGACGAAAATTCATTTTTTTAAATTGTTTCTTTCTGTAATGTTTTGGCAGCGTTTAAATTCCAAAATCTGGTTTAAAAGAATGCCTCTTTTTAGTCAACAAATCGATAAACGAATAAACCATATATAATCAGTAGTAACAACTGTTACCATAACGCAGAGTATGCGTTATGGTAGCGCATGTTCAAAAAATGTTTTTTATTTTTAATACCTTAACTTTCTATCAATCTAGAAAAATCAATTTTGGTATGTAACAATGTTTTTATTAAGGCAATATTTACACCAAACTTTATCATAGCCAACACCATTATTTTGGAAAATACAATTTTGTAAATTAAATTACAACATTGGCTACATTTGTTTCTTTGCCTTATACAATTATTTAGAGCAGTTTTATAAAAAAAATAGGAGGCTGTTGCCGATACAAGTTGGAAATTCATTTTCGAATACTTAGGAAAGCAAACAAATGCAAAATCAGCACTATACTATTAGCACAAACAACAGCTGTTTTACCACGATGGGGCTTCAGGTACAAAGTTGAAGTTGAATTGAAAATAAAACCTGACCAAGCCAAATCGTTATGAAACAATTGTACGTCATCTAACCTACTGCAATAATTATTTTTATCTACATTGTAATTTTTATTTACAGGTTACCCCGATATTAGAAAGGCTGGTAATACGCACCCATAAGAAAGTCCCCAAAGTTGGTGTAATGCTAGTAGGATGGGGTGGGAATAACGGTACCACCTTCACTGCCGGCTTAATTGCGAATAAGCTACGGTTGTCGTGGCAAACAAAACGTGGCATTCAAAAAGCTAATTGGTTGGGATCTTTAACCCAAGCTAGTACCGTACGGTTTGGTACTGATGTTAATGTTCCTATGTCGCAGGTACTTCCTACTGTACATCCGGATGACATACAGATGGACGGATGGGACATTAGTTCTCTAAATTTAGTTGAGGCAATGGAACGGGCTCAAGTCCTAGAGCCAGCATTGCAGCAGCAACTAAAGCCCCATTTGGTTACCATGAAACCCAGGCCATCCATCTATGATCCAGATTATATAGCAGCTAATCAGGTAAATATATATCCTATATATATATATATATATATATATATATATATATATATATATATATATATATATATATATATATATATATATATATATATATATATATATATATATATTGTTACAAAGCACTTCAATAGATGTAGGTGCGGTGTTGCCACATCTCCAGAACTTCCCCAACATCTGGAAATTTTTGCACAATCTGGCAACACCGCCTCCTCCCTGGGGGTGCCTGGGGTGACCCGCCACAGGCGAAGTCTCAACCCTCTAGGACCAAAAATAACGAAGTTACCAACTTGTACCCCGTCGGAACGAATAACTAAGGTCTGCGCATTCCGAACACCCTGTCTATAGACCCTGTATACGCAGAGACCACTTACACCCTGTATACGCAGAGAGATCTTATAGTACGAGAAACACCTCTTGTGTAACATAGGAGTGATGACCATATTTGGATCATCCTGTATATACATCCCCCTGTATACACACGAGGCCGATCTGTATTCACAGAACCTTCTAGCAAAAGAAGGTCCTGGAATATTCTGGAATGGAAGGCTCGCGAAACAAGGTAGAAGGTACGACGTGTATATAAAGACGAAAGCAAGCCAGGGCAGACAGTTCAGTTAGATAATGTTGAAGTGACTTGAAGGAGCAGTTACCAGTGTGAAGTATTAAAGAGTAACTACTGTAGTGCCAGTATAATAACATATGTGCAGATTAGTGATTGTAAGGCCAGATAAACTAAGTGTTTTGTGGGAGAGACATTCTAGAACTTTTATTGTATCCATATTTAGACAGTAAATTAAGTGTTTGGTGAGAGAGACATTCTAGAACTTTTATTGTATCCATATTTAGAGAGTAAATAAAGTTGTTTTGTTAAAATTAAAAGTCTCACTTATCCAGAACCCGGAGAAAACGCAACAATTTGGTGTCAGAAGTGTGGGATAAGTGAGTGAAGAAGTAAACAACTAAGCTAGCTGTAAATGGTAAACACCAGATCGACTGACTACGACGAGATGGCTGAAATCAAAGAGTTGATGGACTTACTGAAAAGACAACGCGAAGAAGACGAGAGAAGACGACAAGAGGAAGAACAGAGACTCAAGAAGCAACGCGAAGAAGACAAAGAAGACCTCCGAAGTATGTTCCACAATATGAGAGTCGGTGTAAAAGAAGAAATTGAACAGATCAATGAACAAATAGAAAATGTGGACAAGAAAGTAGAAGATGTGGAAAATGCAATAGGAGTGGTAAACAGGAAAGTAGAAAATGTAACAGAGGATTTAAATAAACGATGGGAAGAAGTTGAAGGATTGAAAGAACAAATGAAGATGATCGTGAAAGGCGCAGAAATCGCACGTAAAGAACTGACAGAACAGGCGATGGGTCAGACTGATAGAACTCAACCAAGGGGAGTTACTGGAATGTCCCCAGTTCAAAATCATTTAGAAGAAGATATACCAGCCGTGCAGCATCCTCATGGAACCTTAAAGCCGCCGACTTTTGACGGAGAAACATCGTGGCCAATGTATAGGAGGCAGTTTGAGGCGGCAGCTCTCAGCAATGGGTGGAGCGAACAACAGGCAGCAACTGCTCTAATTCTCTCGCTTCGAGGTAAAGCCCTAGAAATCCTCCAGAACATCCTGAAGTCGAAACAGCAAAACTACTTAACAGTGATACAGGCCCTAGATTTAAGATATGGTAACAAGTACATGAGCCAGGTCTACCAGACAAAACTTAAGACAAGGGTCCAGAAATCAAATGAGACTCTGCAAGAATTTAGTGCCGAAGTGGAGAAACTTGTGCGACTGGCGTATCCCCAAGCCCCGGAAGAATTTGTCAACCAGATCACCGTCCAGACCTTCATCGATGGGGTACTTGACAACGAAATGCAACAAGCTTTGAGACTCGGAAGATTCAAAACACTTACAGACTGCGTCATTTACGGCTTGGAATTTGAAGCAGCGAAGAATGCATCTCAACCTCGCCGCAACAGGCTGCGCGAAGTGGAGGAGAAAGAGGACCTTTCAGACACGACTGGGGAACTAAGGCAAGAAATAAAGTTTATAAAGGAAGCCATAAGCAGGCTCACTGCAACGGTCGGAGCACGTAAAACGAAAGCAGATTGGTCAGACATAAAATGCTACAAGTGTGGTAGGAAAGGACACATAAGTAGGCAGTGCTCACAAACCCAACAGGTGGCTCGCAGAAGACAAGAATACACTAACAGGGAGCTCCGTCAAGGAAAAAGCCCTGACGCCAGTATAGGGGGGCGACAGCTGGCGTGCGAGACCCAAGGCCCCAAGGCCAAGGCCTCCACTATCCGACGCTACCGCGAGAGCCTCGTTATACCCGGCAGCATAGGCGGAAGACGATGCAGCTTCACCATCGATACTGGTGCCACTAGATCCGTTGTACGCCCAGACATCTTGCCAAACATGTCGGCACTCATGACCAACAAACAGCCTGTGTTGGAGACGGCAAAAGGAGATAGGATACCCGTGCATGGAGAGGCCACTGTTTACATTAGGCTGGGCAGTACCGAGCTGCAGGTAAAGGCTGTCGTCGCAGAAATCGTCGACGAATTTATTCTGGGCTTGGATGTAATGGAAGAGTTCGATGTCCTTTCAGTAGACTTCCAGAATAAGATCTTGAGAATCGGCAACGAAGAATTGTATTTATCTCCACCAGCAGGCGAAGCTAATCCCAGGGTAAGACTTATTGTTGACGAAGATACACGGATTCCTGGTAACAGTGAGAAGATTGTCAGAGCCAGGCTAGAGAAGAAACTTGATGGTATGTCTGCTCTCATAGCGGAGCCCCTAAAAGATAGACATGATGGTGCCCTCGTCGCACGTTGCTTAGTAGACCCGAAGAGGACAATACCCATAAGAGTGGCTAACGTACAAACTAACAGGGTCACACTGAAGAGAGGCGAAGTTATCG
The DNA here is from genome assembly GCA_964006375.1 of Tillus elongatus. Lineage (NCBI taxonomy): Eukaryota > Metazoa > Arthropoda > Insecta > Coleoptera > Cleridae > Tillus > Tillus elongatus. Next base: position 66,859,097 of record OZ023268.1, read on the forward strand.
CCACTTGCGAACCCATTGACCGTGCGACGTTGTCCAAAAATGTGATACCCACTGTATTAGACAGAAGACTGCCAGTAGAGATAGTAGAACGGTTCAAGAATTCATGGGGCCAATTGAACGACATGAAGATAGAAATGGCCCTGAAGTTCATATTGGAGGAGGCCGATATTTTCGCTCAAGATAAAATCACAGGTCGTACGAGTCTAGTGCAACACAGAATTAATACTGGCGACGCAAGACCAATTAGACAGCCGCCAAAAAGACTGCCTTTTGCCAAACAATCAGAAATCAAGGCGATGGTTAACGAAATGCTAGAAGATGGGGTGATCGAGGAGTCTAATAGTCCTTGGTCGTCCCCAGTAGTTTTGGTCACCAAGAAAGACGGCACTATGAGATTTCGCGTGGACTATAGAAAGCTGAATGATGTCACCAAGAAAGACAGTTATCCCCTGCCCCGGATCGACGACACTTTGAATACTTTGGCCGGATCAAAGTGGTTCTCTACATTAGACCTGAAAAGTGGCTACTGGCAAGTAGAACTCCATAAAGACGATAAGGAGAAGACTGCTTTTTCAACCGGGAACGGGTTGTACCAATTCAAGGTCATGCCATTCGGCTTATGTAATGCTCCTGCCACCTTCGAGCGACTAATGGAGTTAGTTCTGAGATGACTGACGTGGGAAACATGCCTGGTGTATCTCGACGATGTCATGGTGTTTGGAAGGACTTTCGATGAACACCTGGCGAATCTGAAGCAAGTTTTCTCCAGGCTGAGAGGTGCCAATCTGCAACTCAATCCCAAGAAATGCGTCCTCTTCCAGAAGAAAGTGAGTTTCCTCGGACATGTCGTTTCTGAGAAAGGAATAGAAACTGATCCAGAGAAAATAAAGGCAGTAAGAGACTGGCCTGTGCCGAAGAACAAACATGAGGTCAGAAGTTTTCTGGGACTTTGCAGCTACTACCGACGCTTTGTGAAGTACTTCAGCAGCATTGCGAAACCTCTGCATAGCCTGACTGAAAATAAGGCCGAGTTCATCTGGTCACCAGATTGCCAAGAGTCTTTTAGAGAACTCAAACATCGTCTTCTCACTGCTCCTATACTGGCTTATCCTCAGGACGAAGGACTGTTCATACTGGACACCGATGCTTCCCAGTATGGCATTGGGGCAGTACCCTCGCAGCTCCAAGCCGGAGAAGAAGTTGTGATAGGCTACTTCAGCAAAACGTTCGGAAAAGCAAAAAGAAATTACTGTGTAACCCGGAAAGAACTGCTGGCAGTTGTAAGATCCATCGAACATTTCCACAGCTTCCTGTACGGAAGAACATTCCGCGTGAGGTCAGATCACTCTGCTCTGCAATGGCTTCTGAACTTTAGAAATCCCGAAGGACAGATAGCACGATGGATAGAGAAACTGCAGAGCTACGACTTCCGGATTGAACATCGAAGAGGAAGAAGTCACGCCAATGCAGACAGCCTGTCAAGAAGACCATGTTCAGTGCATGAATGTAAATTTTGCGAGCGACAAGAGAACAAAGTGATCGACGAAGTAACTCATCAGATCAAACAACTGGTGACAGAACAGGAGAATAACACCGATCTAGACGTAAATCTTGAATACATCAGAAACGCACAGAAGACAGATTCAGACTTGAAAAATATTAGAGAATGGCTACAAAAGGGGAAAAGACCTGAGTGGCACGATGTGTCCCGGTTTGGGGCGGAGGTTAAAGGCTACTGGCTACAATAGGACTCCTTGTGTTTAAAGAATAACTTGATCACTCGAAAATGGGAAACTGCCGATGGTAGAGACTGTATATACCAGACCGTTGTGCCAAGTGAGTGCATAGACAGTGTTGTTCAGGAGTTTCACAATAGTAGGAGTGGAGGCCACTTTGGGGTCAACAGGACTAACGCCAGAGTCAGAGACCGCTTCTATTGGATAAACTGCCGAAGAAGCGTGGAAGAATGGTATAAAAGGTGTGACCAATGTGCTTCAAAGAAAGGACCAAAGACCCGATCCAGAGGGAAAATGATGCAGTACATCTCCGTGGGAAAGAGTTGCCGTAGACATCGCAGGACCTTTTCCAATCACAGAGTCTGGGAACAGATACATAATGGGGGCGATGGACTACTTCTCGAAATGGCCTGAAGTTGCGCCGATCCCCAACCAAGAGGCAACGACCGTAGCAGAAGCCCTGTTGGAAAATGTCATATCGCGACATGGCGTACCATTGGAGATTCACACCGACCAGGGCCGGAATTTCGAATCAGTAGTCTGGAAGAGCCTAATGGACTTGCTAGGCATAAAGAAAACACGAACAACGCCACTCCACCCTCAATGAGACGGCATGGTAGAACGGCATAACAGGACCATCAACCAGTATCTTGCTATGTTTGTCGATGAGAATCAGAGAAACTGGGACAAGCTGATACCTCTGTTCCTCCTAGCTTACAGAAGCTCTCAGCATGAATCTACCGGCTACACCCCATCCATGATGTTGACCGGCAGAGAGATGCGGTTACCAATCGACATGAGGAGACCACCACCGAACGAGGACATAGCGGACCTAGCTACGTTACCTGAGTATGTCGCCGACCTAGAAGGAAAACTGCGCACTATACACACATGCGTCAGAGATAGGCTCCTCTTAAGCAGTGACCGGATGAAGATGCGCTTGGATCGCAGAGCAACACCCCATACATTCAAGGAAGGTGATGCAGGGTGGCTGTACCAACCAACAAGGAGAAAGGGCCTCAGTCCCAAACTTCAGAAACCATGGGAAGGGCCATATTTGGTGACTAAGAAATTTAACGACCTAGTCTACAGAATCCAGCTGTCTCCAAGAACTAAACCCAAAGTTGTTCACATAGAGAGGTTGAGTCCCTATCGAGGCCACGAACCCCCAAGTTGGCGGCCGGTAAATACTGTTCAGGACGAACAGTCTTAAGGAGGGGGGCAGTGTTACAAAGCACTTCAATAGATGTGGGTGCGGTGTTGCCACATCTCCAGAACTTCCCCAACATCTGGGAATTTTTGCACAATCTGGCAACACCGCCTCCCCTGGGGGTGCCTGGAGTGACCCCCCACAGGCGAAGTCTCAACCCTCTAGGACCAAAAATAACGAAGTTACCAACTTGTACCCCGTCGGAACGAATAACATGTCTGCGCATTCCGAACACCCTGTATATAGACCCTGTATACGCAGAGACCACTTACACCCTGTATACGCAGAGAGATCTTATAGTACGAGAAACACCTCTTGTGTAACATAGGAGTGATGACCATATTTGGATCATCCTGTATATACATCCCCCTGTATACACACGGGGCCGATCTGTATTCACAGAACCTTCTAGCAAAAGAAGGTCCTGGAATATTCTGGAATGGAAGGCTCGCGAAACAAGGTAGAAGGTACGACGTGTATATAAAGACGAAAGCAAGCCAGGGCAGACAGTTCAGTTAGAGAATGTTGAAGTGACTTAAAGGAGCAGTTACCAGTGTGAAGTATTAAAGAGTAACTACTGTAGTGCCAGTATAATAACTTGTGTGCAGATTAGTGATTGTAAGGCCAGATAAACTAAGTGTTTTGTGGGAGAGACATTCTAGAACTTTTATTGTATCCATATTTAGACAGTAAATTAAGTGTTTGGTGAGAGAGACATTCTAGAACTTTTATTGTATCCATATTTAGAGAGTAAATAAAGTTGTCGAAAAGTATGTTATGACTTTTGAATTGGATTTAGGAATTTTTACACTTTTTATAGTTACATTTTCTACGTTAGTTTGGCTGAAGTCAAGTAAATTGTGGGGATTTCTTGTTATTGAAGTTTGGTTTATTTTGTTATTAACAATGTCTTCTAGTATAGAAATACCATTATTTAGAGTTTGACTGCTACTTGCATGGGGTGTAGTGTGATTTTCATTTTGGTTTTGAGCTGGCCTTAATTTCACATCGCTATAAGTAATCATTTTCGATGAGCTTTGCTGCATCCCTTCAACATTGTTATCGCTATGTGCGTAAGAAATTGATGGTTGAGGTTCGTCAAAACTGGCAGTATTTTCCACTAATGAAGGAAAAACTCATGATTAAAAGGAATTTGGAATTAAAAGGTTTTTTTGTCGTCTAGAAATACTTTCAGCTTCAAACGCCAACGTAAAAGTTCACTATTAGGTTCTTTTAAGCTAAAGTTCCAAACAAGAGGCCTATGATCTTAAAAAATTTTGAATTTCCTACCATATAGATACGGTCGAAAATATTGACATTGACGAAACAAGATGGCGGGTTGGACAGATATAGAAAAGAGCTCTAACCTGAGATGACGTAATCCAAGATGGCGGCCAAGATGGCCGACCGGAAGTGAAAAATGTGGTGAGTTTATAGTTAAAGTGATAAAATAAAGATGGTGGATGGAGAGAGAAAAGTGATTTTTAATAACATGACGTAATTCAAAATGGCTGACTGTAAGTGAAAATGTGTAAAATTTAAATTTTTAAAAGATATTTAGACTAACCGATAAAAATAAGAGAGCCCACCGTATTAATTTTTGTGAAAATGACACATAAAGGGGATGGCTGGCAGCGCAGGCGCAAACCAACTTTGTTATTTTGGTTAGACACCCCTGTGTGGGGTATCACCGTACTCGCCTCGACGAGTGAAATTCAAATAGGACATTTGCGCATGCGCAAACTTAAAATTTTGAGTTTTTAAGAGAACACATGTGGGATATCTTTCCACTCGCCTCGATGAGGAAATATAAAATATGTATTTATTTATATATTTATTTATATATTTATATATTTGTATATTTATATATTTATATATTTATATATTTATAGATTTATATATTTATATATTTATATATTTATATATTTATATATGTTTATTTTTTTTAAATAGGGGTCGCTTCGCGACCCCCCTACGTGAGGGGAACTCGAAGACATGTCAAGCAAGATGAAGGCAACTAGATGATAAGAGCAAGGGACTAGCTGCACGCGGGCTCAGCTGAAATCCTGTCGAGACTTGCATGTGACCTCGCTAGACTGGCCAGTGTTATCGTTGACCTCGTTTCAACTCTTATTTCCTGTCAGAATTCCCAGCAGACCCATTACCAATTTTTATTTCCGGATAGTGTTCACGCTGACCTGGTTTATAATCTCATTTCCTATCAGAACTCACACATAAATATGTTTTGTTAGCGAGTCCACTTTTAGGAACGCACAGAAGTTTGTAGCAGTATGCAGTATACCAGTGAGTTGTGGTATAGAAGTAAAAATAGAATATATCATGAAGAGCATATCGCAACACTAAGACAGTTAGTGCTGAACATACAAGAACAAGCTTATATGGATGAACGTGAGTCTGAAGGTAACGATTATGAAAGTGGACATATAGTTGAATTGTGTGACGTATATTTAGCTGGTTACTGCTCCACGCAGTTCTTTGCATTTTCACTCGTTCGATACCAAGCAAGAGCTGATGTAAGTAAGCCGTTCTTCAGGTATTTACCAGAAGAAGCAAAAAACTAATACAAATATTTTTACGATGGAGACGACGACAACAACAGAGAGGCTCCAGAAGCGGAGGTTGCAGCAACAGATAAATTGAAACTTGAAGCTGTGAAAATGATGAGACAAGGGTTTAATGAAAATTTTGAGTTCTCAAGCTGTGATGACCTCTACAAATTTGGAAAACATCTATACGGTATACTGCTATACGATCACAAGTCTCACGGCGAACAAAGTAAATCCTTTAATTTTCTAACACGAAAGCTTCACCGTACAGATGTCACCGAAATGTTACATACAATTTGTAGCGAATATTTCGATAGCCTTCCAACTAATGCTGATTGGGATACATATGAGAAAGAAGGTTGTGCCCATGTAGAAAAGTTTGTTTAAGTCTGGCACGAGCATGTTGAATGCTTTGGAGTGTATTACGGATCTGACGACGATGAAAACAAAATACTAAAGGTATTTAGTGATCGCAATAGATTTTTATAAAGTTTAACAGTGAACCAAGCAGACAAATACAATCAGTGAGAGTGATGGAAGAGGAACAACAAAACCTACTTAAGATTCGGTTTTACAACAGTAAGCTCAGTTCAACTCAAACATTAAAGAGTGTAGACATGTATCATTGTGATTGCATTAACATGACGTGCGATGATATTTCTGATTCCACACATGGTGTAGATGTTAACGATGAACCTGAGGTCTTCAGACCTGTTAATAACGATTTTGCTGAAGATTTTTATTGAAATGCAGCTCTACGACAGCATATTAATGAGATTAAACAAGAAAGTATAATGTTGCTGGAAACCAGCTATACTATTAATCCATCTTTAAGTATCGCAATTGGTATATCAAAAGCTGCTGGATTTATTCCGATAATTAACATTGTAAATACAAACTCGTACCCATCAGAGGCAAATATAACAATCTCATTTGGCTCATGGGAATGGTAGTATTTTATTTTAACACTGGAAAAAGCAGCTGAAGAGTACTTTACCAAAGGTAATACGATTGAACCAGAAAATATTGGAATATGTACCGTCAAACCTATTAAAATACTAAACAGTAAAGGCATATCAATCTCAGATGATTCTGTTACTTTTATTTAACCGAACATACAGTTCAACAAATGCTAGATCTGGTTGAAATCATCAACGAAAGATTAAGGCTTCTAACTAATTTTAACTTTGATATTCGACTTAGTGATTTCCTGTACTGTGTCGCTGATGTTCTCAAATGTGTTAATAAGAAAGAGCTACCATGTGACGATGAAATGGTGAAGCTTATAAATATTATGTTAAAAGCCTGTAAACCATTATTCCGAGTTTGTATGTTAGAGTGCTTACACTTTGCAAAGAAGCAAGTACTTGATCGTTTCAAAGAAATACACGCGATATACAATGGTTCCTCTTAAAGCAACTTTCATCGTCCTGACAACCACCAAATGTAGAAGTGCGAATCTGTTTCGATGATGACGACTGAATGAAATGGTCCGGTCTTCCAACAACACATCTACACAACGATGAGTTCATCCAACTTCCAATGTACATGTCCGAAAGCAAATCTAAAGTGGTGTGTTATAAAATAATATCCTGTTTGAGGATGGTACCCGTGGTGAGACATCTGATTGGAGGACTCTCGTATTAACTGATTCTTATCTGTTCACATCAGATTATATTTTTATATTTATATTCTCATATGTCTAACTGTATTTATGTTAATATACTTTTATGTTAAATGCAACATTTCACTTAAAAATATGTATCGCAAATATGTGTGTTAATAAATATATAAACTAAGTATATGTTTTATTCGTTAGTTAAGCACCTGTAGTTAAGATGAGATACTGTGAGTCATGCTCGTTCCAAGTGAAAAAGGGTGCATTTTCTGGACATCTGCGTAGTGAAACCCATACATCGAAAGTATGTGAGCCATGGCAAGTTGAACAAGTGCATATGTTAACTCAAGCTTTTAGAAACAGAATGGCTGCTTATCCTATATACGAAAAGGGTATTGATATTAAACAGTTTATGGAAGCAGTAAGACATAAAGTGTTTCATCTGATTGAGGCTGCTTTAGCTAAACCTGATAAAATTAAAATGAATGTAGAATTGTTTGACTTATATGTGCTCCAAACCCGAAATAGAAAAAAAAATGAAATCATTCAATTCTAAAAACAAAAATGTTACAGTTTCAACTAACTTTGAAAATACATATCAAGAATTCACTGAAGAAATTTACGCTAAAGCTTTAAAGTTTGCAGAAGCCGAAAGCGGGTGGATGTTACAGAGTCTGATGTGGTTGGAAATAAATATTAATAAATATAGCGGTGCCAACATATATAAATTGTCGGCCACAAACTATCGAGCTCATTAAACATTCAGTTTAGTAGAAGTAAGACGTGCTTCAGCTTGTTCTTGAGTACCCAAGTGTTCAGTAGTGTGTTTAACATTGCCACATTAAGTGATGTGTGTTACCAGCAAATTAAAGACAACCTCTGGTATGATTTATTTGGAGACTTTCAATTAATTATCGATAAGAATACTGGTTATTTCAATGCAACAAAATTGTGTAAAAGTGGTGAGAAAAGATTAAGACATTGGTTGGAAAATAAGAAAACTAAAGAGTTGTTTGCTTATTACAACACTTAAAGTCACATTTAGAGTCACATCTCAAGTAACACCAACAACCGTTAAATACTTGGTGGGCTTTGGTGGAACACATACTGAAAACAACTCGATATCTGGTACATATGTGTGCAAAGATTTGATATTAAATTTAGCCTGTTGGATATCTAATCATTTCTATGAAAAGTGCAACCAAATTGTTTTTGATTCTTTCGTAAGCGAATTTAATCAAAAATACAGGGAAAACTTCAAGGAAATTAAAGTGAAATTAATGGAGATAGATGATGAAGTGCAGCACATGCGAGAGACAAATGCTAAAGTCACAGAACATCTTGAAGATATATCCCCAAAACCAAGTACCCCAGGAAAAATATGTGTGTTTGGTTTACTTTCAGGAAATGAGAAAGACGCTACCTATCCATATCATGCTGTAGGAACTCAGAAGAAAAGTTTTAGAAGAGCTGTTAAGAATAAACATCCCGATTCCGAAGTGGTTCTAAATATGTTGTATGATCCAAATTCTGTAAATGTCTAACAGAATAAAGACAGAAGTAAAATACCTTAAGGCGAAGAGAAACGATCTACATATAGCAGATGTACCGCAGGAGAAGTTTATTCAGGATATTATTGATTTACGTAATAATTTTTAATTGTATTAATCTATGTACCTATATGCCATATGGAGAAACAAAAACACATTAATTTTAACAAAGACTTATTTTATTCTAAGTATATTAATACATTAAATATAAGCTTATTTAACATCATCTTAATTCATCCAAGAATTATGAGATTTATCGAAACCCAACAATTTTACATAAAGTTTCTTGCCTTTCTTCCTGAAGATGCATTCAACCAGATAGATGTCTGTTTGTTTAGTTTTCTGTAGTTCTTCCTCGTAAAACCCTCCACTGATGGGTTTTCCCTGCATGTCTTTAAGAAAGTATGTTACTGGATTAGTGAAATGGACACTAAAAATCTTGAATGACTGTTGACCAACGAGGTGTATACCCCTTTTCAAATTGAGCTTTTGCTTTACTTATACGTACAACATCACCCACTTTAAATTCATTCTGATCACACTTTAATATTTGTTTAATATTTGTTCACGAATGGCTGCTTCATTTTTCTTATTATCATCTTTAGGTTTTACACCAGTCGTTCGATGATTGTAGTGTATTAAACCATTTGTAGGAGCCAAACAAGTTAAAGTTTTTATATATTTTCTCTTTTAAGGTACGTATGACTCTTTCCACTATTGCAGCCTTCTTCACACTAGAAGTGCTGTAGTGATTGATGTTGTATTTTTTCATTAAGGCGTTAAATTTAGAGTTGTAAAGCTCCTTACCAAGATCAGACTGGATGTTGGTAGGAGGTGTACTATTAGCTCAAATATCAGCCATAGCTTTAGTCACCTCTTCAGCATTTTTTGATTTGAGTGGGCGAGTCCCCACACTTTTTGAAAAACAATTGATAACCACCAAAATGTACTTGTAACCAGAGTTTTCTCGATGATGGTCTGTAAACTCAGCTAAATCAATCTGCCACAAGCCATCCAAACCTTTGATTATGGTACGTCTGCGTTTAAAATTGTTTCTTGCTGGTGTGTACAACTCATTTATTACTTGTTTTTTAGCATCAGGTGGTTCAACTGTTTTGTGTTTCATGGTGATGTTGGATTAAGGAGTATCCACTTGTTATGCAAATATTTAAGTTTGTTGTCTATTACACCCAGCTTCTTCAACTTGTTATTCTTTGATAGGTCAATATATTTTAAAACTTGAGCAGTTATGTTCTTGGTTAAAATCTTCAATTTCTTTTCAAATTCGTTTTTCAAATCTTCCAACTCTGGCTTGTGCACAGCCTCAAGTAGTATTCTGATAGTCATCTATCCATGAATCAACAAATTTTTTATTTACACCGTCTGTTGATTCGACTGGATCAGCGACGTTGCATAATCTGTGGTTTTGCAAATCAAAATCACCGCTTGTAGTTCTTCGGAAAATCTCTTTCAATAATTTTAAACTTAAAACGTTTATTGGGCTAGGAACGTCCGAACTTATCGATAGACATTTTTATACTAAGCAATAGTCAGGCATGTATGGTTTATATGTAAGTTTACTAGGCGATACCCCTAGTTTTCCTTGTTATGAGCATTATTACCAGCAAGTTGAGAAGCCACTAAAAGTCGATGATCATCATCGAATATAAACACAGAGTTGTCCATCATGACTTAAACTAAACTATATTTTTTCGTTAAGTATAAATATATAGAGAGATGCATGCGAGTCGTACAGTCAGTATCAATGTTGGTGTCACAGGGTGAAGGTCTTGTAAACACAGCTATTAGTAAGCTATCTGTTGAGTCACACATACCTGGTTATCAGTTTTGTGGTCCGGGTACTAAACTTAAAGAACGTCTGGCTAGAGGTGATCAACGTATCAATCCTCTAAATCGTGCTTGTCGATAGCACGACATCGCTTACTCTCAATCAAAAGAGTTAAGTGATAGACATCGAGCCGATGAGGTGTTGGAAAACCGAGCTTGGGAGAGAGTCAAGTCAAAGGACGCAAGTTTTGGTGAAAAGTTAGCTGCTTGGAGCGTTACAAATACCATCAAAGTTAAAAGAAAGTTTGGTATGGGTCTTGATGTAATCAACTCAAAACCAAAGAAGAAAGTTCCCTTTAAAAACATAATAAGTCTGATTGGAGAAGTTGTAAAAGATAGAAATCTTATCCCAACAGAGAAAGCTGTGTTTGATATCGCTTTTTTTTTTTTTTAATGTCAACAACACACCACGAGGGCTTACAGCCTAAATACTATCGTACCGTGGGTGTTGACAAGGAGGAAAGAGGCAGCTTGTTAATTCTGGACTTGAAGGTTTGGAGGTTCGGAGGAGAAGGAAAAACATGTGCCGGCAAGGAATTCCACAACTTGGAAGTCCTCGGGACAAAAGAGCGGGCATAACAAGATGTTCTATGTCTGGTGACCTGGACGTTAAAAGGGTGCATTCGCTCTGTTCCCCTGGTAGATCTGCTGGGGGCAGCAGGTGGGGGAATTATGGAGGAAAGCTCCTCTGAGCAGTGCCCGTGCAGATATCTATAAAAGAGAGAGAGGTCACCAACGGCACGTCGGTGGACAAGGGATGGAAGCCTTTGGGTGAGGGTAGGGTCACCGATGAGACGTATAGCTCTCTTTTGAATGGAGTCCAGGATAGCGAGTGTAGAAGCTCCAGCTGCACCCCAGATGTGGGAGCAGTATTCGAGGTTTGGCCTTATTTGTGAAGTGTATAAGGTATAGAGATTAGTTGGTGAAAAGAATTTGCGAGCCCGGAAGAGGAAACCCAATTTCTTAGCAGCCGCTTCTGCAATTGATGTAACATGTTGGTGCCAATTAAGATTTCGATCCACAGTAATGCCAACAAGAGAAAAGGACTCATTACTTTGAATAACTTGGTTGTTCATTGTGATGGGTCTAGGGCTGCTGTATCTCTTGTGAGAAAGAAAGCAAGACTTAGTTTTGGTGGGGTTGAATTGTACAAGATTTCTACTTCCCCAGTCTAATATTTTTTGGAGGTCTACGGAGACAGAACCCTCCAAGAGGCTGCGATCCTCATCTAATTGGGCTAAAGAGACAGGCTTAGAATATTGTATGTTTGAGTGGAGGGTGCTGTCGTCCGCGTAACTGTGAACTGGGTTGGATGTGCTAGAGAGGAGGTCATCGATGTGGAGAAGAAACAAAGTAGGGGCTAAAGCTGAACCTTGAGGAACTCCTGCATTAATTGGATACAGTTTAGAGGAATGGCCATCCACAACAACAGATATGCTCCTGTTGGAGAGGAAATTTGCTGTCCAGGTACAAAGTTTTGGTGGTAGGCCATAGGCCGGAAGTTTATTAAGCAGCGCTGCGTGCCAGACCTGGTCGAATGCTTTGGATATGTCTAGAGCAACAATCTGGGATTCACCGTGTTGTTCCATAGACTTGTTCCAAGAATGGGTGACAAAGGAAAGGAGGTCGGCAGTCGATCTGCGCTGACGGAATCCATACTGCCTGTCGTGGATTAGACTGTGTTTTTCAAGGAATTTTAGTAGTTCGGTGTTTATATACTTTTCCATCACTTTAGAGATGACTGAAAGGAGAGAAATAGGCCTGTAGCTGCTAGGAAGCGCTTTGGATCCTTTCTTGGGGATGGGTTGTACTCGAGCAGTTTTCCAGTTACTAGGGAATATGCCTTTATTGTAAGATATCTGAAACAGACGAGTCAGGACAGGAGCAAGTTCTGGTGCGCATTTTTTGAGAACAATTGCTGGGATCTCGTCAAGGCCAGAGGCTTTCCTGGTATTAAGAGAAGAGAGCATCTTTCGTACCTTTTTAGTTTGGAAAATGATATCAGTCATTTTATGCGCGACATTGGGGACTGTTGGTGGTTGAACATTTGGAGGTGGGTTGAGAGTTGAATTTCCGGCGAACAACGAAGCAAAAAGTTCAGCCTTGCCCAGGGCGGTAGAAACAATTTCATCACCTGAGACAAGAGGTGGGAACGTGCTCTTGCAGAAATTATTCCCAATAGACTTAGCAAGAGTCCAGAAGGGTTTGCCGCCGTTGAAGCTTGAGAGGACTTTGTTTTTGATGTGGTTATTAAACGAGTTTTTTGCCTCAGAAAGAATGCGGACATAGCGGTTTCTTGCGTCGTTGAATGCTTGACGATTTTCTTGACTGGGATTGTGTAGAAGCGTTTTGTGAGCTTTGACCTTTTCAAGTCTGGCCTTGTCACAGGATTTAGAGAACCAGGGCTTTTGAGTGGCTGAAGAGGTTTTCTGTGTACGTGGAATAAATAATTCCATGCCAGCTTGGATAATTTCGGTGACGTTTTGTGAGATATCAGAGGCGTCAGGATGAGAGAAGCAGACAGACGCCCATGGAAATGAGGAAAAGTAATCCCGCATTTCGTCCCAGTTTGCGGAGTTGTAGTGCCAAACGATACGTGGGTGCGATGACTGTGTGACCTCGGGTTGCATTGCACAGGAAGCAGTGACCATGCCGTGGTCTGAGCGACCAAGGGGGGCGGTGACTGATATCTTACAGCATTCAGGATTTGTAGTAAGAAGGAGATCCAAGGGATTTGAGCTGTGTGTTGGGATACGAGGAAAGTAAGTAGGTTGCTGTACCATATTGGCCAAAGAATTGCTGACTGCAAAGGCCTCCGCTGCTCTCCCTTGTGGATCGGTTTTTGAAGATCCTAGCCATTCCTTATTATGGACATTGAAGTCGCCAAGAATAGTGACCTCGGAGGAAGGATATTCAGAAATCAGATAGTCGGTTTTTTCAGAAAGGTAGTCAAAGAGCTGGACAAAGTTGTTGTCAGAAGGTGACCGGTAAATGCAACAGATGAATTTAGTTGCAGCCCTGAGAGAGAGTTTTATCCATAGTATGTCTTTTCTTCCAGCTTCTAAATTGGGAAGTCTGGTGCAGGGTAGATTGCTACGGACGTATGCGCACACGCCTCCATGCAATCTAAAGGCAGTAAGGAGCTCATACCCCGGGAAATTAAGGTGATTAGTGGCTGTTTTGGCACTGATTTGGGTTTCGGTGAGGAAGAGGAGTTGGGGCCTGTTAGCCTGGAGGAAATGGTGGACGGAGTTCAGGTTAGAATTTAGGCCACATATATTCGAAAAGGATATGTTAAATCTTGATGTTGGCGCCCCCTGTACACCCCTCTCCCGGAGATCCGAATGGAGGGGTATTTTGCCTCCGGAATATTTTATACAAGGAGGAGCCATCATCATTTTTGCTTATAAGGGAAACCGACTCATACACCAGAACCGGAAACGTCCGTTGGGACTTCACCGGCCCCTTGATGTATGGGGTGGTACCTCCTCGGGCGTGAAAAAATCCTTTACTATTACATAAAGGAAAATTCCACTACCACCTGCTATGGATTGGATTGGATCAATGTCTACCCCTTTAAAAGTAAGATTAATAAAGGGACTATCAATTGTCCAGTAGTTATGATTTTCGACATAGTAGGAGGATACAAAAATTTTTTTTTTGCTTATGCAATCGTTAAAAAAATTGGTGGGCGTAAGAATATACAGACACCTCTAGTTATTTCAATATCTAAGAGCGGAGGCTTCCTTTCACTGTTACCGTTGATTTTTGGTGGTCTGACAGCACTAGGTGCTCTGGGTGGTAGTGCTGCTGGTATTGCTAAAGCAGTTAACGATGCTAAGGCAGCCAAACATAAACTGGAAGAAGAATAACGTCACAACAAAACAATGGAGGCTATTGCTAAGGTTTAAAATTAAAACCAAAATGCAAGAGACTCGGTAAAGGTCTGTATCTGAAGAAGCAGCGTAGCGGTTATGGGTTGCATCTGCAAAAGCCAAAAGACGAATAAGATGTTTACCAGCAAGACCTCCAACAAATGTTGTGAAATTTGCTAGTGAAATGAAAATCCTATTTTTTTAGATGTGTATACATGCGAGATGCTCTACCATCAAATGGTCCACGTAAGAATGAGTCATTCATCATGAATTTACAAACCAACAAGGAGTCTGGTAGTCATTGGGTTGCAGTTAAGAAACGTGGTGACACCGCCGAGTACTTTGATTCGTATGGAAACTTGAAGCCACCAGTCGAGTTGCAACGTTACCTTGGAGACTGTTCTATATTATATAATCATGATGTGTATCAGAAATATAATACTTATAATTGTGGTCAGTTATTTTTAGAATTTTCAAACAAAAGACTCAAACAGTAGCCTGTGTGTTTCAGTCATGTTGAAAACCTTCGCATTGAAAGATCGCAGCTCCCATCTGTCAACAGACTCCGATCCATCAATTGAATTGGATCCGGATGGTAGTTATGCTGTTGCTTTGATAGGCTTTTATACAAACAACAACATACCTAACATATATGAAGGTAAAAACAAATTTTATCTAAAAGAAGGAGCTACTTGGAGAAGCATCACGATACCCACTGGTGCATATGAAATAACACATTTGGAAAACTTGCTTCAAAATGGCTTGTTGGTGCTACAGCAACACGCGAACAAAAGCAGCCAGCTTTGATTCTGAGACCTAATCCGAACACTATTAGATGTGAAATAAAGTGTTACACAAGTATCAATTTTAAAACTGAGGATTCTGGGATTTTCAAAACAAGTTCTTCAATCAGGTATCTTCCATGAATCGGATTTACCGGTTGAAATAGTGGATGTTAAACAGATTCGCATAGAAACTAATATTGTGGCTGATTCCTACTATAACGGAAAACCTACACATACGTTATATGAGTTTGCACCGATGGTTGATCCTGGCTATGCAATTGATATAGAACCTAAGAATCTAATTTATCTACCAATGAACAAGCAAGAGATTTCAAATATAAGCATCGACATCGTGGACCAAGATTCAGTTCCTGTAAACTTTCAAGATGAAGAGGTGTCTGTTCGCTTGGAACTTAAAAGGATTGCTTAGAATGCTAATCTTTACGGATATAAAAGCAAGTGAATCTACCAAGACAAGTTCAGTACAGTTAACCACTTCAAATTGTACACTTCGTTCTGATAATATTGAATTCCTTAAAAGTCTTGGTTATCATGTCATCAAAACTAGAAATATTAAAAAACCCGGAGTTTAACGATTCCATTGATCGAGAAGAACTTCAGTCTTACTATTCACCAACCAAATCATGTGGTAACAGTGATGAAGTCGAAATAAACATAAATCAGCAAGATGCTTTCGTATGTCTGGCAGAATCAGCTCTAATAATCGAAGGTACTCTGGAACCTCTAGCAGTACAAAATGCTGTTGGTAAGTGTTATATGTCAAATAATGGAGGAGTAGCTTTGTTTGAATCAATGACCTATGAATTAGATTACAAGGAAGTGGAACGAGTACGAGACCCATACACCACAACTACCATCAAAAGCCTGCTTTCATGTGGCAAGAATGAAACCAAATATCTTAGCAATGCTGGACTAAATGTATCGTCAGATCATATCACCTTAAACGACAACAAGTTTCACATGCTCATACCTATTTGTTTCTTCTTCAGTTTCTTCCATCATTTTAAAGGGGTTCTTTGTGGTAAACACCTTCCGATTTACGAGAGCTCGAAATGATGCCAACAGCTATTACAGTACTGGTATAGCAAGATCGAAAATTACTGTAACCAACATGTTTTTAAAAGCAAAACATGTATTTCCGAACGATAAAATGAAGTTGGAACTGATGGATAAAATTGCAAAAGACACATCTATCTTTCCCACATATCGAAAATGGGACATATATGAGCTACCATCACTCAGATATTAATAAATATGTATGGTGTGTTAAAACTGCAACCAACTTATAAAGACCTGGATATGTGATTATAGCATTTCAAACAGATCAAAAAGACAACGTACGCAAGAAATGTGTCTTTTTCGATAACATTGGTATGATAGATCTACTAGTGTTCCTAAATTTAGAACGCTACCCTTATGAATCTATGAATATGGATTTCGACAAATCTAAATATGCTGAGGCCTACCAGATGTATACAGATTTACAAAAAAGTTTTTGTTATAAAAACATATTAGAGCATCTGTTAAATTATGAGTATAAGGACCGAGCTCAATTTGCAATCGATTGTCAGCACCAGAATGAGTCAATCAAGTCTTCAACGATGGACATCAAGGTGGAGTTTATGAGTAAAGACAATTTTCCAAATAGAACTAGAGCTTACTGTTTAGTTATTCATGATTGTGTATTTGAATATAAACCTCTAACTGGTATTGTAAGAGCTATTGTGTAATAAGTAAATTTTGTAATTTGATCCCAATAAATCAATCGTATATAAATCAGTTGTTTTATTTTACACTATTTTCATCAACCTAAGGAACGCAGACACTGAAAATAAGAGTTGTAGGTAACGGGACGGTTGGGGTAGACAGACTGGCACATTTAAACTACACATTTTAATTGTGGTTAAGTATGGGCTCTGCATTACCGACTGGCCAGTCTAGCGAGGTCACATGCAAGTCTCGACAGGATTTCAGCTGTGCCCGCGTGCAGCTAGCCCCTTGCTATTATCATCTAGTTGCCATCATCTTGCTTGACATGCTTCCGAGTTCCCCTCACGTGTGGGGGGGAGGCCGCGATGTGACCCCCATTTTTTATTATATATATATATATATATATATATATATATATATATATATATATATATATATATATATATATATAAATATATATATATATAAACAAATAAATAAATAAATAGAATGGAAAGATACCCCCCATTTGTTCTCTTACTTGAAAACTCAATATGTTAAGTTTGTGAATGCGCAAATGTCATATTTGAATTTCACTCGTCGAGACCAGTTCGGTGATACCTCACACGTGGGTGTCTAACAATACAAAATAACAAAGTTGGTTTGCGCCTGCGCTGTCAGCCATATTGTTTATGTGTCATTTTTACAAAAATCATTACGGTGGGCTCTCTTATTTTGATAGGTTAGTCTAAATATTTTTTAAAAATTCAAATTTTATACATTTTTCACTTACACTGATCCATCTTGGCCGTCATCTTGAATTGCGTCATCTCATTAAAAATCACTTTTCTCTCTCTATCCATCCACAATGTTTGTTTTTATCACTTTGACTACAAACTCACAAGATTTTTCGCTTCCGGTCGGCCATCTTGGCCGCCATCTTGGATTACGTCATCTCAGGTTAGAGCTCTTTTCTATCTATATCCAACCCACCATCTTGTTTCGTCACCATGACGTCACACGCATGCGCAGAGCTGTGTGGCTGGTGTGGCTGGCTCAGAAGGAACCATCTATACCTACTGACGTAATGTGGGCGCAACTACACGGACAAGATATTGAACTTCATTTCTAAGAAACTCAAACTTATCTAACTGTAATTTAAAATTTGCCTCCCGTCACCTCATAAAAACTTCTCTTAACCTATCAAGATGTTCTTATAATGACGTGCTGAAAATTACAATATCGCCCAAATATACAAGACATATGTCATTTTCCAGTCCTCTCAGTATATTATCGACTAGGTACTGAAATGTCGAAGGGCTACTTTTCAACCCCATTGGCCTCCTCTGAAATTCCTTATGGCTTTGCTCTGTTAAAAATGCGGTGTTCGGAATCTCATCTGGGTGCATTCCTATTTGATAATAACCGCTTGCTAGTAGTAAGGTTCTAAAATATTGGCTTTTACCCAACTTGTCCGAAATTTCTGTTATATCAGGTAAAGGGTATCTGTTGCCAATAGTGCGGTCATTTAGTTTGTGGTATCACGATTCGCCACTTTCTTTTACCAGAAAATATAGTTTCTTTGGGACTATCCATATGGGACTTGGCCAAGGGGTTGTCGAGTTTTGAATCATTTTCTGATCTAACATCTTTGAAATTTGTTGCTTAACTTCATTTCTGTGAATTTCTGGATATCGATAAGTTTTAGTAAATATAGGTGTATC
Organism: Tillus elongatus; assembly: GCA_964006375.1. Classification (NCBI taxonomy): domain Eukaryota; kingdom Metazoa; phylum Arthropoda; class Insecta; order Coleoptera; family Cleridae; genus Tillus; species Tillus elongatus. The sequence goes on from OZ023268.1 coordinate 66,877,720, forward strand.
GTCTATTAAATTTATTTTGTGTCTAATTTAATTAGTAAACATTAATGGAATTAGTAAACATAATTTTCTAATAGCATTTTTTCTTCTTCTACGTTACAGTGAGTCAATCTAATATTTTTGAGAATATCATCAGATTAACATCAGACAATGTCGTCGACTTTTTTTTAAATAAAAATTCATATCAACAAAGAATTGGCTCTATATCTAACCGTTCGTTAAATGTACCTTTAACTGGATTATCTTTACAATTTATACTCGTTACTGCTAAATTATCTTTAACGTTTACAAGTGCTAGTGGCATCTCTGTACCACCACCAAAGATTTCGTGATATAAAATACCTAGCCTTTGGTTTTGTTTTATAGTAACCTTAGCTACTCTCTGAACTCTGGGTTCTACTGTTATAGTAAAGGTTTGAAATTTGTAAGGGTAATTGCAGTTTTCAACGACAACTTGTGAACTCCCATATGTTACTGGAATTTTAATATCAGTAGTAGTTAATTTGCAACTTCGTAAATTAATATTAGCACCTAATTTATTGAAAATATCTGCTCCAATGAGACCGTCGAATTTTTTACAAATATTCTACATAGCTAATAAACTGGTCACCTTCATTCAAATTATTTACTAGGCCTGAATCATTATCAAACGCATTATAAACATCTGTAACGTTATGTGGGAGCATGGTATTATTTCCATTTTCATGCACAAATGGAGAAAAGTTATTAGCCTCATATTCGACTTGTTGAGCGAACTCTTGATGTGTGTCCTTTTTCCTTGACCTAGCTATGAACTGGCTCGTATTTCTAGAGTTACTTGAACTTATGTCCATCGGCTCTGGATAAACATTTGCATTATTCCTTGGAATAAATTTCAGTTGATTATAATTTTGTAAAGGATAATTATGTGGTAAATTATGTGACTTATTTCCAAATATATTAAAAGGCTTAGGCTGTAAATTTTGCTTAATTTGATTACTTTCACAAGGTGTGTGAGAGTTTTGCCTAAATGGAAAATTATTTTATTGGTTTGCGGGATTATATAAATTATTTGCCAGAAAATTACCTAAAGATTGATTTGAGTTTATTGAAATCTTATTGGAATTCTGAGGCGTCCCGACGTTAGTCGGTATAGAATTAAAAGTATGATCTTTAGTTGGTTGTTGCTGTTTCTAAAATGCACTAGCATTTTGTCAAGAATTTTTTTTTTTAATTTTCTTCAATTACTCTTGACATTGATTTTTCAAGATTACCAGGATATCTTTACCTAACCACTATCTGTAATTCGTATAGTAATCCACTAATAAATGTTTTAAAAGCAAAATAATTGTAGTGTGCAATTTTTATTCTAATTTCATTTTTATGATCCATAGACGTAAATAACAGACTTCTCGAATCTTGAGTCCTCATACATAATTGTGTAGGTGATTCATTTCTTACAGGTTTTATAGGAATACAATCTTGTATGAGACAATCTACACTTCTTTGGTCAGAAAAACTCAAAGTTAATGCTTCTTTTATCGAAAACAAAGAATTAAACTCTAATTTAGGATAAATAAGATCGGCCGCCCTACCTCCTTATTTTGACAAAACCATATTAAATAAACAACTATTTATTAGATGATTTGCTTCACAAGTGTGCCATAAATGTGCTGACACTGCGTTATAACATAATATAACTCGCGTAGTCACGTTTCGGGAAGTTGGTGGGTTTTAGTGATTTTTAGCGGTTAAAGTGAGAGTTGGAAAAATACGTTGTTAACTGCAGTTGATTTCAGTAAACGTTTTCTGTGGTTCAAGGCATTTATTAATTTTATATTTAAGTTAATTCGTTACTTAAAGGTTGGCACTAAATAATACAGGCATGTGATAAGCATTGATAACAACTGCGCCCCGCCTTTACTCTGCGTGGAGCACTGAAATTGACCAAGTTAGCATCGCGTGTGAGTAATTCTTTGCCAGAGCATACTTGTACAGGTGCCCCATTTTGGTTGCAATTTCTGGGTATCTTGGTTATTAGTAATGATAGAACCTTGCGGTTTTGCGAACCTGAGGCACTTTTTTGTGAAGGAAAGATGCCGCAAACAAAATTGTCCTAGCCTTCTTAGTTTTCGAGCTACAGGGCGATATTGAAAAATATTCCATTTTTAGGTACCCCTTGCATTTCAGATGTCTGACAACTTGGCAAAAAGATAAAAAGCCTGGACGCAGCAAGTGCGTTATAGTAGTGAATTTTCATAGAAATGATCTGG